>OW121749.1:3303813-4733220 GCA_933228765.1 Miltochrista miniata | reverse complement strand
CAAGGGTATAATAACTATTCTTGGCGTTGTCTATAGTCCCCCCAGCGTTGATTATTTCACCGATTTCGAATTGGTTTTAGAATCTTTGGGGTCTGATTATGAGCATTACATCATCATGGGTGACTTTAATACCAATCTTTTAGTAGACTCTTCAAGAGCTGAAAAACTCCTTCACATAGTCGAGTTAGCCAGTCTTCATATTTTGCCACTTGAGGCCACACACCACAATAAAGATACAGATGATACCTGGCTCGACTTAATTCTTACATCCTTTTGATCTCAACGGACGTGACTGGAGAAAACTGAAAAAGTGGATAACTGGGAACTGTTAATCCGGCTACGAAGTCAACCGTTTGACGCTTGGTTAGGCCATCAATTGCGAGAGAGGTGGAGAAATAACTATTAATAGCATCTAACTCAATTGTCTTGGGTAGCTCCAGCTGCCTTGGTTTACCAATTCCCAGTGTCCCTAGAAACTTCCATACATTAGCTGGTGATGAATAAGTTATGTTGTCGAAGATGTGTCGGCGTTTAGCGTTGCGTATCACCTGATTACACCGCACACGCAAGTATGGGATCGCTGACAACTCTCATAGCTCGCCTTTGCACCGAGTCAAATGGACGAAGCTGGTATTCGGGTGCCCCCGCCCAGAGGTGACAGCAGTACTCCATATGCGGACGCAGTTGCGACTTATAGAGAAGCAGTGCTTGCGCCGCAGTAAAGTATCGCCGCGCCCTTCTGAGCACTCCGAGCTTCCTGGACGCCAGCTTGGCCTTGCCCTCCAAGTGACTGCGGAACTGCACATCACTGGAGATGTCAATACCAAGGATCCCTATACTTTCAGAGATGGTGAGAGATGTGCTCTGAAATTGTGGCGCCACAGTGAATGGGGTCTTTTTTGCGGTGAAAACACAAACTTGTGTCTTGGAAGGGTTGAATAGGACAAGATTTTGTCGACCCCAATCGGACACCCTATTGAGAGTAGCCTCGACTTCAGACACAAGTTGTTCACGACTTTCTTCCATTGCAACCCGAGAGATACCGGGGCGGCCCGTGTAATACGTGTAGCCCGTACTGTCGTCCGCATAACAATGAATGCCGTCAATAGACAACCTGTCATTGATATGCAGCAGAAACAAAGTAGGGGACAACACTGAGCCTTGTGGTACTCCAGCGTTTATGGCCATACAGTCAGAACAGCTGCCGTCAACGACGGCCCTGATGCTTCTACCGGCCAAAAAGCTGGACAACCATCCGCATAAACTCTCGGGCAGTCCATAGCAGGGCAATTTCGTAAGAAGACCACGGTGCCAGACTCGGTCAAAGGCTTTCGAGATGTCGAGGCTCACTGCTAGAGCCTCACCTTTACTCTCGATAGCCGCCGCCCAGCGGTGTGTGAGGTACACAAGAAGATCGCCCGTCGAGCGACCGTGACGGAAACCGTACTGCCGGTCACTGAGCAGGTCATGTTCCTCAAGGTACCTCAGGAGCTGTGTATTAATTACACGCTCCATCACCTTAGATAAAAGGGAGGTGACGGCTATAGGCCTATAATTGGCCGGGTCGGTCCTGTCACCCTTCTTAGGCACAGGATGCACGTGCGCGATCTTCCACGACGCCGGGACTTGCTTCATGGAGTATGAAAGCGTGAAAAGACGTGTAAGTACCGGGCACAACTCCGGACCACACCGCTTAAGTACCACCGCTGGAATGCCGTCCGGCCCACTCGACTTATGAATATCTAGGGATTGAAGCTCCCGCCTGACGTCCCGTTGCTTGAACTTAATTTCTGGCATGGAAGTGCCACACCGAGGGATACCAGGCGGAAGCACACCTCCATCGTCCATGGTCGAGTTGGAGGCAAAGAGAGAACCCAAAAGGTCGGCCTTCTCCTTGGCACTCTGGGCCAGACTACCATCCAGTCTATGTAGAGGTGGTAATCCCGACCGACAAAAGTTTCCCTCGGCAGCTTTGGCGAGCGACCAGAATTCACGACTTCCAGAAGGGTAGCCGGCTAGTCGCTGACCAATTCTGCCGACGAAATCGAATTTAGCCCTGGCAACCGCTCTTTTACTGGCCCTCGAAGCGGCATTCAGTTTGCGTTTCACTTCAGAGATGCTAGGATCTGAGTTAGCGCGAGCCGTGGTCCAAGCTCTGTAGGCAGTTTCTTTCAACATCCTAGTTTCTCTACAAAGCCGATTAAACCACGGTCGTTTCCTAGCTCCTGCTGGGATCCACCGGTTAGGAATAAAACATTCCATGCCCGCCAAGATCCCCTCAGCTACTGCTGCAGCGCAGGAGTCCAAATCATCTAAAGTGAAGCAAAGCCGCCTCCACGGGTACGACGCAAAGAACTCTCGAAGTCCATCCCAATCTGCTGACTTGTAGTGCCACACATGTCGCCACTCCTTGGGCCGAGGTGGTTCAGGCCTTGCGAGAGGCACTCGCGACCGAACGAGGCAGTGGTCCGATGAACCAAGTGGTGCATCCACTGAAGTGGTGTATCCGTCGGGCCGCGTAGTCAGCAGAAGGTCCAGCAATGCACTCTGCTCGTTCTCCCTATCTGGTATTCTCGTATGAGATTTTACCAGTTGGGAGAAACCGTAGGTCAGGGCAAATTCATGAGCAGCCCTCCCCGCAAAGTCAGTGCGCACGGAACCCAACCAGTCAATATGGTGACCATTAAAGTCCCCCACAATCACTATCTCTGCGGAGGGATACCGCTCAATAGCCTTGTCGGTTGATTGTTTCAGGTGGTCAAAAAGGCGAACTGTCTCCGTATCACCGCTATGGGACCTGTAAATGCACGCGTAGATCCGAGTGTGGCCCCCATGATCCACGCGCGCCCATAATGTAGACAGGTCCCTGTCTTCCAGGTCACTGAGACGGCGACAGCAGATATCCTCCCGAACGAACATGCATACCCCAGCTTGACGCCTGAAATTAGCCTCAAGCTTATAGCCAGGGTACATCAAGTAAGATGTGTCCTTCGGGCATATCTTAGTCTCCGTCAGGAAAAATAAGTACGGCCTCGCAGATTCCAGATGGCGGTGGATCACGTTGATAATGTAAAAAAATTTTAGATCTCGAGCAGGATTTGAACCCGCGTCTTCTGGTTTGCCGGACCAGACGCCTTAACCAACTAGACCACCGAGACACTGCTCTTGACCGTCAAATTCTTTCACCTCATTACGTCTTGGGGCGACGTAGGCATCATCTACCGGTAACTTAGTTAAGTTGCACGGCTCGAATGTATAGAATTGCACCTATATAATCATTCGACTTGCGATGATACCTGCCCAAACATTAGAGATAATTTTGAAAAGCAATTAGTATTCTGACTCAATCACAAATTTCATGTGAAAAAATTTTAGATCTCGAGCAGGATTTGAACCCGCGTCTTCTGGTTTGCCGGACCAGACGCCTTAACCAACTAGACCACCGAGACACTGCTCTCGACCGTCAAATTCTTTCACCTCATTACGTCTTGGGGCGACGTAGGCATCATCTACCGGTAACTTAGTTAAGTTGCACGGCTCGAATGTATAGAATTGCACCTATATAATCATTCGACTTGCGATGATACCTGCCCAAACATTAGAGATAATTTTGAAAAGCAATTAGTATGCTGACTCAATCACAAATTTAATGTGAAAAAATTTTAGATCTCGAGCAGGATTTGAACCCGCGTCTTCTGGTTTGCCGGACCAGACGCCTTAACCAACTAGACCACCGAGACACTGCTCTCGACCGTCAAATTCTTTCACCTCATTACGTCTTGGGGCGACGTAGGCATCATCTACCGGTAACTTAGTTAAGTTGCACGGCTCGAATGTATAGAATTACACATATATAATCATTCGACTTGCGATGATACCTGCCCAAACATTAGAGATAATTTTGAAAAGCAATTAGTATGCTGACTCAATCACAAATTTAATGTGAAAAAATTTTAGATCTCGAGCAGGATTTGAACCCGCGTCTTCTGGTTTGCCGGACCAGACGCCTTAACCAACTAGACCACCGAGACACTGCTCTCGACCGTCAAATTCTTTCACCTCATTACGTCTTGGGGCGACGTAGGCATCATCTACCGGTAACTTAGTTAAGTTGCACGGCTCGAATGTATAGAATTGCACCTATATAATCATTCGACTTGCGATGATACCTGCCCAAACATTAGAGATAATTTTGAAAAGCAATTAGTATGCTGACTCAATCACAAATTTAATGTGAAAAAATTTTTTTTTTAGATCTCGAGCAGGATTTGTACCCGCGTCTTCTGGTTTGCCGGACCAGACGCCTTAACCAACTAGACCACCGAGACACTGCTCTCGACCGTCAAATTCTTTCACCTCATTACGTCTTGGGGCGACGTAGGCATCATCTACCGGTAACTTAGTTAAGTTGCACGGCTCGAATGTATAGAATTGCACCTATATAATCATTCGACTTGCGATGATACCTGCCCAAACATTAGAGATAATTTTGAAAAGCAATTAGTATGCTGACTCAATCACAAATTTAATGTGAAAAAATTTTAGATCTCGAGCAGGATTTGAACCCGCGTCTTCTGGTTTGCCGGACCAGACGCCTTAACCAACTAGACCACCGAGACACTGCTCTCGACCGTCAAATTCTTTCACCTCATTACGTCTTGGGGCGACGTATGCATCATCTACCGGTAACTTAGTTAAGTTGCACGGCTCGAATGTATAGAATTGCACCTATATAATCATTCGACTTGCGATGATACCTGCCCAAACATTAGAGATAATTTTGAAAAGCAATTAGTATGCTGACTCAATCACAAATTTAATGTGAAAAAATTTTTTTTTTAGATCTCGAGCAGGATTTGTACCCGCGTCTTCTGGTTTGCCGGACCAGACGCCTTAACCAACTAGACCACCGAGACACTGCTCTCGACCGTCAAATTCTTTCACCTCATTACGTCTTGGGGCGACGTAGGCATCATCTACCGGTAACTTAGTTAAGTTGCACGGCTCGAATGTATAGAATTGCACCTATATAATCATTCGACTTGCGATGATACCTGCCCAAACATTAGAGATAATTTTGAAAAGCAATTAGTATGCTGACTCAATCACAAATTTAATGTGAAAAAATTTTAGATCTCCAGCAGGATTTGAACCCGCGTCTTCTGGTTTGCCGGACCAGACGCCTTAACCAACTAGACCACCGAGACACTGCTCTCGACCGTCAAATTCTTTCACCTCATTACGTCTTGGGGCGACGTAGGCATCATCTACCGGTAACTTAGTTAAGTTGCACGGCTCGAATGTATAGAATTGCACCTATATAATCATTCGACTTGCGATGATACCTGCCCAAACATTAGAGATAATTTTGAAAAGCAATTAGTATGCTGACTCAATCACAAATTTAATGTGAAAAAATTTTATAGATCTCGAGCAGGATTTGAACCCGCGTCTTCTGGTTTGCCGGACCAGACGCCTTAACCAACTAGACCACCGAGACACTGCTCTCGACCGTCAAATTCTTTCACCTCATTACGTCTTGGGGCGACGTAGGCATCATCTACCGGTAACTTAGTTAAGTTGTTTTGGCAGATGTTTGGGCAGGTATCATCGCAAGTCGAATGATTATATAGGTGCAATTCTATACATTCGAGCCGTGCAACTTAACTAAGTTACCGGTAGATGATGCCTACGTCGCCCCAAGACGTAATGAGGTGAAAGAATTTGACGGTCGAGAGCAGTGTCTCGGTGGTCTAGTTGGTTATGGCGTCTGGTCCGGCAAACCAGAAGACGCGGGTTCAAATCCTGCTCGAGATCTAAAATTTTTTCACATTAAGTTTGTGATTGAGTCAGCATACTAATTGCTTTTCAAAATTATCTCTAAGGATCACGTTGATGTTTGAGTGCATTCCTCTAATGTTGCAAAAGTCCACATTTAGTGTGGACGACGACGAAACCGCTGTGGAAACCTTTTTTCTCTTTAAACCTTTTGCCATGATGTTATGTGTAAGGGGATAAAAGAAGGTAGGGGGTGCCTGTGTGTCGGTGACGCAAGAGACTAAGCGAGGCTCTAATTCCCCAAAGGCAGGCACAGGTAGTGCGGTAGATTGGCACGGCGTACGGAAGGGCCCCCGGTCCCTCCCCAATGCAGTAGCCGCGTCCACTCCGGTATCCTCCTCCGGCACGACCACAGCACCAGGGACTTTACACAGGCTGCTGGTTCAGCCTCCTGGGGCGGAGATTACGTAATCCCCAGGTTCGGGTCCCGTACAGCCTGCGGGCGGTCAGCGGTCAACCGTTTCACCGGGTCTCCCTGACCGCCGTACCAATATTCCGCGCCTATGCTAGCCAATGGAGACATATGAGCCTCTGGTCTCACCGCCACCGGCACAAAGTCACCCCAATGAGCACTGGAACCCTGCTAACCGACGGAGAACATAACCCAGCACGAAGCCAGGTTACTATTACCGCGGTCTTCTGCAGGGTGGAGGTACTGCCCCAGGCGGGCTGCTCACCGAACGGAATTCCGTTATGCCCTTCCTCCTAATGTAGGCTCCTTCGTTAATCCCTAGGATATTAGATCTTAGAGACCGAATTGAAGAAGCCAAACACTGTGCCCTCAGGGTATTACGTTAGTTTCATGAGAAGTAACGCGTATCCCCTAAACCCCGAGGGGTCAATTATATATATTTTGAAAGGCAGATCACTACGGAGGTATATTGCAACCCCACCTCGCTCCTTACCGATCCTGTCGTTTCTAATTAAAATAAATCCTGGGAGAGGGTAGGAAGTAGAGAGTAGTTCAGGCTTTAGGAAGCTCTCAGAAATCAGAACCGCATGGGCGTGTGAGTCAGCGAAAGTAGCTACAAAGTCACTGTAATGACCAGCCACGCTTTCTGCATTAATATGACAAATATTAAATGACCGTCCCAGTTCTCGTTCAAAACGCATACGAAGTTCATCACCAACTGTAGCTGTGTTATTTGTGATTGAG
This sequence comes from Miltochrista miniata, assembly GCA_933228765.1. Taxonomy (NCBI): domain Eukaryota; kingdom Metazoa; phylum Arthropoda; class Insecta; order Lepidoptera; family Erebidae; genus Miltochrista; species Miltochrista miniata. The sequence goes on along the minus strand of OW121749.1, from coordinate 4,726,226 downwards.
CAAAAACTGTCATTCTCAGATGGTGTATCAGTTTTATAGGCAGAGTGGAAGGAATCATTATTAGCAAACAAGTCACTCATAATGTTTAAAATAAAATAATAATAATATATATAAATATTGTATAAGTACTTAGATAATTATTAATATACTTACGATAAAGAAAAGTACCAGTATAATTATAATATTTACGCTGAGCTGATGTAAGTCTCAGTCTCTGCACCAACCGCCAGCAAACATTCACAATCCTGGAAAATAAAATTAAATTTAACATAGGTACAGCAAAAAGGTTGATAATAAAAAATGAAAAATAGCCAAATAATTAATGACGTTAGTGAAGTGAAACACTGCGCAATATACACACTGTAACGGAACGTAAAAGTTAATAAACGAACGATTATCTCGAATATTACAAGGTTTTGTTATATGTATGTACCTGTTTCTGAACGAAACAGTTAAAATTTTGCTATTCGTCACAAATGTCAATGTCACATCAAATTGTAAACAAACTATGATTAATTAGTAGATACTGAATTATAAATAATTTGGTGGGGACTACAATAAAATTTTGTGATAAGTAAGAAAAGTGAAAGTGAACAAATCAAAATATTAAGTGACACCATCCATAACAATCGGAATCGAACACACTGAAAATCGAACCGCCCCAGGAAGTGTTATGGTGTCTGGCATTGACGCATAAAGACTTTTTAGTATTATGTGTCACTCTATACTTCTTAATAGAATGCTAGGCAACCATGATTATTGACTGTCATAATGACTTTGAGAAAAATATTATAAAAGTGTAACGTAAAAAATACTGAAATATTGTTATGACTATTAAAGTGTGTTTAGATATCCGAGAGTGAAATTAAATAGAATAGGCCGTTCTATAGGTAGTGCAATAATCAAAAGTGTTGGTGCTCTCGCTCAGTAGCTTCTGCAAAATCTCTCTGTTCTGTAAAGGTATATTCTTTTGTTTTATATCCTATTTACGATATCAGGTTATTGGACCCGCATCTGACCTTGAAGAGACTAATAATGGATTATTCTACTAAAATAGATATCGGCAAACTTACAGGAAAAGAAAACTGGTCCACATGGAAATATAAGATTTCCATCCTACTTGATGGTACTGAAAAAGCCCTAGAAGTAGTAGAAGGCCGTTTTCCTAAACCTACCCTCGCGGTCGGAGCAGGTGACGCTGACATTGCTAGATATAATACAATGATGGCCAATTATAAGAAGGCTTAAACTGGCGCTCTACTCATGTTGGCCACTAATATGCCTGAGGATACACTTAAGAAAGTCATGAGATTTAAGACTGCTCATGAAGTCTGGTTGGAGTTACATAGACTTTTTGATGGATAATCGGAAGATAGAGCTTACATTTTAGGTTTGGAGTTCTTTGGACTAAAACATGATAAGGCGGACGATATTCCAACGCACATGTCAAAGCTCAAGAACGTCTGGAACGAATTGAAGGTGGAAGTTGGCAAGATTGACTCCACAGCTAAGCTTTCTGAAATGTTTCTGATCTGCAAGGTCTTAGACACACTGGACGACAGGTTCTTCAACTTCAAGTCAAGCTGGCTGATGCTAAAGCAGACTGAAAGAACAATTGACAGTCTTACAAGCCATATGTGTGCATTTGAGAGAGATTTGGCTTGTCAAGTAAGCTTCAAGGAGGAAGCACTAGTGACTACACATACAGTGCGACATATCAAGCGCAATAAGGATGAGCAACTGATTTGCAACTACTGTTCTGGCAAAGGACACAGAGTGCGCAAGTGCAGAAAGTGGATTAAAGATGGGAGGCCACCTAAACCAACTCCAAGCACATCAGGCTCTAGCTCGAAGTCCAATCAAGTGCAACACATCTCGCTGATGGTAAACACATGCTCGTCAGGACAAACACAAGATTTTCACAGCTGGTTTGTCGACAACGGAGCAACGACGCACATTGCAGTAAGAAGTGATTTCTTCACGGAATATCATGAATTTGACGCTGATCACACAGTTACGACTGCAGACGGAACCACAATTCCAGCGTTAGGAAAGGGAACCGTAGTGGTAGCATCAAATGTCAATGGCAAGAAGGAAGAAATCAAGCTTAATGATGTGTGGCTAGTACCATCGTTAACGAAAAACTTATTCTCTCCGTAAGCAGCTCAAGATAGGATGCAAAACAGCATTTTTACGTCAACAACTAGAGAGTGCAAACTCGGCATCGAAGAGATCACTAGAGTTGTTGGCAAAAGAGTTCCTTTTGGAGGACTTTACAAGTTAGCCATGGAGACAGTTATTCCTAAAAAGCAGAAAACTATAGAGGTTAATGCTTTTACCGGGTCAAATATGCTGCAACTGTACCATGAACGCTTTGCTCACCAGGATAAGAATCATGTTATTCGTGTGGTGAATCGCGAGTTAGGCATGAAGCTGAGTCCTGACAAAATGAAATGTGAGGGCTGCATATATGGAAAGGCTCATAGAAAACCGTTCGGAACTAGGGAAAGAGCATCGGCTTGTGGTGAACTAATTCATGCTGATGTCTGCGGACCCTTTGCAACACCAAGCATCTCCAAGTACAAGTACTTTGTGTTATTTAAGGACTAGCTGTTACCCGCGACTTCGTCCGCGTGGAAATTATGTTATAAGCAAAGTTTGAACCGTATTCTATTTGAGCCTCTAGGATAAGTCGTAACCAAAATGTGGGAACAAATTTAGGACATCCTCCAACTTACCCGGGGAGTTATGCGCTAGATGGATTTTTTTAACGTGAGGAAAATCCCACATGAATGTACTATGACTCCCACTGACTAAAAACCACACGTATCCTACCTAACAGCCTACGATTGGGAGCCCCGGGTAAGCCCACTAAAGGATACCTTAGGACTGCGCTAGATGGATAGGAAGAGACCTCATGGTTTTAGTGGGTCCAAGGCCGGTATGACGTACGTGTTTATTAATTAGTCCCTTTAATAATTATAAGAGTAAGTAGTATGGTGAAGCGCGAATACGAAACGTTTGTTAGATTAGGGCCACAGACTGAAAACTTTACGCATAATCGGAAGAGTTGAGACGATAACACTAACGCTAACGGTAGCCAGTAAATGGCAGTCGTTAAACCAAGTTGAAGACCTTATAGATTTAATAATTTTCAAAAGTAGGCAGTACTAACGCCTGTCCATTTCAACACGGCAATGCGGCTCACCACCTATTACGTTACGTGGGACAAATTAAAAAAAGGTAAACATATAATATGACTCGATACCGCTTTAGGGATAAAGGCGTGACCGTATGCATGTACTTATTATGTTTAAGGTGATTTAATTTATGTACCTATGTCACTGTAGCCAAAGCTCAACATTTTTTAGTAAAGTTGTTTTAAGAATGTTCATTATAAACAACGTTTGTGTGGCGTGTTGGCTTAATCATAAAAGAGCTGCTTAATGGTTATGGCTATCAATACATTATAATAAAATCGTAACGGGTCGCTGTCTGTACATGGAAGATAAATAAGAAAAAATATTATAGGGGGGCTTTATGAACGCAATAGAACCCAAAACAATGATTTTTAGAATTTTTGTCTGTTTGTCTGTATGTCTGTATGTCTGTATGTCTGTATATCTGTTTGTCTGTACGGTTGTGCACGCTAATCTCAGTAACCGCTCAACCGATTGCAATGCGGTTTTTTTTATTGTGTTGAGGTTTGCTCCAGTTAACATTTAGCGTTTGTTTTATGTAAATCGGTTTAGAAATAAAAGAGTTATAACACTTTTAAGAATCAGATATTTTGAAAATTTTAATTGTAGGGGTTTCTTTGAATGTGAGTGAACCTAAACTGGCGTGTTGGCTTAATCATAAAAGAGCTTAATGATTAAGACTATTTTAAAACAATTCAGTCCACGCCTTCGGCGCGGACTGAATTGTTTAAAAATAGTCTTAATCATTAAGCTCTTTTATGATTAAGCAAACAGGGCAGTTTCAGACGCTGCTTGATGACTTTCGTGAAGAAATACTTTTCCTTTCATACACCTTATGTGACGTAAACGAAGTTGCGGGCTCAGCTAGTTGTAAAATAATTCAGTCCGCGCCGAAGGCGCGGACTGAATTAAGAAGAGAGAGAAGAATCTTTAAGCTCTTTTTTGATTAAGCAAACAGGGCAGTTTCACACGCTGCTTGATGAGTCTGATGAAGAAATACCTCTCCTTTCATAGATCTTATGTGACGTATACAAAGTTGCGATGGTTAGCTAGTCTATACATATAGTAAAACTGTTGAGGGTCGAGAGTCTACTGAAGCCGAAAATGAAATTACATTTTTCATGTGTGTCTGTCTGTCTGTATTCCGAATAAGTATCAAGCCGAAGTTACTGAATGGATTTGAATGAAACTTAGTACAATCAGAGCTTATAATCCGAGGAAGGTTCTAGGATACTTTTGATCTCGATATTTTGCGCGGTTCCTTTGGGAGAAGGGATGAAAGACAAAACGGTTTTTTAGTTGTTACTTCTCAATGCGTTTTCGGATTCCAAAATTTTTTTTTTAGTGTTATAAAGAGAATACTGTAAGGAATGTTTCACACAAGTTTCCATGTTAAAGGTTTTCTAGTTCAGGAATTAGAGACATCCCAACTTTTGCAAAACCTAGAATTCAAGGATCCCTTTGAATGTGAGGGTAAATCTAAACTGGCGTGTTGGCTTAATGATAAAAGAGCTTAATGATTAAGGCTATTGTAAAATAATTCAGTCCGCGCCGAAGGCGTTTACTCACACCCCCCCCCCCCTTAAAAGCAGGATCGCACCCGAAACCCCCAAAGACGTGGCATAGCACCCGAACCACCTCCTAGGCGAGGAGGCAGTGGCGGCCGTGGGTCTGCTGGGAGTCCTGGGACATCCTTCCGAGGGCTTACCCGGGGCTCCCAACCATAGGCTGTTAGGCGTTACTTAAGGTTTTTTTTAATTGGTAGGAGTCCGGCATATCATCCACGATGGATTTTCCTTCACGTTATAAAAAAAATATACTACATATTACATGGCTTGTACAATAGTATAGCGTAGCCTGAAGTTTAATTTATATTAGTGTGAGCTATGAGATCTAGAAAACTGATAAACTTACTTATTATGTTATATACTAAATGCATATTTAAAAACAAACACGTACTCTAATAAATTTGATTATTGTTCTTTATCAAGCCTATAAATTACTACTACTAATCTTTACAGTTAGGTACTTTTGATTGTTGCCCGTAAATACATAAACAAATATATTTTGTGTCTGTCAAGCCGTTAGAATAATTATATGAAAGAATATGAAATATAATTTCATTGACTGCCTCTGTGGCGTAGTCGGTGTAGTGATACTGCCTGTCGCGCCGGAGGGCTTGGTTCGATTTTTGGGTTGTTCCAATTAGTTGTGTGTTCCACAAATGTTTGTTTCGGAGTTTGGGTGTTTTCTATGTATAATATGTATGTATTTAGAATTATATAAGTAGGTATGTATATCAGTCGTCTGGATATCGTAGCAAACACAGAATTAAATTTTTCCCTACCGGGCCTCCAAGATATTTAGCGTGATAATATGTAACCGGTGTGTAAAACCAATCTCTTACTAATATTACTGCAACGTTTTAGTTTAATCAATCCACATACTTACATATTTCATTAGCCTCTGCCTAGTCCCTAGGATATGTAGCGTGATAATATATAGCCTATTTAAAGACCCAACCTCTAGATTGCTATTCAAATAAAAGATTAATTAAAATTATTCAGTAATTTCTGTATTTTGCAAAAATATACAAACAGATTTTCATTGTTCTCTGCCGAGGTCCTAAAAAATTTAGCGTAATAATATGTTGTCTGAGTGTAAAACCTATCTCCTACTAATATTCCTGCTGCGTTTTAATTAAATCAATCCAACGGTTTAAACATTTCATTGCTCTCTGCTTAGCCCCTAGGATATGTGGCGTGATAATATATAGCCTATTTTAAGACCACACCCCTAAGTAATATTTGTGCAAAATTTGAACCAAATCTGTTCAGTACTTTTCGAGATCCTTCCGGACAAAGCAAAGCAAACAGACAAACAGACAAACAGACAAAAAAAATTCTAACTATATTTTCAGCTTCGGTATCTTATGTAGAACACCCGGCGAGTATTTTTTTGTTAATATTTCCAATGTACAGTTTTGGCTTTTCTATCATTTTATTATATGTATAGATGATTACTCTGGATATCGCTTTGTCTACTTCATAAGACAGAAGTCAGAGGTTAAGGATAAGCTGGTACAGATGCTTCAGGAAGCAAAGAATGCAGATCATGCCGACAAGACGCTGTTGAGTGACAACGGTGGCGAATTCGATAATGAAACCGTTCGGAATATTCTAGAGAAGCATGGCATCAAGCAGCGACTCACTATGCCGTACACACCAGAGCAGAATGGATGCTCCGAAAGGGAGAACCGTACACTTGTAGAGGCAGCAAGGTCCATGATGTACTCAGGTGGAGAGCTACCTCAAGTACTCTGGGCTGAACTTATAAACACTGCGGCATATGTTTTAAATAGAATAGGACCATCAAGGGTTAAAGGAAAATCTCCATACGAGTTATGGCTTGGAAGAAAGCCTATAATCTCACACCTCAGAGTGATTGGAAGCATTTGTTATGCTCACGTGCCTAAACAAAAGCGCAGGAAGATTTGCAAAAAGGCAATTAAAGGAAGTCTTATAGGCTACGAGAATGATGACGGTTATCGCGTCTACGACGGAACGCAGACACTGAGATCAAGGGACATAACGTTCGAATCAGATGTCGAGTTCAGGATAACGACGAGCGACCCCATTGTGTCAGAGGGAGCTGAGGTCGGCGACAATGGACGTGTTCTCATTCAAGAAGTACCTGAGTCACTCGTCGAATGCCAGGAAAGCGATGAAAATGATCTTGAGGGAGAAAGAGCTGAAGATCAAGTTCATGTTCAAGGTGAAGCAGTTCAAGAAGATGTCGAAGTGGATGATTTCGTCGATGCTAGTAATGAGCAAGAGCAACTAATTGTAGCTGAGCCTCGATACAATTTTAGAGACAGGTCAACCATCGCACGACCTAAGAAGTATGAAGACTTCGTATGCTTCGTAGGAACAGAGAACTTTCCTGAGACATACAAACAAGCTGTTGAGAGGGACGATAGTGCCGAATGGCTTAAAGCCATGGCGAACGAGATAAAATCCCTAGATGACAACAAGGTTTGGACGCTATGCGATTTACCGTCTGTTACGGCCGTATATATATCACATCCGTTGCACGGCTCGAATGTATAGAATTGCACCTCTCTCTCTTAATTATCTCTAATGTTTGGGCAGGTATCATCGCAAGTCGAATGATTATATAGGTGCAATTCTATACATTCGAGCCGTGCAACTTAACTAAGTTACCGGTAGATGTACCTACGTCGCCCCAAGACGTAATGAGGTGAAAGAATTTGACGGTCGAGAGCAGTGTCTCGGTGGTCTAGTTGGTTAAGGCGTCTGGTCCGGCAAACCAGAAGACGCGGGTTCAAATCCTGCTCGAGATCAAAAATTTTTTCACATTAAATTTGTGATTGAGTCAGCATACTAATTGCTTTTCAAAATTATCTCTAACCTCTCTACGCTTATTTCTAGGAAGTCCAGAGTCATTCATAGTAAGAAATATCTAAAAAAACGCAATACAACACTACAGTGTAATTCCAAAAAAGTTACGTAAGTGGTGACATAAGGTCTGAGAGGCCGCCCGAGAATTTTCAATCGATCTAACTTACCGATTTGGGCCTGGCCGACGCAACTATCCCCCTCTAGGGCACTGTCTACACTAAACTCGAAGCCACTCAGGCGCTCAAACATGGGAAATGCGGGAAAGGGGGTGATATGATGTTTCGCTTACGCCGCTCGGCCTGTGAGACCGCACGTCACCAGTTTAAGGTTAAGCATAATCTATGTTTAACACACAGTCATACAAAGTTTAATTATAATTTCAAAAGTCTTTACTTAACGCTTACTAATTCTTAGATCAGCTCAGAAATTTATAAGCTTAACTGACAGTCTTAAATAGGTAGGTAGGGTACTATGCACAGTATTATATTTATTTACAGCTTGATTTGATTTTAATTAAGTAATATCAACACCAAGCGAGGCTAAATGTAAGACTATCACTGTCTCCCTTTAAAATAAAATGACTAGATGTTAGGTAATGTATACAAATTCACCAAAGAACATAATTGGTTCTGTTACGATGCGGCGACTTCGTAATGTACATTTTGATTATTTTGCATAATGAGACCTGTACACGATTAGCTTTTAACGATGATGACTCCCTTCTTCTTCTCCTGAAACATTGTTAATCAACTAACAACTTAATGATCACAACCCTAAAGCTGAAATTATCTTAGCACAGTGAGATGTCGGTTGCTAATTTGTATGCTATGTTCGTTCCTAAGCGTCATGGTTGGTATACGAAATAATAATGTCAAGAAAATGGTGTTCTCTAGATTAAAAATTAAGTTTGCAAGTTTCAATATAGTTTAACAAGAACAAACACAATATACCTAGTTATGTCTTGTTTAGTTTGTTAGGTTTATCTATTTTATAATATCCACAAACAGTTAAAGGTGGCGGAATGTAAGCTACGTCCATGATAACGCCGGGAATCCCGGGACCTCCTTCCGAGGGCTTACTCGGGTTCCCCGACTTTAGGCAGTGGTAGGGCACGTGTGACTTTAGTTGGTAAGAGGCCGGCATAGGGTCAATGAGGGATTTTCACATGAAAGTTAAAATTTCCATGATATTCTACTTATACACTTTTTATCCTTTTTTTTTACATTTATCTCACTAATATTATAAATGCGTAAATTTGTGAGTGTAGATGTTTGAATGTGAGGATGTCTGGATATTTCGATGGTCCCTAGGTAAAGTATCGAAATTGAAAATTGGTACTTTACAGGAGAGCTGTTTGAAGTTAATTTTTTGCATAACTTTGTCATTAATGATTATTTTTTCATAAAAATTTGGATTTACAGTTTCGTTGAGTTCACAAACTATTCTATTGTACCAAAAATCAATAATTATAAACCATTTTCGAGAAAATTGAGTTACGATAGTATAACACGTAAATGAACTTGCTCTGTGAATCGAAACTGGCACTTTTGATTATTTACATTGAACCGTGTTTAGAAAAATGTATTGGATCTGCCCATTTCGATACTCTACTTTGGATCATGTCACGAATAATTTGCTTGAAAGTGTCTTATTCGATTATTTACTCCGTAAACTACATGTACTTTCAATTATACATATAAATTTAAATAACAAGAAAAGTTTACATAAAACGTCTTTATAAATATAAATAACGTGTATTAGAAAATAAACAAATTTATAAATTGTTAATCTAGATATGGCAACAAGTATTTGAAACCAATTTAAGCTTAGTTTGAGGATCTCACATTATAAGTTACGGAGGGATCTTTATTTACCCACTAACAACGGTTTTTATTACCTTAACTTATTAATCACGAATAAAAAACATAAAAATCACGAACATAAAATAAAAAATCTTAGTACCTATACAAATTACTCATCGAACTTTTTCCCATTTTCAGAATTTTCTGCGACTGTAGAATACTTTAGGCATTCGTTAAACCTATGATATTCTTTGGGTATTACTCCTAAATGTTTTATATTTATATAACACATTTAGGAGTAATACCCAAACTTTATACTTTGCTGTTAGCATTTTTCATTTTAATTTTTTAAAACTAGTTACGTGGTATCTGTGGATGGTAAGAGGTGAAAGTTGCCTTGCTCCTTACACCCATGGAAATCGGCTGAGTCCTCGCCGCTTTGACTATCTTGAAGTGTCTTAGTTGAAAGACATGGTCAGATCAGATCAAATCGATCATAAACGAAATTGCCGTGTTGAAACGGACAGTCGCAGGACGTGATGATTACGCACAGTTGAAAATATTCAAGCCGCCCATAAGGCATTCAACTTGAGTTAATGATTGTTATTTTACTGACAACCGGGTTTCATTAAGTTTTCCTTCTCTAAGCAATGTATTACTCCTAAATGTTTTATATTTATATAACACATTTAGGAGTAATACCCAAACTTTATACTTTGCTGTTGGCATTTTTCATTTTAATTTTTTAAAACTAGTTACGTGGTGTCTGTGGATGGTAAGAGGTGAAAGTTGCCTTGCTACTTCCACCCATGGAAATCGGCTGAGTCCTCCCCGCTTTGACCATCTTGAAGTGTCTTAGTTGAGAGACATGGTCAGATCAGATCAAATCGATCATAAACGAGTGGCTGGAGAGAAGCTATGGCAATCTCTTCTACTGTTTGCCACCCATAATTACTGGGCACGGATGCTGTGGCAAATACGCCGGGAGACGGGTGGCTCAGTGGCTGAGAAAGGCCCCATACATTTTCGATGTGCCAGTGTGGGCGACAGGTCCTAGTGGCAGGTTTTGACGTAGACATTATCTCGCTGGAGACTACAGTGCGAGCCATGCTTTCCAACGGAAGTAAGTGGGACGCCCCGCCGCGTCTTTCTGCGAGCAGGTCATTCTCGTGCTAGAGATGGCGGGGAGGGAGTAGTGAGTTAACTCTCCAACCCGAGTTCTGCAGTCTGCAGCTAGGGTGCCACACACTTGTCTTTGCCCATACTATCGGCCTCCAGAAGCAGGCCCAAGATGACAGCGTGACGTGAAAGTTTTTCGCGTGACACACGACCAAAGAAACGTGAAGTACCCTAACCGAACGAAGTATAGTAGATGAGGTCACAAGGGAAGCCAAGGTCTGTCGGGAATCCTGGGACATCTTCCCTAGGGTTTACCCGGGGCTCCCGACCAAATGTAGTGGTAGAGCACCGTGTGGTTTCCGTCGGTAAAATTTCGGCACACCATGCATGAGGAATTTCCACACGTAAAAAAGAAGGCAGTTTCCCAAGGGAACGCCAGCTCCGCATGTTTTCCCTTATTGGGTCTGCATGATGACATGGCCAAGGCTCCATGACACAGGGAAGTGACTTTTGCGGAGGATACAATTCAGTAACTGCGTCAATAAGGCGATTGCTAGGCGAGGGGGGAGGGGCGGGATGATTGCACAAGATACCTATGATAGGAAGCCGTGAAAAATTTCAAGACTTATTAGGGCGCCGCGGCCTGAAAAAGGTTGGATACTCCTCGTCTAACGGATGCAATTTGGAAACTGTGGCAACCTTCTTGAGCCAAGTTTCTGTCCGAAAAAAATTCAACATCTACTAACTCTTTTAAATTTAAAAGAGTTATTGAAATAATAAAATATTATTCCAACCAGATTCATTGAAGGTGCAGTTCGTTGGTAGTGGCGATTTTGACATTAAATAGGTAGGTACATAACAGAAATTGCATTTACAACTAATTAATATTCAGTTAAATTATTCACAAAGCTTTTTTTATAATTTTAAGACAAACGTTAATATCGGATCTTTACAAAAAATAAGTGAAACTCATACAAAATAATCGGAAGTGGCACTTTCAATAAATATTTAAATTCGTCATACCACGTACAGTATCGAAATCGGCAGTTTCGATAAAAATGCTTTAAAAAAATACCACGTACATAATGGTAAGTGCCACTTTCGTTGTACCAGGAATATGAAAACCCGTCATAAACAATCAAAACTGCCCGAATCGATATATTACGTGGGAAACAGTAAAATTATTTATGTATTAAATTATTTATTTATTTATAATCGCAACGACACGACACGCATGCTCTGGCGGCGGGGCGACGCGACGGCGACGTTACGGCGTACACTCGCGGTAGTGGTAGTTCCGTCCTTGTCACACACTCGGTCATGCAGCGTAAACCCGCGAAATTTAAATTTCGTTGTTATAGGACGGATGGACTGATACGTTTCGATAAAATACGTCTCTAAAAAACGGAAAAGTAATGTATTTTTTTATTTTTTTGTTCACGGGTCAAAAAATGAATAGCATGAATTGTCCAAAACAGTAATAAAAAAAATTGCCTTTTTGTAATTTCGATAGGTACTTTACGTAGGGACCATCGATTTGTTACGCTTTCGCGCTATAACGACTGAACGGGTCTGGCTAAAATTCGGTAAAAGGGATAGAATAATCTGAATACTACCTATATATCTCGGAAATAAGATCCCATACAGAGCAGAAACGGGACCAAAATACCAAGGGGGCGGAGCCCCGAGCGCCTTCTATCAGAAATAAATTTAGAAAATAAAGAGATTGCGGTTGCCACATCCCGACAGGATTTGCATCTTTAAATATTTTTCTTGGGTCTTGTAGATTTCTTTGCAATATAATAATCAGAGCGAGAGGCTTTAGTAATCAAACTCTGATTTCGGACTCATTATTTGTGTGAGTATAATTTAGGAACCGGCAAGGAAATGTTCAAAGTAAGTATTGACTCGTTCTGTCGAAATATTTCAGTGATGTTTTTCATGATTTACGTGTGTTTTGATTACTCACGCAAGCATTTGCTTTTGATGATAGGTTTTGTTTTGAAATTCAGACGCCAGAATTTTGTGTGCGCACACGAGTGATAGAACAAATGTGGTTACTTGTGTGTGAATTATTTATGATTAATTAAACTCAACTGGAGGAAAATACCATCTGTTACGGTAATACTTACTTACTTTAATTTTCAGAGTGTCAATTCATCAATCGGAATCTCGCTTATGTCCCCAGTCATGTCAGTGTTCTATAAACGATCACTGCAGTTAGCAAATTTAGCTTTTACTGCTCCTCGGTGGGTATTTGTGACATTTCCATTTGAGAGGTTAAAGGCGTTATGGGATGCCGATAAATTTTCAGCAACACGCAGTCACAACCTGCGCCTGACCAATTTCAATACGGCAATAGGCTCTCGACTTATATTACTTGATTTTTTTTTCTAGAATCACGTCTAGACTAGAGTTAAAGGGAAGTTAAATCTACAGATCTCACTATCAGTTGATATTACTATATCTACATATTTAGGGAGGAAATACTCCAACTAGTTTGTTCGTGAATCTAGTCAGTTGTGACCTGCCTGTATAGACAGGTATAAAATATAATTTACATTCATTCCATTACACTAATTTAATGACAACAAAATGAGCCAATGGAGAGATAGATATTTCTCACTGGTCAGTCAGTAAAATGTGTTTGATCATATGAGGTGGACTAATTGGCGATACTAATTGATTTGGTAGCTGTTCAATTCGCGTGGAGAGGTTGCTTTGAAGATTGCGTCCGTATAAAATTATCATTATTCCATTGGATTTATATTGGGTGTAATTTTTTTTTTTTTTTTTTTTTTTTTTTTTTATTGTTCAAAACATTACAAGTACATGCATATTTCATACTTTAAACCACCCGCTTAAACCACTAGGGTTTTCATGCGAGCGGGAGTTCGCTTATGTTAGATAATAGAAAATAATCATCTCATTTCAAAATACTATAAACCACTTACTTAACTATTTAAATTATCTATATTGTTAAGACAATGACTACGCAGACTTTTTAGGTAACGTTGCTTTGTTACATATTGCTTAACTATTTCGTCTGGTAGGCTGTTTAATATTTCTGGTAGTACATATTGACAAATTCTAGTTCCATATACATTTACTGATTTTGGTACAATATATTTCTTCGAATACGGCAACTGCCTTAAATTACTGTTTCGTGTTTGTGCACAGAGTTGATCCAAATTGGAGATTTCCTCTTTCATAATGGCAATTTTAGTTTTAGATTGAATCGGTAGCACCTTACAATATTTAAATAGTTCATTATAATTATCTTTATATTTATTTTTTACATTAGATGGAACAATAGTTTTTAACAACCTTAACTGCAGTCTATATATTTTTTCGATATATGTTTTGTAAGTTCGGCCATAACTACATAACCCGTAATTAACAACAGAGTCTGCCAATGCGAGATACAATAAACGTAATGATTTAAATGGCATTTTGTATTTTAATACGTATAGTCTGCTGAGTATAGCTCTTAATTTACTACAAACATGTTCTATATGGGCGGCCCAGTTAAAACGATTATCAATCATCAACCCTAAGTACATATGTTCCTTAACCATCTCTAATGTTGTACATAAGCTGTTATACCTACAATTAAGGTTGTTATGCAAACAGTCGTGGTCGTGCACTATTATACTAGGTGTGTATGTGCTGGTATTATGCGAAGATGCGAATAAAATTATAACTCTCCAAATTTCGTCACGTGACGTGACATCAGTCAAGAAACATTACAAAAATGAAGAAAAAAAAATCACATGAATACTTTAACCGTAAATCCGTTTTAAAGGTCCTATAAATTTTCATTATCACCCTTTCTATCGCTACTGAGCGGCAGTCGAAAGCGACAACGACAGCCAGACGGGTGCTCTGTGTTTGTTTTGCCACGGCGACCGCCGTTTCGAATTGCCGCGGTAAAAAACGAATTCTTAACGTGCGACAAAAAAATTTAAAAAAAAATTAAAAAATTAACCCCCCTTTTTTATTAAGTATTTGTATTTGATTACCGATGCCAAGTCATCTCATGAAATTTGGAGAGGTAATTTTGTTACACCCAGTATATACATAGGTAGGAGTGTACCTATATTTTTTATTTAATCAGCTAGCCAAAATGATGCAGCCCGTCTGGTGTTAAGTCATGACAACATCTAGGGAATGAGAACCACTGAAATATTGACATTGATAGCGAAGAGAAGATAATCCTCTTTACTCTTTGCTTGAATAACCCAAGGTTATATTACTATTTTGTTTTTCCATCGTCATTTGTTTATCCGACCGTCATTTGTTTTGTCGATCTTCATTTGTTTTACTTGTACCTTTATTCGTGTAATGGAACTGCTGGGATACGATAAAACAAGATAACAGTTCCATGGAACTACAGGGATAAAAAAACCCTGTAGTTCCATCATGGAACTACGCAACGGGAGTACTTGGATACGGCGTTAACCCTAGCCTGCAGCCGGACTGAATGGATCTTGCCGAAATTTGGTAAACAAATACACTATAGCAAAACACATATAGGCTACGTTTTACTTCCGTAAGTTCCCTTGGGATGCGGGAAGGGAAACAGTATTCCACTTGGGCACTATCTATGTAGTACTTTCCTAATAATAAATGTCATTAGACTTCAATCTTAATTACTACGCAAAGCACAGACTCATAACTTGTTCCACTATCATAACTTGTTTATAATTCATCAGAGATCCACAGTCAGTTCAACAGAGTATTCCAATATTTCATTCAGGAATTTGAAGTTGCTTCCATCCGTCTGTTTCACAACTATTACTAAATACCGACGTGTCATCGTTGTAACTTTTCGAACTCGACCAGATTTTGATTTTGGGTCGGATAAGCTCCTCGGCCCGATATAAGCCTGTTTCGTTGTTCGATTGCCAAAGTTCCAATTATTTCAATTGAAGTATTTACAATTACTTTGAATCGAATAGTCTCTTCTGTGAAGAACAAGTTGGATTTAGGAAGAAAAAGTCTATTAATATGGCAATATACACTTTTCTTCATGCAATACTTACAAATCGAGACAGGGGTAATCAGGTGTGTGCACTGTTTATGGATTTGTCCAAAGCATTTGATTACGTATGTCATGAAAGACTGTTGAACAAATTATATGCATACGGCATCAGAGGCAATGTTCATGATTTGGTAAAATCATACCTAACCAACCGAACACAAATAACCACCATTTCCAAAATATGTCCATTTGAGAAAAAACTTATTCACTACTCATCAAAACGCCGACAAGTAACGTCGGGGGTGCCTCAGGGAAGTGTGTTGGGACCATTGTTTTTCATTATTTATATAAACGATTTTCCAAATGCTTCAAAGCATAAGACTGTCTTGTTTGCTGATGACAGTACTATTTTATTTACTGGAAATGACAAGTTATGCATTGAAAATGACATAAACACTACATTAAGTGAGATAATTGAGTGGTTGACTGCAAATAATTTAATTATAAATCTTAAAAAAACTAAATTTATGACATTTCGTAGCACTGTAAATAAATTAACTAATATGGACATTCATTATCTGGATTCAACAATAGAAGAAGTTGACACAATGAAATTCTTAGGCGTGACAATAGATAGCAAACTAAACTGGAAACAGCATATTGTATCGGTATGTTCTAGACTGAATTCCTACTCTTATGCCCTATTTATGCTTAGTAGGACAGTGAGCGCATCTGTGGGAGTAATGGCATACCATGGTTATGTCACACCTCTCCTGAGGTATGGGGTGCTGTTCTGGGGTAACTCCACTGATAAGGATACTGTTTTTAGAGCTCAAAAAAGGTGTATACGGTCTCTGTGTAATCTAAAACAGACAGATAGCTGCAAACCACATTTTTTAAAATTGCATATTCTAACACTTCCGTGTATACTGGTTGAATTTATAGTCGTTCTGGACCCGAGAGGGGGTTACTCGGAATCAATAATGGAACCATTTCGGAGTGTCAAAACAGCTGTGCAGGTTATAATAAAAAAATGACTTCTATGTAATCTTTATCACTCGTTCGAGTTGAAACATTAGTAGCGCTTCGATTATTCATTGAACTTTTCAATGAATGAAACTCCGAAACCCATAGGTACCTAACGCCGCGGCGCGTGTCTCCATGTGATCAGTTCATTGGCCGAATGCATCGTTTCGATTATAATAGGTAGGGTGGGTGCACCAGTGCCACACCAGGAACCAGTGGCACACCATTTCAAACTTTAAATAGAAATGTTAAGCTCCTGTTAAATATCCCGCTATTTCTTTTGCGATTGGTAGGCTTGTCTTATTCCTACCGATCATATAATCACCGTTAAAAGCTATACACACGCCACCTACTTCAGTGAAAACAGATAATCTAGAACGACAATCGTTAATTTCGCTGCCGGCGGCCATAATAGTAAGCTACGCGTACTGCGGCAAGTTTTAACATCTTTCTGTGTCTTTGTTTTAATCAATTATTGTAATTTATTTCCGAATTTGCCTTACTGTTTGATACACATAGCGATAATATTATGTTTTATTTTATCAAAAAATGCTAAAATACAGCTTTAATATTCAATGGTTAACTACTGGAACACAAAATGAACGATTTTCCAGTTGCATACCAGTAGGTCTGCAACTGGTAATTAAACTTATTGATACATTTCCAGTTGCAGACCACTAGTTTATACTAATAAAATGTATACAATTAATTAGATTATTAGCCACCGAAAAGAATATTATTCAAGTAAGTATAAGGAGGAAGATGTCTTGAAAAGTTATAGATGATATACGCAAAGGTGCAGAAATTAGAGACACATTTAGAATATAATACGGCCGTCATCTAAACATATAATAAAATGATAGAAAAGTCAAACTGTACATTGGATATATAAAAAAAAAACATTCGCCGGGTGCTCTAAATAGGATACCGAAGCCGAAACTGTAGTTAGAGAAAAAATTTCCGTCGGTTTGTCTGTTTGCTTTGCTTTGTCCGGAAGGATCTCGAAAAGTACTCAATGGATTTGGTTCAAATTTTGCACAAATATTAACTAGGGGTAGGGTCTTCAAATAGGCTATATATTATCACGCTACATATCCTAGGGGCTAAGCAGAGAGCTATCAAATTGTCATTATAACATAATTTTCACGCGTACGAAGTCGCGGGCAACAGTAGTAAATAAAATAAAGCTAGTTGTGATAGGGACCCTAATCTTAATCATTGAAAATTGATTTAGCTGATGCTCGCGACTTCGCCCGTTTGTAATTTAGTTCCCGTTCCCACTTCCAGGGGAACTGGTTCCCGGCATAAAAGGTAGCTTATTTGTTAATCAACACTAATCTATCCCTGTCCAAATTTCAGGCCGGTCCATCCAGCCAGAGCGTGATTGAGTAACAAACATTTAAACATCTTCACAGACTTTCACATTTAAAATATACTAGCGGACGTCACGCGGTTTAACCCACGCAGCTCCCGTTCCCGTGGGAATATGGGAATAAAATATAGCCAATGTTACTCAGGGTGAATATAGCTTTCTAAAGGTGAAATATTTTTTTAAATCGGCGCAGAATTTTTTGAGTTTATTCATTACAAACATTCACACAAAAATACTAAAATGTAGATGTAGGATTTTAACTGATAACCTACTGGCAGTTGTGTTAGGAATATGTATATTTTAAACCTAATTAAGAATTGATTTAGAACTTTAATATTTTAACTGATGATAATTCATTTTTATTCTATTTTATTCAAAGAAGTTAAAATAAGTATAATAACAGTTGTGTCAGAGATATTAATCTTAATAATAGGCTAGGGAGTAATGAAATGCCTACTTACTTCCTAAAATTGATAAGTTTAGCCAAAACTTTAACATGCATTGCCTAGTTATTGGTTTAGAACCTTAACATTTTATTTTTTAAGTAATTGAAATTTCATGAGTATTTTATTATAGCAAACAATAACGCCAGTCACATGGATCTCTAACTAATTAATTAGGTAGTGATAAAATTAAATAAACATTTACATATACCCTATACGTAACTTGTAGACTGATTAACATGTGTTAATTACTAAGTACGAAAGCTTAACAAACTTTAAAAAGTAATTATGCCTTAAAAATATTTGTTATATTTACTGGTTTGCTATTGGCACAATGCCTGGTTTGTTACTGGTGCCGTCTGGTCGAACTTAGGCACATTAGGAGATCCCGCATTATTTTTTTAATAAAAAAAAACTTAATAGCTGCTAAGTAAAATAAAATATACTACATGATTCTATGGTAAATAAAGAGTATGTTCCTTGCTTTTAGCAATAATTGTCGCAATAACAAAGACACATCACGTAAACATGTGTTAAATTCTCGCTTAATCGCTTTGCCACTGGTGCACCCACCCTACTTAGATAATAATAAAGGACTCCAATTTCTCCTTCATACTTTACGCGGGCTTAGGACCGTCGGAAATACTTCAATATTGTTCTATTTTACGGTGAATTAATAAGGTTTATGTAATAATAATGAAAATAAACACGAACAAATAGGGAGTATTTCCGGCGTAATTAAAAAATTGGAGCTATTTACAAAATAATCAACTTAAATACCTAGACCTACCTATTCACAGTTTATTTACACTTCCCTGTACCATAGCAACTGCTCAAAATGGAGTCAAGAACGTTCGATACACAAACGGGCACGTTTTAGGCTATTGTCTTTTAGTTTATTCAATGTGTCTCTGTCACTTTTCACTATTTCAAAGGCGTCCACTATCGCACTGCGTAATTCATCACGAGATTCGTACTCTCGAGTGTAAACTAATCGTTTTATTTCCGACCACAAATAAAAGTCGATCGCGACGACAATACTGCGCGCGAGTTATAGTCGAACTGCGCGCCGCGGTCGCCGGTCGGCGGCGCGGTCGGCCGAGCGTATTTAGGTACCTACCTACAAGACGTAACTAGTCGAGTACCTACCGACGTTACTTGGCAACGAGTCCACGTGGACCGATGCGTTCATGCGTTGTGATTGGTCGAATTTTCCCGGCGCGGTGACTCTTCTCACTGATTGGAACGTTAGACATTGAATGAAAAATTGTAGTAGAAAATCGTAGTAAACGTATTTCGTGAAATTTAAAGGAATAACCAGGTGTTCTCGTTTTGATTTTGGCAAACGATGTAGATTTTGACATTTTCGTAATTTTTTATTGTTGATTTTCAAATTGACAGTGCCGATCGGTTCTGTTATCGAAACTGGGCCTAAACCTTTCCGTTCCAAAACGACTATAAATTCAACCAGTATATATACTCGAAATGGTACTGTTTGTGAAGAGAAATATTAATTTATTTAAAACATTGAGAAGTAAAAGACACCAATTAAGAATATGTATGCCGAGCAACAAGACGGCGCTGTTTAACAAAAGTGTGTTATGTATGATTGCGCGTATCTATAATCATTTGCCAAAATCCTTGCGAGAACTTGCAGAACTTAATATTTTTAAGAATAGAGTAAAATTATTTTTGATTCACAAATGTTTCTATTCGGTGGATGATTATCTGAAGGACAACCTTGATGTAGCGTAGATGGTCTGAGCTATGTATTTGACATTTATTAGATATTGACACTATTGACCATTTAGATAATTACAAATCAGGGACATTAAATAAATTTGACATTTGTAACTTTGACATTTTGAATTTTTGACATTTGGTAACATAAATAATTTAACTCTGACAATTATGTTAAATTGATGTTATAAATCCTAATAATAATCTTAAAATATGTAAGCCTTGGAAAATATGATGTTTTTCTTTTCAAGATGTACAGAATTGATGTCTGCTAAAATTTAATTGGGAATTGATTGATGAACAGTGACATATAATGATGAATGTGTATATCGTATTGTAATATAAAAATGAAATTTTATATAGATTATAATAATAGATTAAGAATTGTGTAAGCCACTGGCAGACTTGGAGAACCAGTTATGTGTTACTATAAGATCTTTGTACCCACCCATGTCACACTAATAACAATAAATAAATAAATAAATAAGTTTGTAATTTAATTTTGATTTGTAAGCATGTAACAACAAAAGTATGTTATTTCTGTGAAAAACACGAAGCGTAAAATTCCTCGTGAGCAGAGCTGCCGTTATCCTTTATTAATTAATGTAATTCTACCATAACCGATATAAATACAACTTACATAATGAAATTGGCGGTTGAATTATTTGCTCTCTGAAAAACATGTAAATTGACATTCGATCAATCGGTACAAATTATGCCTACCGAAAAGTTTAAATTTGTAGTGTGCTCACTCATGGCAGGCTTAATACGTCTATATTTTATACTTATCTGAAAGTTTCCTTTGTTTCAAGCTTCTTGACTTTAGGCCTTCAAGTTATGCCGTGATTCGATCTGATAAATCGACGGCTTTGAGTTTCTGGCAGCGAGCTGTATAAATTTATTGCCGTTCTTCAAAACTTGGTCATATCCGAGAGTTTAATACAAACACGATTGGAATACTTAAAAATGGGATGTTTAGCAAACCTAAAAGCACTGGTAACGGTCTTAAATTCGGACCCGCATAGAGCACGTACAGTTGTTCGTGAATCCTTTTAGACAAAATGATTTAATGAGAAAAGCAGCAGTATCTGCTACCTAACCAGGGAGGTCAGAAATAGTCAACATTTGAAGTTACCCCAATGTATCAGACGATCAACGAAGATATGACGGAGCATCCCTCAAAGAGCCGAACGGCTGTCGCTGAAAACAATGACGAAAAAATGCTTAAATAAATAAATAAAATAAATATTCACGGACATTTCACACAACGCTATCTGATCCCAAAGTAAGCTAGGAATAACCTGCTTGTGTTATGGGTATCAGACCACGGATATTAATACTTACATACTTTTAAATACATACATATAATACATAGAAACACCCAGACTCTTGAGACAAACATTTATGGGTCACACAAATATTCGTATCCGGTGGGAATCGAACCCACGACCTCCAGCGCCGCAAGCGGTATCACTACCAACCGCGCCACAGAGGCAGTCAAGGGTTAGTTAATTTAGTACCGGTAGATGGCGTCTCCGTCACCCTAAAGCCTATAAATTGATACCTAAACGTTTATTACGCACTATTAGTTATTCCGTGGAATAACTAATAGTGCTAAATTAAGTACTAACTCATCAGTTCCAAGTATTTCTGGATAGCTTAACAGTGTACATTGTTTCCCTGAATTGGTAATACGCAAGTAAAAATCCCCTTTGTGTTCGAGTTTGTACTAATTACTATGCAAAGTTATTTCTAACTTTTTACTTAATATAGAACTAGCTGTTCCCCCGGGCTTCGACCGCGTAGAAGTCGTTTATCGCGTGAAATCATAACCCTCCTTTTGCGCGGTCGGTTAAAAGTAGCCTATGTCCTTCCCAGGGCCTCGAACTATCCCTATACTAATTTCATCTCTATCGCTCCAGCCATTTAGGCGTGAAAGCGTAACAGACAGACAGACAGACAGACAGACAGACAGAGTTACTTTCTCATTTTTAATATTAGTAGGGATACCGCCTTGTTACGAGTAATGAAAGTACATACCTTAGCAAAATATGTTTTCAAAAACAGGCTTCATAACTGAAATTCGTTGTCATATTTTTTAAAACCTTTTTTTATGATGATAAATAGAATTTATATACCATGACATGTAACTTTAATATACAGTGAACTTATATACAACGGGGCTTCATTTGGTAGCTTGTAACTGCAGTTAAGTGTTCATGGCTGGATCATCCATCGTCCGTTACATTGGGCAGTTTATGAATAGTATATTGTGCGCTCATTGTAGTTTACTTAATGTTAATACTTAGTAAAGTTTGAAGGCTAAACGTGCTTAAAGCTGCTTTGGAAATTCATGTTTTTGCAGATAATGATGACTTCATTGTTCTGATAGAAACTAAAGTTTCAATACAAATTGTATGAACAATTTTTGTATAACGCTAATTGCTGTACACATGGATACACAATTCGAAATATCATTCGATATTACATTCTGTTCAGCTTATGAAGTACTACTAATTTTCATTCAGATGTAGCACAATAATAAACCCACACATTAAGAGCAAGTCGTAATTGGAATACACAGCAAACTTTACAGCACGATTGAACCACAACAATACGGACAATAAACGTGAAATGAACCATGAATGTACTGTACCTACTGATTCAGTATTGCAAAAGTCAGTAAGCTCCTGCAACATGGTTAATGTTCTTTTTAATTATTTTCTCTGTACTATGACGATTGAACTACAACAGTACGGACAATAAACGTGAAATGAACCATGAATTTACTGTACTGATTCAGTATTGCAAAAGTCAGTAAGCTCATGTAATATGGATAATGTTCTTTTAATTTTTTTTTCTCTGTACCATGATACTTGGAACTGCTTTGAATCATGTCATCATTCATGAACAGACAGACAATCATTCATGAAATGAACTTTGGAAACAAATAAAATAAATTTAATAAAGTAGTTGTACCTTTGTTCAAAATGTCCTCCGCAAGGTAGGCAGATTATTTTTTTTAGGGTTTCGTACCCAAAGGGCAAAAACGGACCCTATCTATTCGCTGTTCGTCTGTCTCTCTGTCTGTCCGTCACGAGGCTGTATCTTTGAAACCGTGATAGCTAGAGAGCTGAAATTTTCATAGTTGATGAATTTCTGTTGCCGCTAACACAGCAAATTCAGAAATCGCAAAAAAAGGGAGGGTGGGCGTTAAGGGGGGTTAAAACTGAGCAATGTAAAAGATCGTTTTTCGTTTCCCAAAAATCAGAGCCAACCTACCAGCGCGCGCACGTGTTCCCCTCCTCTTACAACCCTGTGTTCTTCAAGCGAAGCGTGAAAAGGTACATCATAGGGCCGCCATTTTGAGGGTCATTGTCAATAGTGTTGTAGACTGTGACAGTGGCCACCAACCGCTAGATATCGTCATGGTTTATCTATCAGGAGGTTGACATCGTTTTGGCAACTTAAATACAAAAAACAATCCCAATTCAACTATGTATCCACAAACCCGTGTATTCATTTTTAGTTCTTACCAACTTGGCACCAGCGACAGGTTCCGTTATCGCGCAGCCAAGTCATCAATATCAGGAAAAGATGGAATTTCTTGGCACGCACATCTAACTAAAGTATAATGAATTATTACGGAGACGTGTTGACAAACTTGAAAATTTAGTAATGCAAGCCAAATGAAACTTCTACTAGGTTCATTTTAACAACAAATTAGAAATTTCTATAGTCTAAAGAATTTATAATCATGGGTATCCTAGGCTACCCTTCCGAAGAGCTACGTTAGGACCACGTAAACTTAGTTTCCGTCTGGCCATTTAAAAAATAGACACTATATTTTCACTATGAAAAGGTTTAAATTATCGTAATAGTAAACGGTGTAGAAAATCAGACCATTAATCTCAATACCAGTCAGTCATTTGTAACCCTACGAGAAGAAAAATGTGTATGGTTTTATGATACAAGTTACCTATCTCGTGACTTAACACCCGGTACAAATACCAGGAGAACATATCACAGTGACAAATACTCGAGCTGAGCACGCCGTGAGTGCGCTACAAGAACTATACACTTCAGACTGAGTAATGGTGGCACTCCTTAAGGATTTGCTGCGGAGATCGCAGACGGCTTTTCTAATGCACGCCGGTTGGAGAGATATTGAAAAAATGTTGTGGTAATGCCAGCGTTTTACCTATACTCGTAAGTATATAGTTTATCATCATATTTTTTTATACTTAAATTCTAAAGCTCGATTTCAAACTATAGCACACACATTTAGTGGATACGCATTTACACATAGGGAATACACATTTAATGGATCAATTTAGTGTGATTCATATAATTTTTAGGGCTTGGTATCCTAAGGGGAAACCGAGACCCTATCTCTGAGAATTCACAGTATGTGTGTCTGTCATAAAGCTGTATCTCAGAAACCGTAATAGTTAGGGAGCTGTTTCTGCCAGTACAACATAATATGTGAAGTTCTACCGGAATTTGACATTACTGCACCGATTCCTTGTAAGAATGGATGACTTGGTGAAAAAATTTAAAAACTTGGTTTCGGAGTTTCGGAGTTTATCGTTTACAAATCTTTCCTTTTTCCTTCGGTTCAAGTCCGATATACGCATTTCACCTCTAGCCCCGGTGGAATGAAGCCGCGAGGGGTCACACGCAAATTTGAATTACTGCATCAACCTTGGAACGCTCGTCCACACGTTTCCCTTCTCTTACAACCCCGAGTTCTTCAAGCAGAGCATGCAGAGGTAGATCGTTGAGCCACCAACTTGAGAGTCACCGCCAATAGTCTAATGCCCTGTGAGGGTCAAACGGGCGGTTTTATTTTGGTGAGCTTGTGTTCATTTTCATAGCCTGAAACTAAGAGACTACTTAATTCCTAGTATCGTAGGCATTTTCATATGCAATATCTAGCTGGGGAAGCCACGCGGTGTCACCTCGGAGATTGTTTCGTAAACAATTTTTATAGTTTCACGGCCAGATGTCAAAGTTTCGCCTTTCAGAGGCGCTCACTCGGCAGGAAATTCTCAACTTCGTCGTTGAATTTTAACTTTTCTCGTGTCACTAGCACTCTGAGCAGCGTTATTAAAATACCAAATACACATAATAGGAATAGTTTTAGATTTTGTAGTTAAATATTTTCAGACAACTGTTGAATTTAGTTGCGATACGACGTAGTGGTAGTCAATTTCACGTGCTAATTTGTGAGTAAATAGCTGATTAGTTCGTAAGGAGACATAAACTTAATTTTCTTTGCATTATTTATTAAAGTTTAAATTTTTTATTATTTTTTATGACTACAATTTTGAATTATATCCTTAAGTTAAGTAAGTAAGTAGTGGTATCAAATCATTCGAGAAAATGTTTCGTTAATATCCAGCTTACAACCTATAAAAATCTTAAGTACCATTATTACACAGAAATTCACCCGCTTACAATTTCATGTTTATCTCACATAGCTAACATGTAAACGAACAAAGAATTTAGGCACAAGACATTGCTCCTACATACGAGTAGATAAATAGATACTGGTACGACTCCGACTAATTCTAAGCGATTAGTCTCGTAATGGGGAAATAACTAAAGTGGCGACACGGCATTCCCTTCTATAGATGGAAACTGATAACTAGGTAATTAGATAGTGTCACAGACGCAATGACAATAAACCCGTATGACGTCATTGAGGAGATTATAGACAGAGTACAAGATTGGTAATACGGGCTATTCGCACAAGGGCAACTTCTCAGAAAGGCAAATTTGCATAAAGGCAATTTTGGTACAGTTACGCTGAAATTTCACTTGTCTGATGACACTTTAAATTGAATAATAAATAATTCATATTAAAGTGACATTAAGCTCATAAAAATAAAATATAAATGAGAATTTATATTATGTTATTATTTTTGATGAAATATTTTTTTTATTCCCAGTAGGTACTATCGTGTAGTCTTACCAGTCTGTAGTTTTATAGAGGCGTAGTAGTACTGAGCGTCTTGCTTGATGGTCCAAGATCCCAGAGCCCCCAGACGTCACTCATTTTCTGATGGACAAAATATGTACGAGTGATTAGTGGTGGGGTGTACTATGATCATATGACTAGTTGCTACCTTGGCCAGACGGCCAATTTTCTGGTAGCAATTAATCAAGGTACATAAAAACACTGCTCATGTCACTTAAATTCTGATAGCTGATTTTAACATATATTTTACACAATATCGTTAAAGATCAGTATTCATTACTCCCAGACATATGCGGTCGGCGGTTTCACCTTACAGACGCTTCAAAGCTCTGAAAAAAAATTATTAACGTCACTTATTTTCTGATGCTTGATTTTTATATATGTTATTCAGACAACTGTTTTAAAACGTTTTGCAAACGGACAGACCGATCCAAGGGGCCAAACATTCCCCAGACCCAATTTTAATGTCGCTGAGAGTATGGGCGCGGGCATTATCCGTGCGTATTATGCGTATATGTAGCATGTCTAATCGAAGTCGGAATTAATATTTAAATGTATATAAAAATGCATAAGTACCTATTAGTAATTAACGCCTGTCATTTTAAAATTTACTTTTTCATATTTGTTTTATTTAATAGAGAATTAAGTTTTAAAGGTAATAATTTGAAAATCACGTAAATAATCAAAGATTAACTTTGAGAAAAGTGCTCGTCTGACCGCAATAAATATAGAATTGTGCCTTACAAACTGTTTCATGTTTTTTTTTAAAATCGAATTTATTTTAATTTTTTAAAGTAAATATCAAGAGGTTCACAAAGTATTAATAATTTAATTAAATAACAGCAACCTTTTCAAATAATTATTTATTGGTAACAAACCTTAAAAAACTACAAAAAATAGGACAAATATTTTGTTTCATTGTCATCGTCGTTGAAGTCAGGTAATTCATCATCGAGTCAATCTTGATATCGAATATCTAAATCGTCATCCTGTACATCAGTGTTTTCCTCGGGCTAAGGTTCGTTACCAATAAATAATTATTTGAAAAGGTTGCTGTTATTTAATTAAATTATTAATACTTTGTAAACCTCTTGATATTTACTTTATAAAATTAAAATTAATTCGATTAAAAAAAAAAGTCATAAAACAGTTTGTAAGGCACAATTCTATAAATTACTAGCTGACCCGCGCAACTTCGTTTGCGTCAAATGAGAGTGACAAAGAGAGTGGTATAGTATTAATATTTTAAGTAGGTAATATAATCCCGTCGCTTTTACACTCGTCGCGTGTCTTAGGTATATTTAATAGAGGGTTGTAGGTTTTAATAATGTGTGTAAAAAGTGATATAATTTTCCCGTCGCGTCGCTTATATTCATTTAGAGTTGACCCGCAAAACTTTGTTGAAGTGATATAATGTTTTCCGTCACATTTATTTTTGTCCGTTTTTTGGTACGGAACTCATCGTGTGCGAGTCCGACTCGCACTTGGCCGGTATTATCTTTCAGTTGATTGGCTACTGCTGCAGAAAACGTTTACTTCCGACGCGTAGTCCAGTTGCGTCGCTCATATTTTAAAAATTATTGTGAAGGTTATTGTAAGTGAACCTTAAAAGATGGGCATTTGCTGTTCAGGACTTTTTTTGTAAATGTTTAAGAGGAAACATTTTGTAGTACACAATTTTTACGTAACTTTAACCATTTACGCAACGTACGCAATGAAACCTCAGAAAAGAAATACATTTTTCCCGTTCTTAAAACATTATTCATGGCTGCTCCACTCCTATTTGTCTAAGCGTGATGTTATATAGCCATTAGCCAGCCTCAATAAATGGACTAAAAAACTGTGAAATTATTTTTGTAATGCAACCAGTAGTTTCTGAGAACCTAGCACAAACAAACTCTTCAGTTTGATAATATTGTGAGCTCACCTTAAAAGAAAGACAAATAATTTTATTGTGAGCAAACCTTAAAAGATAGACATATGCTGTCGCGGACTTTTTTATAGAACTTTTTAAGAGAAACAATTTTGTAATATACAATTTTTACGTAACTTAAACCATTTAGGCAGCGTACGCCTCGGAAGCTCTCAGACGGTAAAAATATTCCCCGTTTTCTAAACATTCTTGATTGCTGCTCCGCTCCTATTCATCTTAACGTGATGTTATATAGCCTATAGCCATCCTCGATAAATGAACTATCAAACTGTAAAAGAATTTTTGAAATCCCACCAGTAGTTTCTGAGATCCTAGCGTTCAAACAAACAAACTCTTCAGCTTTATAATATTAGTATGGATATAGTATATATAGTATATATTGTATATAGTATAATATATAGTATATAGTATGGATTGCGGTCAGACGAGCACTTTTCTCAAAGTTAGTCTTTGATTATTTACGTTATTTTCAAATTATAACCTTTAAAACTTAAGTCTTTATTAAATAAAACAAATACAAGAATGTAAATTTTAAAATGACAGGCGTTAATTACTAATAGGTACTTATGCATTTTTATTTACATTTAAATATTAATTCCGACTTCGATTAGACATGCTAAATATACGCATAATACGCACGGATAATGCCCGCGCCCATACTCTCAGCGACATTAAAATTGGGTCTGGGGAATGTTTGGCCCCTTGGATCGGTCTGTCCGTTTGCAAAACGTTTTAAAACCGTTGTCTGAATAACATATATAAAAATCAAGCATCAGAAAATAAGTGACCTTAATAAATTTTTTTCAGAGCTTTGAAGCGTCTGTAAGGTGAAACCGCCGATCGCATAATTATGTCTGGGAGTAACGAATACTGATTTTTAACGATATTGTGTAAAATATATGTTAAAATCAGCTATCAGAATTTAAGTGACATGAGCAGTGTTTTTATGTACCTTGATTAATTGCTACCAGAAAATTGGCCGTCTGGCCAAGGTAGCAACTAGTCATATGATCATAGTACACCCCACCACTAATCACTCGTACATATTTTGTCCATCAGAAAATGAGTGACGTCTGGGGGCTCTGGGATCTTCCTCACGATTTTGAAACATTTCTATGAATTCTTCTATTATGATTCTTGCTCTTCTCCAACTATTAATTAAATTATTCTTAGTCGATATACCTGTTATTATAGGTTGATTTTGAACTGTTTCTAAAGTTATGTATTTTCCAACTTGTAGAAAATCTGCTGGGGTCAAGCAGTGTTCCACTTCTGTACTCACATATAACAATGGTCTTGTATTTATAACTGTTTCAATTTCTTTAATAATTGTTGTTAATTGACTATCTCCTAATAGGTGCTTTTCCAATGTCTTTCTCATACATTGTTTAACCAGCGCTACTAATCTCTCGTAAAATCCACCAAACCACGGTGCTAGCTGAGGAATAAACTTCCACTTGATTTCATTTTCAACACAATATTTGTTTGATATGATATCAGCTATCAGCTTGAAGTGAGTAGCGTTGTCTGAAGTAATTAAACTTGGTACGCCTCTGGTTGATGCCATGCGTCTTATAGATAATAATCCTTCTTCAGCTGATAAGTTCTGTACCACTTCCAAATGTACAGCTCGAACTGCCAAACATGTGAATAAACACAACCATCTCTTGTCTGTTCCGTTTTCTGTTTTTACCAAGTCTACGGGAAAGATACAATCATTCCGTGAAACAACCCCGTACGAGGTCAAGTTTGACACCACGTGTAGGTCAAACAGTCAAAATCAAAAGCGAGAAACCTAGGATAGGTTGGAAGGTTGGAAAAATTGTATCTCTGATCAAGGGAAGTGACGGTTTATGTAGAGTCGCACAAATTAAAGTTGACAACACTATATTCACTAGGTCAATATCACATTTGTATCCTTTGGAAATCGAAGAAGACCAACAAGATTCATCATCAGTGGATCAAAACGAAGAACAGATCAATATTGAAGATGCAAACATAGTCCCAAAAGAATTGAATAATATACCAGTAAGTGAAAATAGCCCAAATGTTGATATGTCAATAGAAAGTTCTGATTCTGATGTAAACAACACAAATGACGATACTTCACATGAAACTGAAAATACCATTGAAGTTATGGAAGAATCAAATCCAGTCACAATTGAAGCTGAACCTGATGAAGTGATGGAAGTAGAACAACTCGGTGCAATTAGAAATGAACGAGCAGCTAAAGTCCGTGCTCTACAAAAGATAAAAGAATGGACTCGCAACCTAATGGTTTTATTTTAGCTTTCCTTGGCCGGAGGGTCGATTTCTTCGCGAAATGCGAATGTAAATAATGTAAATATACATACTAAATTCTTCATGAGACACGAACATCTCTTTTCTACATACTAAATTCTTCAGGAGACATAATGTCTCTTCATTTTTCTTTTTCCTTTGTGGGGAATGTCGCGACAATCACGATGATACGCGAGATTTGGAGAAAGAAGGTTAATGCTCTAGTCATGAAATCAAAATAACTGGTAAGATTGTAAGTCTATTTGTCCCACGACTTGTTCTGTATTTGAATTTGAATCTGAGTCCGTTTCTAATGTCAAATAGATATTTTTCAGTTCACGTCGGGTGACCGGAGCGGACGTATAACGCTGGTCTAATAACAAATTATCGAGACAAGTTAATTGTCAATAACGCGTGTGAACTGAACGCGTGTGATCTGAAGCACTGGAGCTGCTTGGCAGCTAGTCTACGCAAAATAAAAGGCTGGTAACTTTTTACATGTTTTATCTTGTTTGTTGGTGCTTCGTACAGCACATTTAGTAGTCATGAGGTCAATCTGCGATTCACCGGGCCTGTGTGTCATCATGCCGGCCACAGGGGGACGTGAATGCAGTCTACAGTGGGAAATGTTTATGGAATGGGAATGGATTTATTATATGTTATATCGCAGCCAATAATCCGCGATCCATAAGCCTGGATCCGGCCCGCGGTGAGGTGTATGCAACGCTGATACATTTGATGTCCTTCGGTATGAGGAGTCAATGTACCCATGAATGGGCTATAGTGACCTGAGTATGCATTCATGTGCATTGTGACATGTAAAATGCGTACCAGCTGCTCTCCTTTCCTTGGAGAGTAACGGGTACTTCCTTTGATTTGTTCCAGGTGGAGCACACGGAGGCGGCTGTGGACGTGGACTGCTGTGATAGACTCGCTCTTTATTTTATGGGTGAGTCTTAGGTTTCAGGAACCCAGCGGGAAAGAATTATATCTAGTTGTGCTTCTTCTGGTTATGCTTCTTTCCGACATGACGATTCATCGTGTTCTATGGTTTTGAACTTCTATTATTCTTACTTGCTTACTTTATGTTATAACCTACCTCTATAAATTCAAACTCTAAACTCAATATATTTATTACATCACCCGGATCTTGTGTCATCTAGTTTTTGTAATTTAGCTTATTTTTCACGTCTCAGCTATATTGCGATAATCACGGTCACTAGACTCTACTTATAGGAGTAGACTATAGAGTCTAATTGTGATCAAAATGTTAAGTTAGACCAGATCGGCAGGTAGCCTGGAAGAGATTGCGTTAAGGGCACATATTTTACATACATTGACATAGACTAAGATCTTCTTCGTAGAATATGTTTTCATGGTGTACAATAAATAACATTTTTTAATGCCTACATACATGCATGCAAATATCATGATCACTTCTTTAACCCTGAAGCAGTAAGCAGAGGCCTAAATTGTATAGTCAGACTTCATCATTTGCATTTTGGTCCCACGACAGAACACCAACAGAGTTGTAATTTATTAATTATTCCTCAAAATGGCCGAATTGCCATTTAATTTGGAGCGTTAAAAAGACAATAATCTCGCTATTTACAGGAAAAGTTATTTTGTAAAAAGAAAAAAAAATGGTAATTTGATGTTATCGAAAATTGTTTCTGTAAAAAGAATTCACGTTAGCGTTAATTGGGTCGTAATTGGATACAAATTTTGCTAAAATATCGAGATAATCGTTTTTCCCTCTTCTTGTTTCGTTCCGCAATTTGGTGCTATTAACTACGAGGTAGGCTTTAATGTGCTTATTTTTGATAGAAGATATAAATGGACATTGATTCTTTGGTGCCAGCGTATCAGATATTTTTAAGTTCAATCGATGTCTGAAAAAAGACAGTGTAGAAGATGTCAGTCATCCTCGATATATCGTAAAAGTATATATGCATGAAAGGTTTAGAGTCTTATTAGGTAGTAGGTTCGCAAAATAGTTATACGAAATTGTATAGGTATTTGTTATGCTTTTTGTTTTTTACGAGTGATGTTGAGCTCTCACCGACTACAATCATACGATTCCCTACCACTTCCTATGGCCGCGAGCCCCGGGTAAGTCCTCGAAAATATGTCCCAGGATTACTTGTTATGCTACCACATGATGTAAAATGTCTGTTTATATAAATAAAAAAGTTGTTTAAGAAAAGTAAGAATAAGATTCCCGCCCTCAACTATTATAATCCTGTGTCAAATAGGTACACGTTTGATGTCTGTCATGTCTACTATCGATATCGTGCCTTTGATACTGTATTACTTGTTTACTATTTTGGGCTCACAAAGGAGGAGTAAGTATCGAATACACTTACAAAGAATCAAATGTGAAAAGAGAAACAATATTTTAAACGATGAACGAAGAAATCGTATTAAAGACTTCCTCGTGGTGGGTCTGGACGTGGACACTCTCGTTCGAGACCATGGTGCAAGCCATGATCTTCAGCGGGAGTAAGTGGGACTGCGCCGCCTCTTTCTGCGAGCAGGTCATGATCGTTAAAGAGACGGCGGGGCGGGAACAGGAAAGAACTCTCCCACCCAAGTTCCGCAGTCGGCGGCTTGGGCGTCGCCGACGACGTGTCTTCGCCAAAGACTATCAGCCTCCATGACCGGGGCCTGAGGACGGTAAGGGGGTTGCTCAACGTCCTTATATATATAGCACCCGAACCACCCCCTGGGCGAGGCCGCGGTGGCGGCCGTGGGTCTGTTGGGAGTCCTGGGACATCTTTCCGAAGGCTTACCCGGGGCCTCCAACCATAGGCTGTTGGGCGTTACGTGAGGTTTTTTAATCTGTAGCAGTCCGGCATAACATCCATTAGGACATTCCCTCACGTTAAAGAAAAAAAAAATACCCGCTGACTCAGTATTCTGCAAAGGATTACTTACTGCGTTATGCAACTTTTGCAATAACTGATCACCAGATGGGGTCAACTTTGTTACATTTTATGTTTGAACTAATATGACTGCCCAATGAGCCATATTTCAATTTACTAGAATAAAACATAATGTGCTACATGTGTTGCCGGGGTATCGGGACTCAAATGAAATCACCAAGATCGATCATAGACTGCCTTTATTTGATGTATTACCAAACATTTATACCCATGAGTAACAAACATGCTTAGGCCACCACTACAACCAATCTTGTTATCTGATAAGACAGTGAGAAGTCTATTAGACATGTCAAAAACGCAAAGTGGAGACATAATACGAGAAACGGTAATACCAAAGAAGCGAGAGCTACGAATGCTCCCGGAACTAAAAGTCAGATAAATTCTTAATGTCACTCACAATAAAATACTCTTAAAGCTTACAATAAAACGAAGCTGTAAACATCAAGCCAAAAACAGCGAATAACTAAAATATATTATTTTATAAGAAGTTCTCCTGCATAGCTGCATTTAATCCGGCACCCAATACCTGCTTACACGGAATGGGAGGCAACGCAACGAATCAATTTGGCAAATTCGGGACATTCCCGCGATAAATTATCCTCCAAGCAACTAAGCTGCTTTAGTTAAGATTTCAGTGATATCCGAAAGGCTTTATATAATTTAAACAGTGCTCCGCTCATGTTCTGTGAAACGATCATTGAGTTAAGCATCTCACGGTTAGTTCAGAGATGGATGACCGTTTGTGACATTACAGTTTAATAAACGTAGCTTGATTTGTCAAGGCTATGCCATTAACGAAATAGTCGTTATGCTAAGTTAAAGGCCAACTTTAAAAATGCAACGGCTTAAAAATGTTCAACTGCTATTGAAAATTTTCAAACCGTAGCATTTTTCACACAAGCCTCTATCTGCCCCTGCTATGTCCTTTCAAACTTCTGTAAGTACCTACCATAATATTTGCTAAGATAATTAATATATTTGGGACGTAAAGCTTTATTGAAAGAGCTCTACGAACTTCAACCACACTTATTAAAATAAGCGTCTATGGTCGATGTCCATAAAATACTCGCTACGGTAGCGACGTTTATAGGACTAGCAATTTTTATAAGATTTTACAACTCTTCATTAAGTGAATAAATTCTTGAGTTCCTTTTGATGGTCGCATCGTATATTCACGAGATGATCTTGTTGCTACGTTTAACATCGGACGACTTAATTTTTTTTTCCAATTTCGTCCTACGTAATAATTCTATTGCCGAGTTAGAGCAGGGGCGGGTTGTGCCTGTTATATTACTTACTTAGTAATACAGTAAAAATTAACTGTTGAGTTGTGTTAATGAATTCAGGTACAAATATGAATAATAGGTAGGTATTGTTATTCTCATTCCTATGGAAATAAAATAAGATTTGCACACAAAAATCAACTTCTTATACATTCCTTATATCTGAATCAAAGAAAATTATTGAAAACCTCTCAAAGAAGGTCGGAGCACTTAAAGAAAATTGTGTGTCAGTAATTGTGGAATGCCATAATATTTTTGTTGAAGCATCTTGAAGTAAAATATTCATTATAAAGTGATTGTTCTGCACAATTTTGCGATATAAAAGGAGCAGGTGATGGATTGACGAAAATGAAGCATATTTTTTTCTCAAAATGGATATGTTGGTATAACATACCCATCTCACCGCTACATGCGATGAAATAAGCCCATGGGATTGCCACACGTAATAAAAATATAAAGTTGTTTTAGCTAAATATTCCTGTAAATTAACTCCCTGTTGCACGATTAGGGTTTGTATACCGTAAAAATGTAAAATGTGTGGGTACTCATAAATTTATGTTTTATAAATGTCACAATATAGGCAAAATTATGACATTAGTTGAATATTTACACAAAATGACATGATGTACTTATACATAATAGCACTGTAACAGTTTGTAAAAGTCGAGAACGCATTCCGTACAATTTTCACGTTCAATAGACAGGAACGGAAAACTTAAGGAGGAATGAGGAAGAAAGTGTTGGCAAGATTTTGTGATGGTGGTGTTTGTGTATGGCCTGAAATATATAAGAAATTTGAAAACATTAAGGTTTGCTAATGAAATCAACCCTGTATTCATACCCATGTAAATGTTAATTAGTGTACAATAAAGCATATTCTATTCGATTCTATTCTATCAATCAGACAAAATCTGTCGACCGATTGAACTTATATACTTTTTATCATAGTTTGATTTTATGTGGGACTAGCTGAGCCCGCAACTTCGTTTACGTCACATAAGGTGTATGAAAGGAAAGGTATTTCTTCATCAGAGTCATCAAGCAGCGTCTGAAACTGCCCTGTTTGCTTAATCATAAAAGAGCTTAATGATTAAGTCTATTTTAAAACAATTCAGTCCACGCCTTCGGCGCGGGCTGAATTGTTCAAAAATAGTCTTAATCATTAAGCTCTTTTATGATTAAGCCAACACGCCAGTTTAGGTTCACTCAGATTCAAAGAAACCCCTACAATTAAAATTTTCAAAATATCTAATTCTTAAAAGTGTTATAACTCTTTTATTTCTAAACCGATTTACATAAAACAAACGCTAAATGTTAACTGGAGCAAACCTCAACACAATAAAAAAAACCGCATTGCAATCGGTTGAGCGGTTGCTGAGATTAGCGTGCACAACCGTACAGACAAACAGATATACAGACTTACAGACATACAGACATACAGACAAACAGACAAAAATTCTAAAAATCATTGTTTTGGGTTCTATTGCGTTCATAAAGCCCCCCTATAATATTTTTTCTTATTTATCTTTCATGTACAGACAGCGACCTGTTACGATTTTATTATATGTATTGATGATATTGATTGATTGATTGATGATAACAGCAACCGAATTTCATGTTGTAGAAGCCCCGACATCGGTAAGTTTTGTATAATGAAATTATACTAATAGTTAACACTTACGACGCTAAGCTACAAATCGTTTTGACCATGGAAAAGCATGACGAGTCACATTAGAGAAATGCTCGCATGCAGTTCGTAACAAAATTTGCAAGTGAAATTCGCGCGAAGCATAACTTTGAAATGGACATAGGAAAATAGATTCGCAGACTACAAAGCTAGATAAAAACGATTTCATAATTTACAACGTTTATGTCGAAGTGTGTTTTTTTCTTAAGAACATATACAGGGTGGATTTTTAAAAAGGGCTTGGATGGCCAAATCCGAAACTATAAGGAATAGCTAAAAATGTTCAAAGAAGTCACGAGCCTGATTTTGATAAAACTTAAAACCTCATCATTCGATTCTTGGAAAATCAATAATCCTAGCTGGAAATCGAACCCACTGATTTTGAAAAAAATAACACACCCTTTATTATTATACCATACGACAGTGTCGCCGATAAGGATCAAATTCTGCGAAGTAATGTTGTAGGGCAAATTTAAGGAAAGTTCGGAATTTTGATAGAATTCATATTTCATGTACCTAAATTTTGTATCATAATTTGTTTCGTTCGAAATCCAAGAATAGATCGTAACTATTGCGTGTTTTAAATCATGCCCAGAATGATTCTTTGTAGAATATTCTAAACGGAATCAATAATATTGTAGTTTGTTAAAGATGTTACCTTTAGTTTGCCGTATGTCATTACTTCCCAAAATAAGATCCTTAATAGCAACACTATCGTATGGTGTAATAAAGGATGTGCTTTTTTTATTCAAAATTAATAGGTTCGATTCCCAGCCAGGATGCTAATGATGAGGTTTTAAGTTTCATCAAAATCGGGCTCGTGACTCCTTTGATCATTTTTCGCTATTCCTTATAGATTCGGATTTGGCCATCCAATCCCTTTTGAAAAATTCACCTGTATATGTATAACTATGATTTTGTTTTTATCATATTGGTGAGTATCTCGCAGTTTTTATGGACAAACGTATAATGTGAACACAGAAGCTGCCTTTTTTTAAAAGGAATCCGAAGCACTCTACCATGACACTCATAGCTTGGTATACTCTCCCTAAAGAATTTCCTGGGCACAGGCTCGGTAGCTGACCATTGGTGACCCTGACCGTTATGCGAGTCAGTTCCCTGCATGCGTGAATAAGTCGCGCTGCAACCTTGGTATTACCTTTGTCAGAGTACAGCTAGCCTGGATTACCACCTCAGGCTCGCGCTCATTGGGTTCTGTTATCATTGTATTCTGGGATAATCACTGGCGCCACGTTACGCTTCGACTAGGGTTTACCCTATTTACATTACACAATTTTTGGTTATTCTATTTGACTATTGTGTATTTCGTGAATAATAAAATGCGATCGAGAATAATAGGACATTTCAGGTTAATTTGGTCAAAAAGTGGATGAAAGTTCTTTGTATGGATAAGTATTTTCCCTCTTGTAGGTAATTATTCGTATTATTTCTTGAGAGGAGTAGGTTAACGAATTTAATGATCAGATAAATATTATGTATATTTATTATTCATCCCACGTTATGGCTCTAAACAGAAAACATAGAGAACCTACACGGTACAAATGGATAAAATTAGTTAAAACGAACTATAAAAATTAAATATAACTTCCAAATCCAATTCGTCTATATAAATGTAACTCACAAGACATAGTAAAGCAATAAATACTAAAAGTATATTATTCGAGACTGCTACAGGTGCACTTTAAGTTACAGCAGTGCTAATCCTCCCGGTGGATTAGCTGAGTGGTTCTAATTAACATAGACTAAACCTGAATACTACGAATTGCTCTCAAGCGATTTATCAAACTAGTTTTACAAAGTTCAAGTATCAAATTCAAGAATTTGGAGACGGTGTACTGATTTACATTTACTTACATAATAGGGCTATGTTATTATAGTATGTAACTTAAGTTAGTCTATAAAGAGATAGTTTTTTTTTTCATTTCAAGTGAATGTGTATTCTCCTATACTATTCCTAAACTCGTAGACGCGTTCATTGTGTTCATTATTTTTAACTACCTACCTAATTTCGTGAAAATGTTCACAGAACTGGAACATCACTACAATTATCTCAAAAAATGGTGACTACTTTGCTATTGTACGTGCACATGAGATAGTCACAATACCAACCTAGCTCCACCCTAGATTTTAAGGTATGATCAGGTGCTTCGGTAGATTTTCTTAGAATTCTTGTAATAATAGTTAGTATTATAAGCGTACGGCACAGCAATGTTTGTGAAATTAATTCCCTGAGCTATTCGACAACAACGTTAGTGTATTTTACGAGTACATATACGAATGGAATATCCTTTGCACCTAAGTTTCAGCTACAATATTAGCTCACTAATATTGCATGCCAAAAAGGTACCTAATTGCGCACATTTATGATTACTAACAGCTTACACTTATAAAATATAGACAAGCAGAATTTGAACAGAAGATGGAACGTATTATAATAGTTACCTATATTGTAAAATTCGCTATCACGTCAGCCTATGGCAGTTGACTGCTGGACGTAGACCTCTTTCAAATTACGTCACAATACACTGT
Source organism: Miltochrista miniata (assembly GCA_933228765.1). Taxonomy (NCBI): domain Eukaryota; kingdom Metazoa; phylum Arthropoda; class Insecta; order Lepidoptera; family Erebidae; genus Miltochrista; species Miltochrista miniata. The sequence continues at coordinate 4,687,458 of OW121749.1, read as the reverse complement.
CCTGCTCCTTCCACACCCAGTCACTGCCTGCAATCTTTTTCAGGTCATATTAGAAAGAAAGAAAAATCTTTTTATTTTCATGCAACAACACTGTCACAGTAGTGACCAAAATACAAAATGGCAAAAATATCCCGTCGTTGCACCAAAATAGGAGCCAGTTCAGCATAATGCCGGGTACGAATACCCGGCGCTGGTTTTCAACTGGCTCCCATAGGACAGCGCATTACCAATGGCATCAATGTAAACACTTAGACAGTTTTATTAACGTGTGGAAATAGTCATGGATGCAACGCCGGGTTCCTATCAGCTAGAACCACTTGGTGCCTTCAACTGCCTACGGCCAGAATTCCAGACAGATATTAGTAAGTGCTAAGAAACAATGCATTACACACCATTGTTGATCCGTTTATTCTCTATCATCAGTACACAACAATTCATAAATAGTTAGGACAGTGTATTGTGACGTAATTTGAAAGAGGTCTACGTCCAGCAGTCGACTGCCATAGGCTGACGTGATAGCGAATTTTACAATATATAATAACTATTATAATAGTTACCTATATTGTAAAATTCGCTATCACGTCAGCCTATGGCAGTCGACTGCTGGACGTAGACCTCTTTCAAATTACGTCACAATACACTGTCCTGCTCCTTCCACACCCAGTCACTGCCTGCAATCTTTTTCAGGTCATATTAGAAAGAAAGAAAAATCTTTTTATTTTCATGCAACAACACTGTCACAGTAGTGACCAAAATACAAAATGGCAAAAATATCCCGTCGTTGCACCAAAATAGGAGCCAGTTCAGCATAATGCCGGGTACGAATACCCGGCGTTGGTTTTCAACTGGCTCCCATAGGACAGCGCATTACGAGATAAAGGCAATAAATTATTTTAAAAATTCATAAAAATACAAAACCAAAACCAAAAATAAAACATAATAGTACAAAATTAAAAGAGTGTAAGACCACTGATTCTGTTATTTACCTACTAACAAATGAATTAGTACCTACTTGCAGAATAAAAGTAGGTCATTTATGAAAAGTATTGGAACACATGTTGCATGTACGTATTCTCAAGCAGACTGCCTGATTCGGCTCTCGTGTGCGCCGGCTGGCCTTGTAAGTACAATTTAATTAAGAGCAACATCTATCAACCATCATATCGCTTGACAGCTGTTATCTCAATGGCACCAATGTCAATAATCGAGCGGCCGAGTGCCACAGATAATTACAAGGGTATCCTGCCCGGCCGGGGCGTGAAGGGTGCGGAATTAATGTCAACTTTGGCAATATTGGACAGGTTGGGTTGGACAACTATTTATGAATTGTTGTGTACTGATGATAGAGAATAAACGGATCAACAATGGTGTGTAATGCATTGTTTCTTAGCACTTACTAATATCTGTCTGGAATTCTGGCCGTAGGCAGTTGAAGGCACCAAGTGGTTTAGCTGATAGGAACCCGGCGTTACATCCATGACTATTTCCACACGATAATAAAACTGTCTAAGTGTTTACATTGATGCCATTGGTGTTTCAAAATCTTCGAATTGGAAGTATCGTTACGGTCAAATATCAGGCTTCACACGTTGTGATATATCACTTACAGATCATGGTTTACCTTAATAATAGCAATTATATTTTGTCAACCTTCCAAAACCTATTCACTTAAAATGATGTACTTTCAACAGAATTCCATATTTCAGATGTAGTTCATTTGCCTATAACATCAACATCAAACACTTCTAAGTTTGAGAACTAATAACAATGTGTGTAGTTTACAATTTAGTTTGTGTACTCTCAGTTCTGTAATGACGTTGATTGGTGTATTTGTTACTTTACTATGATATTACTAAGCGCGTAAAGGACGTATTTCAATATACCTACGTCCTTATCAGTACTCACCGCTGCTAACTTATATTGACTAAGTTTGCACTATCTCGTCTCACTAAGGACTTATTGTTTGCTAACTTCAGGGTGTTCAAAGCTACTGGATTTGCTCCATAGTTTAGTAAAATAATCTTGTAATATATCTTTGTGAGCTTTGCTGTGTGTGCTTTTGTTGACCCATTCCACTTGGTGCGCGGTAACGCAGTGGCCAGTGGATGGTGTTCTTCGATCTATTCAGTACTCCAATTTGCTTTTCTTTGCTTCCCTTGAATAACAACTCGGCGTGTTACCTGGTTTTGATTGCTTCTTGATTTTGGTATTGCTTTGATTGTTTTGTTTTTGTTTGTTTGTTTGTTTGTTTTGTCTTGATCTGTTTGGTGTTGTTCCTGTTCTGTGTTGCCTGTAAGCGGAGTCTGTAACATACAGATTCCCTGAAAGGCGGGGAAAAAATTCAATCTCCACCTGACTCGGTTGTGGGCAGTGCCCTCAACTGGTCAATGACAGCTATCTGAAAGGCTTTTCTAATATTAAATAGAATACTACAATTTCTGGGAATGTCTCTTTATCTTCATATATTATTTGTGTTATGCCTTGAACTACGTCGGCTCTATACTGTATAGGACAAATAAATAAAATTGCATCTACAACTGCCCCAATCTAGGCACGGAAATCGCTTTAAGGCGCTCACTGTTCCGGATTGCGTGGACCCGTAGTCTGAGACTGTATAATTTCTTTTACTGGCAGACAGCTTTGTCATCTAGCAAACAAGACCAATTGCTAAATAACAGCTTTACAGTGCCTTCTTTTAAAAAAAAATGCTAAGACGAAGAACACTATGTACAACAACATGCAATTACTCAAAGGAACATGTCAACAAACGTGGACTACATTAATTAACAAAATGGGGTTGGGTACAAATGAGGCAATTTAGACACTGTGTCTGTTCTAGCCCCTAGCCCTCAGTAGGTACATCAACACCGCACGCAAAAATGTGCGGCATGTTGAATAAACTACTAGTATATCTTTCGACGCATTCTCGGTTTATTGTACTCGATATACTTAGAATACAGAATAGTGGGAACAAGAACAGGAAAATATTATAATACTGTTCTTTACTTCATGTTGATATAAAATTTCTAATTGATAAACATTTTTACTTTTAGCGGGTTCGCCAGAAGTTGTTCTGCAGGAACCTACCGGGTCCAATTTTATTTTTAAAGCACCCAAGGACATATTGAAACATACATACAATATTTTAATCTAAACCGATCGAGCCCTTTATCCAGATTATATTATAATCTCGAAGATATTGGGATTGATGTGTCGTTAAGCTCGCAACAAACTTGCAGGGTATCGGCATTAGCGTTGTTCCACCCACCCTTCCTTCGCTCTAAGGATGCTTTCACCGCCTCTGCTAGAAGGAGCCTACGGTAGTACTACGACGAAAAGACGACGCCATAATCTGGTCGTTTATCTGCCGTACCTTCGCCGAGCCATATTAACTTAACCTCAGGCCTAACGTATGGTTAAGTAAGAGTGAGATGAAATACCATGGTTGCGGAATCTCTGATTATCTCCAGGGTTGTACCTTCCCCATGCAAGCCTGCATTCTACCACCGTCAAAAGTAGTAAACTGCCCAAAATGCATTCATTCAACCACGTATAAAAAAAACGTAAAGTATCAACCCTCAAGTTGATGACCAATCTTAGACAGGAAATTAAGCCATAACCCCAGAGAAAATGTAACGGCTATTCTTACATTTCCCTCGTGCACTCAAAGACGCTTATCCTTAAACCCAAATATTTTTCTCAAAAAGAAAAGTTCCCTAGCGGTCCCAATTTGTGAGGTGGACTTCATTCTTTTTAAACTCAGTACATTTAGGTATATTGAGAATGGTATGAAATTGTTTAGTTACTTAGTTTGTTTTGAATTATATTTAGCACACGATATAGATGATTTATTACTCTAGTCCACCGAGATAATTATTATGTAACATTATATTATAAATTTATGCTTTACTCGTTTGGTATTAAATTGATAGCTAAAATGGTAGAACGCTGGAATTAATTAGCTTCGCAAGAACATATAAAATAACAAGAAACAAAAACGTGATCGTTTTAAAAGCAAAATACAAAACAAATATCGTAAAAATTCAGTAACATCCAAATGTATAAAAAAACAACGTGTGGGCTTTTTTTTTTTTTTTTTTTTTTAACGTGAGGGAAAATCCTCGTAGGATGCTATGCCGGACTCTTACCGACTAAAAAACCTCACGTAACGCCCAACAGCCTATGGTTGAGAGCCCCGGGTAAGCCCTCAGGAAGGATGTCCCGTGAAATAACAACGTGTGGGCTATGTTTTGTTAACAGTGTTCACATCGCTAGGTACACGCGCGTGGGAACATTCACTGTATGTTTCATATTATTTTCTAAAGTTAAATAGGCAAATAAATGACATTTGAATCTTTTATTTTTCGTCGTTTCTCGAGGGTTTATATTAGCTTAATATGGGCTAGACGGGAGGGGCGCCATTCCCACCTCTCAACTGCGGAGTAGTTTACCCTGTGATACCTGAGAGTGTATAATTGCGGCGCGAGCGAACGAACTTCATAGACGCAAAGTTATGTGGCGTGAGCTGTAGTAATTAGGTGTGGCTAAAGATCGACTGAGTTAACAGTGTAGATTTTTTTTTATATTTAGCTCGCCAAATTGACGTCGCCAGCAGCCTGATGGAAAGCTGTGGCGCATCTACCGATTGGGGGCCATTTCTGACAGTGGTCCTCCAGTTGGCGGCCCTGTTATGTGCCTCTTCAGGCTCCTCTAGAAGAACCCGGGTTTATAAGATGAGGGAAACACGTGTGCGGGCAGATCGTTCCATGTATACGATGGAATTTGTAATGCTTCATAATCTTAAGAAGTCATGATAGGTAACCTATAAATTAGGAGCTTTTAACTATGTACGCAGCAGTTTTCACATCGTCGTAAAAGGTATTAAAGTTATCATTAGAAGAATATAAAATTATACGTTATAAGGCTTTGAACTTCTCTATAATAAGCGCCCATCTCAAAATTGGTCTATTATTTATATTTAACGACGCTTTTCTTTACGTTAGTCTTATTTATGTTGACATATTAAAGAAAGCTAATGCGCGCAATTTGCAATTACGATGCAAGAGAGAAAGGAGTAGGTAATAATTCATTAGATTGAAGAAATGTGTGAAAATGGGAATGCTTTATCATAAACAGCGGGCGTAACGCGGTTTCACGCGCGTAGCTCCCGTTCCCGTAGGAATACTGTTAAGAATATAGTCTAATAAAGCAAGTAATAAACAAAATACTTAGCTACTGCCCGTTCGCTCTAACTTTGCCGCTGGCGTAGAGGCGTATACCCGAATTGTTAATTAGACGAAGTAAATTGACAGTAGCTAATGTCACTTCGTCATAGAAAATACGCAACATTGTATGAAGAAGTGACATTAGTTGCTGTCAATTTTCTTCGTCTAATTAAAAATTCGACTTTAGTATGGAGCCGAGCGGCAAAGTTAGAGCGAACGAGCAGTATATCCAATTCAATTCAAAAATAAAACATCGAGACGTGTTATATTAATGAATCGACATATTTATTTCTCCGTCTTAAAAGTCATCTTATTTGTAAACAAGATCAAACATTTTATCACGTTGTAAGTATTTAAGTAATTCACCTGTCTGCTATCGAGAATATCCCACGGTCTGTCGAAACGTTGCCTTTACGTCTAGTTATATTTATTGTAATTATTCAACTTGTAGAGCGGTCGTATCGACTTTATTAGATTGGAGTTTTGCATAGCATTGGAGAGAATGAGTTGAAAATCGGAGAATATTGAAAGAACCGAATTCAATTTTTCATATAAGTAGGTAGTTGTTTTATATTGCACTTTAAAATTTACAACTACCAACCAATCTGTCTGACCTTGCAAATAAACAAGATTTAAAGTCCGAAGTACATTTATACGCTTAAATTACGTAGAGTAAACATTTTACTTTATATCAAAGACAATTTGCAAATTCTCTTGTGCCTGGGACACCCTTCCGAGGGCTTACCTACCTGGGCTCCCAACCGTAGGCTGTTGGACTTTATGTGAGGTTTTTATTCGGCAGAAGTCCGGCAAAGCATCCATGAAGGATTTTCCGTCATGTTAAAAAAAAAGCGTAAAACTAAAGAAAAGTAGTAAATTTTAACCCGTTAGGTAATCTACTATTAAACATATTGCAGTTAATTTATCATTTACAACTTAAAATTACTATTTACTATATCATATAATATTTTGTAGGTACAGCAGCCCCATAAATAAATTTTTCATTAATATTGAACTTAAGTCCATCCAATGGTTGCCTGGCAGAAATCACAAATTGTGATAAGGCCGCCAATTGTACAACATTGTAATTTTTAGTTTTGTGTTAATTTCGCTGTCTATTTTTGTTTTATGCTGTACAATAAAGAATATCTATCAATCTATCTATCTACACTCTAAACTACTCTTTTGACTTTTTAAATTAATTATTTTTTCCTTTTTAATTTATTGCAAAAATTTTTTTTTAGCTTGAATTTTGTACATTTTATGAAAATCGATTGAGTAGACACATAGATAAGGTTGAACTTCGCTTTACTGGACGCACTGTGCGCTAACAAGGTTATAGCAAAGTGGTTGTTTTATCATCAATCAATACATATAATAAAATCGTAACAGGTCGCTATCTGTACATGGAAGATAAAAAACTTGAGAGGTGTCAAGGGACACCCGGATGGAACGACGTTCCTTTCGATTAATTAGTGAAGGAATTGTAATAAAATTTAATTTTAATTAAAAAAAAACAGAAATATAAACAGAAACAGCAGCAGCAACAGCAACAGTAACAGAAACAGAAACAAAAAGGAAAAAAATGTAAAAATAAAAAAAAGTGTGTGCGTGTAACCTTTACGCGGGATTGAAGTAAAACTTCTTTGCCATTAACTTAAATTTATATTACTCGTACCTAATATCATTTATTCGAATTTTACTTCAAAAATCTGAGTTACTCCTTAGTCGCGCCTAAAGAAGTTTTACTTCAAAAATCTGAGTTACTCCCTAGTCGCGCCTAAAGAAGTTTTACTTCAAAAAACTTTTTAGAGCGAAACTCCTATTTGCTCGTAGAGTTCATGTTCGTCCCCTGGCTAGCACTACCACTACCACTATCACTACCACTACCAAAAGTGTCGTGCCTACTTTTGGTAATAATTTGTTCCGTCTTTTCGCTCGTCCCTTTCGCAACGTGCGATAAGGAATTTCGTTCCAATAAGAAACAATAATTATAGGGGGGCTTAATGAACGCAATAGAACCCAAAACAATGATTTTTAGATTTTTGTCTGTTTGTCTGTACGATTGTGCACGCTAATCTCAGTAACCACTTAACCGATTGCAATGCGGTTTTATTTATTGTGTTGAGGTTTGCTCCACTTAACATTTAGCGTTCATTTCATATCAATCAGGGTTTCTTTGAATGTGAGTGTATATCTAAACTGGCGTGTTGGCTTAATCATAGCAATCTAGCAAACAGGGCAGTTTCACACGCTGCTTGATGAGTCTGATGAAGAAATACCTCGCCTTTCATACACCTTATGTGACGTAAACGAAGTTGCGGGGTCAGCTAGTAACTACCATATATTTACTTCAAGTATATAATCTCTTAGTATATTCTCTCTTCAAGTACCTATATAATCTTATATAAATTACGCGTAGACTAAATTTTTGTGAAAAAAATGGGATAATTGGAAAAGAAAGCCTTTTATCTGAGATTTTCTTCTAATTTAGCCTTCAATCAAAAGCCTCTTAAGATGGAGGTTAATTGAAATTTTAAATTTGTTTAAAACTATAATACTATTATTTGACTGCGCAATATTTTCAAAATTAAAAAAGTAAAATTATTAAATTTTACAAAAACTAAAACACTGGTTCAATGAAATGAATTAATTGAAATTCTCAGCTAAATTAATATCTGGCTTTCATGGTGAGACCCATTTATAATGAACTCTACTAAGACTTCTCAAAAGAATTCATTTAACTGTACAAAAGGATGTTTGAAACAAAAACATCGTTGTCAAAAGACTAAAAAGTCTCAAACGCATTTTGTATTTCGCCCCTCGTCATAAAAATATATCTCGGTTATTACTTCAAAATGCCCATCAAAATATCTCTAATATTTTATCAAAATATTTATTATTTTAAAAATAAATGCAGTACTTGGGTGCAATGACGATTTACTTAATTGTTTTGAGTAGCAAGTCCCGTTCTGAATTAAGTTGACTAATTTCACAAAAAAAAAATTGAACGTTTCATACTAATGCTCTAAAATAATCCCACTTTTGATAAACTTCAATGGTTTGTGAAAACTAAAACGGAGAAAGTATTCGTCGTAGATTCCTTAATACATTACACGTCGCATACTTCTGTGAAAATTCAGGACCTTTCTATAAAGTTCACGATTTATTTCATCCACAAATCATGAGAGTTATGACGCCCAATCTTAAGGGCATTCGTTTACTTCATGGGACATCAAATTTAATGTCTCCATGTTACTAGACGGTTTTATTGGACATAAAAATGTGGATACCTACGTACGTATTAGGTTTATACAGTTTACATAAAATATTTAGCAAAATTGTATGGAAATTATGCTGTTTCAATTTTGCAATGTTACTACATTTTTCTCTTTATTTTTCACTTGTGTATTTTCGCGTTGCTAATATAACGGGTTATAACGCCATCATGCATATCTTAAATTGAGGCATAACTTTTCAATCCTCAATTTAAGGTATGCATGATTGCTTCATTTATTACTAGCGGACGTCACGCGGTTTCATCCGCGTAGTTCCCGTTTCCGTGGGAATACGGGAATAAAATATAGCCTATGTTTACCGCAAAGAGTGTAGCTTCCCAACAGTGAAAGAATTTTTCAAATCGGTCCAGTAGTTCCGGAGCCTATTCGTTACAAACAAACAAACAATAAAAAAATCTTTCCTCTTTATAATATTAGTAAAGATAGATTATAGTATAGATCACTTGAGTGATTTAGATCCTACAAGACGTTTACTTGTTACTAGAACTTTTCATTTATTGGTAGAAAAGAATAATTTTCTGTTAATAAAACTTATGACAATAATAATCGATATGGCCGGCATAACGGAAGGATAACCTTTATTAGCAGATTTTTTAGGGTTCCGTATCTCAAAAGAAAAAACGAAACCTTTGTAAGATCACTTTGTTGTTAGTCTATAAAGAATGTTTACCATTGAATGCGTAAACGTATCGAAATGCTCTCTAGAAGCTATAAATAAATCCAACCACTAAGTTAACGCGGAAAAAAGTTACGGCTTTTTCGTATTTTTTGATTACAGCAAAGTCAAAGTCAAAGTCAAAAAACATTAATTTCGCATAATCCTAATACATAGGCACTTGCGACACGTCAATAATTACAATGCAAATAGTTCGGAACGCGGCCCGCTTGAGAAGAACTTGCAAGAAACTCGGCGGGTTATTCTTTTTGTGCACTACATATTTACAATAAGTACTATAAACTAAAACTCCATCAGTAGAGCAAGCAGATCACTTCCAGGCTTCTTTATCAATTAAATAATCGTCAACTGTATAGTAGCCCCTGCAGCACAATTTACTTTTTATACACTTTTTAAACTTAATTAGGGGCATGCTTATTATTTCGCTTGGAAGCCTGTTGTAAAACGTATACAGTTACCCAGGAAAGAATTACTGACTTTGTGCAGTCTACAATGATAAACGGCACGGTTGTTTTTATGTCTGGTGTTCACATTGTGTCTATTGCTTAACTTAGTAAAACTAGATAAATTTTTCTGAACATACATAAGATTTTCAAAAATATATTGTGATGCCACAGTCAGAATATTTACTTCTTTAAATTTTTCGCGCAGAGAGATCTTTGGACCTAATCTATATATGGCTATTACGGCCCGTTTTTATAAAACAAAAATTGTATTTATATCTGCGGCATTGTCCCATAGTAGCATACCGTACGACATTACACTGTGGAAGTGACTGAAGTACACCATTCTAGCTGTTTCTACATCAGTCAAATGCCTAAGCATAATGCATAAGCAAATCAAAGAGCTGATTAGTAATACCAAAATATTGGTCAGCCCTAAAAACATAATCAATTATTAACTCAACCGCACAGGACTAAGAAACAAAGTGAAACAAAATATCATCCTATGTAAAGCGGCGGTAATTTTGTACGTCTTCACTTCAATTTCCGCAATACTTTCCCAAACCCCATTGACTCAGCGAGGCTTATCTGTAGTCTGAATAGCTGAAGACTGCTCTCATTCGTATTCAATCTGCAGACTCACAATCTCGTCGCCGTTCTTATTAGCTATACACTATTATTGTTAAGCCAGAAGGGAAATCCGCTTGCAAATTTATAGATTTTCATTGATAGAAAATAGAAATTAATTATTTTCTTGATACATTTTTCAGTCTATCTTTCAGCTTTGATTCCATTGTATCAATTTATGTTATTCACTTCTAGAGACTGCGCAGTATTCACTTATGAATTTATTATTAATTGCTTTCATGGCCTTACTTTCTTGTTCGTTACGCGTCATTTGCTATTAGTTATATATTCTGAGCATATATAAATTTATATTTTAAAATAATCATTTAGCCAAACATAAATTGTGTTAAGAGCGTTAATTCGGTTTTCAAATTTCTTTACGATCGTAAGAAATCAGCGTGGCGCGGCGGATATAGCCGTATAGTGCCAATTGTTGCTACCAACAAGTTTGATACTTTTGTTTTCCTTGATGTATTACCGGTGTCATATTCTTAGTCTAAGCGTTCAATCTTTTAATTTAATTTTTATGTTAGTAATTTTAGTTAATAATTATTATTTTTATACAAAACGGGATTTCGCGTGGCACTATTATATTATTAATTAAAGGTTTCGGTACCTTCACTTTCCTCGACGTTTCGACAGGGTTACACCTATCGTGGTCCCGAGGTCGCCTCGGAAAGTGAAGATACCGAAACCTTTAATTAATAATAAAATAGTGCCACGAGAAATCCCGTTTTGTATAAAAATATGTGTACAACGCGTGTTAGTTTAAAACAAATATTGATTATTTTATTGCAAATAAAAAAAATATTGATTATTTTATTTATTGATATTTAGTAGTGTGTGTGTGTGTGTGTGTGACCCTAGGTTCATGGGCATAAAGTTTTTTTAAATTTTGAAGGAGCGCCTTGTGGAGTCAACTAGTGACCAAAAAAGACAACTTGGCCCAGACGGGACTTGAACCCGCAACCTTTGCCTAATGTCTTTTTTCACTTTATAATAAAATATTATGAAAAAGTTAGCATACTAATTGCTTTAAATATTAAAAATCGATAGATTGAGTCGGAGACATCAAATCAATGTATAAAAATGATTGCAATATCGTTCATTGATATCATAGTTGCTAAGTAGCTCGATAGATGGCTCTGTGCCATACTCTTAAATGGCGGTTACAATAAGGTGAAGAATTTCAACTTGTATCAGTACGGCTCCCGTAGCTCAATTGGTTAGAGCATTGCCCTGGATTAGGCAAAGGTTGCGGGTTCAAGTATAATAAAAAATTGTAGAAAGTAATGGACAATATTCTATTTTACGCTATAAATATTTAAATTTGACAATACACATGGTTAAAAACAAATAATATTTACGTAGCAATGCGCAGGCGCTTGGCATGGTCCGATGTTTGGCTGCCTACTGCAGATTCAGTGCTGGCAGGAACATTAAAATATTTTTAATAAATAATTCATAAATATTGTTGGATATTCTTACACAACATCATCTAGCCCAAACTAAGCTATAAGCTTGAGCTATGGGATCTAACTCTAATCTTAATATTGATAGTAGGTGTTTTTTATTTACAATAACCAAATATTTATTAAGAGGTATGTGCATAACAATGCACACCACCAAGAAAAATGTTAATTAATTAGCCCTTCCGTATCGGCATTGATCGATTATTAGATACCTACTAAGATGAATTTTGGGAGGGACCGAACTGAGTTTCTCAGAGTGTTCTTCTCAGTCTTAAGCATTTCCGAACCCCCTGTAGAGTCACAAAAATGTTGACAAAACTATTTTTTTTTTTAATTTCAAAGGGAATAAATTTAATTTTATTTTATTTTATCGACTCTTTCTGGGGTTAATAATTTCGGGCAACAGACATTTGTCGTAAAAATTTAACAATTTAGGTTCCATCCTTGTAGTCCAGTACTCGTCGTCTTTCGAAATATTTACTGTGCTTATGGGCAAATTAGTGTTCAGTCTACACCGCAAATCGATAAATGTTGGCTTGACTGAAAGTAATTTTAATACAATTCATTAAAAATATTTATTATACATATACACAAGATCACTAGAAGATAAAATAAACGCAGCTTCTCACTTGAATTGAAGTCAGCCTTGGATTTTAAAATACCAGTCATGCTTTGTATTAACAGATCCGTATTTTCTCCATAATTTAATTTTACCGTCTGCTTTGGCTTGTTCCACATCCATGTATATAGGGACAGTTCTAGGTTAAATTGATTGATTGATTGGTTATTAGGTCGTCTACAACAAGGTTTTTTAGCAGTGGTGAGACCCCGCCCCCTTCTGGACAACCTTTGGCCATGGCTGCGCACTGGTTTCTGCTTGTCTGTAGCTTTAAAATGAGTTATTTAGCATGTTATCTATCTATTCACTGACATCGTGTATACTCGGTGTTTTGCCAGTGCCGTGGTTATGCTTCTTTTTTTGAAAGCTCCCTCTATGTTCGTGAAAGTGCCGAAGCACATTGATTGATTGATTCTGGATGACCTCTTCTATTTTGTGTACCACTGCATGTAGTGCTGAGTCTGTAGACTTGCCGGGGGCAATATGCGCGTTGGTTGGAATGCAGTGTCTTATTTTGAAGGGCCGTCTCTCGATTGTCTCTGTCACACAATCTTTCCAGAGTTTTTAACAGGAAAGACGAAGGGCTTATCGGTCTGTATAACCAGAGGTCCGAATCACAAATATAAACCCTTTACCGGGTTTTGGTATAAAGATCACTTAGACCTCTCTCCACAGTCCCATTCATTGTCTGGCGTACAGATACTATGTAACTGACAATATCAACTTGTGTCCTCCCCCATTTTATCACTGCAGGGAAGACTTCATCCTGTCCTGGAGATTTGAAGGACTTGAAGTTGTTAATTACCCATTCAGATTTTTGTAAGTTGACAGAATAGATTAGAACAGGTCTTGCGAGCTCCCACTGGACTTCTTTTGTGGATACGTATTCCACCAGCCACATGAGTGTCTGCAGCAATTGGCATTCTGGGAAGTGCGTTTGTATCAAAATACTCTCGGCTTCTTTTCATGATAGTTTACGTTAATAGAATGATGTAGTGGTAATTTATATGTTATTAATTTATTGTTTTCGAGTAATTAAGTGATGTAGTGGTCATTATATAATGTTAATTTGCCTTTGAAAATGCCGAAAGGCGAAACCAGTCAGGTGTAAAATAAATAAATGTTGTGGAACAGTACAAGTGCCGTTAATGAATATGTGCAGCAGGTTCCACCAAGTGCCATCCATCAACAGTATAAATAATTCTTTTCATGGGTTGGTCAGGCCGCCGCGCCGTCAGGTTTCTTTATAGATACGGACAGTTCTGTCTCTTGTTTGGCCAGTATTAGTCTGACTCTAGCAGAAGTTTCTCCAAGACATGGTACTTCTGTATCTCAGTCGCTACTTGTATTTTGCTTTAGCGGCTTTATAGCCGTCCCAATCCTGGTCTGGTTCCTCACAGGTGTTCCATAATTACCACTTATGAAATGGGGTGTTAATATGTTATTATCAATACCACACGAATAGTGACTACCTGCCTTGCGTATAATACCTACACCTACGCTGTTCGTGACGAAAATAGTGCAACTGTAATAGCTTATAACTTGGTCAGTTTTCGTTAGATTCATTTATTTTTTTTTATACAGTATTTTGAAGCGAAGCTCTAGTCGGGGTGTCTGAGCTTTGCACTATACAAAAGTTCACGTTGTATATCGACCATAAATATTTATATTATACGTCACAAAGTACTAAGATTGGTTGGTCACGCTAGAATTAGACTATTTTTGTTAATTTTTTCGTATTCAAAAATGGAACATCGAGCGACGTGACCACTCTCTGAGAGCCTCTCGGCGGTACTAAATCGTATTTGTTCGCGTATCTGCATTTATAGGGGTTCACAAAATACTTTGTAAAAAAAATCTGTATCTAGTTACTTATAAAGAAATATTTTTACTGTCAGAGGAGAAGTTCTGACATAATATTACATAATTATCATAATGATTTAAACTACAGAAGCTGGTGAAAAGATTACTTTATTGTGGTGAAAATTCTCAGTATTTGAGCAAACTTGACAGTCATTTTTCTCCAAAAAAAGGAACCTACCTGATATCAGGTTATTCTACAAACAGATAGCCTAGGCCTTTTGCAATTGCTTCGTATCCCTTGTTTATTAAATTTATCAGTTATTTGACATGAATTTTAGCATCGAAATCGATGCAAATCGTATGATTTGAAAAACCTTGTTCACTTTCGTTGATATTAACCATATGTAATCTGTTGTTAGGTAAAATATGTTTTATAAAACGTTTAGAGCGCTAAATTTACTAAGTATGTTAGTGAATACCATGTTTGTACGATAAATATTTAATGACTTTAAACGCTATGAAAAGTATGGTTTCTGAGCAATACGTGGGGCGAAAAATGTTAGCCCTCTTAATAATCTATATAAATAAATACCTTCTCAAGTTGTGGCAACAATTTCAGCTATAGATAAAACATTGCCCAACGTGGCCCTACTCGTATACACAATACCTGATGATGACTTTTATAGCCTTTCAATGTCAGACGCACGGTTTCTAGGTATATTTTTATTAGGCCGCAGCGGTAGCCGTAGGTGTGTTGGGAGTCCTGGGGTATCTTTCCGAGGGCATACCCGGGGCTCCCAACCGTAGGCAGTTAGGCAGTAGGAGTCCGGCGTTGCATCCATGAGGATATTTCCTCACGTTAATAAAAAAAGAAAGGGTAGTAAGCCTATAGTCGTATTGAAACTATTAATCACTAGTCGTGGGAAGGTTTCTAAACTAGTTTATCGACTAAAAATGCTACCAGCTCCATAATCCTGGTAATATATTTTAATAAATAGACCGTTCTCATTATCTTTCAATATGAGCTCTGTAACTGACCTGGGACATTCTTTCGAGGGCTTACCCGGGGCTCCCAACAGTAGGCTACTGGGCGTTACGTGAGGTTTTATATATTTATTATCCCTCACGTTAAAAAAAAAGCTTTGTGGCTGAAATTATTGTTTTCAATTTTACGCAATAATCGCTTACTTTAACTAATTACTAACTATTTACCTGCAGTAATATTCCTCCGAAACGTGCCACCGTACTCAAACAAAAGTGAATGGAAAAGTTGTACACCCAGAAAGTGGACCAACTTTCCGTAAACAAATAACAGGTCAGTTCGTGGGTGGACTATGAATACAAACTTTTGGTGTTTCGTATGCAACCTGCTTTATTTGTATAGGCTTTCTATAAAACCAGCTAAGTACGAGTCGGACTAGCAGGATTCTGTACCGAAAACTGTTAAAAACAAGTGGTGAAAATTGGGCGTATAATAGTCCTATATATCCTTTATATAATAGATTTTTCAAAAGGGGTCTTAGAAGGTTTTTACAGGATTGGCAGCGAGTGTAGCGCCACCAGTCAGCTCTCCATCCATAGGCTGCAGTGACCGCTGTACTGGTAGGCCGTATGCTTGTCTGTCACCTTAGTAATATAAAAAAGTCCTTTCCACTCTTTCGGAGATAAAAGCGTAACTACGGTGTAGGTATCATTATTATTTTAGTTTATTTTCAGATAACTATGAGTACATTCATAAAGCTGTAAAGCAATACAATATAATCAATCATAGATAAACTATGCAAGATGATTAATAGACCAATCAATCTAAGGGCGATGAAGAAGTAGGTAAAGAAAAAAGCCTAAGAATGATTGAAAAGGGTTGAAAAAACATATAACTTAATTGAACGTGACCACAGAATTAATAACAATGGTTTACGAAATTACATTATACAGAGTTCTTCGCCATGTATCCATAGAATAAAATTGTGCCGCGCCCAAAATGTAAATTAAAGACCATTAGATTTTTTCATGGAACTGCATAGATGAAAGTGATTAATAGATTTATTTTACTTTTTGCCGCCCATAAATAAAGATATAATTTCTATCTCTCGATCACTCTAGCACTATCGAATTACTTGAAAATCAACCTCAGCAAGATTAAAGTTTATTATTCCGAGGATTTTTTATTCCGATAGAAATTCAGCGGACTTCCCTTGAGAGAGAGGATGAATTTAAAAATGTAAAATTTATTGACGCTTAGCTGTATTTTAGTTGTTTATAAAAAGGAGGCTTTTTATAATCACTAAAGTAGCAGACAAGGACACAGCACAGCCCATGAAAGTTAGAATTACAGACATATTTAGCAGTCATACTTTTATCACTAAAGGTATAGGTAGAAGCATTATTTCATTATACGTTTTTGCTTCACTAGGTGATTGATGTGTTGGAATGGATAGGAGCAGGTTGAGATCGTCTGCTGTTAAAAATTTTCAAGCCCTGTCTCTCTCAACTATCATGTTACTCACGAGAACCAATAGCTTAGTGTGTCTTTCAAAGCACGGAAACGCTCATAAATAGAAATTTTACAAATTAGTCACCAAATTAAGGACCAGCTATGACAAAAGATGCTCACCGCGCTGATTGTTTACAGACCGCTGAGTCATCGGGGCTACGAACATTTAAAGTTAGAAAATTATAATTATAACTAGTGGTACCCTGCCACGCTTCGCCGTGACTTTTTTATGGTGGTTTTATGTACCTATGAGAAATGAGTAACAAACTAAATGATGGGTACATTAAAAAAAAAATGTGTGCGTGTACTATTGTACCCACGTAAGAAGTGAAACTTCTTCATGACCTTATTTTTCGAAAGAAATATCATGAAATATACATAGGAGTTAGTAGTCCAAAACTCAAAAGTTCAAGTCCTAAGTTAAAAAGTCCAATAGTCCAATAGTCCAAAACTCCAAAACTCCAAAACTCCAAAACTCCAAAACTCCAAAACTCCAAAACTCCAAAACTCCAAAACTCCAAAACTCCAAAACTCCAAAACTCCAAAACTCCAAAACTCCAAAACTCCAAAGTCTAAAAGTCTAAAGTTCTAAAAGTCCAAAAGTCCGAAAGTCCAAAACTCCAAAATTCCAAAAGTCTAAAGTCCAAAACTCCAAAATTCCGAATGTCCAACAAAAAGTTCAAAAATAACATGCATAACATAACTGACCTCTTTGTTAGGTAAGTACTCTCTTTTATTATTCTGAATGCAAGGAGGCCGCAATCAAACTTCTCATAAAAAACATCAATCTGGTAGGTACCTTCTAAATAGGTTGTTTATAAATATTTTGTTCTGAAGCTGGCAGAATATGAATAAAAAAAACGACCAGCGCCATCTATTGGTAAAATCACTTTTTAAAGATATTTTATTCTTATTGCTGTTATGATAAAAGTGTATAAAGTAGCCTAAAACCATCTCTGAATCCTATTGTATATCGCGTCCAATTTTGAGCTCAGTCGATTCAGTAAATTTTGAGTTTTTAATAGATACTTAAACGCACACAACATTTATATATATATAGATTATTACAATTTTGGCGTCCGTACCCAAAACCCAAAATTCTGTGCACAAACCTTATAACAGTAATTATATCTTGCTATCCTTCTTCCACATTTAATTTACACAAGCTAAGGGTCCATTTAATTACTGACCGTCGAAATATCACTTAACTTAATAACCGATATTACGACTAAACAAACCATGAAGTGTATTGTCTTGTCTACAATACAATTGCACTAGTTGTGGGGTTTAAGTAGGTAGAACGGCTTTAATGTTTCATAATAGCTCTCCAAGGGGCGCAAACATCCATTGCCGAAGTAGGCACTAAAGTCATGGTTGGAATAAATGTAAGTAGCAACCATAGGAATCTGAAGAACAAGCCAAACGACCTTTAGAAATAAAGCAGTTTGATGACTTTACAAAGTAGGTAATAATTAAAATTTATCACCAATGTTTTAAATTACAAGGCCATTTTGAATAAACAAATTAACAATATACTTCAGTAAGTAATTGAATTACTTACTAAAATGGGGATAACGATTAAAACTTTGAGAAAGGCTGAGAAAAATAAAATCACACATTTTACACCATTTACATATATGAAAATTATGTATCTCTAAGCAATGACAATAACTTCGTATAGAAAAATATGTCGTGGTTTGTTCTACAAACAAATCCTAACAATGTATATATTTGATTTAAAAAAAATGTAGATACATTGAAAGAAATTGAATTATCGTTTATCGATTTCGATTTGGATAATGATGAACTGTATGACTCTGAAATCTCCATCGGTATAAACTGTTGGTTATGCTGGAGAACAGAACTACCACTTGCCTAGCCGGAACACTTTTTTCTGATTCGGATAAGTACTTCTTAATTCCAATTTAACACTATAACAGATAATAAACGTCAGATTACAATACATACTTTGGACAACATCCTGCTACAACTCTCAACTCGCGCGTTTGTGACTAATTAGCGGCTGCTAGCTGACAAAGATTAATGCCGCAATGCGTACGTCGAGCCTAATGTGTTGAAAGCTGAAAATTCTTGACGAATTAGGTTACGAAATATTCGCGGTGCTTAAAGTTCATCCTTGGCTTAAGTAATAAATATGCTTAGCTCAAGAGAAAGGAAAGTAAATTCTATAACCAATGTAATGGCAACATAGAACGTACCAATATGTACCTAACACCAGTCCTTCTGATGGGCCATAATGCTTGTCTGCCACCTTCGTGGTATACAAAAATTATAATAATAATGACTCCTGCTTAATATCTTGCCTGCAGTCATATCAGTAACGATATTTTCATTTTATTAAATCGACTGAAATACGAGTACATTACAGAAAGGGAATTAAAGATCTTAAAAACCACAACAACTAAACTACAACAAATAATGATGCTGTTTTAGACGCTGTAAATTATATATTGCAAGCAAATTATATTTTGAAGCGCTCGTGGCCCCGCGGACTCAGTGTTCTGTAAACGATCACTGCAGTAAGCAACATTTACTATGGCCGGATATGGATGGGTGACCACCACGTGGACCACTTTGTGACATTTATTTACGAGCGTTTCCGTGCTTTGGAAGGCACGATAAGCCGTTGGTCCCGGTTGTCAGTAAAATGACAGTCGTTAAGCCAAGTTGAAGGCCTTACGGGCGGCTTGAAAATTTTCAACTGTGTGTCGTCACAACCTGCGCCCGGGTCGGCAGCGCGTGTGTAGCGCCTCTGGTGTTGCAAACGTCTATAGACTACGGTTGCCAACCTTCCGGTGGGCCGTAAGCTTGTCTGCCACCTAAGTAGTATAAAAAAAAAGCAAAATTCAGAGAACGTGGAGCGTGTACTTCAATCAATTTAATTATTGCGTTAAATAATTTTCTAAAACCATTCTTATCATTGCTGTAGTCTCCACTATCTACCTTTTTATCTAAACAAGTTCCCACAAGAAGCTTATCAAAAAAAACATTGAGTTACCATTAATAAACTGTCTGGTCTGGTCTCGTCACTGTATGTACAATTGAAATTGACCACTTAATTTAACAAATACGCCGATTACTTTTGGTAAATATTACCTAGTAAATATGTATAACTTTCCTAATTCGTTTTCCCACAAAAGTTTCCCAAGTTCTAAGTTTATGTATAACTATTGCTTTTGGCTATTTCTGACTAAATATGTTTACCTTCAGTTACCTACATTTGGCAGAAGTTTGTAAAATCTTGCTACCAAGTTGCTAAGTCACGAACGTACATAAAAGTTAAATTGATACTTGTAAGTAAGTACCACGTAAATATAATATACGTAGGCTGAACTCGAACAAGATTAAAGACATGTGATACTTATTATATTTATGCACTCTTTTCCCGTTCGCCTTCACATATACTTCGAGGAAAACTCTAAAGAATCTTTTTATAAAATGAATGCAAATCCAAGTTCTAAGAAGTCAATTTAGAGAACAGCGGCCACCGCACGATTTTAATTAAACGCCTCGGGGATAAGGTCTAAATAAAATCGGCTCTCATTACAAACGGGAGTATTAAGTACTTGATAGCGCTTTTCTTAATGATAGTTTGAGAGTCACTGGCAAAGTTTAAAGTGAATCCATGATATTGTCATGACATTATTATAATTTATACTCTGGATTGTTGGCAATTGATGTAACTTGTTGTAATTTTTAGTATTCAAACTTTCATTCATAAAAAATCATACAGTGTTGAGAACACCATATTTGATAATGCCGTAAGGCAAAATCGGTCAGGTTATGTAAAATGAGATAGTGGAAAACAACAAGAGTGAGAGTCTGAATAATGAATAATGTCATGACTTCTACGATTTGTATTATTTTTTCACAGCACTAAGGTAGCGAAAATGCAGATTACACTACACATACCTATGTGTTGTTAACGGTGCGCATTGACGTCCCATGAATTAATGATGGGTCTATTTCCGTATTGAATGTGAATATTATGTGCTTTATTTATATTTAAATTCAATCAAATTGCTAATATTTGTGGTGAAATAAGCCCTGGGTCGGATGAAGCCGTTTACTCGCCTGCCTTTCTACCATTAGCAGATGTTTAATAATTTACACCTGCTTTAAATTGACCTGGGTTAACAGAAACTGGTATAAAAATCTTCTCGTAAGGATTCTTCAAGCCGTTTGGGAGTTACAGTGGCGCGACCAGCTAGTACGCACAGATGCATGCACGCACGTACGCACCACACAAATTTATAGCATTCGTGGTAATGCAACAAATACGTAGCGACAAAGACAGGTAACACCCTCCGAATTTAATTTTGTATTACAAAACGTTTTCAGAGTAGCACAAAAAGTGTGTCAGATTTGTTACTTTATCGCCGCAAGGAAAGAGAACACTTCATAAAACCATATTTTACGACTATTTGAAATGTATCGTTGCTTTGAATTGGAATAGGTAACGTCTAAGCTAAAAGTGGTGAAGGACATTGTAATACTTTGAAACAAAAGCTACGGATGACGAATTAAGCGCCTCTTTGCAAGTTTCGACTAAAAGGAGCTAGGAATTCAAAAGCTTAATACGTATCGTATAATGTTGATTCATGATTTTCTCGAGAATTCATACTAAATTTTACAGCCTGGCAACAGATAGATGGTCTCAGTAACAGGGTTTTATTTTACGAAACCTTTAAAAGAACCTTCATTGACACAAAATTCTTTAGGCTATCAAATTTTTCGTTTAAAACGTTTAAAGCTTCATTGTCACTTCACTTGATAATGCTTAGAAAAAACAGTCATCAAATAGTTCACAGATATCAGACAGAACAAAGCGTAAGTGGCAAACCATTTAACAGCATTAATTAAACGCGTTTCGATAAACTACATCCAAGCAACGTAGTCAATAAAACACCAAACTGTCCGAACGTGACTGCGATGCAGCAGTAATTTGGCGGGAAAATTATATTAGTCTGAGATGACCTGAATCTAACTGCCGTCCGTCCGCCCAACTTGTCGGCACCTACACTACCTACAGTGCTCGAACTAGGAGCTCATGCTAATGCTTTCCTAATTTCTTCTGCCTGTGAAGTATTAGCAAGTTTCCGAAAGTTTCTCGTGTGTAATACGAGTGGATTTTGTGGGATTTTGTTTTGGTAATAGCAGTTTTTACCTGTATCTATTAATATACTATGTTCGATTTTAAAATTCATAATTCTTTAAGTGGTTGATACGACCCTCCCCTCCCGTAGCTCATAAAATGTATTTCTACTAGAAATTAACACATTTCTACTAGTAATAACTATGCAGCATATTTTTTATACTTCGATACAAGAAATGTGGTTCTTGGCCGTTTTGTTTTGCAACGGAACCCTCAGTAACCGAGTGCGACGCAAACTTGACAATTTTTTAAACCAAAAGAATAGTAGTTACACTTATATATAACTGAGGAAATAATATTTGTTTGTTATTCTCTAACGTTCGTTCCCGCGCTACGTGCTATAGAACTTATAACGAGATACATTCCCAAGTTGCTCAAACTGTTTTCCCGAGTTCCTCCCTGTCGTTAATGACGTTAGTGTTCTGTTCACTGTTCATCAAGTGGTGGGTTTGACCCTCCGGTGTCTCGTAGAATGCACTTCTACTAGAATTTAATTCGGTAATTGCTGTGGAGTGCATTATTGTTTATGACATTACAGATATATTAGCAAAGATATACCTTAGTATAAGTCTCTTTGTACAGTTTTACTCAACTTAAACGTTTTTAGAACTATTACTTGGGTAATTTGATTTTTATTAAAATGATAACTCTGAAAAGATGGGCACAAGATGCTATCGTGGCCTTATGTAAGTATTTTTAACACATTTGGTAAAAGTTAGTTCGAGGATGTTATTTTAATCACGGCAATCTCGAAGAATCTCCGTTAAGTGATTGGCAGTAAGCGCGTTTAAAATGCACTATAATTGCACCATAATTAGGTATTTCTATTGTGAAGTTAAATGTCCTGATTGATACACAATCCCCAAAGCTGTGAAAATCTTCTGTCTTGCGTTTACGAATAGCTAACTACCAACCACATAAATAAAAATATCTAGAGTGTGAGGGTTAAATAATGCGACAGAATTTGAAAAGAAAATTTGGCAAGTTAATAATATTTTCATTAGAATTTTAAAACAGCTATAAAATGCTAACTTCGGTTTTCTTATAGGTCGTTATTACACAAGTTCTTAACGGCACTTTTATCCTTGATAACAAGCTACACAGGGTATTATCTCCTTTTCTCATCTTTTTACATACATACATACATATACTCACGCCTTTATCCCCGAAGGGGTAGGCAGAGGCCTATACCGGCCCACATTTCACCGTGTACAATTCGGTCCCACGTAACAGGTGGTGAGCCCATCGCCGTGTTGAAATGGACCGCCGCCGTCAGAGCCTCGTCCGTTGTTCAGCAGGTGCATGAGCTTGCACGTGAGGTTGACTTGGACCCGATGGTGTTGGTAGGGCCCCACTACACCCTTCATCTTTTTATGAATTTTATTATGTGACTATTTGGTCGAAAGCTCTTACTTTTTAAAATTATACGAGGTATTAGAGATATTATGGGGCATTAGTCAAATGGGATAGCGATTTTAATGCGATAGACCATAATGAATGAAGGTAAGACTGGTTCCTCAAATAATTATATTTTGCCACTCACAAAAAAGTTCTCTCTCTCTCTCTCTACTTATTATTTCTGTTATTATAAAACCAGAAAGAACTATCAGCTATTGAATTATTGATTGATATGATCCTTTAAATTCGTTAATAATATTCTTTGCCATACCAACAGTTCGTTATTCTTACAAAATATACTCTACGGTCGGCAGCACGAGTGAAGCGCCTTTGATGTACTAAACGTTCATAGGGTACAGTATCCCAGTCCACGTCATAATTTCGAAATAATCTGGCCGACCGTCAAAATTCCGAACGCTCATTTCGCCGATGATGAATTCAAGGAATGGTTGTATCGGGGTACTCTGAGTCAGGGTGTTAACCATTCACTTATTATGGTTAAAACCTCGACTCGGATAGGTTAGATTAGAAGGCTAAGGCGGGAGCGAAGCGGAGCGGAGCTCCCGCCTTAGCCTTCGTGGTTATTTTTTTTATAACCATTCAACACCAACATCAATTTCATACAATCATTCGTAAAACTGATCATCGGCGAAATGACCATACGGAGTTTTAACAGTCGACCATACAACCATTCGTTGAATTTATCATCGGCGAAATGAGCGTTCGGATTTTTGAGGGTCGGCCAGATTATTTCGAAATTATGACGTGGACACAATATTGGAATTTTCTCGGTTAATAGTATGTAGGTATAACGTTAGAAGTAGCAATAAAATGACCGAGTAACGAACTATTACTGAGTGCATCGAATAAAATAAAGTGCAAAGCTTTCACGAACAATAAGAATCTAGAAATCATACTTCATTTATTCTGAGAAATGTTTTGAAGCGAATATCCGATAACTCGATGTCATTTAGCAATACTTATGCCCTCGTTAAAACCTGCAAGAATTCCTGCCTCATTTGCTTTGCTGAGTTTTGCAAGCACGTACAGTGGGCCAAAAAATTGGTGTACCATCTTAAGGTTGAACATCGTTTGCAAATTCATAGGCGATAATGA
Source organism: Miltochrista miniata (assembly GCA_933228765.1). Classification (NCBI taxonomy): domain Eukaryota; kingdom Metazoa; phylum Arthropoda; class Insecta; order Lepidoptera; family Erebidae; genus Miltochrista; species Miltochrista miniata. The sequence continues at coordinate 4,663,110 of OW121749.1, read as the reverse complement.
TTAGTTTCGCTTGCAGACATATCTGACAATTTCTATTGCCATCTTTATCTGATTATTGACAACCTTTTATATTGATTATTGATACCTACTGTTTGTTACGTGACAGCTGTTCTTAGTTTGAACTTGATGGAAAACAAGAATATATTTGACAAAAAGTCAGTTGTCAGTATTCTATGTGAAAAAGAGATTGCTAGATTTAAAAAGATTTTATTACTTTTATTTAGAACCATTCAAATTATCTTTGCAGAAATTAATGTTTTATCACTATTTAATAAAGGTTAAAATGTCATGCACTTCTAAGTGATTTACGACAAATGAATACTTATCAATAAGGTTTACGTCATTATTATGCAACTCTTTCAATGATATCTAGTATGAACCTTGTTGTAATTTTCAATGACTAGAAAACTAAATCAAAACTGATACACCACTTTCTTGGCCAACCGTACCACCGAACAGTGAGGAATAAAATAATCATACCAACCACTAAATTTATACCATTGAGATTAAGACGCAGTGCAGTCTAATGACTACTGCATAGCATTAAGGAAGAACTATGAGGCAAATGAGATTGTATTCATATTCATATACTTTGAATCTAATGAAATTCTGCAAATTCTTTCAAACTTTATAGTAATAAAAAATTTCTTAATATTATTATGAAACAACTTAATTTGTTAAAAAACGCTTTAATAAAATAAAATAAAATAAATAAATAAATATTCACGGACATTTCACACAACGCTTTCTGATCCCAAAGTAAGCTAGGAATAACCTGCTTGTGTTATGGGTATCAGACCACGGATATTAATACTTAGATATATACTTTTTTAAATACATACATATTATACATAGAAACACCCATACTCTTGAGACAAACATTTATGGGTCACACAAATATTTGTCTCCGGTGGGAATCGAACCCACGACCTCCAGCGCCGCAGGCGGTATCACTACCGACCGCGCCACAGAGGCAGTCAAGGTTAATTTGTCAATGTTACAATTCTTTACAGAAATTAAAGTTCTATAATTATAAAAAGACTTGTGGCACTCGGGGACTGCCGCGGTAAAGCTATTGCATAGCATTTTTAGGGTTTCGGAGCCGAATGGCAAAAAAACGGAACCCTTATAGATTCGTCATGTCTGCCTGTCTGTCCGTCCGTATGTCACAGCCATTTTTCTCTGAAACTATAAGGCCTATGCTGTTCAAACTTGGTAAGTAGATGTATTCTGTGAACCGCATTAAGATTTTCATATAAAACGAGAAAAAAAGAAGTAAATTTTGGGGGTCCCCATACTCCAACCTGAAACTCAAAAATTTTTTTTCATCACACCCATACGTGTGGGGTAGGACAACCTCCTAGCAATCCGTTTGGCCCATTGATCGTAAAATAAAAAGGCGCATTCACAAGGGGCGGGAGACGCATTAGGCTGCGTTCAGACTGCGTCGCCATCTATAGATAGGTCTTCAAAAATGCTATTGAGGTTTCTTAAAGTGAATGGTTTACGTAAGAGACGCTTCCAAAGTAGAAAAATGTGACCCCCCCCCCCTCCCTAAAACTTCTAAACTAAGAGAATGATAAATTAAAAAAAATATATGATGTACATTGTCATAAAAACTACCAACGAAAATTGGTTTAAACGAGATCGATTTGGTAGTTTTTTTTTAATACGTCATAAAACGCAATTTTCGCCTAGAAAAATCACGTAATTTCGTTGTTATTTTACATAAACATTACCGTGTCCGTTGTGAAAAATTGTAAATTAAAAGTTAGTAGGTGATTTGCAAAGTGCTGTCAATATTCTTATCTTGCTTATGGTCTAAGATCCCTGTAAGAACGATCTTCAACGAGCTGGTTATTGCATGAAAAGTGTTTTATATTCAATTAAATATGTCAAAAATAAAATGCAATAGGGTTGCCTACAAAATTTCAGTCCAGAATATATGATAAATAAAAATTTAAAAAAAATAAAATTTTACTATTTATTGGTTTGCTTATTAGATCCATTCCATACCAGTTGTAAGTTTAACGCCCATAGAATATGCAAATTTTACTTAATTCATTAACCAGGGCGTTGCATTACTAGTATCGATTTACCTGTTTGTACCTGCGTAACAAAAGTCGTGACGAGAAAAAAATCGACAACCTAACATTTGCATATTCTATGGGCGTTATACTTTCAATTGGTATGGAATGTATCTATTAAGCAAACCAGAAAACAGTATTCTTTTTTTAAATTCTTTATTTATCATATTCTGGACTGAAAATTTTTAAGCAACCCTATTGCAAATTATTTAGTGACATATTATTTAGTTTAACATAAAACACTTTTCATCCAATAACCAGCTTGGTGAAGGTCGTTCTTAAAGGGATCCTAGGATGACGCATTTCAATCGGAGCATCGAAATTGTTTTCACATTCAGAACTCTAAATTCGACCAGTACTCTTAATTCAACTTTGGTCGAGTGGTTACGACGCGGATCGGTACGCAGAAGGTGCAAGATCGATTCTGGGTACAAGTATCAGTTTTTGGATTATTTGACTTAATATATTTTATAACACATTTGCTCGTAAAGGGTCTCTTATTTGACCAATTTCACTAACGTAATGTATCTCATTACGGCCTAGTCCGGTAATGTAAAGTAAAACGGACGATTGCGTCTAAAACGAACGGTTCCTTTTTTAAATCTTAGCAAAAAGTTTTTATGTCTGAAAAGTGGTCAACATTTTATGAATAAAATTAACTTTCGGAGATAAAATATATAGTAAAGTAAACATTTAATTGTTTAATTTAATAAATTACAACCATTTATATGAAACCAAAGCAAACAATATTAATTTCATTTATTAGTAATACTAGCTTTTTTTGTGCCTTTGCCTTAAGAAGTAAGAAAAAAAGGAAGCGCTGATGCGCGCATCGCTAATTTGTGAACAAGTAAAATTCCGCGCGCCTTATTATCGCTATTTTTTGCTACCTACGTTTTTTTGTTAATTTATGAATGTCCCCGTTTTATTTATTTCCTTGTTTCCTCGCAAATGTGTTATAAAACGTCGTATGACACACGTTCGCGTTGATAATTACAGCCTCTGCTTTCTTGTAGCCCTCGCCTACGGCTCGGGCTAGCAATATTGCCTCGGCTGTAATTATCAACTTACCGAACTTGTGTCATAATGTACTATTATAACACATTTGCTCGTAAAGAGTCTCTTATTTGACCAATTTCACTAACGTAATGTATCTCATTACGGCCTAGTCCGGTAATGTAAAGTAAAACGGACGATTGCGTCTAAAACGAACGGTTCCTTTTTTAAATCTTAAAGTTTTTATGTCTGAAAAGTGGTCAACATTTTATGAATAAAATTAACTTTCGGAGATAAAATATATAGTAAAGTAAACATTTAATTGTTTAATTTAATAAATTACAACCATTTATATGAAACCAAAGCAAACAATATTAATTTCATTTATTAGTAATACTGACTATTTTTGTGCCTTTGCCTTAAGAAGTAAGAAAAAAAGGAAGCGCTGATGCGCGTATCGCTAATTTGTGAACAAGTAAAATTCCGCGCGCCTTATTATCGCTATTTTTTGCTACCTACGTTTTTTTGTTAATTTATGAATGTCCCCGTTTTATTTATTTCCTTGTTTCCTCGCAAATGTGTTATAAAACGTCGTATGACACACGTTCGCGTTGATAATTACAGCCTCTGCTTTAATGCTGTAATTATCATCTTGTAATTATCAACTTACCGAACTTGTGTCATAATGTACTAATATACAGGGTGAATTTTTGAAAAGGGCTTGGATGGCCAAATCCGAAACTATAAGGAATAGCTAAAAATGCTCAAAGGAGTCACGAGCCCGATTTTGATAAAACTTAAAATCTCATCATTAGATTTTTGAAAAACCAATAATCCTAGCTGGGAATTGAACCCATTGATTTTGAAAAAAAAAACACACCCTTTATTATTACACCAAACGATGGTGTCGCTGATAAGGATCAAATTCTGCGAAGTAATGATATACGGCAAATTTAAGGAAAGTGTAGAATTTTAATAGAATTCATATTTCATGTACCTAAATTTTGTATCATAATTTGTTTCGTTCGAAATCCCACAATAGATAGTAACTATTCCGTGTTTTAAATTATGCTCAGAATGATTATTTGGAGAATATTCTAAACGAAATCAATAATATTGAATGCAGTACGATCATTGAAATCTCGAATCCAGCTATGTATTGAAAACAATGGTCTACATTTTGAACAATTAATCAGTTAACGTAAGGAAAATAAATTGTATTTTGTTAAAGATGAGCACTTTCCTTTAGTTTGCCGTATGTCATTATTTCCCAGAATAAGATCCTTTATAGCAACACTATCCTACGGTGCAATAATATAGGGTGTGTATTTTTTTTCAAAATCAATGGGTTCGATTCCCAGCTAGGATAATGGGTTTTTAAAAAATCTAATGATGAGGTTTTAAGTTTCATCAAAATCGGGCTCTTGACTCCTTTGAGCATTTTTCGCTATTCCTTATAGATTCGGATTTGGCCATCCAATCCCTTTTGAAAAATTCACCCTGTATAACGATAACGATAACGACTGCAGAGTTCATAATTGACGTAAACAAAAAAAATTAAGTGCGAGACGAGATGTAGGTACGAGCGTGACCGAGCGTGGCCGAGAATAGCCGAGTGTTATGCTTTTTTCGTGACGGAATTTCTGGATTCGGTCTCCACGCTCAAGGCCCGCGATAAAAGCTATGCAATAGCTTAAAAATATAATTTTGAAATTATGTATTATAAAAATGTTATATTCGTTAGATCTCTTCCTTTCGATTACTACTAAGTAAAGTAAACCTAACAATTTCCTTAATGTACCATTTTCTGAAATGTTTCCACATGATTATGACTACTGTTCAATTTGACTGAGTTGATCCTGACTCCTGTGAAGGGTTTTACATATAGTAATTGTTCTTATAACTACTTTTATTGTGTTTATTAATATATCTACTTACAAAATAATTACAATAAAAAATCAATACTTACGAGTATAAAACTGTTGATCGATGGCAATTAGTGGAACTTGCTGCACTTTTGGAATACGTGTCATGTACTATTCCACAATATTCAATCTTATAGCTGACTACTAGAAATATAGAGTAATCATATTATATAGCCTTTTAGAATGCCGTAGGACAACACAGGTCAGGTATGACTATAATATAAAATATTGGGAACAGTACAAATTAACGTTCTGCAATATGAAATTAAATACATCATATTTGTAGTTATTTATCATCGTGCGTCCTTTTTCTAGGAAATTATATTGGTAACACAAACAAATGAAGCGATAAATGTCAGGATGCCAGGGTCTCTCCACGGTTAGAATTCAATTGTTCGACCAAATTTAATAACATACGGTTATACCGGCTTTCTATTAATATTCGTAGGGTTGTGTTAGTCACACATGGCAGGGGACTCAATGTTTTATGTAATTAATTAATTAATTTTGGCGTATGTTTAAGTATCAACGAGTTATGTTATTTAAGATAGGAATTTGTGTGTCACAAATACCACACTTTGGAAAAAATATATTTTATAACTCATAGAATCATTTATAACCGAAAAAACAATGGCATGTATTTAAATCGATATCAGTATATTCCCTTTTTCTGAACTAAATATTTTCTAAATGAACCAAAAATACTGACTTGCACACTAAATAAATCAAAGTCATTATACTGTTTAATGGTATTTGCATAACTGTTTTACTGAACGAATAACTATTATCAAATTAGTTCTAACAATTCCTGAGTTAAACTAATAAAATACAACTTTTTTAAGGAAAACCATCGCCTTATTTACTTTTACTAACATCGTTTATTCTTAGTAAAACTCCAATTTAATCAGGCACCCCTACAAAATTAAATTTTATTGATCAAAAAAATTAAAGTCTAACTTAACCTAACGTATTCCGTTATAAGATGGTACAATTTAGAGTGCAAGTTAGTATTTTTGATATACAATTCGTATTTCTGTTTTACAAATCATATATTCGACGTACGAACCACATTTTTGGTGTGAATTCGATTAAAAAGGTCATCTCGTTCTGAGTAATATTTAAGTTTTTTAAGTAGGACATGTTTAGTTAATAGATCAGTTTTTTTGCACAGCATTTAATTTTCTGGTTTGCATTTCGTAAATTAGTGGAGTTACCTAGTGTGCAGAAAATTAAACAGATGTGCATTTAAAAATATCCCAAAAACAATTACCTACACATAACTGTCGAAATGCGAACTATTCTCTACTCCCTTGTGGACATTTTATTAAATGCAGTGTGACGATATTATTGAATTAAAAATACGTTTATGAACTCCGAAATTAGTTGTTTTAATAGTTCTGTGAACATGTTTAGTCTGAACTTAGTTTAACAAGTATCTTAGTTTAAAAATATAAAAAACCCGACACTGTTACTACACTCGAGAGCAATGAATCCGGGTCACTTAAAGAATCCTAAAAATCTCGGAAACTAAAAATGCTAGGTTAATGCAATAAATTGTATTTAATAGACAATGTAATACTCCTTAAATGAAGGTATTAAAACTTCTTAGTTATTGTAAAGTTATATCATAAAAAAATCAAATTTGAAAAAGGGCCACTTTCGAAGATGGAACTACGAAATTACAGCATTTGGTGTTGCTTTTGTTTGTAATCTGTCATTTATGTGGGTACATAAACCATGTTGATAGTGCTCTATATTCATTAATCAAGCTGAAATTATGTCGCTTACGCCTGAAGAATGCACCAGAATACTTACAATGCTGGAAACCGGCCGGAGTCAGCGCGATACAGCCAGGACTGTCGGTGTGTCGCTGTCAACAGTACAAAGAGTTCTCCGACGATACGAAGAAACTGGTTCTAACCTACGCAGACCAGGAACGGGCAGAACCAGGTGTACCACAGCACGAGAAGACCGATACTTGGTGAACACCATGCTTCGAAATCGCTTTCTCACAGGAACTGAACTCACCAATCAGTTTCGACGCCTCGGAGGAAGTAACCCAAGTGCATGGACAGTAAGACGTCGGCTTGCTGAATCTAACTTAAAACCCCTTAGACCTGCAAACGGCCCTAAACTGGAGCGTGGGCATCGTATTTCGAGACTAAGGTATGCCCAGAGCCACGTAAATTGGAGTATTGAAGATTGGTCAAAAGTTATGTTCTCCGACGAATCAAAATTTATGCTCTACAAGCACGATGGAAGACACAGAGTGTATCGAAGACCAGGGGAAAGATTCAAGCAAGCATGCATCGAAGAAAAAGTAGCCTACGGTGGTGGGTCTGTACTTGTGTGGGCCGGAATTTCTTCTGAAAGTCGCACAGAGCTGGTGATCATAGAAAACGGCTCTTTAACTAGCGTAAGATATGTGGAAGAAATCCTCAATGATCACGTTGGTCCATTTATGGTCAATTTAGGTGAGGATGCTATATTTATGCATGACAATGCCCGACCTCATACAGGTAGGATTGTGAATGACTACCTTCAAGAGATGAACATTACTCGTATGGAGTGGCCAGCGCGCAGCCCGGATATCAACCCGATCGAGCATGCTTGGGACGAGCTAGGCAGATGCGTAAAACAACGAAACCCTCCCCCAATCACGCTTCGTGAGCTCAAAATTGCTCTCACAGGGGAATGGGAGAATATTCCCCAAAATCGTATAAGGAACTTGGTGTACAGCATGCCAAACCGCGTAAACGCAGTAATGGAAGCACGAGGAGGCAATACGAAGTATTAAAATTCAAGAAAATCGTAATAAAGTTCAAAAATTTCATGTTTCCTATTTTTGTTTTAAGGAGAGATCGGCAGTTTTTTCTTTATGTAATTTTGTGTTAATAAAATGTATGGTGACTCATATTTTTTTTACTTTCATTTAAGGATTATTACATTGTCTATTAAATACAATTTATTGCATTAACCTATCATTTTTAGTTTCCGAGATTTTTAACATTCTTTAAGTGACCCGGATTCATTGCTCTCGAGTGTATTATAATACCTAAGCTTACCCATTGTTTAATGCTGTAATAATTTTAATTTTTAAATGGGATCCTTTCATAATACAAAATTCTAATGTATTTCCTGGTGTACAATAAAGAATTTTTATGTTATGTTATGAAATGATGACCTGCAAAATTTCACCATTTCGATTGTGACCAAAACAACCATGTCAGAATTGGTGCACCCCCGTTGGACAGACTAATATACACACAGCTTAAACTAATGACACCCGTTTTCGTTGGAGGTTGAAATATCTCAGTCAACACACTTAATTTTTATTTCAGTATTAATTTAATGATATTTTCCTATAATGCCTTAAAATGTATTGCTTATTGCTGATAACCAATCAGCATAAAACAATACATTTTAAGTAAAAGTATAAAAAAAATTAATTATTTTAAGTAAAAGTATAAAAAATACACTACATACACAGGCATAGCCTGTGTATGTAGAGTAAAAATACACTACATACACAGGCTATGCCTGTGTATGTAGTGTATTTTTACTCTATGCCTACATAAATGCGTTTTTTTAATACGTTTTTTAATACACAAAGATTTTTCTCTAAAATGCAGTATATCTCCAGACAGTCCAACCGTAGGCTTTTGGGCGTTACGTGAGGTTTTAAGTCGGTAGGAGTTCGGCATAGATGAAAGATTTTCCCTCACGTTAAAAAAAAGTTCCCCAGACAAAACATATTAGTTTAATAAACAGAAATCTAAGTGAATCATGCCAATTTAAACAATTTAAATTTCATGCCACAACTAAACAACCCTCATCATGCAATTAGGACGTAGAATTCAAACAAGTACTTGCGAAAACCTACAAAACTTTGTAAAAGCCTGATTAACTCAATTACTGGCTCGACTCTATTAGGGGGTAACTCTGAATATGTATATACTTTGGGCTAACAATGTCCCGGATGAAGGCACCTATTAGAGTTAATAGTTTCAAACTAACGCTTCGGTCATTTGACTGGTGCAGATGTAACATAAGACTCAATCTGGAAATTAAGCCTTATACTTTGACTGGAATTAGTCAATGCGTGGTATTTGAGAGTAAAATTATCATACATGTTGGGTACGGATGTGAGTGATAAGTTGTAAAAATTAGCCCCTTTTTAGGGTTTCGTAGCCAAATGGCAAAAACGGAACCTTATAGATTCGTCATGTCTGTCTGTCTGTCTTTCTGTCTGTCTGTCTGTCTGTCTGTCCGTCCGTGTGTCACAGCCACTTTTCTCCGAAGCTACACGGCCTATGCTATTGAAACTTGGTAACTAAATGTATTCTGTGAACCGCATTAAGATTCTTATATAGAACTAGAAAAAAAGCAGTAAATTTTGGGGGTCCCCATACTCAGAACTGAAACTCAAATTTTTTTTTTTCATCGAACCCATACGTGTGGGGTATCTATCGATAGGTCTTCAAAAATGCTATTGAGGTTCCTAAAATCATTTTTTTCTAAAGTGAATAGTTTGCGCAAGAGACACTTCCAAAGTGGAAAAATGTGTGTCCCCCCCTCTAACTTCTAAACTAAGAGAATAATAAATCTAAAAAACTATAAGATGTACATTGCCATAAGAACTACCAACGAAAATTGGTTTGAACGAGATAGAACTGGTAGTTTTTTTTAAACCGCAATTTTCGGTTAGAAAAATCACTACCACTGCGAACGTATTAAAACCAAAGACTTCTATATAAACTGAGGTAGACGCGCCGTACTCTAACAAACGAGATTTCAAACGCAATCCTCAAATACACACATTATTAAGACTACACTTACTTATAAATATTTTTTACGTACTTGTCACCACACACTACAGCAATATACGAATAGAAAAATAGTAAAAGAGAATGCGTATGGACTCCGATTGCAAGTCGAGCACCTACTCTCGAAATTTTGACTCACAACAGTGCAAGCAACGCTGCTAATTAGCTCACTTTATAGGTTTCAAAAATCGGTGCGTTGGGCATGTCTACCTCAGCTTATATAGAAGTCTTTGATTAAAACATCAATCAAATTTACAACCAACTATAAGAACTTTTATATTATGTTACTTGCTGCTACGAAACCCTTCATGGGCGATTCCAAATCGCACTTGACCGGTCTTTTGATTTCTTCATGAATGTGTATACGGACTCCTACCGACTAAAAAGCCTTACGTGTCCTGCTAGCAGCCTATGGTTGGAATCCCCGGGTAAGCCAATGGAAGGATACCGCTATTAGCCCTGAAAGCGGTGTCACATTTTAAACCTCGGGGTTTTTTGCCCCCTGACCGCGTGGTCCGACTGCTTCGTCCGACTGATCGGAAGACGCGGACTATTTTTTCCGTTTCTTCCGATGTAAGAACCCGACAATACTAGTCGGACAACGAGGATTTTGTTTTCCTGTTGGTTCGAGTGATCGAACGACGAGGACTTGTTTTACAGTTCTGACCGCGTAGTCCGACAACTTAGAAAATACGATGTAGAATTACGTGTGCTAGTAGAAAGATAGATAGATATTCATGAAACATGATGAGATAGTTTATATGTCAATGTTTCGTAAAATATCGTTTCTTTTTGCCCCTCTCTATAAAATATAGTGCAGAGGAGCTTATGGTGAGACATTGTCTGTAGTCTGTGGCTCTGTTACATTAAACTACGTCACTAGGTCACGTGGATCATCTGTTCAAAGTTTGAAATAAAACAAAAATGACAACGGCTATCGAATTTAACTTTCACTTTCACAATAAACTTGTTAGAGAGGGGCAGTCTGGTGAGAACGATCTCACGGCTTTCTTGTTTTGTAAAGTTGGGTGTAGTTTAATCGGAAATCGCTATTTTTTATTCTGTTTTCTCTATATTAAAGCTAAATACATGGGCTATCAAAAAATTATATAGTTTTTAGTTTTCACTACAAACGTTTTAAATAAAAGTCAAACGAACAAACTGGAAAAAAATAGACCGCGTCCTCCGATCAGTCGGACGAAACGGAAAAAATAGTCCGCGTCGTCCGATCAGTCGGACGAAACGGAAAAAATAGTCCGCGTCGTCCGATCAGTCGGACGAAACGGAAAAAATAGTCCGCGTCCTCCGATCAGTCGGACGAAACGGTAAAAGGAGTCCGCGTCGTCCGATCAGTCGGACGAAACGGAAAAAATAGTCCGCGTCGTCCGATCAGTCGGACGAAACGGAAAAAATAGTCCGCGTCTTCCGATCAGTCGGACGAAGCAGTCGGACCACGCGGTCAGGGGGCTTTTTTGTAGCTTAGTCCGTGCTTTAACCCCCAAAGTTCAGACCTCCATCCATGTTCGAACCTTAAAATATGTAGTCGTTCATACCCCGAGGGCTCAACCATGGATTTCAGTACATTGGTCATGTTTTCTTTGCCCATATTCAACCCCCAATTATTAGGTATTCAACAATGACATTAAAATAATGACCGAGGTGTACCTATTTATTTCCACTATTTGTACGGGCACGCTGAAGTAACGTTTGGTTTAGGTACTGTACCGACATATCCGCCAGTTGCAACGTTTGTTCAATACTCGGACATTGACTCGGGGACGCTATGGATTAACAGAGGCATGAGATAAAATGTTATGTAGACCGGTTCTATGGACAAAGAATAATTATAAATTAGTATACCGTTAGAAAGAGACTGATGGATAAGAATCAATTGTGGATGATTCCATGATCATAACCTTAGTACAAAGATAAGATAACTGCGTGGCCCACGCAGTTATCTTTCAGCTATTAAATCCCAAAACTACAGAATTTTACGTCAAATAGCCGAACAACAAAAAAGAGCTCAACGCTGAATGTTTTTATTAAATTCAGCTTTGCCACCCGCTTTTTATGATTGTCAATTCATCAGTCAATGGCACCCAATTTCGTTTACACAATACGTTTTTTCTTTACAATGACCTGAGTAATATTCATTGTTCATTGTTACGTGATATAATAGGTACAGTAAACCATATAGGTATATTTATTATTATTTGATGGGATAGAGAGGTTTTTACGTGTGGAAATCCTCGGAGATGCTATGTTTGATTTATAAGAATTAAACTACAAGGTGCCTATCCATCTGCTTTTAGCTAGGAGTTCCGTATACAACCTCAGAAGGATAACCCTGGGGCTACCGACATCAGGCACTCGGGGGAGTCGGCGGCTCAAGACCAGAAGTTGTAACGGTCTTTGAAGCCTGTGCTGCCGTCATAAGGATAAACAACGCACTTGCTTGGAAGTAACTTTCGAGTAAATCGCGTTTAAAGTTTTTTTAGTTTTTTTTATTGTCTCTCGGAAACTAACAGGAATATTCTAAGTTTTATTGTTTTGTTCGATTCCTTGAAATGTGAACTTTGCATGTGCGATAATATATTTATACAATTAGTTTATTTCATTATTTAAAATAAAGAAAAAATGTTTAAGGCTAGTAAATATTCCCTGCAATAATACTAAATCACTAAGCATTATCAACGCATGTGCTGCAGATGCGTCATTTATCTCTAGTAAATGCATTTTGTGCTTAGATCATCTAACCACAGGATGCGCCTCACTTAAGCATTGTTTTCTGCCATTGCACATGACCATTTGGTCTTTTGGCTTTATGAAAAGCCTGTACATCAGTACATCATTTTATATGATTAAACTAGTACATTACATTGTAGTTGACTGTACAATAACAATTAACACGCAACGGCCATTACGCGTTTGTCGATTAATACATTTTTAAATGCAATGAAATTTTATATGTCTTTGTGTTTCCCCCTTCACTTGTATGAAAACTGGCAGAATATTTTTGTATGCGGTGGTTCGCAAAGGCTAGTCCCGTGTTATATGGTCTTAGATTTTGTGATGTTTATGTCTAGTAAAGATATGGGATTACTTCGACGTATGTTCCAATTTTATAACTTATACGTAGCAAATGTGTTCATTATGACTAGTAAATTCTTTTAGAGAAGCTCGCTTGCGTTTAATTTTACGTACTTAATTAAACAAATATCAAATATTATCCTACGAAATCTTTATTAGCTTTGACTGCATTCTACGAAATCTATTAAGACGAGTGTTTTAAAGAACTCCTTAACTTAATCCTTCTGTTTCCTTTACGACCCAGAAAAACGCATGTCGGACGGAGGTGCTACTATCAATATATTAAAGAAATCCAGCCAGAACTAAGCGACTAGTAATATCTATAGTCAATTTTTGCTGTCTTATATCATAAAGGATTTTAATTCGCGTTACATCTGTGGTTATCCTTTACTACTGTGAATTAAAATCTACAAAGTGAGACTATATACCTAATGATAATCTATAATAAATTGTTTAATGACACAAACTATTAGGTACATTGAACCCTGCCTTCGAACTAGTGTCAACTGTATCTTCCAGGCCGTATGGTACGTTTCTCTCCCTCCTTTCTGCTATTATAGAACTAAGCTATTCAAAATATAGTTTTTCTGTCGTAGTACAACATTAGGAGCTCAGTGTATTCGTCTCTTTTTAACCCCGGGAGCTTTGAATAGCAGCACCAAAGAGGCTCATTACCGAGTCGCCTACGTAAGGGCACCTGCCAGTATTATTATATTAAAAATATATTATAATTTTAATTAAAATACTATGTAACATTATCAAATTTATAATTATTTATTGATTTATAATTCACTAGCTGACCCTCGCAACTTCGTTTACGTCACACATGGTGTATGAAAGGAGGTGTATTTCTTCATTAGGTTCATCAAGCAGCGTATGAAACTGCCTTGTTTGCTTAATCATAAAATAGCTTAAAGATTACGTGGATCACCACCTATTACGTGGGAAATAAAACTATAAGTTGAAATGTGAAATTGTTTTATTATTAGGCATTAATGTAGAATAAAAACTTGTTCTTTCTTTCTTTCATTATCATTTCATAAAATATTAAAATACATCATTAATTAATCAAATGTCCGAAGTAGTTTGAATTCAATACTTTGTTAACGATCACTGTGATAATTACTTTTTTCTATGACCTCTTGCTAAAATTTCCAGTTACAAGTCAAATTTTAACCAAAATATTTTTATTTTTTAGTTGTTAAGAGCAACAATCTTTGAAATAGACCTTCTTTGCCTTTACTTTTCTAGTCATAATAATCGTAAATACACACTTGCGTTACTCCGCTTAAGACGGGCTAATTAAAATTCATATTAAATACGAGTCATAAACAACGCATGTTTGCTTACGATGCTTATGATTAGTAAAAAGTTGGAAATGCATTAATTGCGCTGTTTATGCTTAACAATAAAATGAAAACTAATCAAGATATCAAAAAATGAGTAATTTATTCTTGTAGATCTCGTTTCGGTGATTCCGAATATACTAATAACTCAATTTCGTCAAAAATGTCGATTGCGTTGTTTATCCTAAGGACGGCAGTGTGGCTGTGGTGAATTGGCTGAGATGATAATATTTTTGAACATTATTTCTTATTATTTGTGTCACTTGAAATAAAAACCAGTTTCCTTTTCTTTTGGTTTACACTTCTAAGACTTTTCTTTACTGCCGGTGCTGTATGTTTACATGAAGAAGACGTGGTAAAATTTATGTTTTGATAGTTTCTGTTGAATTGAAATGTCAATGGATCTTAAGTTTTATATTGATAGACCAGTGCGCTATTACCATTGGTGATATTACCATACAAGGCGAGAATCTCATGAAAGCAGAAAAGGACAAACAAATATTTGTATTAGGTTCACGAGAATGTCGACATGTAGGGTGAAGATTCAGCGATTTTTGTTCCGATAGTCGTATCAGCGCACGGTCTGATTGCCAAGGACCTCGATCAACGTCTCAAGAGGCTCACAATAGGCAGTTGGACATCAAGGACTTAAAGGCAAAAGCGATTTTTAGTTAACGCCTCGTGTATTTTTGTATCTGACATCAAGCATCTCGGTAGCTAAGTCTCTGTACCTGATGCTGGTGGAAAAAGGAAAAACTACATTTTAAGAATTTTAAAAATATTTTACTTAAAAAATTGATGTATTTCTTACGTTTTGAAATGTATTTAAATAATATGTTACTATTTTAAATAATTTTAGAATAATAATACCTAATGTAGTGCAAGCGCTCGTGGCCCCGCGAATTCAGTGTTCTGTAAACGATCACTGCAGCAAGCAACTTTCACTGTGGCCGGTCCATGGATGGGTGACCATCCATGTGATCACTTTGTGACATTTATTTGAGCGTTTCCGTGCTTCGGAAGGCACGTTAAGCCGTTGGTCCCGGTTGCCAGTAAAATGGCAGTCGTTAAGCTAAGTTGAAGGCTTTATTTCAACAGCAGGCAGTCACAACCTGCGCCTGTCCATTTAAACACGGCAATACGGCTCACCACCTATTACGTGGGACAAATTATACAAAGGTGAAATGTGGGCATATGATATGCCTCTGCCTACCCCTTCGGGGATAAAGGCGTGACCATATGTAGTGCAACAAAATACAGAACGTGAAAAGTAGTAACTCTACCTCTAAAGTTTAAACACTATAAAAATAATTTAGGCTAACTCACTGTTTCTCAATCGTCACTAATTTGTAATCAATTATAATTTTAACGTGGTGCTTACTTCTTAGCCAATTAATCAGCAGTTTTGATATCGCGTAAACTCTTAGAAAGGAAATTCTCCGCTATTCATCTACCACCTGCCGACATTTTACTCATAAAAGAAACCTTAATTTCCAGTTAATTACTTTTTTTATTGCCCCTATTTAAAAAGGGTGCCTTATCACGACTACGCAGTAAATACATTTCCACATCGATTGTTGTACAATCGTTTAGGGCTGTAATCTTAAAAGGTACTTCAAAAGTCAAATAAAGAGCAATAACGATGCTGACATTATTGAACGATTTATTTTTCAATTTATTTATTACTTACTGACCTATGCCATTTCGTTAATGTTACAGTCTGGCTTTGGTGAAAACTTACGTAGGTACGTAACTAGATTATACAATACACAAAAACTTTGTTCTTGAATCGTTTTAATAGTGTAGAGTAGAATAGTTTAGTAGATCTAAGCGATCCAACAGCGGAAGCGGGTTCTTGTATACTATGCATTTATAAAGCTTTTTATTTTATGTTATCATCATTATTTCAGGGGACTGACGGTCACAGCGGGAGCATAGACCTGCCCTACAGTAATTTGTTACATTAGAATTGCACATAAAGCACAGTATTATATTAATACATTTAACGGAATAAATGACTCCTTCTTAATATTATATAATCTTTAATAATCTAAAATCTCTCTTTATTGACAGGTATTTACCCATAAAAATCACATACAATAATAAAATTCATACATAAAAATTCATTAAATAAAATTAAAAATTAAAAATAAATTAAAATTAAAATCGAATTCAAATAAAATTGAAGTTAGAATAAAAACATAATAAAATATCTTAAAATACATTCCCAGAAATGTATATATACAGAATGAATTTTTGAAAAGGGCTTGGATGGCCAAATCCTAAACTATAAGGAATAGCTAAAAATGATCAAAGGAGTCACGAGCCCGATTTTGATAAAACTTAAAACGTCATCATTAGATTTTTGAAAAACCAATAATCCTAGCTGGGAATCGAACCTATTGATTTTGAAAAAAAAAACACACCCTTTATATTACACCATATGATAGTGTCGCTGATAAGGATCAAATTCTGCGAAGTAATGATATACGGCAAATTTAAGGAAAGTTTAGAATTTTGATGGAATTCATATTTCTTGTACCTAAATTTTGTATCATAATTTATTTCGTTCGAATTTCCAGAATAGTTCGTAACTATTCCGTGTTTTAAATCATGCTCAGAATGATTCTTTGGAGAATATTCTAAACGAAATCAATAATATTGAATGCAGTATGATCGTTGAGGTCTCGAATCCAGCTATGTGTTAAAAACAATTGTCTACATTTTGAACAATTCATCAGTTAACGTAAGAAAAATACGAAAGATGAGCACTTTCCCTTAGTTTGTCGTATGTAATTACTTCCCAGAATATGATCCTTAATAGCAACACTATCGAATGGTGTAATAATATAGGGTGTGTATTTTTTTTCAAAATCAATGGGTTCGATTTCCAGCTAGGATTATTGGTTTTTAAAAATCTAATGATGAGGTTTTAAGTTTCATCAAAGTCGGGCTCGTGACTCCTTTGAGCATTTTTCGCTATTCCTTATAGTTTAGAATTTGGCCATCCAATCCCTTTTGAAAAATTCACCCTGTATAATGTAAATGTTATAGGCAATGTGTATAAAGCAGGCATTCTATACAATACCTAAGCATTGTATAGAATGACGGGGTCGTTCAGACAATGTATGAAATGATATTTAATGTTTAAACTATTTTACACTTTGCCTAGGAAATGTATAGAATACCTAGACATTGTATAGAATGCAGGTCGAAGCATAGGTAATGTGTGTAATATATTTTTCTTCTCTATGATTAAGTACTAATCTTTTGAGAGCTACTCCTAAATTCAACTTCCAACAGCAGACAGTGCTGATAAGACATGTGTTCTATTATTACCACTTAGGAAGCAAAAACGGGAACAGAATTTTACACTAACGCCACGACTCGGATGGGTTAGGTTAGAAGGCTAAGGCGGGAGCGAAGCGGAGCGGAGCTCCAGCCTTAGCCTTCGTGGTTATTTTTTTTTTTGTTTTGTCGACTAGTTCTTATTTGGTTAACGATTCTGTCGTCGAATCTGTCCATTCATTATACACATTGTCTGATGCGCTTCGGGCATTTCATACAATACCTAGTCAATGTATGAAAAAAAAAACGTATTATACACATTGCCTGAACGTTTTAGGCAATGTATATAATGCCTAGGCATTGTATACAATGCCGGATTATACACATTGCCTATAACATATACATATAATGTGCCCAAAATTAAATTAAAATAAATCGTAGATTTTCAAACGTTCAAATAAAATCAGAATCTTTAGAAAACCTGATAAATACCATACATAAGTTTCTCAGTAAAATACCAATAAGTACGT
This sequence comes from Miltochrista miniata, assembly GCA_933228765.1. Classification (NCBI taxonomy): domain Eukaryota; kingdom Metazoa; phylum Arthropoda; class Insecta; order Lepidoptera; family Erebidae; genus Miltochrista; species Miltochrista miniata. The sequence goes on along the minus strand of OW121749.1, from coordinate 4,645,022 downwards.
AATATCAGTGCTGCTACAGTTAATTTACTTGTCTAAAAGTTTTGTAAATACTTGAACATCTTCATCCATAAATAAATTTTACACGTAACTTGCACCCCGTATCGAATTGAATAATAAAACAACGTAAAAGTATTTCAGACCTACTTCCGGTGAGTTCGGCGCTTGACCGGAAGCGGTAATCGGGCTCCGGAAGTCCACCCCGATGTTTATTGTGTGCCTCTATTTCAGAGTACATACACAAGCGGGGTTATGAGACTACCTTCAAATTACTAGGTCGTTATTTAAAAAGATTACTCCCTTTAAATACTTTACCGCATTGATTGGGCTTTCCATTGTCAAAATTGATAGTCATTTTTAGGGTTACGCACCTAAAGGGTAAAAACCTTTTCGTTCTGTTTTATTAATTTCACATAGGCTAGTTAAAATAAAACTCTAGTCTGCAGTCCTAATTACTACTTAAAAATTTTATGTAATAATTTTTTTCAGACAACTTCAATTTCTTGTTGCATGTGATGTTAAGGAACGCGATTATACACATAGTCACGCCTCTGACATAGTATACGCACACATTTCACCTTATAGTTTTATGTCCCACGTCAAAGGTGGTGAGCCTACTGCGTGTTAAAATGGACAGGTGCAGGTCGCCGTGACCTGCAGTTAAAAATTTTCAAGCCGCCCATAAGGCATTCAACTTGGCTTAACGATTTTCATTTTACCGACGACCGGGTTTCATTTCGAGTTTTCCTTTTCTACGCAATGGATCTTTTTGCGAAAGTGTTCCCTTAGTCGCCTCTTACGACACTCTCGGTATGTATTGGGGTGGCGACATTTTGTACTCTTACCCGACGCAACATGGGACCCTGTTGCCACACGAGGCAACGAATAGGCACTAAAAGTAAAAAATAAAATATTTGAGGGGGGCTCCCATACAACAAACGTGATTTTTAATCATTTTATTTTGTAATATTAATAAGGACAACAAGTAGACTTAACGTGCCTTGCGGAGCGCAAACCTCTCGAAAATGGAACTGTCACAAAGTGATCAGATCACACATCTAAAGACCAGTCATGGCATGTTAAGCAGCTCGCTTAACACAGTATTCTTTTCCAGTAAGCCGAGTCAGTTGAATTACTAGCGCTTAAATTTAATTACAACAAAAAACGGGTTCGTTAGAGTGATTTATAATTGAGCTGGGCTAAGTGATTATAGAAAGCATTTAAGTCTAATAGTTGAGTTTGTGCACTCGGCGTGAGATTAAGATGTGCCGGGGCAGAAAATAAGGCTCTTGAGCGCTGCACTTTTAGCTGACGCTGCGAATTTGCGGAACCAACGAACCATTACCGCTAATATCCTGCCAACGATAGGTGTGTGCGAGTGAGTGTGGTGTACATCACATTAAAGGCAATGGATGCAAGCATCAGACGCATGGGAGTGAAGATTTTAACATGTTTCACTTGTATTTATATACTTAAGTAAAATATTCATTGAACATTCCCCCCGCTTTTAACAGTGCGATTGATCTGAAAAATGAAAACATTCTAAGATAAGACATAGAAACGCATGCTTTGTCTTATTCAAACCATATTAAAATGTTACTACTTTTAGAATAGGCAGCCATTCTTAAAGTAGTAACATTTCAATATTTTAGTAAAAGCATATTAGAAGCAATTTATATAGGTAGAACCAGGGGATGTCACGCGGTTTCACCCGCGTAGCTCCCGTTCCCGTGGAAATACGAAAATAAAAATAATGTTCACTAGGGATAGTGTAGTTTCCCAACAGTGAATTTTTTTTCCAATCGGTTCAGTAGTTTCGGAGCTAAATCAATGTAAACAAACAATCAAATCATTCCTCTTTATAAGTATAGATGTAAATAGATAAACCAATTGAAAAAACCGTAACTATAACTTTTATTTGTGTCAATTACTACTCGTATATTATAGGCCTATATGTCTCTACGTATACCCGTCTATCAATATCTAGAACAGATCAACTAAAAGTGATTAGTCAATTGCGTTACGTAACGCAGCCTTTATTGTCGGGTCTGGAGGGAAGCTTTCGCGGGGAGGACGACGTGTGACCATTAATTTCCATTTATTCGCACTGACAGAGGATTGCGGCAAACCGTGTGTGAACCCTGAATTTTGCCCTATGTAGCCTGAGGCTGGAGTAGGGGAGACGTGGATTGATAGTTGAACTTCTTGTTTTTTAATCGTTTTTAAAATTCTTTGTCAATTCTTTGTTACCACAAGTGGTTTTTTTTCGTGCGAAAAATCCGTCATGGATGCTATGCCGGACTCTTACCGACCAAAAACCACAAGTTCCTTTCCTACTGCCTACGGTTAGGAGCCCCGGGTAAGCCCGCAGAACAATAACCTTAAGACCGCAGGTGGTTTAGAAATGTTGGAAATGACATTTTCTAAAAACACTTACAATTTTAAGGAAAATACATATAGCTAGCAAGTGTGTGGAGTTTGTTCTTTGTCCACTGTAATATAATGGTTAACAAATATGTTCTGTAAGATTGCCTTGTGCGATAGGGCATTTAATTGTTATACCTACAAGATTAACATTTTAAAAAGATTACAATAAATTAAAAACCTCTCTGTTCTTAAGTTTCTCTTCGAATCAGTGTTATTTCAAAACAAAATATTCTTCAAAAACTTCAGTTGCAAATGTGGATGGAAGAGAAGACCTCGTTCTCTATTTTCTTGAATTTTCTCATTCCTTGGGTTCACCCTTTCTGTTCACCCTTTCTGTTCAAACCGCCTTAGCGCCGGAGAAATACTTTGGTTGCCACGTAATTTGTCACCACAGCTATTCTATCAGAAATATTCTATGCTGACAGTTCCCTTAGAGCTTACATAGTTTTACCCCTTTAAATTAAAACTGTAGACTGTATGTACTATAATTTCAGAGAACTAACGGCAGTGACGTTTACAAAGTGCAACATTGTTATTTTAGAACAACATTGTATTTTACAACCCTTTTACTCAATTCTCTTTTACGACTTTCATTGGACAGACTAAAAAACTTTACCTTTTCTCTAATAAAGATCTAGTGAAGATACGGAAATGTAATTGTAAATGACTGAGAAGGTGTAAATATGAGCAACCAAAGCCACAATGGGGAAACGTCGCATTCGGGGGGACGAGCCAGAGCTACCTCTCCTACCGGTTGTCGCAGATGATTACCAGACACGGGTGCTTTGGTAAGTATCTGTGGCGAATACACCGGGAGACTACGGCAAGTTCCAACACTGCATAGAAGGTGGTAGCCAAGGTCTGTCGGGGATCCTAGGACATCCTTCCGATGAGGCTTTCCAGGAGCTCCTAGCCGTAAGTCATGCGGTTTTAGTCGATGAAAATCCGGTATAGAATCCATACAGGATTTCCTCACGCCGCGTCTGACAGTGTTGGCCTGTCTGTCAGTCTGTCTGTTACAGATTTGATAATTTCTGTGGTTTGCCCCTAAGCAAATGTCACATTTGCAAGTTCTCCTCTATTATCAAATTTTCATTACATGTCAATCAGAGTTGTTGTTTTAGAGTAGACCGATATGATGAACGTCAACAAATACGGCTATTGTAGGTTGGACCTCACTCAATAAGTTTGTTTGGTCTATAATTAGTTTGAACTAAGCCACAATAGATTGTAAATTAATTTTGGCTTTTGAATGAGCTAATCAGATTAATAAGCGTTAACATGAAAGCTATAATTTACTTCATTAATTTCATTCATCGTTAAAATTAGACTAGGATTTACAAAACTCTTGCGAGGGCTTACCCGGGGCTCCTAACCGTAAGCAGTAGCCGCTCAATCCCGCCGGTGGCGTGGTCACGCCGGCGTATCCATAGGCGGTGCCCACGCCACCGGCGGGAACGGCGGCTGCACGCCGGACGTCACACAATATATCCTTATTTCTTTTACAGGAGTCGTACTACATAAATACTTACTGTTTCATCATGCTGGATAACTGACGAAAATAACTACACTAAATCCGAGAACACCCCATGTGTAATGGATTTATGATATTTGGCTGAAAATTAGGATGGGGAAAATGAAGGAGTACTCTCAGATTTTACCATGTAATTCAAAATAAAAAGCAGTTTTCTGACATAAATTATTTTATTTACAAAATATACACATCAACAATTCACTTTCACCAAAAAAATTATAATCTGTAGATATAAAATCTCCGAAAATAAAATAAAATATTACTGCCTATTTATTTGTTTATTTTTTTGTTTATTTTGGGGATATCGAGGCTATGTAATCTTAAATTATTAAAAAAAAAACCCTCCATTTTTATTATTGATTTTCACATAAATTATTCATATGTTAAATGTTAAATGGTATTTTGACAAAAGATTATAGTTTCTATTGAGAAAATCTCAACAAATATCGTTTAAATACGAGCACTGCACAACAAAAACAACAACAAATAATAATGGTGACCTTCGCGTGTTATTTTATCAAATTTTACAAATTTAACTTCGAATTACACTGAAAATATTTATCACAGCTGTTAAACAACATGACAGGATACTTTTAAATGCAAAACAACAATATTTGAAACAGAATAAACGAAAATATTCAAAAATTAATCGTACTATTACTTTCTAGGAACGGCGCCAAACAAACAATAAATAATGACAGCGATCAAATCGTGATTTCGACTTTTTTTTTCATTACATTCACTCGGCAAGCTATCTCATTCAGTACCATAACCAATTCTACACATTAATTTATACAGAAAGACTTAGACCCGCGACCATACAGCCATAGATATCGAAAAATGTGCGAGGAGAACCAAACGAAAAAAGTTGGCCGCCATGGTTGCCAAAGCAATCGACTGTTCGGGAGATTGGCAACTCGGGTTTCATGCGGCATTCAACGGGTAGGTAGGGTAGGGGTGGCTTTTAGTCGGTAGGAGTCCGGCATAGCATCGCTGTAGGACTTTCCTCACGTTATAAATATAAAAAAAGACTTGTGGCACGTTGGTTGTGATGTAGGTACATTGTCATAAAAACTACCAACGAAAATTGGTTTGAACGAGATCGATTTGGTAGTTTTTTTATACGTCATAAACCGCAATTTTCGCCTAGAAAAATCACGTAATTTCGTCGTTATTTTACATAAACATTACCGTGTCCGTTGTGAAAAATTGTGAAATAAAAGTGTGAAGTAAAAGTAAAAGGGTGATTGGCAAAGTGCTGTCAATATTCTTATCTATGACGCATTTCAATCGGAACATCGAAATTGTTTTCACATTAAGATCTCTAAATTCGATCAGTACTCTTAATTCAACTTTGGTCGAGTGGTTATGACGCGGATCGGTACGCAGAAGGTGCAAGATTGATTCTGGGTACAAGCATCAGTTTTTGGATTATTTGACTTAATATATAACGACTGCAGAGTTCATAATTGACGTAAACAAAAAAAATTATGAAGTGCGAGATGTACGAGCGTGACCTGAAACCGTGAAATTGTTTTCACATTAAGATCTCTAAATTCGATCAGTACTCTTAATTCAACTTTGGTCGAGTGGTTATGACGCGGATCGGTACGCAGAAGGTGCAAGATTGATTCTGGGTACAAGCATCAGTTTTTGGATTATTTGACTTAATATATAACGACTGCAGAGTTCATAATTGACGTAAACAAAAAAAATTATGAAGTGCGAGATGTACGAGCGTGACCGAGCGTGGCCGAGAATAGCCGAGTGTTATGCTTTTTTCGTGACGGAATTTCTGGATTCGGTCTCCACGCTCAAGGCCCGCGATAGAAGCTATGCAATAGCTTAAAAAGAACTTATAATTTACCTAAAGGCGGCTTCCCGAACTCACGAAAAAGTATTTTGAATTATGTTTATTGTTTTGTAAATTATAGCCAACAAATTGATAGTAAATTATGTTAAGTGGGTTTATGAACAAGATTTTTAGGAAACTATAGTACTATTGTGACTTGATTTTCTGTAGCATAACGTGTGTGGCTTACCACTTAAATTTAAATTATATTGAAATAATAAAGGGGAATGAATCGTTTATTTGTTATTAAGATTCCTTGAAACTGTTGAATTAATTTTACAATAGGTATGTTACGCCATAAATGGCTAGGTATGTATCAAAGGAAGTGGATTTTATTTTACTGGCGAGGTGGTAGACAAGCTTACGGCCCACCTATTGGTGGGTTATTGTAGCCTATGTATGTGTGCAGCACCAATTTACATGCGTTATGGGCAATTATGCGACTGGATTCGCCGTACGTCAGAGGTAAAGCCGTAGGCACAGGCAGTTAATAAACAAAAACAACTTAGGCCTATGAAAAGAACAGTAGTGTCACTTGAAGTAACTAATTTCGATTGTCGCAGACAGAATACAACGAATGTATACTCAGCTTCATGCATCTGTCGGTAACAAAGAGTACAATGATGTTTTGTACTTCAATCGTTGAGATAGGTACTTATGCATATAATTGTTGTCAATGCTGTTTTCAAAATACCCACATGAGATAAAACCCATCAAGTCGAGTCAGCTTTGCGCATGAAGGGTTTTTATCATTTTTTTTTTCTGTTTTAAAGTATGCCTGCCTCTGTGGCGCAGTTGGTAGTGATACCGTCTGCGGCGCTGGAGGTCGTGGGTTCGATTCCCACCGGAGACAAATATTTGTGTGACCCATAAATGTTTGTCTCAAGAGTCTGGGTGTTTCTATGTATAATATGTATGTATTTAAAAGTATTTAAGTATTAATATCCGTGGTCTGATACCCATAACACAAGCAGGTCATTCCTAGCTTACTTTGGGATCAGACAGCGTTGTGTGAAATGACCGTGAATATTTGTTTATTATTTATTATTTACTATTATGCTCTTTATTCAATAAAATAACTTATATAATACATTTTTAAATATAGTTATAAAAAAATACATTTAAAAATATAAAATATAGTATCCCACCGGCATCGGGTACAGGGACCAAGCTACCGGTGGTCAGGGCTCCAGAGAGAGGAACCTCCACACAATGCGTGCCGTGTCCAGTAACACTGCTTTTTGCATCACGCCCTTGATCCAGTTGCCCAACGCGAGCCTCTGAAGGTGTTGGTCGAGGCTCTTAGCTATAAGACCGTTAGCGGAAATGACTATTGGAACAATGATTGCCGTATCGACTTCCCACATGTCGACAATCTCGCGAGCTAAGTCCACATATTTTATTTTTTTGTCGCTCTCAGCCTTCACGAGATTCTCGTCATGGGCGATTGTGATATCAACAATCATTGCTCGCCGCTCAGATCGATCTATTACCACAATATCAGGCTTGTTGGCTACAACAGTCCTGTCTGTGATAATAGATCGATCCCAGTACAATGTGATATGACCATTTTCAAGAACTGGCTCAGCTACATACCTGTAATATGGAACCTCGATATCCACCAGGTAATACAATATAATATATATATAATACTTTATTATTATTATTATTATTTGTTTTTACAGCAGCAACAGAAATATTATCATCTGTGAAACATTTCATTTCAACAGTCTAGCTATCTCGGTTCATGATACATAGCCTGGTGACAGACAAACAGACGTCAGAATATCCAATAAAGGGTTCCGTTTTTACCCTTTGGGGACTAGTCCTAATAATAGAGAAATAAGTGGAAATAGACTTTACTCATCAGTAGTACCTATAGGACTTCCAATTAGACGTCAGCATGACCTGACGTCTTCCTTTGAATGGAAAGAAATTATTATTCACTGAATATTACTTTAAAATCGGACGATTTTATTAAAGAAAGCAAAAGTACACATCTGATTCAAACATAAAACCAAACTGCAAAAAATGTCTTAATAGCAAAGCTTTACAAAGTTTCTTTCTCCAGTTAAACTTGTTGTAAAAGAGTTTTAACTAGCAACTAAATAATTTTACCGACTTAATTTACTCGTGTAGCCCAGCTTTAATGAGCAAGCGCACTGAGCAAACGGGCCACCTCATAAACAGGGGTAATACTTAAATTACGGTTATAATATTAGATTTATATCCAACTAGTGGTCTAGTTTTTGTCGCCCTATAATCTTAGCACTCTTAGATTAAGAAGATTAGTTGGATAAGAAGTTAAGACAGATGATAGATGTACGCGTATAAGCTTAAAAGTTTATGTGTAAAAGTTATGATATGTTGTTAACCCACTAAGGTAGCTAACATGCCGACACGGCACACTTGTTAAAAAGTGATCACCGCAGCCGCAGAATGAACGTTTAATTCTACTAGGTTAAGATTTATGAATACACAAAAATATAACACAACATCACGTAGTTCTATGAACCTATGCCAAGCCGTTTCCGAAATAGCTAAAAACTAACCTCTATTTCAAAGCAAAAATTTTGTTAAATTACTTACTTATTGCGTTCCCGACCGTAGCCAAACAGTTTGATTAGGAAAATAAACTACGCAGGTATAACTACTACTTTGTATTGTAAACAAACTACGAAATTCGTGATTATGAATAAAATTTCTTAATTATTTTGTAACCGATACTTTACTACTATAAAATATGAATCCGAAAAGCTGTGTTCCAATTAAAAAGAAGGTAAATCTAGAGGGGAAACGGAACGTAAACAAGGGCCTTCGCGCGATAGTGCCGCCGAGTTTTCAAGGATTTTAGCCTCTCCACACAATTTGATTATCCAACCGAGCCAGAGTGAGAAAGTATTCTTATATTTTAAGAGCAAACTAGAATAGAGCGCAAATATTATTTTTTAAATTGAAACTACTCAATTGTGTTGAAATTTTAACGTTAGCATGGGCCGGTCTTTATCGGGCAATTAAGTGACAGATGAGGAAGCGACTGCCATGCCGGGGCTTTCCGACCTTGATTCACATTTAAAACGCTACAATAACGTAGTTCACAAAGTTTAATACTACTTCTACCAAGGCATCAAGTTATGTCTTGATTATTCTCGGACATTAATGTCACCATTTAACTGTAAAAAAACCGGCCAAGTTCGACTCGGACTCGCGCTCGGAGGGTTCCGTAACAAGACAGCAAAAAATCACGTTTGTTTTATGGGAGTCCCCCTTAAATATTATTGTTTTTCTGTTTGTAGTTCTACCGGCAAGAGAAATACATAATATGTGAAAAATTTAGCTTTCTAGCTACCACCATTCAAGAGGCTGTAGCCTCTTGACGGATAGACACACAGACAGATGGACAGTGAAGTCTGAGTAATAGGGACCCGTTTTTAGCCTTCGGATAGGATACGGTATTCTAAAAACCGTTAGATTGTAATCTAGCTAGATGTGCCATAGCTTTCCATACCACTTGTGATGTCAATTTGGCGAGCTTAATTTTAAAAAAAGGAAAATAGAAAGCCTACCTAGCGTTATTGTAAACTATCGAGAATGATAAAAACATAAACGATGGTTAGGTTTGATTCACACATAGTAACCCGAAACTACGAATTCTAAAACTAGTAATTTTTTTGTTTTAAACATATTTTTTGTTAGTTTAGTAGTTCTATCAGAAAATAATCGAATAAATTGTTAAATTTTGACGTTTGCAATCTCGCCGGGATTACAATATTTATATTGGTTTTTACGATACACCATAAGTTTAAGTACCATTCGGAGCTAAATTGTCTTTCCTTACTGTGAACCAATTTATATGAAAAAGCTAGCATCCTAATTGCTCTCAAATTTATCCAATATATTACGTCCCTGCTTTCGTTGAGAGCCATATTTTGTTTCTGAAAGAGGTCTCTCAATAACAAGATGCCTCTTTGGATTTTTATTAGTTTCATTCTTAAAAATCTGTTCATAGAAAAACTAGTAAAGCAAATATTTATTTTGGTGTTTTGTGATATATAAATAAACTACAAGGCCAGGCCACGCGTTGCTGTGGTTAAGATTTTTGTAACCCACTACTTCCGGTCGTAGATTAGGCTTTCCAAAAAAAAAACTATCCCGTCTCTTAACTTGGATCAAACTGCACACGGTATACAAATTTCATCAAAATCGGTTCAATAGTTTAGGAGTCCATCGCGGACGAACATAGTGACAGGAGATTTATACAGGGTGGAATTTAGAGACGGTAGTTGGAGGGAAACTACCCTTAATATTGATAATGGCAAGTTTTGCTGAAAAGGAATATTCCTTTATTTTCAAAAGTAAGTATAACTGCATTTAAAGATTTTTGAAAAATCACCTGCTTGAGCCGGGAATCGAACCTGGGATATATGAAAAAAAAAACATCCTGTGTTTTATGATACCAACCGAAAGAGTCTTTAATAAGGAAAAATTTCTTTAAGTAACATACTATCTTAAATTAAAGGAAGACCAAGTAAATATGTTTTTATTGTAAAGCTTACACACTATCTGAAGAAAAAAAACAGTCTAATTGAGATTCTTCTCCTTTTTTTGAAGTTGGTTACAAAAATATTGTATTTTCTGTGAATGGGAATATTCGTTCTGGTCACTTAACCAACCAACTTAAAAAAAAAAGTAGGAGGTTCTCAGTTAGACTGTTTTTTTTTCTTCAGATAGTGAGTAAGGTTTACAATAAAAACACATTTTACTTGATCTTCCTTTAATTTAAGATACTATGTTGTTTAAAAGAAATTGATCCTTATTAAAGACTGTTTCGGTGGGTATCATAAAATACAGGATGTTTTTTTTTCACATCTCCCAGGTTCGATTCCCGACTCAAGCTGTGGATTTTTCAAAAATCTTAAAATGCCGTTTTACTCACTTTTAAAAATAAAGGAATGTTTCCTTTCAGCAAGACTTGCCATTATCAATATTAAGGGTATTTTCCCTCCAACTACCGTCTTTAAATTCCATCCTGTATATAATATTAAGATAAAGTACTTATCAAATTTTAATGTTATTATAATGTAGGTACTGGACGATAAATGAGATTTATTTTCTACGCAAATTTCCTAGTCTAATAAAGGGAATGTTTAAATTGCACTTGTAATATTTTAAAAAGCTTTACACAATTTTATAAAAATTACATCTCATCATCTTAAATAATACACAGCATCGTGTGTTTTAAATATTTCTTATTTTACTTATTATTAATATTATTTAGTTTTGTTCCTAAACAATTCACTTCTTGGAGATATAACTGAAGCTTACACCAATACCGTTTAGTAACTAGGAAAATCATTTACCGCAGGAATGTTCGGGATGCGCCAAATTGATTCGATACGGTACCTCCCATTCCTTGTAAGAAGTTATTGGCCCAGGATGATATGCGATTAAACAAGAAAACTTACGAATGCAATTGACTGTCTCACTATCTTAGTCATGGTAATTTCTAGATAACCTGTAGAACTTGCATCTAGACATAAATGGAGAGATATAATGATTATAAATTGTATGTAACAATATGCATTGCCTTCTTTAGTGGGAATGGGAGTCAGAACAACCCGAGTTCCGCAAGACTGAGTCAGTCTCCATGATCGGGGGCTTCGTCCGTGGAGACTCCAAGACCTAAAAAAGTAATGACGTTTTTACTTACTATGGCCAGTCCTTAAAATTCAATACCAAAGTTTAGAAAACTTTAAAGTACCTCTTGAAGGAAAAAGTTTGACACCTGACTGTTAAACTATGAAAATTGTTTACGAGACTATCTCTTTTGAATTTCAAAAAGTTAGGTGCTAGCTGTTAAAGTAGCCCTAAACTAAAACTTTGAGTACCTATTTAATTTGAAATAACATTTAGCTTCCGAATTTTAACCAAATTTTAACTAAAATTTATAAATTTCACTGAGGAAGAGTCTTTTTGAACTGGACTTCATTATTTTCTACTTATTTGAAAACCATATCGTTAAATTGGAAAAAGAGAAACTAAAATCACCACGAAATTGTTAGCTAAGCTCCCTGATCTCTTTCCCCACCCTACCTCTCAAACCACAGCAATAATTTTACTTGAAATAAAAACAGTAATTTCGTTTGATTTTTATGGCATTTTTTATATGTCGTCGTCGTTCAATAATGGAAACTGGACGACGTTATTATTTTATTTTGCACTGGTTTTATGACTGGCTCGATTGCGTCACAAAACGTAGTATTTAATGAACATTAAGTTTTCCATTTGGATGATAAAAGGAAAAAATTCTTGGTTCAGATATGGCTCTGTTTTATTAATAAGTGAATAATATCGTTTTCATTGCTTTTCGTGATTTTTCATTTCATAGCGTCGAATTATTGAAGTTTCAAAACGCGGAGCTATGGTAGGTATTTATAGCTACGAAGAAATTTCATGTAGCTACGTAAATCAATTCATCATGCTATATTACAGCATTCAAAGAACCCGAAACCTACTAAGCAATACTACCATGATTAAGTGTTACGTGAAATCTAATAATGTCATCATTTGAATATTATTGTGATAGTAAATAAACTACAAACTAACTGAAAACCGCAGTAGGCTCACCACCTAGGTATTATGTGAGACAAAAAATACTTACAGTGAAATGTGAGCGTATAATATGCATCCACCTACTCCTTCGGGGATATAGCTGTAGTAACATGTATGTAATGTATGAATCATCCACCATTTCCAGTTAAACCAAGCCATCAGAACGAAGCTCCCACACGTGAAACACCGCGGTACATTATACGACACTTCATTTGTCAAAGTGCCACGACTGTTTACGCTCCCTAGGTTGAACTATTATGTCTGTCTGGATACCATCTTTTGTTAATATACTTAGTATCTAATTGTTTAGAAACACTGGTAATATTTGTAGAAAACGCCTCGTTTCTGCCATCCTGAATGTTAAAGACGATTAAGGTAGTTTTAATGTAAAAAAACTGTAGTAAGTAGATTATGTTAGTCAGAAGAAGCAGTCTACGGTTTTAGTGAGCCATATTGATTGAAATATATTTTTTAACAATATTCATATTGAAAATCTTCATTTGTACTGTTCCACAATATTTATAATTGTAATACCTAACCGGTTTCTATCAATAATTTTAGTAATTTGTTGGAGCAATTAAATAAGTAGGTACATTAATTTATTAAACGATTTTCAAATCAAACTAGTGATAACAAATTAAATAATACTCATACTCTACAAATCTTGAACCGGGCCGCTTTCCTCGACCCTTATCTTTGTTCGACAAACTTGAAGATATTATCCCTTCAACCTTTTGAGGAATAAGAAAGGCTAAGAAACACGCTTTACTATGCAAAAGGTATAATATCTCACATACAGATACATTTTCACTAATATTTCTTACTTTGCAAGCTGACACTACGTCAAACCGGCCCACCTGAATCCTAACACGCGCATTCAAAAGATTTCTTACTTCGACAGCCCTCTTTTCTTGTCGTAAAAAGCGGACAAAGAATAAAATGTTTGACAATAAAGGTCACTTACAAAAGCTCTATTTAAAAGGCATTTCTTTATTTTATTAAGCTACCGACATACGAATCTTTTCTACGAATCCTTATCTTTTGACATGATCGCATATTTATGGGTAACTAGATGAGGCTCGCGGCTTCGCCTCCATGAAATTTGGTAGCTGTTCCCACTTCCCGAGGGAAAATACTCCTGGATTGATAATGAATATAGCCTATGTGTTATTCCAGACTATAAGCTATCATTGTACCAAATTTCAGCCCAATCCGTTCAGCCGTTAGAGCGTGATTGAGTAACAAACATCCAAACATCTAAATATCCGAACACATTTACAAACTTTAACATTTATAATATAAGTAAGATTAGTAGGATAGGAAGTAGGATAGTAGGATACATTATCACCACTGCAGAAATACTTCTTCAAACTATTACACCGATTGGACGCCAACAAAATGTACCCTCAGAAGTTTCTTACCTTCCCGAGTTACCAACTTTATACCGCACAAGTTAGTTGAATACATAAAGCGACAAATTCCTAGCAAGATTACATTCACCTCAACGGTCGTAAGTACTGCATGCCCAGAACACTCGTAAGTACTTTTAGCACTATGCAAATATCACTTTGAGTTCGTTTTAGTAGCGTTGGTTGAAGTGGGTGCTTAAAAGTATATTTCCCGATTTTTGCAAAAGAATTAGCAAGTTTTCATTTATTTCTTTACTAGCTGTTGCCCACGACTTCGTACGCGTGAAAATTATGGTATAAAACCAATTTGATTGCTCTCTGCTTAGCCCCTAGAATATGTAGCGTGATAATATATAGCCTATTTGAAGACCCTACCCCTAGTTAACATTTGTGCAAAATTTGAATCAAATCTATTCAGTACTTTTCGAGATCCTTCCTTACAAAGCAAAGCAAACAGACAAACAGACAAAAAAAATCTAACTATATTTTCGACTTCGGTATCTTATGTTGAACACCCAGCGAGTATTTTTTTTTAAATATTTCCAATGTACAGTTTTGGCTTTTCTATCATTTTATTATATGTATAGATATACAATTTCTAAACTGGTTATTGCGCCTACCATTACCAATACAAAAAAAAATACTACGAGATATAATAAAATGCACACCTCGGCTGTTATTCTGGACTATACTCTATCCCTGTACCAAATTTCAGCCTTATCCATTCAGATGTTAGAGTGTGATTGAGTAACAAACTTCCAAACATCTAAACATCCAAAATATCTTCACAAACTTTCACATTTATAATTTAGTAGGATAGGATAGTAGATTTAGAGGGTTTCACCTTGCAGTGATCACGCATCTGCGATAGTAATAATAAGTAATAATAATAAGCAATAATAATTTCATTATAAACCGAGCGAACGTTGTGAGCGTCTTCATTTCCAGCTGACAAGAAATTTCTTTTTGTGTACACATGTTAGTTCTCTTCTACAGATCGACCGATTTTAGTAATTTGTACCATTGATTGAATTTACTTGCTGTCATCGATTATGATTAAGGGAAAGAAAAAAATAGCTAAGCTGTCTTTTATAAAAATCTGCATGTACAATATTTGTTGATTTGCTGAAATAACACGCTCCGAACTCGAGCGAAATAAGGAAGTCGCTGCCGGAGGACCCAAAAAAAACCAAAATGATTTTGAACTAAATTTAATTAATACAAAAATTACAAAGAAATTACAATATTAAAAGTAAGTGGTTCCGACCGACGTTAGAATCAGAATGCCCTACGGCTATTACACGAGTATCGGGTAAAACTGGCATCCGGTTGCATGTGACGAACATCGCCTCATCAAGTCAGCGGTTTTGTCTCCACGTGTAAGTACGGCTGCATTGCGTCATCTCGCGTCAGCAATTCTGTCTCCGCGTGTAAGGCTTGTTACTAAGAAGTGCAACGGGGTCGCTGCATAGTTGCATTTTCTTTATTGCTAGATACTATAACACCTCCCCCGACAGTTCAGCAATTATTTTTGAAGTTTGAACTGAGAAAATATTGCTGAGTGTGCCTTTGGCGCTTCTGGTTACTCAGGTTGTGCGTATGTGCTATCCAGGATTTCCAGTTTCTTGCCTTTGCATTTCAATAATTTGTATCGTTTCAGAAGTACCAGTATCCCGGCTATGAGAATGCAGGCGAATATGACGGTATAGTAGCATCTTATGTACCTGTATTTGCAATTGTGATAAATAAATAAATAAATAAATATGATGTAGAACGGGATGGTGGTGTGGTACAAGTACTCTTGAGATCCCGGCTGCAGTTGTAACGGAGGCTGCGACATAATGTTGAATTGGGCGTTATGCAGCTTCCTAAGATCGCTGGATCTAAGATTGATCCGAGTAGCATTCGGTTGGTTAACTTCAGTGTATTGTATCTTCGTGATCTTTATAGGTTGTCCTTCTACGTGATCATTGAGATTAGTGATGGTGAACTCTGGAGTGTACAGGTAGCATCCTGTCGGTATAGTAGCAAGATAACTGCCATTTAGAGTACTGTAATCTTCCCGACCGCATATGGTGTGAATTTTTGTCTCGTAGGGGAACGATAAGATGTAGTGTTATATTCCAAGGATATTTTTGAGAGGAATACGGTCCTTACTTCGCAAGATTTATGTAGGACTTGGTTGATGATGAGGTTCTGGATACAGTCTGGATCCCGTCGTAGCTGGTGGTCCATCTTGTCTTCGCAGAGGTACCAGTTGTTATACTTCGGGCATTCAGCCTCTATGTACACATAACCATTCCTGTTTGTTGCAATCAACGGGTAAGGAGGGATAAGTACATGCTTAAACTTATTAGGGACTAGGGATAACTTGTACAGGTCGTAACTATCTACAGCGAAAATAGGAAATTTAAATGAGATAACTATTTGATTACCCGAATAGTAGTAGCCGGGTTTAATTATTTCGTAATATTCTCTAAGTTCTAGATCTAATACCTTATCTTTACCATAAACCTTAACTAACTTTTTAACCATATGTCCTAGACTTTCTATATTAATCATGGAATGATGCGGGCTTGAACTATGTATAAAGGCTAAAATGTTTTCTATTCTAATTAACTCATTAAGTATCTCATCTAAGTTCTCACTTATTAATGTTAAGCATTGGCTAATTTTGCAAATGTTATAAGATTATATTCTCTATTAAGGTCTTTATCTAGTAGAGCTATTACTGTCTTATTCAATTTGGATTTTTTTTCTACAAGCTGCATGATAATATCGGAATGTCGGGTCATCCACTCTTTACTCAAACTAATATGATTATTAAATTCCTCCTGGATCTGGTAGTTATTATCTTGTAAGATTTTGAGAGCTTTGTCGTATTTTATTGCATCAGAGTAGTCTAGATTACCTGTTATACCTTTTATTATAGAACCCAGACCATCAATGAGACCTCGCTTTACACGATTTGGTTTTAACGTTTGTATGTAGCTTATAATTTTACTTAATTTATTAGAAAGATAATCTATTTGGATTTCGTGAAGCACATGTACACCATCAACTAAATACTTCTTAAAATTATTTAATTGGTCCCCTAATAGAGCAATTTTACTGTCAATATCATCTAGCTTAATGAATTGCAGGAAGGTATGGTAGTGCGTGATTAGCTTAGTCCCACCAAGGCGAAAAGGTAGCAGTCCCGGGCCATCCATCATCTAGGTTCTCGAATGTTATTTCCAGGTTCGTTTCCTGGGCTGCTATCAAACGAGCAGTCAGGACCAGTAGCACCCTGTAACAATTGAGCGCTTTTAGGTACCCTTTTCAAACGGTTTTTAGCAATGGGGCCGCGTTTTTTAGAAGTGTATATGCGTATTGGCAAATCAGCCAAGACGGTGTCTTGGGTATACCTAGGGGCTGTCTTTTGGCGGTTCGCTAATGGGTTGCTAATATAGATGCGTTGCTGGGGTTGATATTCGATTTCGGGATCGCGGTTTTTGTTACGGTTTTCTATTATTCTACTGCGATTGGACAAAGAATCCGTATTTATGGCTTCGTAAATTATTTTCATCTGCTCCCTATGATTTTGAGTGTACTGTTGCATGAGATGTTTCGATAAATCAATGTTGAGGGGATTTCGCGGATCGAAATGCCCGGTTATTGTATCAAATGGACGGCATTTGGTGAAACTGTGGATTGCGCTATTGTAGGCTAAGATGGTGTATGGTACGAGAGTAGTTACATCCTCACCTTTATGCGTTAGCTTTAAAATGCGTAAATGTTCTAACAAAGTTGAATGAAACTTCTCCACGATGCCATTATCGTTTGGGGAATGTGCTAAGGTGCGGTGATGATTAATTCCGTGTAACTTTACAAATTCGCCAAACAATTGGTTGGTGAATTCCGTACCGTTGTCCGATATTATGGTTAGTGGTAAGCCATGATGGGTTGCAAACTTTAGTAAATCCTGCAGTATGGTAACAGCTGTACCATCTCTTATGTGGTATGCTTTTGCATACTTCGAGAACACGTCCACTATTGTTAAGTACTTCTCCGTTTGGATACTCAAAAGGTCTATGTGAATGGTTTCGAATGGTTTAGTAGCAGGTGGTACTAGGTTGAACTATGGTTTAATTGGGTGGCGATCGTATTTGGCTTGCCCACAAACGGTACAGTTGTTAATAAATTTAGTTATGTCCTAATTCATTTTTGGCCAATAATACTTATAAGATAGGGCTAAGTAGCACTCATTGATGCCACGATGGTTAGTTTTCCCATCATGGTAATGTTTTATAATATCCTGCTGTTGTAGATATTCCTTAATATTCTCTACCTCTCTTTTGGCCAAAACTAAGTTCATGGAAGAACTTCTAAACTTTTCTTGAATGATAGGAATGATGTCATACATGGATAAGGCAGGACTGATTAATAGGGCTGTTTTTACTTTAGGATTGACATATTCCTTGATGATATTTACGATATCATCTTCTAAATTAGTTTGAGATACTTGTACAGATGTTCTAGTATGAGTATCGATCGATAATACATGGACAGATGGAATGAGGACAAAACCTAGCAAATGCTACTGTCTATGTCTGGGTAGGCGGGGTACTAAGTTTACGTCATATGACCCCGGGCTTGCTATAGGCGGGGAAAAAGTTTCTTTTATATCGGAAACCGTGCCTTTCAAATTTCTTGGCAGAAAGATAGATAACAGAGGTTGTACTCCAGCTTTGGGCGACATAATTGAAAGTTTCATTGTTGACATAAAAAAGGTAGACCAACAACCAATAGGTAACGTCAAAAAAGCATGGATATACGACAACTATTTAACATCACGTCTAAACTGGCCGTTTCTTGTGTACGATATGAGCCAAAACATTCTCAGAAAATTGGATGCGAATGTTACGAAGACGTTGAAGTCGTGGCTAGGGCTAGCTCAATCGGCCGAACCGTCGGCATTATACAGAGCCTCTAATAACTCCGGAATGACGTTTAAGAAGCCGTCGGAACTCTATAAACATCTAAGAATTACAAAAATGCACGTCTTGGCAAAATCAAGAGACAAAATCGTTCAAACTCTTCCAAAGGATAAAAATATAGCGGAACTTGAGTCACGCCTCCAATTCCACAAGAAATTCATGGTGGGTTCGCAGACTGGTCGAGCGGGGTTGGGTAGTATCCGGAGACAAACAGATAAAGACATTACAAAATCTTTTCTGGAGCAGGATGAGAGCGATGCCTATAAGGTGCACGCGATGAACCTGGAGATGCAGAATGAATGGCTTACTCTGGGCGAGTTTTGTATTCCCATAGCCTTGCATTGGCGTACCTTATTGTACGACTGGTCGCCGGCTTTGCTTAAGTTCTACCTGAACGCGTTTCTGTTGACCCTCCCCGACCCAAGTAATCTGGTCAGGTGGGGGAAAGCCACAGATAAAACATGTAATGCATGTGGAGAAGCGATTGGAACTGCTAGGCACCTGCTGGTAGGTTGTAGGACGTTACTAGACCGGGGTCATTACTCACGCCGACACGATAGGGTATTGGAGATCATACGTGAGGCTGTCAGTTTGGCGGTAGCGAGAGCGAAAAAGGGATTAACCACAAACAAAAGAAATGGCATTGCGTTTGTAAAGGAAGGCTGTTCAAAGAAAGTACCTCAAAAGCCATACTCAATTTTGATGGCTGCCGCCGATTGGATGATACTCTCAGACACGTATGAAAAACACTACAAAATCCCGGAGGATGTATGTGCCTCGTCATCCAGACCCGACATATTCCTGTTTTCGAGGATGCACAGGCGTGCGGTGCTCGTGGAGCTGACGGTGCCGTGGGAGACCAACATACCGAAGGACCACGCCATGAAGACAAATAAATACTTTGACTTGACCAATGAGTTAACCAAAAATGGCTATGTGGTTAAACTCTATGCCGTAGAAGTAGGAGCAAGGGGAATTCCAGCTAAATCCCTGTATAATTTATTTAAGGACCTTGGATTGCCAAGAGCTTCAGTAAGCTCTTTACTAAAATGAGTATCCAAAGCGGCATTGATAGGATCTTACGAAATCTGGTTGGGCAGGGGGGGGGAACATTGTTGACGGTGGAAGGTGATCGTTTATGCGCATAGTAAGGTGGCCACCCTAAACCTACTCGAATGGGTCGCAAGTCCCAGATGCCGTCGGGGTGTTCCCCCTGTGCCACGCTATGGACCCGGCGCCCGCACGGAGAATCCATGGAATGCTAAGAATACGGTCTCTCTGGCTTCGATGCTGTTGGGCGCTTTTTGAGGTCGCCAACAACAGTGATGAATATCTGCCTATGGAATTTATTTAGTGGCTCGTCAACAATAGGAACTTCAAGTATAGGGTTTTCCTGACTGGTATGTGCAGTTAAGGTTGATGAGTCGCCTTCTGAGGGTGGACGTTCGGATGCGTTCACTGCCATAGAGCTCGTTTCTTCGTTATGGATTTGGATGCGGGAGAGAGCATCAGCATTGGTATTGCTAGAACCCTTTTTATAAATGACAGTGAAGTCATATTCAGATAGCTTAAGCTTCCATCTGGTCAGTCGAGAATTGGGCTCTTTCAGGTTCATAACCCACTGGAGTGGTTTGTGATCTGTTACTATTTTGAATTTTCTACCGTATAGGTAGGGTCTGAAATATTTGGCTGCCCAGACTATAGCGAGAAGTTCTTTCTCAATCGTACTGTAGTTGATTTCGCTCTCATTTAGAGTGCGAGAAGCGTAGCACACGGGTTTGTCAGAGCCTATAGTACCCTGTGATAGGATAGCGCCAAGAGCGACGTTAGAAGCATCTGTAGTCAGGATGAAATCTTTTGAGAAATCAGGGTACTGCAAAATCGGATCGTTGGTAATGAGCGTCTTGCACATTTCGAAACTTTCAGTGTACTCGGGGATCATTACTACTCTTCTGCCTTTCTTTAAACACTGAGTGAGGGGTTTGGTAATATGGGCAAAATCAGGTATAAACTTTCTATAGTAGCCGACTAAACCTAAGAATTGCTTGATTTCTTTGGGTGTAGTCGGGATTGGGTATTTTTGGATGGCTATTATTTTGTCGGGTTGTGGCTTAATGCCTTCTCTGGTTATTACATGGCCTAAGAAAGAGGTTTCTAGTTTGAGGAACTCGGACTTATTTAGCTGGACTTTGAAATTGGATTCGCGTAGCTTCTTAAATACTTTCTCCAAATTGGTCATGTGTTCTTGGAGCGAAGTACTGAAGACTACAAAATCGTCCAAGTATACCAAGCAAACGGTATTCTGCAGTTCTTTCAGGACGTTATCCATGACGCGCTGAAATGATGATGGTGCGTTCTTGAGGCCCATTGCCATTCTCAGGAACTCATAGTGCCCATTTTCGACATTAAAAGCGGTCTTAGGGATGTCCGCCGGGTCCATTTCAACTTGGTAAAATCCGCTAGCCAAGTCCAAAGTCGTTTATATTCGGGATAGGGTACTTATCGTCGTAGGTTTTCTCGTTTAGCTTACGAAAGTATACGACCAGACGCCACTTAGTCTTGCCTGACGCGTCACCCTTCTTTGGCACTACCCAGATAGGTGAATTCCAGGCGGACTCGGAGGGTCTAATTATACCCTGTTCCAGCATTTTGTTTATTTGACTCCTAACTTCGTCCCTATGGATATACGGGTAACGATAGCTTTTACCGTGTACTGGTATTTCATCCGAGGTACGAATTTTATGTTTAATTTTATTTGTGAAAGTCAGGGCTTCTCCCTCTATGTAGAATATATCGGCGTATTTACTGCATAGAGTCTCTAAATTAGCCCGTTCCTCCACATTAAGGTGTTCGGTACGTAACTGAGAGATGACAAATTTTCCACGTTCGGGAAACTGATCTATGTACGTATGCAGACTTCGGTGAGAGTATTTTGCATCACACTGAGTGTTATAAACCTCTGCTTGTACGGCTCGGTCCATTGAAAATATTACATCGTTAGACGTTGGATTGGTAATTTCTAAAAATCCGCGGTTATTCTTTACGGTGGTAAGGCAATCTCCGATGGTACAGTTAGAAATTCTCTGTTCGGGTATTAATGCCTCTCCATCGTGAAAGTTAATGGGTACTCTAAGTAATTTCCATGAATTGGCTGGTATAATGTCCTCGTAGAGATTAGCATTACGTGAATTATACATCTTTATTTCGTTAATGGAATTACGCGTTATCAACACTTTATCTTTAAGTTCAATTTTAGATTCCCATTTCTCTAGCAAATCTAATCCTATAATTCCATCAAAATAATAGTGACATTTAAAAACGTATAGTTTCATGGAATTGGGCTCTTGAAATTCGCTGAAAGTCGGGATATCTATGGTATGATTGCTTCGCGCAGACCCATGGATGTTCGTAACTTCAAAAGGTTCGTAGTTAAGGGGAAAATTATTATAAAATTGATTCACAGCTTCTGGGCTAATAAAAGATTGATTTGCCCCTGTGTCAAGTAATAGTTTTAGGGGCGGCTGTGAAATTTGCAGATATGGGAGCTGCCTTTGTGTTTGGAGATTTACTTCTATTTTAATTTGCTTAATATCCCGCGCTCCTGAAAATCCTGCTCTGGTTCAGAACTAGGTCCAGGAATAGGACTTTCGCAAGGCTGGCTATGTTCCGGGTAACCATAATTAGGATTCTCATAATAAGTATAAGGGGTTGGCTCTACATTGTAACATTCCGTGCCATCGTCGTACAAGTTACAATTGGGTTCGTCAAAATAATCAGGGTAATGGTGTTGTTCACTGTGGTAACCACACTCGTTCATATTCATTTCCTTTGACTTAAAATAGTTGTTAGGGGGCGGGTTACCGCTTTTACGCCAGTCATGACCTGCTATTTGACCGAAGGAGGGTTTTTCTTTCGGTACAAAGTGACTAACACCGCTCATGGGCTTAGGGCCCGTATACGGCTGCTGGAACGTTCTAGGTGGCGGTTGGAAATTGTTGTTGAAGCGATTATACCCTGGTGGTGGCCCTCGGAACATTTGTTGCGTGCGCGTGGGCATACCTACACCGTTACCTTGGTTGCACATTGCCTTGAAAAGTATTTGGTTTCCATAGCTGCTGCGGTGGCTGAAAATTGTTAACAGGCCCGGTTCGTACAGCTGAATTGAACTGTTTTTGTTGTAAACTACTAGAATTATTCATGGGTGAAAAAGGCAAAGATCTAGGTATGTTACCAGATTTCCTTTCGGTGTCGTTTTGATTTATTAGATACATTACGTTCAATTCCTCTTGTACGAATTCAAGGGCTTTCTCAACGCTATCAGGACGCATACATCGTACACGAGATCCTAAAGGTTCCTTTAAGCCGCGAACAAATGCTTGCATAGTTAATTTTTTGTATAATGCGCGCTTGGCTTCTACGGTGGTAGGTATCGTCTCGTGTAGGGTGACATATGTCATGACAGTGCAGAATAATGAAACACAACGGTCATAAAACTCCTGGGGAGAAACATTTCCTTGGGTAGCTAGCATAAGATCGTTATAAAGTGTGGTCTCATCCCGTTGGTCTGCGAAGTTGTTAATCAAAGCCTTTTTGATATTAGCCCAATCTTCAGGTATACCATTCGCGTTAATAATCTGAGCGGCTGGGCCGGTTATTTTATTTAATGTACCGTTAATAAGGCACAGCCGCGCTAATTCGTTACCAGGATTAGCGTCTATTTACTCAGAAACAATTTGGTCGCAAAGCTGAATAAATCTTGGCAAAATGTGCGGTGCATCAAAATTTGGCACTAAACGTAGGGTTTTATAAATTATATCTGCGTCTGCCATAGTGTTCAATTCGGAACTTATAGACCTAACGCTGCTATTTAAACTATTACTAATACTATTAGAATCTCCGCTAATATCTCTATTCGAGTCTAAGTCTAACCTACGTGCTTCTCTAGAGCGCACAGGCCCTCTGGGAGTAGTTTGCTTAGGGTGAAAAATGATTGCTAATTACTAATACTAACTATAGGAAAAGGGAAGTTGAGAGCAACACACAAAAACAATTTTAGTGTACTTACATCAACTGCATTTCGGCACCTCTGGGATCGATGTCTGGATTTCTCCTCCGGGTACGACGTCAGGTTCTTCTTTCAGGATACTCGGCGAACGCGATCGCTCGCGACGGCGGTAGCGATTTAGCGGTAAGGGTACGATATTCGATGCGAGAACCACCCTAATTAGCTATTTCGAGACGCCTCGAGTATCCTACCGACTGCGCCAAATAAGGAAGTCGCTGCCGGAGGACCCAAACAAAACCAAAATGATTTTGAACTAAATTTAATTAATACAAAAATTACAAAGAAATTACAATTAAAAGTAAGTGGTTCCGACCGATGTTAGAATCAGAATGCCCTACGGCTATTACACGAGTATCGGGTAAAACTGGCATCCGGTTGCATGTGACGAACATCGCCTCATCAAGTCAGCGGTTTTGTCTCCACGTGTAAGTACGGCTGCATTGCGTCATCTCGCGTCAGCAATTCTGTCTCCGCGTGTAAGGCTTGTTACTAAGAAGTGCAGCGGGGTCGCTGCATAGTTGCATTTTCTATATTGCTAGATACTATAACGTTAAGTTATTTTAACAAATAAACAAATATTGTGCATTTTATTGCCAAATCACATACCTGCAGCACAAATATCACGTTTCCGTCATGATTTGCGTGTTTTACAATAGCATTGCGTGACTTCTGATTGAAATATGAGACAGTTTTGTAACTAGCGGTTAACGGTTCGTGTTTAATTATTTAAAAAGAGTCACAATGGTAATGATCGAGTTTGTGACCATAATGAATGGTTGTGTGCCAGTTGTTAATTTATTATAATTAGGATAAGTTTGAACTTTAATAAAGAAAAATACATTTAATATTTTTGCTATACGGTTATCCAGTTATACAGTCCTGGGGTTTTTTAATCTTTCTTGTCTATACTAATATTATATTAATTGATTGTCTGTTTATTTGTTTGAATCGAATAGGCTCCGGAAATACTTTACCGATTTAAAAAATTATTTCACTGTTAGAAAGTGATACTCCTTGCGGTGAACATAGACTATATTTTATTCCCGTATTCATACGGGAACAGGAACTACGCGGGTGAAACCGCGTGACATCCGCTAGTTTACAATATTACCTAGTGTAGACTATTTTATTTGGTGTTGCCAACGAATTAAAGCGGTGTAGTGTACCTGATTTATCTTTCAGCGATGTAACCCTGCCACGGCAATTACGAACGTCGTACATTACTCAAGCGGTGCCTTCGTGCATAAACTACATGTCACTTATTTATTGCTGCTTTCGAATAAGGTACTGTAATCCTACAAATGAGGGTTAAACTCTATTAAAAGGCACTGCGGTTTTTTGGAGTAGATACACTTTGCTAGTGTTATAAACTCAGGTAGGTAGATAATACAAATTGAATGTGGAAAACGTTCGGTAAATGGTCAACTATTATTTTACTTCTTGTAATTATTTCAGATAGATATATAAAAGTTTGATTTGACTGCCTCGGTGCCGTACTTGGTAGTCTAATCTGCCACACTGAGGTCCTTGGGTCGATTACCGGGTTGGTCCAAATATTTGTATGATCCACAATACTTTTAGAGTTTGGGTGTTTTCTATGTATATTAAGTATGTGTATTCAGAAATATATAAGTATGTCTATCAGTCGTCTAGATCTCACAGCTCAAGCTTATATTAGCTTAATTTGGGCTGAATGATATTGTCAGAATGAGAACAATAAATATTTATTTTATTTCTCTATACGTTATAATAAGGTTATATCAGAATGGAGTTGTCATACATAAAGAACAGTAATAATTATTACCAAATAGCTGACCTGACGAACTTTGGATTGTTCTTCCAATAGCGTTCAGTCTAATCTATGGTAATCCACTGTTGAACGCAAGTAGGCCTCTTCCAAATGACGCCACAACCACAACACACAGTCCAGCGCCTTCCGTATCCAGTCACTCTCTGCAATCTGTTTCAGATCGTCGGTCAATCTGGCGGGGGTCATTCTACCCCGCGAGTTGGTATACGTACCAACTCGCGGTCTCCACTACAGAACTCGCTTGCTCCGTCCATCGGTTCTACTTTGGATGTGGCAGGACTGCTGCCAGAATACCAGTTTATTAATTTGTAGTGTAGTGGGGTAAGTGGATTCGGAGTAGTAGGGTTCTAGAGTTCTGAACCCACAGTTTCGCAGACGAGACTCTACAGAAATAGCGATGTTTTCAATATCCTTCTAATGGGAATATGAATCGAAAAAAAAATTTCACTCCTTACTAAGTCGCGAGCACCAATTGTTAAAATGTGATGCTCCTTGCTATTAGTAATTTCACTCTCCTGCAGACTCTAGAAAGACTCAAAAAAAACTACACGTCGATTTTTTAGCGTTTAGTCAAGTTCGTTCAGTCAAGCAATTTCACGAGCAGAGAATATAAAATTCACTTATGTTGGCCCCAGACATGCCGCTGCCGGTGAAGAAACAACGGCGTACAGCCTCCGAGGTGTGCCTGATTTATATTTCCTGTGGCTCCTTTTTACGTTTAGGATTGTAATTCGAAAATTTTACTAGTGAAAACACAGGAAAGTTACTACTAAATGTAAATAAGTTTATAATTTTCTAGGTTGTAGTATTTTATTACCTAAGTTCTCTTGAGCCACAAAATAAGTAACAGTACTGTAAGCGTTTCCAATTCCGATGGCATTTTTTATCGTGTGCAAATTTTAGATGGATTCTATGCAATGTCGGACTCCTACTGACTAAAACCACACAATACCTTTCAACAATCTATGGCTGGGTGTCCCGAGTAAGCCCACAGAAGGATGCTCTAGGGTTCCCGTCACACTTTGGCTACTACTTACTGCCGTCCCGTCTAGATGGTTTGAGTGTTATCTGTACGGGTCTGAAGGTTTGCTCGGGTGACTGTAATGAATTTTGACTTTAAAGTTGATTGAAACGTATATTGGAAAAACGAGATGACATATGTTGTATTTTTACGCCATAAATTGTTCACTGTATATTGATATATTAAGTTACGTATGAAAATATTTCCCGTATTTATTCCGTAAATTTTTCATAGTATGGTAATTGACAAAATAAATACGGTTTTTTTTTTATACCACTAAGGTGGCAGACAAGCATACGGCCCACCAGAAGGACCGGTGGTCACCGCAGCCTATGAACGTTTGCAACACCAGAGGTGCCACACTCGCGCTGCCGACCCTGTTAAAACCTTCTAAGACCCCTTTTGAAGAACGATTATGAGACCGTATTCTTAGCATTCCTTGGATTCTCCGTGCGGGCGCCGGGTCCATAGCGTGGCACAGGGGGGAACACCCCGACGGCGTCTGGGACTTGCGACCCATTCGAGTAGGTTTAGGGTGGCCACCTTACTATGCGCATAAACGATCGCCTTCCACCGTCAACAATGTTCCCCCCCCCCCTGCCCAACCAGATTTGGTAAGATCCTATCAATGCCGCTTTGGATACTCGTTTTAGTAAAGAGCTTACTGAAGCTCTTGGCAATCCAAGGTCCTTAAATAAATTATACAGGGATTTAGCTGGAATTCCCCTTGCTCCTACTGCTCTAATGTATGTTTCTTTATTTTACGAAAATTGCTCATATTATTTTATTTTTAAATGTAACTTGTGATTATGTGAGTGAAAAATACAATATTCAGTCAAATTAAAACACGATGACTATGATATTATTTAAGATTTTAAATTCAATTAGTGGAATGGGATATTAAGAAAAATAGAAGCTATATACTTATACAAATATTGCAATTATTTATTCTATTTGCTTTCTTTTTTTAATGTAGTGCACATAAAACATGCAAACTGTTTGATTTTTGTGCACAATGTCAATTTTTCGAGAAAACCTATTTTCCTGAAAAATTAACCTATTTCAAGAATAGTATTAAAGTACAAAAGAATTTTTATGTACTTATACTCTACGAACTTATAAACAACTAATAAATACATCAACTTCATACTTCATAATCAAAACAACAACAAGACTCGACTGGAAGACTGCTCATAAAAGTCCAAACAAACTTTTTACACGGCGAATCTCAGGCCCTAAAATAATCAAATTTGTCGTGAAACGATAAAACATTTTTTACGACTCCTTTAACCCAGAGACCCCTGAAAAGAGACGTATATCACATAAAATGAAATATATGATGTTTTAGACCTCGGCAGGTATAAAAGGGGTATACTACGCCAAATCGAATGCCAAATAATCGAACATCCAAATACTCGAACGTTCAAAATATCGAACGTTTTATATATCGAACATTGATATTGTAATCTTCGATATTTTGAACGTTCGATATATTGAACGTTCGATATTTTGAACGTTCGATTATTTGGCATTCGATTTGGCGTAGTATACCCATATAAAAGTATCTGCTACTTACGTATCTACCTATTATGAACTATGAATAGCTTTTTTTGTTATATGTTTTGGTTTCAAAGTATTTTATACTAGCGGACGTCACGCGGTTTCACCTGCATAGCTCCCGTTCCCGTGGATATAATTGGAGTTATTTATAGCATACGTCACCGGAAAAGTGTAGCTTCCCAACAGTGAAAGAATTTTTCAAATCGGCTTAGTAATTTCGGAGCCTATTCGATGCAAACAAACCATTAAATCTTTTATCTTTATAATATTGGTATAGATTAGCGAATGTTACTCGGTTTCTCCCGCGTAGCTTCCGTTCCCGTGGGGTTAAGGGAATTTAATATATTCTATGTCACCCGGTCACATATTTGTATATTACTTACCTACAGTATAGATGACCAAATATTTTACGGTTCATTTACGTAACTGAGACTATAATATTCTCGCCTAAATGAGACTGATTTATGTTGTTCTCATTTTCTGTCGCAATGATTTATTCCTGTTAAGCTAGTTAACCCTTGCGAATTGAGCACATACAAAAGCTGACAGATAAACAGGTACGGGGAATTTGAGTTTTGCAAAGTTAAAATTATTTAAATTTCACAGGACGTGTTAATTTATTTCTTAATTCAATAGAGAATATTTTATTATAAACTGTAATGGAACCAGTTTACTCTTACACTTAGGTACAATAGCTTTTTTATATCAGCAAGGTGGCAGACAAGCATACGGCTCACCAGATGAACCTGTGGTCACCGTAGCCTATGGACGTTTGCAACACCAGAGGCGTCACACTCGCACTGCCGACCCCTAAAAATCTTCTAAGACCCCTTTTGAAGAATCTCATACTGTATGTGTTTGGGCAAACCGAGACAGGGAGATCATTCCACAATCTAAGCGTGCGCGAGAAAGCTCCTATTGGACCCTACCGTGCTCGAGCGCTCCGGACGCAACGAGTAAGGATGAACACCCTGTCTGTGGCGAGTGGTGCTATTGTAAATCTGTTTTTTATATTGCAAATTTTTACTTATTGCAAACAAAATCTAGACAATAAATTTTGCTTATTGTATGATATTATGTTTTAAAATAGTTTAAATTGCAAATTAGAAGACCTCTTGAAATGTTTTACCACCAGTTTTTCCGTTAAAATGCATTCACCTTACAATGAGTCTTGTACTTAGCAATTGAAATACACTTTAAGACAAATGATGATTTAGAAAAATACTGTAAAATTGTACACTGTTTGCAGCTCCAAAAACCACATTACAGGTTGTGTGAACCATATCTTGTAGATTTACAATCATTTATTTTTTCAGAGACAGAGAGAGATACATAATTAACATTAATCTGTTATATAGAGAACGCAAAGTTAATTAATAGCCTTTTAGTTACATGAAGCTGCTATATAGTCCGTAAAAAACTTTATCTTTACATTGTATAAATAGGTCTTTCGAACTACTAAACGAATTTTAATGCAGTTTTTAGCGATGGGAGAACTCAAGCGAATACCCAAATAAAATAAAGATTATGTAATTTGATGTCGTAGCAAGTATAAACGAGTTGCGCGGGTTAGCTAGCATAAATTTATCTGAGAATGAGACCTGTCTTTCTTATAAATTATGAAGCAGAAGTATAATGCCGACTCCGGAGGAGCACGCTTATACTAACTAGTACGTTAAACGCTGTTATTCAGTAGAGCGTTAGGTAAATATGGGATTATACTTGGAGGGCGATCGCACCGCTTATCTACTTAAAAGATTTTTGCTCTGTTCTGATGGATATTTTTCAAGATAATTTCTATTAATATGAGTCACTAAGTTTTGATCTGAATATATTACATAGCCAGATACTGTTAGAATATTGTACACTTTCTGGTGACATGGATATTATTTTTGTATCTAACAAAATGCACATTGTATATTCTTGGATTTACTTTCCTTAAGATGCTTTTCATACTTCGAATTAACTACCGGCTCCATAATCCTGGTAATATATTTTTACAACTAGACCAATCTCACTATCTTTCAATATGAGCTATGTAGCTGACCTGGGACATTCTATCGAGGGCTTCCCGGGGCTCCCAACCGTAGGCTGCTGGGCGTTACGTGAGGTTTTAAATATTATCCCTCACGTTTAAAAAAAAACTTTGTAACTGAAATTATTGTTTTCATATTTACGCAATAATCGCTTACTTTAACAAATTACCAACTGTTTACCTGCAGTAATATTCGTCCGAAACGTGCCACCCTACTCAAACAAAAGTGAATGGAAAAGTTTTACACCCAGAAAGTGGACCAACTTTCCGTAAACAAATAACAGTTCAGTTCGTGGGTGGACTATGAATACAAACTTTTGGTGTTTCGTATGGAACCTGCTTAATTTGTATAGGCTTTCTATAAAACCGGCTAAGTACGAGTCGGACTTGCAGGATTCTGTACCAAAAACTGTTAAAAACAAGTGGTGAAAAGTGGGCGTAAAATAGTCCTATATATCCTTTATATAATAGAAGGTTTTTACAGGATAGGCAGCGCGAGTGTAGCGCCACCAGTCAGCTCTCCGTCCATAGGCTGCAGTGACCACTGTACTGGTGGGCCGTATGCTTGTCTGTCACCTTAGTAACATAAAAAAGTCCTGTTCACTCCTTCGGAGATAAAAGAGTAACGACGGTGTAGGTATCATTATTATTTTAGTTTATTTTCTCATAACTATGAGTACATTCATAAAGCTGTCAAGCAATACAATATAATCAATCATAGATAAACTATGCAAGATGATTAATAGACCAATCAATCTTAGGGCGATGAAGAAGTAAGTAAAGAAAAAAGCCCAACAATGATTGAAAACATATTTTTATACAAAACGGGATTTCGCGTGGCACAATTTATTATTAATTAAAGGTTTCGGTACCTTCACTTTCCTCGACGTTTCGACAGGGTTACACCTATCGTGGTCCCGAGGCGACTGGTGCATGTAGGCTGGAGATTCTGCTATGCGGCGGGAGTTTTCGAAGTACCCCCGAGATCGTCAATTTGTGGAAACACACGGCACACAACACTGACCGTATCCGCGGACGCGTTCACTATTTTATTTCGCGACTTTAAGGCACCAATCACCGGATTCCACGCTGTTGAGAGCTTATATCCGTCTTCCCTGTTGAAAGTCTTGTGCTTCTTTATTTCAACTGCTTCCCGAACCATCCTAGGGTAGTAATGTCGGTCGGTAGACAGGATCTTCGGATTGTGAAGCTCGATCCAGTGATTAGCTCCTTCATTCAGTAAGTGCTCGGCTATAGCTGACTTATTTGTTTGGAGGTTCTTAACTGCAGATATGTGCTCCTTGACCCTATCGGCAATGGTTCTCTTTGTTTGGCCGATGTATGAGCTTCCACAACTGCAGTCAATTTTATAAACCCCTGGCGTTTGGAATGGAACTGTATCCTTGGGAGACCGTATCACATTTGCTACTTTGGTGGCCGGAACATATACCGCTTTGATGGAGAATTTGTTTAATGCGGCTCCAATTTTATCCGTTGCCCCTCTTACGTACGGTAGAAACGCTGGATATCGATCTACTCCCGGCGGCCTTACCCTAGGTCTGTGCTTCATTTTCTGTGTGTTATTGACCCTATAGCCATTCTTTTTCAGAACAGTTGTTACGTGATCTAGTTCCACACCAAGGTGCTCTGTGTCGCAGAGATCATGCGCTCTGTTGATAAGTGATGTCATAACCGATAACAACTGTCTCGGATGATGGTGTGAAAAGGCATTAAGGTACCGGTCTGTGTGTGTAGGTTTTCTGTAAACAGAGTGCGAGAGCGTACCGTCAGGACGTGCTGCGACTTGGACATCGAGAAACGGGAGTTGCCTGTCACTTTGTATCTCCACTGTAAACCTAGTTTTTGGGTGAATTGAGTTTAGGTAGTCCAAATATAGCCTTGCCTCGCCTTCACTGCCCCTGAATATGCAGAAGATGTCGTCCACATATCTTTTCCACAATATAACCGCGGCCGAGTTGTGGCTTAGGGCCCTCTGCTCAAAGTATTCCATCCATATGTTAGCTACGACGGGCGCAACGGGGCTACCCATTGCAACGCCATCTATTTGGAGGTAATACTGTCCCCTGTACAGAAAATAGTTTCCGTCTAAGCAATGTTTCAGCAAGGCAATGTACTCTTTAGGCATCTCACTATCCTCTAGTCGTTTTCCCACTATTTCCAAGCATTCATCTAACGGAACATTGGTGAACAATGACTGGACATCAAAACTCACCATTATATCACTCGGTTCCAACTTGATGCTCTTCAAAATATTTACAAAATGACGGGAGTCCTTCACAAAAGACGAGGTGTTTCCTACTAAGCCCTGGAGTGCCGTTGCAACGTGTCTAGCTAAATCATAAGTAGGGGAGCTTATCTGACTTACGATTGGTCGCAAGGGCACGTCAGCTTTATGTATTTTAGGCAGTCCATATAATTTCGGCGGTAGGTTAATTTTAGGTCTATCAAGCATCTTGTGCCAAAGAAGATATTCTGGTGCTGAAGGCCGATAAAGGGAATGCGACGGTTGTGATGAATACAAAAGACTACCATCAAAAGGTACTTAATCTTCTGAGCGATACGTCGGTTTATAAGCCAGTTTCATATAACCCCACAGCGAGAGTGACTAGAAAAACAAGGGAACTGTTAAAGAGGAACCGAGATCTCTTCATGGAAGACGAATACAAGATGCTTGATAGACCTAAAATTAACCTACCGCCGAAATTATATGGACTGCCTAAAATACATAAAGCTGACGTGCCCTTGCGACCAATCGTAAGTCAGATAAGCTCCCCTACTTATGATTTAGCTAGACACGTTGCAACGGCACTCCAGGGCTTAGTAGGAAACACCTCGTCTTTTGTGAAGGACTCCCGTCATTTTGTAAATATTTTGAAGAGCATCAAGTTGGAACCGAGTGATATAATGGTGAGTTTTGATGTCCAGTCATTGTTCACCAATGTTCCGTTAGATGAATGCTTGGAAATAGTGGGAAAACGACTAGAGGATAGTGAGATGCCTAAAGAGTACATTGCCTTGCTGAAACATTGCTTAGACGGAAACTATTTTCTGTACAGGGAACAGTATTACCTCCAAATAGATGGCGTTGCAATGGGTAGCCCCGTTGCGCCCGTCGTAGCTAACATATGGATGGAATACTTTGAGCAGAGGGCCCTAAGCCACAACTCGGCCGCGGTTATATTGTGGAAAAGATATGTGGACGACATCTTCTGCATATTCAGGGGCAGTGAAGGCGAGGCAAGGCTATATTTGGACTACCTAAACTCAATTCACCCAAAAACTAGGTTTACAGTGGAGATACAAAGTGACAGGCAACTCCCGTTTCTCGATGTCCAAGTCGCAGCACGTCCTGACGGTACGCTCTCGCACTCTGTTTACAGAAAACCTACACACACAGACCGGTACCTTAATGCCTTTTCACACCATCATCCGAGACAGTTGTTATCGGTTATGACATCACTTATCAACAGAGCGCATGATCTCTGCGACACAGAGCACCTTGGTGTGGAACTAGATCACGTAACAACTGTTCTGAAAAAGAATGGCTATAGGTTCAATAACACACAGAAAATGAAGCACAGACCTAGGGTAAGGCCGCCGGGAGTAGATCGATATCCAGCGTTTCTACCGTACGTAAGAGGGGCAACGGATAAAATTGGAGCCGCATTAAACAAATTCTCCATCAAAGCGGTATATGTTCCGGCCACCAAAGTAGCAAATGTGATACGGTCTCCCAAGGATACAGTTCCATTCCAAACGCCAGGGGTTTATAAAATTGACTGCAGTTGTGGAAGCTCATACATCGGCCAAACAAAGAGAACCATTGCCGATAGTGTCAATGAGCACATATCTGCAGTTAAGAACCTCCAAACAAATAAGTCAGCTATAGCCGAGCACTTACTGAATGAAGGAGCTAATCACTGGATCGAGCTTCACAATCCGAAGATCCTGTCTACCGACCGACATTACTACCCTAGGATGGTTCGGGAAGCAGTTGAAATAAAGAAGCACAAGACTTTCAACAGGGAAGACGGATATAAGCTCTCAACAGCGTGGAATCCGGTGATTGGTGCCTTAAAGTCGCGAAATAAAATAGTGAACGCGTCCGCGGATACGGTCAGTGTTGTGTGCCGTGTGTTTCCACAAATTGACGATCTCGGGGGTACTTCGAAAACTCCCGCCGCATAGCAGAATCTCCAGCCTACATGCACCAGTCGCCTCGGGACCACGATAGGTGTAACCCTGTCGAAACGTCGAGGAAAGTGAAGGTACCGAAACCTTTAATTAATAATAAATTGTGCCACGCGAAATCCCGTTTTGTATAAAAATATGTGTTCAACGCGTGTTAGTTTAAAACAAATGATTGAAAAGGGTTGAAAACACACATAACG
Source organism: Miltochrista miniata (assembly GCA_933228765.1). Taxonomy (NCBI): domain Eukaryota; kingdom Metazoa; phylum Arthropoda; class Insecta; order Lepidoptera; family Erebidae; genus Miltochrista; species Miltochrista miniata. The sequence goes on along the minus strand of OW121749.1, from coordinate 4,610,309 downwards.
TCATTGAACGTGACTACAGAATTAAAATCAGTGGATAATGTAATTTTATTATATGTATGAGTATTTCGCCTTATAATAAAATTGTAACGCATCCTACGAATACCTATCCTATCGTAGCACGCGTCCGAAATCTGTAAATTAAAAAAAAAATAGATTTTTTTTGAACTGCATGTAATTAATAGATTTATTATACTTTGGCTGTCCATAAATAGAGTCCCGTGTGACAAAGGGAAATAGTACAACATGTCGCCACCTCAATTCATCCCGAGGGTATCGTAAGAGGCGACTTAGGAAACACTTTCGGAAAATAATCCATTTCGTAGTAATGAAAGGAAAACCCGAAATGAAACCCAGATGTCAGTAAACTGACAATAGTTAAGCCAGTTTGAATGTCTTATTATGGGCAGTTTCACAACCTGCGCCTGTCCATTTCAACACGGCAATAGGCTCATCACCTATTACGCGGGACATAAAACTTTAAGGTAAAATGTGGGCGTATACTATGCCTCTGCTACCGTATAAATACAAAGAAAAAATCTATATCTTCATCTCTTCAGCACTACCGAATTATTTGAAAATTAACTTGGCAAGATTGGAGTTTATTACGCCGAGCATTTCATATCCCAATATTCGGCGGACTTCCCTTGGGAGAGAGAATGAATCTCAAAATGTAAAATTTATCGACGCTTAGCTCTATTTAATTCATCCGTTTTTTCATCAGAAAGGAGGCTTTTTATAAACCACTAAAGTAGCAAACAAGAGCACATCACAGCCCATGAAAGCAGAATATAGACATATTTTGTGGTCACAATTTTATCCGAAGATAGCAGTAAGCCAAACTATACACCCATTATTCCATCATTCGTTTTTTGGCCCACTATTTGAGCCCATTAAGTATTTTTTTTAATGATAACATATTTTAATGGGCTCAAATACCGTGTTGGAATGGACAAGTGCAGGTTGAAACCGTCTGTTGCTAAAAATTTTCAAGCCATGTCTCTCTCGGGCAGTCTGCCGTTTGACTGAAAAGATTTTGCCAAAATTTCAGTACCCAAATTAATTTACCAAGATAATAAATAAATAATAAATAATAATTTAAAAAGAAATTAAGGCAAACTTGCCTTTAACTGCAGAAATAGATAATTGTACATACTCAATATAAATGGTATACTAATAGCTAACTATATATTATACTAGCTGACCCGCGCAACTTCGTTTGCGGCACATGGGAGTTAGAAAAAGAGAGGTATGGTATTAATATTTTGAGTAATATAATGTTTCGCGTCGCATTTACTCTAGTCGCGCCTAGTCCCGTCGCGTCGCTTATATACATTAGAGCTGACCCGCACAACTTCGTTTGCGTCACATGAGCGAGAAAAAGAGAGGTGTACCTAGTTAATATCGAAGGTAATATTTAAGGTGATATAATGTTTCCCTTCCATTTACTCCCGTCGCGTCGCTTATATTCATTAGAGCTGACCCGCACAACTTCGATTGCATCACATGAGATTAAGAAGGAGAGAGGTGTGGTATTAATATGTAAAGTGATATATTGTTTCCCGTTGCCTTTACTTCCACCCGTCCTTTTTTTGGTACAGAACACATGTATGTCCGACTCGCACTGGGCCGGTTTTTATCGTTCAGTTGATTGGCTACCACTATGATCTGTCGGCTGTGCCACTGCCGACCACGTTTACCTACTCCCGTCGTCGCGTCGCTCATACTTCAACACTTACTAAAAGGGGTTATTGTAAGTGAACCTTAAAAGATAGGCATATGCTGTTCAAGACATTTTTTTGTAACTTTTAAAGGGGAACATTTTTGTACTACAAAATTTTTACGTATCTTTAACTATTTACGCAGCGTACGCCTCGGAAGCTCTCAGACGGTAAAAAATATTCCCCGTTTTCGAAACATTATTTATTTATTTATTTATTTATTTATTTATTTATTTATTTATTTATGTACATACACACATGTAACATGAAATGGAAATAACAGAGAGAGTAAAGTACAAAGGCACTACTTATTTCAATAGAAATCTCTTCCAGTAGGCCTGAGATAGGAGAAGAAAAAAAATTTTTGGGTTGGACTCTGTGTCAACCTACACCCGGGTTTTTTACTACGGGGAAAAGCGGCCCGTCTACGGTTAGCAAAACCACACCCAGTGACACGTGGACTACATGAGCGAGGTGCTTTGAGAGGAACCAGCCGCCTCCACGTGGCATTCTCGTGCTGTGCTGCTCTCAACTTGACTCAAGGCCAGTAATTGTCACCCAATTATAAGTGTAGTTAGCTGCTTACCCGTTTTACCTGCTCACGCGGCAGTGGTCTATTGAGTAGTATTAGTACCTAAGCCCTGACTATACTTCTGTGTACCTGTGATATTTGTGTCTATCAGTGAATAAGCTCTCTGTGTGTCTCTGTGTATCTCTGTGTACTTAATAAATATATGTGTGTACACCCTATTGTCTGTTTTCGTTAGAGCCCTAGCCTACCCTTACACACACACTGGAAACTCAGAAATAAATGAACTATCAATCTGTAAAAGAATTTTTGAAATCCAACCAGTAGTTCCTGAGATCCTAGCGTTCAACCATACAAACAAACAAACAAACTCTTCAGCTTTATAATATTAGTATAGATAACAAATGGCGGCTCGCTGTGGCCCAGATAGACTCTGTGAGGTCTTCGTGGCACGGCGTTACTGTGTAGTATAACTGTAAATTTTCATTTTATTGGAAAAAAAACACTTAAAGTTAGAAAATTGTACTTAATAACAATTTTGGCGTCCGTACCCAAACCTAAGATTCTGTGCACAAACTTTATAACAGTAATTATATCTTGCTACCCTACTTCTACATTAAATTTACACAAGCTAAGGGTCCATTTAATTACTGGCCGTAGAAATATCACTTAACTTAATAACGGATATTACGACTAAACAAACCATGAAGAGTATTGTCTTGTCTATATTACAATTGCAACAGTTGTGGGGTTTAAGTAGGTAGAACGACTCTAATGTTTCATAATAGCTCTCCAAGGGGCATAAACGTCCATTGCCGAAGTAGGCACTAAAGTCATGGTTGGAATAAATGTAAGTGGCAACCATAGGAATCTGAGGAACAAGCCAAACTACCTTTAGAAATAAAGCAGTTTGATGACTTTACGAAGTAGGTAATAATTTAAATTTATCGCCAATGTTTTATATTACAATGTCTATTTGAATAAACCAATTAACAATATACTTCAGTAAGTAATTTAATTACTTACTAAAATGGGGATAACGATAAAAACTTTGAGAAATGCTGAGAAAAATAAAATCACACATTTTACACCATTTATATGAAAATTATGTATCTCTAAGCAATGACAATAACTTTGTTTAGAAAAATATGTCGTGGTTTGTTCTACAAACAAATCCTAACAATATATAATATTTGATTAAAAAAAATTATAATGTACATAGAAAGAAATTGAATTATCGTTTATCTATTTCGATTTGGATAATGATGAACTGCATGACTCTGAAATCTCCTTCGGTATAAACTGTGGGTTATGCTGGAGAACAGAATCACCACTTGCCTAGCCGGAACACTTTTTTCTGATTTGGATAAGTACTTCCAATTTAACACTATAACAGATAATAAACGTCAGATTACAATACATACTTTGAACAACATCCTGCTTCAACTCTCAACTCGCGCGTTTGCAACTAATTAGTGGCTGCAAGCTGACAAAGATTAATGCCGCAATGCATACGTCGAGCTTAATGTGTTGAAAGCTAAAAATTCTTGGCGAATAGGTTACGAAATATTCGCGGTGCTTAACGTTCATCCTTGGCTTAAGTAATAAAATACTTAGGTCAAGAGAAAGGAAAGCAAATTCTACAACCAATGTAATGGCAACATAGTACGTACTAATATATTATACCTAACACCAGTCCTTCTGATGGGCCATATGCTTGTCTGCCACCTTCGTGGTATACAAAAATTACAATAATAATGACTCTTGCTTAATATCTTGCCTACAGTTTTTTTTTGTTGACGCGGGAAACGCATTTATGCGCCTTCATCCCAGCTGCGGGGGCAGTTAGGATGGTATGTGGGACTCCCGGCCCAGTCCGGAGTGGACCGTCCTACCCACTAAACCCCGCGGTGTTCCTCCTCACCCTTTAGCCGGGCCGAGGGATATCAAAAGATTATTCACGTCGACCCGTCTCGGGGCGCCCCGTGAATTCGGGGCTCTTCTCGGGGGAGCCAGAAGGGCGGCTCCCCAAAGCTCTATAAGGAGCTGAAGTACATCACGCCTGCACCGCTCTCGAGCGCCCCTCTGTAATAGAGGAGACAGAGAGCGGCTGGCGCATGCGTGCGCTAATGGGCACCCCCGGAACACGGGGAAGGTGCCCACCGTCATGTGACCGTTGGTGGGCGGGGTCCCCCGACCTAACGCCGTTTCGCCCGTGCGGCCGTTCCGTCCGTGCGGCCGCTCCGTACAGCAACAGTAGAGGCCTGTCACTGCTGGTCATGGTGCATGGACGGAACGGCCGCACGGGCGGAACGGCCGCACAGACGGAACCAGCCCACCGCACTGGCAGCCCGCACACACGCAGCAGCCGGTCAAACACTGCCGCACAGGTAGACTGCCGCACATGCGGCCGCTGCCGCACAGCAAACTTGCTCCAACCAGCCGCAACCGGGAGCGAACCTCACTATCGTTGCGACGCTTCCACCGGGTATCCGGGAGTTGTCGCAACCCCGCGGACCTTGAAGGCCCGCCATACCACGACCCCCTCGTGCAATGGGGTCAACTCCGTCAATCGACGGCCGAAAAACGGTCCTAATGCTTCTACCGGCCAGAAAGCCGGGAGCATTGGGGCGTCCGCCATAGCGTCTAGCGGTGCAGAGACGCCGCAACACCGTGGGCCTAGCAGGCTCACCCAACTGAGACCCCCTCGCCATGGGGACAGCTTGCCGGGATATTGGTACATCGACTAATGGGGGCAGCACGCCGCACCCATTAGCCGATGTTCCAGGGTGCACCGTCTTAGTCCAGTTGCCCCTACCCCCGGGCATATAGCCCGAAGGGATAGGAAACCGGTCCAAGCTCACTAGGAGGTTCTCCGACCTAGCACCCCATCTTGCCTGCAGTTATATCAGTAACGATATTTTCATTTTATTGAATCGACTGAAATACGTGTACATTACAGAAAGGGAATTAAAGATCTTAAAAACCACAACAACTAAACTACAACAAATAATGATGCTGTTTTAGACGCTGTAAATTAAATAATTGCAAGCAAAATTCAGAGAACGTGGAGCGTGAACTTCAATCTATTTAATTAATTCGTTAAATAATTTCCTAAAACCATTCTTATCATTGTTGTAGTCTCCATTATCTACCTTTTTATCTAATCTAAACAAGTTCCCACAGGAAGCTTATCAAAAAAAACATTGAGTTACCATTATAATAAACTGCCTGGTCTGGTCTCGTCATTGTATGTACAATTGAAATTGACCAATAAATTTAACAAATACGCCGATTACTTTTGGTAAATATTACCCAGTAAATATATATAACTTTTCTAATTCGTTTTCCCACAAAAGTTTCCCAAGTTCTGAGTTTATGTATGACTATTGCTTCTGGCTATTTCTGACTAAATATGTTTACCTTCAGTTGCTTACATTTGGCAGAAGTTTGTAAAATCTTGCTACCAAGTTGCTATTTATTATTTTCTTGTGGGGATGCCGGCACCGCCGAGCGGGCGATCCGACCGCCTTGTTGCTGCCTATTTCGTCCATTTCCCCAGAACGTCTCCAAGGGATATGTTTGTCTTGGAATCTTCCAGTTCTCTTGCATAGGCTTATTATCTGATCCACCTTCAGATTCTTCAGGTCCTCTTGTTCGATTCTATCTGTTCCCATGATTTCCCATCTGCCTAGCGAGTACATTGGACACTCAGCCAATAGGTGGATGCTGGTTTCCTCTTCTTCCAGGCATTCTGGGCATGTTGGGTCGTTCTTCACTCCTAGCACTGTGAGATGCCTGTTTAGGCGACAGTGTCCTGTTATAATCTCTATGACTAGCCTCATGTTTCCTCTGTTTAGTTTTACCAGTCGGCTAGTACGCTTCGCATCCATTCCTTTGATGAAGATCTTTGACTGTCTCATTCCAGTTGATGATCTCCATCTTCGGTTGGTTTCTACCGTTATTCTTTTGTTGATTACACCCTTGGTGATTTTGTGAGCAATAGGGAGCCCTGGCTCAGGTCCCACCAGGTGTTCATCCGCTCCTTCTCGAGCTAGCCTATCTGCCTCTTCGTTACCCGGTACTCCCTCGTGTCCGGGCACCCAGGCTAGGCTTACCTCAGCTTTCTCCGCCAGTCGGTCAAGTGACTCTCTGCACTCCTTGACAATTGCTGACGTTATTTCTTCTTTGCTAAGTGCTTTTAATGCTGCCTGGCTATCGCTATATATTGTCGCCTTTCTCGCGTTTGTGTGCTGGTGCATCACTCTCGCACATTCTGTAATTGCATTTATTTCTGCTTGAAAGACGCTAGCGAATTTGCCCAAACTTATAACCCTGTTTATCTCCGTCCCGTCCTCGCATTTTATATGGACACCGGATCCGGATCGCTTTGTGGACTCTTTTCTTGATCCATCTGTGTAGCAGATAGCTCCCTTGCAGTCGTCTATCTGCCAACTCTCTCTATGTCCTATATGTATTCTATAATTTTTGTCAAAAATCCTCTCCTTTTTGATTAGATCATTATTGGAGAAGATCATTGCCATTTTATCTTCATAATCTTTGCTAATGGTTGCATGTCCGCCATCTCCTGAGTTTGCCCTCCAAAGGCCCATGCTCTTTAGTTTAAACCATTGTTCAAGTGCTTTCTTTTTTATCTCTAGGTCCAAGGGGTACAGTCCTAGCATGATCCCTAGCGCGGCTGTGGGAGTCGTCCTCATTGCGCCAGTAATCATTAGGACCGCCAGTCTCTGGGCCTTGTCCAGTTCGGTCTTGTTGGTCGTGTTTGCAGCTTTGTGCCACCAAACTATTGCTCCGTGTAGTATTCTTGGTAGGATGATAGCTTTGTATATCCATCTCACTGTCGCGGGTCTCATTCCCCACGTCCTTCCTATTGCGTTCTTGCACTGCATCAGTGCCATTTTGGCTTTTGTGCAGGTATTCTTAAATGTGCTTCTTGAAAGTGAGTTTGCTGTCCAGTGTTACCCCCAGGTACTTTATTTCCCTAACCACTTCGAGCTCGTGGTTATTCAGTTTGACTGGTTCAGCTCTCCCCAACTTTCTCTTGTTGGTGAATAGCACTACTTTAGTCTTGTCGGGATTTAGGTTCAGCCCTTTGCTCTTACACCATGTCAGGGCTACCTTCAGTCCCCTGTTCATGATGTCACATATAACGCTCAGTACTTTGCCGGTCACAAGGATCACTCCGTCATCGGAGTACGCCTGCGTGTATATGTGCATTCTGTTCATTTTCTTGATGAGCTCGTCTATAAGCAGACACCACAGTAGTGGCGACAGGCATCCACCCTGTGGAAATCCTCTCCTCGCCTTCACTGTAAGAGTTGTGCCTGCCATCTCTCCCTGTATCAGTCGGTGTCTCAACATTTGTTTCACCCATTCTGATATGTGCTTGTCGATTCCTTCTCTACATAAAAGTTAAATTGATACTTGTAAGTAAGTACCACGTAAATATCATATACGTAGGCTGAGCTCAAACAAAATTAAAGACATGTGATACTTATTATATTTATGCACTCTTTTCCCGTGCGCCTTTACATATATTTTGAGGAAAACTCTAAAGAATCTTTTTAAAAAATGGATGCAAATCCAAGTTCTAAGAAGTCAATTTAGAGAACAGCGGCCACCGCACGATTTTAATTAAACGCCTCGGGGATAAAGGTCTAAATAAAATCGGCTCTCATTTCAAACGGGAGTATTAAGTACTTGATAGCGCTTTACTTAATGATAGTTTGAGAGTCACTGGCAAAGTTTAAAATGAATCCATGATATTGTCATGACATTATTATAATTTATATTCTGGATTGTTGGCAATTGATGTAACTTGTTGTAATTTTTATTATTCAAACTTTCATTCATAAAAAATCATACAGTGTTGAGAACACCATATTTGATAATGCCGTAAGGCGAAATCGGTCAGGTTATGTAAAATGAGATAGTGGAAAAGAACAAGACTGGGAGTTTGAATAATGAATAATGATGACTTCTACGATTTATATGATTTTTTTTTCATAGCACTAAGGTAGCGAACATACAGATTACACTACACATACCTATGTGTTGTTAAGGGTGCGCATTCACGTCCCATGAATTAATGATGGGTTCATTTCCGTATTGAATGTGAATATTATATGCTTCATTAATATTTAAATTCAATCAAATAGCTAATATTTTTGGTGATATAAGCTCGGGTCGGATGAAGCCGTTTACTTGCCTGCATTTCTACCATTAGCAGATGTTTAACAATTTACACCTGCTTTAAATTGAAATAATAATTGCTTAAAAAGAACCTTCTTTGACACAAAATTCTTTAAGCTATCAAATTTTTCATTTAAAACGTTTTAAGCTTCATTGTCACTTCACTTGATAACGCTTAGAAAAAACAATCATCAAATAGTTTACAGATATCAGACAGAACAAAGCGTAAGTGGCAAACCATTTAACAGCATTAATTAAACGCGTTTCGATAAACTACATCCAAGCAACGTAGTCAATAAAACACCAAACTGTCCGGACGTGACTGCGATGCAGCAGCAATTTGGCGGGAAATTTAGATCAGTCTGAGATGACCTGAATCTAACTGCGGTCCGTCCGCCCAACTTGTCGGCACCTACACTACCTACAGTGCTCGAACTAGGAGCTTATGCTAATGCTTTCCTAATTTCTTCTGCCTGCGAAGTATTAGATAGTTTCCGAAATTTTCTCGTGTCTAATACCTACGACTGGATTTTGTGGGGTTTGGTTTGGCAATAGCAGTTTTTACCTGTATAATTATAATATGTTCAATTTTGAAGTTAAATATTCTTTAAGTGGTGGATATGACCCTCCGGTATCTCATATATTTATTTATTTTTATTTATTAAATACTTTATTGTACACCAAGAAAACATACAAACAAAGTGAAAATATGTTACAAGTATAGCAGTACAATTGGCGGCCTTATTGCTTAAAGCAATTTCTGCCAGGCAACCTTTGGATGGAAAACATAATGTTAGTTGATGACTGGTAGTTGTTGGCGTTCAATTTTTTAAAACAAAAAGCAAAACTTGCAATTAAAACAAAAAGTAAAATGCATAATAAAATCTTAACACAATATAAATACTTATAACTACATACATAAATAATACCCATACATATTATACATAAATAATACATACCAATTCATACATAAATAAAGTAGCAAAGGAATGGTTAAGTTAAAACAATCATGTCAAGTAAAAGTCTCTAACCATAAGTTTAAACTTACGTAAAGTCTCAGCTCGTCTCATATAATGCATTTCTACTAGAATTTAAGATCGGTAATAACTATGCAGCATATTTATACTCCGATGCAACGAACGTGGTTCTTGGCCGTTTTTTTTGGATCGGAACCCTCAGTAACCGAGTGCGACTCGAACTTGACCAGTTTTTACATCATAAGAATAGTACACTTATCTAACCGAGGAAATAATATTTGTTTGTTATTCTCTAACGTTCGTTCCCGCGCTACGTGCTATAGAACTTATAACGAGATACATTTCCAAGTTGCTCAAACTGTTTTCCCGAGTTCCTCCCTGTCGTTAATGACGTTAATGTTCTGTTCACTGTTCATGAAGTGGTGGGTTTGACCCTTCGGTGTCTCGTAGAATGCACTTCTACTAGAATTTAGTGCTGTAGAGTGCATTATTGTTTATGACATTACTGATATGGTACCTATTAGCAAAGATATACCTTAGTATTAGTCTTGATACAGCTTTACTCAACTTAAACGTTCTTAGAACTATTACTTTTTATTAAAATGATAACTCTGAAAAGATGGGCACAAGATGCTATCGTGGCCTTATGTTAGTATTTTAACACATTTGGTAAAAGTTAGTTTAAGGATTATTTTTGTCACGGCAATATCGAAAGATCTCCGTTAAGTGATTGGCAGTAAGCGCGTTTAAAATGAATATAATTGCACCATAATTAGGTATTTCTACTGTGAAATTAAATGTCCTGATTGATACACAATCCCCAAAGCTGTGAAAATCTTCTGTCTTGCGTTTACGAATAGCTAACTACAAACCACATAAAAAAATATCTTGAGTGTGAGGGCTAAATAATGCCACAGAATTTAAAAAGAAAATTTGGCAAGATAATAATATTTTCATTAGAATTTTAAAACAGCTATAAAATGCTAACTTCGGTTTTCTTATAGGTCGTTATTACACAAGTTCTTAACGGCACTTTTATCCTTGATAACAAGCTAAACAGGGTATTATCTCCTTTTCTCATCTTTTTATGAATTTTATAATGTGACTATTTGGTCGAAACTCTTACTTTTTAAAATTATACGAGGTTTTAGAGATATTATGGGGCATTAGTCAAATGGGATAGCGATTTTAATGCGATAGACCATAATGAATGAAGGTAAGACTGGTTCCTCAAATAATTATATTTTGCCACACACAAAAAAGTTGCTTTTTAAAAATAGCAGAGTACCTGTGTACCTTTACTTATTATTTCTGTTATCATAAAACCAGAAAGAACTATCAGCTATTGAATTATTGATTGACATGATCCTTTAAATTCGTTAATAATATTCTTTGCGATACCAACAGTTCGTTATTCTTACAAAATATACTCTACGGTCGGCAGCACGAGTGAAGCGCCTTTGATGTAGTAAACGTTCATAGGGTACAGTATCCACTATTGACCAGATGGACGAACCACAGATAAAATTTTAAGAGGGAATAAATAAAGGAAAATTCTAATTTTGGAATTTTCTTGGTTAATGGTAGGTAGGTATAACGTTAGAAGTAGCAATAAAATGACCAAGTAACGAACTATTACTTAGTGCATCGAATAAAATAAAGTGCAAAGCTTTCACGAACAATAAGAATCTAGAAATCATACTTCATTTATTCTGAGAAATGTTTTGAAGCGAATATCCGATAACTCGATGTCATTTAGCAATACTTATGCCCTCGATAAAACCTGCAAGAATTCCTGCCTCATTTGCTTTGCAGAGTTTTGCAAGCACGTACCACCGAATACTGAGGAATAAAATAATCATACCAACCACTAAATTTATACCATTGAGATTAAGACGCAGTGCAGTCTAATGACTACTGCATAGCATTAAGCAAGAACTATGAGGCAAATGAGATTGTATTCATATTCATATGCTTGAATGTAATGAAATTCTGAATATTCTTTCAAACTTCATAATAATAAAAATGTCTTAATATTATTATGAAACAACTTAATTTGTTAAAAAACGCTTTAATTTTTCAATGTTACAATTCTTTACAGAAATGAAAGTTCTATAATTAAAAAATATAGTTTTGAAATTATGGATAAATAATAAAAAATTATATTCGTTAGATCTCTTCCTTTCGATTACAGTACCTAACCACAGATTAAATAATATATACTAAGTAAAGTAAACCTAACAAGTTCCTTAATGAACCATTTTCTGAAATGTTTTATCGAATGGCTCATGTGAGTTCCACATGATTATGACTACTGTTCAATTTGACTGAGTTGATCCTGACTCCTGCGAAGGGCTCTACATATAGTAATTGTTCTTATAACTACTTTTATCGTGTCTATTTATATATCTACTTACAAAATAATTACAATAAAAAATCAATACTTGTAAAACTGTTGATCGATGGCAATTAGTAGAACTTGCTGCACTTTTGAAATACGTGTCATGTACTATTCCACAATATTCAATCTTATAGCTGACTACTAGAAATATAGATTACCTAATCATATTAGATAGCCTTTGAAAATGCCGTAGAACGGCACAGGTCAGGTATGACTATGAGTATAAAACATTGGGAACAGTACAAATTTGAAAATCAATACATCATATATGTCGTTATTTATCATTGTGCGTCCTTTTTCTAGGAAATTATATTGGCAACACAAACAAATGAAGCGATAAATGTCAGGATGCCAGGATCTCTCCACGGTTAGAATTCAATTGTTCGACCAAATTTAATAACATACGGTTATACCCGCTTTCTATTAATATCCGTAGGGTTGTGTTAGTCACACATGGCAGGGGACTCAATGTTTTATGTAATTAATTAATTAATTTTGGCGTATGTTTACGTGTGAATGAGTTATGTTATTTAAGATAGGAATTTGTGTGTCACAAATACGCCATTTCTGACTATATATTTCATGTCTCATATAAACATGTATAACCGAAAGAAAAATTTACTTATAACTGTTGAATTGTGGACTTTTTTATACTTCCGGACATAGGTAGTGTGACGATATTAATGAATTACAAATACGTTTATGAACTCAGAAATTAGTTGTTTTAATAGTTCTGTGAACATGTTTAGTCTGAACTTAGTTGAACAAGTGTCTTAGTTTAAAAATTAAAAAATAAAACCCTGACACTGCTACTATAATAAGCTAAACCATGGTATAATCACAGCCGACATATCATAACTGTGGTATAATGCTGTAATTTTCTTAGGAATTAGGTATTCCGCAGAATAAAATAGGCATGTGAATTTTAAATGGGATTCTCTCTTAACACAAAATATGAAATGATGACCTGCAAAATTTCTAACTAAAACAATTTCGATTGCGACAGTTTTAGTACACAGTTTAAACTAATAACATCCGTCGTTTCCGTTGGAGGTTGAAACATCTCAGTGAACCCACTTAATTTTTATCGCAACTATATTACAGTAATAACTTTATAATTTTTTCCTATAATATATTGCTTATTGCTTATTGCTGATTGGTTGGTAGTATATTTTTGCTCTATGCCTACATAAATGCGTCTGTTTTTAATACATTTTTTTTATAGACAAAGATTTTTCTGAAGTGCAGTATGTCCCCAGACCAAACCTATTAGTTTAATCAACAGAAATCTAAGTGAATCATGCCAAATTAAACAATTTAAATTTCATGCCACAACTAAACAACCCTCATCATGCAAATAGGACGTAGAATTCAAACAAGTACTTGCGAAAACCTACAAAACTTTGTAAAAGCCTGATTAACTCAATTACTGCCTCGACTCTATTAGGGGGTTGCTCTGAATATGTATATACTTTGGGCTAACAATGTCCCGGATGAAGGCACCTATTAGAGTTAATAGTTTCAAACTAACGCTTCGGTCATTTGACTGGTGCAGATGTAACATAAGACTCAATCTGGAAATTAAGCCTTATGCTTCGACTGGAATTAGTCAATGCGTGGTCTTTTAGAGTGAAATCATCATACATGTTGGATACGAATGTGAGTTGTAACGGCAATGTACGCGAATGTACCTACCCATGTAACGCGCTTAGCGATATATAATTTAGTGTAAGCTTTTACCTAAGGCAGTGCAGTACAGACAGTACAGAGTAGACAACCACCCGTGACTAGTAATTGTCTACAGCGCCACTTGCCGCTCTATGTAAAGCACTCGGTCAATAAATATTATAGTTCGTATATCGACTTTAATTTATCCGTCGCCCCAGAACACTAACTCCCTAAAGTGGTGACCCCGAACGTCTCTTTTGCGGTGGCGACGCGATTTTTCGGTTCGCGAATTCCGGTGCAACGCGTTTTCGGGAGTGACGCAATAGTGACCGTGAACTTTGCGATTAATAGTGTGGCAGTTTCACCATGACGACCAATGCAGCGGCGCAGCCTCAGGTAGCCATTTCGGTACCTTCAGGGTCGGCGGTGGAGCTAGCAGCCATCACGTTGACCTCGAAGATTCCAGAATTTTGGGTTGACGCGCCTCGAGTATGGTTCATTCGAACCGAGGCCATGCTCGCACCACAAAAGCTGTCAGATGATGCAAGGTTTGACATTGTAGTGTCCAAATTATCGAAGGATGCAATTCAACAGGTAACTGACTTGCTAATGGACCCCCCAGCAGTTAAAAAATTTGATACCCTGAAGCAGCGTCTACTTACAATATATGAAGAGTCGGAGAATAGACAGCTTCAAAAGTTGATATCCGAAATGGATTTGGGTGACCAAAAGCCCTCACAGCTCTTGCGTCGTATGAGGGAGCTGGCCAAAGGAAAAGTACCGGACGATACGCTAAGATTACTGTGGCAAGGCCATCTGCCTTCATCCGTACGTGCGGTGTTAGCGGTAACTGACGGCAAGGACTTGGACAACCTTTCAGCAATAGCAGACAAAGTCTTCGAGACCGCAGGCAGCTCCCAGGTTAGCGAGGTAAGCCAGCCAGGTGCTCACGGAGGCACGGAACAGATTTTAGCTGAAATAGCCAAACTGACCACTAAGGTCCAGGACCTCGAGAGGTCAAGGTCAAATTGGCAGTCACGCCGATGGAACGGGAATAATCGCTCACGCTCAGCATCCCGTAATCGCAGCCACGCTTCAGCGAATACCGATAGCCAGAGGTTATGTTTCTTCCACTATCGTTTCCGAGAAAAGGCGAGAAAATGTATGGAACCCTGCGCATGGAGGGATCGGCAAAGCACGTGACTAGTTGCCACCACAGAACCGGAAGTGTGCGCTTTCCCTACGAGTATCAACCCTTGCAAACGTCTAAGTGTTACAGACCGCAAAAGTGGTTTACGTTTTCTCGTGGATACTGGTGCAAATATTTCAGTGCTTCCGGTGGATAATGTGTTAAAAAATTATCGTAATTCAGAGTGTCATGACTATTCTTTATACGCGGCTAATGGAACAAAAATAAAAACATATGGAACAAAAACTTTAGTGTTAGATTTAGGGTTACGTCGAGAGTTACGATGGACTTTCGTGATAGCAGGAGTACGCCAACCTATTTTAGGTGCAGACTTTTTAGCGAACTTTAAGCTCTTAGTAGATATAAGTGCTCACAGATTAATCGATGACATAACGAAATTAAAAGTGTCAGCTTGCATTATACAGAGTAGTGATTCGTCAATTAAAACTGTGGATATTAACTGTCCGTATTATAACCTCTTAGCAGAATTTCCTGATATTACTAAACCAGTTTCTTTTAAGCAACCACCTAAACATGATGTATACCACCATATAGAGACCAGCGGCCCACCAGTTTCTGCTCGAGCCAGACCTCTACCACCTCATCGCTATGCTAAGGTAAGAGAAGAATTCAAAAATATGTTAGAAATGGGGATATGTAGGCCATCGAAGAGCGCTTGGGCAAGTCCTCTTCACATCGTGATGAAGAAGAATGGACAGCTGCGGCCTTGTGGCGATTATAGGGCTCTTAACGCAATCACTAAGCCAGACCGTTATCCCATACCTAGGTTGCATGATTTTACTTATTTACTAGCTGGTAAGAAGATATTTTCACGTCTTGACATTTGTAGAGCATACCATGTTATTCCAGTGAACCCGGCCGATGTAGAGAAGACCGCTATCATCACCCCATTCGGTTTATTCGAATTTTTAAAAATGAGCTTCGGATTGGCTGGGGCTGCACAATCTTTTCAAAGGTTCATGAATCATTCAGTTTTGGCAGGTTTAGACTACATTTATTGCTACATAGACGATATTTTAATTTTCAGTGACGAAAACGAGCATGAGAAACATTTGCGTGAAGTGTTCAGTCGCTTAAACAAATTCGGCATCACTTTAAATTTAGATAAATGCGAATTCGGCAAATCCAAAATAGATTTTTTAGGTTTCGAAGTGTCAACACAAGGCATTAGGCCTTTACAAGAGAAAGTCGACGCGATAGTAAGTTACCCGAAACCTGAGACCATAGAGCAGCTTAGACGTTTCTTAGGAATGGTTAATTTTTACCGGTTACATTTACCACATGCTGTGCAATATCAGGAGCAACTTAATCAGTACCTAAAGCATTCTAAAAAACGCGATAAGACACGAATAGAATGGACAGAAAAATCCAACGAAGCGTTCTCACGCTGCATAGCTAGCTTGCAAAACGCAGTCACATTAGCGTACCCTAAACCCGATACTTCGCTAGCGCTCATGACTGACGCATCGGACACCTGCGTGGGAGCCGTTTTACAACAATATGTAGATAGCAAATGGATACCACTCGCTTACTTTTCTAAGCAAATGTCATCATCACAGACCAAATACAGTACCTACGATAGAGAACTGTTAGGGATTTATTTGGCCGTTAAATATTTTCAGAATATGATAGAAGGTTGACAACTTATTATCTTTACAGACCACAAGCCTCTAGCTTTCGCATTCAAAAAAGTTAGCAGTGATAGCGAATTACCGCGACGAGTTCGGCAATTACTTTATATTAGCGAATTTTCGACAGATATTCGGCATATTGAAGGCTCTACAAACGTAGTAGCCGACGCTTTATCACGCGTAAACGTGTCAACTATTGCATGTCCAACAAGTTTAGATTACGCGGCAATAGCTCAAGTGCAACATAACGACGAAGAACTCGCCCGGTTGCAAAATAGTTGCAGTAGTAGGTTAAATTTCAAGGATATAATGATAGCTGGATGCGACTTACCGGTCGTATGCGAAACCTCTACTGGCAGTATTAGACCTTACTTACCCATACAGTTTCGACGTCAAGCATTCGATTCTGTGCATAGTTTGAGCCACCCAGGAATCCGTACCTCGCGTAAGCTTGTTAGGGAAAGATTTTTCTGGCGTAACATGAACAAGGATGTCGGTAAATGGGCGAAAGAATGTATAAACTGCCAACGTTCGAAAGTGTTTCGGCATAATAATTCAGAATTAGGCGTATTTCCATATTCGGAACGTTTTTCACATATTCATGTAGACATAGTAGGTCCACTTAGTATCTCAGTCGACGATTACAGATATCTCGTTACGATTATAGATCGGCAAACAGGATGGCCCGAGGCATATCCAGTAAAAGACATTACTGCAGACACAGTGGCGAAAGTTGTGGTAGAAGGTTGGATCTCACGTTTTGGATGCCCTGCAAAACTGACAAGTGACCAGGGTAGTGAAAAGCTGTGCTTTCAGGAAAGGAGAGAGAAATAACAAGATAGAATTTAACACATGAAAAATTAATAATTTATTGGAATCAGATTTTAGCACTTGGGGGTCGTGGGTTGTGGCAATATCGGGCAGCAAGGATTTTCGCGATTTCCGATAGTCCTTCAGGGTTCGACTTATCTTGGTGGCTCCAGGATGTTGATGCAGTCCGCCAGGTAGCCGTGCCGTCCACAAGTTCGGCTGGCACGGTGTTTTCAAACCGTAGGGTGGATGTAGAATCGAAGGGTGCGTCTTCACCTTCGTGACACCCGAAGGGTGGATCTTCCCAATCCGTAGGGTAGATAGTTTCCTCGAACCCGTAGGGTGAACCCTGGAATGTTCCAGAAGACGGGTTAGCTGGAACCCTTTTTCCCGCCCATTGCTAAGACAGCCGATCCCCGTTAAACCATTTGAGAGTCGGTTGCCTTACAATGTTTGGTTATCTACTAATTTTACAGAGACCTTTTTTTCACACCCCTGTAATCTACCCTCCCATAACAGGGTTGACCAACAGCCGTTAATTTTCACTGTTTTAAAAATCTAGATTCGTTATAATTAATTTGACTCACCCAATGATGGGGTTATTGACGCTCGCAGCTAAATCGCTGATCACTTTGGGAGTACTTGGCTCCTTACTATATTTCTTCACTTTAAATAAAATTAAACTCTGATGCACCTGCGCCTTCGCGACTAGTATATTTAGATTATTTTAGTAATGCTCTTTGAAATTCGCGCGCGGTTGTTTATATATGTTTGTACAGCGCCTCTAGCGGCACCACTCGAAACTACTCAATCGTCAAGACCGCTTTTTAAATACGAATAAGGCTTCCGCCGTTTCGACACTTACTCGGTAGATGGCGCTTTCATATGTTGATCTAGTTTTCGATTCTAAACCCCTAATGTTAATCAATATTTGCCCCCGTTGTTTCACAACGTTACATACTCCCCCTCCCCGGTGAGCGTTTGACGTACCCTAACGCGTCAAACGCTGCGTTCGTCCTCGAACGCCCCTAACATGATACCTACTACTCGTCTATGTGTGTGTGTATGTTAGTGTGTTGTGTGAATGAGGTGATGCTGGGTGTAGCGAAGAGTTGGCCTTAACCTTAATGAAACCAACTCGCAGGATGTATTTGGGTGATTCTGAAGGATTTTATAGGACAGAAAGAGAAAAGACGTATTTGAGGCTTTGGGTTGAAGGTTCAGGTAATACGCACCGCCTGAAAGTGGGGTGTGTATAATAAGGCTTTTTGCTGAAGGCTGGGATTTATACAACCGTCCCAGAGAAGAACATCCTACTAGGGCTCGTGTAACACTTCCGACTCATAGGATGGACTATCCCCCAGGGCAAGCCTCTAGCTTCCGAGTGGTAGGAGTAGCCATATGACGAAAATAAAGATAACGGTGATCTACACCTACGACTGTTAGGGCAAGACAAATGCTGCCAATTAACAGTCCACCATAATTCTGTTCGGGTAAGCCTCATGCTTCCTCGTAACAGTACTAAACCTACACCATAAATCTGTTCGGGTAAGACTCATGCTTCCTCGAAACAGTAATAAACCTACACCATAAATCTGTTAGGGCACGACCATGCTGCCAACTAACAGTAACCGACGAACTCTGTTAGGGATAGACCCATGCTTCCAACTAACAGAAAACTCCCAAATAAACCAAGAAACAGAAAAGTGATAGAAATAATTTACTCGCAGAATCCTCCGTGATGCTAATTAACCCCTATGTCCCCATGACGAACACGGCATGTGTTTGTCACGTTGTTATGTGTACCTATTTGAAAGTCGTGTGTAGTGTGTAGTGTCCCTAACTAATTACTAGGCTATTTTAGCCCTTTAACAAAATAAAATAAAAAAACGAGTGCTTATTCGCAATCTTAGTAGCAATAACAAAGCTAAGTGCTTATTCGCAACTTTAGTAGAAGAGTGTTGACTATAACTATTATGTCAACCCTAATAAATAACGAAGATAAACGCTCTCTGGCCATTATGCCAAATCTCCAAAAAAATATGGTACCCTTGTGTGCCACCATGGCAGTGTAAAATGTATATGCGTGCTTAAATAAATAATATGTATGTATGTACGTATGAAATCTCCCCTGTGCAAGTTTTGTTTTGTTTGCGCGTAAGCTGCTGACGTAATCGTGTTGATGTAAACGTGTTATTTATCGTTGCATCTAAGGCCAGTGTCACACTACCTTCCATGCTATATAATAACCCGTCAGCTTTGGTCGGGAACCAAAACTTAGGACCTTTGAGTCACTTTCTCTAATCTACGAAAGTGACTCGCCTGTAACCAGTTTGACTCCTACTTCCGCCTTTGGGAGTCACACAACATGAAGTTCAAGTGTCACTATGTAAACAAACAAACCAAAAAAAACTGCTTATGAAGTGTTTGGAATTGTGTGTGAAGATGATTATGATGAATGTTTGATGAGTATATACTACCTAATTAGTATGTAAGTGAAATTGTGAAACTTCCGTATCAAAATGTACCTCGTTGTCAAATGTGAAGAAATGTGGTACATTATGTGCCACCTAAGTATCAATATTCTATTACGGTGTGCTAACACCCTTATATTTTCCAAAAAAATAATTATCAAAAACCTTATTGTGTAACTGTACTGATGTACTAGATACGCTATTAGCAAACGCATCTTAATGCAGTGTGTTACGGCCTTTACCGTTATCTGCATTCGTCTTTGTATGTTAAGGAATGTGAATATTTTTCGACCCACCCGCAGAATAACGAAAAATAAATTCTACTATTTGGGGTTCAGTGAACCGAATTACAATTTGAACCTTTATAAAACTTAGTATTTGCTTTTGGAAATACTTAAGTTTGGAAATCTCACCTTTTAGGGTTCCTTCACTCAAATAAAAATTTGGACCCTACTAGATATTCTTGTCTGTCTGTCTGTCTGTGTTTAAATGTAATTTAATCAGAAGCAGTAAGTAGTGAAAGTGAGGTGTATGATGATGGGTTGATGAAGTTAGCTAAATGTTTGACCGTAATCGATTAATATAATTTTTGACGTTAATATTATTTTTATTAAAATGTTACTATTCCCACGAACGTACTAAGAGTTAATTGTATTTTAACTCGTACCACTAATTTTTTTTTAAATCGTTCCTTATTACTACGGAACCCTTAATTATTATGAACTGTGTCAAAGACGATACGCACTTGGACGGTTCTTGAAATAAACTATATAGTAGTAACCAACCTTTTATGTAAATTGTTCCTTACTACTACGGAACCCTTGAATATTTCGAATTGTGCAAAAACCGATTCGTACTTGGACGCTTCTGGGAATATTTTGTATGAGACTGTTGGTGTCCGGAGTGTATTTTATTCACTTCCACCCACAGTTTATATGGAAAAAAAAATTTCTTCTACTATCGAGCTAGTAATTCAACTTACTCGTAAACGTTATGAAAGCAACATCTGCCGTTGTTTATTCAGAACCCGAATCAAAGTTATTAGTTTACTATTGTTATGGCAAGAATGTTTTCACTGCGTGATCTACGTTTGGAATGTTTTTTCTTACAGTTTTATTTCAGTGTATCAGAATTCTACGTAATTCGAAAAGTGAAACAATTATACATCTATTATAATTTACGTGAAGTGAAATTTGTAAAATCTTTCGTTTTACTAAAGTGAAATTTCAATAGGGATTGTTACCCAGAAGTGTGATTATCGGCTGTTGGTCTCGCTGTAAATTCACATATAGGAAATACAACAAAATATTACACAAATTGAGGCGGTTTGACGCCGTAAAAAAATAAAATTTGTGGTGGTGATTTACTGTGACTACTTTTTACGATGAATATAGGCAATACAATTCACTTACGAAAATTAATGTAAGCGCTTCAAATTAGAAGTTTTACTTCAGACTTTAACAAAGTACTCTTTAAAATTGACACAAAACAAAAAAAAACTTTTACTTTAAATTTAATTAAAAATTTTCCACCATAAAATACTATTTGAGGGTGTGAAAAATAAATTTGGGGACCGTTAAAATTTGGAAAAATTACAATTTACGTTGAGAAGAAATTCAAATTTTGCCTTGTTCTTGAGTTTGCCGAAATCTGTCTAAAATAACTAAAAAACACACAAAATAAGCCGGAAAGAACAAGTTGGCAGCAGAGGTCAGGAGAGCCAAATTCCTGGGTAGTAGTAATAATTTGGAGGGAAACTACCCCGCTAACGGGCACTCTTAAGACTATTTTACACAGATTAAAATATCTTATAATTATGACTTCCCGACTCCCGTCGGAAATCGCTTTCTCGCTACCCGAAACCACGATATGGGCGCCACTGAAAAGCTGTGCTTTCAGGAAAGGAGAGAGAAATAACAAGATAGAATTTAACACATGAAAAATTAATAATTTATTGGAATCAGATTTTAGCACTTGGGGGTCGTGGGTTGTGGCAATATCGGGCAGCAAGGATTTTCGCGATTTCCGATAGTCCTTCAGGGTTCGACTTATCTTGGTGGCTCCAGGATGTTGATGCAGTCCGCCAGGTAGCCGTGCCGTCCACAAGTTCGGCTGGCACGGTGTTTTCAAACCGTAGGGTGGATGTAGAATCGAAGGGTGCGTCTTCACCTTCGTGACACCCGAAGGGTGGATCTTCCCAATCCGTAGGGTAGATAGTTTCCTCGAACCCGTAGGGTGAACCCTGGAATGTTCCAGAAGACGGGTTAGCTGGAACCCTTTTTCCCGCCCATTGCTAAGACAGCCGATCCCCGTTAAACCATTTGAGAGTCGGTTGCCTTACAATGTTTGGTTATCTACTAATTTTACAGAGACCTTTTTTTCACACCCCTGTAATCTACCCTCCCATAACAGGGTTGACCAACAGCCGTTAATTTTCACTGTTTTAAAAATCTAGATTCGTTATAATTAATTTGACTCACCCAATGATGGGGTTATTGACGCTCGCAGCTAAATCGCTGATCACTTTGGGAGTACTTGGCTCCTTACTATATTTCTTCACTTTAAATAAAATTAAACTCTGATGCACCTGCGCCTTCGCGACTAGTATATTTAGATTATTTTAGTAATGCTCTTTGAAATTCGCGCGCGGTTGTTTATATATGTTTGTACAGCGCCTCTAGCGGCACCACTCGAAACTACTCAATCGTCAAGACCGCTTTTTAAATACGAATAAGGCTTCCGCCGTTTCGACACTTACTCGGTAGATGGCGCTTTCATATGTTGATCTAGTTTTCGATTCTAAACCCCTAATGTTAATCAATATTTGCCCCCGTTGTTTCACAACGTTACAGTAGACAATTTGAAAGTGCTTTATTTTCGGAACTTATGAAACTTTTAGGCATTTCTAAAATACGCACAACCGCTTTCCACCCGCAGAGTAATGGAGCAGTCGAACGCATGCACAGATCTCTGAAAGCATCTCTCATGGCTCGCTTAGGCTCTTCCACTTGGGTCGAAGAGTTACCAATAGTTATGTTAGGCTTACGTACAGCTATGCGCAGCGATACAGGTGTAAGCGCAGCACAAATGACGTACGGCACGACATTACGTCTGCCAGGCGATTTCTATGCCGCTTCCAGTACCAAAATAACAGATCATTGCCAGTATGTAGAAAGGTTACGTAATATTATATGCAACTTGAAACCTAAACCGACTGCGCATAGGGACGCGCGCGCAATATTCATACACCCCGACCTCGCTAAAGGAGATTATGTGTTCGTTCGCGATGACACGGTTCGCAGACCTTTGAAACCTCCGTACGACGGTCCTTACCGCGTACTCAAACGAGGGCCAAAGGCATATACTATCCAGTTACCCAATAGAAAAGCATGTATTTCCGTTGATAGGTTAAAACCAGCGTACATAGTAAGCGACGAGAAGTTCGATAACAGTCCCAACGTTGATGATTCTAAGAATGACTTACCCAATGAAACTATTGAGCAACCCAGACTCGAACCCCCGGTCACAGCCACAAATCGCACTACGCGCAGTGGCCGTAATATAAAACGCCCTGTTAGATTTTTATAAAATATGTGTACAGTACAAGCTATACTTTTCGAAGCGATTCAATTTAACTAATTATTAAGCTATTGCATAGCTTCTATCGCGGGCCTTGCGTGGAGACCGAATCCAGAAATTGTGTCACGAAAACGAGTCACACTCTCGGCTACCTTCGGCCACGTTCGTGTATCTAGTCTAGTCTAGCAATTCATAATTTTTTTGTTTACGTCAATTATGAACTCTGCAGTCGTTATATATTATTATTATTATGTCAAATAATCCAAAAATTGATGCTTGTACCCAGAATCGATCTTGCGCCTTCTGCGTACCGATCCGCGTCTTAACCACTCGACCAAAGTTGAATTAAGAGTGTTGGTCGAATTTAGAGTTCTTAATGTGAAATGACAATTTCGATGCTGTCAATTACATTAGTTGCTGTCAATTTACTTCGTCTAAATAAAAATTCGACTATAGGTGTATAGGTATTCATCATCATACAACAGTGAACTGTACTCGTATAATTTGTGTAAAAAGTGTTTTAAATATAAATAAACAAAGTGCATTTATTAATGTAGAAAGTCACGAAAAATAGTGAAAGAAAATGAGTGAGTACTCTATATACATACATTTTATTATTATTATCACCAATGCAGTATCATTTTTTGTTTTGTTAATTTATATATAATACTGCTATAAAGATAACCAAACCCGGGAGTACGTTCCCATGGGAAGCGGGAAGAAAATTTCACGCTGACGTAGCCGCGAGCGCCATCTATCCCATACCTATGTACTTTAAACGTGTCATAAAAGTCACAACAATACCATAAATGCATATTTCAAAGAATGTCTATTATTACCATAAAATTTGTAAAAATAGTTTTTAAGTAGAAAGAAGAAACCTATTGTTTTATCTTTTAACTAGCTGACCCTCGCAACTTTGTTTACGTCACACAAGGTCTATGAAATTAGAGGTATTTATTAATCATACTCATCAAGTAGCGTGTAAATCTGCCCTGTATGCTATATCAAAATAGAGCTTAATGGTTAAAACTATTCCTCAGTATAGAATTTTCCTCAGTATAAACAATTTACGTACAAACACCGGCGTGTTAGAATTTTATTACATGTATCAATGTAGTAGACGTAACGTGTATAAAATGACATCAATCAAATGTCATCAATATTCTGAAAAAGAAATTAAAAATAGAGTTCACAAACTCTTTTGAAAATACATACTGTACCTACCTTAGAGGATCGTTATGAAGATAACAGGATAGTTAACAACCATCCATAGAAAATAGATGGTATAATGCTGAATACCGCAAAGAACAATCGGCGCGGCATAGAATGGGGCCTATACTAATATCCTGGAGGATATTAATGATGCCGATGTCCTGTGCCTGCTGAGGCACAGGACATCATGTCTGCATCATGTCTGCAGGACGTGCAGGATGTGATGTCCTGCAGACATGCATCCGTCATGCATGTCTGCAGGACAACGAGCAGGATGAGGCAGCGAATGGCTGGACTGAAATTAAAATCGACAGACGCAAGAGATGTGGTGGAGGCACTAATTCACGTACCTCGGGAGTGTCGTGTCAGAAACTGATGGAATAGAAGAGTACCCTACATCATTTCGAGTCTCGCCAAGGCCAGAATAACCTTTACACAGCTGCGCCCCGTAGGCAGTTGCGAAAATAGACACGAAGAGTGAAACTCAAAACAAAGTAAACGTTAAAACTGTACTGCTAACTGCTATACGGATGCGAGACATGGAAGGTCACTAAAGTAAAGACATTTCGCACCAGCTACCAGCTATAAGTCTTCGTCAAACGCTGCCTCCAATGGATCCTCGGTACATATGGGCCCGAGAACATCACGAACGTAAGACTATTGGAACGCTGCAGTGAGACCCCAACAGATCAAACGTCGGAAGTGTAGCTGCTGCGCTGGATTGGACACACGCTGCAAAGGGACCATGAATCACATCATACCAAGGCAAGCCTTACTGAAACTACTGGTAGGCTTTCAAAAACTGTTCGATAGTAAGTAGGTACATTTATTGATAGTGGCTATAGGCTACATAACATAATGCGAAGATTAATAGGAGTGGTGCAGCAATGAGGAATGTTTCGAAAACGGAAAACATTTAATCGTTATAAGAGTATCCGTTGCGCCTCTGCGTAAATGGTTGAAGTTACATAAAAATAATTTATTACAAAATAATTGTTCTTCTTAAAAAGTTCTAAAACAAAATTCCAAAAGCCCAAATGTCCACAGTCAAGTAGGCACTTGGTACTTTACTTTGTTGAACATAGGCCTTAAAATCTTACTTCTTACTAATATTGTAAATGCGAAAGTTTGTGAGTGTGGATGTTTGTTACACTTTCAGCTCAAACCGCTGAACGGATCGGGCTGAAATTTGGTACGGAGATACATTATAGTCTGGAATAACACATAGGCTACCTTTTATCCCGGGAATAACTTCCCGCGGTAACAAATTTTACGCAGGCGAAGCTGCGGGCATCAGCTAGTATTCTTATATAGAAATAATTATACTAGCATAGTTGGTAAAAAATGCTATGTAATAGCTTTACCGCGGCAGTCCCCGAGTGCCACACGTCTTTTTTTTTTGTTCGAGAAACTATAACACAGATAGCATAGCAACGCATCGCAGGCACTATGACACTTACTTTAGTACGTAAATATACATTTTCATGTATCAACTATTTTATATTTTAAAAACACCTTGATTTTACAACTTTACTTTATTACTATTTTGAGCAGCTACTTATATACACTGTTATTTTATTGTACTTAGAATATCATTTTTAAAGGTAAATCATGGGCAAAACATACAGTACGAACAGTAACAAAGAGGTTGTTATCGCACAAAATGGCGCAAACGACGCAACAAATACTTCCTTAGAGAAAAAAGTCGAGGTATATGGCATTGCAATAACATGCATTATGATAGCAGCGCTTATAATTGTTATGTGCGTGTTGTACAAAAAGTGTAACAGAAGCGTTAGAAAATGGGCCCGGAAGGAAATGACTGCAGCCGTGTCAACAATTCAAGTTGACAGAATTGGGCAACAACCAGTCACAAACCCTGTAGTCATAGTGTAAAATAATGTGTTTTAATTTTTATCACGTGGTGCAAAGTGCTAACCTATAGAATGTGTCTTATACTATGTATTCCTAAAGTTACCTATTAGACTATAATTGTGTTTTATACTTAAGTGATAATAAGCCATATGCTGGTATGCCGTCGTAGTGTTATACAAAACTTATAACTGCATAAAACTATGTACTTACCACCTAAGTGTAACTCGCCCAGGTGCTTGTAATGCGATACGAAGCAACGTTGTTTAAATAAACAAAGTATCACTATCATGTATCTATGCAAGTGGACGATGACGATCAAAACAATATTGTTTTTACATAGCTTATAATATTTTTGTATTTGAAGTTATTTTTTTTTGAGATATTATTTTTTTTTCTAAAAGGGGGGGCAATGGTTGTAACGGCAATGTACGCGAATGTACCTACCCATGTAACGCGCTTAGCGATATATAATTTAGTGTAAGCTTTTACCTAAGGCAGTGCAGTACAGACAGTACAGAGTAGACAACCACCCGTGACTAGTAATTGTCTACAGCGCCACTTGCCGCTCTATGTAAAGCACTCGGTCAATAAATATTATAGTTCGTATATCGACTTTAATTTATCCGTCGCCCCAGACACTAACTCCCTAAAGAGTAATAAGTTGTAAAATTAATCCTTTTTTTTTAATTACATGAGGGAAAATCCTCATCGATGTTATGCCGGACTCCTACTGACTAAAAAGCCTCACGTGTCCTGCTAACAGCCTACAGTTGGAAGTTCCCAACAGTGTGAGTACGGTGTCACCTTTTTAATCTCTTTTTTTGTAGCTTAGTCCATGCTTTAAGCCCCAAAGTTGAGACTTCCATCCATGTTCGAACCTTAAATGTAGTCGTTCATACCCCGAGGGGTCAACCATGGATTTCTGTACATTGGTCATGTTTTCCTTGCCAATATTCATCCCCCAATTATTAGGTATTCGACAATGACACAAAAATAATGACAGAAGTGTACCTATTTATTTCCCACTTTTTGTACGGGCACGCTGAAGTAACGTTTGGTTTAGGTACTGTACTGACATATCCGCCAGGTGCAACGTTTTTTCAAAACTCGGATATTCACACGGGGACGCTAGGGATTAACAGAGGCATGAGATAAAACGCTATGTTGACCGGTTCTATGAACAAAGAATAATTATTATACCGTTAGAAAGAGAATGACGGATAAGAATCCATTGTAGATAATTCGATGATCATAATCTTAGTACAAAGAGAAGATAGCTGCGTGGGCTGTTTTAACTATTCAAATCCCAAAACTACAGAGTTTATAAGTACGAGTATAATCAAACTTTTACGTCAAATAGTCGAACAACAAAAAAGAGCTCAACGCTGAATGTTATTATTAAATTCAGCTTTGCCACCCGCTTTTTATGATTGTCAATTCATCAGTCAATGGCACCCAATTTCGTTTACACAATACGTTTTTTCTTTACAATGACCTGAGTAATATTCATTGTTCATTGTTACGTGATATAATAGGTACATTAAACTATATAGGTATATTTATTATTATTTGGTGGGGTAGAGAGGTTTTTACGTGTGGAAATTCTCTGGGATGCTATTTGATTCATAGGGATAAAACTACGGGGTGCCCTTCCATCTGCCTACAACTGGAATTCCGTATACAACCTCAGAAGGACCACCCTGGGGCTCCCGACGCAAGGCAATCGGGGGAGTCTGCGGCTCAAGACTAAACGTTGTAACGGTCTTTGAAGCCTGTGGCTGTGGTGAATTGGCTGAGATGATGATAAAGTTTTTAAAATTATGTTCTTATTATTTGTGTCACTGTATGCGTTAAATAAAACCAAGTTCCCTTTTCTTTTGGTTTATTTACACTTCTAAGACTTTTCTGTACTACCTGTGCTGTATGTTTACATGAAGAAGAAGTGGTAAAATTAATGTTTTGATAAGTTTCTGTTGAATTGAAATGACAGTAGATCTCAAGTTTTATATTTATAGACCAGTGCGCCATTATTTGGTGATATTACCATACAAGGCGAGAATCTCATGAAAGCAGAAAAGGACAACCAAATATATTTGTATTAGGTTCACGAGAATGTCGACATGTACATAGGGTGAAGATTCAGCGATTTTTGTTCCAATAGTCGTATCAGCGCACGGTCTGATTGCCAAGGACCTCGATCTACGTCTCAAGAGGCTCACAATAGGCAGTTGGACATCAAGGACTTAAAGGCAAAAGCGATTTTTAGTAAACGTCTCGTGTATTTTTGTATCTGACACCCTGAGCATCTCGGTAGCTAAGTCTCTGTACCTTATGCCGGTGGAAAAGGAAAAACAATATTTTAAGAATTTTAAAAATATTTTCCTATAAAATTAATGTATTTCTTACGTTTTAAAATGTACTTAAATAATATGTTACTATTTTGAATAATTTTAAAATAATATAATACCTAATGTAGTGCAACAAAATACAGAACGTGAAAAGTAGTGACTCTACCTCTAACGTTTAAACATTATAAAAATAATTTAGGTTAACTCCTTGATTCTCAATCGTTACTAATTTATAATCAATTATAATTTCAACATGGCGCTTACTTCTTAGCCAATTAATCGGCAGTTTTGATATTGCGTAAACTCTTAGAAAGGAAATTCTCCGCCATTCATCTACCACCTGCCGACATTTTACACATAAAAGAAACCTTAATTTCCAGTTAATTACTTCTTTTTATTGCCCCTATTTAAAAAGGGTGCCTTATCACGACTACGCAGTAAATACATTTCCACATCGATTGTTGTACAGTCGTTTAGGGCTGTAATCTTAAAAGGTACTTCAAAAGTCAAATAAAGAGCAATAACGATGCTGACATAATGGAACGATTTATTTTTCAATTTATTTATTACTTAATGACCTATGCCATTTCGTTAAAGTTACAGTTTGGCTTTGGTGAAAACTTACGTAGGTACGTAACTAGATTATACAATACACAAACACTTTGTTCTTGAATCGTTTTATTAATGTAGAGTAGAATAGTTTAGTTTAGTAGATCTAAGCGATCCAACAGCGGAAGCGGGTTCTTGTATACTATGCATTTATAAAGC
This sequence comes from Miltochrista miniata, assembly GCA_933228765.1. Taxonomy (NCBI): domain Eukaryota; kingdom Metazoa; phylum Arthropoda; class Insecta; order Lepidoptera; family Erebidae; genus Miltochrista; species Miltochrista miniata. Next base: position 4,580,893 of record OW121749.1, on the reverse strand, counting down.
TTTTTATTTTATGTTATCATCATTATTTCAGGGGACTGACGGTCACAGCGGGAGCATAGACCTGCCCTACAGTAATTTGTTACATTAGAATTGCACATAAAGTACAGTATTATATTAATACATTTAACGGAATAAATGACTCATTCGTGATATATAAAATCTATAATAATCTATAATCTCTCTTTATTGACAGGTATCTATAAATATATATAACTCAGAGGTGACTGACTGACTGACATAGTGATCTATCAGCGCACAGCCCAAACTACTGGACGGATCGGGCTGAAATTTGGCATGCAGGTAGATGTTATGACGTAGGCATCCACTAAGAAAGAATTTTGATAAATTCTACCCCTAAGGGGATAAAATACGGGAAGCGGGAACGGGAAAAAAAATTACGCGGGCGAAGCTGCGGGCATCAGCTAGTTTACCCATAAAAATCACATACAATAATAAAATTCATACATATAAATTCGTTAAATCATCATCATCATCATCAACACGCCTTTTATCCCCGAAGGGGTAGGCAGAGGCATATTATATGCCCACATTTCACCTTTTTTTTTAAAATACATTCAAAGAAATGTATACATATAATGTATAAATAAATTGTAGATTTTCAAACGTTCAAATAAAATCAGAATCTTTACAAAACCTGATAAATACCATACATAAGTTTCACAGTCAAATACCAATACGTAATATCAGTGCTGTTACAGTTAATTCACTTGTCTAAAACTTTTGTAAATACTTGAACATCTTCATCCATAAATAAATTTTACACGTAACTTGCACCCCGTATCGAATTGAATAATAAAACAACGTAAAAGTATTTCAGACCTACTTCCGGTGAGGTCGGCGCTTGACCGGAAGCGGTAATCGGGCCCCGGAAGTCCACCCCGATGTTTATTGTGTGCCTCTATTTCAGAGTACATACACAAGCGGGGTTATGAGACTACCTTCAAATTACTAGGTCGTTATTTAAAAAGATTACTCCCTTTAAATACTTTACCGCATTGATTGGGCTTTCCATTGTTAAAATTGCTTGTCATTTTTTAGGGTTACGCACCTAAAGGGTAAGAACCGGGACCCTATTCTTGAGACTTCACTGTCCGTCTAACCGTCACGAGGCTGCATCTCATGAACGGTGACAACTAGAGAGCCAAATTAAACATACATTTTCTTTCTGCTTTTACTAATATCACATAGGCTGTTTAGACTGATAAAAATAAAACTCTAGTCTGCAGTCCTAATTACTTCTTAATAATTTTATGTGATAAATTTCTTTCAGATAACTTCAATTTCTTGTTGCATGTGATATTAAGGAACGCGATTATACACATAGTCACGCCTCTGACATAGTATACGCACACATTTCACCTTATAGTTTTATATACCACGTCAAAGGTGGTGAGCCTACTGCGTGTTAAAAATAGACAGGCGCAGGTCGACGTAACCCGCAGATGAAAATTTTCAAGCCGCCCATAAGGCATTCAACTTGGCTTAATGATTTTTATTTTACCTACAACCGTGTTTAATTTGAGTTTTCCTTCTCTACGCAATGGATCTTTTTGCAAAAGTGTTCCCTTAGTCGCCTCTTACGACACTCTCGGTATGTATTGGGGTGGCGACATTTTGTACTCTTACCCGACGCAACATGGGACCCTGTTGCCACACGAGGCAACGAATAGGCACTAAAAGTAAAAAATAAAATATTTGAGGGGGGCTCCCATACAACAAACGTGATTTTTAATCATTTTATTTTGTAATATTAATAAGGACAACAAGTAGACTTAACGTGCCTTGCGGAGCGCAAACCTCTCGAAAATGGAACTGTCACAAAGTGATCAGATCACACATCTAAAGACCAGTCATGGCATGTTAAGCAGCTCGCTTAACACAGTATTCTTTTCCAGTAAGCCGAGTCAGTTGAATTACTAGCGCTTAAATTTAATTACAACAAAAAACGGGTTCGTTAGAGTGATTTATAATTGAGCTGGGCTAAGTGATTATAGAAAGCATTTAAGTCTAATAGTTGAGTTTGTGCACTCGGCGTGAGATTAAGATGTGCCGGGGCAGAAAATAAGGCTCTTGAGCGCTGCACTTTTAGCTGACGCTGCGAATTTGCGGAACCAACGAACCATTACCGCTAATATCCTGCCAACGATAGGTGTGTGCGAGTTTGTGTGATGTACATTACATTAAAGGCAATAGATGTAGGTATAAGAAGCATGTGAGTGAAGCTTTTAACATGTTTCAGTTGTATTTATATACTTAAGTAAAATATTCTTAGAACATTCACCCCGCTTTTAACAGTGCGATTGATCTGAAAAATAAAAGCATTCTAAGATAAGACATAGAAACGCTTGCTTTGTCTTATTCAACCCATATTTAAATGTTACTACTTTTAGAATAGGTAGCCATTCTTAAAGTAGTAACATTTCAATATTTTAGTAAAAGTATTATAAGCAATTTATATAAAACCAGGGGATGTCACGCGGTGTCACCCGCGTAGCGCCCGTTCCCGTGGGAATACCAAAATAAAAATAATATGCACTAGGGATAGTGTAGCTTCCCAACCTTAGATCAAGTATAACTAGATGTAATACCGACGCGAGAAATCCGGCACCTATAGAAGACGGCTCACTACTGACAGCTCACTACATCCTTGTTTGAACTGGCGACAATAGGCCGACATTGAATAATACAAACGTATGAAACAAAACGACTTAACTGATATATCAGTGGCATGGTATTTTATGCTTACGTATAATAACTTTAAGGTACATTTTACGTTAAATTTGATACAGTCTTGAATTATTTATTTACGATTGCATATAAATAGAATATAGGTTTAACTATGTATCGACTTGCGACACTTTTTAACTTTCACTTTGTTCGCGACCCGTAATCTATGTTATACTTGATCTAAGTTCCCAACAGTCAAAGAAATTTTCAAATCGCTTCTGTAGTTTCGGAGCCTATTTTAACAAACAATCAAATCTATCCTCTTTATAATATTAGTATAGATGTAAATAGATAAACCAATTGAAAAAAAAAAAACTGTAACTATACCTTTAATTTGTGTCAATAAGTACTCGTATATAAAGGCCTATATATCCCTACGTATACCCGTCTATCAATATCTAGAACAGATCAACTAAAAGTGATTAGTCAATTGCGTTACGTAACGCAGCCTTCATTGTGGGGTCTGGAGGGAGGCTTTCGCGGGGAGGACGACGTGTGACTATTAATTTCCATTTATTCGCACTGACAGAGGATTGCGGCAAACCGTGTGTGAACCCTGAAATTTGCCCTTTGTAGCCTGAGGCTGGAGTAGGAGAGACGTGGATTGATAGTTGAACTTCTTGTTTTATAATCGTTTTCAAAATTCTGTGTAAATCCATTGTTACCGCAAGTGGTTTTTTTACGTGTGAAATATCTGTCATGGATGCTATGCCGGACTCCTACCGACTAAAAACCACAGGTTCCTTTCCTACTGCCTTAGGTTAAGAGCCCCGGATAAGCCCGCAGAACAATAACCTAAGACCGCAAGTGGATTAGAAATGGTGGAATTAATATTTTCTAAAAACACTTACAATTTTAAAGAAAATACATATAGCTAGGACGTGTGTGAAGTTTGTTCTTTGTCCACTGTAACATAATGGTTAACAAATATGTTCTGTAAGATTGCCTTGTGCGATAGGGCATTTAATTGTTATACCTACAAGATTAACATTTTAAAAAGATTACAATAAATTAAAAACCTCCCCTGTTCTTAAGTTTTATCTCTTCGAATCAGTGTTATTTCAACTGACTAAACCGCGTCTCAAAATATTCTCTGAACTTCAGTTGCTAATGTGGATGGAAGAGAAGACCTCGTTCTCTATTTTCTTTCTCATTCCTTGGGTTCACCCTTTCTGTTCACCCTTTCTGTTCAAACCGTCTTAGCGCCGGAGAAATACTTTGGTTGCCACGTAATTTGTCACCACAGCTATTCTATCAGAAATATTCTATGCTGACAGTTCCCTTAGAGCTTACATAGTTTTACCCCTTTAAATTAAAACTGTAGACTGTATGTACTATAATTTCAGAGAACTAACGGCAGTGACGTTTACAAAGTGCAACATTGTTATTTTAGAACAACATTGTATTTTACAACCCTTTTACTCAATTCTCTTTTACGACTTGCATTGGACAAACTAAAAAACTTTACCTTTTCTCTAATAAAGATCTAGTGAAGATACGGAAATGTAATTGTAAATGACTGAGAAGGTGTAAATATGAGCAACCAAAGCCACAATGGGGAAACGTCGCATTCGGAGGGACGAGCCAGAGCTACCTCTCCTACCGGTTGTCGCAGATGATTACCAGACACGGGTGCTTTGGTAAGTATCTGTGGCGAATACACCGGGAGACTACGGCAAGTTCCAACACTGCATAGAAGGTGGTAGCCAAGGTCTGTCGGGGATCCTAGGACATCCTTCCGATGAGGCTTTCCAGGAGCTCCTAGCCGTAAGTCATGCGGTTTTAGTCGATGAAAATCCGGTATAGAATACATACAGGATTTCCTCACGCCGCGTCTGACAGTGTCGGCCTGTCTGTCAGTCTGTCTGTTACAGATTTGATAATTTCTGTGGTTTGCCCCTAAGCAAATGTCACATTTGCAAGTTCTCCTCTATTATCAAATTTTCATTACATGTCAATCAGAGTTGTTGTTTTAGAGTAGACCGATAAACTTTGAACGTCAACAAATACGGCTATTGTAGGTTGGACCTCACTCAATAAGTTTGTTTGGTCTATAATTAGTTTGAACTAAGCCACAATAGATTGTAAATTAATTTTGGCTTTTGAATGAGCTAATCAGATTAATAAGCGTTAACATGAAAGCTATAATTTACTTCATTAATTTCATTCATCGTTAAAATTAGACTAGGATTTACAAAACTCTTGCGAGGGCTTACCCGGGGCTCCTAACCGTAAGCAGTAGGTAGGGTAGGGGTGGCTTTTAGTCGGTAGGAGTCCGGCATAGCATCGCTGTAGGACTTTCCTCACGTTATAAATATAAAAAAAGACTTGTGGCACGTTGGTTGTGATGTAGGTACATTGTCATAAAAACTACCAACGAAAATTGGTTTGAACGAGATCGATTTGGTAGTTTTTTTTATACGTCATAAACCGCAATTTTCGCCTAGAAAAATCACGTAATTTCGTCGTTATTTTACATAAACATTACCGTGTCCGTTGTGAAAAATTGTGAATTAAAAGTGTGAAGTAAAAGTAAAAGGGTGATTGGCAAAGTGCTGTCAATATTCTTATCTATGACGCATTTCAATCGGAACATCGAAATTGTTTTCACATTAAGATCTCTAAATTCGATCAGTACTCTTAATTCAACTTTGGTCGAGTGGTTATGACGCGGATCGGTACGCAGAAGGTGCAAGATTGATTCTGGGTACAAGCATCAGTTTTTGGATTATTTGACTTAATACTGGTTGAATTTATAGTCGTTCTGGACCCGAGAGGGGGTTACTCGGAATCAATAATGGAACCATTTCGGAGTGTCAAAACAGCTGTGCAGGTTATAATAAAAAAATTACTTCTATGTAATCTTTATCACTCGTTCGAGTTGAAACATTAGTAGCGCTTCGATTATTCATTGAACTTTTCAATGAATGAAACTCTGAAACCCATAGGTACCTACTACGCCGCGGCGCGTGTCTCCATGTGATCAGTTCATTGGCCGAATGCATCGTTTCGATAATAATAGGTACTTAGATAATAATAAAGGACTCCAATTTCTCCTTCATACTTTACGCGGGCTTAGGACCGTCGGAAATACTTTAATATTGTTCTATTTTACGGTGAATTAATAAGGTTTATGTAATAATAATGAAAATAAACACGAACAAATAGGGAGTATTTCCGGCGTATTTAAAAAATTGGAGCTATTTACAAAATAATCAACTTAAATACCTAGACCTACCTATTCACAGTTTATTTACACTTCCCTGTACCTTAACAACTGCTCAAAATGGAGTCCAGAACGTTCGATACACAAACGGGCACGTTTTAGGCTATTGTCTTTTAGTTTATTCAATGTGTCTCTGTCACTTTTCACTATTTCAAAGGCGTCCACTATCGCACTGCGTAATTCATCACGAGATTCGTACTCTCGAGTGTAAACTAATCGTTTTATTTCCGACCACAAATAAAAGTCGATCGCGACGACAATACTGCGTGCGAGTTATAGTCGAACTGCGCGCCGCGGTCGCCGGTCGGCGGCGCGGTCGGCCGAGCGTATTTACCTACCTACAAGACGTAACTAGTCGAGTACCTACCGAAGTTACTTGGCAACGAGTCCACGTGGACCGATGCGTTCATGCGTTGTGATTGGTCGAATTTTCCCGGCGCGGTGACTCTTGTTACTGATTGGAACGTTAGACATTGAATGAAAAATTGTAGTAGAAAATCGTAGTAAACGTATTTCGTGACATTTAAAGGAATAACCAGGTGTTCTCGTTTTGATTTTGGCAAACGATGTAGATTTTGACATTTTCGTTATTTTTTATTGTTGATTTTCAAATTGACAGTGCCGATGGGTTCTGTTATCGAAACTGGGCCTAAACCTTTCCGTTCCAAAACGACTATAAATTCAACCAGTATATAACGACTGCAGAGTTCATAATTGACGTAAACAAAAAAATTATGAAGTGCGAGATGTACGAGCGTGACCGAGCGTGGCCGAGAATAGCCGAGTGTTATGCTTTTTTCGTGACGGAATTTCTGGATTCGGTCTCCACGCTCAAGGCCCGCGATAGAAGCTATGCAATAGCTTAAAAAGAACTTATAATTTACCTAAAGGCGGCTTCCCGAACTCACGAAAAAGTATTTTGAATTATGTTTATTGTTTTGTAAATTATAGCCAACAAATTGATAGTAAATTATGTTAAGTGGGTTTATGAACAAGATTTTTAGGAAACTATAGTACTATTGTGACTTGATTTTCTGTAGCATAACGTGTGTGGCTTACCACTTAAATTTACATTATATTGAAATAATAAAGGGGAATGAATCGTTTATTTGTTATTAAGATTCCTTGAAACTGTTGAATTAATTTTACAATAGGTATGTTACGCCATTAAATGGCTAGGTATGTATCAAAGGAAGTGGATTTTATTTTACTGGCGAGGTGGTAGACAAGCTTACGGCCCACCTATTGGTGGGTTATTGTAGCCTATGTATGTGTGCAGCACCAATTTACATGCATTATGGGCAATTATGCGACTGGATTCGCCGTACGTCAGAGGTAAAGCCGTAGGCACAGGCAGTTAATAAACAAAAACAACTTAGGCCTATGAAAAGAACAGTAGTGTCACTTGAAGTAACTAATTTCGATTGTCGCAGACAGAATACAACGAATGCATACTCAGCTTCATGCATCTGTCGGTAACAAAGAGTACAATGATGTTTTGTACTTCAATCGTTGAGATAGGTACTTATGCATATAATTGTTGTCAATGCTGTTTTCAAAATACCCACATGAGATAAAACCCATCAAGTCGAGTCAGCTATGCGCATGAAGGGTTTTTATCATTTTTTATTCTGTTTTAAAGTATGCCTGCCTCTGTGGCGCAGTTTGTAGTGATACCAACTGCGCCACAGAGGCAGGCATACTTGTTGGGTTCGATTCCCACCGGAGACAAATATTTGTGTGACCCATAAATGTTTGTCTCAAGAGTCTGGGTGTTTCTATGTATAATATGTATGTATTTAAAAGTATATAAGTATTAATATCCGTGGTCTGATACCCATAACACAAGCAGGTCATTCCTAGCTTACTTTGGGATCAGACAGCGTTGTGTGAAATGACCGTGAATATTTGTTTATTATTTATTATTTATTATTATTATTATTTGTTTTTACAGCAGCAACAGAAATATTATCATCTGTGAAACATTTCATTTCAACAGTCTAGCTATCTCGGTTCATGATACATAGCCTGGTGACAGACAAACAGACGTCAGAATATCCAATAAAGGGTTCCGTTTTTACCCTTTGGGGACTAGTCCTAATAATAGAGAAATAAGTGGAAATAGACTTTACTCATCAGTAGTACCTATAGGACTTCCAATTAGACGTCAGCATGGCCTGACGTCTTCCTTTGAATGGAAAGAAATTATTATTCACTGAATATTACTTTAAAATCGGACGATTTTATTAAAGAAAGCAAAAGTACACATCTGATTCAAACATAAAACCAAACTGCAAAAAATGTCTTAATAGCAAAGCTTTACAAAGTTTCTTTCTCCAGTTAAACTTGTTGTAAAAGAGTTTTAACTAGCAACTAAATAATTTTACCGACTTAATTTACTCGTGTAGCCCAGCTTTAATGAGCAAGCGCACCGAGCAAACGGGCCACCTCATAAACAGGGGTAATACTTAAATTACGGTTATAATATTAGATTTATATCCAACTAGTGGTCTAGTTTTTGTCGCCCTATAATCTTAGCACTCTTTAAGAAAGAAAGATTAAGAAGATTAGTTGGATAAGAAGTTAAGACAGATGATAGATGTACGCGTATAAGCTTAAAAGTTTATGTGTAAAAGTTATGATATGTTGTTAACCCACTAAGGTAGCTAACATGCCGACGGCACACTTGTTAAAAAGTGATCACCGCAGCCGCAGAATGAACGTTTAATTCTACTATGTTAAGATTTATGAATACACAAAAATATAACACAACATCACGTAGTTCTATGAACCTATGCCAAGCCGTTTCCGAAATAGCTAAAAACTAACCTCTATTTCAAAGCAAAAATTTTGTTAAATTACTTACTTATTGCGTTCCCGACCGTAGCCAAACAGTTTGATTAGGAAAATAAACTACGCAGGTATAACTACTACTTTGTATTGTAAACAAACTACGAAATTCGTGATTATGAATAAAATTTCTTAATTATTTTGTAACCGATACTTTACTACTATAAAATATTAATCCGAAAAGCTGTGTTCCAATTAAAAAGAAGGTAAATCTAGAGGGGAAACGGAACGTAAACAAGGGCCTTCGCGCGATAGTGCCGCCGAGTTTTCAAGGATTTTAGCCTCTCCACACAATTTGATTATCCAACCGAGCCAGAGTGAGAAAGTATTCTTATATTTTAAGAGCAAACTAGAATAGAGCGCAAATATTATTTTTTAAATTGAAACTACTCAATTGTGTTGAAATTTTAACGTTAGCATGGGCCGGTCTTTATCGGGCAATTAAGTGACAGATGAGGAAGCGACTGCCATGCCGGGGCTTTCCGACCTTGATTCACATTTAAAACGCTACAATAACGTAGTTCACAAAGTTTAATACTACTTCTACCAAGGCATCAAGTTATGTCTTGATTATTCTCGGACATTAATGTCACCATTTAACTGTAAAAAAACCGGCCAAGTTCGACTCGGACTCGCGCTCGGAGGGTTCCGTAACAAGACAGCAAAAAATCACGTTTGTTTTATGGGAGTCCCCCTTAAATATTATTGTTTTTCTGTTTGTAGTTCTACCGGCAAGAGAAATACATAATATGTGAAAAATTTAGCTTTCTAGCTACCACCATTCAAGAGGCTGTAGCCTCTTGACGGATAGACACACAGACAGATGGACAGTGAAGTCTGAGTAATAGGGACCCGTTTTTAGCCTTCGGATAGGATACGGTATTCTAAAAACCGTTAGATTGTAATCTAGCTAGATGTGCCATAGCTTTCCATACCACTTGTGATGTCAATTTGGCGAGCTTAATTTTGAAATAAACCGGCCAAGTGCGAGTTGGACTCGCCCATGAAGGGTTTCGTAGCAGCAAGTAACACAATATAAAAGTTCTTATAGTTCGTTGTAACTTTGATTGATGTTTTAACCAAAGACTTCTATATAAACTGAGGTAGACATGCCCTACGTACCGATTTTTGAAACCTATAAACTGCGCTAATTAGCAGCGTTGTTCGCACTGTTGTGAGTCAAAACTTCGAGAGTAGGTACTCGACTTGCAATTAGAGTCCATACGCCTTCTCTTTAACTCTTGTTCTATCGGTATATTACTATTGTGTGTGGTGACAATTACGTAAATAGTATTTATAAGTGAGTGTAGTCTGAGCAATGTGTGTGTTTGAGGATTGCTTTTGAAATCTCGCTTGTTAGAGTACGGCGCGTCTGCCTCAGTTTATATAGAAGTCTTTGGTTTTAACACGTTCGCAGTGGTAGTGATTTTTCTAACCGAAAATTGCGGTTTATGACGTATTAAATAAAAACTACCAGCTCTATCTCGTTCAAACCAATTTTCGTTGGTAGTTTTTATGGCAATGTACATTATATATTTTTTTTAGATTTATCACTTTCTTAGTTTAGAAGTTAGAGGGGGGGGACACTCATTTTTTGAAAGAAAGAAAGAAAAAGAAATTTATTTCACATAGGCATTTACAGATGCTCTTGTAAAACGTCCTGAATATAAATCAAAAACTACCACCAGTTCACAACGCGACCCACCTGAGAAGAACTGGCAAGAAACTCAGCGGGTTATTCTTTTTAGAGCTCTATTTACAAAATGAATCTAAAAACTATGCATTTGACAATTTTTTGAGAATCCAGTAGAGCAGGTCATTTCCAGGCTTCTCCATCCAACAAATAATCACCAATTGTATAGTAGCCCCTGCAGTACAATTTACTTTTTACAACCTTTTTAAATTTATTAAGGGACATACTTTTAATTTCCTCTGGTAGCCTGTTGTAAAAGCGTATACAGTTACCCATGAAAGAATTGCTGATTTTGTGCAATCTGCTATGATAAACAGCAAGGTTACTTTTATTTCTAGTGTTCACATTGTGTCTATCACTTAACTTAGCGAAACTATGTAAATTTCTTTGTACGTACATAAGATTCTCAAAAATGTATTGTGATGCTACTGTAAGAATTTTAACCTCTTTGAATTTCTCGCGCAGAGAGACCCTTGGACCTAATCTATATATAGCTCTTATGGCCCGCTTTTGTAAAATAAAAATTTTATCTATATCTGCAGCATTGCCCTACAGTAGAATACCGTATGACATTATGCTATGAAAGTAACTGAAATAGACTATTCTAGCCGTATCTACATCCGTCAAGTGCCTTATCTTTTGTACAGCAAATGCTGCTGAACTTAATCTATTTGCTAGTTTAACAATATGTGGACCCCATTGTAAACCAGCATCGACCGTTAACCCTAGGAACGTCGTTGATTCCACAAGTTCCAACACCCGACCATTAAGTTGAACATTGGTTTCTGACTGTGTTACATTAGGCAAGGTAAATTTTATGCATTTAGTTTTATTATCATTCAGTCTAAGATTGTTAGTGTTAAACCAATGAACCACTTTCAAGATTGCGTTGTTGACATCGTCATAGTTATCTATTTGTCTTTTAACTTTGAAAATCAAAGAAGTATCATCTGCAAACAAAACAATCCTGTTGTTGTCCCCCACGTAAAAGGGTAGGTCATTAAAATATATAAGGAATAAAAATGGTCCGAGTATTGAACCCTGTGGGACGCCCATAGTAACTACAGAGCCCTCCGAGCGTGTACCATTAACATCAACCCTCTGAATTCTATTGTTCAAATATGAAGTCAGAAGATCGAGAGCCTTGCTTCTTATGCCATAATGGTGTAATTTCCTGATTAATGTTTCATGTTGGACACAATCAAATGCCTTGGACAAATCGCAAAACACACCAATTGCATCTTGTTTATTCTCCCAGGCCTCGTAAATACATTTCAATAACTCTACACCAGCATCGGTAGTCGAGCGTCCTTTAGTGAAGCCAAATTGTTTCTCATGAAACAATTTGTGACTATTAAAATAGATCAGCATCTGCTCTAGTATTAGTTTTTCAAATATCTTGCTCAAGGTCGGCAACACCGAGATAGGTCTGAAATTACCCGGATCTGAAGTACTGCCAGCCTTGAACAGTGGTATAACTTTACTGTGTTTCATCAAATCAGGAAATACACCACTTGAGACGCAATCGTTAAACACAGTTGCCAAGTGGGGGGCAATGACATCTATAATACTTGATACGGATTTTACTGATAGCCCACTAAGGTCAGCGGTTTTTTTAACATTAATAGATTTAAATGCTTTTAAGATGTCGTTGCAGTTGACAACTGTAAATTCGAACGCGCCCTCACAGGCAGCTACAGATTCTGCTAATAAAAGCTCGGCGGATGTGGAAGACGACCGGAGAGTGTTAGTAATCTCTATAGGTACATTACTGAAAAATTTTTCGAACTCGGTCGCCACTTCCATATCCCCCGAAACGTGGCGATTGTCTATCTTTAAATGAAACTTTCTTTCATTCGCTGTACACCTACCACATTCCGCATTTATAATGTTCCAAGTAGTTTTAATGACATTCGCAGAATCTAAAATTTTATTTCTAATGAAATTAGACTTGGCCAAGGTACAGGCTTGCTTAAATATCTTTGAATATTTTTTAACATATTCCTGAAACTCTGGGTTGAAATTATGCGATTTTTCAGAATACAGTTCATATAGTTTATGGCGACTTTTATAAATTCCGGGTGTTGCCCAGTCACTGAAAGCAGAGCTGCCTCCGATTGATAAAGTTTTCGGGGTAAAGATTTTCCCAAACACATCATGTATCAAATTGAATAAATCAGAGTAGGATTCTTCTACACTAGTGAAATTGGGCAATTCTGTTATTTTCTTGACTAAGTTTCTTCTGAATGTTTCCAAGCGATGTGTGTTAACTGGGACAAAACTAATTATCTTCTTATTTTCCCTACTATTTCTCAGATAAGAAACAAACTGACCGCGATGATCTGATTTTACAGGGTCCACTATACATTTTTTAATGGGATTTATATTAGTATAAATATTATCAATACAAGTAGCACTAGTGGCAGTTATACGAGTAGGTTCCAAAAATATATTATACAAACCAAATGACTTGAACAAATTTAACATTTTCTCTCTCTGTAAAGGTTCCCGTGCAGTTTCTAAAACATCTACATTGAGATCCCCACAAAATAGGACCGTTTTTTTAGTACTTTGGCATTTAAACAATGCTTCTTCAAGTTTTTCTTCGAACTGTACATATGGAGCATCTGGGGGACTGTATACGCTTAGTACAATGAACCGCTCAAACTCTATACTGGCTATCTCAATAACTCGTTCAATAGAGAGGGCTACTATGTCTTTACGTTCTTTACACTTTATTGACTTATTAATAATAATTAAAGAGCCTCCACGTTTATATTTCACTCTACAGAACGAGCTAGCAACCTGGTGATTTTTGAAATTGAACTTGAGTTGATAAGGCCTTAACCAATGTTCTGTTACACAAAAAATATCAATGCCATTCAAGTTCATGTACAATTCCAATTCCAATTCTTTTCCACCAATCAGGCCTTCAACATTTTGGTGCACCAGGTGTAAAGCATTATTTTTAAGATTAATAGATTCAACGGCCTGTGAGCAATCAGATATAAAATTATGCTGTGGCTGATGTAGAACTAAATGGCTAGATTTAACATTAATTGATTTATACATTGTGTCAAGCTTAGTGCAAGAACGTTGCTCTTTTGTCCTATAATCTAATTTAAATTACTTGGATATAAACAACTATCCAGAGTTCTAATATCAATGTCATTTTTCTGCTCAAAAGGAGCAGGTTTGATAGCCAGATTTTTGGCTAAAGTATCTATAAAATAATGTAGCGAAATTGCTACCTGTCTTTTAAAATAATCCAGAAGCTTATGCTTTCCTTTAGTCATATAGAAATAATAATTTTTCCTAACAATAGTGTTAGTATCAATTATACTAAATTTTTTATTATGAAGTGTTAATGTGTCCAATGATAAATTTAAATAGTACCTAATCCTATTTTCCACAACTGGCATATGCTTACAGTAGGGCAGTGTGTAAATTATAATATTATTTAAATCTAATGACTTTAATTTATTATAATATTTAATAAGTTTTTGTTTGGTTATATCAGTCCTGTTTCCTATGAAAATAACCAGATTATCTCTCTGATGAAATTTATAACTACATACGGCCTTCATTAATTGGGTATAGGATGTAGAAGGCATGCAGTGATTTATAAAGGACTGCCCCTGTGAATAAAAGTTTAATTTTGACCCCATGTCTCTCCCAATTTCATCACTGAACATAATCCAACGACTACCTTCACTGTTATCTTTTTTAAAACCTTGATTAATTTGTTTTAGTGTGCTATGCATCTGGTCATCAGATAGGGCAAGTGTACTCCCTGGCTCAGGTTGGCTGCAGTCACATTGTGTTTTATCTGCTAAGGAGTTAAAACGGTCAGCATAATTAGATGTTGAATTTAAGAGTTTATCCATGGCCAAAGAATATTCTTTTATAATCAGCTGCGATTTATCATACATTGTCTTAACAGACTCCAGGGAATCTTGAAGCTGTTGTAACTTATAACTGAATTCCTGTGTATCTGCAGCATGCTGTTTTTGACTACTTTCTAACTTTTCAGTGCATAAATTTAGTTCATGTAAAATATCCAATCTGTTTCGGCAATTCTTAATATTTTTGGTGAAATTTTTATTATTATTAAGCAAATTTTGATTTTTTCTTATCAACTTGTTTATTTTTATATAACGTTTTAACTTTGTGTTGCTACAATGACCTAAACCTACTTTGGCCGACACTGCAGGGTGTTTAGGAGTATCATTTGTAAGGTCTATAATGTCAGTCTGTTTAGGTTTTGCAGCAGTAACTAACCTTGGGGACCTATCCATGAGTTCGTCGAACAATGTTTGGTTTTGTTGAGTACTAACTTGCAGAGACGCTTCTTCTAGCTGAGTTATTTGTTGGTGGGAGTCCCTAAGCTCATGTTCTAGATCAGCTATCCGTTTTAAAGCACGTTCATACTCTGCACTGCACTTATCAAAATTATTTACTATTTTTAGGAGTTCATCCCGTTCCCCAGTCACTTCATCTAACCGCACGCTTAGCAAGGACAACTGCTGTTTTAGTTTGCCGTTGTGTTCTACAACAGAGACAAGCTCTGTCTCATTGTCCTCACGTTCATTACTAAGCTGGACAACCTGCTCCTTGGCAGATTTTAGTTCTTCTAAGACCAGTTGAAGTTTTGACTGTTCCTGACGGGCCAGACCTCTTCGAGTCATCATTTTGTAGTATTAAACAAGAATAGCTACTTTATATTTAAAACAACGAGCAGCCTCTAAAGCTATGGATAGATAGATTTGTTTATTGCAAAAAAGTACCTACCTATTCGTATGAGTGTGATACCTGTAAGTTTTCAACATAGAATATACTATTAGATATATTACTAGTGAACAACAGGTGGACACACCTACTGTACCTATTAATTTCAAAGCGAGAGGTGGGATTCGAATGAATTACCTATCAGATTTCAGCATTGAATATATTATGACATATATACAAGTGAACAACAGGTAAACAAACTCACCGGCACACCTATCCACTGGGTAACTTGTAAAACTTTTAACACTCCTTTTGTGAATCTATGTGTTATTCATTAAATTATTCGAAGTGAAATGGTCTGTTACTAGCTACACTAAATATATAAGTACTTACTAGTTTTATAACTTCCAGTACGTGATACACGTCAATATTTGCAGTTTTACGAACCTACTTACAAGTAGACTATAGGTTATGTTGCCGGCAATTTAACAGCTGATCGTTGTTATTTAAGTAATAACGCAAGTATATTATCGGTATACAAAGTCGATTTAACACTTTTACTATTATAATGATGCAGCACCGAGGAAACAGTCAATAAATTCAGAAAATTTACGTCAAAATCACTTTCTTTTAACGGTTAAGATGACTCATTCGTTACTCATTTCATAAAATTACGAACAGAACTTTGGAATTACGTATTTTAACACTTTGAACACTAATTATGCACTGGTATATTAATTTCAATGAATTTAACTAATTTTAATTAGGGTTTTTACAATAAATAAGATTAATTTAAAATAAAATTTCACGGAGCTTACAAATTTTTGACAGTTCGCTAATGTTGCCAGTTGTGGACTCCCTTTCGACTTTGGAAGTCCCTCTTGCGCAAACTATTCACTTTAGAAAAAAATGATGTAAGAAACCTCAACAGCATTTTGGAAGACCTATCTATAGATACGCCACACGTATGGGTTTGATAAAAAAAAAAATTTTGAGTTTCAGTTCTGAGTATGGGGACCCACAAAATTTACTGCTTTTTTTCTAGTGTTATATAAGAATCTTAATGCAGTTCACAGAATACATCTAATTACCAAGTTTCAATAGCATAGGCCGTATAGTTTCGGAGAAAAGTGGCTGTGACACACGGACGGACAGACAGACAGACAGACAGACAGACAGACAGACATGAGGAATCTATAAGGGTTCCGTTTTTGCCATTTGGCTACGAAACCCTAAAAAGGAAAATAGAAAGCCTACCTAGCGTTATTGTAAACTATCGAGAATGATAAAAATATAAACGATGGTTAGGTTGGATTCACAGATAGTAACCCGAAACTACGAATTCTAAAACTAGTAATTTTTTTGTTATATACATATTTTTTGTTAGTTTAGTAGTTCTATCAGAAAATAATCGAATAAATTGTTAAATTTTGACGTTTGCAATCTCGCCGGGATTACAATATTTATATTGGTTTTTACGATACGCCATAAGTTTAAGTACCATTCGGAACTAAATTGTCTTTCCTTACTGTGAACCAATTTATATGAAAAAGCTAGCATCCTAATTGCTCTCAAATTTATCCAATATATTACGTCCCTGCTTTCGTTGAGAGCCATATTTTGTTTCTGAAAGAGGTCTCTCAATAACAAGATGCCTCTTTGGATTTTTATTAGTTTCATTCTTAAAAATCTGTTCATAGAAAAACTAGTAAAGCAAATATTTATTTTGGTGTTTTGTGATACATAAATAAACTAGAAGGCCAGGCCACGCGTTGCTGTGGTTAAGATTTTTGTAACCCACTACTTCCGGTCGTAGATTAGGCTTTCCAAAAAAAAAACTATCCCGTCTCTTAAGTTGGATCAAACTGCACACGGTATGCAAATTTCATCAAAATCGGTTCAATAGTTTAGGAGTCCATCGCGGACGAACATCGTGACAGGAGATTTATACAGGGTGAAATGAAATGAAATGAAAATATATTTATTCATTTAGGTTACAAAGTAACACTTATGAACGTCAAAATTTTTGCTTCTACATTTACATTTACTGCCAGATTCGCAAAGCAATAGGTAGAGCCTGTGAGGAAGAACCTGGCAAGAAAACTCACGGCCACTCTTTTCAAATAGTCTTAGTACATTCGTTTGTCATGCAATAAAGATCAACAATTTTGTCTACACAAGCGACATTTACAATCGCGCCTAATTAAGTGAGGAGCAAGCAACTCATGTCCATGTCTCTGTATCATTAAAATAGTCATCAATAGTATAGTATGCCCTTTTTAAAAGATGTGTCTTGATTTCCCTTTTGAATCTATATAAAGGAAGGTTCATAATATTTAAAGGAATTTTATTGAATAGGCGTACACCAAGTCCTTCGAATGAGTCGTGTACCTTATGTAATCGAAAAACCTTTCCAATTAATTTATGCTTATTTCTAGTATTTATTGAATGTACGTCACTGTTCTTAAGATATAGATGTATGTTCTTTTTAACAGACATGATGTTCTCAAATATGTATTGCGATGCAACCGTTAAAATTCCTATTTCTTTAAACTTCTCTTTAAGCGATTCTCGAGCATTTAATTTATAAATTGCACGTATAGCTCTTTTCTGAAGTACAAAAATTATTTGTATATCTGCTGCCTTGCCCCACAGCAAAATGCCGTAAGACATGACGCTATGAAAATAACTAAAATAAACCAGCCTGGCTGTTTGGACATCAGTGAGCTGTCTGATCTTGGTAACGGCAAATGCCGCCGAACTGAGTTTAGCTGCTAGACATGATATTTGGGCAGTCCACTGTAATTTACTATCTAAAGTGATCCCCAAGAATACGGTGGATTCTACAAGATGAAGGGTGTCACTGTTCAATGTTATATTTGTTTCATAATTTTTGACATTGGGCATGGTAAATCTAATACATTTTGTCTTTTTAGCGTTCAATAGCAAATTATTGGTTGTGAACCAATCTACAACTTGGGCTAGTGCACTATTTACGTTGTCAAAAGTACTTGGATTGCGATCAACTTTAAAAATAAGTGATGTATCATCAGCAAATAGAACAACATCGCACAAGTTCTGTACATAGAAAGGTAAATCGTTGATGTAAATTAAAAATAAAAAAGGTCCTAGAATTGATCCTTGCGGCACACCCATAGCTACAGAAGCTCCAGAGGACCGACTTCCATTAATGTCAACATATTGCATTCGATCTTTAAGATAGGAGGCAACAAGATCCATTGCAGAGTCCCTTATACCATAATGATCTATTTTTCGTAATAAAGTGTTATGATCAACGCAGTCGAAGTCGCAGGTGGAATTTAGAGACGGTAGTTGGAGGGAAACTACCCTTAATATTGATAATGGCAAGTTTTGCTGAAAGGAAATATTCCTGTATTTTCAAAAGTAAGTATAACTGCATTTAAAGATTTTTGAAAAATCACCAGCTTGAGCCGGGAATCGAACCTGGGATATATGAAAAAAAAACATCCTGTGTTTTATGATACCAACCGAAAGAGTCTTTAATAAGGAAAAATTTCTTTTAAGTAACATACTATCTTAAATTAAAGGAAGACCAAGTAAATATGTTTTTATTGTAAAGCTTACACACTATCTGAAGAAAAGAAACAGTCTAATTGAGATTCTTCTCCTTTTTTTGAAGTTTTTTTTGAAGTTTTTTTTCACATCTCCCAGGTTCGATTCCCGACTCAAGCTGTGGATTTTTCAAAAATCTTAAAATGCCGTTTTACTCACTTTTAAAAATAAAGGAATGTTTCCTTTCAGCAAGACTTGCCATTATCAATATTAAGGGTATTTTCCCTCCAACTACCGTCTTTAAATTCCACCCTGTATATATTAAGATAAAGTACTTATCAAATTTTAATGTTATTATAATGTAGGTACTGGACGATAAATGAGATTTATTTTCTACGCAAATTTCCTAGTCTAATAAAGGGAATGTTTAAATTGCACTTGTAATATTTTAAAAAGCTTTACACAATTTTATAAAAATTACATCTCATCATCTTAAATAATGCACAGTATCGTGTGTTTTAAATATTTCTTATTTTACTTATTATTAATATTATTTAGTTTTGTTCCTATACAATTCACTCCTTGGAGATATAACTGAAGCTTACACCAATACCGTTTAGTAACTAGGAAAATCATTTACCGCAGGAATGTTCGGGATGCGCCAAATTGATTCGATACGGTACCTCCCATTCCTTGTAAGAAGTTATTGGCCCAGGATGATATGCGATTAAACAAGAAAACTTACGAATGCAATTGACTTTCTCACTATCTTAGTCAAGGTAATAACTTCTAGATAACCTGTAGAACTTACATTAGGCATAAATGGAGAGATATAATGATTATAAATTGTATGTAACAATATGCATTGCCTTCTTTAGTGGGAGTGGGAGTCAGAACAACCCGAGTTCCGCAAGACTGAGTCAGTCTCCATGACCAACGGCTTTGTCCGTGGAGACTCCAAGACCTAAAAAAGTGATGACCTTATTACTTACTATGGCCAGTCCTTAAAATTCAATAAGTATCTCTTAAAAGAAAAAGTTTGACACCTGACTGTTAAACTATGAAAATTGTTTACGAGACTATCTCTTTTGAATTTCAAAAAGTTAGGTGCTAGCTGTTAAAGTAGCCCTAAACTAAAACTGAGCGGTCTTTTTGAACTGGACTTCATTATTTTCTACTTATTTGAACACCATATCGTTAAATTGGAAAAAGAGAAACTAAAATCACCACGAAATTGTTAGCTAAGCTCCCTGATCTCTTTCCCCACCCTACCTCTCAAACCGCAGCACCAATTTTACTTGAAATAAAAACAGTAATTTCGTTTGATTTTTATGGCATTTTTTATATGTCGTCGTCGTTCAATAATGGAAACTGGACGACGTTATTATTTTATTTTGCACTGGTTTTATGACTGGCTCGATTGCGTCACAAAACGTAGTATTTAATGAACATTAAGTTTTCCATTTGGATGATAAAAGGAAAAAATTCTTGGTTCAGTTATGGTTCTGTTTTATTAATAAGTGAATAATACCGGGTCGTTTTCATTGCTTTTCGTGATTTTTCATTTCATATCGTCGGTATTTATTGAAGTTTCAAAAAACCGGCCTATTGCGAGTTGGATTCGCCCGTGAAGGGTTTCGTAGCAGCAAATAACATAATATAAAATTTCTTATAGTTCGTTGTAACTTTGATTAATGTTTTAACACGTTCGCAGTGGTAGTGATTTTTCTAACCGAAAATTGCGGTTTATGACGTATTAAAAAAAAAACTAACAGCTCTATCTCGTTCAAACTAATTTTCGTTGGTAGTTTTTATGGCAATGTACATCATATATATTTTATTTAGATTTATCATTCTCTTAGTTTAGAAGTTAGAGGGGGGGGGGGGGGGACACACATTTTTTCACTTTGGAAGTGTCTCTTGCGCACACTATTTATTTTAGAAAAAAATGATTTTAGAAACCTCAATAGCATTTTTGAAGTCCTATCTATAGATACCCCCCACAAGTATGGGTTCAATGAAAAAAAAAATTTGAGTATCAGTTCTGAGTATGGGGACCCCCAAAATTTACTGCTTTTTTTCTAGTTTTATATAAGAATCTTAATGCGGTTCAAAGAATACATCTATTTACCAAGTTTCAATAGCATAGGCCTTGTAGTTTCGGAGAAAAGTGGCTGTGACACACGGACGGACAGACAGACAGACAGACATGACGAATCTATAAGGGTTCCGTTTTTGCCATTTGGCTACGAAACCCTAAAAAGTGGAACTATGGTATTTATAGCTACGAACTAATTATAATGTAGCTACGTAAATCAATTCATCATGCTATATTATAGCATTCAAAGAACCCGGAACCTACTAAGCAATACTACCATGATTAAATGTTAAGTCAAATCTAATCTAATAATGTCATAATTTGAATAGTATTACGATAGTAAATAGACTACAAACTAACCGCAGTAGGCTCACCACCTAGGTATTACGTGAGACAAAAAAATACTTACAGTGAAATGTGAGCCTCTACCTACTCCTTCGGGGATATAGCTGTAGTTACATTATGTGTAATGTATGAATCATCTACCATTTCCAGTTAAACCAAGCCATCAGAACGAAGCTCCCACACGTGAAACATCGCGGTACATTATACGACACTTCATTTGTCAAAGTGCCACGACTGTTTACGCTCCCTAGGTTGAACTATTATGTCTGTCTGGATACCATATTTTGTTAATATACTTAGTATCTAATTGTTCAGAAATACTGTTATTATTTGTAGAAAACGCCTCGTTTCTGCCATCCTGATTCCTATGAAATGTTAAAGACGATTAAGGTAGTTTTAATGTAAAAAAACTGTAGTAAGTAGATTATGTTATTCAGAAGAAGCAGTCTACGGTTTTAGTGAGCTATATTGATTGAAATGTATTTTTTAATAATATTCATATTGAAAAACTTCATTTGTACTGTTCCACAATATTTATAATTGTAATACCTAACCGGTTCCGATCAATAATTTTAGTAATTTGTTGGAGCAATTAAATAAGTAGGTACATTAATTTATTAAACGATTTTCAAATCAAACTACTGATTACAAATTAAATAATACTCTTACAAATCTTAAACCGGGCCGCTTTCCTCGACCCTTATCTTTGTTCGACAAACTTGAAGATATTATCCCTTCAACCCTTTGAGGAATAAGAAAGGCTAAG
This sequence comes from Miltochrista miniata, assembly GCA_933228765.1. NCBI lineage: Eukaryota > Metazoa > Arthropoda > Insecta > Lepidoptera > Erebidae > Miltochrista > Miltochrista miniata. The sequence continues at coordinate 4,558,905 of OW121749.1, read as the reverse complement.
AAACACGCTTTACTATGCAAAAGGTATAATATCTCACATACAGATACATTTTCACTAATATTTCTTACTTTGCAAGCTGATACTACGTCAAACCGGCCCACCTGAATCCTAACACGCGCAGACATTATTCAAAAGATTTCTTACTTCGACAGCCCTCTTTTCTTGTCGTAAAAAGCGGACAAAGAATAAAATGTTTGACAATAAAGGTCACTTACAAAAGCTCTATTTAAAAGGCATTTCTTTATTTTATTCAGCTACCGACATACAAATCGAAAATTATTTAAGGAACACTTTTCACGTGTAAATCTATCAACATGTTGTATGTAAGTATGTATGTTACATTCAAGAATTCTAAAAATACGATGCAAATTAAAGCTATGTGTGGGCATGTAATATGCCTCTGCCTACTTCTTCGGGTGTAAAGATAAAAGATGTGACCATATAATTATGTATGTATGTATTAACACTTCAAACAAATAGAAATCATTCTGATTGAAATCAGTCTCAAGCTTCGTTAAGTTAATACCTAGCTCAAACGTGATGTTATACATAAATAATGACGACTCCATCCTCGAAAGGGAAAGCAGAAGCATTATATACGGCGACATATTTCACCGTTGACAATTCACGGACATCTCACACAACGCTATCTGATCCCAAAGTAAGCTAGGAATAACCTGCTTGTGTTATGGGTATCAGACCACGGATGTTAATACTTATATACTTTTAAATACATACATATTATACATAGCAATTTGTCTAGCATATAGGTAAAGAGCCTATTTTCGTGTTGAAAATGGACAGACGCTGGTTCTGACTGTTCCTTTTTTTTAAACGTGAGAGGAAATCCTTCATGCATGCTATGCCGGACTCCTACTGACTAAAAAAAATTCACGTACCGCCCAACAGCCTTCGGATGGAAACCCGGGTAAGCCCTCGGAAGTATGTCCCAGGATTCTCAACAGACCTACGGCTACCACTGCGGCCTCGCCTAGGGGGTGGTTTGAGTGCTATCCCGCGTCTTTGGAGGGTATTTGGGTGTCATCCCGCTTCTTAGGGGAAACTCGGGGCGTGCGTGAATCCCACACGTCTCGCCATAGATAAGTATCTGTGACAACCGGTAGGAGAGAACACCGTGTCTCCTCTCTAGCCACTCGTCCATGACCGGTCTGACGGCCGTGATTGTAACGAATCCCCCCTTTGGTTGCTCAAGTCGCACGCTCCATGTCTCCACGGTTTCCTGGTGGAGTTGGGACCGCTGGGCCTCGATTGATCGAGACGTAGACCCCTCTGAGCAACGGACTACGCTTCTGACTGCCCTGTGTTATAATTTTACCAGCCGCCCATTTGGCCTTCTACTTGGCGTAACGACTATCACGTTACTGCCAATCGTAACCAACGGCTTATCGTGGTTTTGGAAGGACGTAAGCTTTATTTATTCAGTACCTACTTCGCTGCTGACGTAGGTAAAGCTGCAAGGAAAGTTGAAGAATTGGACGATCACTAAGCTTAAATAGTTAACAAAGAAAAATGTTATATTTCCTGTCTGTCATGTTGATGGTCTCTCACTATTATTTTAGAGCCTTATCTTTTGACATGATCGCATATTTATGGGTAACTAGATGATGCTCGCGACTGCGCTACCATGAAATTTGGCACCTATTCCTACTTTCCGAAGGAAAATACTCCCGGGATGATAAGAAGCCTATGTGTTATATGACTACTGACCGACTATGTTGTCTATACAATAACAAATAAATAAATATTTAATTTAAAATAATAAACATTTGTGGACATTCTGCGGCACGCGGAGGCAGCCGCGGCCCAAGCGTTGCGCGAGTGGCGCCGCCTGCCGCGCCTAGTGTCGCACGCGCATCTACCGCTGCTCAGGGCTGCGCAGCAACTTACTATGCTATCTCTGTACCAAGTTTCAACCCAATCCGTTCAGCCATTAGAGTGTGATTGAGTAACAAACTTCCAAACATCTAAATATCCAAATACAATCACAAACTTTAAATTTATAATATTAGTAAGATTAGTAGGATAGGAAGTAGGATAGTAGGATACATTATCACCACTGCAGAAATACTTTCTGAAACTATTACACCCCATTGTACGCTAACAAAACGTACTGTCAGAAGTTTCTTACCTTCCCGACTTACCAACTTTATACCGCACAAGTTAGTTGAATACATACAGCGACAAATTCCAGGCAAGATTACATTCACCTCAACGGTCGTAAGTACTGCATACCCAGAATACTCGTAAGTACTTTTAACACTATGCAAATATCACTTTGAGTTCGTTTTAGTAGCGTTGGTTGAAGTGAGTGCTTAAAAGTATATTTCCCGATTTTGGCAAAAGAATTAGCAATATTTTCATTTATTTCTTTATATACAATTTCTGAACTGGTTATTGCGCCTACCATTGCCAATACAAAAAAAACACTACGAGATAGAAAAAAATGCACACCACGGCTGTTATTCTGGACTATACTTTATCCCTGTACCAAATTTCAGCCTTATCCATTCAGCCGTTAGAGCGTGATTGAGTGACAAACATCCAAACATCCAAACATCTAAACATCCAAATATCTTCACAAACTTTCACATTTATAGTATTAATAGGATAGGATAGTAGATTTAGAGGGATTCACCTCGCAGTGATCACGCATCTGCGATAGTAATAATAAGTAATAATAATAAGCAATAATAATTTCATTATAAACCGAGCGAACGTAGTGAGCGTCTTCATTTCCAGCTGACAAGAAATTTCTTTGTCGGTACACATGTTAGTTCTCTTCTACAGATCGATCGATTTTAGTGAAATTGTACCATTGTGCATTGATTGAATAAACTTGCTGTCATCGATTATGATTAAGGGAAAGAAAAATTTGTTCAGCTGTCTTTTATAAAAATCTGCATGCACAATATTTGTTGATTTGCTGAAATAACACGCTCAGGACTCGAGCGTGTTATTTCAGCAAATCAACAAATATTGTGCATTTTATTGCCAAATCACATACCTGCAGCACAAATATCACGTTTCCGTCATGATTTGCGTGTTTTACAATAGCATTGCGTGACTTCTGATTGAAATATGAGACAGTTTTGTAACTAGCGGTTAACGGTTCGTGTTTAATTATTTAAAAAGAGTCACAATGGTAATGATCGAGTTTGTGACCATAATGAATGGTTGTGCCAGTTGTTAATTTATTATAATTACGATAAGTTTGAACTTTAATAAAGAAAAATACATTGAATATTTTTGCTATACGGTTATCCAGTTATACAGTCCTGGGGTTTTTTAATCTTTCTTGTCTATACTTATATTATATTAATTGATTGTCTGTTTATTTGTTCGCATCGAATAGGCTCCAGAAATACTTCACCGATTTGAAAAAATATTTCACTGTTAGAAAGTGATACTCGCTGCGGTGAACATAGGCATATATTTTATTCCCGTATTCCCACGGGAACAGGAACTACGCGGGTGAAACCGCGTGTCATCTGCTAGTTTATAATATTACCTAGTGTAGACTGTTTTATTTGGTGTTGCCAACGAATTAAAGCGGTGTAGTGTATCTGATTTATCTTTCAGCGATGTGACCCTGCCACCGCAATTACGAACGTCGTACATTACTCAAGCGGCGCCTTCGTGCATAAACTACATGTCACTTATTTATTGCTGCTTTCGAATAAGGTACTGTAATCCTACAAATGAGGGTTAAACTCTATTCATAAGGTACTGCGGGTTTTTGGTGGGGATACACTTCGCTTGGTGTGTTATAAACTTAGGTAGATAGTACTTACTAATTGAATGTGAAAAATTTTCGGTAATTAAGTATATACTAATTGCTTTTTGAAATTATACAATATCAAAATTTGATTTCGCTGCCTATGTGGCGCATTTGGTAGTGTTACCGCAACAAATGTTTGTTTTAGAGTTTGAGTATTTATATGTTTTAGAAATAAATGAGTATGTCTAGATCCTATAGCACAAGCTTATATATTAGCTTACTTTGGGCTAGATGATGTTGTGTCAGAATGTCCACAAATATTTATTAGTCTTTCTACGCCACAACCACATCACAGACGGTCCTTCGCCTTCCGTATACAGTCACTCCCTGCAACCTTTTTGAGATCGTCGGTCCATCTGGCGATGATCACCCTACCCCACGTGTACCAAGTCGCGGTTTCCACTTCAGCACTCGTTTGCTCCATCGACCATCGGTTCTTCTATAGATGTGGCCAGCCCACTACTGTCACTTCGAAACGCATACTCTGCGAGCTATGTCGACCACTCTGGTTCTCTGACCGTTAACTTTATATGAAAAGTTACTTTCCTGACTTGATTGTTATTGTTAAGTGTTTTCGGTACAGTGGTCATTTAGGTGACTTTTTGATAATACCAGTTTAATAATTTGTATTATGGTGGGGTGAGTGGATTTGTAGTAGTAGGTTTCTAGAGTTCTAGAACCACAATTTCGTAGACGAGACTCTACGGAGCAATGTTTTAAATATCCTATTAATACCGAGAAGAAGCTTTAATACCGAGACTGCTCAAATTAATATTCGTTTTAAAAAATTTAAGCAATGCAGCCACCTTACCTACTCTGAGAACGGTATACTTTGCGCTGGTTCCCTCTTTATTAACATACTGTACAACAGCTTGGGGTGGAGCTGCTAAAACGCTAATGTTGCCATTAGAACGAGCACAACGAGCGGTATTGAAGGTGATGTCGCGCAAACCCATTCGTTTCCCCACAACCGAACTATACGCAAAGACTTCTATATAAACTGAGGTAGACATGCCCCACGCACCGATTTTTGAAACCTATAAACTGAGCTAATTAGCAGCGTTGCTCGCACTGTAGTGTAGTGAGTCAAAACTTCGAAAGTACTCGGCTTGCAATCGGAGTCCATACGCCTTCTCTTTTACTCTTGTTCTTTTCATACATTGCTATTGTGGTGACAATTACGTAAATATCATTAATTTGTAAGTGAGTGTAGTCTTAGCAATGTGTGTGTTTGAGGATTGCTTTTGAAATCTCGTTTGTTAGAGTACGGCATGTCTACCTCAGTTTATATAGAAGTCTTTGACTATACGCCCTATGTGAAGTTTTCACCGTTAGGATTCGTTTTTGCTGAACACATTATTGCTTAAACATTCGGAACTTACATTTGATGCACAAACACTCACACAAAGGCGGAGATCTGACAGAGTATGTAGGATTGGATTAAGTTAAGTTAAGTGATAGACACAATGTCAACACTGGAAATAAAAATAACCTCGCTGTTTATCATAGCAGATTGCATAAAATCAGTAATTCTTTCAGGGGTAACTGTATACGCTTTTACAACAGGTTACCTAACGAAATTAAAAGTATGTCCCTAAATAAATTCAAAAAGTTTGTTACAGGTAAATTATACAGCAAGGGCTACTATACGGTTGGTGATTACTTGATGGATAAGGAAGCCTGGAAATGACTTGTTCTGCTAGGTTCCCAAAAAACTGTTTAAATGCATAGTTTTTAGATCCATTAATGAGGTTGTAAATAGAGTAGTTAAAAGAATAACCCGCTGAGTTTCTTGCCAGTTCTTCTCAGGTGCGTCGCGTTGTGAACTGGTGGTAATTTTTGAGTGACGTTCACAAGTGCATTTGTATATGCCTAAGTAAATAAATGAAAAAAAAAAAAATTGCCAGATTTACTGTCGTAGACGTCAATATCACTTCTTTAGCCCCATTTTATATAATCAAATAAACAGAATTCTAAATATGTATCCCCTGACGGCAAGGAACTGCAAACCAGTCATTGACGGGTGGCTGCGAGCCTTGACCTATGAGGAACTGGAATGTGTGGCCATATAGGTAGAGCATATTTCTATGCATTGGATTTAGTAATCAAATCATAAACACACACACACACACACACACACACACACACACACACACACACACACACTCACACACATACTTTTCAATGTTTCTTTTCTATTATCTCTAAGTTTAATATTATGTAGTTATTTGTTGGTGGAACTCTGACACCCCATACGTGAGATGGCGTTAATGGCTGAGACAGAGTTTTAACCTTTATCTATGGACGTGAAATTTTTGTTACACAAATGTGGACGTGCGGTCTCGTAGACCGCTACCTTTAAATGCTGTATTCTATGTAGTTAAGAAGGTATTGTACCAGTTCCTATTTTTAATACCTTAAGGTGTTACTAAGTGCAAATAAAAGTTAAAATTTAAAACAGTATGTATCTATTTTGAACCAAAATGTAACCATGTGATAATAATAAATCTAAAAACTATGCATTTTAACATAAAATGTACCTAACAATTAAGGGCACTTTTCTGACTTTTTTTACGCGATCACTTTATGAAAAGATTCTAAAGAGCTATTTTTACCACTGTAATACTTTTAGGACCGTAACTATGAAATAGGTGCTTGCGTAATCAGTACCTTCAGTGTCCAAATCACCACCAACTCTGCTAGTACTACTTTTTTCCTCTATCGCATCTTCATATAATAAACAATCATCCACATCCCCATTGTTGTCGCACTGATCTGATCCTAAAAGCAATCGCTGAAGCTAGTCTTTAAAAAATAGTTTATCTAATCGCAATATTTTATTCGTACTAGATGGAATTGATGATTTCAGAGTTTGAATTCGTTTTTTGATGATTTCAGAGTTTCATTTCGTTTGAATGTAGATGTACTGAAGTTATTGATATCTAACATTTTATATTAAAAAATGTAGCACAAAAAAAATCACCATCAGCTCAAATTATCACACAATCGTGGACGTGCGGTCTCACGGACCGCTTCTATAACTTAAAGCGTAATTACTTCCGAAATATGCATCCTGCGATGCAACCTTCTTCCGCTACAGTCGTTTTGCCACTTAAACCGAAGCTACTGAAACGGGCAGACGTGTGGGGTACGCGGAAAAAGAGGGGCACGTGATTCACAAACTGCTTGCGGCCTGTGAGACCGCACGTCCACAGTTAAAGGTTAAACTAACGCGGACATTATCGCACATATTTTATTGTACACCTGTTTTTGTTCCAATAAAGATTTTTATTTTTTTATTTATTAATATTATAAATGTGAACGTTTGTAAGATGTAATTTTGAAATAATTCAAAACAATAATCTGTCTATACCAAATTATTTGGTACAGACAGATTATTGTTTTGGATAACATTTATGCTACTTTTATCCCGAGAACACGATACCATGGGAATCGATAACGAGAAAAAAAATTCTCTCACTTCGGACTAAGTCGCAAGCACGTCTGTTAAAATTTATAATGCTCCTTGCTATTAGTAATTTCACTCTCCCGCAGACTCTAGAAAAGCTTTATAGAGTTTATATTAAATTCGAGAAAAACTTCACGTTGATTTTTTAGCGTTTAGTCAAGTTGTACGGCAGTGGGTAAACGAAATTGATTGTCTCTCAACAAGATCAACGAGAAAGCAATTTCACGAGCTGGGAATATAAAATTCACTTATGTTGGCCCCAGACATGCCGCTGCCGGTGAAGAGACAATGGCGCACAGCCTCCGAGGTGTGCCTGATTTATATTTCCTGTGGCTCATTTTTACGTTTAGGATTATAATTCGAAAATTTTACTAGTGAAAACACAGGAAAGTTACTACTAAATGTGAAGTTTCAATTCCGATGGCATTTTTATCGTGAACAAATTCTAGATGGATGCTATGCTACTGATCTCCTACTGATTAAAACCACACAATGCCTTTCAACAATCTATGGCCGGGTGTCCCGGGTAAGCCCACAGAAGTATGCTCTAGGGTTCCCGGCAAACTTTGGCTACTACTAACTGCGATCCCGTCTAGATGGTTTGGGTGCTATCTGTTCGGATCTCGGGTTCGGGTTTGCTCGGGTGTTATCCCGCTGCCTGGGACAGCGGGGGACATCTGGGTGCCATCCCACTACTATAAGGAGCGAACAGACACGCCACCGCCTTGACTTGCAGCTGTAAGAACAACAAGCAGCTAACTCACCGTTCTCAGGGCTTCGGTCATGGAGGCCGGTAGTTCTGGGCATTAGCAGCCGGTGAGGACCCGCCGCTGACTGTAAAACTCAGGTGAGAGATTTCTCTCCCGCTCCCACCCCACTGCGTCTTTCTCGAGCATACACTGCGACTTGCTCGCAGAAACGTCGTAGCGTCCCACGTTCCCCTCTGGAGACCATGACCCTCATCATGGTCTGCAGAGTGAGATTGCCTATGTCCAGGCCCGCAACGAGGTCTTGACACTGATACCCAAGCTGAGCACTCCGCCAGTGGGTGCTGCACCGTATTAGTTGCAGTCACTGCACCGAACGGGTGATTAATTCCGATGGCTTTATTTCCTTTGGTGTACGTTTGTTCTTCTAGAGATTAAAGTTTACACTTTTCCAATCGACTTCAATGAATTTTGACTTTAAAGTTGATTGAAACGTATATTGGAAAAACGAGATGACAATAAATTGTATTTTTACGCCATAAATAAATAATGTTAATGTTCACAGTAAATATTAAGTTATGTATGAAAATATTATTATAGTGAATTGCAGTTCTCCGTATTTATTCCGTATATTTCTCCATAGTATGGAGATTGACAAAATAAATACGGTAAATTGTACGTTTCTTTATTTTACGAAAATAGTTCATATTATTTTATTTTTAAATGTAACTTGTGATTATGTGAGTGAAAAATAAAATATTCAGTCTAATTAAAACACGATGACTATGATATTATTTAATGTTTTAAAATTCTATTATATGGAATGGGATATTAAGAAAAACTAATAAATATAACCTATATAAATATTACACTTATTTATACTATTCTGTAGAACATGTAACACAGATGATATTTATGTAAAACAGACGTTTCTTGTGCACAATGTCCATGTTTCAAGAAAAACCCATTATCCTGAAAAAATAAATTAATTCAAGAATAATATTAAAGTAGGTACAAAATAATTTTTATGTACTTATACGCTACGAACTTATAAACAACTAATAAATACATCAACTTCATACTTCATAATCAAAACAACAACAAGACTCGACTGGAAGACTGCTCATAAAAGTCCAAACAAACTTTTTACACGGCGAATCTCAGGCCCTAAAATAATCAAATTTGTCGTGAAACGATAAAACATTTTTTACGACTCCTTTAACCCAGAGACCCCTGCAAAGAGACGTATATCACATAAAATGAAATATATGATGTTTTAGACCTCGGCAGGTATATAAAAGGGGTATACTACGCCAAATCGAATGCCAAATAATCGAACATCCAAATACTCGAACGTTCAAAATATCGAACGTTTTATATATCGAACATTGATATTGTAATCTTCGATATTTTGAACGTTCGATATATTGAACGTTCGATATTTTGAACGTTCGATTATTTGGCATTCGATTTGGCGTAGTATACCCATATAAAAGTATCTGCTACTTACGTATCTGCCTAGTATGAACTATGAATAGCTTTTTTTGTTATATGTTTTGGTTTCAAAATATTTTATACTAGCGGACGTCACGCGGTTTCACAGCATACGTCACCGGAAAAGTGTAGCTTCCCAACAGTGAAAGAATTTTTCAAATCGGTTTAGTAATTTCGGAGCCAATTCGATGCAAACAAACAATTAAATATTTCCTTTTTATAATATTGATATAGACTCGCGAATGTCACTCGGTTTCACCCGCGTAGCTTCCGTTCCCGTGGGGTTAAGGGAATTTAATATATTCTATGTCACTCGGGGATAGTGTAGCTTCCTAACAGTGAAAGAATTTTTCAAATCGGTTCAGTAGTTTTGGAGTCAATCCAATGCAAACAAACACTTTTTTTCCAGTTTATAATATTTGTATATTACTTACCTACAGTATAGATGACCAAATATTTTACGGTTCATTTACGTAACTGAGACTATAATATTCTCGTTTATATGAGACTGATTTATGTTGTTCTCATTTTCTGTCGCAATGATTTATTCCTGTTAAGCTAGTTAACCCTTGCGAATTGAGCACATACAAAAGCTGACAAATAAACAGGTACGGGGAAATTTGAGTTATGTAAAGTTAAAATTATTTAAATTTTACAGGACGTGTTAATTTATTTCTTGATTCAATAGAGAATATTTTATTATAAACTGTAATGGAACCAGTTTACTCTTACACTTAGGTACAATAGCTTTTTAAGCTATTGCATAGCTTCTATCGCGGGCCTTGCGTGGAGACCGAATCCAGAAATTGTGTCACGAAAACGAGTCACACTCGGCTACCTTCGGCCACGTTCGTGTATCTAGTCTAGCAATTCATAATTTTTTTGTTTACGTCAATTATGAACTCTGCAGTCGTTATATATTATTATTATTATTATGTCAAATAATCCAAAAATTGATGCTTGTACCCAGAATCGATCTTGCGCCTTCTGCGTACCGATCCGCGTCTTAACCACTCGACCAAAGTTGAATTAAGAGTGTTGGTCGAATTTAGAGTTCTTAATGTGAAATGACTATTTCGATGCTGTCAATTACATTAGTTGCTGTCAATTTACTTCGTCTAAATAAAAATTCGACTATAGGTGTATAGGTATTCATCATCTATGTACAACAGTGAACTGTACTCGTATAATTTGTGTAAAAAGTGTTTTAAATATAAATAAACAAAGTGCATTTATTAATGTAGAAAGTCACGAAAAATAGTGAAAGAAAATGAGTGAGTACTCTATATACATACATTTTATTATTATTATCACCAATGCAGTATCATTTTTTGTTTTGTTAATTTATATATACTTAATACTGCTATAAAGATAACCAAACCCGGGAGTACGTTCCCATGGGAAGCGGGAAGAAAATTTCACGCTGACGTAGCCGCGAGCGCCATCTATCCCATACCTATGTACTTTAAACGTGTCATAAAAGTCACAACAATACCATACATGCATATTTCAAAGAATGTCTATTATTACCATAAAATTTGTAAAAATAGTTTTTAAGTAGAAAGAAGAAACCTATTGTTTTATCTTTTAACTAGCTGACCCTCGCAACTTTGTTTACGTCACACAAGGTCTATGAAATTAGAGGTATTTATTAATCATACTCATCAAGTAGCGTGTAAATCTGCCCTGTATGCTATATCAAAATAGAGCTTAATGGTTAAAACTATTCCTCAGTATAGAATTTTCCTCAGTATAAACAATTTACATACAAACACCGGCGTGTTCGAATTTTATTACATGTATCAATGTAGTAGACGTAACGTGTATAAAATGACATGTCATCAATATTCTGAAAAAGAAATTAAAAATAGAGTTCACAAACTCTTTTGAAAATACATACTGTACCTACCTTAGAGGATCGTTATGAAGATAACAGGATAGTTAACAACCATCCATAGAAAATAGATGGTATAATGCTGAATACCGCAAAGAACAATCGGCGCGGCATAGAATGGGGCCTATACTGATATCCTGGAGGATATTAATGATGCCGATGTCCTGTGCCTGCTGAGGCACAGGACATCATGTCTGCATCATGTCTGCAGGACGTGCAGGATGTGATGTCCTCCAGACATGCATCCGTCATGCATGTCTGCAGGACAACGTGCAGGACAACGAGCAGGATGAGGCAGCGAATGGCTGGACTGAAATTAAAATCGACAGACGCAAGAGATGTGGTGGAGGCACTAATTCACGTACCTCGGGAGTGTCGTGTCAGAAACTGATGGAATAGAAGAGTACCCTACATCATTTCGAGTCTCGCCAAGGCCAGAATAACCTTTACACAGCTGCGCCCCGTAGGCAGTTGCGAAAATAGACACGAAGAGTGAAACTCAAAACAAAGTAAACGTTAAAACTGTACTGCTAACTGCTATACGGATGCGAGACATGGAAGGTCACTAAAGTAAAGACATTTCGCACCAGCTACCAGCTATAAGTCTTCGTCAAACGCTGCCTCCAATGGATCCTCGGTACATATGGGCCCGAGAACATCACGAACGTAAGACTATTGGAACGCTGCAGTGAGACCCCAACAGATCAAACGTCGGAAGTGTAGCTGCTGCGCTGGATTGGACACACGCTGCAAAGGGACCATGAATCACATCATACCAAGGCAAGCCTTACTGAAACTACTGGTAGGCTTTCAAAAACTGTTCGATAGTAAGTAGGTACATTTATTGATAGTGGCTATAGGCTACATAACATAATGCGAAGATTAATAGGAGTGGTGCAGCAATGAGGAATGTTTCGAAAACGGAAAACATTTAATCGTTATAAGAGTATCCGTTGCGCCTCTGCGTAAATGGTTGAAGTTACATAAAAATAATTTATTACAAAATAATTGCTCTTCTTAAAAAGTTCTAAAACAAAATTCCAAAAGCCCAAATGTCCACAGTCAAGTAGGCACTTGGTACTTTACTTTGTTGAACATAGGCCTTAAAATCTTACTTCTTACTAATATTATAAATGCGAAAGTTTGTGAGTGTGGATGTTTGTTACTCTTTCACGCTCAAACCGCTGAACGGATCGGGCTGAAATTTGGTACGGAGATACATTATAGTCTGGAATAACACATAGGCTACCTTTTATCCCGGGAATAACTTCCCGCGGTAACAAATTTTACGCAGGCGAAGCTGCGGGCATCAGCTAGTATTCTTATATAGAAATAATTATACTAGCATAGTTGGTAAAAAATGCTATGTAATAGCTTTACCGCGGCAGTCCCCGAGTGCCACACGTCTTTTTTATATCAGTAAGGTGGCAGACAAGCATACGGCCCACCAGATGTACCGGTGGTCACCGCAGCCTATGGACACACATTTGCAACACCAGAGGCGTCACATTCGCGCTGCCGACCCCTAAAAATCTTCCAAGACCCCTTTTGAAGAATCCCATACTGTATGTGTTTGGGCAAACCGAGACAGGGAGATCATTCCACAATCTAAGCGTGCGCGAGAAAGCCCATATTGGATCTAACCGTGCTCGAGCGCTCCTGACGCAATGAGTGAGGATGAACACCCTGTCTATGGCGAGTAGTGCTATTGTAAATCTGTTTTTGCTATTGCAAATTTTTGCTTATTGCAAACAAAATCTAGACAATAAATTTTGCTCATTTTATTATGTTTTAAAATAGTTTAAATTGCAAATTAGAAGACCTCTTGAAATGTTTTACCACCAGTTCCTACGTTAAAATGCATTCATCTTGCAATGAGCCTAACGCTTAGCAATTGAGATTGACTTTTTAGCCAATTTAGGCATCATTTAGGAGAACGCTATAAAGGACACTGTTTGCCACTTCGAAAACCACATTACACGTTGTGTGAACCATATCTATTTAAAAATTAAAAACTCGTATACCTACAGTATTCGATTTTTTATTTTTTTTGGAGGCAGAGATACATTTAACTAACATTCATTTGTTTTATAGAGAACGCAAAGTTAATGAATAGCTTTAAACATGTAACATGAAGCTGCTTAATAGTTCGTGAAAACCTTTATCTTTAAATTATATAAATAGGTCTTTCGAACTACTAAACGGCTTTTAATGCACTTTTAGCTATAAGATGGGATAATTCAAGCAAAAACCTGAATAAAAAGGTTGACTGGTAGATAATGCCTTTTGGCATTAAGTCCGCCTTTGTACACTTATAATTTGTGCAAAAAATTTAATAAATAAAAAAAAATAAAAAAAAAGAGATTATGTAATGTGATGTCATAGCAAGTATTTATAAACGAAGTTGCGCGGGTTAGCTAGTATAAATTTGTCTGAGAATGAGATCTTAATATCTTTCTTTATTATAAATTATGAAGCAGAAGTATAATGCCGACTCCGGAGGAGCAGGCTTATACTTACCACTATCTACTACTTTAAACGTTGTTATTCAAGAGAGCGTTAGGTAAATACGGGATTATACTTGGAAGGCGATCGCACCGCTTATCTACTTAAAAGATTTTTGCTTTGTTCTGTTGGATATTTTTCAAGATAATATCTATTAATATGAGTCACTAAATTTTGATCTAAATATAATATATTACATGGCCAGATACTGTTAGAATATTGTACACTTTCTGGTGACATGGATATTATTTCTGTATCTAACAACATGCACATTCTATATTCTTGGATTTATTTTCTTTAAGATGCTTTTCAGATTACATACTTCGGATTAAGTAATCTAATATAAAAGATTATCATATCAACAAACTATAATCCCATTCCATGACAGCCGGTCATAACTGTACCTATATATATGACGAGGCTACCCGCACTTATCTATCACCGTAGATAAGCGAACTGCTAAAATTTCTCAACCCTCGTTATTCGGCCCAACTTTCATACAATTTTATCTTGTTAAATTAGTTTGTGCTATCGGTACTTTACGAAGTCGAAAGTTGAGGACAAGACCGATTGATGTAAATATCTTCGAGGCATCGGAACCACAAAAAATGGTGAACTTTGTAATTATAATTTAAAGTTATAAAACCTAGATTCCTTTAATCAAAGTATTAAACTCAGCTAGATGATGTGTGTTCAAAAAAATTATTTGGTTTGGTTATACGAATTTTCTCCTACTCTTTATTGTTGTTATTTCTGTACAACACGATCGACGGATAACTAAACACGAAAATAAAAATAATGTGCTCAAACTAGGCAAAGTATAAAATGCAAAATTTAAAAACTTGATTGTTTTACAATAGCCTTAATCATTAAGCTCTTTAATTATTAGGCAAACACGCAATTCTAGATTTAGTAAAAGTTGAAATGTCTCTTTCTGAACTACAAAGCCTTCAATATTAAAACTTATGTGGAATAATCCTTAAAGTACCTACTCCTTTTCTGACACAAAAACATAATATTTAAAATCGAACTCCTTGGTGAGAAATCACTACTGATAAACCATTTTGTCTTTTATTCCCTCTCCCAAAGGACCGCGCAAAATAACGGGATCAAAAGTATTCTTAAAGCTGTATCTGAATCATAAGCTTAGGTTGTGCTAAGTATCGTTCAAATTGATTCAGTAGTATTGGCGTGATACCTATTCGGAACACGGGATTAGAGGAATGCCCTATACCTATGTAATTATAATTTTCTAAATATCTAAATATCTTTTTTTTCACGTAAAGTTTCTCGACCTTCTATAGTTTTATTAAATGACTAGCTGATCCTCGCAACTTCGTTTACGTCACATAAGGTCTATAAAAGGAAAGGTAGTTTCAGCAGACTCAGCAATCAGCGTGTCAAACTGCCCTGTTTGCTTAATCATAAAAGAGCTTTAACCGCATAATCAAAGGAACCCTTGAATTCTAGGCTTGCGACAGTTGAGATGTCTCTAATTCCAGAACTATAAAACCCCCAACATTGAAATTTGTGTGAAACAATCCTTAAAGCACTCCCATTACGACACTTAAAAAAATTTGGAATCGGACCACGTATTGAAAAGTTACAACTAAAAAACCATTTTGTCTTTCATCCCCTCTCCTGAAGGAACCGCGCAAAACATCGGGATCAAAAGTATCCTAGAACCTTCCTCGGATCATAAGCTCAGAATGTACCAAGTTTCATTCAAATAAATACAGTAGTTTTGGCGTGATACTTATTCGGGATACAGACAAACAGACAGACATGAAAATATTAAATTACATTTTCGGCTTCAGTATCGATTGGAGAACGCCCTACAATATAAATTTCCAAATATCTTTCATGTACAGACTCTCGACCCTCAATAGTTTTATTATAAGTGTAGATACAGAATAGATAACATTTTTCGTCCTTATACGTATAGTTTTTATTAATAAGTTGTAAGAGAGGCGAGTATAAAAGATGTAGAAAAGAGTGTAGAAACTATTATTTTATTAAGGGATATTTTTAATTGCACATCTTTTTAATTTTTCTGCACACTAGGTAACTCCACTAATTTACTGAATGCAAACCAGATAATTAAATGCTGTGCAAAAAAACCAATTGATTAACTAATCATGTCCTGCTTAAAAAACTTAAATATTACTCAGAACGAGATGACCTTTTTAATCGAATTCACACCAAAAATGTGGTTCGCACATCGATTATATGATTTGTAAAACAGAAATACGAATTGTATATCAAAAATACTAACTTGCACTCTAAATTGAACATCTTGTAACGGAATAGGTTAGGTTACACTTTTATTTTTTTTAATCAATAATATTTAATTTTCTAGAGGTGACTGATTAAATTGGGGTTTTACTTAGAATCAACGATGTTCCTAAAAGTAAATTAGGCGATGGTTTTCCTTAAAAAAGTTTAAATATTTTTGTTGAACTAAGGAATTGTTAGATATACTATTTTGATAATAGTTATTCGTTCAGTAAAACAGTTATGCAAATACCATTAATCAGTGAAATGAATTTGATTTATTTAGTGTGCATAATTAGTGTGCAAGTCAGTATTTTTGGTTTAACTTTTAAATATTTAGTTCAGAAAAAGGGAATATACAGATATCGATTTAAATACATGCCTTTTATTAACCGTCGATGAAAAACGAGGGGTGTTGCAAGTTTGACTTGATCTGTGTATGTGTGGAACGGATGGACCATTATGTTATGGTTTTTTTTTGATTGAAAGCCGATGTGCCATTTTAATGATCAGCAGCTCACTTCCTGAGTGATGAAGGTATTTTACTACAATTCACAGGTCCGTTTTATTGTTAACTAGCTGAGCCCGCAACTTCGTTTACGTCACATAAGGTGTATGAAAGGAAAGGTTTTTCTTCATCAGAGTCATCAAGCAGCGTCTGAAACTGCCCTGTTTGCTTAATCATAAAAGAGCTTAATGATTAAGTCTATGTTAAAAATAGTCTTAATCATTAGGCTCTTTTATGATTAAGCCAACACGCCAGTTTAGTTTCACTCACATTCAAAGAAACCCCTACAATTAAAATTTTCAAAATATCTGATTCTTAAAAGTGTTACAACTCTTTTATTTCTAAACCGATTTACATAAAACAAACGCTAAATGTTAACTGGAGCAAACCTCAACACAATAAAAAAACCGCATTGCAATCGGTTGAGCGGTTACTGAGATTAGCGTGCACAACCGTACAGACAAACAGATATACAGACATACAGACAAACAGACAAAAATTCTAAAAATCATTGTTTCGTGTTCTATTGCGTTCATAAAGCCCCCCTATAATATTTTTTCTTATTTATCTTCCATGTACAGACAGCGACCTGTTACGATTTTATTATATGTATTGATTGATATGGTATACTGTTACTTTTATGGTATTTCCACGACATGGAGCTTGAAATTCGTTGATGCATCTAGTAGTCTGCGGGATACCCAACTCCTCAGATATTTATGGGATGTATGTATAGGTAGCATGTTGAGGCTTATTTTAGAACAGTTTCAAGATTGGGTTTTTAATTTCCAAATCAGAAGTCCTTTTGTTCCTAGGTATCAAAATGGGACCTCGGCTGTTTCGGATGCTATTCAAACAATAACATGTCATAACAACACAAAAGTTTTATGAAATAGTACTTTTCAAAAGAATTATCCCAACCTAAGACCCAGACAATCGATCACTACCAACTGCAAAGTTGTTTCTTTCTCCGCTTGATTGATCAGTCGCCAGCTGACTCTCTTTGGTTTTACTTTCAAAATATAGTATTAGCTTGTTGACTAAATTTATCTCTCTGATTTGAGAATGAAGTGACACTTATCTCAGCTTAAGTGACTATTTTATGGTTGGATCATTTCAGATAGATTTTATTTTGGTCATTGACACGTCATGAATGAAAGAAGTGACAAAACTGCTTAGACACCTTTGTGGCAGAAAGTCGTACCCTAATAATTATGGTGACGGTCATTTGGTCATGGACAGCAAGAATGCGTGGAATTCCACAGCTTTGCTAGGGGTAAGGAATTGAAACAGGAATTGACTCCCATTCGTTAATATGTTTTTTTATTCCGGTTACAGTCATAACTGCCTATAAAGTTAGATTATTAATAGTATTTTGTTATATTTTTCTTTTGTATTTTTTATTGGCATCAAAATCTTAAAAGCATATTACGACGGTATCCGACGGTCCTGGGTCTGTTGGGAGTCCTGGGGTATCCTTCCGAGGGCCGTAAGGTTTTTTAGTTGATAGTAGTCCGGCATGGCATTCATGCAGGATTTCACTTCACGTTAAAAAAAAGCAGGTAATTTACAAACCCAACTTGCCATAATAATCCAATGGAATATAAAAAAATATTGCAAAAAATCTCGGGGCACCTAAACGTGTGCAATAAATAAATTCAAGTGAGTCTGTAAAGGCGCGCGTTGCTCTGTGCAAAAGAACAATACAAATAAAACTAAATGCATAATAAATCTTATTCTTAAAATTGTATCACGTTTATGTATGATTAAAAAGTAAAGGTTCTTTATTGCTTTATTCCCATTGCGTGTTTTTTCGTTGCATATAACAATGCACGTTGAAAGACGAAGGGGTGCAAAATGCAGCGTATAATACGAAAATTATGACGAGATAAATTGTGCATCTTGAGAGCTTTTTACGCTGTGTGAATAAAAATAATCAACAATGCAATAGTAAATTAATTGCTCTTAATATAAGTTAGACACTTCCGCCTGCAGGCATTGCGGTATAGGCGCATAAAAAACCCGACGTACCTAGTTTGGGTGTTTTCTATGTAGAATATGTATGTATTTAGAAATATATAAGTATGTATATCAGTCGTCTAGATCCCATAGCACAAGCTTATAGCTTAGTTTGGGCTAGATAATGTTGTGTGAGAATGTCCAACAATATTTATTTATATATTTAGTTTACATTGTGATAAAATTAATTTTAAATAAGCTTCAGTCCATTTTTAAGGCAATGTAAATAAATTTAAGTAAGTAAATAAATGAGTAGTTAGGTTTATGAAAATAAAATTTAACACGAAAAAATAAATAAAACTGGTTTAAGGCTTCTCACAGTGAGCAACCCAAACCTGTCTACCACATGAATTATGCCTCTTTGAATAGCCATATTAATTTGGACAGCGAGGGCAGGTTGCTAATTGCATACGTACCTAACATTATTTCTAGTCTTTTTTTGATGCTATTAAATAGGTTTTCGTATGCCCTCATCAAGAGACTCCATTTTCTTCAATGGGAATTCATCATAGCTTCTCATAACTGTCTGCTTTTTCATATATTCTTTATCGCGAGATTTTAATTATTTATTTTACCACATTGTAAGTTAAATTCCACAAGTATATACCTACTCATATTACAATTGATTTAAACAAAACGAAAATGTAAATTTAGCGTATTGTTATTTATAGAAGCTTAATCAATGATAAATTGAAGTTCCTTAAACCAATCTAGTTATTTTACCAAACCGCATAAATCTTCACAGTGTGCTAAGACGGCTGTCAAAATCTGGAACATCAACAGTTCCCAACCAAACTGGCTACGATATAGAATTCAGAATGCGCGATAACGACTGGCATTGTCTGGGTTTTCTATTTACGGTCAACAAATGCTTCGTTCGAGGTCCAAATGGTTTGATAGCAGTTTTATCTTGCTATTACCTAGATAATAGTTCTATTTCACAGCCACAGTCATGAAAATAAAACTAGGAGTCTGAATAGGAGTCTGAATACTGTTACGGATAATATGGTTTGTTGTTTTACTACGTGAGCTGTATTTTTGTACTATAAGAGAAGCTTTCTTAAGCGTAAATTCTTCTCTATGTGGGCGAACAGGCTACTTAAAGTTTCCAGCACCAAAACAGCTAATACCTACTTAAAAAAATCGGAATTGCTGAGTTTAGGGAGGAAGAGAATCGAGTAATCAACTAAAACTCGTAAACTCTCGTTTATTGTTTAGTTTTATGAATTTTGTGGACAACATTTATACCGTTTATGTGTGCTAAAGAACGACGTCATTTCCAATTCAGAACTTTAAGAGTGCAAAATCAATACCCCTTAGTAGAGAAATAACAACGACCAAGTGCGAGTCGAACTCACAAACGGAGAGTTCCGCACCAAAAAACCTACAAAATATCACGTTTGTTTGGTTAAACCACTCAAATTGTATTGTTTCCCTTATATCATTTACACAGATAAACGGATAACGAAGTCTTAGTAATAAGATATTAGTAAGAGGATTCAGTAGTTTTGGCGTGATACTTATTCGGGATACAAACAGACAGACAGAAAGACATGAAAAATTTAAATTACATTTTCGGCTTCAGTATCGATAAGAGAACGCCCTACAATTAAAATTTTCAAAATATCTTCCATGCAGACTCTCGACCCTCTACAGTTTTATTATATGTATAGATTTTGTCTAAAATCATACTTTAAATATTGTGAAATCAAAGCGCAACTGTTAAAGAGACCTTACCTTACCTTTTTACTTAACCTTTTGACATGGATTCCTCCACACATTGGGGTCCCGAGTACATTGATACATTTCGTAAAAGAGACTGCTATCTGGCGAGAGATCTTGTTGTGTCCTTGATACTGAAAAATCTGCACTTACTGGGTCTGTGGATAATATTTAAGTGAATGTTCCTACCATTACTGTAGTAATAAATGGACATAAAATAAGTAACCCACTCAGTTCAACTCTTTTCAATTGAATTCAAATAAAACTTCCAAGCTCTCTTGTTCCTTTAACCATAACACGTTTGAAGTATAAAACTGCGAGTACGTCACTAAAACTCGTGAAATGGACGATTTAAAGCAACTTCAATTTCTGAATGAAATATTGGAGCACTCTCTTGAACTGTGACCGTAGTCCTTTGATGAATTGAAAACAACTTTAGCTGTTGGAACGAGTTACAAGCTGCTGACAATAATCGCTTTGATTTTAAGTGGATGTTGAAGTGTTTCGAATTAATGAGGATTTATGATTAAGATTGGTAAGTAGGTACATACATAAATGACGGTATTTAATTTATTTGATACTACACGATGCCCGCGGCTCTGTTACCGTTTTCGCTTTTCATTTGAACACAATGCGCGGTGTTCTAAGTTTTTGTTAATTACAAAAGCAGATTTGAAAATCTATGACAATAACCACGGTGGATAGAATAACATCCCGCATCGAACTCTTCTAAAACTCTATTAACAGCTGTACTATTAAAAAGTTGGTTTTAACCACCCCTGGTTTTTTTGAGCGGATTTCGTGAAAAGGCTACGGACCTAAAATAGACCGTAACCAGCAATCTTGTCTAAGACATTCTTCTGAGCGCTTACGTGTGGTTTTAGCCAGGTAGGAGACCGGTATAGCATCCATGAAATATTCTATACGTAAAAAGGCTTTAATCTTGAGAGCTATCGTAGTACTTCTGAATCGTTGGATTTCACCAAGACTTTCTAGGATTTCGTGATCAGTCTCATATTAATTAGAATATAATAATATCTATAACAATTACCCTTTATTTACATTAATCGAGTGTAGTTGAGAAGAAGCAATCTTAGAACTTACGACACCATAACTTCACATAAAGTCATTTTAAGTTAAGAAGTTTTCAAGTTACCCCTACCTTAAACTTTCCTTTGAATGTTTAAATTAAAGATACTTTTCAACTTCTCCTGATTTGATTGTACTTTACATTATTTGTGTGTCGCGACATTCTTCCATTAATGTGAGTAATTTTCTTGTTACTTTCAGCTTACGAATAATAATACTTGTTACTGAAGTTGCCACTTATATAGATCATATTCTGCCGTAAGTTATTATTTAATTGTATCTATCTACCTAGAACGAACGAAAATCTACTACACTAAGTAATCTATCAACGCGCGGATGAAACTCGGCACAACTTGAATTTTTAGGATAAGCTACACTATAATGTAAAAACTCACTAAAATATAAAGGTAAAGAGTTTTTTTCTGTAAACAGGGTATAACGAGACCAGTAATTAAGCAAAATTATAAAGTAGGTAGGTATCTAATGTTATGTTTTGATATGGGGTTATTTTAGACTAGCTGTTGCCTGCGACTTCGTACGCGTGAAAATTGTTACAATGCCAATTTGATTGCTCTCTGCTTAACCCCTAGGATATGAAGTGTGATAATATATAGCCTATTTTAACACCCTACCCCTTGGCAATATTTGTGCAAAATTTGAATCAAATCTATTGAGTACTTTTCAAGATCCTTCCGGACAAAGCAAAGCAAACAGACAAACAGATAAACAGACAAAAAATTTTCTGACTATATTTTCGGCTTCGGTATCTTATGTTGAATACCCAGCGAGTATTTTTTTTTAAATATTTCCAATGTACAGTTTTGACTTTGCTATCATTTTATTATATGTATAGATATCCAATACGCTTTATATGCTGAGGTCCCGCTACGTATTTTCTGGTAATATATTTAACTTTGTCAATAGACTCGCTGTGGGATTACGAGGGAGAAAATACAAACAGTGAGGCCTGGGTTTGACTATGTACTGAGGTATGCTATTTAGATCCTATAATGTTTTGCGCGAAAAATAATGTTTGACATTAAAGTATCTTATTCACAGTTCCATAAAGTCTCAAGAGTCTGGGTGTTTCTATGTATAACTAGCTGTTGCCCGCGACTTCGTACGCGTGAAAATTATGTTATAATGCCAATTTGATTGCTCTCTGCTTAGCCCCTATGCTATGTAGCGTGATAATATATAGCCTATTTTAAGACCCTACCCCTAGCTAATATTTGTGCAAAATTTGAATCAAATCCATTGAGTACTTTTCGAGATCCTTCCGGACAAAGCAAAGCAAACAGACAAACAGACAAACCGACAAACAGACAAAAAAAATTCTAACTATATTTTCGGCTTCGGTATCTTATGTTGAACACCCAGAGAGTAATTTTTTAAAAATATTTCCAATGTACAGTTTTGACTTTTCTATCATTTTATTATATGTATAGAATAGATAGATATGTAAGTATGTATTTAAAAGTATAGAAGTATTAATATCCGTAGTCTGATACCCATAACACAAGCGGGTTATTCCTAGCTTACTTTGGGATCAGATAGCGTTGTGTGAAATGTCTGTGAATATTTATTTATTTATTTATTTATTGTTATTTTTTTTATACCACTAAGGTGGCAGACAAACATACCCACCAGATGTACCGGTGGTCACCGCTGCCTATAGACGTTCGCAACACCAGAGGCGCCACACTCGCGCTACTACGTTATAGTACCTACAGTATTATCAATCAATATCAATCATCAATACATATAATAAAATCGTAACAGGTCGCTGTCTGTACATGGAAGATAAATAAGAAAAAATATTATAGGGGGGCTTTATGAACGCAATAGAACCCAAAACAATGATTTTTAGATTTTTTGTCTGTTTGTCTGTTTGTCTGTATGTCTGTATGTCTGTATATCTGTTTGTCTGTACGGTTGTGCACGCTAATCTCAGTAACCGCTCAACCGATTGCAATGCGGTTTTTTATTGTGTTGAGGTTTGCTTCAGTTAACATTTAGCGTTTGTTTTATGTAAATCGGTTTAGAAATAAAAGAGTTATAACACTTTTAAGAATCAAATATTTTGAAAATTTTAATTATAGGGGTTTCTTTGAATGTGAGTGAACCTAAACTGGCGTGTTGGCTTAATCTTAAAAGAGCTTAATGATTAAGACTATTTTTAAACAAATCAGTCCGCGCCGAAGGCGTGGACTGAATTGTTTTAAAATAGACTTAATCATTAAGCTCTTTTATGATTAAACAAACAGGGCAGTTTCAGACGCTGCTTGATGACTCTGATGAAGAAATACCTTTCCTTTCATACACCTTATGTGACGTAAACGAAGTTGCGGGCTCAGCTAGTGTTCTAATATAATTAGAAGACACAATACGAAACAGAACATGATTACAATGATGTGCAAATATGAACAAATTGAGCGAAAAGACAAGAACCTGCCTACATTATGCTACCTACATGACGCAAATTTGGCTAACCATATAAATCATGGAAATAAAATCCAGCACATGTCTTTTAAAATAAGATGTAGTTTCGATAACAACTTATATTCGAATGCCAATAAACATAACATGGACGATTAATATCTTCTAAATAAATTTCACACAAATTTAGCATGTATCAAAAGTTATATTCAATTTCACGCGCCTGTAATACGTTTCCCAAAATAAATAAGCATTACAAAGGGCCAATATATTCGATAAAAGCAATCACCGGTACTACACTTTATGGTACCCACAACTTAGAAGGGATTTATCAAACTGACCCTACACCTGAGTTACGTGAATGTTCAGGGCCAAATCCTTACCGGGTACTTTAGTGGGTGTTATAGTATGGCAATGAAAAGTTTTTTGTGGTTACCTTCGAGGGCTGTCGAAATGTTTTATGAGCGAGACATAGTTTTACGGAAACGTGAAATATATTTTCGGGTGAAAATATATTCCAATGTTATTCGAACAAAGAAAGCATCTTTTTTGTGGAAACTTTTATAGTTTATTGATACTACTTATCTTTGTAATGACCGACTTTAGGAAGTACAGATGTTTTTACATGCTGTACAAATTACACCTCTGCTTAAAAGACACTTAAAACTTTTGATATAAAAACTGAATTTCCTGAACTCATATTAGATTGTATCGCATAGGTAGCCATACCAGTATTATTATGTAGGTATTCGTCCACGAACGCATTTATTATACTATGGTTCTATTCGGTAACTATCCAATCAACTAGATTCTATCGTCCTTTCGTGACATGCCATAGGGCCGCAATCTGGAATTCCGATCTTAAATACATTTGTGATTTATAAATATTGTAGCGTAGAACGAACTCTAAGAATAGAGTAAGTGATAATGTTATTATTCGATGACATTGGTAAGGTATTCAGGGGATATAAAGGAATAAGAATTGAGGCAATTTAGCAAGTTAACTACAGTTTGATGGCAATACTGTTAGAACACAAGTTTGGTTACGTTTTTATTTAGTTTGAGATTGATTTCAATCACTGTAAAATTCAAAATTGTGATCAAATCTTTAATTACAATATTAACAAAATGTTAGTTTAAATTTTATAACTACGAGTGTGGAAGCATCTTTGATTCAAATTTCATCAGAAATGAACAGTGGTTCAGTTGCGATAGTCTAAAATAAAAACCGGTCAAGTGCAAGTTGGACTCGCCCATGAAGGGTTCCGAGCAGCAAGTAACATAATATATAAGTTCGTTGTAACTTTTCATTGATGTTTTAACACGTTCGCAGTGGTAGTGATTTATCTAGGCGAATATTGCGGTTTATGACGTATCAAAAAGAAACTACCAACTCGATTTCGTTCAAACCAATTTTCGTTGGTAGATTTTATAGCAATGTACATTGTATTTATATTTTTAGATTTATCATTCTTTTGGTTTAGAAGTTAGAGGGGGGGGGGGGGGGTCACTCTTTTCCACTTTGGAAGTGTCTCTTGCGCAAACTATTCACTTTAGAAAAAAATGATGTTAGATACCTCGATAGCATTTTTGAAGACCTATCTATAGATAGGTATGGGTTTGATGAAAATAAAAATTTTGAGTTTCAGTTCTGAGTATGGGGACCCCCAAAATTAACTGCTTTTTTTCTAGTTTTATATAAAAATCTTGATGCGGTTCATAGTATACATCTACTTACCAAGTTTCAACAGCATTTTTTATTTTTTATTTTTTTTACGTGAGGGAAAATCTTCATGGATGTTATGCCGGACTCCTACCGACTAAAAAACCTCACGTAACGCCCAACAGCCTATGGTTGTGAGCCCCGGGTAAGCCCTCGGAAGGATGTCGCAGGACTCCCAACAGACCTACGGCCGCCACGGCGGCCTCGCCCAGGGGGAGGTTCGGGTGCTAGCCGCGTCTTTGGGGGGAGGGTTTCGGGTGTGATCCCGCTTCTAAGGGGGGGCGTGCGTGAGTTTCTCACGTCACGCTGCCGTCATGGGCCTCCTTCTGTAAGGACGGTGAGCGACTCTCTCACCGTCCTCAGACCCCCGGTCATGGAGGCCGATAGTCCTCGGCGAAGACACGTCGGCGGCGCCCAGGCCGCAGACTGCGGAACTCGTGTGGGAGAGTTCTCTCCCGTACCCGCCCCGCCGCCTCCTTCACGAGCATGATCTGCTCGCAGAAAGAGGCGGCGCAGTCCCACTTACTCCCGCTGGAGACCATGGCTCGCACCATGGTCTCGAGCGAGAGAGTGTACACGTCCAGACCCACTACGAGGACCTGGCGCTGTTGCGCCCACGCCGTGCACTCCACTAGCGTATGGAGCGCTGTGTCATCGCTGCGGTCCTCGCAGTGCTGACATTCAGCCGTGGTTTCCCGGTGTCTTCGCCACAGATACCTACCGAAGCTACCGTGCCCGGTAAGTATCTGCGACAACCGGTAGGAGAGAGCACCGTGTCTTCTCTCCAGCCACTCGTTAAGTTTCAACAGCATAGGCTTTATAGTTTCGGAAAAAAGTGACTGTGACACACGGACGGACAGACAGACAGACAGTCATGACGAATCTATAAGGGTTCCGTTTTTGCCATTCGGCTACGGAACTAATAATTAATACTGATTATTATAGAGAACGAATAATAATTATACTGATTATTATAGAGTTTTTTGAATTTGTATACTTAATATAAAATTCCTTTTAATCTTTTTATAGAGTAATTAAATTTGAATACTTATTCAATCTTCGGTACTTCCGGCTCGGCTAAGTGCAATTTTCCATAAAATTTACATTAAAATTACAAGTTTAACTGGCAGTTGGCTATTACTGGTTAATGATATTTTTTATCTACACAATAATTTCATTTTTCACCACAAAGAGGTTATTACAATACTTACAAGGTGGAGCTCTCGACGTGGGCGCGACAGTGCCAGTTCCTCATGGCAAGTCTGAGAATGTTGGTATTCTCTCGCTGAGGACCACAGTGCGAGCTATGATCTCCATTATAAGCAAGTGGGACACCTCTGACTCTTTTTGTGAGCAGGCGATGACACGTCTCTTACCACAGCTTACGGTTGAAAGCTCCAGGTAAGCCCTTGGAAGGATAACTATGTATTTCCTTTTTATTGAAAGGAACTCTTGAATTTTAGGTAATAGCGAAGGTTGAAATGTGTCTACTTTCGAAATTATAAACCTATGTTGAAACGTACGTAGAATGATATTTAAAGTCTCTTTCTAATACACAAAGAAATAAAAAATCGGATGGCGGTTTGAGAAATTACAGAGGTAAAAACATTTTGTCTTTCAACCCCACTTCCAAAGGAACCGGTCAGAATAACGGGATTAAGAGTACCCTAAAGCCGTTCTCAGATTATAAGCTAATATAAAATAAATATAATGCCAAGTATAATTTAAATAATGACTGATGACTCAACATATTGAATTTATTTTACTCAGAACAAAATTTTGACTGCCAGTGATCCCCAAATAAGGAAAACCTGATAATACCAGATTTGACTTAGAAATAATTTTCAAATCAAATACTAATTTTACTGGACTAAATGAGAAACTTGATCAACAGAACTACAACACTGGCAACAGAACGATCCAGCGTTTCCAATAAAATGGCGGTAATTATTCAAAATACATACAATTGCAATGCAAACTAAAAAAAAATAATGTACAAAAATGACCTTCATCTCAGAACACCAATAAACAAATCACTAAAACAATAAAGTTCTAGTAGCAAGAATCCTACTAAATAATTCATAGAAGCAGTTATTGACTGAGTAGCTTCCCATAGACGCTGACAGACCCGGATTTTATTTACATTTGCTAATATATTGCGTTCACAATATTGATGTGGGTCATGGGCCTGCCTAAATTAAATATAGCTAAGAGAATTTGCACATTATTCATGGACATTTTCACACAACGTTATCTCATCTCAAAGTAAGCTAGGAATAACCTGCTTGTGTTATGGGCATCAGACCACGGATATTAAATACCTATGAGCTTTAAATAGGTACATACATATATTACAAAGGAACACCCAGACTCTCGAGATAAACATTTATGAATTACATAAAGTTTTGGCTCCGGTGGGAATCGAATGCGCCAACGAGGCAGTTAATTCAATTAACGTGATGATATGCCGTTCGTGCTACATCAAAGCGCCAGTGATCTAGCTGCAATAAAAGTTGAGCAAAATAAGTTTTAGATAGTAGAAATTCTGCTGGGACTCCTGGGGTATCCTTCCGAGGGCTTACCCGCGGCTTCCAATCGTAGGCTGTTAGGTAGGATACGTGTGGTTTTTAGTCAGTAGGAGTCTGGCATAGCATCTGTAGGACTTTACTCACGTAAAAAAAGATAGTAGAAATTTGGGAGTAATAAAAATACTAGTTAAAGATAACTTCTATATAGTAGATAATTATCTACTTGGCCAAAAAAACTTGACCGCATCGGCGTTTACTTTCATAGACACATTAGTTCCCGTCTTCATCTTAGATGGAGTAGGCAGGGGGATAATTATGTGTTCACATTTCAAAAGCCAAGCTCTAAAATCAAAGATTCGGGTACTTAAAACCTACATGTTGGATTGAAGGACAATTTTGTGATCTTTACCTCACCTAGTCTTTTACTCATTTTGCTAGTGTCAAGCGAATCATAATGCCGCGAGATATATTTCAGTATCTCATCAATTTCTGTAAAACATGACATGTATTATAGGATTCTTTGCGGCTTGTTTTCTTATGATTTTGGACGCTTATTAACTATTTATATACCACGTTCTACATCTTTTTTTTTGTTTAACGTGAGGGAAAATCCTCATGGATGTTATGCCGGACTCCTACCGAGAAAAAAACCTCACGTCACGCCCTCGGAAGGATGTCCCAGAACTCCCAACAGACCCACGGCCGCCACTGCGGCCTCGCCCAGGGGGTGGTTCGGGTGCTATCCCGCGTCTTTGGGGGGTTTCGGATAGTCCTCGGCGAACGTTCTACACCTTACACGTACTACACACTACATTAGATGCAGAAACGTTTAAAGAACAGGATTCGGGGTGATCTTAGCGTTATATTATAAAATCACATAACAATACTCACGAGACGCGTGTAACGGAGAGATTACATAAGAATTATATTATGTTACCTGTGATATTACCCTTTTTACACATCACACATGCGGTACAATTTCGTCAATTTCCAAAGCAGCACACTTCTTGCTGTGATTGCAAATGGGGCGGACGTGATCGAAAAGTAAATAAAATAACTCCGCCAAGAATTGATGGGTGCTGTAATAGTGTTTTATTTTTTGATATAAATTTTATGAAGTGCCCTTGATAGGTAAAGAATTCTGTCGGAACCAATTTATCTTTTCTTCACTAAAAATAAAAATGTATTATGAAAAAATTTGCATACTAATTGCTTTAAAAGAATGAGCAAGTGTTTTGCTTTATTTACATTATAAGTATTTTATATTCTGCTATAGACATTTAGATAGTTATAATTATTAATATTTTTTGTGAGTTACGATAGGGCTGACAAAAGTCCCTATGAAAATAAAGATTAAAAAAAAATAGTTTTGTCTATGTGTAACCAACTAAGGTATTTATGTTTGGATGTGATTGGGAGATTTTTTCAAGGGCATACCCGGGTTTCCGGCTGTAGGAAAGAAAGATTATACCATGTGACAGCCGGTAGAAATCTTACATCACTCATAAAAATAAGAAAAACATAAGATGTTTGTTATTAGTCACCCTGTAACGGCTAAAAAGATTTGGCTAAAAATCGATACAGGGAGAAATATATTCTGATATACTTTAACACAAATATTAATACACGAAATATAAACTCCTGAAATACGTTTTCTTGAGGCCCGAAAACGGGAACATAAATTATCGCAGGTAGAGCCGCGGGCTTAATCTATCGTGTATACTACTCATATAACACCATACTAAACAGTGAATGCCTACGAATATATTCAATTTTCTTACAAAATTGTCTTTGCCAAGTTTGAAGTGAGCGTGATATCAAAGTTAAATACAATTACATTATAATAATACCATTTCAAATTCTAACCTTAGACTTCCAAAAACTAGCTGATAAATAGAGTTTAAATTAAAACGCCGAGCCAAACAGACTTTGGCGGCCTTGGTTAGAGAATCGGACGAAACATCGAAAAAGTTTCAATTTCAATAGTACTCTAACTCGAATTTCAAATAGGTACTAGAACAGCGCGCCTCGAGTGA
The DNA here is from genome assembly GCA_933228765.1 of Miltochrista miniata. Taxonomy (NCBI): domain Eukaryota; kingdom Metazoa; phylum Arthropoda; class Insecta; order Lepidoptera; family Erebidae; genus Miltochrista; species Miltochrista miniata. The sequence continues at coordinate 4,528,699 of OW121749.1, read as the reverse complement.
GACTTATTTCAAAACTAAAATTGCCTTCTGCTCATGAAGGTAGTCGGCTCCTCCGTTGCGCAGAAAATTAATAGGAATATTCCATAGTTAGTCTTCATTATTCCTTTTATGCCTACCACGATATCAACATTTTTAACCGACTACATAAAAAGGAGGAGGTTCTCAATTCGTCTGTATGTATTTTTTTTATGTATGTTAAGCGATATTTCCGTCAATTATAGACGAATTTCAAAATTTCTTTTTTTGTTGAATAGGGTTTACTTCTGAGGTGGTCCCTTTTTCACCAGCTCAGGATCTGATGATGGGATCCAGAAGAAAACGAGGGCAACCACCAAAAATTTTAGGGACAACTAGTGCGCTTGTTAACTTTTTAATTAAGTGCTTTAATGTTCTACATTTTAATTAAGGTCTGGAGTCGATCTGATGATAGAGTTAAAAGACAGTCGAGGGCATTCCTTAACAATTTACAGCAGTTACCTTGTGTTTGGGCTTGATTGATTTGTATTGATGAGAACTTTAGACTTATATTGATAGATCCGACTTTAAAAAAAGGAAGTTCTCCATGTTTTATGTATGTTCACCGATATTTCGTCAATTATAGACGAATTTCAAATCAGCTTTTTGTTGGATAGAGTTCACTTATGAGGTGGTCCCAATTTCACCCCAGGTCAGGATCTGATGATGGGATTCAGGAGAAATCGAGGGCCACCACCGAAAATTGTAGGGACAACTAGTGCGTTTGTTAACTTTTTAATTCAGTGCTTTCATTTACTACAATTTAATGAATGTCTGGAGTTGATCTGATGATGGAACCGAAAGACAGTCGAGGGAATTCCTTAACGATTAACAGCAGCTACCTTGTGTTTGGGCTTGATTGATTTGTATTGATGAGAACTTTCACCTAGATAGATATATTTTTCGGTTCTTTCGGTTATTTTAAAATCTGATAAATCAAAATACATATCTATTACTTTATGCTAAGTAAATATTATTTTTCAGGATTTGTTTGAAGTCGGTTTTATTTTTTATTGAATTTTTTTTATAGATAAGCTATATAACTGTACCTACCTACGACACTGCTTTTAGAAACAAATAAATATTTTCTCTTTGCAATATTAATATGGGCTAGTTTTTATATACAATCGCTTTCCATACCATTACTTTAATAATAACGTGGGGCTTAACGCGATCTTTATTATTATGTTGACGTCAAGACCGTTTTTGCCTCTGAAGTCGACTTGGTTGCAATGGCCGTAACCACGGGCTGCCTTGCCCTACGGTGCACGTTCCTTTGTAAAAATAATTAAACATATTACAATAGACCACAGAACGGTCTATTGATAGACTGATTTAAGATTAAAACAATGATAAATAGAGTGAGATTCTGTTATTAACCAAAATTACAGTAGGTTCGCAACTTGTGAAAATAACTTGACTTGACTTGATTTTAAACTGCGAGTGACGCGATCATCTACGAAACAGAAGCACAAAAATTTTAACTGACTGTAGATACTTTACGTTACTAAACATATTTTAAACTAACAAAGCCACGAGTTAATAATCGCAACACTATACTCAAACTCAAACTCAAACTCAAAAAAACATTTATTTCGCATAATCCTAATACATAGGCACTTGCGACACGTCAATGAATACAATGCAAATAGTACCACCAGTTCGGAACGCGGCCCGCTTGAGAAGAACTGGCAAGAAACTCGGCGGGCTATTCTTTTTAACCGACTTCAAAAAAAGGAGGAGGTTCTCAATTCGTACGCTATGTTTTTTTTTTTTTTTTTGTATGTATGTTACGCGATAGCGGCGCCAATTATGGATGGATTTTGAAAATTCTTTTTTTGTTTGAAAGAGGCTACTTCTGAGGTGGTCCCATATCCAGGGTATCAGGATCTGATGCTGGGATCCAGGAGAAATCGAGGGCAACCACCGAAAATTGTAGGGACAACTAGTGCGTTTGTTAACTTTTTGATTAAGTGCTTTAATGTACTAAAATTTAATGAAGGTCTGGAGTCGATCTGATGATGGAACCGAAAGACAGTCGAGGGAATTCCTTAACGATTTACAGCAGTTACATTGTGTTTCGGCTTGATTGATTTGTGTTGATGAGAACTTTACACCTAGATAGAAATACTTTTCGGTCCACCCGTCACTTAAAATAAAAAAATAAAAATTTTAAATAAAAAATAGAACCGACTTCATACAAATCCTTAAAAACCCAAGTAAACTCATAGGTTTAGGTAGGTATTATTAATGGCACCAACTTCAATATTATATTGAATAAAATCGGATAAATCAAAATACAAATTACAATGTGCTAGGTAAATTTTATTTTTAAGGATTTGTATGAAGTCGGTTCTATTTTTTATTTAAAATTTTTATTGTGCACTACATATTTACAATAAGTAGACTCCATCAGTAGAGCAAGCAGATCACTTCCAGGCTTCCTTATCAATCAAATAATCGTCAATTGCATAGTAGCCCCTGCAGCACAATTTACTTTTTATACACTTTTTAAACTTAATTAGAGGCATGCTTTTAATTTCGCTTGGAAGCCTGTTGTAAAAACGTATACAGTTACCCAGGAAAGAATTACTGACTTTGTTCAGTCTACAATGATAAACGGCAAGGTTGTTTTTATGTCTGGTGTTCACATTGTGTCTATCGCTTAACTTAGTAAAACTAGATAATTTTTTCTGAACATACATAAGATTTTCAAAAATATATTGTGATGTTCACAAGTTCCAACTCTTGGCCATTAAGTTGCACATTGGTTTCTGCCTGTGTTACATTGGGCAAGGTAAATTTAATACATTTAGTTTTGTTTTCATTCAGGCTAAGATTATTAGTGTTAAACCAATGTACTACTTTTAGGATTGCATTGTTAACATCGTCATAGTTATCTAGTTGTCTTTTAATTTTGAAAATTAAGGAAGTATCATCTGCAAACAAAACAATCCCGTTAGTGTCCCCTACGTAATAGGGTAGGTCATTAATATAAATTAAAAATAAAAATGGTCCGAGTATCGAACCCTGCGGGACGCCCACAGTAACCACCGATCCCCCGGAACGTGTGCCACCGACATCGACCCTCTGAGTTCTATTGTTCAAATATGAAGTCAGAAGATCGAGAGCCTTGTTCCTTATCCCGTAGTGCTGTAGTTTCCTGATCAATGTCTCATGTTGGACGCAATCAAAAGCCTTAGACAAATCGCAAAACACGCCAAGCGCATCATGTTTATCTTCCCAGGCCTCATAAATACTCTTCAACAAATCTACACCAGCATCGGCCGTCGAACGTCCTTCAGTGAAGCCTAATTGTTTATTATGAAATAATTTGTGACTGTTAAAATAGGTCAGCATCTGCTCAAGTATTAATTTTTCAAATATCTTGCTCAAAGTCGGCAACACTGAGACAGGTCTGAAATTACCTGGATCAGAAGCACTGCCGGCCTTGAACAAAGGTATAACTTTACTGTGTTTCATTAAATCAGGAAACACACCACCCGAAACGCAATCGTTAAACACAGCTGCCAAGTAAGGGGCAATGACATCAATGACACTAGATACAGATTTTACCGATAGCCCCCATAGGTCTGCGGTTTTTTTAACATTAATAGCCCTGTAAGCTTTCAGAATGTCGTTGCAGTCAACAGTCGTGAATTGGAACGCGTGTTGACAGCTATCTACAAATTCTGACAATATTTGCTCAGCGGAAGTGGAAGACGACCGAAGAGTATTCGTGATATGAATAGGTATATTACTGAAAAATTTTTCAAACTCAGTCGCTACTTCCAGATCCCCTGTGACGTGGCGCCCGTTTATCTTTAAATGAAAGCTTCGTTCACTCGTTTTAGACCTACCGCATTCAGAATTTACAATGTTCCAAGTAGTTTTAATTACATTTGTCGAAGTTGTAATTTTATTTCTAATGAAATTTGACTTTGCCAAGGAACAAACTTGTCTAAAGATCTTTGAATATTTTTTAACATATTCCTTAAACTCAGGGTTAAAATTAAATGCTTTTTCCAAATAAAGTTCATAAAGCCTCTTACGACTTTTATAAATACCAGGTGTAGCCCAGTCACTGAAAACAGACCTGCTTCCGAACGATACTGTTTTTGGTGTAAATTTTTTTCCAAACTCATCATGTATTAAGTTAAATAAATCAGCGTAAGATTTATCTACAGTAGTGTAATCGGGCAATTCTGTTATCATTTTGGCTATATTTTCTTTGAAAGTTTCTAAGCGTTTCGAGTTGACTGGTACAAAACTGATTACATTCTTACTTCTGGAAACATTTCTAGCATACAGAACAGATTGTCCTCGATGATCAGATTTTACAGGGTCTACTATACAATTCTTAATGGGGTGTGTATTAGTGAAAATGTTATCAATACAAGTAGCACTAGTGCCAGTTATACGAGTAGGTTCTAAAAATACATTATGTAAACCAAAGGACTTAAATAAGTTCAACATTTTCCGTCTTTTTGAAGGTTCCAGCGCAGAATCTAAAATATCTACATTGAAATCTCCACAAACGACTACTGCTTTTTTAGATCTCTGGCATTTAAACAAAGCATCTTCCAGTATTTCTTCAAACTGTGTGTATGGAGCATCCGGGGGACTGTATACGCTTAACACAATGAACTGCTCGAACTCAATACTAGCTATTTCAATGACTCGTTCAACAGAGAGGCTTACTATGTCTTTACGTTCTTTAAATTTTATAGCCTTGTTAATAAGAATTAATGAGCCTCCACGTTTACATTTTATCCTACAGAAAGAGCTAGCAACCTGATGATTTTTAAAGTTCAACATTACTTCATGCTGCTTTAACCAATGTTCTGTTACACAAAAAATGTCTATTCCATTCAAATCAATGCACAGCTCCAACTCCAACTCCTTCCCGCCGAGCAGACCCTCTACATTCTGGTGCACCAGGTGTAAACCAGTATTTCCGTACTGAATAGATTCAGTGGCCGGAGGGGCCTTATGTTTATTATTTTGCTGTGGGTACATGTCAAATTGAGTGCAAGAGTTTTGCTCTTTTGTCTCATAACCTAATTTAAATTACTCGGATATAAACATATATCCTTAGTCCTACTATTACATACTATGTCATTAGACTGCTCAAAAGAAGCAGTTTGGTTAGCCAGGTTTTTGGCTAAAATATCAATATAATACTGTAGCGATTTTGCTACCTGTCTTTTACAATAATTTGAAAGCTTATGCTTTCCTTTAGTCAAATAATAATAATTTCTAACAATAGAGTTAGTGTCAATAATATTGAACTTTTTATTATAATATGCAATAGTGTGTAATGTCAAGTTCAATTGCTCCCTAAGCCTATACTCTGAAACTGGCATTGATTTACTGTAGGGCAGTGTATATATTAGGTGCTTACATATGAAATTGGCGTTTTGTATAGGAGGAACAAAAAGTCGAATATTTTTAAATATAATATATTTAATTAATCAAAGTATGAACCATTGTTTTCTATGCATTTTTGCCATCTCATAGGTAGTTCATTGATCCCTTTACTAAAAAAACCAGTCGGACGGGAATCAATAAAATCTGTGAAGGCGATTTGGACTGCCCCATCAGAGTTGAATTTTTTCCCTTGCTAGAAGTTGTCCAAATTTCGAAAAAAATGGTAATCTGTTGGAGCAAGATCCGGGGAGTACGGAGGATGTTTTAGACATTCCAATTGAAGCTCTTCTAATTTGGTAGCCGTCTGTTGTGCAGTGTGTGGTCTAGCGTTGTCGTGAAGCAGCAGTGGCGTGGAGCGATTGACAGCCTAGGTTGTTTAGCCGCTAGCTTTTCCATCATGGTTTGCAATTGCTGACAATAGACATCAGCCGTAATAGTCTGGCCAGATTTGAGAAAACTGTAATGAACAATACCGGCACTAGTCCACCAAACGCTTACAAGTAACTTTTTTGGGGTTAATTTTCGCTTGGGGCAGGATTTGGCTGGCTGGCCAGGATCCAACCATTGCGCTGAGCGCTTTCGATTATCGTAAAGAATCCATTTTTCGTCACAGGTAATGATTCGGTTTAAAATACCTTCATTATTGTGCCGGTTCAGTAATGTAACGCAGCAGTCGACGCGCTTTTGCCGGTTTGCTTCAGTCAATTCGTGAGGTACCCACCTTTCAAGCTTTTTAATCTTCCCAATTTGCTTCAAGTGAATTAAAACAGTTTTATCACTAACACCGCAGCCTGCAGCTAACTCGGACGTGGTTTGCGATGGATCCGCTTCCACAATAGCCTTCAATACTTCATTATCAACTTGAGTCTCAGGCCGTCCACGGGGCTTGTTCTGCAGGTCGACATTTCCTGAACGAAAACGTTGGAACCAAAAACGAACTGTGTTTTCTTTTGCAACATGACCGCCATACACATCATTCACCCTTCTAATCGTTTCCGCAGCACTAGTGCCACGGCGGAACTCGTACTCGTAAATAATGCGATATTTTAAGTTTTCCATTTTGTAAAATGAGTGACGCAAACAGAAAAAAACAGAAGAAAAAACAAATGAATGACGGTCATCGAAGGATAAATACATGAGTACATAGCTGGGAAAATTTGAATTTGGAATTCCTTACCAAAGAGGAGAAAATCGTAATTAAAGTGGCCAGTACGAAAAACGCCAATTTGATGTGTAAGCACCTAATATTATAATATTAAAAGTACTTGACCGTAATTCGAAGCTTATATAATGAGATAGGCATATCCGTTACCCGTAGGCTTATCTTACTCATGTTTGATGACGTATTTCCGTCGACTCACCAGCAGATGGCGCCACCTGTGAACTTATAAAACAACATGGCGTCCACTTTGTCCTCATTGGCTTTTATTCACCAGGCAGATTTATAAAGTAAGCTTCGAATTAGGTAAGTATTTTAAAATGCGTTTTCTTTCAGGGAAAACGCCGCTATTAAAAGTACTTGACCGTAATTCGAAGCTTATATAATGAGAAATGTTTGTTTTCGCCTGGTGAGTGACGGAAACGCCAATGTGATTCTAATTTATTTTTAGGAAAATAATATTATACAATGTTGTATGTATGGTATCTAGATTTATAATCTTTACCATCTTGAACAACTTCATAATTATGTAATCTTAAACAGACTAAATAAGGAATCTTATTTAAGGAGTAGTAAGTATTCCTTCTATTGACAGGATTAAATAATTGCGAATTATTATTATACTTGATTGGTGGTAGTAGCTGACATTATTACTCGACGATAAAAATTTTTGAAATCCATCGTCAATTACCTCGTGTTAAGGATTATTTTGATCTTACCACCACCACCAATTCTTAGAAGCTGCTGTTGACCGGGTAGTGCCGGGGCTAGAATAGTTGGAGAACCTCTAACAGTCATAAATAAACTATTAGACTGTGTAGTCTCATATCGGATACTCTGATATCCTAATTTCTATCTAGAATAAAGGATTCAATTGATTAGTCGTAGGTGTTATCTTTGTTTACAATAGTTTTCCAACCAGATTGTCTGAAATGAAAATGATCAGTTTCGGACTCTTGATTCGGGCCTAAAAGTAGTACCTATGACGTGAGTTAATACAATCGAGCAAAGTTAGATCGTGGTTGCGGCGACCTAAGCATAAAATCACTATGACGAGAAACCTGAAAAATGTTCTCTTTGTATCAATACTTGGTAATATTGAACTAAGTCATCAATCCCAATATCAATGAATATGTGACTTAACTTTCTTTACATTTTTTAAAGAAATCGACCAAGATAATATGTTTAACCAAAACATGCGAACTATGTAAAGTTGACTAACGGTTTCTATATTATCAAGAACAGCAACAACAGATTTATGTAACAGAATCGTATTATATAATAACCATGAATAAAATGCAAGTCGGTTAAAACTGTAAAATTTATAAGTATCTTGAAAGGTAGGTCTCAAGGAGCTCAATAGTAGAAGTTTTTGATTTAATATCTGTTATTTACCTCTTCGCCCCAACCCCCCCCCCCCACATTTCCACAGATTCTCTATGTGAGGTGGTGGGAGACCTGTCGAGGTGTTTAGTAGAAGGAAAGAAATAATGTTTATTAGGTTCTTTTGCAGGTTCTGCAGAACGAATGAAGCTTACAGAGCTCTCGCTTTGAGATCTGCCCTCTATTATTACCTTGTGCCATCGCGACACCACAAACACTCCTGTTGACCGATTAAGGTGTGACAGCATCTTGGGTTTATGACCTAGCGGAGCGATGACTAATGTGATAATATAGTTAAAATTTCAAATCTGAAAGAAATTATATTCATGTAACCCATAGCTTATAACCAAAGACTTCTATATAAACTGAGGTAGACGCGCCGTACTCTAACAAACGAGATTTCAAAAGCAATCCTCAAACACACACATTGCTAAGACTACACTCACTTATAAATATTTTTTACGTAATTGTCGCCACACACAATAGCAATATACGAACAGAACAAGAGTAAAAGAGAAGGCGTATGGACTCCGATTGCAAGCCAAGTACCTACTTTCGAAGTTTTGACTCACTACAGTGCGAGCAACGCTGCTAATTAGCTCAGTTTATAGGTTCCAAAAATCGGTGGGTAGGGCATGTCTACCTCAGTTTATAGAAGTCTTTGCTTATAACTGCATATTTTGCTGTACTGGTTGAATAAACCAAATGTACTTCTTTTAAAATCTGGTTCTTTAAGGTCTTTTGAGACTACTATCGAGGTTTAACTAAAATATTCCTTTCTAAATAAGCTTTCTATTTGGAATTCTATTGCAACTTAGAGCTTTGTAAAAACGCTAAAAAGAGGAGTTTATAAAAATAACATTGCTAGAACGTTTTGTTTTTAGCATTTTTAAATGTTCCATCTTCAGTGGGAACGGTTGTATTAGCACAGTTCATTTCCTATATTTTATCAGGTATTTTTAAAAGAAATGGTAAGGTAAGTTAAATTTTGAAGGAACCAAGCCCGAACTGTCTGGGAAAGGAAATTTGCTTGCTAAAAATCTGTTATTTGAAAATGCTTTTACTGTAACTAAATCCTGATAATAAAATGCTGCACATGGAATAATTTTAATACGTTTTTACTTGGCGTGACGAGTTTTTACAAATACCAAAATTAGGAAGGCCTCAATTTAATCGCCGAAGTATCTCCACCAAAGTATTATACTTCGATACCTAGTTACTATTGTGTGAAGCGGTCAATCTCTCTTATCTCATTTGTCATCAGGAATTAGCAACCGATAAGGTAGACGGCACTTTAAGATCAGTCAGAAGATGAGTGAAAATTCCAGACAAGAATCTTAGGTACCATATTTTGAAAGACATATTATTATAAACGTAGGACTGCCATTAATATCGTAGTCGCTATTAGACCTTAGGGAAATATTAATTGAATGCTGGTAACATCCCTGACACTATTACGTGGGGCCTAATACCTACATCTGTCTGTTTACGAAGACAAAGCAAAAACATTAAGCGCCACTATCAAGGCTCTCTACACTGTTGTTCTGGGAAAGTTAAATCGCAAAGTGGAAGTTCATGAACCCAGGAACACAAAAAGTTTAGCGTGGGCGTAGAAATGACTGCCGGAAATTACTAGTTAACTTTCTCGTGTCACAGAGGCTTTTCTTAATAAATTATTTCTTACCAAGGAGTCTTAAAGACTTGGCAAAAGTCTGACAAGGTAATAAGGAACGAGATTGACTTTTATTTAGAGACGTTTCTATGATTAATAGGTTCAATAACAGCAGTGATCATTGCCTTATCAGAGTCTTTTTCTGTGTGTAAACTTCTGTATTGAATAGTATCTACAGACTTTTTCCAGATTGGGGGGCCGTGAACCTTAAGGTCCAGTTTCTCAGCGTTATCGAAGCTGTAATAGAGCAGAACTGGAGCAAAACTGAATTCATCGGTTGAAATACATAATTTTGTGAAGAGTGACTCTATGTTATATTTAGGGAATAAGTGTTTATCTAATTCTGAACTTATTTCAACCGTCGTACCTGGTTATTTCACTGGTCCATATTTACGTAACTTAACTCGACAGGCAGCAACCCTAAGTAGTACGTGCAGCAACGTATTTCACAACTGTTCATTCAATCTAGAACGACAACGTCTGCGGCACGCAATTCAGACTAACAATTAAAAAGTTTAACTTGACGAATAATAGCTTTTGTTTTTCCGCTTATGAATTCATAACTCATAATAGCAGTACATAATTAGCGAGCGAGTTGTCGGAACGAGGTGTTCTTGAATTATATAATTTTGAACACAATTTTAAGAAATGAATGGCTAAAGTTGGTATTTGAAATACTGTTAAATATGAATATTGCGACACAAATCGTTGTATTTTTAAAGTTCCATTTCATTGCACTTAGAGATTTGTGATACCGATTCTCGATGGACAAAATTATATTACTCGCGAACCTTAGTTTAATCTCTTCGTAGTTCTCAATGTCAAAAATAATAACATTCACAGAGATAGCAACCGAATTTCATTTTCCAACTATTAGGTTTAAGCTTGCAGTGCCTGACCTATTTTCCAGTTGAAGAAGCCTCCACAAAACTGTCTCAAAGATATTCACAAACATAAAGCTACTTTCAAAACAATGAATTTGTGTTTGGGACACGAAATAACTTACACACGTATTGCAGGTTCTCGTAGAAATGTATATAGATACAATTTGAATACTAGACTTTGACCAGATGGACAATAAGTTTTTAGTTTTAAGATTTTCTCGCCACTACCATAGTAAAAAGATTTTTCAAGTCGGGTAGGAATGCGATCGAATATGCTTAAATGAATAATATTTGATGCATTGTTCAAAAGAATTACACCAGCAGCCGATGTCACACGCACGGTCTTAATCCCATTATTTTTTTTCCAATATTTAACTGATAGTACTCAACAAGATTTATATTTAAGGATATTTTCGAGATGTTGTCTTTTAGTACCTATTCAACCTAGATTTAGCCAGAGAGTATTAAATTGATTTTATTTGTTGAAACAGGGAATGCCTTTACGCACCATCATCCCTAGCGCGGGGTTTTCTAGGGCAGTGTGAAGCTCTCGGCCCTGGAAAAAGACGGTCCATCACTAAAACTTAACAAAGAAAATTACCCTTTGTAAACCGTGCTAGTTAGAAAGTTATTATTCATCACGTCGCGTAGTATTTTGTCCAATTTGCACGATAATTGTGTAATCTAGTGTACAATTTTATTTGAGAGTTCATTACTTCTCAGAAAATGCTGGTCTAATTTCTTCTAGAACAGAGTTAGTATAATTTTCCCATGAGTGGAAATTCAAAAGCAATTTGTGTAACTTTGTTTTATGTAAAGCTTTTTGATCATGTAATTTTCGTTTGTTGTCTTACCCATATCTTTTACTTAAAACAGATACTCTTGTGTTGATTGAATTCTATGTCGTTTTTGCTGTTGATCCTGATCAAGGTCAGCATAGTCTTCGGTGAGTATTTACGAGGTAGTTTATTACGGCTTCATCTACTGCTCCTAAGCCTTTTTGCACAAATCTCCGCTATCTCAAATAATAATAATATTTTGTGGAAAGGAGGATTTCATAGGGGATTATTGAATACTCCTTTCTACTAAAGTTGACCTAACTAAGGTTGGTTTTTACGACCATTCACACACTGTCATCGCTATATCAAACTTAAGCAAAAATACATTATTGAAAATGTACTGAATTTAGTATTGATTAAATAAATAAATTCGTTTGTATTTATAGATGTCAATACATCACACTTTGAAGTACAATTTTGTTCCGTGTGACTTGACTAATGGATTGGTTTTCTCGGATGAATTTTAAAACCCGCTTCCGCAAGATGAAATCGGGAGAAATTTAAGAGTCTGTATGACGCCAAATAGACTATTACCTTGATCTAGATCTCAGGACTCGTGAGGTCTAATGAATTAAAATTTTTAACACATACAACTTCAGTTCATAAACTAAAAACGCACTAGGCTAAAAACACCATTGCTGATAAAATCCTCGATAGATTTTTGTGTTGAAAATACCTCGATTTCTTGAAATTTTAACCTAGATCTCATAAGTTTTAAGTTGTTTTTATAATATAAAATATTTATAAGAAAGACAATAGTAAAATCTTCATTTGCACTAGACCACTTTTTTAATATTGGTTATAGTTTTTTTATAATTAATTTATTTAGTTAAAAACGCACAAAAACCGATCGCATCTCTCTCTGTCTTGCACGCTAAAATGTATATCTTCTATCTTCTTTCAACAATTTGGCGTCTGGTAGGCTCTTAATACACACCCTTGTATAATTTTTACTCTAATTATTTTAACTCTGTATGAGTCGCGAATACTTTTAAAAATGTATATTGCTATCCTGAAATTATTTGTTAAATAGAAATTTTGCACCAGTTTGTGATATTGTTTTAGACTACAACACTTTCGAATTCAATCAAATTGGTAATAGACCGGAAACAAAAACTTTGCAATCATGTGCCTGTAACTTTTCCGTAAAAATCTACAACGACAAACATAATAATATCCTCCTTGCCTCGGTTTTCCCAAACGCCTACAGTCATTCTTCAAAAGGGGTCTTAGAAGGTTTATACAGGGTTGGCAGCACGAGTGTAGCGCTTCCGATGTTGTAAAGGTCTGTCAAACCGAGCGGGATAGAGCGGATAGGCAGTGGTGACTACCAGAACATCTAGTGAGCCGTATGCTTGTTTACCACCTTTGTGGTATAAAAAAAAAACATAAATTCCTAGTATTTTATAATCACACATTAAATGCTTCCTATATATTACGTACACAAATTAAAATATACATTTGAAAATTAAAATAAAAATTATTTGCGTTGACTTGGTCAACTATGATCTATTCAAACCACTTACCGAGTCGTCCGTCAAATTTTGAAAGGTTCAATATTAACAGTAGCTAATCTCTCAAACAAATGACTTAGGTAACCGTCAAACCGGACCCTCATTACTTTTAATGAGAGTGTTTATTAACACTAATCAATTGTGTCAAACTAACTTGACGATTAAGTGTTACGCTCAAAAGTATTACGAGAAGAGAAGGTGAAGGTATATTAATCTTTTTCTTGATGTTTTTTTTTTTTTTTTTTTTTTATACCACTAAGGTGGCAGACAAGCATACGGCCCACCAGAAGGACTGGTGGTCACCGCAGCCTATGAACGTTTGCAACACCAGAGGCGCCACACTCGCGCTGCCGACCCTGTAAAAACCTTCTTAGACCCCTTTTGAAGAACCCCATACTGTAGGCGTTTGGGAAAACCGATGTTGTACATAAATAAATACATACAAATTTTCACGAATTTTAAAAGGCTAGGCAGAGGCATATTATACGCCCACATATTTCACCTTTTTGATTTTGTGACATATAATATAGGTGGCGAGCCGTATTACAGTATTGAAATGGACAGGCGCAGGTTATGACTGCCTGCTTTTGAAATTTATCAAGCCGCCCATAATGGCTTCAACTTGGTTAGCGACTGATATTTTCCTGGCAACCGAGACCAACGGCTTAGTAAATGTCACAAATTAGTCACGGAATAGTCACCCATCCAAGGACCGGCTGTAGCATATGTTGCTTACTTGCAGTACACTGAGTCGGCGCACATTCAAATAGCGCCGTACAAAAAGCGCCACGAGCGCTTTTTGTATGTTGTAGGGAGAGTAAAATCTAAAATTTAATGAAATTGTCACAATAGTGGCTAACTAGAAACTTAAATTGTGCCCATACATTGAACCATACACAATTTACATAATAAAGTCAGTCCAAAATTATTCATCTAATCAAAATACGGAACCAAAATGATAAAACACAAAAACAGTTTCAAACCATGTATTATAGTGTCAGTTCAGTGATATTTTACAACAAAACTTTAAACCTACTGAATATTTATCACACATGTTGCTGGAATTTATTATAAATCCTATGCAAATACGAGCGTTGGAGGGAATTCATTTATCTATAATAATCAGGTTACGTACCGTGGTGTTAACATATTTGGCCATTTCTAGGTCGTAAAATGGACAGAAGGAATTTTGGGTTTACTTTCTTAAGATAAACGTAAAAATGTACATGGTAATATTTAGAATAGGAGAAAGAAGCCTTTCATAAATTTAGAAGTTATTAAAAGTACTGAATAGACTTACAGTAAAAAAGAAAAAAATAAGCCGAAAGTAAAGTATCCCAAAACTTTCTTGTGATACAAAGTCATGAAATTGGAATTACAACTTTATAATATAGAATCACTCGTATTTTACATTTCATAAACACTGAATAATACTAATCATTACTAAAGTCCTCATAAGCCCAACCAAAGTTGGATAACGTTATTTAATCTAACTGCCAAAGTTTTAGAGAACTACGCCTAAATAAGATACTTATGTATGCGGTACTTTGAAGTTTGCTAAGCTCTTGAATATCAATATAGGTCGTAATCTAATCTTAGACTCACATATTAGATTACATTTTAAACTAGAATAAGTAAAAGTTGATTATGCTGTGAATTACAATGTTAAAAAAGTAAGTGTAGGTGAAAATAAATTTAATACGTTACATAAATAACAGATGTAGTTAGCATTAGCACAAAACATGCAAAATAATAAAAAATCGACTTTACAGTGATCAAGGTAGAAGAGACTTAAAAGTACTTTACTTTCATTTTATGAGCAACCAAATATTGAATGGAAAATAATTTTGATGGAAGATGTTGATCATTAATAGTACCTAGCAGATTTGTATCTAAAAGTATATCCCTACTATCCTACTTCCTACTAATATTATAAATGTGAAAGTTTGTGAAGATGTTTGGATGTTTAGATGTTTGGATGTTTGTTACTCAATCACGCTCTAACTGCTAAACGAATCGGGCTGAAATGTGGTACAAAGATAGCTTATAGTCTGGAATAACACATAGGCTTTATTTCATACCGGGAAAATGTTCCCTCGGGAAGCGGGAACGGGTACCGAATATCACGCGGGCGAAGCCGCGCACATCTGCTAGTAATATTATAAATGAAAAAGTAACTCTATCTGTCTATCTCTCTGTCTGTCTGTCTGTTACGCTTTCACGTCTAAACAGCTAGAGCGATTGCGATGAAATTTGGTGTAGGGATAGTTCGAGGCCCTGGGAAGGACATAGGCTACTTTTTAACCGACTGCGCAGAGGAGGGTGATATTACGCGATAACGACTTTTACGCAATAACGACTTCTACACGGTCAAAGCCGCGGGGAACAGCTAGTAATAGATAAATTAATTTCGGCCACATTCGAAACCAGTTGCGTAATAAGAATAATATTTCTTCTTTCGAAACTGGTTATACAGGTAAACTGGTTTCGATTTTTCCAGAGCCAAAATAATATATTGTAAGATAGCAGGAAGGATAGAGTATTTTGCCCTTTTGATCAATTTTTTGTTTTCATTATGAACGTAAATAGGGCTAGTTGGTACTTCCATTCAAGCCGCAAACTTAATCTCGCTAGTTACATCGCTGCGGCGACCTAAATTCGTCCAGCGGTAACTTTTGTTTGTGTTAATTTCATCGTATTGTTTGCAGTTGTAAGTTTGTTACTAATATCTTGCGCATTTGGTAAGATACATTTTGTTTATGTACTTACTTTATAATACATAGAAACACCGAGACTTTTGAGACAAATATTTATGAATCATTCAATTTATTGTTTCCGGTGTGAATCAAACCCACGACCTCTTAATCCCACAGTCGCACTTAACGACCTCTAATACCAGCGAGGTAATCGATACTCCCACCGATACGGTATAATTGTCAGTATTTTGGGCACCAAACGTTATTGATACTGTTGATTGATAGCACTTGATGAAATTTGCTACATATTTTGAATAATTTCACTTGAAATGTTCCACAATATTTATTATTGTAATACCGTAATACGCTACAACTTCACTTACTACCTGTACTGTGCTGCAATAATGCCTGTATGCCTGCTGAGTAACGGACGAGGTCATGGCTAAGACAAGGAAAACTCGAAACTAAGCTCTGTAACTACATCTCTAGTAGTCAGATTATCTATTATAAGTGGACGTCCCGCAATTACACCTGGATAGTTCCTGTTTTCATGGAAAGACGGGAATAAAATATAACCTATATTCACCAGGAGTAGTGTATCTTTTCAACAGTGAAAGAATGTTTCAAATCGGTTCAGTTGTTTTGGAGCCAATTCGGTGCAAATCAACAACCAATCAAATCTATCCTCTTAAAGTATTGGTAAAGATTTACCATGAGTATTTTCTATTCAAATTTTGTAGGATAGGAAACTATCACGTCTTTTTCCACGGCTTCAGTCCATTGGAAGCGTGACGGGAAGATAAAGCGGAATATATTTCCATCGTCTTTATATTCACGTCACTCTCTTTCACGGCACAGGCTTAGTTTCTAAGGCAAGTGACCGTACCGATATGCAACATAATCTCAACAGTGCAAACATCAAACCTCATAAATATGCAAAATTGTGTACCTACACGTATCGTTCGTGAACAAAATTTCAAAGCATTTTTCGCTCCATCGGGTTTCACTTATACTTTATGCATTTTATGACTCACAGCTACCCGCTGGTGCATGGCCTAACGGGAAAAATCAAATCAAAGATGATTTAAAAATTTAATCTAAACTAGGTTTTAGAACTTGTTCAACATACTTTGATGATTTTTTAAACTTTAGTCTGAGAATATAAGTACAGTTCTCTTATTTTATTGACTTTGTTAGAAATATCTATAAGCTAGTAGATCTAAGTTTCATTACCTGTACGATATAACATTAAACATTGAAAAGACGTTGCCAACTTGTCTGGGTTATATACCCAGACAAGTTGGCAACGTCTTTTCAATGTTTAATTATGATACTGTCAAAGTGACAATAGACTACTTAGATATTTTGTGAGATGTAAAATCTATTTTTCTTTTATAAATAATTTCACGTGGCAACACACACAGCTCTTAGTTTAATCTGATAAATAATACGCAGGGTACGACGGCGGCGCTTTGATCTGCCACGTAATATAGCCAAATTAGATTGAGAGAATTAAGCAAAGTAATCTTACTGCTTAGTAAGATACAATAATGCTACAAAGAAAATAACTGTTAGCAGTATTATTTTAATAATTATGATGTAAATGTGGCTTATATCCTAATCGAGTCACAATTTAGTAGTTATTTTGGTAATTTGTAAATTAATGTCAGAGTTGTAGTTTACTTGACGTTTTTAAGATGTCCTTAGCAAATTGGTTGAACGTACTGGTACCTTGCGATGCATGGTTTGAATGGAAATTACAATTAAAATAGATTAAGTAATTATGTACTTACAGTAAATTAAATTTCATAAAATGTCAATGTGTTTTAAATTTAAGAATTAATTACGTACAATCAATTAAAATATTTTTTTTTATGTAAGGATGAATATTTGTATTTGTTGAAATACAATAAATTAAATTCAATATACTTAATGTCAAGATGTTGTACAAAAATTAATTAATTAATTAATAAACAAATTATTATATATATATATTAATGAAAATGGAATGAATTATATGTAGGTATGGATACAATAGTGAAATTGAAATGAATGTCTAGGAAATAAATATTTGTAATGTTGCTAATTCATGTTTATGAGTGTCCATGTGTAAATATAATTACTTATTGATTTAAATAATGTATAAATTTTTTCGATTAATCTACTTGTTAAATTAAGGGAGCTGCATCTGCCAACAAACTGCAATGCAGTTTGGCAGAGGTAAGGTTTTAAAAGATGTAATTTTTTGTGTGAATAAATGCTTTTATTATTATTATTATGTCTCTTCTTTTCTAAGGTATCTTCTTTTTTTTATTATTGAAGATACCCGGTCTTTTGGTAGGCTTACATGGGGACATATTGGTCCAACACGCAGAGGCCCTTTGAGATTTTTAATGTATTGGGCAATGGGACCCCCACTGCAGACAATTCACAACCGCCTTATGTAGAAGAACGGCAATGGACTGCCTACAATGGGAGCTAAAACTATTGTAAAATATGCTAAACTACAAAATGGGCTATTGAATAGGGGGTTAAAATGGACTGGGTGATTTGATCTATGGATGAAGACGGCGTCTGCCATTTCAATATCTTATTATTAAAACATTGGCAGACGGTGACTCGCCACTTCACTAGATGGGCCCCCTATACAATCGTCATAGGCCCGTAGGCCTGTAAGGCGACAGAGGGCAACACCGGTGTGAGCGGCTAGGGGTGTCGAGCGGTGCGGCGCCGGTTTCGCCATCGCGGGTTAGACCCGGAGCGGGTTTCCCCGTAGTTATGCCCTTGAAAATGACACTTCCACCCCCGAGCATATAGCTCTGGCTTCCTCCCTCTGACCAGCCAATTAAGGCAAGCCAGAGTTGAGATTTGCTGCACTCCCGGGAGTAACGTCTCCCGTTAGCCCATTAAATGCTAACTGGTCGAGGAACGCAACAAAACTCTGAGGAATCGGGACCGATGTGTAGCCACGCACATTCAGCTCGCCACAAGCTGCCCTGCGGATGTGTGCTTTTCTATAACCTTGTGAGATATTTATATATTTATTTATTTATTATTATTATTATTGTAGATACTGAACCTAATTATATTCTGAAACTTATGAACTAGTTCGATTTGTTCAGAAATATCTCTGTCGTATGATTATCTTATTATTCTGTTTAATATGTATGCTAATAATAAAGAAATGGTAATCCTTCAGAAGCTATTTAGTTTTATATGAAGTTATATATTTCTAAATTCATACATAGACACAAATATATAAATATTTGTGTCTATGTGTGAATTTAGAAATATATGACTTTACTTTATTTGCACCGACCTGGAAAACGATATCCAGGACCTCAACGCGGCAGTCAGTAACACTACCGAATGCGCCAACGGGCCAGTCAAACGCGATACGCACAGTGAACCATCCTCTCATTTACAATAAAATTTATTATTCATCCCATGAAAGTAGGTGTTATAAGGCCACTAGCATATTTATCGCGACCATCTTCCAGATTATGATAGTATATGTCAACATCTATCTCAACTTATCCTTCCTTATAAAGTAGTTGCTCATTTTTTCTTATTCTGAATATAGATGACTGTTTTGTGCGGGAGAATGACTGAATGTATATTACATACGAACGATCTACAAACTTTTGTCTGTATTATCACGAAGTATTACTTGGAAAAGGAAAAGAAAGACCAGAATTTAAGAGATATGTACAACAGCAAATTAAACTGTATAGTTTTGGGGATAATTTTGAAAAGCAATTAGTATGCTGACACTGCTCTCGTCGAATTTGACGGTCGAGAGCAGTGTCTCGGTGGTCCAGTTGGTTAAGGCGTCTGGTCCGGCAAACCAGAAGACGCGGGTTCTAATCATGCTCGTGACCAAAAAAATTTTCACATTAAATTTGTATAGTTTTGTTCTAGCATGCCTTAATATCCTTACTAACGAAATCAATTAATGTATATTTTTTATATTTACCTCGCCAAATTGTCGTCGCCACCAGCCTGATGGTAAACCGTGGCGCATCTAGCGATTGGGGGCCAGTCTCACAGTCCTTAAGACTTTCGACAGTGGTCCTCAAGTTGGCGGCCCTGTAATGTGCCTCTTCACGCTCCTCTTGAAGAACCCGAGATTGTAAGATGAGGGAAAAAAGTGTGCGGGCAGGTCGTTCCATGTTTTTATAGTTTGACAGAGGAACGATCTTTTGAAACGAATAATATAATTTTGCACTTAATTCTAATGGCTAAACAAATCTGGCTGAAATTTGGTACTAGATTAGATTATAATCTGAAATAACACATATGCTTATACCATTATACTTTTTATTCCTTGAATATTTACTTTGGGGACAGAAATTAAACTTGATGCGGGTGAATCAGAGGGCACCATCATTCTGTTATTGCATAAAAATCAATCACCAATGACAAATCATAAACCATTCTTAAGCTTAAATGTCTTTATTACAATTTTTATTCATTATCGCAAGGAATTTAATGAAAGAACCTCTGAATTTAGGTCCCAACGAACGAAAATAATTTATATGACTATTATTATAATGTATAATATTTGCTATAAAATATTCTTACTGGCACGCTCTGCTAACCTAAAGGTTCGCCTTTTATTCTTTACAATATTCAGAAATTTACGTACTATAAATTTACCCTGAGTACCTACCTGATAATCATTGGTTTAATAAAGACGACATGCATAAGAAGTACAAGCATAAGAAGTGTTTTTCAATAGTGCAGTTTTTAGTATTACAATTTGATAAATTCCATACCAGCGCGAAGTCCATCTGTATTCTGTTCATTCTTTGAGAATGAAACAAAGCGCTAAAAGGAAATGATCTTTTATAAATCACGAAATGTGACAACACAATAGCTGTTTCTATGCGTTTTGGATCTCACAGCTATATCCATTTAATTCCTTCCTTTGTGAGCCCGGTTAAGACTATTTCACCGTAAAGTGGAAACCAAAGGGTTACCTCCTTTGACACGATGACCGAGGCTTTCACAAATGAACGAACGCCTCAGTTTAGGTGTTCGAAAATGTTAACATGTTACTGGTTTTGTAGCGTAGTGATATCGTTTGTAGATATTCATTGCTTTTGAGTAATATTCATTTACTTAAAGGTTTAAACCTTTTCAATGATTATCTTTCCCTGTCGTTCGTATTATAACTAATCAAAAAGAGAGATGTTCGGCACGATATTTGTGATAATTTACATTACGCTTAAATTAAATTCAAATGTTTGTGTACTATGGTATACTGTTTTAATAAAATCTATTGCGTCAATTTATGAATGGTTAAGGTTAGCTCCTTTAACGTCTTTCACGAATTTTAATCTACCTATGTAGGTAGATTGGAATTCGTAAAAGCCGTTGGAAATTGAAATAATGAAGGAGAAGTAAATGTTTAACTACCTAGTTAAAAATGAACTTCTTCTGCATTTACATTCTCATTTTAACAAAAAAACATTCATCGTCCTTACAGTAGCAGGCCCATGATGGCAGCGAGACGTGAGAAACTCACGCACCCCAAAGACGCGGGATAGCACCTGGGACATCCTTCCGAGGGCTTACCCGGAGCTCCCAACCATAGGCTGTTGGACGTTACGTGAGGTTATTTAGTCGGTAGGAGTCCGGCATAACATCCATGAGGATTTTACCTCTCGTAAACAAAAAAAAATCCATCTGTCTCTACCAACAGTATCTAGGTATATGGAGCTTGCTCACCTTACGAAATTCGATTCAGTTATCTCAATTTCGACAATTTGTTTTCAATAATGAATTGGAACTGCCATTAATTGTCCATTTATTTCATCTCGGTAAATAGTGTGTTTGCTTGAATACTATCAATGTAAAATTTTATCTCAATAGATAGTCAAACGTTTCTCATTCTAATTGTAGCTTAATGATAAACTTTACTAACGATATAACTACTTCCCCCGTGTGGCGACGGGTTCAGTGTTGCGACGGGTAAGAGTACAAAATGTCGCCACCCCAATACATCCCGAGGGTGTCGTAAGAGGGGACTAAGGGAACCATTTCGCAAAAAGACCTATTGCGTCGAGAAGGAAAACTCGAAATGAAACCCGGTTGTCAGTAAAATGACAATAGTTAATCCAAGTTGAAGGCCTTATGAGTAGCTTGAAAATTTTCAACTGCGGGTCGCTGCGACCTGCGCCTGTCCATTTCAACACGGCAATAGACTCACCACCTTTTACGTGGGACATAAAACTAAAAGGAGAAATGTGGGCGTATACAATGCGTCTGCCTACCCCTTCGGAGATAAAGGCGAGACTAAATGTATGTACCCTATTTTGATCGGTTTCAAAAACTTTTACATAGAATATGCTGTAGGAACAAGAAAAGAATTGTGTTGGCTGGGGATATCAACATTAACACAATTCATCCGGCTGATAAAGAGGCGATACAATTGCTAGATATCACAGAAAACTATAACCTGCGACTGCATATTAACCAACCTACGCGTCAACGAAGATGTATCGATCACATAATAAGTAACATACCATCGGCTACTGGTGAATTGCTGCATTGGGATCTTTCTGACCACAATACGGCACAACTACTCAATATTGCGGTAACAAAACAAGAAGTACCATTGAGAAGATACTTTGTATATAAAAGGGACTACAGCAACGCTCATCTAGAAACATTTAAACTGGGTCTGTCGAGTCTTTCCTTCAGTGAAATATATAGGGTTTCATGAGACTTTTTCCCTTTTTTACAAATTATGTTTTCCTAAAACTAAAATTAAAATATCAAACGTGTCAAATAAACCGAAATGGATTACAAAAGGCTTAAAGATCAGTTGTAAAACAAAACGCCTATTACGCTACAAATACTACAAGAATAAAAACAATACAACGTTAGCAAAATATAAAACATACTCGACATTGCTTCGCAAATGCATTAGTCAGTCCATTAAGAATTGCAATTTCAGAGCATTACGTAATTCGAGAAATATCGTTAAAACGTCTTGGCGAATAATAAAAAAAGAATCTCAACCTTATAAACAGCTGGACACAATAGCTTGTATAAATCGGAACGGTGAGTTGTTGACAGACCCATGTCGTATCGCGGAGACTTTTAATGAATGCTATACAAGCCATACATGTACAAACAGTAACTTAATAAGAAATACATCCCAAACTAGTGTATTGTGTAGTATTTTCCTAAATCCGTTTCTCTGTCAAGACGTTTTCAACATTATTTTGTCACTGAGAAATACAAAAGCAGAGGGTTACGACGAAATAGCTACGAAAGTAATTAAATACTGTGCACTAGAAATTACCCCAGTTTAACACACTTAATCAATCAATCATTTAGTAAGGGTTGTTTCCCAAGCATACTTAAGTTTTCGATTGTTAAACCACTGTACAAAAAAGGTGAAAAAACATGCTTGAGAAACTATAGACCTATATCTCTATTACCTGTCTTGTCTAAAATATTCGAAGTAGCAATGTATAAACGTCTTAGTGATTTTTTTGAAAAGGAAAGCGTTTTGAGAAGCGAACAGTACGGATTTCGGAAAGGCAAATCTACAACGTTGGCATGCTACGATTTGATTACAAAGGTCTTGGACAACCTGGATAATCGCAAAAGAGTAGCTGTTATCTTTTTCGATATGTCCAGGGCATTCGATCTGGTGTCCCATAAAGTTTTACAAGAAAAACTAAACCAAAATGGAATTAGAGGCCCAGCATTGGAATGGCTTGGTAGCTATCTACGGGACAGAAGACAATCTGTAGAGATAGAATCTCTGAATGATAAAAATGATCTTGTGGCATACAAATCTCCTCCTCTTATAAATAAGTTTGGAGTGCCGCAAGGCAGTGTACTTGGCCCTTTGTTATTCTTGCTGTACATTAATAACCTTCCAACGGTTACAAAAAAATCTTGCATCCTTTTTGCTGATGACGTGTCTCTAATTATGACTAGTAATAAAAATAATGACATTAATGAATTCACTACTGACATAAATAATTCCATTAATTGTATAGTAAATTGGCTTAATAGTAATAATCTTCAAATCAATTTAAAGAAAACAGCGTTCATTCAATTTAGTACATATAATAGCCCATTGACATCTTTAAAAATAAAACATAACGATAATTTTATAAATGAGGTCAATGAAACCACATTTTTAGGCATCACAGTTGACAAATATTTGAATTGGAAGTCTCATATTGCAAAGGTATGTAGTAGGGTTAATAGATTTGTGTATGTTCTTTATGCTTTGCGCAAGACATCTACGATAGTTGCAGTGCTGACGGCTTACCATGGTTACGTTTCTTCCACTCTTAACTACGGTATTGTTTTATGGGGAAATTCTACGGAGGTGCATAAGGTCTTCCTTGCGCAAAAGAAATGTGTCAGGGCAATAGCTGGAATTCCACCCTGGGAATCTTGTAAGCCACTATTTGAATTGTACCGCGTACTGACTTTACCATGCATGTACATTCTAGAGACAGCCAAATTCGTTAAGCAACATCCTAAGTTATTTAAAACTGCCAAGGACATATTCCCTCGTAGTACTAGACATACAGATAGAATAGTTCTAGCAAAGGTACCTAACACTGCGCTATATATGAAGAACTGTACTAGAATGTGTGGACGCATTTATAATGCACTCCCTCAACAAATAAAAGACATGCCTCTGAATCGATTTACTAGAGAACTAAAATGTTGGTTGGTTGAGAAATCCTTTTACTCTTTGGAAAGCTTAGATCATCTAACCACAGGATGCGCCTTACTTAAGCATTGTTTTCTGCCATTGCACATGACCATTTGGTCTTTTGGCTTTATGAAAAGCCTGTACATCAGTACATCATTTTATATGATTAAACTAGTACATTACATTGTAGTTGACTGTACAATAACAATTAACACACAACAGCCATTACGCGTTTGTCGATTTATACATTTTTAAATGCAATGAAATTTTATATGTCTTTGTGTATCCCCCTTCACTTGTATGAAAACTGGCAGAATATTTTTGTATGCGGTGGTTCGCAAAGGCTAGTCCCGTGTTATATGGTCTAAGTTGGAAAGCTATTTTAATCGGTAAATTGGTTCTAGATCTGTCCTGTCTGACATTTTTATATTTTGAAAATTATGTATAATTATTAATATTGTAATAATAAAAATTGTAATGGTTAATATAAGTTTTATCTATTTAATGAATTTTTGGGACATATTATTTTTGACATTTTATCTTTTGACATTTTAACTTTTGACATCTTATTCTATTTACGATTATAATGTAATTTGTGTCAATTTAATATTATAATTCAGGACCATCTATTGGAGGGCACTACGGGGGCCGATAGGGCTAGACTGCGGGCTGTGTCGCAACCCGAATCTGGGGCGTGGTTACAGGCGTTGCCTTCCCCTCACCTGGGCACGCTGCTCGATGGCGACTCGCTGCGTGTGGCGGTGGCTTTACGCCTGGGCTGTAAGGTATGCGAACCTCATACATGCACCTGTGGCTCCATGGTGGAAGCGGATGGCCATCATGCCTTAAGCTGTCGGCGGAGCACTGGGAGGTTTCCGCGACACCACGCTCTAAACGATATAATCCGCAGGGCCCTTTTGACGGCGAACGTACCCTGTGTACTTGAACCTCCGGGTCTCAGTAGATCGGATGGTAAAAGACCGGATGGGCTCACATTGATCCCATGGAAGAACGGCAGATCCTTATTTGGGACGCAACTTGCGTCAGCACTGTCGCCGCCAGCCATCTTGGTCGCACTGTCCACACC
This sequence comes from Miltochrista miniata, assembly GCA_933228765.1. Classification (NCBI taxonomy): domain Eukaryota; kingdom Metazoa; phylum Arthropoda; class Insecta; order Lepidoptera; family Erebidae; genus Miltochrista; species Miltochrista miniata. The sequence continues at coordinate 4,503,322 of OW121749.1, read as the reverse complement.
CCTTCTGCGGCAGCGGAGGAGGCAAGCTCAAAGAAGAGAATTAAGTAAGCCGAGTTGGAGCCGTTGTACTTCTTTGTGCCTGTAGCTGTCGAGACCCTGGGGTCCTGGGGCAAGGATGCCAAAAACTTTGTAAAGGAATTAGGACAAAGGCTCACAGAGTCGACTGGTAACTCTCGCTCCGGATCGTTCTTGGTGCAGAGGCTGGCTGTTGCAATCCAGCGTGGAAACGCGGCGAGTGTGATGGGCACTTTTGCGCCGGGAGCGATAAGGGGCGAGTTGTTTGAGTAGTTTTTAAGTGGAATGACATTGTATTTAAAAAAAAAAAAAAAAAAAAAATATTTGATTCAAAGAATTACAAAATTTTGCATGTCGAACTACTGACTAAGTGTTAGGTTCTATTGTAATTATATTTAAGACCACTTATGTACAACAGTTATGGCAAATAAATGATGATTATGATTATGATTATGATTATGTATGTATAACTAATGCCATTTGGTAGATATATTGACGTGGCTTATCTGTCCGTCATAGTCACGATGCAAATTATTCCAGTAACGTATTTCACCTATTATTATACCTAGGTATTTTGTTTCAGAACAAAATAGCGAGTGACAGGTACAATTGCTGTAACTGGGGAGAATCAGATACGGAAACGCAATTTCAATTTAAATCGGGGCGTGGTATAGTTACACTGAATATGTGAATAGTAACCATAACATGAATTACGTATTTTGCTTCAGAAATCCTACTCACCACTCGCTTAAGAGTATAAATATCTCGGAACATTCTACACGATATTAGTGTCTCTCTTATAACAAATAGTTGGAGATAACAGAGAAGTTCCTCGCTAAAAACATTAAAGGTAGCTAAAATGCCACAGCTACAATATTTTCTGAAAACACATAGCTCGGGCAAAACACATAGCGAGTACATACTTCGTCGGTGCAAACAATCCGGTATGTCGTGCTCACAGTGCGAAACATGTTAACAAAACGCTGTTTGTATTAAACTGCTGCAGTCAAAAACATAAACAGTGAGTCCAAGATTGCTGCTATAAAGTTACACAACGATAGAGCTAAAGCAACCGTTAAAACCGGAGGTTAATGTTACTACTGAAACTATAAACTTTAAATTTTAAACACATAAATGTGTTCAATTAAGATTAACTGGGTGTTTACGTTTTGTGCGAGTACGAGAGAAAGACAGAGAGTGAGAAACTCCTTGGGTTTTGCAAACAAAGAATCCTTACTTTTATAAAAAGGGTTATAGGAAAAACTATAAAATCTATTCATTACCTTATCTGTAAACATTCTAGTCAACATTAATTCTGTGATAATATTAATAAAATAATTAACATTAACTATTCAATGCCCTGGATCAAAAACATTTTCTTCCCTACAAAGTAACAGCACAAATATGTCAACTTTAGTTCAAGTTCACAATCACGAGCGAGTGCCTCATTACCATGACAATAATCTGCAATATTGTACAAGTTCGTAGTTTGCTCAGTCGTTAGCGTTACAGAGCTTCACTAGACAAAGTTTGTAAGAAAAATAACACAAAGTTACGTATCTCAGAGGAAGTTAATTTATTTTAGATAGCGTTGGCATTGGCTTGTTTACGTGCATTGAAAATATTTCGTTAGTAAAATCTACCTTCATATGAGTAAGATTCTTTGCTATTGTTTGCGATATTAAAAAGTTTTTCTGAAATTATTTAAACGTTGTCAGTATCTAAAGAAAAGCCTTTTTAGGGTTCCGTAGCCAAATGCCAAAAGCGGAACCCTTATAGATTCGTCATGTCTTTCTGTCTGTCCGTCCGTATGTCACAGCCACTTTTCTCCAAAACTATAAAGCCTAAGCTGTTGAAAGTTGGTAAGAATTTGTATCCTGTTAACCGCATCAAGATTTTTATATAAAACTAGAAAAAAAGAAGTTAATTTTCGGGGTCCCCATACTCAGAACTGAACTTCAAAATTTTTTAATAATCAAACCCATACGTGTGTGGTATTTATAGATATGTCTTCAAAAATGCTATTGAGGTTTCTAACATATTTTTTTTCTAAAGTTAATAGATTGCGCAAGAGACACTTCCAAAGTGGAAAAAATGTGTGTCCCCGCCCCCCTCTAACTTCTAAACTAAGAGAATGTTAAATCTAAAAAAAATATATGATGTACATTGCTATAAAATCTACCAACAAAATTTGGTTTGAACGAGATCGAGTTGGTAGTTTTTAGGGTTTCGTAGCCAAATGGCAAAAACGGAACACTTATAGATTCGTCATGTCTGTCTGTCTGTCTGTCTGTCCGTCTGTCCCTGTCACAGCCACTTTTCTCCGAAACTATATGGTCTATGCTATTGAAACTTGGTAGCTAGATGTATTCTGTGAACGGCATTAAGATTCTTACATAAAATTAGAAAAAGAGCAGTAAATTTTGGGGGTCCCCATACTCAGAACTGAAACTCTAAATTTTTTTTTCATCAAAGCCATACGTGTGTGGTGTCTATAGATAGGTCTTTAAAAATGCTGTGGAGGTTTTTAACATCATTTTTTTCTTAATTCATCATCAGATAGAGCTGGTAGTTTTTTTTAATACGTCATAAACCGCAATTTCCGGTTAATGAAATCACAACCACTGCGAACGTGTTAAAACATCAGTCAAAGTTACAACGAACTATAAGAACTTTTATATTATGTTACTTGCTGCTACGAAACCCTTCATGGGCCAGTCCAACTCGCACTTGGCCGGTTTATTTTTAATACGCTATAAGCCGCAATTTTCGCCTAGAAAAATCACTACCACTGCGAACGTGTTAAAACATCAGTGAAAGTTACAACGAACTACAAGAACTTTTATATTATGTTAATTGCTGCTACGGAACCCTTCATGGGTGAGTCCAACTCGCACTTGGCCGGTTTTTGTTTTGTTGTGTTTTAATTATTTATTAAACGAAGTTACACGCATTTTTTTAGACTTTACTTCATTAAATCGTTAGGCTACTAAAACACGAACGACCTTTGACACCGCAAAGAGATACATACTTGTAATTTAATTATAATTTGTCGAAAAATAAAATGCTTTACAATATTGATTGTTTGTGAAATACGATCAATTCTAATCTCTAAACTCACCGCTCACCGATAAAGTTGAATATTAAACAAGAGATAACTGACGTCGATACCGTCACTCAGTTACGAGTAGTTCCGAGTACACGACCTAGTTCCAAGTTATTGCGAGGTCCCCTCTAGAAATTGGATGATAATTTTGTGGTACAAGACTGAAGCGCTTGTGGCCCCGCGGACTCAGTGTTCTGTAAATGATTACTGCACTAAGCAACTTTCACTATGGCCAGTCCTTGGATGGGCGACAGTGACTTACCATGCGATCATTTTGTGACATTTATTTGAGCGTTTTCGTGCTCGGAAGCCGTTGGTACCGGTTGCAAGTAAAATGGCAGTCGTTAAGCGAAGTTAAAGGTCTTTTAGGCGCTTTAAAAATTTCATCAGCAGGCCGTCACAATCTGCGCCTGTCCATCTCAACACGGTAATTCGGCTCACTACCTATTACGTGGGACACATTCAAAAAAGTGAGATATGGGCACATAATATGCCACTGCCAACCGCTTCGGGGATAAAGGCGTGGCCATATCTATGTATGTATAAGATTGAAATTAGTAGTGATGTTTGGCATTACTTGCTGTTTCATACTTCAGCAAACAGTAATCACTTAAATCACTTTAGATATAGCGAAAGTGCGGAAGCGTATTTCACTGCGGTCGACAACTCGTAGCGTTACGTTGCATCACCTAGTTATTCACTACGTCGTAGCTACGTAGCACTTAGAATCTCAGCAAATAATATTAGGTCAAATAATAAATATCTATACAAATCAGAAAAAGTCTATTTCCGTCAGCAAAACGAGAGAACGGATGGACCTATGTTGCACCCAGGACAGCAGATATAGTTTTAAAAAATACAAAATATTAAGAAAATAAAGTTTCAATGCTACCCGATTTTTAGTTCGTCAAGATCACAACCTATGTAGAGTTTTCTCCATAAACTTCCAAAACTTTTAGTGAAAACAATATTAGCCATAAGGGTGATGCCTATCAAAATAATAATAGTAGTGATGACTGCGTCTATACGCTGCTGTAAGTGTTTTGCTCAAATAGTTTAGGCATAAATTATTTCAATTCTGAGTACACTCTTTATTCTCCTTGAAATTGCCGAAAGTGGCATACCTATCAAATTATAGTAATTTCATAATCTCTACAAATGCGTAAACTCCCATTATTATGGTTACGCGAATCAGACACTGGTTCAACGGTTCCCGTTGCGTTCAGTTAGCGATTGAATCAATTGTCAAAAATTCTTCTGGTCAAAAAATACACAATTGCTGACGTTCAGTTTTACAATCTAGACCTACCGAACCTAGACCAATTTTACATAGCGTGTTGATTTAGTAACTGTCTGTTCGATAAAATTATGACCAAAAGTTTCATTATATTCTATAGGTATCGCATGGCAGCGATGAAATATTTACGGCAGTGAAAATGAAAACCGTAGCTATCAGTCATTGCAATTTATTTCGCTATCATAGCTGAAAAATTGCGCTTTTTGCACACTGAAAATGAATGGATGGAATACGTTTATGATAAATGTTATTATTTTTTCTTCGTTGTGTTTGTTTCCAACCTTTTTAAATATTTATTTTTATTTTTGTGTGGACATTCTTACGCAAATTCATCTAGTCCACATTTGGCTAATATGAGCTTGTGCTATAGAATCCTATGTATATTTCTAAATACGTACATATTATACATAGGAAAGACCCAAACTCCAATATTGGATCGATGTGGACATAATAATTATATCAAGTTCACTTTAACCTGTGGAGGAAACGTTGAGAGAGATCTTCCTCCACCAAAGGGAGGATCCTCCGACCAGACAAGGCGATCACACCTGGCCGGCCGAATAAAAGCCATATCTTTATTTAGGACGTCAGTTGTTGTTAGGTATGATGATATACATACTCTGAATTAGTTAACTATAAGTGGAGGTCTGTGCTTTCACTTATTAGATGAAAACACAGTTCAATCCTGCGATGTCTCTGCTCATTCAGAAGACAATCTGTGAAGAATATTAGTGCAAGTTAATTTTGCTTACTTTATAAATTTTAACTAAGTACCAAATTCGTGTGTAATATAGTGCGATAAACAAAATACAATATTTTCTGATGTGTCAATTGGGTTTAATGAGACATGCAGGCTTTTTATAAAAATTTCATCATTTAAAAACTGCTAGTATATTTATAAAAAACCAGTCAAGTGCGAGTTGGACTCGCCCATGAAGGGTTCCGTAGCAGCAAGTAATATAATATAAAAGTTCTTGTAGTTCGTTGTAACTTTGATTGATGTTTTAACGCGTTCGCAGTGTAGTGATTTTTCTAGGCGAAAATTGCAGTTTATGACGAATTAAAAAATCTTCCAACTCAATCTCGTTCAAACCAATTTTCTTTGTTTTTATGTTGTTTTTATGGCAATGTACAACATATATTTTTTTAGATTTATCATTCCCTTAGTTTAGAAGTTAGAGGGGGGGGGGGGGGGACACTCATTTTTCCACTTTAGAAGTGTCTCTTGCGCAAACTATACACTTTACAAAAAACAATGTTAGGAACCTCGATAACATTTTTAAAGACCTATCTATAGATACACGTACGGGTATTTTTCCAGTTTTATATAAAAATCTTAATGCGGTTCACAGAATACATCTACTTACCAAGTTTCAACAGCATAGGCTTTATAGTTTTGGAGAAAAAGCTGTGACATACGGATGGACAGACAGACAGACATGAAGAATCTATAAGGGTTCCGTTTTTTGCCTTTCGGCTACGGAACCCTAAAAATGCAAAGAGTACCTAGTATTTATAACAGATGGAGACACTATCGAATTACGGAAACCTGTAAAAATGGATGTTCGATTGTTCGAAATAAGTTAAAATACCTGTAAAGAGGGCTTTGCTCTATTGAACTGGACTAGTCCATTAAGGGATTTGTTTTCACTTTTTGTTCCAATCTAATCCATCGATGGATTTATTTCTACTTTGTGCTTATGTTGTACTACCTAAATTGACATTTTTTTACGAGCGGCCGAGTAAACAGTTCTTGTCTTATGCTTGATCATAATGATCATAGTACCATACAAATCGTATTTGAAGACTTCTGTTGGAGATTCATACAAGATCTGTGAATTGATGTACTAATACAGCAGAAACTACTTTTTAACAACCAACAATTTTCAAAAAACAAAAGTCCAGCGTAGTGAGACTCATCTTCTAATTTAATCTAGCCTAAAGCGTCCCACTGCTGGACGAATGCCTCCCCTTCTGCTTTAATACGCATATGAATAAAATTAAAGGAAAATGTAATCTAATCTACAAAAAGAAGTGAAATCCCACGAACAGTCTTTTTACGTTAGTGTGTACAAATCAATTTTGTCTACACGTAATGTTATATCAGTTGTAATAATAATAATAACTACGTATGTTTGTTAAGCGAGATAATAGCCCATACTGGTATTGGTAATTGACGTAAAGACGGACTTCTATCAATGATTAGAAGTCCGTCTGTACTGGAAATATTTTTTATACTATTTCTTTCAGGCCCGCCTATACATAAGTAATAATGAATACGTAGCTTTATCAAGCCTAAAATTGACTGGTTATTGAATCAACGTTTTCCAAGTGGCAATTTTCCATCGTCAATGGGTAGCGGTTTTGGCGACAGATTGGTGCAATGGTGTCATGAAGCACCTGGTTTTGTACCCTTGTATACCCTTCAACAGCCAAGTCACACAACATTAACTATAATAATAAAGAAATCGCAGTAAGAAACCTTAGACTTGACACGACTTTGTCTAGATCTCATTACTTTTAGAGATAACCAAGTAGCTCTATCGAGACTTGGCTAGTTTTTTACAGAATGTTTTTGGTGGGATTATTTTTTCGTGATTAGTGCCACCTAGAAAAAAACAATCTAAATTTTATGATGCAGTAAGGTGTTTTAAAAATTGTCAAAGACTAAGCTAAGAAGTCAGCTATTCCTCAAGAACAATTTACAGAAATGCTAATCAAAAGCAGAAACTAAGCCTTGGTGTCAATGGAACGTCTAATTCTTCACAGAGGTAACCTCGACTTAATCGAAAATTTGGAAGCAGGCTTAACGTAAACTCAATGGCTAGTTGATAATTTCCAGGCGTTTTTGTTTCTTCACGGTGCACATCTGCTGCTTAATTGCCACCACCTGAGTCAGTATGATGAGTTCAGCATGAACGATGCCAGCGGTGAGCTTTGGCCTCAGCAGTAATACCTATAGCATGCAGTGACCTCATCCTCCTATTGATCAGAAAGAACATCCTTGGCGTTCTTTCACTGTCTAAGTCTTTAGGGTTCCGTTCACAAAGGATAAAAAACGGGACCCTATTCATGAGATTTCGCTGTCCGTCTGTCTATCCGTCACGAGGCTGTATCTCATGAACAGTGATGTTTGGAGAGCTGAAAATTTCACAAATTATGTCTTTCTGTTGCCGCTATAAGAACAAATTTAATAGTAAAAAACAGAAAAATAATAATATTTAGGGAGGCCTCAATACAACAAACGTTATGTTTTACCATTTTATTTTTTATAACGGCGACAAATAGACGCTTGAAATGGTCACAAAATTTCGAACTGTGTATTTTCATAGAACAAACGTGATTTTTGACGGTTTTTGTACGAAACCCACCGTGCGCTCTTTGCCTGGTTTTTTTTATTATAAAACTGTGTTAGACGGATATGCAATTCGAATATAAGTAGAGTTTTGTGTATTTGTCGGTAAATGGGAATGTAAAGTCGTTTACGCATAAACTCACCGTAAATTTTCATACACGTTGACAAAGGCGGTGAAATATTGGCGAATGAAATAAGCATTTGTCTTCGGAAAGTTATTCAGATGTGTCAACGTTTGCGGTTACGACGTGTTAGCTATAATGACTTCTGCTAATAATGGGAACGTGGGGATGTGTAAAAGTGTATTATATACAGGTGAATTTTTGCAAAGGGCTTGGATGGCCAAATCCGAAACTATGAGGAATAGCTAAAAATGCTCAAAGGAGTCACAAGCCCGATTTTGATAAAACTTAAAACCTCATCATTAGATTTTTGAAAAACCAATAATTCTACCTGGGAATCGAACCCATTGATTTTGAAGAAAAAAACATATCCTTTATTATTACACTATACGATAGTGTCGCTGATAAGGATCAAATTCTGCGAAGTAATGATATACGGCAAATTTAGGGAAAGTTTGGAATTTTGATAGAATTCATATTTCATGTACCTAAATTTTGTATCATAGTTTGTTCCGTTCGAAATCCCAGAATAGATCGTTTCCCTCACATAAAAAAAAAAAACTATTCCGTGTTTTAAATCATGCTCAGAATGATTCTTTGGAGAATATTCTAAACGGAATCAATAATATTGAATGCAGTACGATCCTTGAGGTCTCGAATCCAGCTATGTATTGAAAATAATGGTCTACATTTTGAACAATTAATCAGTTAACGTAAGCAAAATAAATTGTGTGCGTTCGCGCAGCGGAATGTTGTTGAATTTAAAGATTTTAATTATGCAGATATTTAGTATATGACGTCGTGTAATTGTGTATAGTAAAAAGAAAATTGTGTATGCAGCCATTGTGGAGAAATTCGCCAAAAACTGATTCCGCTGGGCGAACGTTGTCCTGGCGGAACTTTTTTTAAATCCATGCACTTAAAAGAAAAAAAATGTTTCCAACAATTAGTGTGTATTTGTGTGTAATTGTGTATGTATGAATAAAATTAGTGTATGCATAAACTTCGGAGAAATTCAAGTTTCCGCTACGCGAACGTTTGGCCATTAGCTAGTTTTCATATAAAGCGCTTATATAGAGAGCTGTAGATTTTTACATACGTTGTTTTGAATTTGTTTATATTTGTTTAAAAAACAGATTTAGAAAAAAATGTAGGGTTTAAAAGATAAAATATAAACGTAAAATACGCTTATTAGGTCGTAGTTCGTAAAGTATACACTTTGGGGTCTAGATTTTTACGTTTATGCAAACCATGTAAGTGCCTGCAACATGTTGCCAAGTATCAATGATGTTCCGTTAGTAATTAAAGGATTATAGGACAATTTACCATGAATAGATCACTGTTTACAAAGCAGTCAAATATCACGGCGCCGGCGTTCTAAAGGAATTGCATAGTAAAATGTATTCCAATAATTAGTTTATTAATTCAACTACTCACATGCAAAATTTCATCTCATCAAATTCAGTAATTAAAGAGAAACAATTAAAATACTGTCAAAGCATCGAAAGTCTACATAACCCGACCAAGTTCGAATGACGACAAAAAAGCGGCCGTGCAATATATTTAGGTAACATTCTAAAATTTACAGTCTAATACCGGTTTTGAATTGGTACAGGTGATAACACAATTGTTGTTTCGATATAATTTATATGTGATCAGTGATTACAAAATTTTTATTGAATCTCGAAATACATTTATCCTTACCCTCATATTCATAATCGTTTATTAAACCTATTTTAGTTAAAACACATTTTAAGTCTATTGTTGTCTCTAACCAATGACAGAGTATGTTTAGCAAGCGTTTGTTAATGTTAAGTTTTTATAAACAAGGGACTAAGTCATGACAAGCACCTCAGCTGCGCTCCCGATACGCTTAAAATACACGCGCCTGTGCGCGCACATGAGTTGTATGCCAAGTTCTGCACTGCGAGGACCGCAGCGATGACACGACGCTCCACACGCTGGTGGAGTGCACGGCGTGGGCACAACAGCGCCAGGTCCTCGTAGTGGGTCTGGGCGTGGACACTCTCTCGCTCGAGGCCATGGTGCGAGCCATGCTCTCCAGCGGGAGTAAGTGGGACTGCGCCGCCTCTTTCTGCGAGCAGGTCATGCTCGCGAAGGAGGCGGCGGGCCGAGTGCGGGAGAGAACTCTCCCACCCGAGTTCCGCAGTCGGCGCCCTGGGCGCCGCCGACGTGTCTTCACCGAGGACTATCGGCCTCCATGACCGGGGGTCTGAGGACGGTGAGAGGGCCGCTCACCGTCCTTACAGAAGCAGGCCCATGACGGCAGCGTGACGTGAGCAACTCACGCACGCCCCCCCTTAGAAGCGGGGTCACACCCGAAACCCCCCATAGACGAGGGATTGCACCCGAACCACCCCCTGGGCGAGGCCGCAGTGGCGGCCGTGGGTCTGTTGGGAGTCACGGGACATCCTTCCTGAGGGCTTACCCGGGGCTCTCAACCATAGGCTGTTGGGCGTAACGTGAGGTTTTTTAGTCGGTAAGAGTCCGGCATAGCATCCTACGAGGATTTTCCCTCACGTTAAAAAAAAAAAAATGCCAAGTTCTGCCATTACTGGAGCGCGCGCCCAAGGATTGTCATGATTAGTACCAAAGAGCTGTATTTTCATTAATTAATTTATATGCTCACGGCTGTTGCACCAGAAGGGGTAGGCAGAGGTGTGACATTTCTATGTCACCCACATTTCGCCATTTTTGGGTTTCTACGTAACAGGTGGCGCGAAATAAATAATTAATACATAATTATTATATGTATACGTAACAGGTGGCATGAAACAAATAATAAATACATAATTATTATATGTAATTACAAATATTTTTGTACACAGATGTTTAATTAGAGAAGTACTTGTTAATAGGAGATTTATTTTTATCGTAGATGGTGGCGTTATAATTAAAAAATATTTTTCATTCAAGAAATGCAATTGTTTAAATTTTTCCTACCGCTTGGGTACGCAACTGTACTATAATAATAAATACTATACTGGAAGGTTAAGAGCGTTACTTAGATATATGGCACGGCCGCTTTTTTGTAGCCATTCGAACTTGGTCGGGTTATGTAGGCTTTAGATGTTTTGTCAGTATATTAATTGTTTCTCTTTTATTACTGAATTTAATGAGATGAAATTTTGCATGTGAGTAGTTGAATTAATAAACTAATTATTGGAATACATTTTACTATGCAATTCCTTTAGAACGCCGTGATATTTGACTGTTTTGTAAACAGTGATCTATTCATGGTAAATTGTCCTATAACCCTTTAATTACTAACGGAACATCATTGATACTTGGCAACATGTTGCAGGCACTTACATGGTTTGTATAAACGTAAAAATCTAGACCCCAAAGTGTATACTTTACGAACTACTACCTATTAAGCGTATTTTATGTTTATATTTTTATCTTTTAAACCCTGCATTTTTTTCTAAATCTATTTTTTAAACAAATATAAACAAATTCAAAACAACGTATGTAAAAATCTACAGCTCTCTATATAAGCGCTTTATATGAAAACTAGCTAATGGCCAAACGTTCGCGTAGCGGAAACTTGAATTTCTCCGAAGTTTATGCATACACTAATTTTATTCATACATACACAATTACACACAAATACACACTAATTGTTGGACACATTTTTTTTCTTTTAAGTGCATGGATTTAAAAAAAGTTCCGCCAGGAAAACGTTCGCCCAGCGGAATCAGTTTTTGGCGAATTTCTCCACAATGGCTGCATACACAATTTTCTTTTTACCATACACAATTACACGACGTCATATACTAAATATCTGCATAATTAAAATCTTTAAATTCAACAACATTCCGCTGCGCGAACGCACACAAATAAATTGTATTTTGTTAAAGATGAGCACTTTCCTTTAGTTTGCCGTATGTAATTACTTCCCAGAATAAGGTCCTAAATAGCAACACTATCGTATGGTGTAATAATATAGGGTGTGTTTTTTTTCCATAATCAATGGGTTCGGATTCCCAGCTAGGACTATTGGTTTTTCAAAAATCTAATGATGAGGTTTTAAGTTTCATCAAAATCGGGCTCGTGACTCCTTTGAGCATTTTTCGCTATTCCTTATAGTTTCGGATTTTGCCATCCAATCCCTTTTAAAAAATTCACCCTGTATATAATAATAGATGTAGGCATAGTTTAGAGATAACTTAACGATGAGAGAGAGAGAGAGAGAGTGCTGATACCACGAGCCTTATATTGATGCATCATTATTTGCAAGCAGCCCTCGTGGTCTCGTGGACTCAGTGTTCTGTAAACCATCACTGTAGCTAGCAACATTTACTATGGCTGGTCATGGATAGGTGACCATTACTTGACCACTTTGTGACATTTATTTGCGAGTGTTTCCGTGCTTCGTAAGCCACGTTACTCCGTTGGTCCCGGTTGCCAGTAAAATTGCAGTCAGTTAAGCCAAGCAGAAGGCCTTTATTTGAAAAATTTCGAAGTCACAATCTGCGCCTGTCATGTGTCTGCCCGCGCCTGTATCAACTGAGCAATACAGTTCACCACAGTCATTAAGCGTAACAAAATCTACAAGGTGAAATGTGGGCCAATAATAATGCTTCTGCCTACACTTTCGAGGATAAAAGGCGTGATCAATTATGTTTGTTTGTACGTATTATTTGCAAAATAAAAAAAAATTGCTACTACTTATATTTCATTACCAAGATCTATATTACGTATAAATACGTAATTATCGAGTTATTTTTCAGTTTCCTTTTTATTAGAGCCGGCAAAGAGCATAAATTTCAACTTGCTGCAACTAACAGGCTCTTATTAAATTCATGTGTACGTTTGTATTTGTTGACTATTTCGGGCTTGATTTTGCCCTGCCTTGAGTGATGAAATGTAATTAAACTTTGGGAAATCTTACACATACATATGAGACGTGCATCCAGACGTACGAAATATTCTATTTATTACACTGTATTCTCTGTATAAAAAGAATTCTCACACACCATTTTTCTCGGTTTAAGTGCTATCGATTTTCGTAGGCACTAAATTGTCACATTTGCGGGACCTTCGAATTACATCCATAATTTATTGTTAGACTAAATCATCAATCTTGTACAAGGTCATGGTGTAATCAGCCTTAATGTGGCCACATGGCGATTTATCGTACATTTGTGAGCAAACACGCAATGTCTTTGACATAAAGGTGACGTCATCATCACCCTAAACTATTCGTACTGTTGTTTTTCTTCAACATATACAATCACATAATAGACTTCGACGACAAATTTGCTGTAGAAACATACAGCCCAGAATGGGCAGAGCTTTTTAAAACGCATCGAATGCGTTTTCCTGCTAAAAAAAACGGTTGTCTGATCAGTGAGAGTAGGTAGTATTGGTGAAATTATGCTTGGGTATCTTCACAGGCTTTGGCACGCTCCCAAAGGCTGTTGAAGTGCATCAGCGAGACTGGACGGAAAATCTCTGGTATACTGGCTTTCAGGGGTTCTGGGTTATTTATCAAAGAACTTCGCGTACGATGCTCACTTTAAACATTCGGTTGAGCTGATAAGTTTAATCCCTTTAATTTGTTGGGCACCGGATACTATACACTATAGTTTTAAACTACAGGTTAAACTTCGCCTTCTCGCCGAGCAATCTCTTTTCGTACTGAACGTTAATCTCCATTAGAAAAATATTAACTGACAAATGTCACACAAATTTTATTTATTCATTTTTTATTTATTTTTGTTTATTAATTTTAACATACAGCTATTATTACCTAATGCAATAGTGTAGTACACATATATAAAACCAGCCAACAGCCATAATTTCCCATCCCGTAGATTAAAATATGTAGTAAATAATAATATTATTTACTCTTAAAATCTACGGAATGTTTGATTATGATCATTTACTTTTGATATAATCAAAAGGAAATGACCATACGCAAAAAACGGACAGAAATAATAAATTGAAAATAAAAAGGACATAAAAATGCGATCATCACAATTATTATTACGTGTTGTGGTCATGCAATTAAAATAAGGTAAGGGCAGACTACAACTTCATAAAATTAATTTAACGTTTTTTATACGCAAAACATTCCCTGCGCATAATAGCATTCTGCGGCATTGCTATTAATATAACTTTTATCGAAATATAGCGGTGTATTGTGTAAACTTGACGTTATATTGTGAGTAGTTTAATGGTGCTCGAAGTAAACGTTCGTTTAAATAAAAATTGTAGTTTTTCACCGGTATGCATGCATTTTGTATTCATAATTTTGGTGTGAAATTTGTATAGGTACCAGAGTGAAAAATATAATGTTTACGTCAAATGACGGCAGAGATACGGTTTGAAACCTATACTTTTTAGGCGTAGCACGTACTTGTGTATCGAAGCCCTGGTTATTACAACAGAATGGTTAGATCACTAAAATGTATGAACTAGGTCTATCGAAGGTTACACGTGTCAATTGCATATGTTATTTTGGAAACGGCATCACATATTATATTTACAATGTAGTACTACATTGTAAATATAATATGTGATGCCGATGCCTGTGTGACTATTACAGTACCTTAATATTAGATTTCGTGGGTGTTTCAAAAGTCAGGTAGCTGTGATATAACACAAAGAAATAAATATATGAGTTTTATTTTGTTAAACTAGTGATCGTCGAGTCTTCCCCCGCGCAGCTTCCATTCCCGTGGGAATACGGGAATACAATATAGCCTATGTTACCCGGGGATAGTGTAGATTCCTAAACCTGATACAATTTTTCGAATCGCTCCAGTAGTATCAGAGCCTATTCAATTCAAACATACAAACAACAGAATCTTTCCTCTTTATAATATTAGTATAGACTAAGTAATAATCAGTTCAAATTTATTAGAAGAAGCGCCCCAGCTTCCTTTGTCACTGTTTTTTAACGATCACTGTGCTAAGCACCTTGCACTATCATGAGATAGGCTAACAATCCATTAAAGTTAAATCATTGGTGCAAGCTACTGTCAATAAAGGCAATTTTTTTATACTTCTAAGGTGGCAGACAGGCATACCGCCCACCAGATGGACTGGTGGTCATCGCAGCCTATGTACGTTTGCTCCAGTACCAGAGGCGTCACACTCGCGCTGCCGACCTTATGACCCCTTCATACTGTAGGCTTTTGGGAAAACCGATGCAGTTTGGAGTCCTATCGGCGGCTTGAAAATAAACATATGAAAATGTTCAAAATTAGGTAGCCACAACCTGTCACAGTTCGATCCAAGACGGCAGTAGACTCACCCGCTTTTTATTCTACGAGACTAACTACCTACTATTAAAATTTGGCCATTTAATAGTAGATATTCATCTGCCTACCACTTCTAACAAAAAGGCGTTCTTTTACAGAAGCGAGCCGAATTAAATTGTTTAATTCTGTATTTCAGTTAGTCGTTGTTATTGTGTCACGTAACGAAGTAACCGAATGCTACAAATAAATGCAGTTCTTTAAAATCGAATAAAAGTAATTCCACTGTACAAAGCCTTTAATTTGCCGTAACAATGGAATCAGAGATGCAAACAAACCACTGTTAGCTTAGTTCTTTTAAAATTCTTGAAGATTGAAGCTGTTTGAGAATTTGTGGTTAGACTGTAATTGTATTTGCAGACTTTTCTTCATTTGATAGAGTTCAATTAATTCTTCTTTGAACGTAATTAAAGAAAGCTAGTGTTGTGGGTTCTGCGATTTTGTGGTTTCAAATGGTCATTGTAATTTTGAAACCAAACCAACAACCACCTCTAAATCTAAAGTTAAAGAGCCTTTCCTTTACCCCCTGCCCAGAAGAGACATTTTACGCGGGTGTCATACTCGCGAGAGCATTTGGACTCTATAAATTATTATCTGACTGAAGTATCTCGGCTACTCGCCTGTGTGCCCGGGCAGGGGGTTAGAAACGTTCAACAATAGCAGCAGCAACGCGTTTAAATATACATTTTTAATACCAAAACATGCAAACGTCTGAATCTTTTATCGCCCAAGCAGTATTATGTGTACCTATACTAAGCTGTCCTCAGTCACGGAATGTGTGTGTTGTGTAATTTCCTTTTATAGCCCATACACAAGTGTCGTCGCTTTAGTTGATGACGATATTGGCTTTGTTCGAACATAAAGTGGAGTCTTTTCATTAGTACTGAACCAATTTGTGGAGGTGCAAACAATGTATTGAACAGATTGTCTGATAAAGGTGTTAGAGTCTGTGTTTTGTTATGTACTGAAGCGTGCCGGAAGGTATTATTACAATTAAAAACATCTACACTTATTCTGGCCAACTAATATCAATGTCTGATTTATCATTCGGACTTTTATCATTCGAAATTTTCCTTTCTGCATCATGTTACAGCTTTTTGTATTTCTGTATATACGATAAAATATAATAGTATAAAATGAAGCTCTGCAACGTTTAAGCTCTATAATATGCATTTTCTGCAACGCAGGTATTCAAAAGTGTAGCTCAAAAAGTAAAGTTAATGATGCAATGTGGCAATCTGATATTTTTTATCTTAAATTGAGCTAATATAAGCTTGTTCTATTCGATTTCAATAAACTTAGTATATTTCTAAAAACATACATCAATATAAATAGAATAAGAAACCAAATTCAAAATATAGCATTAACAGATCTTATGAATATCTATTTGTTTCAACCCGAAATCTGCTACTTTACTGCTGTGCTTTGATTCGTAAAGAAAGTGGCAAAAAAGAAACGTTAGTTGCTATCGCGGTTCCTGCGATTTAACCCCGTGATGGACAGACAGACAAACAAATGGCAAAGTCTCATGAATAGTACGGAACCCTAAAAAGAGAAAAGCCTGCAGCGGTTAATTCGATCATAGCTGTGTAACCAGACACTTTGCATGGCAGAAGTATTAATCACTATTTTCTTCTTACAACGTATTTACACAATAAAGATTTCTAAGCTCCAATAGCATTAATAGTCTGTTTTTGCTGCAGTAAATTAGAACCAGACAAAGAAACAAATCTCCCAGCTGCCGTTCTCTCACCTGGCCATAAATTAAATCAAGATTACAGACAATTAAACTACATTTGTCCGTCTGTCCGTTAAATTTCGATTTGTATGCTAAGCCATGATTGGCGTATGTAAATGGCATGGGTTTAGAATAGTTCATGTGAATGGTTTCGGGTCCTATTGTTCCGAGTTTTGGGAGGCAGTAAATTTTGTTTTTGCTTAGGTGTAATTAGTTGGTTTGTTGATAAATGATTTCCATTTACGTATGTAAATTAATAGATCAAATTATATATGTTATACGAGTACGAACGTTTGATTTTGTATGAATCACGGTCTGAATATTTAAAGATCAATTTTGAAAACATTTGGTTGTTAAAAGCCAAACCAATATAATGTACGAAATCGTTGCGCGGTATTGAGAGTTCCACCTTAACCCGAAAAACATAATCAGTTGTAACAAAATTTACTGCTAACACCCAACTAAAGTGAATTCTGGGCTCTTACATAAGTTGAGACATTAGATGTAATATATACAATTCAGTCCGCGCCGAAGTCGTGGTGATTTGAATTGTTTTAGAATAGTCTTAATCTTTAAGCTCTTTTATGATTAAGCAAATAGGGCAGTTTCACACGCTGCTTGATGAGTCTGCTGCAGAAATACCTCTCCTTTCATACACGTGTGTGACGTAAACGCAGTTGCGGAATCAGCTAGTTTGAAATAATTTTGATAAGCAACTATTATAGTTATTTATAATTTATGATTGAGTTAGCATACTAGCAAAGTGACGGTTCTATGACATCATCAAAATGGTTATAGTATAATCCGAACAGATAAACGCTTAGTCAAAAATTAAATTTACCTAAATGAAAGACTATTAGTGCAAAATCAACCTTTATAGAACCAGTAGTTAACATTTATCACCAGTTATAGTTCATTTTTTATTTCAGAACATTGTTCTTTAATTTGCATATTTTAATTGCAATTCTTGATTAGAAGCTTTTCTAAGGCAGTCGTTGAAGAAAATGTACGGTTTTAATATACAATATTTTTTTAACAAGTTTAGTTCGACACGCTACTACACGGTATTAAATATTATTATTTATTGAAGTAAAATTAGGGGTAATGTTATAAAAATATTGAACTAAAGTCCGACGAAAGTAGGACTTTAGTTCAATATTTTTATAACATTTTTCATAAACTACATAGATACAATGGCATACTAGCTTTTCCTTTTTTCAAAAGGGGTTGAGGTTTTCACATTTCATGAGTGTTGTTAAGTCCCACGTAATAGATGGTGGATCTATTGCCATTGTGGAACGTAGAAAAGCAAATTGTAACTACCTGCTGCTGTAATCGGTCACATAACTCAGTTTAAGATGTATAACGAAGTAATAAAATATCCTAAGCAAGTGAGACTACCCACAAGCGGGTCAGTGTAAAATCAATTTATGTATTACTAGCGAACGTCACGCAGTTTCACCCGCGTAAATTCCGTTCCCGTGGGAATACGAGAATAAAATATAGCCTACGTAACCTGGTGATAGTGTAGCATTCTAACAGTGAAAGAATGTTTCAAATCAGTTCTCTAGTTTTGGAGCCTATTCGTTGCAAACAAACAAACAAAAAATCTTTCCTCTTTATAATATTAGTATAATATAGACTATAGACTCTACCTTAGACTATTGTGAAGCCTGCAATCCTGTTTTCGATTAATACAATTGCTTCACTGATTACGTTTACAAGGTAGTGATCATAGGTTCGGTGGGATGAAAACGTTACTACAAACGCACGTTATTCTTTCAGTGTGACGAAGGATCTGGGTATAAAACAAAAATCAAAAATTATAATTTATTGAAGAAAAACTAGAATCAAGCAAATAACATTATGCGGCCAAGAACTGATATCCTACACAAACCATGTCTGGGTTTACAGGATAAATTTATTATAATATAATTAATGTATTTGTATAAAAATAAATAATAAATAACTAATTCAGTGGTTTCAAAAGTTCCAGGTTAATGGAGATGACGAGACAAGTTTCATATTTTTGTCTCTATATGCAACTTTGCACACACACAAAAATATGTTAAACAAATTGTGGTGTAACACATTCACATACATAATTTTCTGTATCCCAAAACATCTGTACATTATACGTGTTTTAGAATTCATAATTAATTGCTATTCACATAGACGCATCTACTTGTTCGTGTATTAATATGCAAATGCGGGATGTATCAGCTCTTGTGGCGGCTGTCATGTGCCTCAGTAACTTCGAATAAGACGGGTATATCGTCACTTGATGGTGTACTACACAAAAGCACATAGGTACTTACCAACACTCACTCATATTAGGGTAAATAGGTACAGATAACCTACTAATTTTATAAAGTAACTGACTCATGAAACTTTGTTTACGTCACGTAAAAGAAAGAAAGGAAGGTGTATTTATTCATCAGACTTTTGTGTTTTGGGTGTTTGCTTTATCGTAAAAATGCTTTAAGATTATGTTCTTTGTAAAACAATACAGTCTGAATAATATAGGAGTGGGCCGAATTGTTTTGTAATTGATCTAATATTAAAGCCCTTCTATTATAAAGGAAGTACCTACACTATTTTCCCACTCTAATTCGAGCTTAATGAATAAAAGTACTTGTCTTTCTCTCTCTTATGTAAATGAAGTTGCGATGGTCAGCTAGTCTAAATCTATACCTACTAATAATAATATTATCAAGAGGAAAGATTTGATAGTTTGTGTGTTTGTTTGTTTGCATTGAATAGGCTCCGAAACTACTGAACAGATTTGAAAAATTTTTTCATTGTTGAGAAACTACACTATCCCCCAGGTCACATAGGCTATAATTTACTCCCATACACCCACGGGAAAGGGAGGTACGAGGGTGAAACCGCGTGACGTTCGCCAGTTTATTATATAAGTAGAATAACAAACAAATGTGAGTCAACACTACAATACACATACACTGTGATTGCCACAGGCACGTGTCGACCCGATGGGGGAATGGCTTATTTTTAATAACACCGCCATTTTGATTTATGACTCTGAAAATTTTGACGCGCTCCCTATTGTATACTCGGGGTAATGAGTATGCAATTTTTGACACACCTGCTTGGCTGATACCGATGATATATCGTCACGTTATAAGCACAGAAATGGTAATTTTATTTTGGTTTAATTTGGCTTGTCTTTATCAGATTTTGGTTGAATTTATAAATGTTATTTTTTCGTTTCAGAGTTAATCGATTAGTAGCGGAAGTCACGCGGTTTTACCCAAGTAGCTCCCGTTCCCGTTGGAATACGGGAATTAAATAGTATAGCCTTTGTCATCCGCGAATGGTGTAGTTTCTCAACAGTAAAAGAACTTTTCCAATCGGTTCAGTAGTTTCGGAGCCTATTCGATACAAACAAACAATCAAATCTTACCTCTTTGTAATATCAGTATAATATATAGACGAAGAAACAAATTTTACCTCTTTATAATGTTAATTATGTGAACTTTAGACTAGCAGATCCCACTAACATACATCATTATGACTCAACATGTATACAAATACATACATACATACATATATCGCTCATCCCAAATGGTAAATGCTACCCGCCGCGGCCGGCTTATCTATTTTTATCTCAACTCATTAACAGTCCATTAGATCATTGGTTATTCACAAGCCGGCAGCATTTGTTTACGGCCTCATTTCGTTTCTATGTAGGATTTAGTTTTGTGGATTTGTGTTGAGATATTCAACCGCTGACTTAGAGCTAGTAACAGTAGTAGCGCTACAAATTATGTCAATTAGTATTTAAGGATAAAGTTTATGTATTTAAGGAAATCTATGAAATTGTAAGAAAGCATCGCAAAGTATAAATAATGACTATAAGATACATTTTAGCCGCAAAAGGGTTGTTCTCCCCATGTTCGTGAAAGGTACAGTTGAAGTCAAAACGCCATTCGACACAGCTTATATCTTACACCACACAGTTTCCAGTAACACGTTCAGCGAAGCGGAAAGGTGCTCAGCGCGGTTTCAATTAGTTGCTTGGCCATCCCTCACAGTCGGCCAATAAAGAAGCCACTTTCAAACATATCCCCGTGTAGATCTAAGCGACACGGAGATTAAATTCCACAAATAAGGTGTTATTTAGATTTATATTGTTAGTAATATTGCCATTTGCTGAGCTAATAATCTGCTGGACTAGGACAGGACAATTTTTCTTAATTGTTTTGTCGATTTTTAGTAAGTAGTGAGTAATAAAAATCTTTGAAAAAATACTTTATTCCTTGACTTTCTGCTGTTGTATATTCAGCAGGGAAATAACTACTAACCTAAATCTGTAAATATAAAACTGTAAGTTTGTCTATGTTATTTGTACAAAACAGGGGGGGGGGGGTACGGGAAAACTTCAACACTAGAGTGGAGCCATTAGCTAGGTTATTATTATCATCCTTGTGCTTATAGCAACGTAAGCGAAAGAGCGTGAGGTCTTACCATGGCGATTTATTTACTCTTGCTAATTTTACTGCAAAGACTTCACTTTTAATCAGGTGAGGTGAATTGTTTACATAATCACGTCTAGTGCTGATCTATTGCACTTAGAAACGATCGTGTTGACTATTGTTTCTCATAATGCTCAACCGTTCGACTTCAAACCGTATACGGTATAATGATAAAATAGCATTCGCCTCGTATTTGGAAAATTATGAAAAAAACATTTCAGTAATGAACGCTTTTCATCTACGCTTCCACGCCAAGATTTTAATTTCCATTCTTGACAGTATGCCAATAAGGCATTTAATTACTAGTAAAATCTTCAAAGTTTTTTTTTTAAATTAGATTTTTGTTTCAGTCAAAGACTCAAATTACTATAATATGATAAAGGTTCAACCTAGCCTACCTATTATAGTCAAATCAGCATGCATATTATGTTCAATGGCTCAATCATTTTGAAATAATTGTAAAACGTAATTAAACCATTTTATAGAACAAATGTACCTATTATTCGAATGAATTATAACAACTATCCTATAACAGACACTCGCTTTCTATCTCGTTACAATTAGAACAGAAAGGAATATGTGTAAAAAATATTTCTTACCGGCCGTGGCCGCAAATAATTAGTTGATGAACTGGATAGGTATAGAACTTGCCAAGTGTAAGTCCAACATCAAAGTAACTTTTATAGTTTAACATTATTATCTTTACAAACTCAACCACCAGTAAAAATCGCCTATAATATAAAAATATACGATACATTTTTTTACGCCTTGGTTCTCAAGATTTATTGTACTAATAACGATTCATAGGATATTTTTAATCTATGTTATCATTTATTTTAATGATTTATTGAATTTTTACGGCATATGTGTTAGCATTGCAGCGCGGTACAAACGTCCAAAAGGCACCTTCGATCGGTTGGATCATAGGTATACCAGTCTATCACTACAGTAGTATGAAAAGAAATATTTTAGCGGCGTATGAATTGTGCTGTGCACCAGGTGAGACGGGACGCGGGTAACCGATTTGAATGATTCTTTTCATTCATGGATGTTGCTTACTGCAGTGATCGTTTACAAAACACTAAGTCTGCGGGGTCACAAGCACTTCAAACTTTTAAACTGGAAAATATTTAAACTATTTCGAGGCACCGCCCTTTTCAAGACAAACTAAGCATACCATCCATCCGAACACGGCTACCCTAAGAAATTCAATCAGTCGATACCAAAGGCCTATCTCTAAAAGGGTTCAGCGATGTGCTTGCCTAATGGGACGGAATTGTTTCCGATCCGATACCATTTGAAATTCCTATAGAGCGCCAGTATTTACAAACTGTACGGTTTCTTTTGAGTTTTTGTTGACATGTGTGTTTCAGTAAACAGATATCTCAGTGAAGCCTTTTGAAATGGTTTTTGTTAAATGTTTGGAATACATTTGGACCGAAAGTGTAGTTTTTGGTATGAAAAATGTTGGAGTATCTAAAAGATTTAATAAAGAAGCTGACACTAAAAAATCCGGCCAAGTGCGAGTCGGAGTCGCGCACGGAGGTTACAAAACCAGTTTCACTGTATGGGTACCCTTCAAGATTTCTTATGCCTTTAGAAATACAACAACTGTGAAAATTTCACCTGTCTGTCTGTGTGCCAGAAGATAGACTGTCGTACCGCAGATTCTCATTAATAGTGACCCGTTTTTACCCTTTTTTTATACGGAATCAAACTCAAACTCGAACTCAAAAAAAACATTTATTTCGCATAATCCTAATACATAGGCACTTGCGACACGTCAATGAATACAATGCAAATAGTACCACCAGTTCGGAACGCGGCCCGCTTGAGAAGAACTGGCAAGAAACTCGACGGGCTTTTCTTTTTGTGCTCTATTTACAAAATTTAAACTAAAAATCACTAACTATTGCTTGAGATTGCAGTAGAGCAAGCAGATCATTTCCAGGCTTCCTTGTCAAGCAAATAATCGTCAATTGAATAGTAGCCCCTGCGGTACAATTTACTTTTTATACACTTTTTAAACTTATTTAAGGGCATACTTTTTATTTCATTTGGAAGCCTGTTGTAAAAACGTATACAGTTACCCAGGAAGGAATTACTGACTTTTTTCAGTCTACACTGATGACAAGCAAGGTTATCTTTATGTCGGGTATTTACACTGTGTATATCGCTTAACTTAACGAAACTAGATAGATTCTTTTGCACATACATAAGATTTTCAAAAATATATTGTGATGCTACAGTCTTCTGACTGTAGCATCATATTTACCTCTTTGAATTTTTCGCGCAGAGAGACCCTTGGACCTAATCTATGGCTCTTATGGCTTGTTTTTGTAAAACAAAAATTGAATTTATATCTGCGGCATTACCCCACAGTAGAATACTGTAAGACATAACACTGTGGAAGAAACTGAAATAAACTATTCTAGCTGTATCTACATCAGTCAAATGCCTAATCTTTTGTACCGCAAATGCTGCTGAACAAGCTGAATCCTAAATATTACACTTTACCTAGATAAAAAAGTAAATTCAAAGCATTCACAATACATTAATATATGTAACTGAAATAGAATTGTAATAAATATCACAAGATTCCAGTATTTAAGTGACTTAATATTTTTTTATAGACCAGATACCTCCCCTAATCACATTGTCAAATTATCGTCAAGTTATAAAGCTAAGTAAAATCTACTTGAGAAATAACGAAAAATCTATTCTTAACCCTAGAACCGTACCCATCATAGACTTTAAATAACAGTACCCAGGGGTACTAGTGTACCCCGTTAAAGAAAACATTTTTTTCATAAGAATAGACATTAATTAATATAATCGACATACATAGACTTTTATGGCACTTATTTCAGTCTCACGTTACATAATTAAACAAAAATTACCAAACTTATATTAAACAGTTTTGGCAAATCTTCTATTGGTGCTCTAAACATATAAATTTTTTACATTTTTCACATCGAGTGCTTGATTTACGGTCTTTTGACCTGGGACAAAAGGAACATCTACCAGATTTTGAATCTGAAGTGGATGGAGCACTAGAAGGTCGTGCATTTTTAAAATACCGCCAATACTTATTTGTGCATGCATTTTGTAGATGCTTACCCAGGGGTGCTGTGGTACTCCACTCAGGCTTGCCACGATCGCACGCTAACAGGACTGGCGCCTGGCCGATGCTTCGACACGATCCCCCGCCCCCCGTAAATACGAGGAGGTGCGAAAAGATCCGTTTTAAAACAAAAAAGTTATAGTCAAAATTTTTTTTTTTTTTCAGTTGTACCCCAGGGTACGGTTCTAGGGTTAAACTAAGCAATATGAGCGTGTTATCTTCTTCCAAAAATAGATAATATGATTACACTTGTTATAAATGAGCTTCAAGGAGCTATTCTTGAAACTCATTGACTTTTATGAGACTTACGTGGGTATATACCTACCTGCTTATTATTGATGGTAATAAAAAGCAGTACTGGGGTCGGTGTGAAAATGAGATATGAAAATAAAATGTCTATATTAAGATGATATGAATCGAGCTGAAGTCTAGACGGGATACTTTATTTGGTGTGGTGGAAAAGATGGTGGGTACCTTTTGTTATTTTTCATTTCTATGTTTTTTGTTTATAAACTTGTGTTCATCCTCTTAAAACCTCATTCAAATTGTTAAACTAGGATACAATAAGTTGCATAGGTACCTAAATTTGTTTTTCAATTAAAAAACCACTTGTCCGAATATGAACTATAATGATTATTCAATCTGTCCTGGTTGCCAAAATTATGGATGCTTTGCTGGTTCTAGTCCCATTTTTGGGTTACCTATCTTTAAAAAATACGAGTAGGTAATGTGAACAAATCCTTAACTTCTTTTTACCTAATAAATACAGACTTATTTTTTTATTTACAATTATGCTACTTAAGACATAATGCAGTCTTACAAAATTAAGCAGTACCCAATTGGCAAAAGTATAATTTAATTATGCTACAAAGAGAAAGTTTCAATGTTTTACACTTTTTTGATAAGTAACAAATTTAAACAACTTTTCGGTCAATTAGACTTGGAATTCAAATACTCCTGAAGTTTCCAAGGGTTTATTACGTTTCTTTTGTGGCAACTCGAAAATACTTTTATTTTAAGCGAACCTTAAAGTCAACGCACTTATATTTGCTTAGCCATTAAAGGGGTGAAGTCGAAAGCTTTTCACTTGGAATATTTGCATGTTTTCAGCGACTCCACTGTGCTGACAGAGGAACATCTCGTGCAAGGGTGTTAGGCTGAATAAATGATGCCCACATCACCCTCTGATGGCTCTCATTGTTTTCAAGTGAATTGTTTCAAATGTTTTCTTTAAAGATAAAACATGTCTAGATCTTTATTGTTTCTATCTTCATCGTATAGAAAAGGTTAAATGACTTCAATAATATCCACAAAATGCTTCTCTGATTGGCACAAAATGAAACAAAGATGCAGTGCGGTAATCTTGAACAGGATCTTACTCAAAGCGGTTGCATGTGATTTAGTGTGAACTGTGGTTTAAAGAAGTCACAATAACACTCAGCAGCTATATTACGTTGTAAACTGCAATACAACGTAAAAGCTCTAAGTAAAAAGTAAAAAATAAATCGACTAACTAAATAATTACACGTTTGACCTAAGTCGTAAGTAGACTTTACGACTTAGGTTTGTGGACCGTTCTAAAGTCAAAAAACATTTATTTCGCATAATCCTAATACATAGGCACTTGCGACACGTCAATGAATACAATGCAAATAGTACCACCAGTTCGGAACGCGGCCCGCTTGAGAAGAACTGGCAAGAAACTCGGCGGGCTATTCTTTTTGTGCACAACATATTTACAATAAGTAGATACTATAAACTAAAACTCCATCAGTAGAGCAAGCAGATCACTTCCAGGCTTCCTTATCAATCAAATAATCGTCAATTGTATAGTAGTCCCTGAAGCACAATTTACTTTTTATACACTTTTTAAACTTAATTAGGCGCATGCTTTTAATTTCGCTTGGAAGCCTGTTGTAAAAACGTATACAGTTACCCAGGAAAGAATTACTGACTTTGTTCAGTCTACAATGATAAACGGCAAGGTTGTTTTTATGTCTGGTGTTCACATTGTGTCTATCGCTTAACTTAGTAAAACTAGATAATTTTTTCTGAACATAGGTACATAAGATTTTCAAAAATATATTGTGATGCCAAAGTCACACAGATTTAATTCTTTAAATTTTTCGCGCAGAGAGACCTTTGGACCTAATCTATTTAAGGCTCTTATGGCCCGTTTTTGTAAAACAAAAATTGTATTTATATCTGCGGCATTGCCCCATAGTAGCATACCGTACGACATTACACTGTGGAAGTAACTGAAGTACACTATTCGCGCTGTTTCTACATCAGTCAAATGCCTAATCTTTTGGTGTGATATGACACAAGCGTTTGACTATGTAGATCATAATATTTTAATAAATAAGCTGGACTGAAGTAAATTTAAAATATTTCCCCTTATGCCGTAGCATAAGGGGAAATATTTTAAATTTACTTATAGCATATTTGACTAATAGAATACATCTGACTGCGATTACTAAATTAAATACAAAAACTAATTACGAGACCACATATGTATCAAAACGACGCATTGTATCCTTTGGCGTTCCACAAGGCAGTGTGCTGGGACCCTTATTGTTTACTATTTACATTAACGATTTACCGAAAGCTACAAACTATAAAATAACACTTTTTGCTGATGACAGCACAGTAACAATACCATGCACCACTTTGGACGCATATGAATATGAAGTTAATAAAACGTTATCTGATATAATTAAGTGGATGAATAATAATAACTTAAAAATAAACTTCATAAAGACAAAGATAATGCATTTTAGTCAAAGACAGCAATCAACAATAATGGACGTAAATTATCATAATAACAAAATTCTTGACACGGACAACGCAAAATTTTTAGGGTTATTGATTGATAGAAAACTCAATTGGAAAGGTCATATCGATGGTTTAGTAAATAGACTAAATAGTTCAGCATATGCCCTACATAAACTTTCAAGGATAGTACATACAGATGCTATACTAACTGCGTACCATGGACTTGTTGCATCAGTGCTAAGATACGGTGTGATGTTCTGGGGAAATTCCACGAATAAAGAAGTAGCTTTTAAATCTCAGAAGCGATGTATAAGGGCTATGTTTGGCCTTAGGGTAACAGATAGTTGTGTACCTTATTTTAAAAGATACAAAGTTCTAACGCTGCCGTCTATATATATTTTAGAAACTGCTCTCTTTGTAAAGTTAAACCCTCATCTATTTCCGCAGCTGTCTGATTTTGTAACCCGTAATAGACGTAAGAACGCGTTGTGTATCAGAAGGGGTAAGACTAGTCTTATGAGAAGAAGTGTATTTTGCTTGGCTCCAAAAATTTATAACAAGATACCTAATCATTGGAAAATTTTAAATATTGATATGTTTAAAAATAACTTAAAGAATCTACTTCAGGATAAATGTTATTATACTATTGACGAATTTTTAAATGATACATTTTAATACTGACATTAACTTATTTGGATTATATTACTTATGCATGTACTAATTAATGGATTTAATAGTTATTTTAATGATTTAAAAATGTGAAATTTGTACGCCAGACCCGGCAGAATATGAGATCTGACATTATAATGTGAACATCTTATCTGTACCATATTCAACAAATAAAGAACTTGAACTTGAACTTGAACTTGAACTTGGACAGCAAATGCTGCTGAACTTAATCTGCCAGCCAGTTTTTCAATATGTGGGCCCCACTGTTATCCAGAATCGATCGTCAACCCTAAGAACGCAGTAGATTTCACAAGTTCCAACTCTTGGCCATTAAGTTGCACATTGGTTTCTGCCTGTGTTACATTGGGCAAGGTAAATTTAATACATTTAGTTTTGTTATCATTCAGGCTAAGATTATTAGTGTTAAACCAATGTGCTATTAATCTTGTTTCATTATTAATATTTACTACAGATTTATGGGGTAGGTTACATCGCTGACACCACGAGCGTTCAAAGGTATAAAATGTTAACCACTTATCATATTATCCGGGGACATCTTTCCGAGGGCTTACCCGGAGCTCCCGGTCGTAGGCAGTAGTAGTTCCTCGTGTGGTTTTAATCTGTAAGAGTCTGGTATTAGCATCCGTGAGGAATTTTCATAAATACATACATACATGCATATGGTCACGCCTTTATCCCCGAAGGGGTAGGCAGAGGCATATTATATGCCCACATTTAACCTTTTTAGAATATGTCCCACGTAATAGGTGGTGAGCCGCATTGCCGTGTGGAGATGGACAGGCGCAGGTTGTGATTGCTTGCTATTGAAATTTTTCGAGCCGCCTGTATAGGCTTTCAACATGACTTAACAAATGCTATTTTACTGGCAACCAAGACCAACGGCTTAACGTGCCTTACGAAGCAAAGAAACGCTAAAATAAATGTCACAAAGTGGTCACATGAATGGTCACCTATCCGAGGATAAGCCATAGTGAAAATTGCTTACTGCAGTGATCGTTTACAGAACATTGAGTCCGCGGGGCCACGAGCACTTTTTGAGGAATTTTCAAACGTAAAAAAACCACTTATCGTTAAAGAAACTGCACAATACACTTTCATAGCAGTATAAAAACTTCCTAGGTTCATTATCATTATGCAAACTCTAGCAAACCTGCACAAGCGTACTCGTATGTGAAATTGTGCACCGTTCGCAAGCAATATGTGGAAATTAAAATTTCTTCCCTACCCTGCCAAATTTGAGTGGGTGAACTTAATATCCGGTGGGACACGGCGCCATCAGCTTTAATCCGACATATGAGATGAAATACTATTTTTATAGATATTTTAGCTGCAATGGATGTCAAGTAAAATTATTATAGGTACTATAGTTAAATAGGTATGAGATTGTTTGAGTTATAGTAAGAGCGTTTTATTTTCCATATTCATTTCAGCAACGCAATAATTGAAGATTTCTTTTTGGTAGTATATTGAATAAAATAAAAATAACTAATAACATTTAAATTATTTTTATTTAATTTCGTATAGATCGTCTTCTTTTTCCCAGTCGCTTCCCAACTTTACCAGGATTTGGAGCCTACTGTTTTGCACCCATTGAAAGTAGACTCAATGATTGGATGAGAATTATTATTTTTGGCATTATTGGGAATGGGAGCTGAACGATAAATCTGATCTGCACTTGATGGAACTTGCTACACAAATTGAAAACTTCACTTGTACTGTTCCACAACATTTATTAATGTAATACCTAACCGGTTTCGCCTTACGGCATTCTCCAAGGCTATTTACTTATTTAGGTCATAACTACACTTCGAACACATAAACGTGGTTTGTGTTCGCAGTGTAATTATGCATACATATACATACATATACTCACGCCTTTATCCCCGAAGGGGTAGGCAGAGGCCTATACCGGCCCACATTTCACCGTGTACAATTCGGTCCCACGTAATAGGTGGTGAGCCCATCGCCGTGTTGAAATGGACCGTCGCCGTCAGAGCCTCGTCCGTTGTTCAGCAGGTGCACGAGCTTGCACGTGAGGTTGACTTGGGCCCGAAGGTGTTGGTAGGGCCCCACTACACCCTGTGTAATTATGATCTCTCTCTAAATATGCAAGATACCTATAAATTTGCATGGTCGAATAAAAGTAACAGTCTTTAGAACAATCTATTAAAAGACGTACTCTGAGCAACACTAATGTCTCCCCATTAATACCAAGGTCCAAAGTTCAAGGATGTCGCCATAAAGTCTGCCAGTAAACTATCTTCCTCTCATTTTCAGAATTAATGCAAGTTTACGAGTGTGCGTGGTCTAAATAAATGATTACCCGCTAGGGTTGCGGTGACAATATGTTTAACAATGGGGTGATCCAATTATAATTACTTTTATTATATACTTACTCCAGATGTTTTTACAGTAATTAGCTGACTCGACGAACTTTGCGTGGCTGAAAATCAAAATGTGCAGGCAAATTTTATTTCCAAACGGTCAAGCTGTACTCCAGTTATATTGGGACTAAAACAACTACATATATAATTATGTTGATGGAAAATAATGAAAATTATTTGCTATAATATCTAAAGTTTGCGCCAATTCATTGAATGAGCAGCTGCCATAATCGCATATCAGCGAATATGAGTCAGTACACCAATAGTGTGGTATAATTTTCAAGCGTTTTTAAACAGTACCTACTAAAGCTTCAATTTTATTGGAATATTCTTTTATTTGAAGATAAAATAAACAAACTATCCAAGATTACATTTCCAAAAAGATTAACGATGATCATGAATGAGTATAAGTCTACAGTAAATACACTTTAAGTTAGCTGTCTAGTCTCTGTGAAAAATATTTCTAGTACATCTAAGACGCTGTTTTAAATATTTCTCAGTAATAATAAAGAGCGTTCTTGTAAAGAGGATTCCGTAAGAAGCGTTGTTCTGAAGTGTCGGAAACCGCAGTAAGCTTTAACTGTGAAAGCAGAAAAATAAAGCTGCATTCTGTGAGAGTTTTTTTTAGGACTTTATTATTATCTCCTTTTGAACTAGGAATATATTCACTTAATTTGCAAAATGATAAAGCTACTTACATCATTCTTTGAGTACTAAGTAGGTACCTAAAAACACAAAAAGACAAGAAAGAAACTGTCGGATTTAGTATATTTACTAACTTTTAAAATTTCGCGTTGCATGATATTAAGAAACTATATGAAACGGGTATTAACGCGTTAATACCCGTTTAATATAGTTTCTTAGTATATTTAGTTCTTTAGATGTAATTTAGAAATGTGATGGTATCTAATAGACATACTTTGTGTGTATGAAGCTTCCAAATGCCATAAGTGCTCATCTTACGCTAGGTTTGGTCCTTAGATAGGCTACCGTTTGTGGTATTTTCATTTATGAGAGCTCTTGTGCTTTGACAGGGACGTTAAGCTAATGGCCTGGTGATAATCCTGATAATAACTATTATACCTATGAGTATAAAATAAAACAAAGCACCTAATTTTTGATTTCATTTTATTAAAATTTTTAGTCTGCTTTTTGGTGAATACTTTATAATTATGTCTTAGCACAGACTTTATTGATATCTATAAATACAATTAATATTCTATTACAAAACGAGTGCTATAATAAATGAACAAATTAAACATACATTTATTGACAAAGTAATCTGTAATCTCTCATTTCACGTGTTTGAGTTCCTTTGGAGTAAATCACTGATAATAATTTTGTGTTCATTTCAACATTCCTAATAAAATATAACGAAAAGAATTCAGTCGAAGTTCATAACGCAATTAAGGTAGGATGTTTTACAACCTGTTATACCGTTTACTAAGTTCATTTACATATTTACAAACGCTATTGGTCCATCTATTTTGAAATTAATGGTTGTATTGCTATAAAAACAGATGGTTTCATAAGTACTCAATACTCTTAACTATTTTTCTGTTACCATACACGATTTGGCTTGATTAACAGGTAACTAAATGCAATCAGACTTTACATAGCGGAAATCCATCGTCGAACCAATAAGAAAGAGGAAAGGAGAAGGACTTTGAGAGAAGGGAAAGATCTTTGATTCATCAATCCTACCATACAACGGTCAAGAACAGCCATAAGTAACTGTAACGGAGGAATGACTAATCGCACTCCTTAAGAAAAGGAATGTAGCTCTGATAAAAAGTACCTTTACCCTCCAGATATTGTTTTAGAACGTGACAAATAAATCGACACGCGTTTCGTTTATTAAAATTTGATTTCTTTTCGGAAGTAACTGCCGTGTTACTCCCAACCTGTAATATCCTGCCTGCATCAGAACCATTATAATATCACAATTTGTACATGTACAACCTAATTTAGAGGTTTAGGAGTTGAGCGAAAATTTTCCAGATATTATTGGGCATATTTTTAATGGGTATACTACGCCAAATCGAATGCCAAATAATCGAACGTTCAAAATATCGAAGATTACAATATCAATGTTCGACATATTAAACGTTCTATATTTTGAACGTTCGAGTATTTGGATGTTCGATTATTTGGCATTCGATTTGGCGTAGTATACCCATTTTTAATATTGAAACTAGGATTTGGCCTACAGTTATGTCACACTTGAGTTTAGGTTCGACAAGTGACATTGCCCTTTTGGTGAGCTTTTCTTTTGTCTGTTTTCAAAATAAACTTTTTTCAGGGACAAAAGTCTAGGTCCTGGTCGAATGGTTCAGTAGTTCAAGCATGAAAGCGTAACGGACAGACAGAGTTACCTTCGATTTTTAAGTAAGGATTACAAAATTTTCGTTAACGTAATCAAATGTGTTTGAAACACTGATATTCATGGCCACCTGTTTTTTTAACAAATTACTCGTACTTACTTTTTTATCATAAACTCGCTTAAAACCAAAATTATTCGAATTAATAACATTTTGTTATTTCAACTTCGTTATTGAGACATTTGGCGAGTAGTATATTATTTTTTAACATCTAATTTTTAATTCAATTAAACTCGAATTCTACCGACTTTCAAAAGTTTTGAAAGACACATGTTATATACACCACCATTTTGTTTCCGTCTTTCCAATATTTTGAGAATCCGGTAGAATGTTATTTATATGTCCATAAGTATTAAACATGACGTGTCGTCTATCGTTGAGAATATCATATTTATTAGGATGGATATGCGGTCAAACTGCAGTATTATTTACAACTATCACAAGTTTACTATAATATTTACAACTATGTACAGTAATAATAATAAGTAGTCGTCCTTTAACCACACTATACACTTCAAGACAAGTTTAGATATGATATTCTTGAATCACTCGCGTAATTTTTTAAGTTTTCAGTATTTATCACTATTTCACAAGGTTGTTTTAAAACAGTTGGTTTCACTTTCATTCATTTGTTTCACACAAAACTAGTGTTTAATCACTTTTTTACACTTTCAAACAGTTTTCTAAGTAACCTTCTATGCCCAAGGTGGCCAGTGGGTCTATATGTAGTCCGTGACACACCTAAGAAGGTCCGGCTCGAGTCACACGATCTCGTCGTGGTGTATGACGTCGCTGCAACTGCCGGCGCGCTGCAGTCACGCCCTCTGACGTCACACGCGCAGCTCCTCCATTGTCACGTTCGATTTCGCGTTCAGTTGCGTATTTTTCTTTGTCAATGTACTAGTATTTATCATTTGCATTTGATGTGCTGACAACAAAGGCTGATTTTCTTGTAGTTGTCCGCTCGCTAAAGTGTTAATGTTACTTTTGCCTAGTTTTGGCGGAGGAGGTGCACGTGGTAGTGTTGCCATTCCCGCGATATTATTACTTGGTAGATCAGCAAACTCTGGAGGCGGTAGCTGATGATGTGAATGATGATGATGACTTAGTATTGTTGCCGGATCATTTTTTAGACTTGTCTGGTAGGTCAAAGCCCCTTCCAGGTCACCGCAAATGCTATTTGGCATCTGGCCATTTTCGACTCGTTTTTTCAAATGAGCCCCATTAGTGTGGCCGTCCTGGCCGTTCATTCTTGTTTTGTCTCTTTGGTAATAGACGCCAGCGAAAATGAGGACATTTAATATAAGTAAGGAGCATCCTATAGCTATAGTTACACTGAGAGCGGTTGAGTAAGCAGCGAATCCATCTTCGGGAGGATTGGTAGTAGTAACATCGGTTTTATGTAATTCAGGTCCGACTGTGCTTTGTGTTGGAGTGTTTATCCCAATAATGTTAAAATTCAATGGAGAAGTAATATTTAAAACGCTTAGCACTGGTATTTTAGTTGCTAGTCCAGTGTCAGAAATGACTATATCTGAGGTTTTCTTGAAAGGCGGACTGAATGTTTTGAGGGTTGGTTGCAGAGCCGTATCTTCGTGTTCGAGTTGGTGATGCGAGGATGGTACATCTTCACCTCCAGGACGGTGGAGGTCTGGCACCAAGTTCAACCAGAAGGATAATCTGTTGGCAAGGGACGAGTATTAGTCCTTTTTCTAAAATGTAATGGAAACACCTTGTAATATTACTATGTAATGTTCGCTTTTGGGCAAAATCAAATATTTTCAAGAGTTATATTTCAATATATAATTACACTATGTTACGTTACGCCGATTAACTACTTTTAGGGTCATAATTTAATAATGCTTTAAAATATTTACGAGTTTAAACTTAATAATTAATATTACAAAAATGTTTCATGTTTTATACAAACTTAAATGCCGTGAGATCTAAATATAACACACTATTTATTAATATTGTATTAAAGGTATTAAATATAAAAGTACTAAAGAAGATGAAAAATTAAATTGCAAAACCACTTACCTATGAGCTCGGTAATGGTTTTTCAATTTAGATTTTGTGTCGATATTCAGATACTTCTTATGAACAGCTTCATAAGCTGTCCATTCTATGTTCTTCATTCTCGCCCTCTCTTGTCTGCCTGCTCTTATTGGGTCACTTTCTTGGGCTTCATTCGGATTCCTACGATAAAGAAATTACAAAGCTTTAGGCAATACAGAATAGCACTAGTCTCTAAGCCAAGTTGACTTGACGGTCAATGACGAACAGCTTTTAAAGTACAAAAGCAGTTCATCACAACCTGCGCCTGTCCATTTCAACGCGGCCTAGAATGATGCAATGTTTGCGTATGCTTCGGCCTGCTTCTTCAAGTAGAAAACCGTGACGTTCACATATCGTCATATTTTGCTGCTATGCAAAGCTAGGTGAACATTTACCTTAATAATGGTAAAGTATAATCTCTTGATCAACAGTATAGCTAATAAACTATTTACACAAGCTTGTATTCCACTTACCCAGTTTTCACAAAGTTCCCCCAGTACAACATGACAGATTCAGACAAGGCGACCTCGGCTTTTGTATAATTTCTTGTGAAGTGTGCCAGTCCGCCCACTAGCGGGGCTCCAAACACATATGGCAACTCCTCTCCGTGGATGCAACCTTGTCGCTAAAAACGTTTAGTTTAAGTTATTTTCTGTATGTTAACTCACATGTTGATTATTCTATAAAATTTAAGTTAATGCGATTAAATTATGTTTATCCATTATTATTCTAAATTGTATTATCTCTGGAAACGACCATAAACTAGTAAAGAAGCTAATTGTCTGACACATCAGCAAAATACTTTAGAATGATAAAAAGTAAGTAGTGATCTTTCATATTTCAAGGAACTTTTACTGTCCGAGATAAGTATAATTAAAAAGAAAGTTCACACAAGAATATAATGAAAATGTTTATCAGCTAATATTCATAAGCTTCATTGCAATTTCCGTATTCGAAGTGTCCGGTAAAATATTAAATTATAACGGATTACGTTATGTTATTATGAAAAGATAGTTATTTATATTTTGTATCTTGTTCAGAAATGGAGTTGTGGGCTCATCGTTATGTAATTGGGTCAGGTTGATTGTCAACGTTGTAATGAATGTAGGTAGGTACTTAAAAAGTATTTTAAAATATCCTTGACTACAAAACTGTTCTAATAAGCGCAAACATAGTCCTATAATATCCTGTAATTTTCAGAAGAGCTTTGTATCCCGCAGACTAGTTGATGCATCAGCTAATTCTAGGTTATTATGTCGTGGGAATGTCATCCAACTAAATAGTAAGTATACCACATTTTCGATTAATAGAAGCTGTGAATAGTAAAATAAATAATAAATAAAAAAACGGCCGTATCAAAATCATTTCACCCATTGGGTAGCTATGATTCTGTAGACAAACATATACATACATACACAGTTCAAACTTATATTACCCCTTGTTTTTCGTCGGGAATTAAATAAATAAATATTTTTAATACATTTTTTGTTACCTGTGGATAATCTCCATATTTAGTTTGGTAATCGAATACGTATAGATAAGAGTTTCTTCGAAGTGCTGAATGTGTGTCAGCTGTCAGTACCATGGGAGCCACTACTTGTGCGTCGCTGAGTGCTTCTAATGTCTCGTCCCTGACAAGAAAGATAACTAGATAAGCAGATATATTTATAGGTATTAATGAAAATGCTAAAATTTGTGAGTACTCTTTCACGCTCTAATGACTGAACGGATCTGACCGAAATTTGGTACAGTGATAATAATTATTATAGTCTGGAATTCAAACTAAAAAAAAAACATTTATTTTGCAGAATCCTAATACATAGGCACTTGCGACACGTCTATGAATATAAAACAAAGTTAGTACCACCGTTCGGAACGCGGCCCGCTTGAGAAGAACTGGCAAGAAACTCGGAGGACTGGCAAGAAACCCGGAGAGTAACACCTAAGCTACTTTTTATTCTTAGAACAAGTTCCTACGGGATGCAGGGACACAGAAAACAAAAATCCCATAGTTAATTTATGTATTATCGTCGCTTATATATTTTGCGTACCTATCAAACGTAAATTTCTGACAACTGATTTAATCAAGAGAAATTGTTTAATACAATAGTAGTTTGCTTATTCTCAGCGTGTTATTATAAAATTATCATCACATCGTTATTATACTAGAATCGCACTGATACAAGAACATAGCTTTGTGTAACAGAGACTCGACAATTAATTATCATTACCGCGGAGTATCTTGTTATTATTTACTAATAGGGTTCGCCTTCGTGTACTTTACTTATTGAAATATTAATGAAGCTTGTTACGAGATTATGTTGCCTTAACCTTAATTTTACAATTAATGGGAAGAAGCAATAGGAACTTATGGTAAACTGTAAATAACTAGCACAATATGGCACCCACACAACAACTATCTGGTTCCACGTTTTCCAATTTCTTTGATACTAGAAAAATATCTGACAAAGAAATGTCATCAGACTAAAGACCTACAAAATAACAATTTTCTTCTAATACATTTTCTATTCAGAATTGATTCAGGTAATAAGATGATATTTATGAATTCAATAAAAGGTTTGTACCTATATTTTAAATTAAAAGGTTGATCTTATTCTAAACTTCAGTCAAATCTTCCAGTACCTACTACGATAGTTTGATTTACGATAAGTAAATAAATTTTTACACACCTGATATTAATAGGATGTTGCACTGGCCTCTCCCAATCCGTGTATTCATTGATGATAGTTGCCAAGATCTCTGAGAGATGATAGCTGTAGGTATTTCTGACGAAAGACTTTAGTATTTTGGATCTTCTATCAGCTTCGATACCGTATTGAACATCATCTCCGCTGAATGCAAAGTATGCTTCTGCTTTTGTTACTCCTAGTATTAAATCGTACCTGTTGATGATAAAATACAATCAAGTGTTTATAGAAAAAAAATCAAAAATATCTTCCTATTTTTTGTAACTATCTTAAAAGAACCTTATCAGTTGACATACTTAAAATAGTTGCATGGTGATAAACACGAGTTCAATTCAAAAGGAGTCTTAAAAGGTTCTTGCAGTATGTACCAGTAACACGAATGTAGCGCCTTTGGGGTTACAAACGTTCATAGGCCATGGCGATCAATTCCAATCAGGCTATAATATATGCTTGTCTGTCACCTCAGTGGTATAAAAATAATAACTTTCTTGGTACCCTTGGTACAGTTTGTTGAAATTTAAATGTTAAAAAAAGAAAAGAATAAGAAACTAAAACCATAAATCGAACATCATTTCTGAATAAAGTGTTTTACTTGAAACTTTCTGGAAACGAAAAAGACACTTAAAATAATAGTAAATTTTACTTACTTGGTGAGCTGGGCAATTGCACTCTTTCGCATTAGTACTGCGTTGATGATGTTAATGGCATTCTGCGAGCCTCTTCCAAGACCTGGATGTGCCATCTGGTTGCTCCACTCGTACCCATTCTCTGGGTTTATCAGATCACCGGTGTCTGTCGAAAACACTTTTCCGTATGATCATAGATTTTATACATAACTACAAAACTGGTATAAGTTCTTCAAATGGTTGAAATTATTAGTAAAATAATGATTGCCTACTAAATCATCGTCTTATTTTTTATTACAAACGCGTTTGAAATGTAAATTTTCTTATCAAAATGTGTAATAAACTTTTTCTTTTCTATAACAAGATAATTTGCTGAAATAATGTTTGAATTGTAAAAATCTATGGACTTAAGTACAAGAATAATTTTATTGTACTCGAGTTATAAATTTACCCTTTGTCAT
Source organism: Miltochrista miniata (assembly GCA_933228765.1). NCBI lineage: Eukaryota > Metazoa > Arthropoda > Insecta > Lepidoptera > Erebidae > Miltochrista > Miltochrista miniata. The sequence goes on along the minus strand of OW121749.1, from coordinate 4,464,697 downwards.
TAATTCACGAATTTTTCTCTCTCAAAGTTAAACCTATTCCATTATTCAAATTTCTTAATAAATAGACCAGGTCTGATCTACCCTGATGAATATAAAGTGTATAAAGTTAGAAGGAACATCACAAGTTAAAATTTAGAAGACTTTTTTTTTTTTTTTTTTTTTTTTACGTGAGGGAAAATCCTCATGGATGTTATGCCGGACTCCTACCGACTAAAAAACCTCACGTAACGCCCAACAGCCTATGGTTGAGAGCCCCGGGTAAGCCCTCGGGAGGATGTCCCAGGACTCCCAACAGACCTACAGCCGCCACTGCGGCCTCGCCCAGGGGGAGGTTCGGGTACTAGCCGCGTCTTTGGGGGGTTTCGGGTGTGATCCCGCTTCTAAGGGGGGGAGGGGGGAGCGTGCGTGAGTTTCTCACATCACGCTGCCGTCATGGGCCTGCTTCTGTAAGGACGGTGAGCGACCCTCTCACCGTCCCCAGACCCCCGGTCATGGAGGCCGATAGTCCTCGGCGAAGACACGTCGGCGGCGCCCAGGCCGCCGACTGCGGAACTCGGGTGGGAGAGTTCTCTCCCGTACCCGCCCCGCCGCCTCCTTCACGAGCATGATCTGCTCGCAGAAAGAGGCGGCGCAGTCCCACTTACTCCCGCTGGAGAGCATGGCTTGCACCATGGTCTCGAGCGAGAGAGTGTCCACGTCCAGACCCACTACGAGGACCTGGCGCTGTTGCGCCCACGCCGTGCACTCCACTAGCGTATGAAGCGCTGTGTCATCGCTGCGGTCCTCGCAGTGCTGACATTCAGCCGTGGTTTCCCGGTGTCTTCGCCACAGATACCTACCGAAGCTACCGTGCCCGGTAAGTATCTGCGACAACCGGTAGGAGAGAGCACCGTGTCTTCTCTCCAGCCACTCGTCCATGACCGGTCTGACGGCCGCGATTGTGGCGAATCCCCCCTTTGGTTGCTCAAGTCGCACCTTCCATGTCTCCACGGTTTCCTGGTGGAGCAAGGACCGCTGGGCCTCGATTTCTCGAGACGCAGGCCTTTGACCCCGCTCCAGCGCCTCCTTGCGCCATCTGAACAGTGACGCAAGGGCTCTCGCTTCCAGGTCCCATGGAGGGGTTCCGGCTAGGAGACATGCCGCCTCACCGGAGACCGTGCGGTATCCTCTTATCACCCTGATGGCCATCGCTCTCTGCGGGCTCAGCAATTTAGCCACATTGCTGGCCGTCAGGGTCTCTGCCCAAACGGGTGCCCCCGTATAGGGCCATGCTTCGCACGATCCCCAGGTACAGTCTCCTGTAGGGAGCGTTGGGTCCCCTTATGTTGGGCATCAGCCGCGCGAGTGCGGCTGATGCTCCCCTAAGTTTTGGGACCAAACTTCGGAAGTGATGTCCGAAGTTCCACCGGCCATCGAGTACGAGCCCTAGATACTTCATTGAGGGCTCGATGCCGATGCTGACGCCCCCCACCTGTAGGCTGGATCCCGCAGGTGGCCCCATCCGAGGTCTGTGGAAGCACAGAGCCTCAGATTTATGAAGTGCGACCTCGAGACCCAGCCGCCGAATCCGACCCACGACTTGAGCAACCCCTGCCGTGGCCTTTAGTGCTGCGTCACGGTGCGTTGCTCCCCGCGCCGTAACGAGGGTGTCGTCGGCGTAACACGTTACGCTGACCCCTCTAAGCAACGGACCCCGCAGCACCCAATCGTAACCGATGTTCCACAGGAGTGGTCCTAATACCGATCCCTGTGGAACACCGCACGACACATCACGCCGACCCGGCCTTAGCCAGCTCGGGTAAGTAATGGCCCTCTCGGAGAGATAGGCCCCGACAATTCGACGGAGGTAGGGAGGCACTCCATGGTAAATAAGCGCCTCCCTAACGCAGCTCCAGGGCAAGGTGTTGAAGGCGTTGGCGATGTCAAGAGACACCGCCATCACCACCTCACCCCGTGAGACTGCTTCCTCCGTCAGGCCTCTAATGCGCATGATCGCGTCCACAGTGGAGCGCCCCTGACGGAAGCCAAACTGGCTATCCGCCAGATCAGGCCCCACACGTGTTAAGTGCCCGACGAGGCGTTGTGCAATAATGCGCTCAAAGAGCTTGCACACCTCGTCGAGCAACACGATCGGCCGGTACCCTGATGGGGAGTTTGCCGGCCGCCCCGCCTTTCGAATCAAGACCAGTTTCCCTGTCTTCCAGGCTTTGGGAAACTGGCCTTTTTCGAGGCATGCGCTGAAAAGACCTATAAGTCGAGGCCCAAGCTCCTCGAGAGCCAGGACCCACGCTCGGCCTGGAATGCCGTCGGGTCCAGGGGCGGTGTTTCTGCGGGATTTAAGCCGCAGGACAGCCGCCCCTAACTCACCCTCGGTGACTGCGGGCACGTCGTTCTCGCTGCCTTCCGCGTTGGGCGCCTGAGACGGAGCCATGCGCGGAGGAATGTGTTCCTCCGCTCTCGACGGGAACAAGGAGTCCAGGACCCCTTCCAGCCGCTCCGGCTGGAGACTCTGGGTCAGTGGGGGCTCCTTCGGGCGTAATTTTCCCCTTACCATAAGGTACGGGCGCCCCCACGGGTTCCGCTCCAGAGTCTCCATCAGCTCTTCGCGGCCCAACTTTTTGGACCGCTTGATGGCCATCTGGAGGGCCCTCTTGGCCTCCCTGTACCCATCGTAGAGCTCCGTCTCTCGGGCTGCCGCATCGTCTGGGCGGCGACGCCTCCGGCGGAACCTGGTGTACCGGCGTCGTGCGGTAACGCACTCCGCGCGCAACTGCGCGATTTCCGGCGTCCACCAGTACACGTGTTTCCTCGCCGGTCTGGGCCTAGCCCTGGGCATCGCCGCATCGCAGATGTGCGACATGGCTCTCCCAAACCACTCCACTTCGGCATCAACATCGGCAAGCCTATCCGCTGTCGGAATCCAGGCCTGCACGATGGCCGCCTCCAGGAGAGCCTCCCGATCAAGGCGATGGAGTGCCCAACGCGGTTCCGAGGGATTCGCGATTGCTGGTGGCAGGTTAAGTGGAGGGGAGACGTCGAACCGAATATATCGGTGATCTGACGACGTCTCCTCCTCCTCCACCACACGCCATCCCTGGACACGGCGGGCAAGCTCAGGGGTCGCAAACGAGACGTCTATGACCGAGCTGAGCCCCCGCCGCGTCCAGGTTGCGACATTCCCCCGATTCAGGATGACTAGGCCACGTGTAGTGACCCAGTCCTCCAGTATCCTCCCCCTATCTCTGGTTTCCCGGGAGCCCCAAGCCTGCGACCAGGCATTGAAGTCTCCCAGGACCAAGACAGGGCGAGGTCGGCATGCAGCGAGAACGACGTCCAGCTCAGGGAGCCATAGCTCAAACTGATGCTGGTCGAGGCTCGGCGTGATGTAAACGGCCACGACCGCCACACCCTCATATTCCGCCGCGACGCAACCCGGGCCCCTAGCGATAAGCGCTAGGCGCGAGTCGTCCGCGCCGGTACCCCCAAAGACAGTCGCCAGGCCGTCCAAATCCACCGGGCTTCCCGGGTGCACCCAGTACGGCTCGGCGACAACGGCGACATTGATGGACCACTGCCTGATGCTCTGGTACAGAAGGTCCTGAGCACCAGAGCAGTGGTTCAGGTTCACCTGCAGGATGCGGATATGGGTGCCCATTAATGAACATCCATCTCCCCACCCTGCCGCGAACGTGGACCCTCAGCCACCCGTGCGGACGGACGGGGCTTCGGCCTTGAGGCAGCGCAGGCCTTGCTGCCCGCCCGGTGGTCGGCCTCCTTGCCCTCCGCTACGCACTTGAAACAGCGTGGCGGAGCGCCACAGGCAAGGGCCGTGTGACCGGGCTGGCTACAGCGGAAGCACCGGTCACCCACGGTGACTTCCGCCGTACACTGCACTCCTACATGCCCCACGACCAGGCACCTAAAGCACCTGACTTCGCGGGGCTGCAGGAGATGCACCTGCGCCCTCAGGAAGCCCCCAATAAGGAGGCTCCGTCCATCCACCACTTTCTGAGCCGCCGCGACGGGGCAGCTTACGACTGCCGACCCGTGACCGGTGGGGCCAAAGCGAATTTCGCTTGATCTGATCTGATCACGAGGGCAGCCGCTCGCCTCCACGACGGCAGAGATTATCTCCTCCGTCGTGGCCGCGTCATCCAGTCCCGAAATGCGCAGACTCGCGCATTTGTTGGGTCTGGTGACGCGGATGTCGCCCGTGTCCAGCGACGCCCTCAGCTTTGCCGCTAGGGCATCAGCTTTGGGGCCGCTGGTGGCGCCAGAGACCTCGAGGAGGCGTGCTCCGGTGCGCGTCACCTTGCACCGGAGACCTCCCTTAATCTCGAGGGCCTTGAGGTCGACTGAGGCTTTCGCCTGCCTCAGTACCTCGGCGTACCCCACGCCCTTCGCCTTGCCTTCTGTCGTCACCGTGATGACGACAGCAGTGGAGCGAGGAGCGCGGAGCCTCTTTGGCGCCTTCGCCGCGGCGGCCTTTGCCGCTGTTGCGGCAACTTTTGCTGCCTTCTTGGCGGCTTTTGCCGCCTTTTTGGCGGCCTTAGCCGCCTTCTTTTTGGCTCCCGCCACCTCCCAAGCCCCCTCTCTGGAGGGAGTCAGGGGTGCAGCGGGAGCGCTGGCTCTGCTGGGGGAGGCGGGGTTGTCACCTCCACCAGGCGCCGTCTTCTTGGGGGCGGAGGGGGCGGAGACCTTCCGCCGGGGACCGGGAGCCCCACTGGGTGCAGTCGTCGTCGCGTACGACGTGACGACGGGTGCCGCCAGCGGCGGGCGGTATGCCCGGTCCTCGAGGACACCGAGGCGTCGTTCGATGGTCTCCAGCAGCTGGACCATCGTTGGTGTCGCCTTAGGTGGTGCACGTGGAGCGGGAGTTTTCACACCCCGAGCCTCCCCGGCCCCCTGGACCAGCTGCGTTAGCTTGCCGATCTCCTCCCGCATCAGCTCTTGCTGCTTGCGGGAATCGGCAAGCTCCTTCTCCAGGCTCGCAACCCGAGCCCGGAGCTTCCCCTCCTCGTTGGAGACGCTCCTTTCCAGGAGCTCCTCCAACGCCTTAGTGGCACCTGTGACGGCTTCCGTCACTACCTTCTTCTTACCCGCGACATTCTTGGCGCCTTTCATAGCGTCAAGAATCCGGGCAAGAGCTGCAAGGAGCTCACGCGCTTCAGGGACGTCTTTGTTCCTGCCGCTAGATAGTGGTGGAACACGCCCAGGCGGTTTCGTTGCCCGTCCCACAAGTTCGGGTTCCTTACCTCTCCCTGAAGTGGTGGCTTGTATCTTGGCCGGCAGGTCATCCTCGCTAGATGATACCGTTCCCGGCCGTCGGAACAGGCTTTGGCCAGTTCCAGTGGGTCGTGGCCTCTTCCTCCTAGTCTGGATACCAATCTCCTCGTTCTCGGTATCCATGCTGAGGATCGACTCCGCGTCAGTATCGGCGGGTGCAACCTCCACCTCAGTTTGTGGGGTGGTGTTCTGCCGCGGTAGCGATACTCGCACCTCCCTCGTAGGTTCAGGAACCGAAGTACTCGACCTTACTTCCCGTTTTTCCTGTTCAAGGTCATTAGGCAAGTCTGCGTCCAGATTGAGTAAGCCGAAGTTGTTTTCGTTTTCCGCTCCGATTGTATAAATAATATTTTTTTCCATATTTATTCCCACGAGTAGAGACGATTAAATATCAACTCCCTGGGTGACGCTCATTCCAGGAAGCGGGATATATACTGTAGGGTGCTCCAGGTGCCCTACAGGCCTTTACGACTTTGCTCTCGGGTTTTATAGACTGTCCTTGTCTCGGGCCGGCCAATTAAGGCAAGCCCTCCGGCCCCTAGGGCCATCGCGTACCAACTGGTGCCATCAGTTGGATAGTTGCAATAACACTAGGGGTTACGGAACGCGAGGAGGGTGGCTGGTCCTCCCCAACTCCGACGCTGGCACAAATGCCTGTAGGTCCCTGCGTGAGCAGAGGGCCTACACGCCCTGCGGTTTCTCCGCTCAGTACGCTCTGCTTATCAGAGCGTAGGCGGAGCAGCCCGAAGTAGCCTTTACGGCTCCCTCCTTGGTGGACTATTGGCCATGGGCGACGACGTGCGCCTCGCATAAAACGCACGTCGTCGTCTACGTTACCAGGGTGTACCACGTGGAGGTTGTCCTACCCAACACCCCGAAGACTGACTAGAAGACTTTATTGTTAAATTATAACTGAGAAGGCTTCATTTGATCTAGGCTTATCGTCTTAGTGCTGTTATTAGTACCTAATTCTAAGTAATAAAGTAGCGAAAGAATATTTGAAATTCAAACTTTGATAAAACAAATCGTGAATGACAAAGGGTCGTAATTGAGAATTTATAACAAGGCTTCATTTAGTCTAGACTTATCGTCTTAATGCTATTAAAAGTCCTTAAATCTAAGTAATAAAGTGCGTGTCTGAAAAAATAGTAATATATTGACAAAGGTTATCGTAATCGTGAATTTATAACTTAGACCACAAATTAATTTATTCTTGTATGTAGGTACGTAAGTAGGTATCTCAAGATTATAGTTTTAGCCGCAGCTATTTATTTAAGTCTTGCAATTAATTTATATATCTAGTTATTTTAGTACGTATTGTCACAGCATCATTTAGCCACACTTATATTATAGCCATACGTATTGACCACAAATAGGAAAATAGTGGACCGCTTATTTTTACCTATATTATCAAAATTACACTCAATATACGGTTAACTATTGAATCAAAACATCTTGACAAAGCTATTCCTTTTTTTAACACTTATAACGGGTGTTTTTTTAGAGGTATAGAACTTTAAGTTGCCACCACTTTTTTAACTGGCGGTAATTTTGTCAACTGTCAAGTGATTTATGTTTAGTTTGGTTTGGCATTTCAACATGAATAGACTGACGCCGGAACAACGCTTCCAAATTGTGCAAATTTATTTTGAAAAGCATGGTTCTGTCCGAGAAACGTATTGCGATTTTCATAAGCAAATTTTGTTGAGCGATGAAGCCTACTTTTGGATGAATGGATACGTCAATAAACAAAATTGCCGTATTTGGGGTGATGATAATCCTCAAGCGTATGTTGAGACACCGTTACATCCAGAAAATCTGACTGTGTGGTGTGCTTTATGGGCTGGTGAAATAATTGGTCCGTACTTCTTTAAAAACGATGCTGACCAGAACGTTACAGTTAATGGTGACCGCTATAGAGCGATGATTACTGACTTTTTCGTTCATCAATTGAACAACCATGATGTGCAGGAGTTGTGGTTTTAACAAGACGGTGCAACATGGCACACAGCTCGTGTCACAATTGATTTATTGAAGGAAACGTTTGGTAACCGCATAGTTTCACGTTTTGGTACCGTGGTTTGGCCTACAGGATCGTGCAATTTAACGCCACTTGACTATTTTCTGTGGGGATATGTGAAGTCGCTAGTCTACGCCGATAAACCCGAAACGATTGACCCCTTGCAGGACAACATTCGGCGCGTTATTGCCGATATACGGCCACAAATGTTGGAAAATGTCATCGAAAATTGGACCTCTGGATTAGACTACGTCTGATATAGAAATCATATTTAAATTATAATGCCAGAAAATTGTCTTTCGAATAAAGTCAATTTCATATCAATAAAAAAAATCCCTTTTGTTTTATTCCATTTCAAAGTTCTATATGTACGGGACAACACTGCGGGTCACAGCGGCGACTGCACATAGAAAACTGTAAATAGAATATTATAGGTCTTATAGCATAGGATACGTTCAATTATTAGGTTTTTATTCCATTTTTGAATGTTTTTAATTGTATTTTCGATATTTCATTTATAGTAATAGCAATTTGTAAATAGTTTTGAATTTCCATAACATATTTGATTTGTATAGAACTAAATGTATGGAAATATTGTTAATAAAGATCATAGTTGCGTAACGGCTCACGTTACGGTAAAGTTCGCGACAGGTGCCTATAGAGTAAATGTATGGAAACATTGTCAATAAAGCTCATAGTTGCGTAACGGCTCACGTTACGGTAAAGTTTGCGGGAGGTGCCTTAAAGATTTTGCACTAAATTTGTATAATTTCGCGTTTTTTGATAGGTTATTATGTAGGAGCTGTGATTGGACATAATTAATAGCGAATCACAGCTTAGGCCAAAAATGTATAAATACAGACGTCACTTTTGTACCGACATTCAGTCGACAGTCCAGCACCACAGGAACAAGAAGAAAAGGAAACCAGGAAAACAGGAAGAAACAGCAAGAATACTAGGAAGAAAAGGATAGCCAGGAAGAAAAGGATAGCCAGGAAGAATAGGATAGGAATAGGAACAGTATTGTTTTATAGTCAGTATAGTAAATAAACCTCCGACCTAGTGACCGGTAAGAACTTTCACAGTGACTTTTATTTGTGTTTTGTGTTTGTGTTTTGTGCCGCTAACCCGGCATCCTGTGTAACCCGCACCTGGTGTGGTCCACCACCAACCCCAGTCAAGGAAAGTGTGGTTCTGGGTAACACGCTTTCACCAGTACAGTGGGGCGTGCCTAGCTACCTAGTTGGTTAGGTGCCGTCGCCCAGCGGAATAAAGTCGCCCCGCTGTACATTTTGGTCCTTCGAGCCGGATACTGTGGGGACCACTACCAGGATGCCGGTCACCCGGTCAGAAGGAAGAGGCCGCAAGCGGGTGGAACAGACACCGCCATCTTCGAGGGACACTGCCGCTTCGTCGAGGACTGGCGCTACTGGTGCTACAGCGATAGGGGCCCCCGTGACATCGGAGCCCACCATGCATCCAGAATCCACGCCGCCGCCGTGTGTCGCCGCCGTCTTAGCCGATGCCGCCGCCACTGCTGCCTCCGCCGCCGCCGCCAGACTGACTTCGACTGCAATCATCGCCGCGCCGCTCGCCGCACGTGCCGGAAGAAAACCGACTGCGGAAAGGAGGGTGCCCACTATAGACGCACCTTCACTGCCGAAAGGTGTACCAAGTCAGCTATTGCCGAGCAGACTACAGGACCGCCCGGCCCCCGACCGAAGAGGGGGGAGGGAGGGGTCACTCTACAGCACCGAACAGGACCGCCCAGCCCCCGACCGAAGAGGGGGTAGGGAGGGGTCACTCCACAGCGAACATGACCGCCTTGCCCCCGACCGAAGAGGGGGGAGGGAGGGGTCACTCTACAGCGCCGAACAGGACCGCCTTGCCCCCGACCGAAGAGGGGGGAGGGAGGGGTCACTCCACAGCAAACAGAGCCGCCCGGCCCCCGACCGAAGAGGGGGTAGGGAGGGGTCACTCCGCACAGGTCTGCTATTGCCGAGCAGACTACAGGATCGCCCGGCCCCCGACCGAAGAGGGGGGCGAGAGGGGTCAACCTACAGCAGCAACGAAGACCGCGCCGCCTCAAGCCGAAGAGGGGATGGGTCAACGAACAGCAAACGCAGGACGTATAGACTGGCAAAAGCTAAAGAAGACCTCCTGCGCCTTCAAGTGGAGCTAGCTGCAGCACGACTAGAAACAATAGAAGCCGAGGAATCTTATGAAGAGGAAGACGAGACCTCTCTCAGCAGCGAGTCAGAAGCCAACGAACGGGTCGACCACTGGTTGAAGACCCACGAACAGCAGCCCGAACCTACGGTCAACAATAAACAGGACCAACCAGCCGAGCCCTCCGTATTGAAGAAGAACCCAGAGAAGCATAAAGAAGAACGCCACTCACAGCCACGGCACCCACGGTCAGCACCGGCGGGAGCCCAACCAGACTTCACTGAACTAGTCGCAGCAATCACCGGTGCTGTCAAAGCCGCACAGCGCCCGAAGTTTATAGAGCTGCCCTTCTTCAACGGGTCACATCAAGAGTGGTTACCCTTCCGCGCCGCCTACTACGAGACGGAGCACATGTTCTCTGCAGTAGAAAATACCAACAGACTACGGAGGAACCTCAAGGGGAAGGCTAAAGAAGCAGTTGAAGGCTTACTGATCACCAGCGCGCACCCATCCGACATAGTGAAGACCCTGGAGTCAAGATTCGGAAGACCAGAATCTATAGCCATGGTGGAGATGGAAGCAATCCGAGGCCTCTCAAGACTAACAGAATCGCCTCGTGATATCTGCATCTTCGCGACGAAGATCTCCAACAGCGTAGCGACATTGAAGACTCTGGGTTGTATGAACTACATGTACAACCCAGAAATAGCGAAGACAGTCGTCGACAAGCTCACACCTACGCTGCGCTTCAGATTCTACGACTTCGCCAGTACAGCGCCGATGGGTGAACCTGAACTTATGAAAATAGAAAAATTCCTCAAAAAAGAAGCTGAGCTATGCGGACGGTACGCATTACCTGAACAGGCCGTACCGTACACTCCACTACAGAAGAGGTCACAGAAGATACACACTGTGACAGACAGTACAGAACAGAATATTGAACAGAAACAGAAGAGTATGCCGAGATGTCCCATATGTCAAGAAACGGGGCACACTTCAACTGATTGCAAACAGTTCAAGTCCGCTGATGTAAATAGAAGATGGGATATAGCCAAAGCCAAGCGCCTTTGTTTCCGGTGTCTTCGCTACAGAACCAAGACTCACAGCTGTCAGGCCAAGGAGTGCGGTGTCAACGAGTGCAAGTACTCACACCACAGGATGCTGCACTACAACAAAACTTCGAGCGGGCCAACAGCGAAGAGTGAAGACACTACAGAAGCCATCAACTCAGCCTGGACTCATGGTCTCCGCCAAAAGAAGCAATCATTCTTGAAGATCATACCAATAGCAGTCAAAGGACCGAGAGCTACAGTGAAGACCTTCGCCTTGCTGGACGACGGGTCAACGGTCACTTTGATCGACAGCATTATAGCAGATCGCATCGGAGCAAGAGGGCCTTCAGAAACCCTCAAGATAGAAGCCATCAACGAGTTGAAGACTACAGAATCAACGTCAAGAAGGGTCAACATACAGTTGAGAGGCATCAACGGGCACCAAGAGAAAATTCAAGCACGTACCATCACAAATCTCCAAGTTTCATCGCAGCGAGTTCCAGCGAGTCTGCTCGAAGGATGCCGACATCTAGAGGACCTTCAAGAGCAGCTCACTTATGAAGAGGTGCGACCCAGAGTTCTCATCGGTCAAGACAACTGGCATCTCCTGCTGTCATCCGAAACAAGAAGAGGTCGACAAGATCAACCAGTGGCCTCTCTTACTCCACTGGGTTGGGTCCTGCACGGCACTCACAGCAACACCATCGGGAGAAGCATCGACATCGTGTCACACCTCACAGAAAAACCGCAAGATGAACTTGAAGAATTGATGAAACAGTACTTCGAGATGGACGCGCTCTGCCTCAACCCCAAGAAGCCGAAGTCAGATCCTGAAGTCAAGGCTTTTCGAATCCTAGAGAAGACCACCAAGAAGACATCAACAGGTCAATATGAAACCGGTCTCCTCTGGCGAAAAGAAGAAATTGAGTTCCCTGACAACTACGACAACTCGTTGAAGCGTCTCCTTAACATAGAGAAGAAAATAGACAGAGACCCAGAGCTGAACAAGAAATACACAGAACAGATGGAAGCTCTGATCTCCAAGGGGTACGCCGAACCAGCTCCGAAGAAAACAGCGCCGGGCAAGACTTGGTACTTGCCTCACTTCGCCGTCGTGAACCCTATGAAGCCAGACAAACTTCGAGTAGTACACGACGCTGCTGCCAAGACAAGAGGAATCTCACTCAACGACATGCTGCTCAAAGGTCCAGATCTTCTGCAGTCTCTACCTGGTGTCATCATGCGCTTCCGTCAACACCAGATCGCCGTGACAGCTGACATCAAAGAAATGTTCATGCAAGTCAAAGTGCGACCAGAAGACCGAGACACACTCCGATACCTATGGCGCGGCAGTCGACGAGACGACCAACCTCGAGAAGAATACAGAATGACTTCGTTGATCTTCGGTGCATCAAGTTCTCCGTCAATAGCAATCTACATCAAGAACTTGAATGCTACAGAACACCAGCACAGTCACCCAGAAGCAGCAGCGGCGATTATAGAAAAACACTACGTCGATGACTACTTGGACAGCTTCAAGAGTACAGAAGAGGCTATACGCATCGCGACAGGCGTTAGAAAAGTTCACCTACAGGCCGGCTTCGAGCTCAAACAGTGGAAATCAAACTCAACAGCTCTACTCGAAGCACTCGGTGAACAACAGAACATAGAAGATCTGGAACTCTACAGATCAGAAGAAAATACAGAAAGGGTGCTGGGCGTAGTTTGGAAGCTGCACACAGACGAACTCACGTTCAACCTTAGCCTCGCCCGCATCCCACCGAAGCTCCTCGAAGGTAGAACGCCAACGAAAAGAGAAGCTTTGAAGATAGTATTGTCCCTCTTCGACCCGTTGGGCTTCGCGTCACCTGTCACCATACGAGCCAAGCAGTTGCTGCAAGAAGTATAGCGCAGAGGCACAACTTGGGATGCCGAAATCGACGACGACCTAGCAGAACAGTGGAAGAATTGGATGGGTCACCTGAACAGTTTAAGAGATGTGACAATCCCGCGACAGTATCTCCACTACAGTAACGCCACTTCGCTACAGCTTCACATCTTCACCGACGCCAGCGAGTCTGCATACGCCGCAGTCTTATTCTGGAGAACAGAAAACGCCGATGGAGAAGTCAAGCTCTCACTCGTCATGGCCAAGGCGAAGGTGGCACCGCTGAAGTTAACGTCGATCCCGAGGCTGGAACTACAGGCAGCGGTCATGGGGACAAGACTTGCAGAAACAGTTATAGAAGAGCACGAGAGAAAACCAGACCGCAAGGTGTTCTGGACCGATAGCAAAACAGTGCTCACCTGGGTACGAACTGGCTCACGTTCTTACAAACCTTACGTGGCCCACCGTCTAGCAGCTATAGAAGAAAGCTCAACAGTCAACGAATGGCGCTGGGTGCCCACGAAGATGAACATAGCAGATGATGCCACACGAGACGTCCCAGCAGACTTCACGAAGAACCATCGCTGGTACAAAGGACCGGTCTTCCTCTACGAGACCGAGAACCTTTGGCCTACAGAATCGACAACAGCAAAAACAGAACAGTCAACGGGTGAAGAGAAGACTCACCACGTCACACAGAAAATAGAACAGAAGCTCTCCAACAGCCTACCGGATGTCTCTCGATTCTCCAACTGGGACAGACTCCGGTACACCACAGCAAGAGTCCTGCAATTTATAGAACTGTGCAGACCCAACAAACAGGTGGTCTGCTACAAGAGAACACTGAAGAATACAGAAGAGGACTCTACATGGACAAAGTCTAAGAAGTCCACTACAAGACAGCCCAAGGTGAAGAAAATAGCGTCACCTTCAAATAGACAGTTTCTTCGAGTCTCTGCTGAAGATCTCAAACAAGCTGAAGATCTACTGATGCGTGCCTCTCAAGAAGACTCCTTCGCCGTCGACATAGAAAACTTGAAGAATAGCAAGCCGATGGACAGGAACAGCCGTCTTCAACAATTGAGCACAGTTTATGAAAATAAAACCATCCGACTGAGAAGCCGCATCCAAGCAGTTCAAGACGTTACAGAAGACTTGAAGAATCCCATGATCCTTGATGGCGGGCACCCAATAGTCAAACTCTGGGTCCAGGCAGTACATCGTCAGCTGCATCACGCCGGTGTCGAAGCTACAGTCAACGAGTGCAGACAGCAATACTGGGTGCTACGACTGAGGCCCATCACACGCACTCTACTCCGAAGCTGCCTGTTCTGCCGAATGAAGACTCAGACTCCGCCTCAACCAAGAACAGGAAACCTGCCAGCGTGTCGTCTAGCCCACCACAAGCGGCCCTTCACCTACACAGGGGTCGATTACTTCGGGCCTCTCACCGTGACCGTCGGAAGAAGTCGCCAGAAGAGATACGTAGCACTATTCACGTGTCTCACCACTCGGGCCGTGCATCTGGAAGTCGCCGCCTCACTCAACACAGACTCTGCGGTGATGGCGTTAAGAAGAATGATGGCTCGTCGTGGTCGTCCTACAGAAATCTGGTCAGACAACGGCACCAACCTCAAGGGTGCTGACAGAGAACTCCGACGCAGTATCGACGAAGCGACACAAGAAGAGGCAGCTAAGAAGACAGTCAACTGGCGGTACATTCCACCTGGGGCCCCATTCATGGGTGGGTCCTGGGAGAGATTAGTACGGTCAGTCAAACAGGCGCTGACAGCTACACTACATGAGCGCGCACCTACAGAAGAAGTACTCTCAACATTACTAACAGAAGCAGAGTACACAGTCAACAGTCGACCGCTGACGCATGTGTCAGTGAACCCAGAAGATCCAGAAGCCCTAACTCCCAATCACTTCTTACTGGGGGGTCAGGGGCGAGTGCCGCAGCCCGGGACATTCAGCGAGCAAGACACAGCATCAAGGTCAAGCTGGCGCGCTTCTCAACGGCTAGCAGACCTATTTTGGCTTCGCTGGATTCGAGAATACCTACCTGAGCTTCAACACCGGCGGGAGCCCCACGGACGAGGTCAACCCATACAGATCAACGACCTCGTACAGATAGTCGACGCAAACCTTCCTCGCAACGTGTGGATCCGTGGCCGAGTCATCGCTACGTATCCGGGTCCAGACAACATAGTGCGAACAGTGGACATCGCAACCAAGGGAGGCGTTCTGCGGCGGCCGGTGAAGAAGCTGGTGGTGCTGCCAGTGTCTACAGACGTCGTGCCCGTACCTTGAAGATTGATGCAACATAGTCTGCACGGCGGGAGAAATGTACGGGACAACACTGCGGGTCACAGCGGCGACTGCACATAGAAAACTGTAAATAGAATATTATAGGTCTTATAGCATAGGATACGTTCAATTATTAGGTTTTTATTCCATTTTTGAATGTTTTTAATTGTATTTTCGATATTTCATTTATAGTAATAGCAATTTGTAAATAGTTTTGAATTTCCATAACATATTTGATTTGTATAGAACTAAATGTATGGAAATATTGTTAATAAAGATCATAGTTGCGTAACGGCTCACGTTACGGTAAAGTTCGCGACAGGTGCCTATAGAGTAAATGTATGGAAACATTGTCAATAAAGCTCATAGTTGCGTAACGGCTCACGTTACGGTAAAGTTTGCGGGAGGTGCCTTAAAGATTTTGCACTAAATTTGTATAATTTCGCGTTTTTTGATAGGTTATTATGTAGGAGCTGTGATTGGACATAATTAATAGCGAATCACAGCTTAGGCCAAAAATGTATAAATACAGACGTCACTTTTGTACCGACATTCAGTCGACAGTCCAGCACCACAGGAACAAGAAGAAAAGGAAACCAGGAAAACAGGAAGAAACAGCAAGAATACTAGGAAGAAAAGGATAGCCAGGAAGAAAAGGATAGCCAGGAAGAATAGGATAGGAATAGGAACAGTATTGTTTTATAGTCAGTATAGTAAATAAACCTCCGACCTAGTGACCGGTAAGAACTTTCACAGTGACTTTTATTTGTGTTTTGTGTTTGTGTTTTGTGCCGCTAACCCGGCATCCTGTGTAACCCGCACCTGGTGTGGTCCACCACCAACCCCAGTCAAGGAAAGTGTGGTTCTGGGTAACACGCTTTCACCAGTACAGTGGGGCGTGCCTAGCTACCTAGTTGGTTAGGTGCCGTCGCCCAGCGGAATAAAGTCGCCCCGCTGTACACTATACCTCTAAAAAAAACACCCTTTACATATAAAAAAATATTACATCGAAATAAGCAATTTGTCTGTTTACATTATTGAACAAATCAGGACTTTTACAAATAGAATAATACAAACTTGCTCGATTAGGTACGCTAACACAATCAAGCAGCAAGAATATCTGAGAATCTTTTCGTAATTAGTTTTCGTGTATTTTTCCCGGAGGACCGAAATGTATTGATAAACTATTTGGATGTTTGCCAATCAAATCGCTCAGTGCCCAAAAGTTGTCCTAATAAATTGTACTTTAGTTTTGTAAGACTTATACTTTAACTTATAGTTATTCTCAAGAGTAATGATTATGAGCAGGTAAGTAGTAAGCATGCTTATAATGTACTAGACTTAAAACAAAGAGAGCAAATATGGACTTTGTGTTTTGAAAGAATAATTTTGATAACTTTATGATTGAAAAAAAAAAGAAATCAAGAAATATATTATGCAAAGAGGTGAATTTGAATTAGTGACATTGTATCAAAAAATCAATACACAGTTTAGAACAATATAAGCCACGCTTTGCAGATATACGTAAGATATTAATAGAGAACATGTTCACCTACCTATAACAACACCATCCACACTGGGCCCAAAGGCGTATGCAAAATCGGGCATTTGAATAGGAGTAGACATTAGGACCTCTAGTGGTCGCTCCCGCAAACATCTTAACAGCGCTGGAGGGGTTAATTCTGTAAACAAAACTTATTGTTACAAACCTGTCATGAATTAATCACAAATTGTTAGTCAAAAATTGAGAAGACTCTTGTGATAGTATGGGCTCAATGTTTATACATACTTTTGTTTGAAGTGTCGTCACAGAAAACAAATGAATCTGCTTGTACTAATCGCTTCCTGCCATGACTGTGGTGCAGTGCCTTCAATTACTTTGTTTTAATAATTACACAGGCACATTATTATAACCAGTCGCTAAAGATGATAAAAATAGTTTGGTTTGGAACAGGAATCGAACCAGCGACTTCTGGTTTGCCGGACTCTCATTTGAATCAACCGACAATTTTTAAATTGTCGGTTGATTGTGATTAAGTTAGCATAGTATCTACTGCAATTCAAATTTATCTCCAAAGTTCATATTTTCAAAAGAACACATTTGCAAAACATTATCATAACATCATAACCAACTCCAAAAATACCAAAAAAATTAAAGGTGAAAAATAGGTAATTCTAATAATTTTGAGAACATTTAGCGACAGAGGAGGCCAAATTTCCTTTATAGAATTAATGCATGCATATTTTTTCTCTAATATCTAATAATGTTAGTAAACTTTATGAAAAAAATGTACCTGGTGAACAGTTGGCATGGGTAGCAACCATCGCTGCGTATTTCGTGGGGTCCGCGACCAGCGACCAGGGACTTAGTCCGGACCCTGACATGAGGATTGCTCTGTGGAAGAGTAGGCCTAGAACAATCGAGAAATATTGTTAGTGTTTGTAATGTGCGTAAAATTATTTTCAAATAATTGTAGAATATTATAGATAGATAATAAAAAAATATAGATAGATAAGATTAATAATAGGGGCACCTATTATTAATCTTATCTATCTATAATCACCAAATTCTACTACCTACATTATTAGTGAAGTACCTTCATACCGATGTAGACGTTAGGTACTGTAATATCATAGAAAATACGTAAGTACATAAAAGAAGAGTCACCAGACTCACTAGTATATATTGTAAAAGACTGAAATATCGGACACGTAAAATTTCAGAGTAAAATAAAAATGTTATACAGTCATAACCTTATATTTCATTTCCACAAAACATTCATGTTATCCACTTACAATAAAATGAAATCAAATTGCAACGCTCTCAAATTTGCCAGACCACTTAAACTCGTCTGGCCATCAGCTCCTCGAACATTGAACAACTAAGCGTCAACATTTTAAGCTGAAGCACTCGCGAGGGAAATCTCGTATAGTGTTGCAATACGCTTCACTTGTCAACACTCAAATAGTTTGTGCAGTCTGTTTCAGCGGGTATTACATTCTAACACTATTAACGGAGATACTATCGTTTGCTCCTGCACAGTTCTCACTTAGAAACATGAAACTTTTACATGAGAATAAATGCAATTTAAAATAATTGTGCTTTTGTAAATTCTACAATAGAAAATCGGACTTATAGCAGCATTACGGAGTATAACTTGTTATGTAATTATATGAAAGGCTTGCATTACTGATGCAGACTAGTTGCCAATCATAACATTATGAAGTTAAATCGTGAACTATCTTCTCTTTGAAATCTGATTACTGGCTAATGATCTACCACCACTGCCAGAAAACATAACATGTTCGAAACATAATTTTCCATCGATATTTACATCAAAACTAGCTAATGCCGAGAGATAAGAAGAATAGTATTCCCACTCGCCTCATCCTATGGTAAATTATGCCCGGGTGACAAGTAGCATAAATATTATTATGTGTTATTCTACAGTAAAATCTATCCCTTTTTATTCCGTTTTAGTGAGATCCGTAGCTTGCCTTTAGAGCATGAAAGAGTAACAAGCATCCACGCATTCACGCTTACAAATTGCAAGCCCTAAAC
Source organism: Miltochrista miniata (assembly GCA_933228765.1). NCBI lineage: Eukaryota > Metazoa > Arthropoda > Insecta > Lepidoptera > Erebidae > Miltochrista > Miltochrista miniata. The sequence goes on along the minus strand of OW121749.1, from coordinate 4,446,410 downwards.
TTATAGTTTTTCACGACAATTATTGCAATTACCGCACAATTAACGCACGTACGACCTTTTTTTTTTTTTTTTTTTTTTTTAACGTGAGGGAAAATCCTCGTAGGATGCTATGCCGGACTCTTACCGACTAAAAAACCTCACGTAACGCCCAACAGTCTATGGTTGAGAGCCCCGGGTAAGCCCTCAGGAAGGATGTCCCGTGACTCCCAACAGACTTACGGCCGCTAATGCGGCCTCGCCCAGGGGGTGGTTCGGGTGCGATCCCGCGTCTATGGGGGATTTCGGGTGTGACCCCGCTTCTAAGGGGGGGCGTGCGTGAGTGCTCACGTCACGCTGCCGTCATGGGCCTGCTTCTGTAAGGACGGTGAGCGGCCCTCTCACCGTCCTCAGACCCCCGGTCATGGAGGCCGATAGTCCTCGGCGAAGACACGTCGGCGGCGCCCAGGGCGCCGACTGCGGAACTCGGGTGGGAGAGTTCTCTCCCGCACCCGGCCCGCCGCCTCCTTCGCGAGCATGACCTGCTCGCAGAAAGAGGCGGCGCAGTCCCACTTACTCCCGCTGGAGAGCATGGCTCGCACCATGGCCTCAAGCGAGAGAGTGTCCACGCCCAGACCCACTACGAGGACCTGTCGCTGTTGTGCCCACGCCGTGCACTCCACCAGCGTGTGGAGCGCTGTGTCATCGCTGCGGTCCTCGCAGTGCTGACATTCGGCCGTGGTTTCCCGGTGTTTTCGCCACAGATACCTACCGAAGCTACCGTGCCCGGCAAGCATCTGTGTCAACCGGTAGGAGAGAGCACCGTGTCTTCTCTCCAGCCACTCGTCCATGACCGGTCTGACGGCCGCGATTGTGGCGAATCCCCCCTTTGGTTGCTCAAGTCGCATCTTCCATGTCTCCAGGGTTTCCTGGTGGAGCAGGGTCCGCTGGGCCTCGATTTCTCGAGACGCAGGCCCTTGGCCCCGCTCCAGCGCCTCCTTGCGCCATCTGAACAGTGACGCAAGGGCTCTCGCTTCCAGGTCCCATGGAGGGGTCCCGGCTAGGAGACATGCCGCCTCACCGGAGATCGTGCGGTATCCTCTTATCACCCTGACGGCCATCACTCTCTGCGGGCTCATCAGTCTAGCCACATTGCTGGCCGTCAGGGTCTCCGCCCATACGGGAGCCCCGTACAGGGCCATGCTTCGCACGATCCCAAGGTACAGTCTCCTGTAGGGAGCGTTGGGTCCCCTAATGTTAGGCATCAGCCGCGCGAGTGCGGCCGATGCTCCCCTCAGTTTTGGGACCAAACTTCGGAAATGATGTCCGAAGTTCCACCGGCCATCGAGTACGAGCCCCAGATACTTCATCGAGGGCTCGATGCCGATGCTGACGCCCCCCACCTGTAGGCTGGATCCCGCAGGTGGCCCCATCCGAGGTCCGTGGAAGCACAGAGCCTCGGATTTGTGAAGGGCGACCTCAAGACCCAGCCGCCGAATCCGACCCACGACCTGAGCAACCCCTGCCGTGGCCTTAAGTGCTGCGGCACGGTGCGTTGCTCCCCGCGCCGTAACGAGGGTGTCGTCGGCGTAACATGTTACGCCGACCCCTCTGAGCAACGGACCACGCAGCACCCAGTCGTAACCGATGTTCCACAGGAGCGGCCCTAAAACCGATCCCTGTGGAACACCGCACGACACATCTCGCCGACCCGGCCCTAGCCAGCTCGGGTAAGTTATGGCTCTCTCGGAGAGATAAGCCCCGACAATTCGACGGAGGTAGGGAGGCACTCCATGATAGATAAGCGCCTCCCTGACGCATCTCCAGGGCAAGGTGTTGAATGCGTTGGCGATGTCGAGAGACACCGCCACCACCACCTCACCCTGTGAGACTGCTTCCTCCGTCAGGCCTCTAATGCGCATGATCGCGTCCACGGTGGAGTGTCCCTGACGGAAGCCAAACTGGCTATCCGCCAGATCAGGCCCCACGCGTGTGAGGTGCCCGACGAGGCGTTGTGCAATAATGCGCTCAAAGAGCTTGCACACCTCGTCGAGCAACACGATCGGCCGGTACCCTGATGGGGAATTTGCCGGCCGCCCCGCCTTTCGAATCAAGACCAGTTTCCCTGTCTTCCAGACCTTGGGAAACTGGCCTTTTTCGAGGCATGCGCTATAAAGACCCATAAGTCGAGGCCCAAGCTCCTCGAGAGCCAGGACCCATGCACGGCCTGGAATGCCGTCGGGTCCAGGGGCGGTGTTTCTACGGGATTTAAGCCGCAGGACAGCCGCCCCTAACTCACCCTCGGTGACTACGGGCACGTCGTTCTCGCTGTCTTCCGCGTTGGGCGCCTGAGACGGAGCCATGCGCGGAGGAACGTGTTCCTCCGCTCTCGACGGGAACAAGGAGTCCAGGACCCCCTCCAGCCGCTCCGGCTGGAGACTCTGGGTTAGTGGGGGCGCCTTAGGGCGTAATTTGCCTCTTACCATGAGGTACGGGCGCCCCCACGGGTTCCGCTCCAGAGTCTCCATCAGCTCTTCGCGGCCCAATTTTTTGGACCGCTTGATGGCGGTCTGGAGGGCCCTCTTGGCCTCCTTGTACCCATCGTAGAGCTCCGTCTCTCGGGCTGCCGCATCGTCTGGGCGGCGACGCCTTCGGCGAAACCTGGTGTACCGGCGGCGCGCGGTAACGCAATCCACGCGCAACTGCGCGATTTCCGGCGTCCACCAGTACACCTGTTTCCTCGCCGGTCTGGGCCTAGCCCTGGGCATCGCCGCATCGCAGATGTGCGACATGGCTCTCCCGAACCACTCCACCTCGGTATCAACATCGGCAGGCCTGTCCGCTGTCGGAATCCAGGACTGCACGATGGCCGCCTCCAGGAGAGCCTCCCGATCCAGGCGATGGAGTGCCCAACGCGGTTCCGGGGGATTCGCGATTGTTGGCGGCAGGTTAGGTGGAGGGGAGACGTCGAATTGAATATATCGGTGATCTGACGACGTCTCCTCCTCCTCCACCACGCGCCATCCCTGGACACGGCGGGCGAGCTCAGGGGTCGCAAACGAAACGTCTATGACCGAGCTGAGCCCCCGCCGCGCCCAGGTTGCGACATTCCCCCGGTTCAGGATGACTAGGCCACGTGTAGTGACCCAGTCCTCCAGTATCCTCCCCCTGCCTCTGGTTTCCCGGGAGCCCCAAGCCTGCGACCAGGCATTGAAGTCTCCCAGGACCAGGACAGGGCGAGGCCGGCATGCAGCGAGAACGACGTCCAGCTCAGGGAGCCATAGCTCGAACTGATGCTGGTCGAGGCTTGGCGAGACGTAAACGGCCACGACAGCCACACCCTCATATTCCGCCGCGACGCAACCCGGGCCCCTAGCAATAAGCGCTAGGCGCGAGTCGTCCGCGCCGGTCCCCCCAAAGATGGTCGCCATGCCGTCCAGATCCACCGGGCTTCCCGGGTGAACCCAGTACGGCTCAGCGACGACGACAATATTAATGGACCACTGCCTGATGCTCTGGTACAGAAGGTCCTGAGCACCAGTGCAGTGGTTCAGATTCACCTGCAGGATGCGGATATGGGTGTCCATTAATGGACGTCCATATCCGCACCCTGCCGCGAACGTGCACCCACACCCTCACCCCTCCGTGCGGACGGACGGGGCTTCGGCTTTGAGGCAGCGCAGGTCTTACTGCCCGCCCGGTGGTTTGCCTCCTTGCCCTCCGCCACGCATTTAAAACAGCGTGGCGGAGCGTCACAGGCAAGGGCCGTGTGACCGGGCTGACTACAGCGGAAGCACCGATCGCCCACGGTGACTTCCGCCGTACACTGCACTCCTACATGCCCCACGACCAGGCACCTATAGCACCTGTCTTCGCGGGGCTGCAGGAGATGCACCTGCGCCCTCAGGAAGCCTCCAATAAGGAGGCTCCGTCCGTCCGCCACTTTCTGGGCCGCCGCGACGGGACAGCTCACGACCGCCGACCCGTGACCAGTGGGGCCAAAGCGGATTTCGCCTGACCCCACCTGATCACGGGGGCAGCCACTCGCCTCCACGACGGCGGAGATTATCTCCTCCGTCGTGGCCGCGTCATCCAGACCCGAAATGCGCAGACTCGCGCATTTGTTGGGTCTGGTGACGCGGACGTCACCCTTGTCCAGCGACTCCCGCAGCTTTGCCGCTAAGGCATCTGCTTTGGGGCCGCTGGTGGCGCCGGAGACCTCGAGGAGGCGCGCTCCGGTGCGCGTCACCTTGCACCGGAGCCCGCCCTCAATCTCGAGGGCCTTGAGGTCTACTGAGGCTTTCGCCTGCCTCAGTACCTCGGCGTACCCCACGCCCTTCGCCTTGCCTTCTGTCGTCACCGTAATGACGACGGCAGTGGAGCGAGGAGCGCGGAGCCTCTTCGGCGCCTTCGCCGCGGCGGCCTTTGCCGCTTTTGCGGCGACCTTTGCCGCCTTCTTGGCGGCCTTCGCCGCCTTTTTGGCGGCCTTAGCCGCCTTCTTCTTTGCTCCTGCCACCTCCCAGATCCCCTCTCTAGAGGGAGTCTGTGGACGCACGTACGACCTTGATGAGCAGTTGCATGGTACTGAAGGGGGCGGGGAAAAGGTACAGGAACGGACGAGTTCGTAAACGACTCGGTCTCAGATATATTTACGTTTTAAATATCTGCTGGATCTGTGAGACGTATGGTAGGTGGTTAAGGGATAATATAGTAATGATGTAACATTGCAAATTTTTCATACATCTCCAAGTTACTCGTATTACCGTCTTGGATAGAAGACATCCCACATCTTACAAAATGATAGTCATCATTCAACATTTCCTGAATTCGATCCCCGAACAAAAGCACTGGCTAGTTCAAAATAGCCGCATTTGTCAAAAGCGCGAATGTAGGTCGGTGTCCGTAAAATAAGATGAATGGTATCCCTATTCAGTGGAAATTGCATAAAGTTGAATGTTGCATACGTTGAATTGCAGTTTAAATTTATTTTTACAGTTCCTCTTTGGAAATAATATAACAGACATAAATTGAACAAAATTACAAAGGCGTACCGTACCTTATTAAAATTTTACGCTGAATGTTTATGATTTGTTATGTTTGCAAAATAATACAAGTTGGGATCTGAACGAACGAAACTTTTACAGCTGTTCAGAGTTCTTTGCTTACATTTACCAATATCCAAAACATAAAGTGAGGTAGCCCAGTTGACTCACTACCAGAAATCAAGCATTTTATTCACGGCTTTTGGAAGCATACCAGAATAATTATTATACCTAACAAAATAAGCTCTCTAACTTGCTTCATGGCATACTAATTCCATTTCTGAAAATAAACTTACGTGAACAATGTACCATGGACCAATGTTTATACAGCTGTACTTACCAATGTAGAACGTGAATTGTATGAAATATTTTTAAATGAAGTTATTGTTTTCGTATCGAAATGTTTAATAAACGAATTCTTTAAATTCGTTTATATTCTTAGTGGGCACACATTAATATAAAATAATTTGTTAGTTGTAGTTGTAGTGTTTGAATTATTGCAGTTCTGTTTTGAATAAAAAAACTACACAATTCTACTCATGAAATATTTTATATTAATTTAAAGTAAAAACCTAATTTAGGCTGAAACATTTACTGTGTTTTTTTCTGCAATGAATCTATACTAATATTATAAAGAGAAAACGTTTAATAATTTGTTTGTTTATTTGCATATTGCTTCGATACTACTGAACCGATTTGAAAAAATATTCCACTATTACTGGAAAGCTACACTATCCGCGGGTGATACAGGCTATATTTTATTCCCACGGGAACGAGAACTACGCGGGAGAAACCGCGTGAAGTCCTCTAATACCTTAATAGTATCCAAACATAAATATTATTTTTATTATATTATATTATCAGGCAAGCAGTTGTAACAACTGATAGTGCCTATATCCTGCCAGTGCCTATACTAGTCGTTTCTTTGCAGCTTAATATAATAGTGAAATAGGACCAGCAAAAATCTAAATACTTCTGAAAGCGATTCTTCCCATACTTTCATACTAAAAATATCTCAGTTTCTTCCAAATGTGTCACACTTTTGGTAAAAGCAATATCCACCTAGAGTACCTGATCTCATAGTGTTTGATAACCATTTTCCATTTCATTGTTCTGTATTGGTGGGCACTCTGCCAGAGTGTAGAGTGTTATGTCCTCGGATCAATCCTGCTATACATTTTTCATTCGAATTCGTTCACTATCATCTCACCAATAAAATAAATTTAAGTTTTTCCAAGTTTTAAAACTACAGCGACAAATATACTTTTGAACATTTCAGGCCTCAAAATTACAGGATTCCCTTCTTTTGAATAGTATTTAACGAATGTCAAACTTTATACGTCGATAATTTTATGTTGTGAGGGCTGAAACCCAATAGTCACGCAAACATCAAAACAGTTTATTATGTCTAGTAAACATCCAACAACGTGTACCTACCTACTAGCTCTATAAATATTTTACGTAGATTACTACAATGACATGGCCTTTCGCAATATCTCTATGGTAGGTACATACAAAATAAATCCTCTGCAAGTAATATGTCACATCCTCAAATACCCGTGTAAGGATTGAAAATAGTACGGATGATGGAAATATTTCTTACGAATAATAAAATGGCTCGTGTCTCCGTACAATCCCCGTGAATGAATAGGGCAGGGCGTATATTTAAGTTTATAGCTTTCAACTAGGTCAGTTGAAAGTTATTCGGATTGGTTTCGATGGGGGACGTGCGGGAACTTTTTGTTTTATTCTCCTTTTATGATATCCCCCTCTCCCCTTGGGCTGACTTATATTGAAAATATTTTATGCCTTGTACTTCTGTGACTAGTATTTAATGTGTTTTAGTTTTATATTGTCCCTTGAAATATGGTATAGCCGTAATAAATTTACCTAGTACTAAAAGTGTAGAACTGATTCAAAGGAAACAGATTTCATTACGATTAAGAAACCGTGATTTACTCCCGATAGTAATCGCCATCATATTTTCAATAAATTGATAACCATTGTTGGAAATAGTAGGCCTTGTCCCACATAAGGTTAAGGAAAATAAATCTCCTAGTTGACTAATCTTCATTGTATTGGAAAACGCACGGTCGCCTAACTAACAATAAATAAAGCTTAACATAACAAACACTTAGAGGCAATGAATTTTGTCTAATAATTTAATTTCGCCCAGCATTTTGTGATTAATGTGTTTTTAGATTTAGTGCGTATCTAATTGTGCGTTCTTTCTGAAATTCTGTTAATGTGCATGTTATGACATCACATACATACATACATATGGTCACGCCTTTATCCCCGAAGGGGTAGGCAGAGGCATAATATTATATGCCCACATTTCACATAGATAGAGTGAAGCAATTTAATCTGTGCGACTCGACAGGCTTCAATGACAAATTAATAATATCTATCTAGGTACCCTTTTTAGGGTTTCGTAGCCAAATGGCAAAAACGGAACCCTTATAGATTAGTCATGTCTGTCTGGATGTCTGTCTGTGTGTCTGTCCATGTGTCACAGCCGCTTTTCTCCGAAACTATAAGGTCTATGCTGTTGAAACTTGGTAAGTAGATGTATTCTGTGAACCGCATCAAGATTTTTATATAAAAGTAGAAAAAAGCAGTTGACTTTGGGTGTCCCCATACTCAGAACTAAAACTCAAAATTTTTTTTTTCATCAAACCCATACCTGTGAGGTATCTATAGATAGGTCTTCAAAAATGCTATTGAGGTTTCTAAAATACTTTTTTTAAAAGTGAATAGTTTGCGCAAGAGACACTTGCAAAGTGGAAAAATGTGTGTCCCCCCCCTCTAATTTCTAAACTAAGAGAATGACAAATCAAAAAAATATATATGATGTACATTGCCATAAAATCTACAAACGAAAATTGGTTTGAACGAGATCGAGTTGGCAGTTTTTTTTTTAATACGTCATAAACCGCGATATTCGCCTAGAAAAATCACTACCACTGCGAACACGTTAAAACATCAATGAAAGTTACAACGAACTACAAGAACTTTTATATTATGTTACTTGCTGCTACGGAACCCTTCATGGGCGAGTCCAACTCGCACTTGGCCGGTTTATTGTTACCTAAACAACTCAAAACTAGACTGTGTACTTAGGTATGAAACGTAAGTACACAGTCTATTTACCCTTTTGAAAATAGGTACCTGTTTGCCAATAGGGTAGGAGTGAGAAAATTATTTTTTCAGTGGGTGTCTTCATCACAGCCTTACACCAAATCGTCAATCGTATTTTTGAAAACCAGTTTTGTTGTTTTCGCTATTGGAAGCACAATCATCTTATGAAAAAAATAATTTAGAAATAAATGAAAAGAAATGGCGATGTCTGAATTTTGAGGTTCTTCGAGTTTGCTGATGTATAAATAATATCAAAATTCATGTGTAACAGAAATTCTTTCATCTAAAAGTTATTGAATCGAAAAAAATGCACAGAAATTTATATCAGAGGACACGGCCCCGTTCTGCCCATAATTCATAAAGCTTATCAAATTATGTATGCGGATGGGCATTTATGAATAAAAGAAATGCATGAATATCTGAATAATCAAACTGCTTGTTTCCTCGGCCATTTGGTATTCAATAAAAATAAATCATATTTCTGCAAAATAAGTGTGTGGATTAGCTCTTAAATCGGACATCTACGGTTATAATAGTCCTTAAGCTGCTTTATAAAGCTCTTTAATCAAAACTGAAAGCCAGTATGATAACAGAGCGGGGAAACTTTAGATAAACGGTATTGTATTAGACAATGGATTGACATCGCTAATCTTTTCGATAGTTTTTACGCTAAAACCATTTTTAGACCATTGTTCAAAAGAAGTATTTACTTACCTCATCTTTTGGCATCTAGTTAGATAGAGTGAGGACATTATTGGTGATATAGGTGAACGTTGTTGTATCACCGACGTCTCGGTTCATAGTCACACACTCCGATATAGAGACACCTATACAATGAATCCATGGAATTCTAAGAATAAAATTTTCTCTCACCCTTTTTTGTCTGATAGTTATTCAATTCGGCAAACGAGGTCCTGTAGTACGGATTATGATACCCCCTTATTAACAATTTGTAAACTCCTCGACAGGCTTTCAACAACTTAGTAGAATAATTTATGTCAAAATACAAATTGTTATTCGCAGATAGTATTAAATAATTTACAGACCCTGAGTAGAATCTGGTAGGAGGTTGGGTGCCGCCTTCTCAATGAATTTTTGGATGTTCGTCGAAAAGTTTAAGAATTGTGGCGATTGCTTGGTGTGAACTTAGAAGATGTGTAATGACTCCATTGTGGGTTTGGTTGGACGCCAATAACCAAAATATATGATATCCGGAAGTGGGGACCAAAGAATTAAAAACAAACTAAAGTTCCAAATTTCACCTCGCTCTTGGTCTTACTATTAGGGCTGCTGAAGATCTAGAGATCACTAAGAAGACGAAATGGTTACGCGGATCGTATTTTATCATAGATTTAACCATTCCATGCCTTCTTGAATTTCCGTTACACGTGTTGCTCTCAAACAGTTTGAACAATGGAAACTTAATACGATGTTTTAATCAAGTCAACTAGGAAAGGTGCAACGACTGGGCCAATCGGAAGTAACGTGAGAGTGTAGTTACATAAAGTCAATAGTCAATGTTATCAAAAGGCTTCCCATCAAAAGTACATATTTCATAATTTAAACCATCCGCATGAACCACTATGGTTTTAATGCGACGACCCTTAAATTTGCTTACTATTTTAATGATGTCCGAGTGTAGGTATGTTAGAATGTTACTGGGTATCCTTTAGGCTTAAATAATTTATTCGCTGGGAATCTGAACCAAAAGTTCATTAAAATTATTTTATGGCTTTTAAATGAACACAACGTAGGTACGGCACATTTCTAAATCATGACGCTTGAATAATAAGATTATGTTATACGAAAATAGACTTTAAAATTATGGAGACAAGGTTTACAAAACTATTTTAGTTTTCAAAGTTTAGGCCTACCAAATTGTTTTGTTCCCTTGCCTTCATCAAGTATGCCGAGCAGGCTTTATGCCGCGAACTCAACTCAAAATTACTTCCGTGTATTGCGGCTTCAAAAGCAGCGGTTTTGGTTTACAATTAATGGATGTTTTGAACTTTGAAGTTCAAGGACCTCGTATATACTCAAGTGTATAATTTATACCATAATCTATATTAACCCTGAACTCCTTTGAACATAGTGAAGATCTGTTAATTATATTATAACATACCAAGCAATTTAGTAAATTGATGCTTAGCATACTATCACATTCAACTCGCTTTGCAGTATACCTACTTTATTTTTTATTAAAAATCACACAGTATAAGAACTTTGAACTTTTAATTCTGTATCTGTATGTAAAGTTACCGAGTTAAAAATAAATTTTGGAGTACTTTGATCTGGCGCAAATCAAAATAAAAAAAAAAATATTTCGTATAATACTAAATAGGCTAAAGGGAATACTTGTTGTTCTATTTGGAAGCCTGTTATAGAAGCCTTCAAGGAGAAAGTACGGCTACTTTATAGTGTATCATAAAGGAAAGAATCTTGGCAGTTTCGCTACAATCTTCAGTACTGCTCTAAAACTGAAATATCATTAATGGTTCGTTGTTACCAAATCTATTTTTCCCCCTTTATCTCATCTATGATATTTTTCGTTATATGTTTATTAATGTTTATAATTTTTTATGTATATAAGTACCTATGTATGTATGTGTGTATGTATATATTTATGTATGTATTTATGTAGGTTTGTATGTATTTATATATGTATGTAAAATCACTTTTGTACTTTAATATGACGGCTTGAATTATTTTGTAAACAGCTCTCGACATATCCCTGAGCACCTACCTAATGTTATCTCTGCATCACCCTCAGGTAGACTGGTAGATAATGCCTAAGGCATTAAGTCCGCCTTGTACTTAGTGCTAAAGTTTAAAATAAATAAAAGTTTAAAATTAAGCAAATTTTAGCTTGTGCCATGCTACTGCACCTACTAATGCTGCCATATTGATATCAATCGTATCATTGGCGCGTATATTCAATACGTTTCGTCCGATTACTTCCAGGTTACTGTAGTGATGACTATTTTTCAACTATCATAAAAATAGGTAAGCATATTGAACTAGAACATCCTAAACTAGCGACGATTTATTATTAATGTAGTATTTCTTCTGATGAGGGCTTTCCATCTATTCATAGGTCAAGTATTGTAAGCCATCGTTAGTCTACAGTAACACACACCTACCTTCCAACGGCAATAATATTAGCCTCATACAGCTCATTCGCGCTTGCGGTTGTTAAATGTACATAGCCACGCTCGTTCACTTGTTATTCTTTGATCTTGAACGTGATCGCCCTAATAATGCCGAACCCAAGATACTAGGTGACTGTGTTATTCTCTGTAATACGATTGCAGCTGACAGGTATTTTAAAGTGCTATATTAGATAGTCTACATATTTTAGAAATTCATTTTCCTTTAGTACAAACATATATGTAAGTAGATACACAATCACGTGCCCATAGGCTGTTTTCAGTTTGGTAGTGAGAGCTTTCATATTGCGAGGCAGGATTATTATTACCAATTTACATTGGTCGTTCTTAACTATGTGGCGCTTGTTGCTAATTCTGTTCATGCTACTAAATTAATAAAATACGTAACTTAGTATATCTAACTGACGCTTGCAGCTTTGCTTACCATTAACGCAGTTCATTAGAACATTTATTCCGGATTGTAGTTGAAGTTGTCTATATCTCATTCTAGACTGTACTATACTCTGCCAAATCCGTGCAGTCATTACATCTTCACAAATGTTTTCATCTTTAATACGAGAAGAACTTCAACATCTATCTACTTCGTTTATTTTTCTTTCTCTATCTAGATACACAAATGAAAATAAAGTAGTAAAGAAACTCGCAATCTCTGTTTTCACATTTTTATCTCTTGCATTTTCTTGGCGTGTATTTTATAAATCTTTGTCACAACGTATTATAGGTACGTGATATTTAAAACGTTATTCGCCACGTATTTTCCATAACCTGTTATCTTTCCAGGCTGGTAAGTAACATTTCCGTATACATGTTCTAATGTAAGTATTTATATGGGTGATAGAGGGTGTTTTGTTCATGATGCGAAGAGACATTGTACGCTAGCTGAAAAACGTTGTTTGGTATTTATAAAGAGGTGTTGGCGGTGAGAAATACGAAATAGGAAGATATTATCTACTTATTATATTCTATATCAAGAAAAAACCTTTTATTTGATATCTTTATTAACTATTATTGGCGTCGTAAATCGGATTAAAAATAAATTCCATATTTGCGTCCAAAAATTTTGCTTAATTAAGTAATAGTACGAGAGCCCACGACCAAAACCATGTCTCATAGCAATACGGCAAAAACCCTATAAAATCGTTAGATTGTATGATTCTGAACCCAACTAGGTGTGTAGTAACGGTCAAAAGTGTAGCAACTGCGTGGGAGGCTATTTCTGCTGTGTCAAAAAAAAAAGGCAGTCGGTATTATAGCAATACGTCTGATTGTGAAAATGTACATAGATTTTATAATTGTATTACGAAAAAGTTTGTTTTCAGACATTTTGCGCGTAGCACATAGCCTGAGCGCATTTTTGAAAATGTCAACAAATTTAGCCGACCTGTATCATAGCAATACGGATAATTTTTTTTTTTACTTTTCGTATTGCTGCCATGATTACCAAAAACCTGACAAAAATTTTGGTCGTGGGCTCTCGTACTATAACATTAAGACACACACAGAATAAAAGTTTCCTTTGCTGTGGTTTTCATAAGTTTTGCCCTGCCATGGTACCTAGATAAGTAGCTCTAAGATCTTTTATTGCAGAAATAGTATAGTACATTCATACTTATAGAATTCGGGACTTCACGCGAAATACTATTTACTTACATTCACCGACGTTTTGAGCACGTTCCAACGCCCCAACCGCGACGTTCTAACCGCGACCACGGGCGCTGCAACGTGCTCGAAACGTCGGTGAATGTAAGTAAATAGTTTTTGGCGTGAAGTCCCGAATTCTATAAGTATGAGTCTTAAAAACCGCGATAGTTTAAAAATAACATTAGTATAGTACATTATACTGGCAAAATAACTAACTAATGACAAAGTGTCATGCTAAACCATGCAATCAGCAAGAGATATACATAACTTATTTCCGCGTGTATCCAAATATAGAGATCCTACACTTTAAACTTGCAACTTAATGCGACACTTAACCAGCTAAGTTTCCGATGAGGTAGTTAAGGTAGTACTCGTCGATAACTTAATTATAACTTGTACAAAACTTCGCTCCCATGGCAATTTCGTTTATGTGGTGCTCTCAGCAATCTAGATGATAGATATGAATCAGACTCGTGTGCTCTAATTAAAGTGGGTAGGTACATAATATGAAAATATTTTCTGTTTCTGGAAAACCTTAAACAGCTTTTATGTCTGAGTTTAGAAAATATTATCAACTGAACCTGAACCTGAAATACATAATACTATACATTTATCAAAACATGCTTTTTTTGATAAAAAAAAACGACTAACAAAACGATGATCTTAAAAATAATGGGTAAGCCGTATTTATCTTCACTCTTGAAACGATATGAAGTATACTCAACACTCTGTAAGTTTGTATTTAAGAAGATTATCACGTATCAAGTACATAGTCGTTCACAAATATTGTTTAAGCAACCCAAGATTGACCAGGATGGGACGAAAGTGCCACTTACAGGGTTGATGAAGGTTTATTCGATAGTACACTAAAGTGTTATGTTTCAAAAAATATTCTTGGCATATTAGTCCGTGGAACATGTGAAAAGATTTTTTGATGTGACACGTAGACACGTTGACGTGTTGGATAAGACCCCAGAGCAAAAGATCTATGTGACATATTTCTTGAATCCAATAACTATTCTTGAGTTGCTTGTTTGATTTCAACAATTTAACTTAATATTGCATATACATAAGCTTAACTTTATTGCTAAAGCCCCGATGACACGGAGCGAGTTTACAAGCTACAAACAAAAAAGTATAGAAGCTGGTAGTTGGCGAGTTTAAATGCTAGCGAGTGTTTACAATGGTATAGCCAAATCAGACTGAAAACTAACTACTGAAAATTATAACAAGTTTACACGCAGCTTGCGAAGCTTGTAAACTAGTAGCTTCTATACTCGCTCCGTGTCGTCAAGGCTTTAGTAAGTTTTAGGCTTAGGCCTGTGCAAAATAGTTTATTAGTTCCAATTATAATCATTTATTGAAGCTGGTTAATTTTGACTGCGAATTGCGTATATAAATAGAGATACGTTTATTGCAATAATACTGCGGTTGCCATTTTGTGTCGCGATAAAACGTAGAATGGCGTAAGAAAAAAAGTGTGGGGTTTTTTTTTGATAAAAGCTTTTTATCGGTAAAAGGGTCTCTGTGTGATTGACAACATCGATTACGCGTACCCGATAGTGTTGGGAACGTGCACGTCTGTTCATCACCAAGCAGTCTATATTTCAGATAGGGACTTATTGATATTTATGTCAAATTAAATCTCTTAAAGTAAAGCGGTTTTTTAACGTTAGGAAAATCTTATATGGATGCTATGACTCTCGGAAAGATAATCCCAGAATTCCCGACAGACCTTGGCTGCTTTGCGGCCTCAACTTTATATGTCATATCATGGAAGAATAAGAGAGACAGTAAGATTCACGCACGCCACTCGCTCCAAGAAGCATAATACCCCTTAGGGTTAAATTAAATTAAATTATGTTTATTTCATATCACAATCTTTGTTACAAAATGTTTTAGTAGGAATTGCCATGTAAGCTAACATAATGCTTGTGTTTGGGAATTCCTCTCCTCCACAGGGTTAGTGTGCTATCCCGCGTCTTTGGGGTATTTTTGGTGATTCCCTCCTTTCAAAGTAACGCGTATCACAAAATTACCACTATCATAAATCAAAATGCTTTTAACTTCACGACAGAGCTCAGAATTTGCTATCAAATCTATGATTTGCATTGCAAAAGACGTATTCTAGGTGTTACAGTAAATTATAACTATCTAATTGACACAATTTTTATTACTATCCTGGTACTATCAAAGCATTAGATGTAGAAAAGTTGATTATTACGTGGTTACGTTGAGGCAACCGATCGAAAAGACTGCTAAGAAAAGATATGAAACCATAACATATGATTAGTAGTTCAACACATTTCTGGCGTTTTAAGTTGTTATCGCCCGAGTTAGTTTTATATTTGATTAAAACGAACAGTTTTCTACATAACGATTACTCGTATATTAAATACCGTGATCTAAAGTTAAAGTTTCACGAAATCTCAAATGTGTTGACACTCGCTTTAGCTCGAGCTCTAAAGTTACCAAACTCCCTAAACTTATTTGAAATGCTTTAGCGAGTACACACTTTAAAATATGACAAGCGTAACTGCCGTACCAAAGCGCTATTAACGTTAGTTCGGTGCCAAACGTCTTACACAGCACTTATGTATGAGACTGGGGTTAATGGGTATTCAATGTGCAATATCTTGTGAAGGGTAGTGCCAAAATTTTGCTAGCGCCGTGTTCACTTGATGGCTGTGTCAATATTTAGGGATAGTGTCCATGGATAGATAAAGATAAATATTTTAGGGTTGTCGTATCAAAGACAAGGTTTGCTTTTGTTTGTAGAAAATATCCTTAGCTAGCAAAACTGACTAAGTGGATTTTGATCAAACAGCTATTGGTGAGGTGATTACAAGCAACTTAGTTATGCGTGTTCAGGTATTTTGCTGGTTTAAACCAAATTATTGCACATAGTAATAGTACCTACCCAGGAGTAGTAATTTAGACCAATTATAGACTATGAAACTGTTCGACAATCACTTTTCTATAGCAAAAATTGTCTTCATGAAAATAAAGTTCCTAAACCTTAACCATTTAATTATGTGATCCACAACTTCAGAGTTTGGGTATTTCTATTTATACCTAATTATGAAAATGTATTTAGTAATATGTACGAATGTTTATTAGTTGTCGAAGAGGGAAAATGTCCCACAGTGTTTCTAGTAATTTGAAGTTTCTCAACAATTCTTAATTTTTATCGTAAGTGAAAATACATGAAATACTTTACCTTCCGGCACAGCTAATGACGTCAATAAGAAGTGGACGCACGCGGCTCCAGTCCCGTGGCCCATAAGCGTGACGTTGGTGGGGTCACCCCCGAACACGGCTACGTTCTCCTTGATCCAGTGCAGAGCTGCTATTTGGTCCATGAGGCCGTAGTTCGCTGGCGATCGAGGGAAGTCGTCTGATCGTGGGTTCAGAAAACCTGTAGGATAATGCTTAATTTTAAAATTTTATGCTTGATAATTCTATTTAACTTAACATATATCTCTCGTATTTAGGAATATAAACTCTTTTGTCTAAATAAAATCTAGTGGTTTGGTTTGAGCAACTGGTTTATAATAATAAATCCTACCCTGTAAAGGATTTCTGATATTAAGAAAATGATTTATGATATTAAGAAAATGATTTATGATATTAAGAAAATGATTTATGATATTAAGAAAATGATTTATGATATTAAGAAAATGTCTTTCGAGTATAAAACTAGAACTTCTGCGTAGTTCAGACCTCGCGAGCATCCACGAAAAAAAGCACGTGAAATCATCAAGAACCGTTCATAAATAACATGACAAAAATCTTTACCCCTTTTCTCCCTCATTTTGCCCCTAAGATAAAAAAAAACTCTCGATAAAAGTTGTATTTGAAATCACAGAACACGTGTAGCAAGTTTGGTGAAAATTGGTTAAGAAATGTGACTTCTAGACCGGAACTGACATACACACAGACATATGGACGAAAGCAAAATCGTCCATACTGTCGAATCGGAGACTCGCGTTCGCTTCACCCGCTCGGTCAATCAAAGAACTAAAGAAATAAATTCTGTCAGTTGGCAAATTTATTATATAACTAGCTGATGCCCGCAGCTTCGCCCGCGTAAAATTTGTTCCCGTTCCCGTATTTTATCCCCTTGGGGGTAGAATTTATCAAAATCATTTCTTAGCGGATGCCTACGTCATAACATCTACCTGCATGCCAAATTTCAGCCCGATCCGTCCATAGGTTTAGGCTGTGCGTTGATAGATCACTATGTCAGTCAGTCAGTCTCCGGTCACCTTTGAGTTATATATATATTTAGACTACGAGTACTTGAATAATAATATTATAGCAAGCTATAGTTTGTATAGTGACCGACCGAAGTTTCGGTTTCGGTTTCGGCCAGTTTCGGCCAAAAAATCGAGTTTCGGCCAATTTTTCTAACCGCATCTTCGATGTCGACACATCCGATGCAGTGATAATAGGGTATATCATTGTCTCCATTGAGGTGGCATGTCTCCTTGTAGGGACCACTTAATTGGTAATTCATAGCCTAATAACTTTAAAAAAATTGAAGCGAGAGCCATAGATACCATAGTGCCTACCATAATTATTACACCAGCTGGAGTAATTAGAACGCCTCCACTTGTTTCTACGAGCACGTCTTTCGTTCGTGAGTGAGGTGGCAGGGTGGAAGTCACATGCGAGACGGCAGTGGTAGCCAAAGTCTGTCGGGAATCCTGAGACACCCTTCCGAGGAATTACCCGACACACCCTCCGTCGACCGTGTGGTTTTAGTCGGTAGGAGTTAGCAATAGCATTCATGAGTTATTCCTCACGAAAAAAAAGAAACCCATCTTTAGGTGTAGATATTTCTGAAATGAAAACTTGAGAAGATTTATACCGTTGATTGATGGTGGTACTTGGGGTAAAAGCGGGGCCCTATAAACGAGACATGAGACTTAGCAGTCCGTCTATTTATTAGTCACGAGGCTGTATCACTTGAACCGTGATAGATAGAGAGCTAAAATTTTCACAGATGATGTATTTCTGTTGCTGCTATAACAAAAAAATAACTACTAAAAAAAATTTTAACAAAAAAAAACCGACTTCAAACAAAAACTGAAAATTGAAAAATAAAACTAACTTAGCACAAAGTAATAGGTAGTATATTTAGTTTTATATCAGATATTATTGAATGTAATACTGAAATCGGCGCCAAGTAAAACTATAGGTTTAGGTAGATATTATTAATCTCTGATAGAAATATTGGCACCGACTTCAGTATTACAGTGACGGGTACACTGAAATTATATCTGTCTAGGGGTAATGTTCTCCCCAATATAAATTAATCAAGCCCAAACACAAGATAACTGCTGTAAATCGTTAAGGAATTCCCTCGATTCGAGGGATTTCTTCGATTTCTCCAGGATCCCAGCATCCGATTCTGACTTCCTGTATATGGGACCACATGGGAAGCACCAGCTTTCAAACAAAAAAAGAATTTTTAAAATCGGTTAACTCCTTCTAGCGATTTGCCGGTAACAAACATAAAAAAAAAAAAAAATACAGACGAATTGAGAACCTCCTCCTTTTTTGGAAGTCGGTTAAAAATCAGAAACTACAACAAACGTAATTTTTGTGCCCAATTTTCGTAACGGAACTAACTGTGAGCAAATCCGACTCGCACTTGGCCGGTTCTTTATTTTTTTTTTTTTCAATTTGAGCACGTGAGTTTCGGTTTCGGTTTCGGCCGAAACTGACCCTGAGGCCGAAGGTTCGGTTTCGGTTTCGGCTGAAAAACCAGTTTCGGTCGGATACTAGTTTGTATTTAAATCCATAAGCTTTACCTACAGTAAATACTAGAAATTTAATATTGTACGCTGCTTTTTAATTGACCATTTAAGGACAAAGAACAAGACCGATTTTCAAAAATTGTTACCACCAGCATGTATAATTCATGGTACTACATTTTGTACATATTTAAAAGGCTGATAAATGACGCCACGGCAAATTTTACACATTTTGCCACTATCTCCTTTTTAAACATAAATTGCCAACAACTAAAAATGAATATTACAATCAACGAAAATTTAAGTCAAGTTTCATAAAAATCTGTAGCAAAAGAGAAGAATCGTACGAAAGATAAATATGTCTTGACAGACATAATTTGCTTGCCTTTAGGCGGATTATGACTTGTGATAATTCCATACTATATTTTTTTTGTACCCATGTTCGCAAATTAATAATTGAATTGAATTGGAAATCTTGGTACAAAACATAATCATATTCGAATAACAACGGGCAGGCCTAGTGATTTTTTTAGTTATATAACAATAACAAACCTTCTACTCGAGTAGGTAATGTTGACATAGGACTTGTTCTTACATTGTGTTAAGTCGCAAAATTCGAACTTATACATCCTTAGCTTATATCAGTACGAACAACAAACAGATTTATGTAATGTTTGCGCTCTTGTTCACTTATGTATTAAGAGATAAACTTTTCAGGAAAATGAAG
Organism: Miltochrista miniata; assembly: GCA_933228765.1. Lineage (NCBI taxonomy): Eukaryota > Metazoa > Arthropoda > Insecta > Lepidoptera > Erebidae > Miltochrista > Miltochrista miniata. Next base: position 4,426,954 of record OW121749.1, on the reverse strand, counting down.
AAAATCGTTAATGCTTTTGACTGACTGTTAAATTATTCACCATTTCATTACTCAAGTAGATTGAAGCGTGCCAAATCCGTGAGGTAAAGAGAAACCAAGGAAAAACGTGTAGATAATGCTGAGTTATTTCAACAGACAGGCTCGACGCTGCGGAACAAAGGACCCAGCTGGTTGAATAACAAAGGAGAGAGGGTCCGCTTACTGGCCTACAAATCCTTGAGACTAAAATAATTAAACGGATAGTAATACCTCAACCCAGATCGTTTATTTATTTAAAAGTCCAATTTTATTCGTCGAACCTTAGAATTTTTGATGTTATTTTCAAGCTAATTGTTGCACTTACAACAATGCTAAAATATTGGAAACAAATGCATATTAAATATTCCCCGAAAACTTCAAATCTAATAATGGGTGATTATGAAAGTTTAAATATCTATAGTCTTTAACATAAATTCTTTTTTTTTATTTTTTGGCTCGCCATAATGATGCTGAACCCGCCTGATGGAAAGCCATGACGATAGCAATTGGGGACCACATTTTTTCCAGTTAATAATGTATAGCCCGGACATAGTATACATGCCAGATAATATTACTTCGCATAAGGGTAAAAAATGATACGAATATTTGGGACAACATTATAAATGAGATGTAAAATGTCCCATCGACCCAACATCCGCAAAAATATGTTGAAGTTTGTAAATTTGGACATTCAGCATTTTTTGTATCCTGAAAGTAGGGCTAAACAAAATTGACCTTTTTTTTACGTGAGGGAAAATGTGCAACTATCTATAAAATATTATGGATGGTAATAGAATTATTATATTATTAATATTTAAGATAAGATTTGCAATACCTTTTTTTTTTTTTGTTTAACGTGAGGGAAAATCCTCATGGATGTTATGCCGGACTCCTACCGACTAAAAAACCTCACGTCACGCCCAACAGTCTATGGTTGGGAGCCCCGGGTAAACCCTCGGAAGGATGTCCCAGGACTCCCAACAGACCCACGGCCGCTACTGCGGCCTCGCCCAGGGGGTGGTTCGGGTGCTATCCCGCGTCTTTGGGGGGATTCGGGTGTGATCCCGCTTCTAAGGGGGGGCGTGCGTGAATTGTCTCACTCACGTCACGCTGTCGTCATGGGCCTGCTTCTGTAAGGACGGTGAGCCGCCCTGTCACCGTCCTCAGGCCCCCGGTCATGGTGGCCGATAGTCCTCGGCGAAGACACGTCGGCGGCGCCCAGGCCGCCGACTGCGGAACTCGGGTGGGAGAGTTCTCTCCCGTACCCGTCCCGCCGCCTCCTTCACGAGCATGACCTGCTCGCAGAAGGAGGCGGCGCAGTCCCACTTACTCCCGCTGGAGAGCATGGCTCGCACCATGGTCTCGAGCGAGAGAGCGTCCACGTCCAGACCCACTACGAGGACCTGGCGCTGTTGCGCCCACGCCGTGCACTCCACCAGTGTGTGGAGCGCCGTGTCATCGCTGCGGTCCTCGCAGTGCTGACACTCGGCCGTGGTTTCCCGGTGTTTCCGCCACAGATACCTACCGAAGCTACCATGCCCGGCAAGCATCTGTGTCAACCGGTAGGAGAGAGCACCGTGTCTCCTCTCCAGCCACTCGTCCATGACCGGTCTGACGGCCGCGATTGTGGCGAATCCCCCCTTTGGTTGCTCAAGTCGCACCTTCCATGTCTCCACGGTTTCCTGGTGGAGTAGGGACCGCTGGGCCCCGATTTCTCGATAAGCGGGCCTTTGGCCCCGCTCCAGCGCCTCCTTGCGCCATCTGAACAGTGACGCAAGGGCTCTCGCTTCCAGGTCCCATGGAGGGGTCCCGGCTAGGAGACATGCCGCCTCACCGGAGATCGTGCGGTATCCTCTTATCACCCTGACGGCCATCACTCTCTGCGGGCTCAGCAGTCTAGCCACATTGATGGCCGTCAGGGTCTCCGCCCATACGGGAGCCCCGTATAGGGCCATGCTTTGCACGATCCCCAGGTACAGTCTCCTGTAGGGAGCGTTGGGTCCCCTGATGTTGGGCATCAGCCGCGCGAGTGCGGCCGATGCTCCCCTCAGTTTTGGGACCAAACTTCGGAAGTGATGTCCGAAGTTCCACCGGCCATCGAGTACGAGCCCCAGATACTTCATCGAGGGCTCGATGTCGATGCTGACGCCCCCTACCTGTAGGCTGGATCCCGCAGGTGGCCCCATCCGAGGTCCGTGGAAGCACAGAGCCTCGGATTTGTGAAGGGCGACCTCGAGACCCAGCCGCCGAATCCGACCTACGACCTGAGCAACCCCTGCCATGGCCTTAAGTGCTGCGTCACGGTGCGTTGCTCCCCGCGCCGTAACGAGGGTGTCGTCGGCGTAACACGTTACGCCGACCCCTCTGAGCAACGGACCACGCAGCACCCAGTCGTAACCGATGTTCCACAGGAGCGGTCCTAACACCGATCCCTGTGGAACACCGCACGACACATCTCGCCGACCCGGCCCTAGCCAGCTCGGGTAAGTTATGGCTCTCTCGGAGAGATAAGCCCCGACAATTCGACGGAGGTAGGGAGGCACTCCATGATAGATAAGCGCCTCCCTGACGCAGCTCCAGGGCAAGGTGTTGAATGCGTTGGTGATGTCGAGGGACACCGCCACCACCACCTCACCCTGTGAGAATGCTTCCTCCGTCAGGCCTCTAATGCGCATGATCGCGTCCACGGTGGAGCGTCCCTGACGGAAGCCAAACTGGCTATCCGCCAGATCAGGCCCCACGCGTGTGAGGTGCCCGACGAGGCGTTGTGCAATAATGCGCTCAAAGAGCTTGCACACCTCGTCGAGCAACACGATCGGCCGGTACCCTGATGGGGAATTTGCCGGCCGCCCCGCCTTTCGAATCAAGACCAGTTTCCCTGTCTTCCAGACCTTGGGAAACTGGCCTTTTTCGAGGCATGCGCTATAAAGACCCATAAGTCGAGGCCCAAGCTCTTCGAGAGCCAGGACCCATGCACGGCCTGGAATGCCGTCGGGTCCAGGGGCGGTGTTTCTGCGGGATTTAAGCCGCAGGACAGCCGCCCCTAACTCACCCTCGGTGACTACGGGCACGTCGTTCTCGCTGCCTTCCGCGTTGGGCGCCTGAGACTGAGCCATGCGCGGAGGAATGTGTTCCTCCGCTTTCGACGGGAACAAGGAGTCCAGGACCCCCTCCAGCCGCTCCGGCTGGAGACTCTGGGTCAGTGGGGGCGCCTTAGGGCGTAATTTGCCTCTTACCATGAGGTACGGGCGCCCCCACGGGTTCCGCTCCAGAGTCTCTATCAGCTCTTCACGGCCCAATTTTTTGGACCGCTTGATGGTGGTCTGGAGGGATCTCTTGGCCTCCTTGTACCCATCGTAGAGCTCCGTCTCTCGGGCTGCCGCATCGTCTGGGCGGCGACGCCTCCGGCGAAACCTGGTGTACCGGCGGCGCGCGGTAACGCAATCCGCGCGTGTAAGATATATTTATAAATAAGTAAGTTACTATAATTTTCATTTAACACGTGGTGAACCACTAGATTGATATTGTTATATTTTTATTTTAATAGTGTTTTAATTTAATATTTATTTCTAAATTGATTGTAAAGTATTTAAGTATCGAAAAGATAGGGTTTCGACCACTTCTACAATATTACGTAATATCCTACCCCACCATTGCGAAGATATAAAAATGTCTGCACTTACAGAGCAACGGCCATTATTGTTCGTCAAGTTGTCTTTTGAAGTAGGTACAGATATGGTTCAGTAGTTAATTAAAATTAATAGAATTAGTAAATATCTTTCTGTACAGTAGCAATACGTTATGATACGTATTACTTGGAATTTATATTGTTGGGCCAGTCAGTCGCTGAGCAGCCGTCTTAAGGGTACGTTCCTCATTAATAACTTATGTAATTTATCTGATCTGATGTGATGTGTAATATATGTGTTGAAATTAGCAGAGGTCTACGTCCAGCAGTGCTGGACTGCCACAGACCGATTTGATTGATTGTATTCAAAGTTATTTTATACTGCCCATGGCTTGGTTTAAAAGATAATGTATATAGGTACTATCCTGCTGAACTATTTGTAAAGATATGACCCGTGTTGCTATTAATTGTAATGAATGACGTGTACCAACTATTGATGGAATTAGATTATAGTAGAAATAGATGTATATCGATTAATGTGACTTTGAAAAGAGTGGCCGTGAGTTTTATTGCCAGGTTCTTTCTCATAGGCTCTACCTATTGCGAATCTGGCGGTAAATGTAGAATTGGAAATCTTGACGAGAATAAAGATATTTTTATCTCATATTCATTTTTTTTCATTTCATAACTTGTTAGCTAATACCCTCCTTACAGAATATGCCTCTGGCTATCCCTTCGGGGATAAAAGGCGTGACCGTATGTATTGATATACCTACCCTCTACGAGACGAATCTAACATCAGAAGTGGGATTGATTCCACCTTTGCTAATACATTGATTACAAGTTTCAGAATCGACGGACTTTGCTGCTGCCTCGGGACGTTCGCTGCTCTGATGACGACAACGTGGTATTCTCGATCTTCGATCCGGCAATCGGTGGCAACAGTGTTTCAGAATCGACTGTTTTTGCTGCTGCCTCGGGACGTTCGCTGCTCTGATGGCGAACGTGGTATTCTTGATCTTCGACCCGGCAATCGGTGGCAACAGTGGTATGATGTGTTTTTTTTGTGATCATGTGTAAATTTTATATACTGTGCAAGTTATACCAGTGAAGTTTTTTGATAAAATGTAGATATACCTACCTATATTTAAAGCTTGGAATGAGTAGGTATAGTTTATAACGTTGCTGCAGGATTATGTCAGCTTTATTACCTACACTATTTAAACATGTAACTGCTTAGGTAGGTAGACTTATAACTTAGAGATTGAGAGAACGAGGAAGTAATTTCTTTTTTTCTTCTTTCTTTCAATATGTACCTAATACGTTACCTAATGGCATCATATTCATGATCTCCGTTTTATTTTGAAGGCCTACCTAGGTACCCGAAAATTGAAACATTCTCGAAATTAGCCACATGGCGCATTTAGGCAAGACGAAGCTTGGCGCGTTAAATCTCTCAGGATATCTCATGAGAGATTGATGGTATCCCATCACTGTTTGGGACTCCCATCTGTCTCGGTAGTCTAGTAGTAGAACAAAAGAATTTCGCAGTAGTCAAATTTGTACTTTACGGCTACACCAAGAAGTACCTACGAACAAGTAGATCCTTGCGTATCCACTCCACTGTACGTCCACGTAACTCGTATTCTTAGTACCTTACGTAATGAAATGTCAGATTGGCCGAACGTTTTGTAGAAGGTTCTAAAATCATTGACACGATTAAACAGAATTACACTTTCCTCTCCCTTGCATTATTCGTTGAGGTAGAACTCGGTGGCTAGGATTCGATATAAACTCATCATTACTATCGGCATCGACATTATATAGATAAATACCTACTAGCGGACATCAAGCAATTGAATCCGCGTCGTTCCGTTCCCATGGGAATACAGGAATAAAATGTAGCCTATTTTTGTACCTACTCGCCGTTTCTTTTATTGGTGAAATACTTAAAAAAATCGGTTCATTAGTTTCAGAATCTATTTACTTAATGCAAACAAAAACAACTATTTTTTCCCATTGGGTAATATGAATAAGATACTAAACGCTTGTCTACGTTAACAGGAATTCGTAAGTCGTATCACTACTAAGTACACAACACAAACATAACTACGCACTGTTTCTTCATACCATTATTTTCTCTTACGATAGTTCTCGGATCTAATTGGCGACAATAAGCTAGTTTTTTCAGAGTTTATTTTAAATACCAACTAGATTTCCATATCAAATCTTGATTTCTTTTCGTTAACTTTCTGTATAGGAGGTTACCTACATTAGTTAGCATGAAATATTTCGTCAATACGCCGCTCTTGGAATATGTAGGTACTAGAAGGTTTTTATCTTGCGACTCGGTATCGCGTAATAACTACCTACATACTTTTTTGTAGTCTATACCCACTGTTCTTGCTGTGAATACTAGTTACTACGTATAAATCGAAGAGTTACTTATGATTATGTAGTGATGGATAATATTTCATTGCAAAATAGATGCAGGAAAATAATAAAAGACAAAAGATTATCTGATATGAGAAATAAGTAAGCAGTTACGTTTGCTTTCGTACAAGACTTATGGTACCATAATATGAAAAAACCCGCCCAGTGCGAAGGGTTCCGTAGCAACAAGTAACAATAATAAAAGTTCTTATAGTTCGTTTTAACTTTGATTGCTGTTTTAACACGTTCGCTGTGTAGTGATTTTGCTAGGCGAAAATTGCGGTTCATGACGTATTAAAAAAAAACTACTAGATATTGTTCAAACCAATATCGTTGGAAGTTTTTATGGCAATGTACATCTTATTTTTTTAGACTTATCATTACCTTAATTTAGAAGTTAGAGGGGGGACACACACATTTTTCCACTTTGAAAGAGTTAAAAAAAATGGTGTTAGAAATCTCATTAGCATTTTTGAAGACCTATACGTATGGGTTTGATGAAAAACAGAAATTATGTAGTTTTATGCAAAAATATTAATGCGGTTTATAGAATACACCTACTTACCAAGTTTCAATAGCATAGGTCTTATAGTTTCGGAGAAAAGAGGCTGTGACATACGGACGGACAGACAGACTTGACGAAACTGCAAGGGTTCCGTTTTTGCCATTTGCCTACGGAACCCTAATAAATGCTGTTCTTTTAATTTTAGGTTTTCCCTAAGAGAGCTAAGTAGTTTAAGTAACATTATTATAACTAAAGAGAATGATGCTATGGCCATGTGAATAGGTTGAAAAATTTTGTGTGGCCTAGGTGGTGCTACTGGTCACATCAATGATTAAAATAATATTATGGAATAGACGTGTAATCTGTGCGTAGCTTAAGCCTAGGTAATGTAGGTACATATAAAATAAATGGAGTATGTTCTAAAAATCAATTGAATTGAATGTTGATTGACCGAGATGAACTGCTGAATGAATATACCTACATGTAATAGTATGTGCTTTACTAAGTACCTAATTTAAGCCTAGGTAATGTGGGTACATATATGTAAAATGGAGTATGTTCTAAGAATCAATTGAATGTTGATTGACTGAAATGAACTGCTGAATGACTATGTGCCATACTAAGTAATTTAAGCCTAAGTAATGTAGGGTATGTAAAATAAATGGAGTTGATCTTATGTTCTGAGAATCAATTGAATATTGATTGAATGAGATGAACTGCTGAAGTCTTTTGCTTTGGTCTAGCTTGTCACATGTGCAGCAGGTGTGAAGCTAGTGGTTATTGTTGGCAAAGCGATTGACCGTTGTTATTTAGTTCTCTTAATGTGAAAAGAGACTTATGACAATGAAACGATGTCATTGTTTAAAGTTTTGTGCAGAAAGCTGTAGTCCTTAATGTAAAGAGGCTAGATGTGATGAAAAAATGGAAAGATCTATTAGCTATAGTACTTAGGTACTATTAATGTAAAACGAGGCTGGCAGTGAAAAGAAATAGAACCAATCTTGTCCTTATTGTTGAATTTATATAAGCTAACTAAGTAGGCATACCTACTGTATTTCAATACCTAGCTTTGCGCAAAAATGTAAACAAACACATTTGATCCAATATATCTATAGTTATTGCAATTGAATATTTACCCTAATAATATTCCAGTATTCAGGAGCCATACAGTGTTCTTACAATCATTTCGACACCAAATAACTTCTTTATGACAGTTTATTTTCATTTAAAATACCTACTCAGGATAGTAAAAAATTCAATGATTTGTCATACTATATTTTTCTACTCATCTGTCTATTGTAAAAACATGACATGTTTACATTATTGCCAGATCGGGCAGGATTGGACTATATTACGGTAAATTCGTTCATAGGCATATTGTATTGTTATTGGTTAATTCAGAGAATCCCAGTGTTGGCATTGCTGAAATGTAATATTCATAGTGTTATTTTTGTAATGCTGTTCGTTTGGTCAGTAAAATATATAAAACTAGCAGACGTTACGCGGTTTCACTCGCGTAGCTACCATTCTCTTGGGAATACGGGAATGAAATACAGCCTATGTTCAGGTAGTGTAGCTTCCCAACAGTGAAAGAATTTTCATCATCTGTTCCCAACAGTGACAATAGTTTCGGAGCCTATTCGATGCAAAGAAGCAAACAATCAAGGGAAGGAATTGATTTGTAATATTAGTATAGATAAATATATTTGTACTTCGAGAACGAAGTACTTGTCAGTATGGCCGTGTAAGATATATTTATAAATAAGTAAGTTACTATAATTTTCATTTAACACGTGGTGAACCACTAGATTGATATTGTTATATTTTTATTTTAATAGTATTTTAATTTAATATTTATTTCTAAATTGATTGTAAAGTATTTAAGTATCGAAAAGATAGGGTTTCGACCACTTCTACAATATTACGTAATATCCTACCCCACCATTGCGAAGATATAAAAATGTCTGCACTTACAGAGCAACGGCCATTATTGTTCGTCTAGTTGTCTTTTGAAGTAGGTACAGATATGGTTCAGTAGTTAATTAAAATTAATAGAATTAGTAAATATCTTTCTGTACAGTAGCAATACGTTATGATACGTATTACTTGGAATTTATATTGTTGGGCCAGTCAGTCGCTGAGCAGCCGTCTTAAGGGTACGTTCCTCATTAATAACTTATGTAATTTATCTGATCTGATGTGATGTGTAATATATGTGTTGAAATTAGCAGAGGTCTACGTCCAGCAGTGCTGGACTGCCACAGACCGATTTGATTGATTGTATTCAAAGTTATTTTATACTGCCCATGGCTTGGTTTAAAAGATAATGTATATAGGTACTATCCTGCTGAACTATTTGTAAAGATATGACCCGTGTTGCTATTAATTGTAATGAATGACGTGTACCAACTATTGATGGAATTAGATTATAGTAGAAATAGATGTATATCGATTAATGTGACTTTGAAAAGAGTGGCCGTGAGTTTTATTGCCAGGTTCTTTCTCATAGGCACTACCTATTGCGAATCTGGCGGTAAATGTAGAATTGGAAATCTTGACGAGAATAAAGATATTTTTATCTCATATTCATTTTTTTTCATTTCATAACTTGTTAGCTAATACCCTCCTTACAGAATATGCCTCTGGCTATCCCTTCGGGGATAAAAGGCGTGACCGTATGTATTGATATACCTACCCTCTACGAGACGAATCTAACACGCGCAACTGCGCGATTTCCGGCGTCCACCAGTACACCTGTTTCCTTGCCGGTCTGGGCCTAGCCCTGGGCATCGCCGCATCGCAGATGTGCGACATGGCTCTCCCGAACCACTCCACCTCGGTATCAACATCGGCAGGCCAGTCCGCTGTCGGAATCCAGGACTGCACGATGGCCGCCTCCAGGAGAGCCTCCCGATCAAGGCGATGGAGTGCCCAACGCGGTTCCGGGGGATTCGCAATTGCTGGCGGCAGGTTAGGTGGAGGGGAGACGTCAAACCGAATATATCGGTGATCTGATGACGTCTCCTCCTCCTCCACCACGCGCCATCCCTGGACACGGCAGGCGATCTCAGGGGTCGCAAACGAAACGTCTATGACCGAGCTGAGCCCCCGCCGCGTCCAGGTTGCGACATTCCCCCGGTTCAGGATGACTAGGCCACGTGTAGTGACCCAGTCCTCCAGTATCCTCCCCCTGTCTCTGGTTTCCCGGGAGCCCCAAGCCTGAGACCAGGCATTGAAGTCTCCCAAGATCAGGACAGGGCGAGGCAGCGAGAACGACGTCCAGCTCAGGGAGCCATAGCTCAAACTGATGCTGGTCGAGGCTCGGCGAGATGTAAACGGCCACGACAGCCACACCCTCGTATTCCGCCGCGACACAACCCGGGCCTCTAGCGATGACCGCCAGGCGCGAGTCGTCCGCGCCGGTCCCCCCAAAAATGGTCGCCACGCCGTCCAGATCCACCGGGCTTCCCGGGTGAACCTAGTACGGCTCGGCGACGACGACAATGTTAATGGACCACTGCCTGATGCTCTGGTACAGAAGGTCCTGAGCACCAGTGCAGTGTTTCAGATTCACCTGCAGGATGCGGATATGGGTGTCCATTAATGGACGTCCATTTCCGCACCCTGCCGCGAACTTGCGCCCACAGCCTCACCCCCCCGTGCGGACGGACGGGGCTTCGGCCTTGAGGCAGCGCAGGCTTTGCTGCCCGCCCGGTGGTCGGCCTCCTTGCCCTCCACCACGCATTTATAACAGCGTGGCGGAGCGTCACAGGCAAGGGCCTTGTGACCGGGCTGACCACAGCGGAAGCACCGATCTCCTACGGTGACTTCCGCCGTACACTGCACCCCCACATGCCCCACGACCAGGCACCTATAGCACCTGTCTTCGCGGGGCTGCAGGAGATGCACTTGCGCCCTCAGGAAGCCTCCAATAAGGAGGCTCCGTCCGTCCGCCACTTTCTGGGCCGCCAGATTTGCAATACCTAGTCTAGATCTAGCATCTATACTAAATACCTTAACTTAAAGTAAATCGTCATTTTCTACAACAGAAGTAGAAAATTAAAACTGATAAGTTTCTAACTTAAGGCAAGCCTTTGCGCTCAGAATAATCTTCTTCTTCTTTGTACCACTTACTGCTCTGGTTCTGCATCTTTTTATGTATCTATTGATGTGCAATCAATTTTCTCTTACCATGTACGAAGTCAAGTTTTCTGTGAGAAGATTTAAATAAAATTTACAATTTGGTAACTAGCTGGAGGCCCGTGACTTCGGCTGCGTGGAATTTTGTTCCAGTATCCCATGGGATCATAATCCAGGGATGAAAAGTATATTTAAATGTTATGCAGACTTAAATGTATCCCTATACTATATTTCAACCGGTCTCCGTCCGTTCAGCCGTTATAGCGTGATTGAGTTACAAACATCTTCATAAAGTTAAACTGTTATAATATAATACTCGTATTATAAGTATACTCGTATTACAGTAGCATTTAACGCACTGGCCTTGGTTGCAAATATACAATTACTGATCATATATGTAGTTCTTTGTTAAAGGTAATTGATTATTAGATTTAAACCAAGTCTACGAGACTATTACGACTCATTCACTTTTATGTATGTCTTGTAATAGATATTGTACCTTCTTATTACGTGAGGAAAATCATACAAGACTCCTACTGACTAAAAAACCACACACATATCCTACCAAAGAGCTTACGGTTGGGAGCACCGGGTAAGCCGTCGGGAGCATACCCCAGGACAAATATTGTACCTGTATATTGTTTATTTAGATCCTAACTTTTAGTTTTTGGCCTAGGTACTTTAAGCGCCTACTTATCTGTCTAGCCTTATCTCTTTGTCACTCAAAGGTTGTTGGGTAGAAAACGTCTAACGCAAATAAATTCGCTTTGTTCTTAGTTTGAAATAAAGAAATTACTTAATCAAGTATCTACGATAAAGAAAGCTATTCCTGTTTAAATACAATTTTAGGATTAAAACAAGCAATTAGTTCTTGCTCAAATAATTCTTAGTTTAAACAATAGTGAGTTTGAAACTGCTTTGTATTTGCTGGAACAAATGACTTCGTTTCAAGTTTAGTGATTTGTTCTGAAGTTGTTCTCAAGATTAATGTTTGAAATCTTCATAAATTTGGTATACCTACACTATAAACAAACATTTTCAGCGAAGTCTATTACGTAAATAAAATTGAACTTCGTTTTATATTTGCGACTGAGTTTTACTTCTGCATTTACTATGTATTATTATAACAGTTCTAGTCTCCGGTATTTTTAACACTAAAAGCAACATTTCAACAAAGCAACGAATTCACAAGGAACTACAGTTAAAGACATATTTACCTTGTGACCACACCCTCTCGTCTAAACATCGAACTTAAAATTTTGAACTTGTTAAAATAGCCCTCTGCGTAGATTTAGGTATACTAGAAACCAGTTGGTCGTCGCAATTCGACAACAATTCATCCAAAAATAAAACTACGAGTATATTGACTTATTCTTCTAATCTTTAACAGTTTTCAATTTTAGATTCCGTTCCCACAAATTTTCTTAACCAAAACCTAAGATGCACAGTCAAAAACGGGTTGCTAAAATACAATAATGATTTTAGTTGAATTATGATTAATTTATACCGTAGCGAACAGTACCAACTGTGAAAATAGTCCAGGCCAACTATGTACTAATCTAATAGAGAGCCAGAGATGTGAACCAAATCACTGTAAAATATTTCAACACCTAAGTACCTTTGTATAATTACATAGATCAAAATAAAAAAATAAACAAAACTTTCAAGTCAGGAACACGAAACCCAAGACCCTCGTTGTTAACAACGTCTGCATCATAAAATTTACGTAGCGACGATAACCATAACGATTGAGGTAAACGCAAACAATTATGTATCGAGGTCGGAATTAATTTTGCCTACACAGAATGGAGTTAAAAGGGATAAAATTAGCAAAGATAATATTCAATAATATTATAAATATAACAAATGATTTAGTAGATTGTACTTAGAGGTACCTATTTACCAGCACGATCAAGCTGAGACGATCAGGGTTAACAGTGATAACTTTAACCTGTTCCATTTTAGGAAGGAATTATCAGTTTCGGGTTTTAGTATTGTCATTTATCAAATTATAGTATTTGTCTTTTATCACCTGTTAAAAGTCATTTGTTCCAGCAAATACAAAGCAGTTTTAAACTCACTATTGTTTAAACTAAGAATTATTTGAGCAAGTACTAATTGCTTGTTTTAATCCTAAAATTGTATTTAAACAGGAATAGCTTTCTTTATCGTAGATACTTGATTAAGTAATTTCTTTATTTCAAACTAAGAACAAAGCGAATTTATTTGCGTTAGACGTTTTCTACCCAACAACCTTTGAGTGACAAAGAGATAAGGTTAGACAGATAAGTAGGCGCTCAAAGTACCTAGGCCAAAAACTAAAAGTTAGGATCTAAATAAACAATATACAGGTACAATATTTGTCCTGGAGTAACCAGTTATCTCTGGAATAAGTTCCCATGGGAAGCCGGAACCGTAGTAGTAATAAAGTAAATCGTGTATAAAGAAGTATATAAAGAAGTAAATTTTGCTATATTTATCACTGCCATCTGCCAGAATTTATTACTTAATCTATGAGTAATTTAATATGCATAAGATCTCTGTTTTCACAAGAGAAAGTAAAGATTCATTATGTAGAATAATAAATAAATTACCAAAGTAACGAAAGAGAAAGATCAAAGAGCCGCATTGTACCACAATGTTTGCACTATGTTTCCCTTCACGAACGAACGTCTTATCAAAAGGAACCTCGCGGCTATCAGATCACACAAAGATATCATAACTCGAATAATGTTCTCGTAAAGTGGGATTGTTTTACTAAGTGGAATAATATCCTTTTGAGACAATGATTTTTGGCATAAAACGGTCGGAGGCGTTCTTGTTTTGTCAAGTCCCCAAGTCCCCAATGTTATGTGTGTCGTGGGTTTCAAAGCGTGTATTTTCAGGGTTAAATAAACATGTCTTTGCATAGTTACCCTGAAGTAGTTGTAGTCAGTTTATGTTACTTTGTAGTTTCTATGTGGGATGATACGGTTACTATTAATTTATGGAATAAAGGTTTTCTTAAACAGGTCGTAAGTTATACCTGTAAGTAATAATGGTTTTTTTACTGGTATTATTTTTTCCTCAATCTAGTTGCTAATATGCTGTAATCGTATTGGAAAGATTATAAAATTTGATGTATAGTTTTTATCAGTAACTTAAACTTAAGATTTTAAATCATAAAGAATACTTATTACAAAAATGTACATTTCATAATTTTAAACTTATTTTTTTTTAATTCACTTAGGTTACAAAGTAACACTTATGAACTTCATGATTTATGCTTCTACATTTACATTTACTGCCAGATTCGCAAAGCAATAGGTAGAGCCTGTGAGGAAGAACCTGGCAAGAAAACTCACGGCCACTCTTTTTAAATAGTCTAGCTACAATCGTTTGTAATAATGGAAATGAAAATGAAAATGAAAAAATCTTTATTCATATAGGTCACAATGTAACGCTTATGAACGTCCAAATGATTGCTTCTACATTTACTGCCAGATTCGCAAAGCAATAGGTAGAGCTGGAGAAAAAAAGAACCTGGCAATAAAACTCCAGCCACTCTTTTAACATCCAGTAGGTAATTACAAATCATTCAACAACTACAGAGGTGTAATTGTTGAATGATTTGTGTGATGAGATTTGTACACGCGAGTTTTCATTAAGCAATATCCTTTTTTAAACAAAATTCGTCTAGGTAGGTACATAATCTTTTTTGTGTGTTGACTTGGAGCGCCTTAAACCCACGCATTTTTTTTTTCATCTATATAGTCTTGAATTGTATAATATGCCTTGCTACATAATTTGGCTTTAATGGTAGCTTTGAATTTGTTTATTGACAATAATCTAGTTTCTTTGGGAAGTTTATTATAAAACTTTATACATTGTCCGACAAAAGAACTGCTTATACTGTGTAGACGAGTAGCATGTAAAACAAGATTATCTTTATGCCTGGTATTTACAATAAAGATTTGCAATTAACGGTCCTAAACTGTTATCATATACGTACTAATAATAACGCGATTAAACCACATTACTGCTCGTTCGCTCTAACTTTGCCGCTCGGCTCCATACTAAAGTCGAATTTTTAATTAGACGAAGTAAATTGACAGCAACCAATGTCACTTCTTCATACAATGTCGCTTATTTTCTATGACGAAGTGACATTAGCTACTGTCAATTTACTTCGTGTAATTAAAAATTCGGGTATACGCCTCTACGCCAGCGTCAAAGTTAGAGCGAACGGGTAGTAAGCTGATCATTAAATGCCATCGTATGATCATTCGACAATATGAATAATTGGATAAAAAATTAAATATCTGCTTAGTCTCTCATTACGAAGAGAATTATGTAGCAAAGTGTTGTGAATGTACTACCTAGTATTTGAACTATAATATTAGGTTGCATTTATTAAATAAACATTTCAAAATAAAATTATAAACTGATGTAATAGTATATTATTACATAACTAAGTAATGAGCGTGTATGAAAACAGTTATGAAAGTAGAAGAAGCGAAAGTTGTATGTCAGGATCGTAGCAAGTGGAAAGCCATAGTCTCTGCTTACCCCGATGGGAAACAAGCGTGATTATATGTATGTATGTAACTAAGTAATTCTGAAATTATCTATTGAAGATACAAGAAATCAAGAAGGTACACCCACCACAAGAGTTTTGTTTGAAATTAAACTTTATTTTAGTCTCTGGTTTGTTTTCTCTTCTGAGACAAGTTAACGATAAACATAGCAGTATTACATTTATTAATAAGTCTTTCAAAGTTATACTGTCTTTGAGAACTGTTTACTTCAAATACTTTTGTTTAACTTAGCTGTAACGCACAAAGTTTTCAAAACTAATCAATCAAGCTTTCAAATTGAGTAATTTCAAACATTATTTGTATTAAATGGACAAAATTCAGGCAATGTGACAATTTATTAAAGTTGGTTGAAGACAATATATAAAACGACATTGTAGAAGAAGTTGACTGTAGATAAAATCTTGAACAAGCATAAATATAAACTTATTTTGACCATACTTTTGACTCACTGAAAGGCTTAAACAAAAGGGAATGGTGTAAGTTAGAAGTCTGAACGTAGATTTATCACATCAGCCTGTATCATTTCACTGCTGGACCTAGGCCTCTCTCAATTTTTATCACAGCATACGGTCATAATATGTCTTCCGCATCCAGTGCTTACCTGTGACCTTATCTGAATCATCGTTCTATCTGACAGGGAAGCAACCTCCTTTATTTTAGCTGAGTCACGTTCTCCACCCACGAACTAATGTGACTCCATTGACCATTGGTTCTTCAACATACGTGGCCATATATTTTAATATTAAAAAATTAACTATGCAAGCTATAGCTCAGAGACTACTCCGTTTCTCCGACGGATAAAATTATTTTGGAGCTTATCCCTCTAAAACAGTTCAAGCATAGCTGGCTGTGCACATTTAATGGTATAGACTAGCCGAGCCGCACTGTACATTTTATATATTTTATCTTAAATTTATTTTATTCAAATAACATAAAGCTACAAATTATACCAAATCCTGCTCCTATATTTATAATTTGTGAAGATACTACTTTCTGCACTCTCGCAGGATGGTCTGCTCAAGAGGGTAGGAGTGTCCTACTATAGAACCTAAACTCGTTGATAAACTATGAAGGGGCTCTTTACCCCACTTACTATTCAAACTCATTTGTCCATAATCCTTCAAGTAGTCAAGAGACCGAATCTTTTTAAATAATCAATCGACTTCAGAAAAGAAGGAGGGTTACCTGTATTCTGCTTTGTACGTTTGTTTTGCTACCTATTAATCCGCTTATATAAATACTCACGGACATTTCACACAACGCTATCTGATCCCAAAGTAAGCTAGGAATAACCTGCTGTAATGGGTATCAGACTACGGATATTAATACTTATTTTTTTTTTTTTTTTATTTATTTACTATTACAAGATCATATACAATAATTTAATTTATAAATAGCACTAAAAACCACAAAGGTTTAATGTCGGCTATCATTTGTCTAATAGTGCTTTACCGTAACAATTTAAAATACCTACTTAATTACTAAATACAAAAACAGTTAAAAAGAAAAAGAAAATATTTTAAACAAACATCTAAAACAATCATCACATAATGCATAGTAAGATTATCATAATACTGTTTACAACAATTTGGAGAAAAAGTATTGCTTAAGATTTCGCTGACAGTTTTGTTTTGTAATACAAATATTGTATATTTTTAAATACCTACATATTATACATAGAAACACCCAGACTCTTGAGACAAACATTTATGGGTCACATAAATATTTGTCTCGAATCTTTATGTGACCCATATTTGAATCGAACCCACGACCTCCAGCGCCGCAGGCGGTATCACTATCGACTGCGCCACAGAGGCAGTCCAATATAAGTTGATACTACTTGGCTTGGTATCTAATATAATACTTCAGAGGTGGTTTCGTCCTATTAAAATTTTATCTAAATTGGTTGTGCGCTATAAGAGAAAATCAACAAAATACACAAACAGTTGATAACTTTAACATTGAATACGTTTTTTGTATAATTTAGATGTCGGTTTTTGATTTCTTTTACAAGAAACTAAGTAATTTAAAAACAATAAAGCATGTTGTATCTACATCTTTTCAAAATGCTACCGTGGAAGTAAAGAATTAGTTTATCAGAGTAGTTTGGTCATACGTATACGTAAAAAAAAACAAATACATCAATAACTCACCTAAAATCCCAAGTCTGTAGTTGATGGTCACGACCACGATACCCGCGTGTGACGCCAGGACGGTTCCATCATAAGGGTTCCCAGAACTCCACTCGTAGCTTTCTCCGTGTACGAATACTAGGACTGGATACCGCGCAACCGCGTCTCGTACACCTGCTGGAAAGCATAACAGGTTATACTTTCAGTTTTTAATATGCATTATCTTTGATCACAGAGAACAACCTATTTTTATTCACACAAATAGTAAGACCATGGTCTCTGGTTAGTATAATATTGGCCCTAAGCAAGCTGTTTATGGGACTCTATAGATACTTGCAAGCTGAGTACATGTGCGGGCCAAACGGCTGCGGCCTTGGTTTACGTTTACGACGTGAAAGGAAAAAGGGTAACATCTTTTTCTTCCCTTTGGTCTACCGAAAAACCACCATAAGACGTAAAAGGAGGAGCTTTAGACATATACTCCTACGTGTTGAGAGAACACGTAGTCATTGTACGTAGCTAGTGTAGTTATGACATTTTAATGAAATAAACCTATAGAATAACAACTAAAACCAATTATAATAAACAACTTGGTTTCACGCAAAGATCCAAACTAACATATTGTATAACGGTACAAACGACTTGAAGTTATACAATACAGAAATAAACAAACACCAGAGATAAAGGCGCAGAAACAATACGTTGCGTCCGATCCATATTAATATATTTATCTTCTATAACAAGGGCCATGAAACAAATAGCACTTAATCAACAATAGAGGAAGAACGATAACAGATAATCACCAAAGTTGTCCAAGAGAGCAATATAGGCGAGGTCATAACCGGACTAATATGTTATATCATAACAGAAGGACTGACAAGAAATGTTGTACTATACATTACTTTTATGGCTGTCTTGAAACCAATAAATGTGGTTACGATAGCAGTAACGGATGGTGAATCTACACCGAGGCTTATAGCAAATGAAAATATATAACATTTTCTACAGCACTTGTTTTTAAACTTGACGATTAATTACGTCAAATAAATCTCATAATTTCCAATACCATGCACTATTAGTAAGCATGACAGTTATACAGCTTTTATTGTTTTCCTTAAAAAGGTTGTCAGTAACAAGCCCACGCTGCTCACATGATTATGTCAACCTTAGTAAAACTTATAGTTCTTTTGTTCTAAACTTTATCTGAATGGATTTAATAGTCCCATAGCCGTGAAAACGTAGCATGGTTGATAATTAATTTATATTATACAAATGAGAACTACGCCTTGACAGTTAGCACTTATTTTATCAACAGCTAGTCTGAGATGAAAAAACCTTAAATGCTCATCTCGCACCTATAATATGACTATATAAAATCGAGCAACGGACTAGGCGGCTGTTATTAAGAATTCATGACCTAATTACTTTACTTTTGCTCGAACGATCCAATTTGATCTTCCTTTATATCCATTCTTGAATTTCTTTTGTTAGTTTTTAATCTTATTCCACTGTTATCTGTTTCAAAGTTTGAGAAAATGGAACATGAAGATGAACCATTTTTGCGAGTGAGATGATGACACATTTAATCGCTTGGAACGAAACTAGGGCAAGTTGGGAATATTTTGCAAATGAGTTAAGCTGTTCGACTAAGCTTATAGTAGGCATTTCTATGGAAAGCAAGCAAAAAGAAGGTTCTATTTATGCACTAGTCGTAATAAAAACGTCGAAAATTTTCTGGTGGTGGTCGAATAATCTCAGGTACTGGATTATAATGCATGATCGCGTAATACCTGCTAAAATCATTTGTTGTAAATGCTGAAAACCAGTACATATAAGACATCTTATCAGAGTTACAATTTTTCGGTATTTCATTGAAACTTTAAATATTAAGCTATCCAAATAAAATGCAGGCAATACTAAAGACAAACAAATATCCTTATCAATCTCATGAACACAATACAACAAAAATATATTCTAACACCTTTAAAAATTCCAAGGAAACTTAACAATACCGCATTCTATCTCACATCTTTTCATTCAAATTGTGGGAGGGGAAACAAAACACAAAAAAATAATAGCCGTCTATTGGGTTCGACGGGAATTTCCAGCGAAGATTCGAGATATCTTCCCTCGCCCCCTTTTCTCCTACTTTGGTTTATCTCAGCCATGATGGATCGGGAGGAAAAGGATAAATCAAGTTTTTATTTGGAATAAAATGTGTGGTTCAAGCGAAGGAAGATAATGTGCCTTTCAGCGTTAAAAAGTTCAGCATAAAATTCAACTTGAGTTAATCTTGTAAAAGTGCTCGTGATGCAAATTTTTCTCATTTTAGAACCGATGTGGGTAGAAGAAAATTATTTTACTCGTATATAGGTACGAGAAAACCGAGTTTATTGCAATATATAGCTATACATTTATGTAGTACTAAATCGCTATGGTTAAAACTTTCACTTCTGAAGGGTATTGAAATTGTTTTGCAAACTAGGCCAGCGCCTGTATTTTAGTATGTGGCATTCAGCTGTGAACTTTGACCTATTTTATATGTACTAAGGTGCAGTAGATAACTAGATGGTATCTTATTATATTATAATGTATTACTGTATTATTATTATTATGCACCTCTGCACTTTCAGATCTAGTTACATTCAATACAGACTTAGGAGTTTTTTTGGTTTATTAATGGATGAAGATGATGTCATCCACAATGTGAAATATTTTATATTTTGTCATAAATAGAGCCTGCGGTTAATGATGCAGCAATTTTGAGTGATCCTCAGTTTGTTCATCTTGGAGTTTGTAAACAATACCTGTTTAATATCCAGTCACGGTATTTACAGGCAAAGGGGACCTGAAGATTGAACTTGGGAGTTTAACAGTCGCAGATTTCAATAACTGTGTAGGTTCTGAAGAAACTGTGGTACCGAACGATCCATCGTAATGTTTTCATGATAAAAATATAAGCCAGTACAGCAGCAGCAAAATTATAAAAGGTTTTACGATTCATTTTAAAATTTGAAACAGACGTCCCATATTTTTTTATAAGATATAATGACAAGAGTACGAACAATTAACACATTGCCCACTATACGTTGTTTATTACTTAGGTCGTTATATTAGGGACTTCCATAAACACTGGCCTGAGAGGATACCTACTAAGTTATCTTGCAAATCTGCGAGGTAATGAGGGTACGATAGATATACATACATGCTACCGTATATTGTTGGTAGCGCTTACGATCTCAAGAATGTTATTCAGGCGTGGTAGAGGTTGAGGTATTTCATTACAATGACAAAGGCTTTAGAGTAGAGAACCTTCCTTACCAAGTTTTGACGAAAAGAAGTGCGATATAACATTAAAAGTTTATTATTAGCTTGCAAAATTTTTAAACTTGCTAACGGTTTTTCGGCTTTCTGGTATTTTTTTACTACTATTTTAATTTAATTAATATATTCACTGAATTAACATAAATTTGGTAAAGTTATGTAAATTAAGTGATAATTCGATAATTTGACGGTGAAATACTGATGGTATGACCATGATTCGTTTCTGCAGAAGGGAATCTTAGCTGAAATTCCTGAACATAAAAACGAGTTTTCCGGTCGATGGTGTTCTATTTTTTTTACTATTATATTCATTTTACTAATATATTCACTGAATTTACATAAATTTGGTAAAAGTATGTAAATTGAAGTGATAAACCGATAATATGACAGTGAAATACTGGTTGTCTGGCCATGATTCGTTTCCACAGAAGGGAATTTAAACTGAAATTTTGCATACTTATGTAAACCTGTAACAATGCAATGATCTGGTATTGAAATCTAACAGATCAATCAGCAATATCTGCTCTACCGGAGGGAACACTTTGATAGTTTGATAAAAAGGTATTTATTTTAAACTTATAGTCATTCAGACGACATTTTCACTACTATAATGGCTAACAAGCATGTTATACACCTATCAATTTTTACAACCCAAAACTGTACTCACGTTGCTGACTCTTTAACATCTATACATACAGTCACGCCTTTTTCCACAAAGGGGTAGGCGGAGGCATAGTATACGCCTACATTTCACCTTATAGTTTTATGTCCCAGTAAGGCACGTAATAGGCAGTGAGCCTAGTGTCGTGTTAAAATGGACAGGCGCACGTTGTGACTACCCACAGTTGAAAATTTTCAGAGCACCCATTAAGCCTTCAACTTGGATTAATGATTGTCATTTTACTGACGACATTTTACGAACGGGTTTCATTTCGAGGTTTCATTCTCTACGCAATGAATCGTTTTGCGAAAGTATTCCCTTAGTCGCTTGATACCAAGCCCTTGGAATGCATTGGGGTGGCAACATTTTGTACACCTTCCCGTCGCCAGACTGACCCAAAAAAATATTTCAGAAGGTAATTCTGAAAAACTTTGGTACCACAGTATTTCAAATGTCTGCTACAGTACCACTACAGAAATACAGTTTAAGACATTTGGAATGAAATTCGGGAAAACTGTGGTAAGGTGTAGTATAACCTATGTATACGGGGGAGGAAGCAATTATCGGCATCTAGAGTAGGTATGTGAGGGCTCCGGACTCTATTTGAGAATGAACAGCCTGAATGTTGTGTACTCAAATGACTATGGAGAGTATTGGGTCGCTGCATTTAATGGATTGCATAACGGTAAATATGATAAAATATGCATAAATCTTGATCGCGTCAAACTGGACAGCATTTAGTGATTGATTAACTTTTTGTGTTTTCGGATTTCCTACTAAAAATATACATTAGGTACCTATATCACATGGTTCATGAAAAGCAGGTGGCAATATTATTATAATGATTTATTGATTGATTAATTGATTGATACTTCCCATGGAAACTTATTTTTCGTACCAAACACTAGCTGTAACGCCATTCAATGCCAATGAAAATTATATTATAAAATGTGTTCCTTCCAAGTTAAAGAAGAATTTTGTGTTTATTTTCTGCATCTAAAAATAGCTAAGTAATAATAGCGGACTCAGGTAAAAAATCAATACTGTTGAAAATAGCAACACGTAGGTAGTGCGTGAAATTTAACAATGGAAGAAAGAGATAGATCGTTTTTAATGGCGTGTTATTTAACACGGAATAACCATCCCCGTGAAGTTTTTCCTACCCTTTGTGAAATTTAACAATGGAAGAAAGAGATAGATCGTTTTTAATGGCGTGTTATTTAACAAGGAATAACCATCCCCGTGAAGTTTTTCCTACCCTTTACTACTAATATAATATCTACGTTTGTATGGGGTTCTTCAAAAGGGGTCTAAGAAGGTTTTTACAGGGTCGGCAGCGCGAGTGTGGCGCCTCTGGTGTTGCAAACGTTCATAGGCTGCGGTGACCACCGTCCTCCTGGTGGGCCGTATGCTTGTCTGCCACCTTAGTGGTATAAAAAAAAAGGTAAACATCTAAGGTAGACATAATTTACGATAGCACGTATCGAGTATAAAAGGTACAGGTTTACAGCAATGAGTAACTACCCAGCAGCAAATGAATTATATTCTAGTACCTACATACCGTCGCCTCAGTGCTTATTTGTTTTATCTACCATTGGTCACTTTATACAGTAGAAGCGTTTTTCCTTTATTACCCGAACTGCCGAAAACAGGAGGGTAATGTTTTTCGAGAGGTATGTATGTATGTATGTATGTATAATTCTTTGTCACGTCCTACAGCCTGAACGGCTTGACGGATTTCGACATGTGAGGTGTCATTTGATTCGTCGTGATTGTGTGAGTGACACCAGGTATAATAAAATTCATGAAAAATCAAAATGGCGGACTTTTGGCGTTATAATTATTTAACTGCGATGAACGCAAAACGACTGAACCGATTTCGATGCGGTATTATGTGTTAATAAGGCCTCTTGGTCAGACTTAAATTCTAACATTCATTTGTTTGATTGCAATCGGTTGAGTAGTACCAGAAATATGAAAAATATAATAATTAAGATTGAATTTTGGTGAAAATAAAATAAAATAAAATAAAATTTATTCCCTTTGAAATTTTTAAAAAATTATTTAGGTTTGTCAAAATTTTTGTGACTCTACCGGGGGTTCGGAAATACTACAGACTGAGAAGAACACCCCAAGAAACTCAGTCTGGTCCCTTCTCTTCTAGTATCTTAGTATCTAATACAGTTTTTTTTTAATGTAGAAAGGAGCAATTCGTGTCACTGCCAGGCAGCCTTGTCTTCTAGAAAGTCTTTAATGCTATAATAAGCTTTCTGGCACAATTTAAGTTTTATTAGTTTTTTAAATTTATTAACTGACAAACCTGTTATGGCTGTCGGCAATGTATTGTACATTCGAATACAATTGCCCGCAAAAGAATTGCTTATTTTATTAAGCCTAAATCTAGGTACAGCCAATTTATTCTTATTTCTTAAGTTTAGATTATGGATATCACTATTTTTAATAAATTTACTGTTATTTTTATGAGTATATAATAAGTTTTCATATATGTACTGTGAATACACAGTAAGTATGTTGATATCCTTAAACTTTTCTCTTAATGACTCCCGAATCCCCATACCATAGATAGCCCGGACAGCCCTTTTCTGCAACACAAAGATAGATTCGATGTCGGCGGCGTTACCCCATAATAGTATGCCATAGGTCATGACACTGTGAAAATAGCTAAAGTAGACAAGACGCGCTGTTCTAATGTCTGTCAGTTGTCGGATCTTTTTAACGGCATAGGCTGCAGAGCTCAGTCTGCCCGAGACTTTCTCGATATGAGGCCCCCACTGCAAGTTGGAGTCTAACTTTATGCCCAGAAAGACAGTTTCATCGACCAATTCTACTTGATCATCCCTAATCTTAATACTGGTGTTAACGAGCCTAACATTTGGCAAGGTGAATCTAATACATTTTGTTTTAGTTTCATTTAACAATAAATTATTTGCGTTAAACCAGTGGACTACCCTAGAGAGGGCATTGTTTACTTCGTCAAGATCGCGTTGTCCACGTTCAACTTTAAATATTAAAGATGTGTCATCAGCAAACAAAACTACCTCGTGATCGTCTCTTATAAGGTGAGGGAGATCATTTATGTACACTAAAAATAGAAAAGGTCCCAGAATTGAACCCTGGGGCACCCCCATTGTTACAGCAGAACCATGTGACTGTTTACCATTTATAACTACTTTCTGTACTCTATCTCTTAGGTAAGAACTAATTAAATCCAAGGCCGTCCCCTGGATCCCATAATGATCAAGTTTTTTAATTAAAGTCTGATGCTGGACGCAATCGAAGGCCTTAGATAGGTCGCAGAATACACCATAAGCATCATACGACTCCTCCCAGGCCTCATATATATACTCTAATAATTTGATTCCAGCATCCGTGGTAGACCGACCGCGCGTGAAACCGAATTGTTTAGTATGGAATAGTTTATTTGTATTAAAATGATTTTGCATTTGATTAAGCATTACCTTTTCAAAGATTTTACTAAACGTGGGTAGTACAGAAATAGGACGAAAATTGGACGGATCCGAGGTGCTACCCGATTTAAACAGAGGAGTTATTTTACTAAACTTCATTAAGTCAGGAAACACACCACTATCAACACAATTATTAAATATTATTGATAATTCAGGAGCAACCATTTCAATTAACGAATTAACTAAATGTACAGAAATTCCCCAGAGGTCAGCCGTTTTCTTAATATTTAAAGAATTAAAAGTTTTTATGATAGTGTGTAAACTAATTTTACTGAATTTGAATATTTCATTACAGCAAGGAACATTTGCTTTTAACAAGGATTCTGCTATTGGGGTAGAAGAACCTAGGGCTCTGGTCAAATCTACTGGAATACGAGAAAAAAATTGTTCAAATTCGTTAGCGACTTCGGCATCTGTTGTAATTATGTTGCCATTTACTTTAAGTTTAAAATTATTATCATTTGATTTTGCTTGGCCTCTTTCTGCGTTAATTATTTTCCAAGTAGATTTAACTTTGTCTACACTATTGATAATTTTATTACTTATATACTCTCTTTTGGCCGCTAAGCAGTCTGCTTTAAACTTTTTTGAATAAATTTTAACATAATTTAGAAATTCATCTGTTCTATTAAGCTGTCTTTCTGAGTATATGTCCCTTCACTACACGAAAATTAATAACTCCACTTCTAACATAACTAAAAAGTTTTAAATAAACTTAATTACCTATTTAGAATACAAAAAAACCCGACTGCCAAGTAAACATACAACTGAAAAGCAAAAAACCAGCTCTATATTTCTTTTTTGATTTTCTTTAGCTACTTACTGTTTTACTTTGACGGCAACATTTGCAGGCGGGAAAAAGCTAAAGGAACATGTAGCTATTTTGTATTCCACCACTCGCTTGACATAGCTTCTTCCCACCTGCAAATGTTGCCGACAAAGTAAAACAGTAAGTAGTTAAAGAAAATCACAAAAGAAATGTAGAGCTTGTTTTTGCTTTTCAGTTGTATGTTTACTTGGCAGTCGGGTTTTTTGTATTCTAAATAGGTACTTAAGTTTATTTTAATTTAAAACAGTTTATTTTTTTGATTTAAAGGTGTGTTGCTTACGAATTAAATGGATTTTTTTTATCTGCAGATGCTAATTAATAATACCTTATTTCACTGTTTTTACGTGGAGATAGAACAAAGATGTACAAATTAAATTACGAATACGGAGTTAGCACGTTATTGCACTAGAGAAAGGACAAAGTGACTCATTTATTTTTGCGTGCTTATTTGTGCTATCTGCCAGATTATATGTACAGGGTGGTGCATATTTCACTGTAATACCTAGTCATACGTAACAAACATGTCAAACTTATTGAAGTTGATAATGTTTTGTCAATGACTAAAAAAAATTTTAGAAATTAAGATTTGAGTTTGAATATAGAAAAAGACAAAAGAAATGAATATAGGTTTACTGGTCGTTTTAGTTCTTTAAATAAATACGGAGAGACCAAGAAAACACCAAGCAAAATGTGACATAACGGAAACTTTAATTAACTACTTTTGAGTCAAAAGCTTTTGTTTAATGAATTTTGAGCCCTAATCTACACGGACTAGCATAACATTGAATTTCATACGGATCCCTAATTTTATGAAAACAAATTATAGCCTATGTTACAATAGCCTAATTCTTTCACCTATATACATTATCTGGGGATATTGTCGCTTTCTATGGATGAAAGAATTATTGACATCGGTCCAGTAGTTTCAGAGCCTATTCGTTACAAACCAAAATACAAATCTTTCCTCTTTATAATATTAGTATAGATTTAGATTATTCAACTTCATTTTTATGTTGGACAAATAATTTCTTTAATTACTGAATCAAAAACTTATTTATAAAACTATTCAATTTTAACTTTAAGCTATTTTTGGTAGAAGGTTCAAATTAACATTGAATTTCCGAAAATTTGAAACTCGGAATCATGTTATTCAGAAATGAAATTAGAAAAATTAAAATGCATGCTTATGACTTTCGGATAAATGAATATTGTGCTTTTAAATATTTGGAGATTTGTTTTTGGGAATCATGATCTTCGGAATTTTGAACGTCGGAATATTGAAATTCGGAATAATTCGAGTGTAAATTAAAAAACTGCTCATTTTGCGGCTGCGTCTGATTATTATTTCGTTTTTATAACCTGTTTTTGAAATTATAGTATTTGTCTGAACAAATTTGACGATAAATACACAACCATTTATACGCATTTAAGATGTTTTTCGGCTCTCTAAAAACTCCAGCCACAATTACAAGTCAAACAAAATGGCGCATATGGCGTCGCGGGCTGTGATTGGTCGCTTGGGTGCATAGAACACTCAAGCACTTGATAGATATGCCTATACCTATGTAAATTACTTGGTTGACCGTGCTGGTTCGCGGTTTACAGCTTCGCAAAAAAGAGTAGAAAATAGTGCTTTTGTGCTGTTCATATGGCAACCCATTAGAAAGAACCATTATTTATTGTACGGTAAACATTTTAATCTTCTGTAGTTGGCAGTACTTTGTAACAATTTAGCCAACATGCAAAATAAAGTTCCGTTTCACGACAGTTTTTGAGAAACTGTGTAGTACTAATTAATTAATATTGTTTCATAGCATATAGATATAAAACTGTAGAATAATAATTAAATAAATATGATCAGGTTAAGAATCGTCTTCGTGAAAAGAAATAGTAATAGTGTGTTAATTAACTATTTTGCTTCATTGATGTTTCCGGTAAATATCGATAGTTATTACATGGAGAAATGTATGTTAAATGTAATTACTGAATAGGTACTATGATGTTTCACATTTATAATTAAATTAAGTTATTTTAGATGTTACTTTGTTAGAAAATGTCATTGCCTCATTCGATTCAATATATGGGGATTTTATTTGACACTGTTTACAAGGGCAAACTGTGTAGTGATGTTTGGGCGCCAAAAGTATAATATATAAAGGGATAATTAATGTTAGGTCAGGACAGTCAGTCGCCAGCCGTCTTAAGGGTACGTTTCTCATTAATAACTTATGTAATTTCTCTGATCTGATGTGATGTGTAATTTATGTATTGTATACTAGCAGAGGTCTACATCCAGCCGTGCTGGACTGCCATAGATCGCTTTGATTGTTTGTAATGATGATATTCATAAACTAACTGTGGCGTGATTTGGGAGATAATGTATATGTATGTACTAGCCTGCTGAACAATTTGTAAAGATTGTTTATGACCCGTGTTGCTATGAATTGTAATGGCGTGTTAATGAAATTAGATTATATAATGTAAAGGAGGACGTGATTTTGAAAAGAGTGGCTGTGTGTTTTCTTGCCAGGTTCTTTTTCACAAGCTCTACCTCTTGCGAATCTGGCGGTAAATGTAGAATCGGAAATCTTGACGAGAATAAAGATATTTTTATCTCATTTTCATTTCATAACATGTTAGCTAATACCCTCCTCACAGAATATGCCTCTGTCTATCCCTCCGGGGATAAAAGGCGTGACCGTATGTATTGATATACCTACCCTCTACGAGACGAATCTAACACACTCAACATCTCTTACGATGTAGGATATTTGACAAAAATTGAACATAGATAAAATAAGCACGAAATTTAAATTACGTATTTGTGTCACAAATAAAATTCAAATTATTTTTTGGTTGTTTTAGTAGTAAAAAGTCTTCATTTTTCTTCGACTAACAGGGGTGAAATTTTTGTCTTATCAATTCTGCATTTAAAGTCCATATTCGAAAATTTGGTCGATAGAACAAATAAGCACTGAGGCGACGATACACATCACGCCGTTATCCCCGAAAGGGCAGACAGAGGCAAAGTATACGCCCACATTACACCATATAGCATAATGTCCCACGTTATAGACGGTGAGCCTATTGCCATGGCCAAATGGACAGCAGCGAGTTTTTCTTCTTTACGAAAGGGATCGTTTTGCGAAAGTGGGACCTTAGTCGCCTCTTACGACAAAAAATAAAATTTGGGATGAATTGGGGTGGCGATATTTTGTACTCTTTCCCGTTGCCACACGGGGCCCCGTCGTCACACGGCGCTATATTCTAATCATGAAACTAATAAGGACTTTCAATTTTATTGTGTACCATTTGGTACAGTTTGCTTGCTTTCTAATTTCTTGATTTCTGCTCCCTGACCCCGCTAAGTTTAAGATAATCTCGTCGTTTATTTTACTGCTTGAAAATTATCTTTTGATAATAACTAAGCAAGAAGACTGGTATGTTTTTTGTATTTAAAAAATATATAAAAGTTTGTTGCACCGATCTAATTCTTTATTTTTTCGTGAGGAAATTCCTACAGGGATGCTGTGCCAGACTCCTACCGACTAAAAAAACAAACGTTTCCCACCTATGCCTACGGCTAGGAAGGCAGACCCGGGTAAACCCTCGGAAGGATGACCCCAGGACTCCCAAGCACCGATCTAATCCTTAATTTAAAATTGCAATATTTTATAGCTTGACCTGCGTTCCTCCATTCCCTTTGAAATTTATCAAAAGTAAAACACATCGATACAATACAACAAATAAACTAAAACTCTATGGCATCTAACGAAATAAGAAATATATTTAACAATTTAAACAACTTGTACAAAAAATGTACAAAGGGAATGGCAGTAGGCGAGTTCAAAAGAAGACTTAATGTCAGAGGCATTCCTATCAGCCAACCTACGGGTGATGTAGAGACAGATCAAAGCAATGATGCTCAGTAGCGGAATTGAGAAATCGATATAAATATACCGGTGATTCCCATTAGTTCTATAGAACTGTGACGTCATAGAACTGTTGAAACGTTTTTATCCCTGTTTTTCTATGATAGATCAGATGCAATTAAATTTGTCCCATTTGTTCCATAGAAAAAATAATACTTTTGCTTAATTGGAAACCTCGATCTCCATGTTCTACAAGTTCCCTTTTTACATGTTCGTAAATGCCTTTCACACATTTTTTATTCCAACTCCTATTTCCATAACTAGTTTTACTTACATACATACTTACATTACATGTTATGAGGTACCTACAATACACACTGGACCTTAGTGTCCTATATCGGAACAACTTTATAAAAGGAATTATAGAATATTACAATTGAATGTTGCAATAAAACAAGCTAAATCATTTTAAGCAATTAGTTTCATTAACCATAATTAAAATAAACGAAAACGAAACGTTCTATCGTAGTTCTATGGAACAAATGGGACAAATTTAGTTGCATCTGATCTATCATAGAAAAACAGGGACAAAAATGTTTCAACAGTTCTATGACGTCACATTTCTATAGAACTAATAGGAGACACTAAACATGATAACAAACAGGTACATTACTAGTTGCCGTTGGACTGTAAACAAAAAGTCTTCCAAGATAAACAATTTTGTTGAATAAATAAACAGCATAGTGAAAAAAATACAACAACTTCAGACCTTTAGAAGTGAAAAGGGAAAACGCTCGCAGCCTGATGGAGTGGGATAGTGATTGACACTGCTCGCTACTTATGGACTCTTCAGTCATCAACCACATCACGATTCAAAACAAGACTGATTATTGATCATATTCATTTCCGTAACTCTGACTTCTGCAAGTTCAAGACACAGCCGGATGTCGTGATTTATGAAATACCAGACAAATCCTTTCATTTCTTAGATATTATGGCACCATAAATCATAATTAGCTGCAGTTATTACTGAGCAGAATATTATACGTTTCTCCTCAAAGTTTCCATAGAAGTACCCTACGAATTAACTTCATCATGGTCCGTATAATTCTCTGAATGAACTGGAACGTATTCCATAAAATTGGAATGTTGTAAGTCAATCGGCATAGAGACCTTGATGGAGGATATAAATCAAAGCCGGCAGTTCAGTAGTAATAAATCCGTATTTGGGTCACAATTGTATCCATCCCGTTTCATACAGTTGATTATACAAAAAATGTTTCTGATAAAATATTCGACTGGGAGTTGTCAAGTACTTTGTTTGACTTTGGTATTTCATTTTGTATTTTTGGCGTTATTTATTTTTATTGTTTACAAACGATCGGGAAAAGCTTTTTTGTTCTTTTATGATAGCAAAGCTCATCGGGGTTCGTCATGGATCTGTGAATATTTTCGACATCAAAGATGATACTAGCACATTGGGACTTGTAGGGTGGAAAACAAGTCTTACAAATCGTATGCAAAGGATATCATTATGCTGAAAACGCTAGGTAGATACAGCATTCTTTAGTAAGCAATTGTGATGTAACAAGAAACTAAAATCAAATTTTAATAAGTACATAAAAGTTTCTTCGGTATTCCCGAGTTATAGTTATTATTTTTTTATTATTATTGGGTTATCTGGTTTAGTAACAGACTCAAACAGCCAATAATAATACTACGCTATATGAATGGTCAATTATGTGAACTGTAGGTATAAGGAACTTAAAATACTATGGGTAAAAACCTTAAATATTATCAGAAATGTAACACAATGTAAGTAAGTCTCATTCTATACAGTCCACACTATCGATTACACGTTGATGGATCACTTTCAGGGCATAAATCAACCTCAACGATGTCAATGCACTACTTTATAAGGTTTATCAACTCAATTTTTTCATATAAACCTTGCGGCGAATATATATTTTGTTATTCCATTTTTTGATTAAATTGGGTATCGGTTTTTGCTCGAATATCGGAAATCAAACGAATTCGTTTCTGTGTAAAGGATCGGTAGCGCGATATCTAGATTGCATCCACACTAATGCCTACTACAAATAGGAATATGCCATATTTTTATCTTTAGAATTTGTTTTAAGTTCTTTCAACGATTGGAATGCGAACATTACTAAATTACTCTGGCAGTTTAGCAAGTTTTAAAATTAAAAGTAGTAACACAAGAGAGAGCTACTCACTTACATACAAACCCGAAGCTTAGAACGCTCGTAGCTGACTTGTTTAACACGTTCGCAGTGGTAGTGATTTTTCTATCCGAAAATTGCGGTTTATGACGTATTAAAAAAAATCTACCGGCTCTATCTCGTTCAAACCAATTTTCGTTGGTTAGTTTTTATGGCCATGTACATCACACATTCTTTTTAGATTTATCATTCTCTTAGTTTAGAAGTTAGAGGGGGGGGGGGGGGAGGGGGGACATTTTTCCACTTTGGAAATGTCTCTTGCGCAAACTATTCACTTTAGAAAAAAATGATGTTAGAAAACCCTAAATAGCGTTTTTGAAGACCTATCTAAAGATACCCCACACGTATAGGTTTGATGAAAAAAAAATTTGAGTTTTAGTTCTGAGTATGGGGACCCCCGAAATTTACTGCTTTTTTTCTAGTTTTATATAAGATTCTTAATGCGGTTCACAGAATACATCTGGTTACCAAGTTTCAAAAGCATAAGCCTTATAGTTTCGGAGAAAAGTGGCTGTGACACACGGACGGACAGACAGACTGACAGACAGACATGACGAATTTATAAGGGTTCCGTTTTTGCCATTTGGCTACGAAACCCTAAAAAGAGGGTTGCTGTGTGTAAAAATAATCTGTAGAAAATCTAGTGCTGAATAAACTAAACAGTGAATTCTACATGTATCTATTCATATATTCGAAAATATTCACAGCAAACTTCATCTCCAACGGTAACCTATATGAATATAATAGAGGCTTGTTCAATTCCAGCGTAAAATTTATTTAGGTACAGTGTTCAAACTGTATGGTCATGTTCAGCTTTGTGAATATACCACTGGAATTATAAACCTTTGGGTACAACTGCTATAATAACGAGCAGATCCGAATACACGATTCTATTTCGAGAGTTGTGTAATGTTTCAAAATAATGTTGGGCATTATGAGTACTGCTACCAAATATTGGAAATTGTTGAAACTATTACTTCACTCCTTTAAACGAGCTTTTGCTTAGAGATTATTTTCCAATTTATTGGAACGTTTTTTGTAGGTAGTCATACAATATTTAAATTATTTTTTTCAGTTTATTACTTTTTTCCTTACTTCAAAAATAAAAATCGAATTTTATGTCATGAGACGTACTTTTACCTAACTGATTTCGGTTATCCAGTCGGAATTATACAACTTCGTGTTTGCGCAGATTATGTACCTCTTATAAAGCATTGTAATTTTCTCTTGCTTTACTCAATCCGTGACCGAACGGCATGTGCTCATAACTAACTATAACAAGTGATACTATCTGCTCGTAATATTTGCCTCCACTTAACATTTCATAGCTATTAAACTCAGATTATACAAT
This sequence comes from Miltochrista miniata, assembly GCA_933228765.1. NCBI lineage: Eukaryota > Metazoa > Arthropoda > Insecta > Lepidoptera > Erebidae > Miltochrista > Miltochrista miniata. Next base: position 4,393,753 of record OW121749.1, on the reverse strand, counting down.
AAAAGAAATAACCCTATTGCTCTATAATTTGAGGTTATAAAAGTCTTAATACCATATAATTTTGTTATAACAATATTGGTGCTGTTATAGTGTTTTAAACACAGAAAAATATATGTTATAAGAGTAGAATGGTCTCCAATAGTAATATTTTATCTCTAGTATCTAATACGACGAAGGTTCTCGCATCATCTTTCAAACCTTTTTTATGATAATGTCAAGTCATGTAATCCCGGACGGCTCAAAGATTCTCCTCAAACACCTAATCTTGATCCTCGTTACTATGCCTCTTCCCATCAGCATTATATACACGTAGGGTAGGTAGCACAGACAGAACATTTTCGGGAGCGACAGGAGCGTCATTTACGATTATTAAAAAGTCCTCCCGGGGTTCTAAAGATAGAATACGTACTCGCAATTTTGGAGCGTTTAGCGTGCTGGATTTACTCTCATTATTTACTTACAGAAAAGATCAATGAATATATAAATATCTGATACAAATTTTCTTTGATGACCTCAAAAGATGATGAGAGCATTCAGAAAAAACTGCAGCAGGTTAGTGATGAGCATCAGCTCATAGATTTACTCTTTTCAAGACATTTGCCAATCTTTTTACATAGATGACTTGTGTGTCGGAGGATATGAATAGAGAGTTAGCCTGTAACTGAACGAACCCGGGCTCTGAAAAGACGATATTGAATGTAACAGGGGTTCAAATCCCGTGCGGGCCAAGTTGTCTTTTTTCACTTTATATTACATATTATAACAGGGATTAGTTCTTGGATGACTTTGAACTTGAACTCATACCTTTTTACGAACTAAATAATTAAGAATCGGGAGTTTAAAAACTACAATAATGACTATACAGCATAGCTGATACGGTTTTGTTTTGTCCTAAAACGAGAACGGGTGCGTGATTCAAACATTAATAAAATCACCTGCACGCAATCGTGTCTTATATAGGCAGCCTAGTCGAATATAGTTGTAATAATAACAGACAAGGGAATATTTATAGTACACAATTTCAGTTTCAACCTTGTGGAATGCTGATATTTGAGTAGGTATTTATTTGATTTGGTGTGAAGTGAGTGAGTTTTGAATTATGTATTATTTTTAACCCTCCACGGAGAACGAGGGGTGTTATAAGTTTGACCTGTGTATTTGTGTGTCTATCTGTGGCATCGTAGCGGCCTAAGGGATGTATATTTTGAGCAGTTTTTTTTGTGAGAAAGGCTATGAGACGGGGATGGTTCTTAGCTATAAATTTTGAAGATCATCAGCTCAATTCTTGGGTGATGAAGGGACTTTAATAACATTCACAGGTCAGATTTATCGTAAATATTGCATACAGTTAATATTAGTCTGCGGGATACCCAACTCCTTAGTAAGTTATAGGATATATACCATTTTTGGGCTTATTAGACAGGCTTATGATCGAGGATTTGTTAATTTAAAACTTAACACTTGTTAATAGTGGTAAATAAAAGTCACTATTTGGAGATCGCACATTGAATTGTTCTGTATCTAGGTGTAATTTAACTATATTTTTTTTTGTATTTAGAAATATATAAATTTGTTTATCGGTGGTCTACATCCCATAGGACAAGCTTATATTAGCTTAATTTCGGCTAGACGATGTTGTGCGAGAATTTCCACAAAAAAATATTATTCGGTGTTGAAGTATTAAATCGCTGTCAGTTTTCATCTCAACTCTCAGCGGAAAACATAGCAAAAGCTTTATGTTGCATGTCAGCGCAATGCCGTATTTTTGACAATAGCTTGTAAATCCTATGCGGGTAGATAACAGGAGACAGACAATCACTTTTCCGAGAGGTTGCTATGTCGTCAATCATAATCTTTATCAATTTGCAGATGTAAATGTAACTCTGTCTCCATGTCACGTTTTTACGCCAGACCTGAGCCACTGCACTAATTCAGATGAAATCGGTTACAGAGATAGAGTATGGGCAAAGGACTTTACTTTTTAACCCAGGAACACGTCCTTCTAGGAAACTGTTACGGAAAAGACCCTACCACGGTGGATCCGCTGTCATTAGCTAGTTAAATAATGTCAATTTACAATTAAAACAAGTAATTGGGAATTGTTTAATATTCATCCCTTGAGATTGCATCAAGTAGGCCATCTAATTATAATGCTACTTGCTTTAACTTTAAACTTTCTTTCCGAAATTTGATAAAAATCTGTTTAGTCAACATATGTTTTCGTAACATATTTCAAAGTAAATACACAATAAATTTCATACATATTCGCATTTATAATATTGGGGACTAGATTTCGAAAAAAATATCCAATTTAATCTGTAGATTTTAGCATTGTGCTCGCGGCGGAGGCTATTGATATCAGTCAGTTTAGCCGCAATTTGATGTCGTAATCTTACTAACGATTCGAGCCATATAAATCGGATTTCTAAGGATTATTTGATTTCATTTCATATCGGGGCTACCGATTTATTCATAAACCGTAGAATATTTGCAAAAAAGGTTTTGGGAATTATCTAAAGTATTATTAGGGTTCTGTACCCAAAGGGTCAAGACCCTTTTATTGAGACTACGGTATTCGTATGTCTGTCACTAGGCTGTATCACATGAACCTTGATAGCTAGACAGTTGAAATTTACACAGATGATGTATTTCTGTTCCTACTATAACACAAAAATTAGGTACTTACTCAAAACAGAAAATTAATAACATTGGGGAGCTCCGGTACAAGAACCATTAATTTTAGCGGTTTTTGATTCAGAACCCTCCACTTGCGAATACGACTTGCACTTGGTCGATTTTTATTTTTATCTCTGATATAATATTATAACTATTTTGAAGTAAAATGCAAAGAACTCACCTTGAGCTGGTGCATAAATATTCAAATAAAGGCAATCTTCAGACTGATTGGTTAAAAATGGCAATATTCTTTTTAAGTAATCTAATCGTCCTTTTGATATCCGTTTCAACACGGCAGTCTCATTTCTTATATCTGGCAGTACTTGCGGACATACTGGACTAAATTCTTCTGTAATTTTCACTCCGGACCATTGGGCTCCAGACACTGGAGGCATAAACCGCAATGACCCAACAGGCGGAGACGCATACGGCACTCCTCGAAAAACTTCAACTGGTTCCAGGAATCTTGAATCTGGCGTTACTATGAAACCTCTAAGATCCCCGTACTTTGTTCTAACTACCCTGGAACTGATGAGTGGCTGCGGTTGCTTTTCGTCCATTGCTGTGTCTCCCCTGACAAATCTGGATGTTAATACTGGCAGTGTGATGAATTGGAGGATCATCAGTATTATCATGTTTCTGCTTCCAGCGCCAGCGTTCTAACAACTGCCCCTGGTCAGTGACTGCTATAAGTCGACCATTTTGTCTGTTGGTAAGGGTCCTGTGCAGCATTTACTGGGCAGTCTGAAACAAACAAAATGTTCTATGTTTACAGTGCTATAATTAAAATTATGTAAGTCTCGATTCAAACCTTTCTAATACTATATATGTGAGAGTTTGTGAGTTTGGGTGTTTTGATGTTTGGATATAATTCAGGAATGTTTGTTTCTGTTTCGCGCTCTTATGGCTAAACAGATCTGGCTGAAATTGTTACAGGGATAGGTTATAGTCTGTAATAACAGTAGGCTACTTTTCATATCGGGTTTAAGTTCCCATGGGAAGTGGGAACGGTATCAAAATAGAACTCGGGCGGAGTCGCTGGTGCCATCTAGTTGGTTTTTAAATTGGAGTGAGTACATTTAATTTGTATCAATATTATTATACAGATATATAAAATTACGACTCCCTTCCGTTGGGGTAGACAGAGACTAAGCTACAACGTTCGCATGGAAGGATGTTCCAGGATAAGTTTTAGGGAGCTTCTTTATAATTTTAAATAAGTTTGAAATTCTAACAGTCTTCAAAATTTTTGTCAGTTTAACTCATCATGCTATCAAATTCAAAATGACTTGTTCAAAATTATCGTACAAGTAATCTCAGATTTCGTCTTCTATCAGAAGGCATTTAATCAAAACTAAGAACACGTCTTTAAGCATACATTTGCTTAATCATAATTTGCTCTCAGCTACGTGTCTGTAATGTGAATAGCTCGTTGAATTAATTACAAGCTTTGTGGATCAAGATTTAATAGCAGTAGGTATCTAGCGGATACTGTAACACAGTGTATCCCTCCAATTATCTATCTGGTAAGCCTTAAACCTGTTTACTCAGCTTATCTTCTATTAAAACGCTCATGCCAGCGACTCCCTTCGAGTAAAATTTAGCTAGTTCTTTTCAATTTAAAAAAGAAACATACGCTGGTATTTAGTGGATTATAGGTATTTGACAAGATGCAGAAAGATAAAAAAAAAAATTAAAATTTTAGAACATGTGCTGCTTTTTGAACACTAATAAAATAAAAATCAGGAATTCCCTGCGGATCACAATGCCATAACTCGAATTTTACCCCTAACATATTCCCATGAGTTTTCATTCATCTTTATTAAGGCTTGTATATTCGAAAGAGACTCATCTTGGGGTGAATTTTATATAAGGAAATATTCTTTGATTTGATCTAATAAAACTATATTCTTGTAAGTTATTAGATACTCTTGCTTTTTTAACTGTTCAAAACACGATTAGTAAAACTTTGTTTGTTCGAAATCGTTCTTGAAAAATGAGAAATATTGCAAAAATCTTAACAAGTAATGTACTTTTTTATCCAAATAAATGATAATATGGAAGCCTTAATGTAGTAATAATATGAGTGAGGGTATCAGTCATCGTAAAAATATCTGTATGGAAGTTCTCAAAAATCTTTTTATCTATAATACAACTATTCGTGACTACAACAGTAGCTTTTTTTTTTGTTTAACGTGAGGGAAAATCCTCATGGATGCTATGCCGGACTCCTACCGACTAAAAAAACCTCACGTAACGCCCAACAGCCTATTGTTGGGAGCCCCGGGTAAGCCCTCGGAAGGATGTCCCAGGACTCCCAACAGACCCACGGCCGCCACTACGGCCACGCCCAGGGGGTGGTTCGGGTGCTATCCCGCGTCTTTGGGGGCTTCGGGTGTGATCCCGCTTCTAAGGGGGGGCGTGCGTGAGTTCCTCACGTCACGCTGCCGTCATGGGCCTGCTTCTGTAAGGACGGTGAGCCGCCTTCTCACCGTCCTCAGGCCCCCGGTCATGGAGGCCGATAGTCCCCGGCGAAGACACGAAGGCGGCGCCCGAGCCGCCGACTGCGGAACTCGGGTGGGAGAGTTCTCTCCCGTTCTACAACAGTAGCTTTGGTTACATTCTCACGATAACTGATTGTATGCCAATCGATCAGTAGAGATAGTGATGAAATCTCTCATAAATATTCCGTAGGAACCCTACAACGATTGGTGAGCCACGAGTTTCTTTGTAAAAACGTGTCACGTCTGAAATCCACAACTTTTTACCCATTTTTAGCCCAGATATCGCACTAAACTTATGTGTTTACCCTTCCCGATAGCCGTACCCTGAGTTATTGGCACAATGTGTACAGATAAAGCCGTGTACGAATACTTACAGCTAAACAAGCAAACGTTGCTCGTAAAGTGTCCCCTCCGTAAGGAATAGCTTCCTTTGTACTTAGCATGTGGAGCTTTCCTTGAACTTTCCTATTAGAATTCTATTCTTGTATTGAAGACAAACATAGCTATCTTTATTACTCTCCGGAGTAAACTACTCAAACCAAATTGACTGCGAAATTACACTCGTAACCGAATACTTGTTTCCGATTCATTATTTTTAGGGTTGTCATTTTTAGTTCGTCATATTGGCATTTACTAAGATAAAAATATATAAATTCTACACTATAGACACTATAATATCAGCTTCGTCCATTTGATTCGGTGCAAAGGCGAGCTATGAGAGTGGTCAACGATCCCATGCTTGCAAGTGGTGTGGAACCTCTTCGCGACAGGAGAGACTTTGCCTCCTTATGCGTGTTCTACCGCCTGTACAACGGTTTATGCTTTGAGAAATGGTTTGATATGATGCCTACGGCTACATTCTATCATCGCATCGCATTCTATTGGTTATCATGTAAATAAATTACGCGTATCTCCGAGAGATTAAAACCTATTCGCCATACTGTTTTAAAAAATACAAACTGGCCAAACTAAAGCCTTGGAAACATACTAAAACATGATCGCAAGTAGGTTGGTTAACTTTTTTCGATACTAATTTAGTAAGGTCAGATCAAAATCTCAGGTAAAACTTCGATACTAATTAAAAAACCCTTTTACTCTCTATTTATGTGTGATTAGATTAGTCTGCATACAAGATATTCATAGCAGTCTTGTAAGCGTAAATTGTACCAGCATTTCAAACATTATTATGCTATTGTGCGGGTATTGTTACATTCAAACAATGTTCCTGGTTCATGCAGAGATAAGTCAGAAATAGATATGAATAGCTTACGTGATACAGGTATGATTAGAATGGGTTTACATGACTGCTATTATATTACTTCTTCTGAAGTAATGTAATAGTGAGTGTAGCGTCCCTGGTGTTTCAAACCTTCATAGGCTACGCTGCCCACAGTTCATCAGATGAGGCCATAAGCTTGTCTGCCAACTTAATAATATAAAAAATTGAGTAGTGTTGCAAAACTGTAGGCTTTTGTAATCATGGAAACCATAAACAAATTCTAATAATATCTGATGTAATACTTTTGAAATGGGATGCGGGGTCCTACTAACATCTTAAGGACCCCAATGGGTCGGATCCTCCTCGTGGTGCATCCTGGGCAACGGAGTAGCGACCACTCCCCTTCCTCTGTGGGGGAGTTGTGCTACTCTGGCTAATTCCGGCCGAGGCGGGAGTAACCCACCTGTGGGTTGCTCGGTGGTGTGTGTTGCTGCCGGCCGTGCCGTTATTCACGGCCGGCAGCAGCAATGCTGGGTCGCCGTCGCTTCGCCACCTTGCTGGCGAGACGATGGCGGCAAAGTGGGAGAGGCACTGCGTGGGGGGCGGGAGTTTGGGTAAATGCTCCCGCCCTGCCATGCAGTTCGGGCTGCCGGCCGTGAATAACGGCGCGACCGGCGGCAACAGTGCTGTGCCGCTGTCACCTCGCCAGTTGGCGAGGTGATGGCGGAAAAGCGGGAGGAACACTGTGCGGGAGAGCGGGAGTAACGGATAATGCTCCCGCTCTGCCGTGCAGTTCGGGGGCGCCGCGGTGAGGAGTCACTACGCGTCCCCGATTGTTTCTTGACCGTGGGCGTAAGGTCGGGGGACCCCGCCCACCAACGGTCACATGGCGGTGGGCACCTTTCCCGTGTTCCGGGGGTGCCCATTAGCGCACGCCTGCGCCAGCCGCTCTCTGTCTCCTCTATTACAGAGGGGCGCTCGAGAGCGGTGCAGGCGTGGTTTTTAGCTCTTTGGGGAGCTTTGTGGAGCCGCCCATCTGGCTCCCCCGAGGAGAGCCCCGAATAAACGGGGCGCCCCTAGCCGGGTCGACGTGAATAATCTTTTGATATCCCTCGGCCCGGCTAAAGGGTGAGGAGGAACACCGCGGGGTTTAGTGGGTAGGACGGTCCATTCCGGACCGGGCCGGGAGTCCCACACACCATCCCAGCTGCCCCCGCAGCTGGGATGAAGGCGCGTAAATGCGTTCCCCGCGTCAACAAAAAAAAAAAAAAAAAAATACTTTTGAAATGGGAGAGGCACTGCGTGAGGGGCGGGAGTTTGGGTAAATGCTCCCGCCATGCCATGCAGTTCGGGCTGCCGGCCGTGAATAACGGCGGAACCGGCGGCAACAGTGCTGGGCGGCTGTCACCTCGCCAGTTGACGAGGTGATGGTGGCAAAGCGGGAGGTGCACTGTGCGGGGGAGCGGGAGTAACAGATAATTCTCCCGCTCTGCTGTGCTGAATGAGGATTCACTGCGCGCCCCCGATTGTTTCTTGACCGTGGGCGTAAGGTCGGGGGACCCCGCCCACCAACGGTCACATGGTAGTGGGCACCTTTCCCGTGTTCCGGGGGTGCCCATTAGCGCACGCCTGCGCCAGCCGCTCTCTGTCTCCTCTATTACAGAGGGGCGCTCGAGAGCGGTGCAGGCGTGGTCTTCAGCTCCTTAACCCAGTAATGCCCGAATTAATTTATTTGGGATTTTGGTAATTCTAGACATTAAATATGATTTAATGAGGTATTTATAGACATAAATCATAAATTTTATTTTATAAATAATTTGGAAGTTTAAAAAAAATCACGTGTCCAAATGGACACACTAAGCACTAACAATAGCTGAAAAGACAAGAACATAAGCTTATATAAGCAGATTTTTCTTTGTAAATAGTACAAACATTTATTATTTTTTGTTTAAAAATATAAACGAGACATTTTTTAGTAATTATATAAAAGTTTATTTTTATTTTAGTCGGTACAGTACAATCAATACCAGAGGTCATCGAACTCATTGTTTTGCATTTGGGTTCGCACATCTTTTTTACGTAATTTTCTGTACAAAATGATTTATCTTATCAAACCCAGTTTGAAGGTAAACGATCTAATTGCACCTTTGGCACCTACTCCAAAAGTATTTAGGTATACCAATACTCTTGCTCTACAAACCTCCAGATGTGGCATCATATTTTGAAAATCACAATCATAATTATTACAAGCCTCCAGCTTTCATGTAAATAGGGACAATAACCACTTCCTCTCTAATATATGTATATAACCTACCTATAAGTATGTATTTGTCCACTAGTCTTTAGAGGAGTTTAATAAAAGTATTGTAGAAGTAGACAATCCTATCTTCTCTAATATATTTCTGGGTTTTTCTGAAGAGTCAGGCTTGTGGACAAGGTGGTGGTGCCACATGCATGTGATGGTAGTCTGTACTTTTGGGATTATTATTTTATTATGTATAGCTGTTGTACACCCAAAATGTTTGACAAAAATACTTTATCTAATTGCCAAATCATGATAACAGAGAGGTGGACGAAATGAGGAAAAGGTCCAGAGACTTTTTCCTAATTTTGTTTGATGTCGACCGCCGATATCTTTTTAGACGACACTACCACCACCACCTTCTTTCTCTTTACACATCTGGCGTTTGATTTATGGTGCCTCTACCTAGAAACTAGTCAAAATCAAACAACCTAAAAGTAAAACTAAACATACTGTAATGCTATGGCTAATGCTTAGCGTGTCCATATGGACACATGAAGTTCAGTGCTATATATTACATAGGAAATTACATTCTGGCAGTATTTCAGGCTTTAATATAAATCAATACACTCTATCGCAATAAATTGATGCTATAATAACATGAATATAATTATTAGTTTAAAAATAATAACTACTTACTCTCATCTCGGGTCTATTTTTTCTGCGCACTGGTTAAAGGAGGCAAATAAATATTATATACTCGTGAAAAAAATAATAATATAACAGTGATGCTTATATTGTATTAAAATTTAACATTTGAATGCAGAGTTTGACTAATAAAATAATCATAAAAGTTAAAAAATACTACCATAACAACTCTTTTAGTTAGCCCTGATTTGTGTGTCCATTTGGACACGCTAGGCATTACTGGGTTAAGGAGCTTTGGGGAGCCGCCCATCTGGCGCCCCCGAGGAGAGCCCCGAATAAACGGGGCGCCCCTAGCCGGGTCGACGTGAATAATTTTTTTATTTTTTTTTTTTTTTTTTTATTTATTTTATTTCTTACATACAACAGTCATAACAGGCAACTTTCCCAATGCGACAGTGTAGGAATTGACATAGGTATCTAATGTACTTTCAGATCACAATATATAGGTAAATAGGTATACATTTAAATATTTCTTATTGATATTTCTTATTGATTAGGTACTTACTTCATTATCAAAAACAACATAACTAAATATTGATGCATGTTAATTAGGTAATTATAATTATTGTTCTATCATTCTATATACATACATAATTGAACATAATTTCCATTAGATCATACTTAATTATTTATTTAATTTATAATACATAATTCACTTCTTTCATTACCATGTTATACAATTATTCAACAAAATATTGAAGTTGCAACTTCATATTTTGTTTAGAAAAGTCAGCTACGTTATTAATTAATTTCATAATTGAAATAATAAAAATACACAATAATACTAAATAATAATATAGGTAATCATAATAATTATTTATAGATTTTAAATAATAATTAATAAATTTAATCAGCATAGCATATAGAATGCAAGGTAACCTTTGCAAATTCGCTCATTGGACACGAGAACAAATCTATTTTTTCTGCAACTATATTTAGGGTGTTAATAGCTCGCGTGATTGGTGCATTCTTTAATAATTTAGTTCTGCCCCGAGGCACCGCAAATAAATTGGGCAGTCTGCGACGATGCACATACCTGTCCGGAACGCTTAAACAAATCCACTGTAAAATACCCGGTTCGCTGACGCATCCACGGAACACTTTAAGTAGATATGTGGCTGACCACAAGTCCCTCCTAACTTCCAACTTGTTGTATCCAACCATACCCAACACAAATAAAGTTGGATACATCAAGGGGTAGAAGGGGTAGACTCCATACAGTCTTAAGTATAGGTACCTAGTAAATTTATTTTGAATGCGCTCTAACATAAGACTGTACTTGACTTCATGTGGAGCCCACACCATGCCGTTACCTTCTAACTGACTCCTTATAAGAGCATTATAAAGTGCCACTATAGCTTTCATATTCGTAAAAGTTCCTGCCCTACGAAGCACAAACCCGAGTCCTCGATAAGCCTTTTTGCAGACATCAGTTATATGCTCACGGAATGTTAGCTGACAATCCACACGAACGCCCAAATCCCTAACTGATTGTACTCTGTTCATGACCACGCCATCCATTTCATATTTATAATGAATTGGTACCTTGGCGCGGCTGAAAGATAGCATTGAACATTTTGAAATGTTAAAAAGAAGCTTATTAGTATGGCTCCATTCCAACACTCGATTAATGTCCCGTTGAAGGCGCTTGCAATCGTCCTCGCTTTCGACAGCCAGCAGCAACTTTAGGTCATCGGCAAAAAGCAGGCACTTTGCGTCCCTTAAAACCTCGGGCAAGTCGTTGATCATGATGAGGAACTCCAACGGGCCCAAATTGCTGCCTTGACTCACCCCCGACCTAGTGAAATAGGGTTCAGATCGGTATCCGCCGAACTCCACGTACTGCTGCCTGTCCCTCATATAGCTGGCAAAAAATTGTAGCAGTTTTGGTGTGCAACCGACCCTCGCCAGCTTCGCTAACAGTGTGTCATTATCCACTAAATCAAATGCCTTTTTAAAATCTAGGTAGGCGACATCAACCTGCAACCCCGAATCTATATGTGGGATCAAATACGCCGTGCAATTTAACAGGTTACTGGTCGTACTGCGAGCCGGTCGAAAGCCATGTTGAGCATCTGATAATTGCGATGTGACTTGCTGCAGAAAAGTTTGTTGGACCGCAGACTCGAACACCTTCGCTGGGGTCGACAGAATTGCTATTGGTCTATATGACTCAACAGAGGACCCATCCCCTCCCTTCGGAATGGGTATCACCCTAGTAACTTTCCAAGCTTCTGGAAAATAAGAACTATTCAAACACCTATTAAATATATGCGTAAGAGGTTTCGCAAATACAAAACGGCAATCACGCATAACGAATACCGGAATACCGTCCGGGCCCGCTGATCGTTTCGGCTTGAGTCTATTAAGCGCAGTCCGCACTTGAAACACAGTCAACTGCGGTATGTGAATGTGCGCGCTGTTCACGCCGCCTGCCGCCACTGCCTCGTCCACGCTGAGCCGCGCCGTCTGTGTACTATATACAGAATAAAAATATTTCGCAAATTCCGACGCGCATTCTTGTACCGGTACTACTGTACCTGCCCTCAGTATAGTCCTACTAGTACTTGTTGATTTTTTAGATCTAATAAGATTCCAAAACGATTTTGGGTCCTCCATTATGCCATTTTGTACACGATCTTCGTAAATTTTACACTCGCGGTCTATACTCTTTTTAATTCTAGCCCTACATTCAGAAAAAGCCTCATAGTCACTACGTAATTTAGACAATTTATATTTTTTATGAAGTTTAGCCTTTACCTTTAGGTCTGATATTATTTGTTTCGTATACCATTCCGGATAACTGAACCTTGAGTTTTGTGGTTTAGGTTGCTTCTTAGGTACACAGTTACAAAAAATATTATTTAAGACGTCATAAAAAAATGCTATCGCTTCATCAGCCTCCTGCAAATCATAGATGGGATCCCAGTTGACAGATGCTAGTAAGTTATACAATACATTAAAATTAGTTTTATAAAAATTCCAAGATGGTTCTGTTTGAGTAACGCGCGCTTCGCATTCCGATGCCGAGGGCTGCATTGTAGATAGTCGTGATGCATTCGGCCGTAGGCTTACCGCGAGCGGTGGGTGATGGCGGTCTACAGGCACAACTGTCTCGTTTGCCCGTGAGGCATGCACGTCGTAACGCGAACATAAGGAAGACGAACACAATACTAAGTCTAACTGTCTATTTTTATAATTTGTTACTTTATTCAATTGAGCGAATTCGCAAAATGTCATAAAATAATTAAAATAATTCTTTACATTTTCATTACTAGAATATAGATTAAAATCGCCTATAACAATAATTTCTTTATATCTTACACTCATTTGTTCAATAACTCTAAATAAAATCATATACTCCGATTCATTTGTCGTTGGAGGAATATAAACAACACAACACAAGAATAAGTATCTACCTCTGCTATACACCGTCGCACAAACCAGTTCAAACGGTCGCTTATCTATGTCGACGTCATTCGGCACATTCACTCGTCGTAGTTCCAATCCGTGTGTGGCCACGAGAACGCCGCCTTGCTTGCGGCCGTCCGTGCGATCGCATCGTAGTAATTGGTACCCCGGTGGAACAATTTCTACATCCATAATGGAGTCATTACATCCTGTTTCCGTGATGGCTATAATGTCAGCACTCAATGACTCCACATTCCTACAGAACGAGTTTAATTTTGTACGAAGACCTGCGGCATTTTGGTAGTAAAAATCATAGCTAGTATGATTTTGCTGTAGTTCCTGATTTTCGAAACCAAATCCATTCGCAAAATTCGGTGTTGACTGGCCACACTTCAGGTTGACATAGAATTTCGTACTTAGATTCTGGTACTGTAACAATAAAGGATGCATAATCTCTTTCCGTTCTATGCTTAATCTTTTCGACTTTAAGGTACGTTTCCGGTCCCAAGATTTTCTTTACGTGAGATGTTAATGTTTCATTCGTGGTTTCAGTATTCAGACGCCAAACGTGCAGATGCTTCTTTTTTTCAGTTGCCTGAATTTCCGCTAATCCTATATTATTTCCTTTCTTAACATTTTTATTGTGAGAACTTCCTTTTTTCCTTCTTACTTCAGTCCATCCATGTTGTTCATCCTCCTTTCTTATATTCAAACCCACTTTCGAGTTGTCCTGAGACAGATTTACATGCATGGGCGCGCATCCTTTGGCAGCTTTTGCCATCGCCGCTGTTTTCGTGGCCTCTCTCGACTTTTTTTCGCTAATGCGGGTCGGAATCTTATCATTAATTGGAAGAACACTATTAGTATCATTCAAAATTACCTCAGCGTATGTAATTGGTGGGATTATGATTGAAGTATCCTCTTCACCAGATCCGATGTTTTGGTTTGCATTATTAGTATCTATCTTGTTGTTTTCAGATTTAGTTTGGTGTACGAGCGAGCAGAATCGAATGAAATCCAGCAAAAGCGTACGCTGAAATCTTTCGAATTGCCTTAGGATTTGTCAAGGTCGAACATTGCAGCCTTAACGGACACCAAATTATTATTCTCTTTTAAGACTCATGTCGACTTTTTTGTTCCCATAAATATTTATTATTTGATCGGAGCTGTATTGTACGATCCTTATTATAGTCTAGACAGACTTCTCAGAATAAACCCACTCGAAGTGAGTAGAACTATAAATTACATATTTTGTGACGTGTAAGCTTTGAAATGGTCATTCATATACCATACATATCATATCTTTGCAAGAAACTCTAGTCCTTGGAAAATCCGATATCAAAAGTATTAAAACTAAACCTACCGTGTAAATTATGATGAATGAGTTACCAACCTGGCAAACTTATTATTAAACCTATACCGCATTAAGTCGTTACAAATTTATGTAACAAGGGAACCTTTGTACTACTTAGAACGTGAATAATTTGCTTGAAGAAATTTGAAGTACCTTAATATATTTTACTTTTATATCCCTCGGCCCGGCTAAAGGGTAAGGAGGAACACCGCGGGGTTTAGTGGGTAGGACGGTCCATTCCGGACCGGGCTGGGAGTGCCACACACCATACCAGCGGCCCCCGCAGCTGGGATGAAGGCGCGTAAAGGCGTTCCACGGGTCAAAAAAAAAAACTTTTGAAATAGTGACTTTTTAATAGTGTCCAATAAATAAAACTGTCAATCAATCAATCAAATCAGCCTATGGCAGTCCACTGCTGAAAGTGACATTATGTGAATAAGTAAGAGAAAAATTTGCTAAACAGGCTACATTGGGACTAAATAATTGCATGTTTCACGAATGGTACAAGTTAATAATCAACCAACCAAGTATTAGCTGAGGATTCGATATAGTTATTCATTAGATTCTATTATTGACTGGAGGGAGACAGTGTCCGAGAATAAGGGGTATCAGGGAGCGCCTTCGTATGTGGTCTGTTCTTGGATACATTGCCCTTCTTCACCGTGTGAACACATTTCATTGAAATGGTAAGTACTCAAGTTAAGGCTTGTATGTTAGAAAGAGACTCATCTTGGAGTGAACTTTATACTAGGAAATATTCTTCGATTTGATCTGATAAACCTATATTATTGTAATTTATTAGATACTCTTGCTTCTTTAATGTATCAGAACACGATTAGATATACTTTGTTCGATCGAAATCGCTCTCGAAAAATGAGAAATATTGCAAAAATCTTAACAAGCAATGTACTTTGTTTATTTAAATAAATGAGTTTAATTCTCATAAAAACTTGTCATAAAATAGATATAGGTCTGTGGAACAATATTTTACCGCTAGATTTTTTCTTCAAACCCCTCAGATTTTATAACAGTAATATAATGTATTAGAATCGAATGAAATCCAGCAAAAGCGTACGCTGAAATCTTTCGAATTGCCTTAGGATTTGTCAAGGTCGAACATTGCAGCCTTAACGGACACCAAATTATTATTCTCTTTTAAGACTCATGTCGACTTTTTTGTTCCCATAAATATTTATTATTTGATCGGAGCTGTATTGTACGATCCTTATTATAGTCTAGACAGACTTCTCAGAATAAACCCACTCGAAGTGAGTAGAACTATAAATTACATATTTTGTGACGTGTAAGCTTTGAAATGGTCATTCATATACCATACATATCATATCTTTGCAAGAAACTCTAGTCCTTGGAAAATCCGATATCAAAAGTATTAAAACTAAACCTACCGTGTAAATTATGATGAATGAGTTACCAACCTGGCAAACTTATTATTAAACCTATACCGCATTAAGTCGTTACAAATTTATGTAACAAGGGAACCTTTGTACTACTTAGAACGTGAATAATTTGCTTGAAGAAATTTGAAGTACCTTAATATATTTTACGTAGAACAAATACTAAAAGTGAAAAATGGACATATGATATGCTTCTGTCTACCCCTTCGGGGAATAAAGGCGTGACCATTATCCATGTATGCAACCAGTTTTATCATAAGAAGATTGAAGCAACCTTTTTCATTTATGATATTATCATGACTGCTATAAGCATTTCATAATCTTAGTCGTTTACATTACATTAAATACGTTCAACGTCAACAAAAAAAACATGAAACGTTACTCATAGCCGCGCAAGCTACTGAAAATTCAACAGAATAAATCCTAGTTCTCATTACAGTTGAAAACGAGAGAGCATTACCGTAATACTCTCTTTACTGTAGAAATAAAAGTAGAAAACACCGCAATATGCGCTCTCCACTGCTGGCTGAGTTACGTCGCTAAAACTGCTTTTAAATTAAAAACGGCAACGTATTGTTTATTGTAAAAGGAAGCGCTCGCGTCGAGAGTTCAGTTACAGGAAATTGCGGGCTCGGGACCCGTGACACCGAGACTTAGGGATATTGCACACTCTTCGATGACATTTCCATTTTGCAAACTAAAGTAGCTACCTTCAAAAATTATATTTAAACCTGGTGTTGATTGTTTGGTTTAATGACAAATTCAATGATTCAGCTAAAGGGAATGCCATTTTAGCCACCAGCAAATACGTGTTTTGAAATCAGTTATCTAAGAAGAAATTGCCATCTTGTCTTGTAACCAGTATAAAATCTGAGATTTAAATTCAATAGGACTTTACATTACCTATACATACATTAATAAATGAAGATAAGTAAAATATTTAATATTTAATAAATATGATTACGAAATAGTTACTTACGAAGACGGAACTAAACTTCGTTTATAACTGGGTTAAGAGATAACAAGATTTTTTTTCTTAGGTAATTGGTTACAAAACAAGGTTACGACGGTGGCCGAAAGGGAAGAAAATCGCATTAAATATCTACCTACTTCTACCTATTTTATTTTTGGTACCAACCTAAAAGGCTTCATTAAATTGTTGGTACTGAAATAAGCTGGTTAATTACTGTACTGAGCACGACGCAAAATAGTTATAAGTAGTTGAACAATTTGAAGGGATTATCTTACAGAGACGGGAAAACTTTATCAGTGTTAAAACTGAATGAAACTTCATTTTGTACTGTGTAAGGATTATGGATGCTTTTAGTATTCTTTTGTATACCTTCAATTCTAAATACAGGTTTAATACAATAAGAGGTAGGTTAGATAGATGAACGTGAAATTATATCTATTACTTAATGATTCGGAAGGCAGTGTTGTCGGTAAAATAGCATTATGCCATGTTGAATGCGGCTTGAAATTTTTAACAGCGGTATGTCACACCCTGCGCCAGTCCATTTTATTACAGCAATAGGCTCACCAGGTGGTGGCCATTAGTATTTGTCTCGCTGAGGAAATTTTTAATGGGACAAATACTAAAAGTTAAATTTGGTCGTATACTTTGCCTCGGTCAGACCCTTCAGGGATAAAGACGTGACCTTAATATTATGTTATTATGTATGTATGTATTTTTATTGGTAATAGAATACAACAGGATCTACTTAATTCCACTGGCACCCGAAGAATATTTATTTAAACTCGAAACACTTGAATTGCTGCTTATTAAGTTGTTTTTGTTTTCAGTGCGAATAATGTTCTGTTGCTACTACCTAAGCTATCGGCTCTGAACCCACTAATCAGCATGTGATGAGGTTGATAATATATTTTTTAAAATTTATTAAACACTAGCTGATGCGCGCGGCTTCGCCCGCGTGAAATTTGTTTCCCGTTCCCGTTTCCCGTGGGAACATTTTCCCGGGATAAAAAGTAGCCTATGTGTTATTCCAGACTATACTCTATCCCTGTACCAAGTTTCAGCCAGATCCATTCAGCTGTTAGAGCGTGATTGAGTAACAAACATCCAAACATCCAAACATCCAAACATCTTCACAAACTTTCACATTTATAATATTAGTAGGAAGTAGGATACCTTTCAAAAGTAATGAACTATTTATTTAAATGAGTATTTATACAACCAGCTCTTATCTAGCTCTACTTTTGTAATAATCTGTCTACAAAAACGTTAAAACTTCCACGATGAAAATGAAAAATCAAGTTGAAATCATAATATAACAAGAAATGGGAAGGCCTTTGGTTGGGACGCAACTTGTGCCGACACCCTTGCCCCTTCTCATCTTCCAAGCACGGCGGGCTGCGCCTGTTCTGCTGCTGCATCTGCCGAGACATTCAAACGGCGCAAATATAATAATTTAATTGGTAATTATATATTTGAGCCGTTTGGTGTCGAGACACTAGGTTCGTGGGGCCCAAGTGCACGTGCGCTATATAAAGATATAGCAAAGCGTTTGGTCGATGCTTCTCGTGACCATAAGGCTGGCCTCTTTCTCGCTCAGAGAATAAGCATTGCCATCCAACGTGGCAATGCGGCCAGCCTTATGGGGACCTTGCCCTTCTTCTCCCATTTTTCTGTAAATATTTAATTCCTAGTTATAATTCTAATATTTAATGATTGTATATATTTTTATGTTGTACTTAATAATAATATTATAAATACATACAAGAAATCATTTTCGTCGTTATATTATCGTCGTCGCTGAGATCTGCTTAAATATCCTGAATCTAAATGGCTTCCATTCCATATAAAATACAATTTGCAGATGTGCACTCGCTTTAAGGTTTATTATGCATGCTCGAGCTCTCGCGTAATCGCTAGTACCATTGTGTAAGTCTGTTTATATACTACTAATATAAAACAGGATTGTGCTGGCTGGACTGTATTGAGAATGCAAAATTTAAACCAATATTTAGTATGATAAGCAATCTAATCTAAAACTGTTGAGGGTCGAAAATCTGTACATGGAAGATATTTTGAAAATTTTAATAGTAGGGCATTCTATAATCAATATTATTCGCTATTGAAGCCGAAAATGTAATGTATTTTTTTGCAGACTGTCTGTATCCTGAATAAGTGTCACGCCAAAACTACGAAATCAAATTGAATGAAACTTAGCAAAACTTGAGCTTATGATCCGAGGAAGGATCTATGATACTTTTGATTCCGATATTTTGCGTGGTTTTTTTGGGAAAGGGGAACAGTGACGCAAGGGCTCTCGCTTCCAGGTCCCATGGAGATGGGACCTGGAAGCGAGAGCCCTTGCGTCACTGTTCAGATGGCGCAAGGAGGCGCTGGAGCGGGGCCAAAGGCCTGCGTCTCGAGAAATTGAGGCCCAGCGGACCCTGCTCCACTAGGAAACCGTGGAGACATGGAAGGTGCGACTTGAGCAACCAAAGGCCCCCCTTTGGTTGCTCAAGTCGCACCTTCCATGTCTCCACGGTTTCCTTTGGGATTCGCCACAATCGCGGCCGTCAGACCGGTCATGGACGAGTGGCTGGAAAGAAGACACGGTGCTCTCTCCTACCGGTTGACACAGATGCTTGCCGTGCACGGTAGCTTCGGTAGGTATCTGTGGCGAAAACACCGGGAAACCACGGCCGAGTGTCAGCACTGCGAGGACCGCAGCGATGACACGGCGCTCCACACGCTGGTGGAGTGCACGGCGTGGGCACAACAGCGCCAGGTCCTCGTAGTGGGTCTGGGCGTGGACACTCTCTCGCTCGAGGCCATGGTGCAAGCCATGCTCTCCAGCGGGAGTAAGTGGGACTGCGCCGCCTCTTTCTGCGAGCAGGTCATGCTCGCGAAGGAGGCGGCGGGCCGGGTGCGGGAGAGAACTCTCCCACCCGAGTTCCGCAGTCGGCGCCGTGGGCGCCGCCGACGTGTCTTCGCCGAGGACTATCGGCCTCCATGACCGGGGGTCTGAGGACGGTGAGACGGCCGCTCACCGTCCCTACAGAAGCAGGCTCATGACGGCAGCGTGACGTGAGCAAACGCACGCCCCCCCTTAGAAGCGGGGTCATACCCGAAACCCCCCATCGACGCGGGATTGCACCCGAACCACCCCCTGGGCGAGGCCGCACCGGCGGCCGTAGGTCTGTTGGGAGTCACGGGACATCCTTCCTGAGGGCTTACCCGGGGCTCTCAACCACAGGCGTTGGGCGTTACGTGAGGTTTTTTAGTCGGTAAGAGTTTGGCATAGCATCCTACGAGGATTTTCAATCACGAAAAAAAAAAAAAAAAGGGCATGAAAGTCAAAAAGGTTTTATAGTTGAAATTTCTCAACACTTGGTCCGATTTAAAATATTTTTAAGAGAGTACTTTAAGAATTGCTTCACGCAGCTATCAATATTGAATGATTTGTAGTTCAGAAATTAGAGACACCTAAACTTAGAATGCAAGGGGTTCCCTTGAATGTAGGTGTCATTCTAAACTGGCGTGTTTGCTTAATCATAAAAAGCTCTTAAGATTCGGCAAATAGAGTAGTTTCACACGCTCCTGGTAGTCTGATGAAGACATACCTCTCCTTTCACAGACCTTATGTGTCGTTAATGAAGTTGAACATAAATTTTATTATTTTAAGAATAGAATATTTTCATTTGCTCGAAATATGGTTATTACGTTATTGTTCTTAGATAGTAATTTACAGCTCGTTTTATCGCAGTCGGTGTGCAAATTTGTGATGAATATATCTACTTTTAAGTACATAGGCTAGCTAGAAAATTATATGTTTTCGTGAATTTGAATTCAACTGCTATCTATAGGCTGATTTTTATAACAGGTTTTAATGCTATTATTATAAGCGAATTCAATCTTATTATTAACAGAGTAGAGCAGACAACGGAATGTCAAAGCAAAATGACACCTATTTGCCCAAATTTCTTGCCTCCTTTACGTGCATCAATCATTTAAAAAACCATGGTAACTTTTTGGAAGAAGGGGAACGATTTTAAGTGGGCTTGAAAAAGTACACTGTTCTGTCTCAATGAAAATTGTCGTTTAACATTGTTTGTGTCCTGTCATTCTTCAAACGTCATTTACAGCTTAGTCATAAGCGGGGTTGGCAGGCGTGGCTTTTTGATATGTCTACTGTAAATAATAAATTACACAATTGACTAGCTTACGGATTCTGCAGGAGGCGGTTACAAGTTGCGATTAGAAAGGCTCTTGGATGATAATTTACAGGAACGATTTATAGAAACCACGGGGTGGAAACTCCATACAAATGATTCGTTTTCAATTCTGTCACCTACACTAAAAAAGAACTAAAAAAAAATATTTTATTCACGACATATTCACACACTTATACATTTAAATCTCTGCCAAACTGTATAACAGTTTGTTGGCAGAATGATTATGCAAACTAAAACTAAACTAAACTAACTAAAACACGCTATGTTCGTATAGAGCTTGAATGTGTGTGTGACTAATTGTGACAGCTCTGGAAGGACTGGCAGGGAAGCTTGGTCAGTGAGGGTCAGGGAGTTGCCTATCTGTATATAAATTAATTTTTAGTATATACTGCAACTAGCTGATGCCCGCAGCTTCGCCCGCGTAAAATTTGTTCCCGTTCCCGCTTCCCATATTGTATCCCCTTGGGGATAGAATTTATGAAAATCCTTTCTTAGCGGATGCATATGTCATTACATCTACCTGCACGCCAAATTTCTCCGTCCAATGGTTTGGGCTGTGCGTTGATAGATCACAATGTCAGTCAGTCAGTCACCTTTGAGTTATATATATTTAGATTACTATCGATCTCAAAGTATGTATCCTTACAAAAAGCTGGATTTAATTTCCCCAAACTTTCCCGAACACGCGAGCATTAACTAGTGTAGTAATATAATATTCTCCCTTCAACATAGACATCTGTATAACTAGCGTGTTATTACATTAATGTGTCAGTTTCTTTGGCGTAGTGATTACACTTTGATGCGATTACCAACTTTCTGATGACATTGCTCTTAACTACATAGGTTGTTAACTTAACTTGACGGATTACATTGTTAATCTACCTGCCAGTAATCATGGCTCCCCTGAGCCCCTGAGCTACGACCTATGACAGGTTATTAATATATAATTAATGTATTGTGGAGCATAAATGTGTGTGTGACCCATTTAGTTAATAACATTATTATGCATTCTTGTCATGATTGTCAACGTCAATCTGACTTTTAGGACGCTTCTGTGTTTTTTTTCTTTTAAATACGTTCGGAAACCAGAGCGATGTGTTGTAGTTTTGTTGTAGAGTTATTATTTTTTCTATGAATTACATTTTAACATATTATTATATAAATAATAATATGTTAAAATGGTATGTTTTGTAAATGGTTTCAAGTGTGTGTCATGTTGGTTAGAAGTAGCACAGTATTTATAGTAGTGTTTTCTCTGTTTTTGATTGTTTTAGTTTTTTTTGGGTTTTAGATTGTATTTTTTAGTTCATAACAATGTAGTTTCTGTGCACTCGTGCGTGGCGTGACATCGCGCGTGCTCCGCATCCTCTGTCATTGTCATTGGCAGAGGATGCGCAGCATCTATGCTGAGATGGCGACCCATTTAAGATGCGCACAGTTGTTATTTTTTAATTTTGTTGTACATATGTTATTGGTTTAATAAGTGTTTGTAAACGTGCGTGTCATAAATAAATGTATTTTCTTTCTTTCTTTCTTTCATGTGCATAGCTGACTCTTTCAGCAAATTAATCGGTAGGGTTTCAAAATATTTGGCTTTTTGAAACCTTTATCGAATTTAAAAATCTTAGCTAACTGGTGCTAAGGCTTTTGTTGCAATTTAAGCAAATTATAGACTCCCCTTGATCACAGAAAAGCTTGGCAGAGGTATAGGTATAAGGGTATAATCACAGAGTAACTAAATAAAAAAAAAATTAAACTATTAAAACTATCAGCCAAAGAAAATCAAGCCTAGTCTCATTATGCTCGTAAAGATGTTTTATGTTATAAACTTGGAGCCACTTTTATGACCTGCGTGCGTAAGTAAGTAAAACTCAAACTCAAACTCAAAAAAACATTTATTTCGCATAATCCTAATACATAGGCACTTGCGACACGTCAATGAATACAATGCAAATAGTACCACCAGTTCGGAACGCGGCCCGCTTGAGAAGAACTGGCAAGAAACTCGGCGGGCTATTCTTTTTGTGCACTACATATTTACAATAAGTAGACTCCATCAGTAGAGCAAGCAGATCACTTCCAGGCTTCCTTATCAATCAAATAATCGTCAATTGTATAGTAGCCCCTGCAGCACAATTTACTTTTTATACACTTTTTAAACTTAATTAGAGGCATGCTTTTAATTTCGCGTGGAAGCCTGTTGTAAAAACGTATACAGTTACCCAGGAAAGAATTACTGACTTTGTTCAGTCTACAATGATAAACGGCAAGGTTGTTTTTATGTCTGGTGTTCACATTGTGTCCATCGCTTAACTTAGTAAAACTAGATATTTTTTTCTGAACATACATAAGATTTTCAAAAATATATTGTGATGCCACAGTCAGAATATTTAATTCCTTAAATTTAGCAGTAAGTTTAGCAAGTACGTATATAAATCTATCAATTGTATTTATGAACTTGCTGGCAATACACTAATAACTTCTTATTATTAGTTTAACTAGTAAAATAAGAAACCCGTCGTTTGCTGAAAAAAAAATGTTTTCAACAAACGGCGCATAATTTGACAAACGAAGTTGAACGATAACTTCCTAAGCTCAATAACACACGGTCGTATTAAATGAAGCGCTCGTGGCTCGGAGTCAGTGTTCTGTAAGCCATCACTGTAGTAAGCAACATTTACTTAGGCCAGTCATGCACTGTTGGGAGTCACGCTGTTGGGAGTCACGGGACATCCTTCCTGAGGGCTTACCCGGGGCTCTCAACCATAGGCTGTTGGGCGTTACGTGAGGTTTTTTAGTCGGTAAGAGTCCGGCATAGCATCCTACGAGGATTTTCCCTCACATTAAAAAAAAAAAAAAAGGCCAGTCATGCATGGGATGACCACATGACCACTTTGTGACATTTATTTGCGAGCCTGTCCGTTTCAACACGGCAATGGGCACACCATCTATTACGTGGGATATAAAACTCTAAGGTGAAAAGTGAGCACAAACTATGCCTCTGCCTAGCCCTTTGGGCCAAGCTTAAAAGCCAAGCGTTGACGTGTGTTCAAAGAACGTGACGGTTAAAGCCGGTGTAAGCTAGTTAATATGAAAGTGACAGGTAGATCCTTTAGAAGATATCTGTCATGCATTTAATCCAATCATGGGGTGGCTCTCAATGCGCTATTTAATCCCTAGACAGCATTGTACAGATAACTACTACTGCTAGCATCAGACTGAATATCCTATCTTAGGATGACAATAGCGTTCCGCAACGATGAATAATGTGACTTTTACAGTGAAATTGTTATTATTTCGTTTTGATATATTTATTTTTAAAGGAGCTATATTGTTGTATTCAACATGAAAAATTATTACTTACAATAATTAGGGATACGCAAGGCACAGTACCGTTTTTGATTTAGTTTATTTATTGAGAGAGGCTTACGTCCAACAGTGGACTGCTATAGGCTGAGTTTTTTTGTTGTTGTAATAAGTATGCAGGTAGAAAAGAAACTGCTTGTAGCCCCACTGACTCAGCTTTATGTAAACGATCACTACTGTAGATAAATATTTGCCTATGATTGGTCCTCAGAGAGGTGATTACTATGTGGCATTAGATCAAAGCCTTTGTTCTGTGCTGATCACTTGACAGTAACTTGACCATCGTTAAGCCTAAGTGAAGGCCTTATGTTTCAAAAACAAATAGTAAAATGTGAGCTTATTTTTCTGTGTACCCCTTCGAAGTTAGCAGTATGACTCTTGTGTATATACAGGGTGAATTTTTCAAAAGGGATTGGATGGCCAAATCCGAAACTATAAGGAATAGCGAAAAATGCTCAAAGGAGTCACGAGCCCGATTTTGATGAAACTTAAAACCTCATCATTAGATTTTTGAAAAACCAATAATCCTAGCTGGGAATCGAACTTGTTGATTTTGAAAAAAAAACACACCCTTTATTATTACACCATACGATAGTGTTGCTATTAAGGATCATATTCTGGGAAGTAATGATATACGGCAAACTACAGGAAAGAGCTCATCTTTAACAAAATACATTTTATTTTTCTTACGTTAACTGATTAATTGTTCAAAATCTTTGCAATACATAGCTGGATTCGAAACCTCAAGGAATAATTAAGGAATATTATTGATTCCGTTGAGAATATTCTCTAAAAAATCATTCTGAGCATAATTTAAAACACGGAATAGTTACGATCTATTCTGGGATTTCGAACGAAACAAATTATGATACAAAATTTAGGTACATGAAATATGCATTCTATTAAAATTCCAATTGTTCCTAAAATTTGGCGTATATCATTACTTTGCAAATTTTGATCCTTAACAGCGACTCTATCGTATGGTGTAATAATAAAGGATGTGTTTTTTTTTTTCAAAATCAACAAGTTCGATTCCCAGCTAGGATCATGGGTTTTTCAAAAATCTAATGATGAGGTTTTAAGTTTCATCAAAATCGGGCTCGTGACTCCTTTCAGCATTTTTCGCTATTCCTTATAGTTTCGGATTTGGCCATCCAATCCCTTTTCAAAAATTCACCCTGTATATAACATAGAAAATACCACCAAAAAAGTAATTTTCAATTTCGGATGTATAAACAGTCGTATATATTTTCGAATTTTAGACAGTGCTTACACTCAGCTTCTACTCGTTATCGGAAAACAAAAGGGTGTGGCCACAACACACAAAACCCAGAGAAATTTAAATTAACAGGGGTTGTACTACTTACCAGGAACAATCTGCGCTAACCCTTTGATAATTTAACTGATAGGATTCGCACCAAGCGATAAGACTACCTATTATACTGCTTTTGATTTAAATACCGCAAAAATAAAATTTGAATTTAGTATTAATTACCATTGAAGCGTGTCTTACAATGAATTTAAAAGCTTTTTCTCATCTTTTACAGTTGCAGTATCTCCAAATTTATACTGTTTCAAACAGCACTATTTTTATAGTAGCGACCTTCATTTTGACACAAATAAGGCTGAGTGAAGTAAACTGCCCAATCTCTCAAACCACCTCCACGGCCGCTACGGTGATCTGTAACAGTGACAGTGCCAAAAAGTAGGGAACACCATTTCATTTTAGTAAAGCTTTTCCATATAGATTGATTTCAATTAATTTTCTTAATAATCGTCATCACTAATCAGATCTTTATTTCTTAAAGACGATTTCTCAATAGTTAGTCTCCACTTTTATATCAAGCTGGCCCGGCCTCTGTTGATGCTCAGTTTTCTGGTGGCCCCACATTTCTCTCTGTAAGATTTTATTACACTGAACTCACAGTATCTGATTGCTTTATTACAAATTCATACTAACGTGATTTTAAAATTGTTTGTTGTCATTTTCACTCACAGTACGGAGCATACACACAATAAAGGAATACCTTGGCGTAAGTCAACTTTTAAAAGTTAGTAAATAAATAAATATTCATAGACATTTCACACAACGCTATCTGATCCCAAAGTAAGCTAGGAATAACCTGCTTGTGTTATAGGTATCAGACCACGGATATTAATAAAAAATAAATAAATAAATAAATATTCAAGGACATTTCACACAACGCTATCTGATCTCAAAGTAAGCTAGGAATTACCTGCTTGTGTTATGGGTATACATATACTTTTTAAATACATACATATTATACATAGAAACACCCAGACTCTTGAGACAAACATTTTATGGGTCTCACAAATATTTGTCTCCGGTGGGAATCGAATCCACGACTTCCAGCGCCGCAGGTGGTATCACTACCGACTGCGCCACAAAGGCAGTCCAAGTAGTGGACTGCCATAGGCTGATTTGATTGATTGATTGACAGTTTTAGTGCTTGAACACTATTGAAAAGTCCTATTTCAAAAGTGTTAAATCAGATATTATTAGAATTTGTTTACCACAGTTTTTTTATGACTTCCATGATTACAAAAGCTCACAGCTTTTTACACCAAGTTGCTTACGTCAAGGGATCCCGTCTGCATAGATACAATCTACAGTTAAGGTTCTATATCCCAACATACGCAACCTACAATGAACAAATACCAAAGCTATTATTGTTTCTAAATACACAAATGAATTTCCAGATGAGTTACAAACAAAATGTGAAATGTTTTAGCTGATTTTCCCTTTGAAGCGTTTAATGTTTTATTTGGCGGGAAACGTTCTCTCAAAAGCTGCGAATAACGACACAGATATTCAAATTATTTCTAAAACTCTTGTGTACAATTTATCTTTTTTTCACAATTTGTTATTGCGACGTTTCCAGTAATGATTACTAAGCGATGTGAATTAATGAGAATGTAAATGGATAAATACTAGAAATTACTGTTTTTAGGTTTGTAATTTCTGATAGCACTTTTTAACCGACTTCAAAAAAAGGAGGAGGTTCTCAATTCGTCTGTATGTATTTTTTTTTATGTATGTTAAGCGATATTTCCGTCAATTTTAGACGGATTTCAAAATTTCTTTTTTTGTTCAATAGGGTTTACTTCTGAGGTGGTCCCATTTTCACCAAGTCAGGATGTGATGATGGGATCCAGGAGAAAACGAGGGCAACCACCGAAAATTGTAGGGACAACTAGTGCGCTTGTTAACTTTTTAATTAAGTGCTTTAATGTTCTACATTTTAATGAAGGTCTGGAGTCGATCTGATGATAGAGTCGAAAGACAGCCGAGGGCATTCCTTAACAATTTACAGCAGTTACCTTGTGTTTGGGCTTGATTGATTTGTATTGATGAGAACTTTACACTTAGATTGATAGATCCGACTTTAAAAAAAAGGAAGTTCTCAATGTTTTATGTATGTTCACCGATATTTCGTCAATTATAGACGAATTTCAAATCAGCTTTTTGTTGGATAGAGTTCACTGCTGAGGTGGTCCCAATTTCACCAGGTCAGAATCTGATGATGGGATTCAGGAGAAATCGAGGGCGACCACCGAAAATTGGGGACAACTAGTGCGTTTGTTAACTTTTAAATTCAGTGCTTAAAAGTACTACAATTTAATGAATGTCTGGAGTCGATCTGATGATGGAACCGAAAGACAGTCGAGGGAATTCCTTAACGATTTACAGCAGCTACCTTGTGTTTGGGCTTGATTGATTTGTATCGATGAGAACTTTCACCTAGATAGATTTATTTTTCGATTCACCCGTCACTTAAAATGATGAAAAAAAATTTTTCAATAAAAAATAAAACCGACTTCAAGCAAATCCTGAAAAATAAAATTTACTTAGCACAAAGTAATATGTATTTTAATTTATCATATTTCATTCAATATAATATTGAAGTTGGTGCCATCAATATAACACCTACATAAAACTATGGGTTTACTTGGCGCCGACTTCAATATGATATTGAATGAAATATGATAAATTAAAATACATATTACTTTGTGCTAAGTAAATTTTATTTTTCAGGATTTGCTTGAAGTCGGTTTTATTTTTTATTGAAAAATTTTTTTATATTAATGTAAGCTTCAAATAGTGACTTTGACAGAGATGCCACTCATACACGTGACAGTAGAAAATCTTTGCCAGAACTGAACATTTGAAATGAGATGAATCCCCAATCGCTAGATGTGGCCGCTGCTTTCCATCAGGCGAGCGATTTAGAATTACATGAATACGGAATACATGTTTTAAAATGTACAACGGGCGTCCTTATCGCTAAATGCAATTTCTTCCAGGCAACCTTTGGGCAATCTTTGTCAATTTGGCGACATATAAAAAGAAACTTAAAATCTAATCTATTTCTATAAAAAAATCTGGAAAGGTTTACTTTCAAACCTATACGGTTCGAAAGAAAACCTTTTTGAATGCCTAGCTGAAGGTCCAAAATTTACATAATGTAGTATGCGGCAGAATATACCTACTAGCCTTAGTCAGAAGACGACAGGGGAATCTACATACTTAATGTTATCACGCTTATATCCCCGAAGGGATAGGCAGAGAAATAGCTTATTATTCTTATTTTGTTGTACGTAATAGGCGGTGAGCCTGCCATGTTTAAATGGACAGATGCAATTTGAGACTACTTGTTGTTGAAATATTCAAGACGCCCATGAGATTTTTAACTTAGCCTAATGACAGCCGCGGTCCTGGCTACCGCGGTCCACGACTTAATGTGTCTTCCGAAGCATGGAAACGTCTGCCAATTGAAATGAAACGAAGTAGCCACCCATCTGGAGACCAGTCATAGCAATTTTCCTCAATCCCACGAGACCAGGATCTACGCGAGTGAAACCGCGTAACATTCTCTAGTATTACAATATTTTTCATTAAAACTTTGCTACAGGCGAGCGTAACTATGTTCGCGTAGCAAAATAATGGCGTGGGCAAATCACATCAACGAGCAAAAGTTTTAAATAATAAGGCTTTATACTTTTCATTTAAAATTACGACGTGTGCTGTAACAAGTCAGGAGTCACACTAAGAACTCGTACAAAATAGAATAGCTACTTCGTTAATCATTAAATAATTACATATCATTCGATATTGTACACCTACTTTGTGTAATTATTTTCATTTATTAATAGATACGTGTCAATTTTAAAACTTCTACGATTTGCTGAAATTATCTAAAAGCATCGCAACTAAATATGTAGCAAAATCTAAGTATTTTTCGTATATGTTTACTTTTATTTTGTGTTTATTTCAATTTAAAAAATCTCTCTTAGCGAATAGGCATTGCTATTCAAAGGGGAAATACTGCTAGTCTTTTTGGGCACAATGCCACGGGGGCCTTATAACGATCTAAACTGATATATATATTTCACTATATTTTTTAACAACAAATGTAGTCATTAAAAATAATAAAAAATAATCAACGATAATCTTGTACAAGACAGACAGTTCTAGAGGACTCACTTGTAGTCACAAATATTTTGATCGTGAATAGGTAGATGAGTAAATATAAAACTGTTATAGCATTAAGAGCTTCATCTAAAAAACGCTATAAAATTTATAGGTTGCGTGATCCGTACTAATAAATTCACCCCTCGTTAATACGCGAACGTATCCGGTACCCCGGGTCAAGAGGGACAGTGCCAGTGACGTCACAGATAGGGCCTAATGATATATGTGCCACATTCCAATCTTTCGTGTACGTTTGTTATTCGGGTAAAACAAATCTGGTTAACTAACAAATGATTTTAGGTTCGGATCCCAAAATTCATACGAGAGAAATCTTCATCAAAACGATCCCTTATACCAAATTTGTACAAAAGATTCTTCTCCTTTTAACACAAGGGTCGCTGAAAATACAGTAATATGTAAACATACTTTTGTGCGTTAGTCGCTTTTACGAGTACAAGTATGTTTTGATATCAATGCCCCTAGGATTTGCCTTTGACACAAATACCATTTATGACTATAATCCCTCTGAATAACTCGACTCCCTAACGGTGAAACAATTTTTAAAATAAGTTCAGTAGTTTCGGATTTTATCGCTTACAAAATAATCTTTTACATTATTATGTTATAGATTTGGGTTTGCAGCCGAAGAGACAATTTTTTTCTTCGTTAGATACTAATTCACTTGCATAATGTGTTATTAATCCACCTATTCATGACCAATAATAGATGTTCAATCTCTCAGTTCTATCCGAAAGTCCATTACTCAGTATCGAGTAGTATCGAATCATTAATCGAGTCAGACACTATTAATACTCGCATCGTTAATCAAAATGTATTCGGATTCGACTGACTCTAGTTGCAGTGGCTTCCGGGAGAGTGTGATTGATATATATATCTTACTAATATTATAAATGCGAAAGTTTGTGAGTGTGGATGTTTGTTACTCTTTCAC
Organism: Miltochrista miniata; assembly: GCA_933228765.1. Taxonomy (NCBI): domain Eukaryota; kingdom Metazoa; phylum Arthropoda; class Insecta; order Lepidoptera; family Erebidae; genus Miltochrista; species Miltochrista miniata. The sequence continues at coordinate 4,363,207 of OW121749.1, read as the reverse complement.
GCTCAAACGGCTAAACGGATCGGGCTGAAATTTGGTACAGATTATACATCAGAGTCTGGAATAACACATAGGCTACTTTTTATCCCTGGAGTACATTCCCATGGGAAGTGGGAAGTAAAATTTCACGCTGTCGTAGCCGCGAGTGCCATCTATCCCATATCTATGTACTTTAAACGTGTCATAAAAGTCACAACAATACCATAAAATGCACATTTCAAAGACATAAAATTTGTAAAAATAGTTTTTAAGTAGGTAAGAAGAAACCTATTGTTTTATCTTTTAACTAGCTGACCCTCGGAACTTTGTTTACGTCTCATAAGGTCTATGAAATTAGAGGTATTTATTAATCATACTCATCAAGTGGCGTGTGAATCTGCCCTGTTTGCTTAATCAAAATAAAGCTTAATGATTAAAGCTATTCCTCAGTATAGAATTTTCCTCAGTATAAACAATTTACATAGAAACACCGGCGTGTTAGAATTTTATTACATGTATCAATGTAGTAGACGTAACGTGTATAAAATGACATCAATCAATTGTCATCAATATTCTGAAAAAGAAATTAAACATAGAGTTCTCAAACTCTTTTGAAAATACATACTTTACCTACCTTAGAGGATCGTTATGAAGATAACAGGATAGTTTACAACCATCCATAGAAAATAGATGGTTTAATGCTGAATACCGCAAAGAACAAGCGGCATGGCATAGAATGGGGACTATCCTGATATCCTGGAGGGTTTATATGACGCCGATGACCTGTGCCTGCTGAGGCACACACACGCCATCATGCATGTCTGCAGGACAACGTGCAGGATGAGGCAGCGAATGGCTGGACTGAAATTAAAATCGACAGACGCAAGAGATGTGGTGGAGGCACTAATTCACGTACCGGGAGTGTCGTGTCAGAAACTGATGGGATAGAAGAGTAGGTACCCTACATCATTTCAAGACTCGCCAAGGCTAGAACAACCTTCACACAGCTGCGCCCCGTAGGCAGTCGCGAAAATGGACTCGAAGAGTGAAACTCAAAACAAAGTAAACGTTAAAACTGTACTGCTAACTGCTATATGGATGCGAGACATGGAGGGTCACATTTCGCACCAGCTACCAGCTAAAAATCTTCGTCAACCGCTGCCTCCAACGGATCCTCGGTATATACGGGCTCGAGAAAATCACGAACGTAAGCCTATTGGAACGCTGCAGTGAGACCCCTATCCACCAACAGATCAAACATCGGAAGTGTAGCTGGTACTGGTCACACGCTGCAAAGGGACCATGATCACATCATACCAAGGCAAGCCTTACTGAAACTACTGGTAGGGTTTCAAAAACTCTTTAACTGTTCGATAGTAAGTAGGTTCATTTAATGAGAATGGCTTAAGGCTACATAACATAATGCTAAGATTAATAGGAGCGGTGCAGCAATGAGAAATGTTTCGAAAACGGAAAACATTTAATCGTTATAAGAGTATCCGTTGCGCCTCTGCGTAAATGGTTGAAGTTACATAAAGATAATTTATTACAAAATTATTCCTCTTAAAAAGTTCTAAAACAAAATACCTATTTATTTATTTATCTTTTAATGTTCGCTCACAGTTACATTTTTTTAAAAGTGAGGAAATTCCTGCATATATGCTATGCCGAACTCTTATAGACTAAAAACCACACGTATACAGCCTACGGTTGTTAAGCCTTCGGTAGTCAACCCAGAACTTCCAACAGACCTACGGCTACCACTATGGCCTCACCTAAGTGGGTTTGGGTGCTATCTCGCGTTTTTGGGAGTTAGTTTTGGGATGCGACGGGAGTAAACGCAACGGAGGTAAATGACGGGAAACATGATATCAAAATAATAGCGCTCTTTCTCTCTGTCTCTCTTATGAACGCAAACGAAGTTGCGCGGGTCAGCTAGTAATACATAAATGTAAGTGAATTATTCATAAGTGGTTTGATGCACGCCTGATCGATTTTCCAGGTGACCTAAATGACCATGAAGCGACAAGTTTGACAGGAGTATTGTTATGGTGTATATCTGTTACAGTCGATGTTTGCAATGATAGATGGGTTGTCGGGCAGTAAATATGACTACAATCGCTGCATGATGCTAAGTAAATACTAAAATACTTCGACCAAGTACCTAATAGTATAGACCGGCCCATCCATACATTAGTTTTACATCACGCTCACTTGGTTGTAGTCGGTGTCATTGTTCCGGAGCGTGCGGACGTGTCAAAATAAGACATTTTACGCAAGATGCCTTCCTGTGCGTTCCCGTAGTGCAAAAGTACTACCCTAAATTCGAAAAAAGAATGTATGTGTGCATGTCGTGTCGTTGCTACAATATCATTGTGTGTGAACTAGTCTCACATTTTGAGTTCCTAATGTATGACGCGAGCCTGTCATACATTAGAAACGCGTACTATTCTATTACTTGGTCGACGCTAAAGTATTAAATTGTCACAAGCGCATTTGCTCAGTGTTCTGTAAACAATCAGTGCGTTAGGTCTTAGCACCCATCGTTGAATTGAACTGAACGGTTAAGCAAAATGAAAGGCCTGCTCAGAAAATTTCAACACTCTTTATCACACCAAAGACAGAACCACATAATCACGCAAAGGTTATTTATTGCCAGACAAACGTGTCAACGCTGGCAGTCTTTTGCGGACGCTACTACCGCCAAACGAACTAAAACTGAATTATGGTAGTTTTGCGACTTTCATTCGTTTATTATAATTTGATGTAGTCTTCGTTTACTAACTAGATTTAATGATATACGCAAGCAATAATAAATTCAGTTTCTTTTATGCAAACAAATTTAATATTTAAATACCCCCTAATCTAAAAGTCAAACTCAAGCGTAGGCGCGTCTATACAAAATCTTATTAAACACATTACCTTAATTATTTGATCATAATTTTTCCCGGAAAATTTACTGAATCTTCGTATTCTACTCGTATAAAATTAAGGAGGGTTTATAATCAAAATATATTAACTTCCCTCAGAATTTAATAATTCAGCAACATTTGAGAAATCTCCATTAATATATTGCACACACATGATATTACTTAGCAGATTAGGGTTAATTAAACGAGGAAAGTGACGGGCATTCGTGATCTTTATAGCAAACTAGCAGACGTCACGCGGTTTTACCCGCGTAGCTCCCGTTCCCGTGGGAATATGGGAATAAAATATAGCCAATGTTCTGGGGGTGAATGTAGCTTTCCAATGAAGAAATTAATTTTTAATCTGGCGTCGTAGTTTATGAGTTTGCTCCTTACAAGCATACACACACAAATTTTTCCTCATCAAAATATTAATGTAGATACCCGTGTTAATCTATAAATCTTTGGTATACCACTACATTATAAATAACGATAGCTTTCCAATTACTTAATGTAACAGATTTTATGCGTTTAAGGTTCCATACCCAGGGTAAAACTGGACCTTATTACTAATACTTCGCTGCCTGTCTGTCTGTCACGAGGTTTTTTTTTTTTTTTTTTTTTAACGTGAGGGAAAATCCTCGTAGGATGCTATGCCGGACTCTTACCGACTAAAAAAACCTCACGTACCGCCCAACAGCCTATGGTTGAGAGCCCCGGGTAAGCCCTCAGGAAGGATGTCCCGTGACTGTCTGTCACGAGGTTGTATCTCAGGAACCGCGATATCTAATGAGCTAAAATTTTCACAGATCATTTTTTTTGTTGCCGGTATAACAACAAAAAAATACTTACAAGATTCCTAGCTAGTAAATAAATAAATCAAGAGCAAAGTCGTGGTTTTAGCTAGTCATTTAACGTAAATTGGTACCGATAAAATTTTAAAGAGTTTTGATTGAATTCATAAAATTGATTACATAATGCCAAAATTTATGTCGAAAAGTTTATTTTAAAACAAATTACACAGTACTTTCCAAATTCCGGGACGTTGAATAGAAAAGAACTTTCGTTGTATTAAAATTTCAGGTTGGAAGCTCCCGGAATGTCCCCGCGTACATTATTAATGTGTGCAGAAAGTCCAAATATCAAGGGGATAGACTCTGGAGCGAGATTATAAAATATGGGGAGGATTTCAGATACTTTCAGCGTGAATATTAAAGTCATTATTAAACAACGACAGGTTTCCTGAAAAGGGCTTAGGTACATTTTTTAACGTTGTATTTATTTCTGCTTTATACTTTGAAATTAATTCGCAAACAAATTACACATTTCTTCTCGAACAAAACTTAGGGTTGTAGTAGTTACAGCACATAACATGTATGATCTATGTATAGCGTAGTAATACAGCCGCGTCCAATGGCACTGCCACGCGTCTGAAACGTCGGTACAAGTAAGCAGTATTATTTCCTGTGAAGTCCGCAATAATAATGAAGTATGAGTGTAGTAAAACTGTTATGAAACTACTCAAGAAAATGAAAAACGTTAATGATTATATTGGCTTTCATATGATTAGATGATATAAAAGCCATTCGAATGACATGGTTATATTTGAATATTAGTCAAATCTAACAACCTGATCCAGGGTAGAAACCCACGCTTCAACATAGCATACGACTATAAGTGATTATTTGTGCTGGTGAACTAACGAGGTATATGAATTCACATATAATTATTATTACATTGTTGAAAGCAATCTTTATCATAATCACCGCACGGTAAGTGAAAAATAATTGCACATGCGTGACAGCGCCCAGACTAATTAAAAAGTAAAAACAATCAAGGTGAATACAAGCCGCATCGTTAGTGCAGGACAGATCGGGGTCAGCTGATGTCATTCCCGTACTCCGTTCTACGTGGAATAAGTATACTTCATTGATTACAAAAGAAAATGAATCGTATTCTCTGAATGCTATAGTTCATTTTGCTATGAGGCCAAAACTAATAAGAATCAGGTTTTTACGACATATAATATGTATGTCAGTACATAAAAACAACGTTGTGGTCGCATGTTTTATAACTTGACAAATACAGATGTTATCGGCTGATTTTCTTCGCAAATGGTAACCAGAGCTTTCGGTAGGTACGTACCTACCTACACTTATATGTTTTTATAGGGCAGAGTGAATCATAATATCAATGTGGAAAACTGTTGGTAAAATGTTCGATTATTGTTTTAATATACTTTGGTAATATTTTTTTTTGATATTGCCTCAGGATATTTTAAATAAACCCAATTTGGGTAGTATATTATGAGACGGAATCTTATAATAATATTCCATATTGTCGTTCCCAAAAATTTTACTGGAATTTATTGAAAATCAAAGGACTTACGAGTACTGTTCACTTTTATTGGCATAATGAATCATTCATCATTGAAACTCGTATAAATTACAGTTTGTACAAATTTCGAAATGTTTCATGTAAAAAATCGTGTATTTCAAATGTAAACCAAATTTGATGATAAAACCCTTAACGCTGGTAAATTATCTAAAAACAAGACCATCTAAAGACATGTGGCGCTTGGAGGTCCAATGTACACAATACATTAGACGAGTCTACCAGTTTTAGCTATGACATCAAAAACAAAGCTGAAAAAATTAAACAAACATGCAACTCTCGGCTATACTTCACTAAATATAATTTAATTGGAGCTTTCCAATATGTCTCTGTTGACATACAATCTCATTTTCATGCGGGTCGAGATAACATTGTTTCATGAAAAAATGCAAACGTTGTTAAAATATTGATATAGGGTTTTAAACACAAAGTGGTTGCATGAAAAAAAAAATTTTTGTATAGCTTTCGACGGATAAAAGTTAATGGTGATTGTTAGTGTAGAATCTCCGCACTAGTTTTTTATTGCATTTGTGTAATTTATAACACTGAAGGAGAAGAAATTAAGCCCACCGGATCAAAAGAGTTTTCTTTGTAATACTACATACTCTAATTCATTGTATCTATATATATAAAAATCAATGCCACTTTTCGTTGTAATTTTATAACTCAAGAACGGGCTCCCCTATCTAAACCAAATGTTTAGGCTTTGTTCGGACTATTTAGTAGATGGTTTATGTGAAGTTTGCACGAAATCGGTCGAACGGTTCTTGATTTATCACGCAAACGAAGTTGCGCGGGTCAGCTAGTATTATATAGAGTGATTGCCCTCCCACTCTCTCTCTCTCTCTCTCTTGATGTGCAATACAAAATATTGTCCCCATTATAATCTGAGCTACAATTTCAACACTGAACCAGACTCCACCCTATGCTACTTAATCCGTTTTAGTGGTTAAGTAATTGTTCTAGTAACTTAATCCGCCATTAAGTTAATGTATCTGAACCTTTTTAATAGACGGCTGGAGTGTGACCTCAAAAACCCTATTATACTTTTCTTTGATGATGCATGACGGTTTAACTGCACGTTTTAAATGAAAGTACCTTGAGATAATGAATTATTGGTGTGGATGGAATCTTTATGAACATTTATGTTTATTTTGTTGTAGGCTTATATCTAGTGTCAGCCTGTTATGTTATAGGGTAAACCACCCAATTATTGATACTCGTAGAATGAATTATTGGCACTTTAGTTAGAGTATTTTTCGAAAATATAAGGGAAACCAAGTTTATTTCAGTTCAGTGTTGCCCATTATGTAGTTGTAGGTATACATTAAAAAGTAAAATAGTATTATTTTTCTGTTAGAAATGGGCAATATACTCTAAAGTGCTAATAATTGCAAGAGTGCCAATGATTGGGTGGTTTACCTTAACTATCTGTGTGGTGTGGCGTACTTTGAATAAAACACGTTGTACACGACACCAACGATCCATTGCGTAGAGAAGGAAAAGTTGAAATGAGACCCAGTTGTCAGTAAAATGACAATCGTTAAGGCAAGTTTAAGGCCTTATTGGCGGCTTGAAAAATTTCAACTTCGTGTCGTCTTGACGTCGCCTGTCCATTTAACACGGCAAAAGGCTCACCTATTAAGTAGGACATAAAACTATAAGGTAAATTAATGTGGGCGTATATTTTGCCACTGCCTATCCCTTCAGGATAAAGGCGTGACTATATGTATGTAGGTATATTATGTGTACGTTGTACTCCAGTCGTCTAACTCGTGTCACTTTATTAGTTTTGAAGTAGTTTGTTGACATTTATGAATATTGTTCCGCGTTCCCTTGAATAGTAGCGTGATGAAACTAGCCTATAGAAATCAGGGATACAATCAGTTCAGTAAATTCTCTTTATTATGGTGTGATGTGTGTTTATTTATTTGTGTCTTGAGCAAATCGATTCGCTCTGTGTCTGGGTGTAATTTATCTAAAACATTATTAACATAAATTTACAAGGTTATTAAATATTAAATTAACTATGTACAGAGTAAAATAAAGAACAGAAAAAAAGAAAAATAACTACAACAAAATAAAAATAAGGAGGGAAAATACTTATCTATACAAAACTGACAATGCCCCGTCTAGGTGTCGAAGAATTCCTCCCCATCACCGTCAAATGGTAAGGTTCCCATAAGACTGGCCGCATTACCGCGTTGAATAGCTATGCTTATTCGCTGAGCGAAGAAGAGGCCAGCCCTATGGTCACGAGAAGAGTCGATCAAACGCTTTGCGATGTCTCTGTAAAGCATATGTGCACTTGGACCCCACGAGCCCAATGTCTCGACCCCAAACGGCTCAAAAATATAATTTCCTATCAAATTATTATATTTGCGCCGTTTGAGTGTCTCGGCAGATGCAGCAGCAGCACAGGCGCAGGTCGCCGTGCTAGGAAGATGAGAAGGGGCCAGGGTATCCACACAAGTAGCGTCCCAAACTAAAGACCTTCCCATCTTCCAAGGCACCAATGACATACCGTCCGGCCTCTTGCCATCGTCGCGAGCCAAACCATTAGGTTCTAGCACGTTAGGTTCCATTAGGTTCTAAAACATTGTATTTGAAATGAAAATAAACAAGTATATTTATCAGTCGTCTAGATCCCCTAGGAAAAGCTTATATTAGCTTAATTTGGGCTAGATGAAGTTGTGTGAGAATATCCACAAATGTTTATTTCTTATTATCATCATCATCATCATCATCATCACGCTTTTATCCCCGAAGGGGTAGGCAGAGGCATATTATATACCCACTTTTCACCTTTTTATAATTTGTCCCACATAATACGTTGTGAGCCGTATTGCCGTGTTTAAATGGACAGGCGCAGGTTGTGACTGCCTGCTGTTGAAATAAAGCCTTCAACTTGGCTTAACGACTGTCATTTTACTGGCAACCGGGACCAACGGCTTAACGTGCCTTCCGAAGCACGGAAACGCTCAAATAAATGTCACAAAGTGGTAACCATCCATGGACCGGCCGTAGTGAAAGTTGCTTACTGCAGTGATCGTTTACAGAACACTGAGTCCGCGGGGCCACGAGCGTTTCTTATTATAGTTAACATTTAAAATATATGACGTGGAAAAATGACACTGTCTCACAGCTCTTCTTATTGCTTTCCGAATCAGGCTATGAATACAAATTTCTGTCAATCTTAGCGTCATTTTGTAACCTAAATAACTAAGTTTCATTTCATTTCAGTTGCTTTTCTCCCAAGCAATTTTCTCTCGAATACAATATTCTACGGGCAAGATCTATCGTATATTTTATGTTCCGACCCAAATAGGACAGATTAATTCGTAAAACGACCACCCTCTATGGAACTCAATGGCTTCGTTGATTAGAAAACGTCTTAAGGTAGATTTAGGTGGCCCCTCCCTAGGGACCCCGCGATAAGGGGAAAATTTTCCACTAAAGTATAACACTGAACTGAAAAACAAATGCGGTTTTGGGTCTTTGATAATGTATAGAAAGACAATAGGTCTTTACTTAAAAGATTTTGAAAGAAAGAAAACATTGAATAAGTGCTTTAGAGTAAAGTAGGTATTTCGTTTATTTATTTTTCGTTTTTTTTTTTCAATCTAACTGTAGTCTATGGTTTTGTTCATGATAAACTTCATAAGTCATACAGTTATAAGTATAGACTAAATAATAAAAAGATAAATCATTAAACAAAAAATGTAATTAAAATATTTAATAAATGAACGTACCAACAAGTTGCTATAATCATTATTTAAATGTGTGGCAGTTCTACTGGTATAGCAATAAATGGTTAAAGGTTTCAGGAATTTGATTTGAAATCAATTTTGTAGCTTGCGTTGAATTTCATTTCAAAGTGTTACATTCCGAAACCTCGGGACTTTCAAATTTCGTGTAGTATTTCTACGCCGTAGTTGCTACGCGTGTAGCATTGTGAGTGCTACGTGGGGTTCTACGTTGTAGCAGATACGAGCTACGCTGTGTGAACCTCAACGTTCAGGTTTTTAAAATTACGAATACTGTTGTTGCAGTTATTCTTTACAATATTTAATAAAGTCGGCCAAGTGCGAGTTGGACTCGCCCATGAAGGGTTTCGTAGCAGCAAGTAACATAATATAAAAGTTCTTATAGTTCGTTGTAACTTTGATTGATATTTTAACACGTTCGCAGTGGCATTGATTTTTCTAACCGAAAATTGCGATTTATAACGTATTAAAAAAAACTACCAGCTCTATCTCGTTCAAACCAATTTTCGTTGGTAGTCTTTATGGCAATGTACATCATATATTTTTTTAGATTTATCATTCTCTTAGTTTAGAAGTTAGAGGGGGGGGGGGGGGGACTTCGAAAGTGGAAAAATGTGGGGACATTGGAAGTGTCTCTTTCGTAAAGTATTCATTTTAGAAAAAAAATATGTTAGGAACCTCAATAGCATTTTTGAAGACCTATCTATAGATACCACGAATGGGTTTGATGAAATAAAAAATGTTGAGTTTCAGTTCCGAGTATGGGGATCCCCAAAATTTACTCCTTTTTTTTTGTTTTATATGAAAATCTTAATGCGGTTTACAGAATACATCTAGTTACCAAGTTTCAATAGCATTGGCCTTATAGTTTCGTAGAAAAGTGCCTGTTTTGCCATTTGGCTACGGAACCCTAAAAATACGATGTTCAAAAATTTAAAATACTGGCCAGAAAGTTACAAGTAAACACCAAGTTTCGTAAAGCTTTGAATGTGAGCAAAATTAGCGGACACTGTCTTCAAAAACGTTACATGCAATATTGATCCTCTGAAAATATAAGCGTTAAAGGTATTGTATTTGGTTACTCATTTTACATGGCACTTTATAATACTGCTGAAAGTTCACAATACACTTACTTGTCTCACAACTAAATATAACGGTCATACAATATGTTTGACGAGCAAATTTCCACTCAATATTATTATTAGAAACAACAAAACAACAAACTTGTGGGAGGTGTCTAGTATCTGATAATTAATGGGGTCACAAATTCTTCAAACTCTCTAAACTTTTCGACATTAATAAATGTTATCTAAACAATTGCAAGTACGCAGTTTTTGAACAATCGAATTTAACCAACAATTAAAACACAATTTAAATTCTAAATAACTTTAGAATTGCTCTTTCATTTAATTTAGATCAAGTTTTGGTGAACCTCCTCACTCCATTCATTACATTCTATTAATTTAATCCGAATTCTCTGTAATGAATTTGATAGAAGTTCAACCACTAGAAGTAATAGGTAAATTATAGGATACCAGATACTAGATGACGACCTCGGTTCCACTCGTATGAATCAATTTTGTTGCCATTCCTACTTCCCAAGGGAATTTAATCCCGAGATAAAAATAGCCTGTTAGTCCAAACGAGCCAATTACGTCCCCTACCAAATTTCAGCAAAATCTCACACAAAATTTTGGATTCATAATTTGAATTCGTAAGATAAATAAAGAAGGCGGGTTCTGCCGCCTTAGTGTGTAATGAATTTGTGTACATGCACAAAATAAAAGTCTCCTAAACTCAAGACCGTAAGCTGTTAGCTGGGATGCGTCTGGTTTTTAAGTTGGTATAACATCTCTGTCGGATTGTCCTCACATTAAAAAAAGTACCTATGGCGACTTTAATATATAAAAAAATAGAAACTGTATTGAGAACATGTGTGAGTATGTCGCTGATTTCTACACTATCTCAGTTTTGTATCGTCAACAATATTCCTTAAACTACCATGCCATGCTATTCCATTTTAAATTTAACCAGATACTATGTATGTTTTCCCGATCTATACTCAAAAGAAGTGAAAGACACCTATTTATCAAAATATATACACATTTAAAACATATTGTTCTGTCTATAAAGCATAAAATTAGCTAAAACTTGATAATATTTACACTATTAGTACGTACATGATAGTCTTCGAGTCTAGGATAACCGAGAGCTCATAAATATTGATCGTCAGGAAATAGGAGCGTAACGAGGCGTACCGGCATGGCATGATTTATCGTGGTCGGGCTCTGCTCGGCGTACTAGCTACATGACTGGTGATGTGCATCCGAGCTCATTACCTGCGTCGAGTATGAGGAACGACTTGTGACTTGCATGTTTGGGATAAATAGTGTGGGGTTATATTTTAACTACTTGAGGTTTCTCTTATCTGCATATACTTCTATTCTAATACCATAATTACCGGGGTCATACTTTCGAGGGTTTACCCGGGGCTTCTAACCCCATAAACTAAGCATTTGGTAGGGAAAGTATGGTTTTTAGTCGGTAAGAGTCCGATATAGCGTCAATTTAGGATTCCCCTCACGATATAAAAAGATATTAATATTATAAGGGGGAAAGATTAGTCCTGGGACATCCTTCCGAGGGCTTACCCGGGGCTCGCAACCATAGGCTGTTGGGCGTTACGTGATGTTTTTTAGTTGGTAGGAGTTCGGCATAACATCTATGAGGATTTTCCCTCACGTTAAACAAAAAAAATGGGGGAAAGATTTAATTGTGTATTTGTTTGCATTGAAGAGGTACCAAAACTAAGGAACTGATTTAAAAAATGCTTTCACTGTTGGCAAGCTACACTATCCCCAGGTAACATACGCTATATTTTTTTCACGTAGTCCCACGGCAACGTGAACTACATACACGGGTGAAACCGTATGGCGTCCAAAAATTATTATAGAACGGATCTGAGACAGTACTGTAGAAACCGGTCTTAAACTATACAAGGGGCCCAAATTAGTCTAATGTCCTAAGTGAGGAACCTCAAAGTCACCTGCATCGTTAGAGTATGATTTGCCGAGAATTTAACGTTGCTAATTTACATGAGAATGTATACAAGATATAATTACAACGTGAGTTACGTAGTTAATAATTTTACTCATACTTATAGAATTTGGGACTTCACGCGAAATACTATTTACTTACATTCACCGACGTTTCGAGCACGTTGCAGCGCCCGTGGTCGCGGTTGGACTGAGGCGAGGATCGACAAAAACCACGAAGTTCTTTCTTGTCGAACTACCCTCCGTTGCGCGTTGTTATTACAACGAAGGATAAGGCCGGCGACACACTACACTCACTACGTCAGTTTTAATTGGCACAGTTTTACGTTCAAGTTTATTAATCACTGAATTCCACATCCCGGAGAGCTTGTATCCATCATCCCTATTGAAATTTTTGTGTTTTCTGATTTCAATGGCTTCACGCACCATACGTGGATAATAATGGCGATCAGTGGAGAGGACTTTCGGTTGGTAAAGTTCGATCCAGTGATTAATGCCCGAATCAAGGTGGTCTGCTATTGCCGATTTGTTCAACTGACGATTTTTTACAGCTGCAATATGTTCTTTGCCCCTTTCCGCGATGGTCCGCTTGGTTTGGCCTATGTAGGAACTACCGCAGCTGCAATCTACTTTGTAGACACCTGGTGTTTGCAGAGGAATGATGTCCTTTGGTATTCGCACGTACCTAGCCACTTTGGTTAATGGTTTAAGATCGCCCGAATGGAGAACCACCGATCTTGTCCGTTATTCCCTTTATATGTGGCAGATAAGCTGGTTGACGTTCCACCTCCGGTCTCACTCTCCTCGGTGCACGTCGTGCCTTTCTACTACTCGCTGCATACCCATTCATCTTCAGTATCTCCTGAACATAGTCTAACTCCTGCTGTAAATGCTCAGGGTCGCAGAGGTCATTGGCTCGCTTGATGAGCGTGGAGCTGACTGATTTCAAATTAAGTGGGTGATGATGCGAGGAGGCGTGCAGGTATCTGTTTGTGTGAGTGGGTTTGCGATACACAGTGTGGGCCAAGGAACCGTCTGTTCTCACCATCAATTTGACGTCAAGGAAAGACAATGACCTGTTGTTCTCAATTTCATACGTAAACCGTGTTTTCACATGTAATGAGTTAAGATACTCGGTAAAACAAACCACCTGCTCCCTGTTGCCTTTAAATTTGCAGAATATATCATCTACATACCTTTTTCACAACCTGATCTGACCTTGGACATCCTGGAATACCATGTCTTCTATATGATCCATCCAAATATTTGCCACTACTGGTGCTAATGGACTTCCCATAGCTACGCCGTCTATCTGGAGGTAGTATTGGTTGTGGTAAAGGAAGTAGTTTCCTTCTATGCAACTTCGAAGCAACGTTGTATAACTAATTGGCAGGCCATTCTCTCTTACCTTAGTCTCGACTATCCGCAAACAATCCTGTATTGGAACGTTGGTAAATAAATACTCCACGTCAAAACTTACCAAGAGCTCGTCCGGTTCCAGCTTAATGTCTTGGATAATGTCCACAAAATGGCGAGAGTCTTTGACAAAGGACGGTGTTTTCCCCACCAATGGCTGCAGTGCTTTGGCAATGTGTTTTGCTAGATCGTAAGTGGGAGAGTTAATTTGACTCACAATTGGTCGCAGTGGCACATTGGGCTTATGCACTTTGGGCAAGCCATATAGTTTGGGTGGTTGCGTAATCTTTGGTCTGTGTAAATGGTTGAACTCATCCTTTGTAAAATCTTCTTCATGTTCCTTAATGAATTTCCGTATGCTACGTGTTACTCTGGCAGTGGGATTGTAATTTACCAGCTTATATGTCTTTGTGTCCTCGAGCAAAGCGCGTATCGGCAACGCCACCGTAGTGATTCAAACCACAGACTATGAGGACAACTCATGGTCTGTGGTTTGTATCACTACGGTGGCGTTGCCTTTATCAGCTTTATGTACCAGTACCTCATCATTGCTCCTCAAACCAGCAAGCTCTTCTCTGGAAGTGTTGCTTTTGGGCAGGCGTGCCTTACGTAATAGGCCAAACCAAGCGGACCATCGCGGAAAGGGTCAAAGAACATATTGCAACTGTAAAAAATCTTCAGTTGAACAAATCGGCAATAGCAGAACACCTTGATTCGGGCATTAATCACTGGATCGAACTTCACCAACCGAAAGTCCTCTCCACTGATCGCCATTAATATCCACGTATGGTGCGTGAAGCCATTGAAATCAGAAAACACAAAAATTTCAATAGGGATGATGGATACAAGCTCTCCGGGATGTGGAATTCAGTGATTAATAAACTTGAACGTAAAACTGTGCCAATTAAAACTGACGTAGTGAGTGTAGTGTGTCGCCGGCCTTATCCTTCGTTGTAATAACAACGCGCAACGGAGGGTAGTTCGACAAGAAATAACTTCGTGGTTTTTGTCGATCCTCGCCTCAGTCCAACCGCGACCACGGGCGCTGCAACGTGCTCGAAACGTCGGTGAATGTAAGTAAATAGTATTTCACGTGAAGTCCCGAATTCTATAAGTATGAGTGTTAAAAACCGCGATAGTTTAAAAATTTTTGTTTGCTCTTAAAAATCTTTTAGATCCAGATTTTTACTTGGGCTATAAAGCGTTAAGGTTGTATACGTAGGTGATTGTATACCTAAGTCAATTGGTTAGAGCATTGCCCTGGATTAGGCAAAGTTGCGGGTTCAAGTCCCGTCTGGGCCAAGTTGTCTTTTTTCACTTTATAATAAAATATTATGAAAAAGTTAGCATACTAATTGCTTTAAATATTAAAAATCGATAGATTGAGTCGGAGACATCAAATCAATGTATAAAAATGATTGCAATATCGTTCATTGATATCAGAGTTGCTAAGTAGCTCGATAGATGGCTCTGTGCCATACTCTTGAATGACGGTTACAATAAGGTGAAGAATTTCAACTTGTATCAGTACGGCTCCCGTAGCTCAATTGGTTAGAGCATTGCCCTGGATTAGGCAAAGGTTGCGGGTTCAAGTCCCGTCTGGGCCAAGTTGTCTTTTTTCACTTTATAATAAAATATTATGAAAAAGATTGTATACCTGCTCAAAATAATGATACTTTTGAAAGCAATTTTCTTCAATAACGAACTTTCCTCTCGGTGTGTCTAGAAGAGTAAATCATTTCATTCTTCGTAAAATAACTTTTGGAGACATTTTCTCGTACAATGGGGTTTCTGTTATAGGTAGACTTCACGTCAATACATATTTTTACCCACGACGGAACGGAGACAGTATATGCGTTTGGGTGGTGAGGATGTTTGTTTGTTTGTGCAAATACATATTGCCATTTTTCTCCAAAACTACTAGTTGGATTTTAATACAGTTTTCAGTTATGGGTTCAGGTTTGATTGGTGCATGTTCTTAGATAGGTGTCATGGTGATAACTCACCAGGGAACGCTGCAGCGAACATTATTTGTGAAAATCAATGTTGCCACCTTTCTCAAAACTTCTAATCCGATTTTGATATAGTTTTCAGTTATGGGTTTGGCTTTAATTGGTGCATATTCTTAGATAGGTGTTACTGTGATAACTTACCAGGGGGCGCTGCAGCAAGCATTATTTGTGATGAAAATCAATTTTGATGCGGTTTTCATTTAGCCACGACGAAACGGAGACGGTATAATATGCGTTTTTCGTTTGTGGTGAGAGGATGTTTGTTTGTTTACTTGTTTGTGCAAATATATACCTATTCTTATTTTTCTACAAAACTACTGGTCGGATTTTGATGCAGTTTTCAGTTATAGGTTCAGGTTGGATCGGTGCATATTATTAGATAGATGTATCGGTGACTACTCACCAGCGGTGACAATAAAATAAAATTAAAAACCCCTGACTTAAAATTATAAAAACCCCCAGTATAAAAAATACCTCGAGATATTTAAAAATATATTGCTCTCTAAAAAGGTATAAAAATAAAAACCAAAATTAAAAATTTTGAAAATACCCACGACTGTGACTGTAATTTTGGTTTTTTATGTGTACTTCATTCTATAATTTTTATATTATAGCTAATAATAATGGATGCGCCAGTACCGACGCATACATATTTTTTAGTTTATGTATTTAATGGTATTTATTATAATTATTATATGTCAACACTCACGCACTAAACGCATCTTACTTTTGTGTATTGTCTATGGCAACACTATCCCGCCCGCTTCCTACATTCACATTCCGCCATAGCTATTGGAAGATACGCACGCACCCGTCTCTTAACGCTCCGCTCCGCTATCGGCCGCTGTGATTACCCATCATATCGCGCTACATCGCTTATCATCAGCCACAGTCTCGAGAGTTACGGTTATAACTCCTGTGTGCATATTTCGCGGTCGTGAATCAAGACCCCGAACGCAAAGCTGGGAGCAGCGCCTACCTACCAACAAGAGTTCAAGGTAAGTGCATTTCCAAGTGTGGTCCTCCGTCCGGATATTCCATCTAACGCATTCTTTCTACTAATAATATTAATTACCTCTTTTCCTATTAAATTCACGCATACGCATATATATATTTAGTATATTACTCATAAATACTCAACGCAAATATTATATTTAACGCCACCCGCACGCATTAGAAAAGTTAATTATCTTTTCACACCGCATATTTTATATTACTCATAAGTACTCATATTCTATAACGCATTTACGCTATTTATCATAATCATATTTACCTATATATAATCAACCCGCTGGCAGGTAGCGCCCCCCGAAATTATCGCTACCCAGGACTTGGACCATCCTGGCCATGTTAGTCCGGTTGTCCGATTCTAGGCAATCATTTTGATATTTTTTGGTAATTAGGAGTTTTGGCATAAAGTAAAACGGACAATCCAAAATTAACAATTTTCTCAACCGTCATAAATTTAACGTAGTTTTCCCCAATTTCATTACAATTTCATATTATCTTTCGAATTGTAATCGTAGATAAAACTCATATTTATACGTTAATTTTATACCCACATATATTTATTTTATTGTGACGGTACTGGGCAACGCAGCCGATACATAACGGTATTCAAACGATTAACAGCTGATTGTTAGGCAGACTCCATATTGGGTTTGTTCTCTGAATACTTTACCGCAAACAGCTGATTTAAGCAAACAGCTGATCGTTGTTCGAATTTTATACTTTTTCGCTGAATATTTCTATTACCTACCCACTTATATACATACTCGTATCTCGTATCAATTATATTATCATGGCTTCTAAAGACAAATCCCATAGTAAAAGTTCAGACGAAAGTCAGGTCATGATAAATTTTTTAGAATACAAAAAACAAAGTTTGTTTCACATGGTTCAAGAAGTGTACAACTTAAGTCTCAAGGTTACCGATGAAACAGTACGCATGATGTTTCTCGCTCGGGTTCAATCTATCGATAAAACCCGATCGGATTACATCGAAACTATCGATAAATTGTTAATTGAACAATTAAAAGATAATCCGCAGGTACAGCCGAGTTATAGTGTTTTTAATACATTTGATGAATTATACTGTTTCATAAAGCAAACGGAAACTACTCTGAGACAAGAACTCGACGATAAAAAGAAAAGTGATAATTTTAATATCAAATTACCCCCACTTAAACTCACAGGTTTCGATGGTACTTATGGTAGGTGGCCTATATTTTATGAAAATTTCTGTAGTGTGATACATACGAATACTCGTCTCACCAACGCCGAAAAGGTTCAATATTTGATAGGTTGCCTTTCGGGTAAGGCACTTACTGTTTGTTCAGGCATAGCTGCTACCGCACAAAATTACGATGTTATTTGGCAAGCCCTTCTGGCTAAATACCACGATACCAGGGTTCAGGCGTCGTGCTATTTAGAACAAATGTTACACCAGAAGCCAGGGCAATCGGCTGATCAGATTTTGGAGAACTTTTGTTCAGCTGAAGCAGCTCTGCAGCGGCTACCTATCACAAATTTATCAGATTTCATAATAACTCATTTAGCATTAAGCAAGTTTGATAAACCTATGCTTGAATTGTTTGAACAATCTCATAGACATTTGAGTGTACCTACATATAGTGACGTCAAAACATTTTTGACAGAACAAAGCAAACTCCAAACGCTCCGCTCACCATCACATTCCCAAAAAGGTGATTATCGCGCTCAGCGGAATTCAACCGCCTCTCATTTAAATAAACCTAAATCATTTTTTACGCAAACCCGCCCTACTAATTTGAAATCAGTCGATACTTCTAACATAAAAAATTGTATCGTATGTAACAATAATTCCGCTCACCCTTTGTTCAAATGTCAACATTTTATCCAAGAGACTGTTGAAACGCGAAATGAAATAGTTCGTAAACATTCCTTTTGTGTTAATTGTTTAGGTTTTCATCACGTGAGTGCTTGCAGATCTGTTAATAGGTGTTCGATTTGCAATCGGTCTCATCATAGTTTACTGTGTTATAAAAATAATTTGAACGCATCAAATTCAACAAGAAATCATGCTGCCGGCAACGCATCGAGGCAGGCAAACGCGTCTACTGCGCCGTCCGAGCATTCCATGTCGACTCATGCGTCATCGGCAGATGATCCGTCCCGCTCGCACTCGCGGGAGGCGCGGTCACATAGTGGCAATATCGCGTCGTTATCGGCTGTGATCCCTCCGCCGCGTAATTCAAGCAGCGCGACCACGGTTTTGTTGCCGACTGCTTGTGTATATGCAAATTATAAATCGGATCGTATACGTTTGTTTTTGGACTCAGGGTCTATGAGTAACTTTATTACGAAGTCTTGTTGTGAGCGTTTGCACTTAACAATACTTAACGCTCCTTCTGTCATTAAAGGCATAGGTCAACTTGAAAGCCAATCTTATGGAATTACGCATTTCAAAATATATTCGCGATTTGATGCCCGCTGTTCCTATTCGGTTAGTGCACGGGTGATAGACACTATTACAGATTTTTTGCCTAACGTAGAAATTGATACAGCGGAATTAACCCATTTACAAAATTTACCTATGGCTGACGAACGATACCATACTCCGGGTGGTATAGATTGTTTGTTAGGTAATGAACTCTTCCCCATGATTTTAGGGTCACAAAAAATTACATCCCCAACCTCATCAGTAATCGCGATAGAAACCACGCTCGGATACGTCGCAATGGGAAAGGCGCATGCTTTACCTTATTCGCTAGTGGCAAACAAGCATCCCCGCGATCGCATGTCTCATTCCTCCGTGTCCGACAAGGCCTTCTTATGTCACACTCAAGATGTGTCTCTCGAACAATTAACGCAACGCTTTTGGGAGATAGAACAGGTGCCAGATAAGAAGCACATTAGCACGGACGACGCGGCATGTGAAAAGCTGTTCTCGTCTACGTACTCACGCGACGATACCGGTAGATATACGGTTAGTCTTCCCTTTAAATACCCTCCCAGTGAGCTAGGGCATTCGTACACAATCGCCAAACGCAGGTTTTTAAATTTAGAAAAAAAGTTAGACGCTTCTAACTTACGCAACGATTATAATGCCATTATTCAAACATATATTGATCAAGGTTATCTCACTAAAGTGTCAAATAGCTTTCTAGACTCTCAAGTTTATTATATGCCGCATCGGGCCGTTTATCGCCCTGACAAAGAAACCTCTAAAACGCGTGTGGTCTTAGACGCTGGGTGTAAAACCACGTCAGGTAAATCGCTTAACGATTTGCTTTATACGGGACCAATATTACAGAACAATATCTTTCATTTGCTTCTCAATTTGCGTATGTACCCGGTTGCTGTAACCGCGGACATAGAAAAAATGTATTTTCAAGTGAAACTTACTCAAGATCATCATGCATATCAAAGAATATTATTTAGGTTCGATTCCAATTCTCCTATTGAAAGCTATCATTTCAACCGCGTTTGTTTTGGCGTCTCCAGCTCACCCTTCCTGGCAATGCGAGTCGTAAACCAGCTCGCGTCAGACTGTCGCGCTTTATATCCTCTGGCGGCGTACGAAGCTGACAATCACATGTATGTTGACGACTACGTTAGTTCCATAGAGAATGTAGATTTAGCTGAAGACACCTATAGGGAAATGGTCGCTATGTTTAAATCTGGAGGTTTTAACTTAACTAAGTGGATCTCTAATGACAATACCCTATTGTCACGTATCCCGTCAATTCATAAGAGCTGTCTCGCTGTCAAGTTTGATGAGGATCCTCATGTTGACACTAAGATCGTGGGTATGCAATGGCAACCTAACGATGACACCTTTAACTTTAAAATAGTGATCGACATGCCTTTAACATGCACTAAACGCTCGATCCTTTCCGTAACCGCGCGCTTGTTCGATCCGCTTGGAATCATCAGTCCAGTGGTCGCATACATGAAGTTGCTTATACAAGAATGTTGGAAATTACAACTGGACTGGGACGAGACGGTCCCGGGTTGCATTCTGTCTAAATGGAAACACTTTCATAGGGAGTTGTCGCGTTTATCTGAAATAAAAATACCGAGACATATAGGTTTAACATCCGCTCGTCGAATTACTCTAATAGGCTTCTCGGATGCCAGCCAGCAATGTTATGGTGCTGTTATCTATGTACGAATAGAAACGGCTGAGAACGGAAACGCTCTTAATGTGAATCTACTGACCGCTAAATCCAAAGTGTCAGATTCTAATAAAACGCTAGCGCGTTTAGAACTCTGCGCGGCGGTCTTACTCGCAAAATTAATTAATTCTGTGCGCACTGTTTTTAATAAGCGGTGTCAAATAAACAATATATTCGCATTCTCTGATTCTACGGTAACCCTTACCTGGATTCACTCTCCCGCTCATAAGTTTCAAACTTTTGTAGCTAATCGCATCGCTCAGGTAAATGAATATCTGCCTGCTTCCCATTGGTATCACGTTCGTGGGGTTGAAAATCCCGCCGATATAGTCTCGCGCCCTGTGACACCTAAAGGGTTAATAAATAACTATCTTTGGTTTCACGGGCCGAAATGGCTGTCCGCACCTATAAATGCATGGCCTGTGAAGGAATATAAAATCAATCATAACGAGAAGACAGAATTACCGGAAATTAAAATAGCTTCTCTCCATGCACATACCATGCCTGTCTCCGATCACGTTCACATGATAGACGAACTTGCTGAGCGTTGCTCGAGTTGGGTAAAATTTATTCGTTCACTGGTTTATGTATTACGTTTCACTAAGATTCTCAAATCCCGCGGTATACTTTCTGTATACGATTTAGAATACGCAGAATATTATGCGGTTCGCTTCGATCAGTCTAAGTATTTTCAGGTAGAATTACAAGCACTTAAGGCTACTAAAATTTGTCCAAATCAGGCTATTTTAAAACTCAACCCTTTTCTTGACGAACAAGGGTTAATTAGAGTAGGTGGTCGACTTACTCATTCTCAACTAAATTACAATACAAAATATCCAATACTGCTATCACCTAAAGGACGTATAGTGTCGCTCTTAGTAGACCACTATCACACCGACAATTTACACACCGGTCCTGGACTAGTGTTAGCATTGACTCGCCAAAAGTATTGGATTCTTTCTGCACGAAATTTGATTCGCCAACGAGTACATAAATGTAATTTATGTTTTAAAGCTAGGCCTCGTTCTACAACTCCACCTATGGGTGATCTTCCATCCATTAGAGTTTCACAAGTAAAGTCGTTTGTGCATACCGCAGTTGATTACGCGGGACCCTTTTACGTAACTCACATAAGGCGTCGTGGAGTAAAAAGTCATAAAGCGTATATTTGCTTGTTCGTCTGTCTCACAACAAAGGCGCTCCATTTAGAGTTAGTAAGTGATCTTAGTACAGATTTATTTCTCGCTGCCTTTAAACGCTTTATCTCACGCAGGGGTCCTGTTTCAGTGTTGTACAGCGATGGAGGCACTAATTTCATAGGTGCGAAACGAAAATTGAACGAAATTTACACGCTTATACAGTCCACTAATTATAAAAATGATCTGAATAAATATCTAACTCAACATAAGATTCAGTTTCAGCACAGCCCACCTTTCGGGCCCAATTTTAATTCGTTGCCTGAAATTAATGTCAAATGTGTTAAGTCTCATTTATTTAAAGCTATCGGGAGTCAAATACTCACCTATGAAGAATTCAGTACAATATTGGTGCAAATTGAAGGCATTTTGAATAGCCGTCCGATTTGCATACTTTCTTCGGATCCATCGGATCCAACCCCCCTAACGCCTAATCATTTTCTTAATGTTACTCCGCTTAAATATTTACCCGCTGAACACATTGAACCCCTATTACCAGATAACAGACTCACCCGCTATCAATTATTAAATAGAATTGTTCAAAGTTACTGGACACGTTGGAGCAAAGAATATCTTACCTCTCTCCAACTTAGACATAAGTGGAATATGCCGTCCAAACCTGTGACGATAGGAACAGTAGTTGTTGTTAAGGATGACAATACGCATCCTTTATCGTGGCCACTCGCGGTTGTATCAGAGGTGTTTCCCGGGAAGGATGGTGTAATTAGAGTCGTCAGAATTAAGACTTCTTCTGGTGAATACATTCGTCCTGTAACTCGGCTTTGCCCGTTACCCACGCAATAACTCCTACGCTTTTGAATTATTTTTAGTTCATAAGTTTTCATTCCTTTTATATTTTTAAATTTTGTTTACTCAATGTAGAGGAAGAATCCTCTAAGCCCCCCGAAGTTGGATGCGCCAGTACCGACGCATACATATTTTTTAGTTTATGTATTTAATGGTATTTATTATAATTATTATATGTCAACACTCACGCACTAAACGCATCTTACTTTTGTGTATTGTCTATGGCAACACTATCCCGCCCGCTTCCTACATTCACATTCCGCCATAGCTATTGGAAGATACGCACGCACCCGTCTCTTAACGCTCCGCTCCGCTATCGGCCGCTGTGATTACCCATCATATCGCGCTACATCGCTTATCATCAGCCACAGTCTCGAGAGTTACGGTTATAACTCCTGTGTGCATATTTCGCGGTCGTGAATCAAGACCCCGAACGCAAAGCTGGGAGCAGCGCCTACCTACCAACAAGAGTTCAAGGTAAGTGCATTTCCAAATAATAATCATTTCTAATTATATTCGTTGGTGAAAATTTGAGTAATAGATAATTTATGTGGCACTACTACCAAGGTGGCAAACAAGCCTACTCATGTAGCTCACCTGTTCAAAGTGGTTCGCGCTACAATGGCTCTTCCAACCATTGCAGTTGAAAGCAGCAACCTTCTGAAGAGACCTTCGGAGACTGACTTTTAAAGGTTTCCATGCTGCAGAAGCTCGGGAAAATTGAGATGTGTGAGTATAAGGATTGTCAGTTTCTAGCTTTTTTCAAGTATTCAATATCATCATATAAGAAACAAACACTATTTTCAAATAGCGCAATATTTCCTCAATTAGAAAAACTCCTAGAACCTCCTAGTAAAAGCTAATATTACCTTACACTTACAGGACCCAGGACGCAAAAGGATAAGTAAGATATACATTTGGATTACTAATGCCGATATCGTTCCGACTAAATGTAGTGAAGTAGTGAACCCACCGTTTTGGGGACTTTAGCACTAATAATGACGGTCAATGAGCCGAAGCGCTCGTGGCCCCGCGGACTCAGTGTTCTGTAAACGATCACTGCAGTAAGCAACTTTCACTATGGCCGGTCCATGGATGGGTGACCATCCATGTGATCACTTTGTGACATTTATTTTGAGCGTTTCCGTGCTTCGGAAGGCACGTTAAGCCGTTGGTCCCGGTTGCCAGTAAAATGGCAGTCGTTAAGCTAAGTTGAAGGCTTTATTTCAACAGCAGGTAGTCACAACCTGCGCCTGTCCATTTAAACACGGCAATACGGCTCACCACCTATTACGTGAGACAAATTATACAAAAAGGTGAAATGTGGGCATATAATATGCCTCTGCCTACCCCTTCGGGGATAAAGGCGTGACCATAATTATGTATGTATGTATGTATGCAATGAGCCGTTGTGTGGTGGCACTTTATTCTGAACTAGGTCTTTAGATTGCTTTCTTTGCTAAATTTCGCATTACTTTTTTGCAACCGTCACTTAGCCCAGATCTATAACCTCTTTTTATCTTCATAATTCTTTTTATAAGGTGGATGACTGTTTGCCATCTTAAAGAGAACACTCGTGTCATAATTATAGTGACTAAGAATACCTAGAGGAAATCTCTAGTTAGTAGGTACTTGTCTGACTATACATATATTGATTTATTGTTCATTTAAGTATTTATTTACTTACTGAATGTACTTTTTGATTCTTTTGTAGGAAAATTTGAAATCTGCCTGTGAATTCAACTTTGAAAATATCAGAATGTTCTTACAGAATATTGCCGCACGATATCACTCAATTTCATTCAATTAACTGCCTCCAGTGTATTTTATAACAAAATCATTTGTGAAGATATTCAAGCACAAGAAACTTTTTTCAACAGTATTATTTGGTGTAATCTTCCGTGAACGTTTGATAAGGTTCAGTGGCTAATCTAAGACTGAGTAAATTTTCCGGTGTTATTTCAAGAAATTGCAAGTTCCCTTAACTTTATAAAGTGATCGACTATTAATGTCGAACTTTAAAGAGGCCGCTTTAGAGTTACGATACTTGTTAAACATTACTTAGCACGTTCTTGTTTGCGTACGGCTATTTGTTACGTATCTATATATATAAAAACCAGCCAAGTTCGAGTCAAACGGAAGGTTCTGAACGTAAAACTGACAAGAAATTACGTTTGTTGCATGGGAGGGACTCCATCTCTTTCAATTTTAAATTTCAGCTCTCTTGCTATCACGGTTCCAGAGATACAGCCTCGCGGCGGACAGGTAGACAGAAAGACGGACAGCGAACTTTCATTAATAGGGTTTAATGTTTACTCTTGGGATACGGAACCCTAAAAATTATGAGTTTGTTTATCCAAAATTTCTTTTTTGAGTTATTCGATAAAGGTATAAAGAAAGCTTTCACTTCGAGAATAATAAATAAAAATGTAGTCATAAACGATACTCGCAAGATACCGGAAAGATGTTTTAGGGGAGCTGTGTGGGAACTTTTGAATGGAAAAATGTACGTCATATCACACATCAAACGATTACATGAATAAGCAGGAAAAAGAAGGAAATTGGATAATATTTATTTGAATAATATTTCGATTTAAGGCATTTTTGACGAATAGGATTTAGGTATGTCATGATAAGTTGATAAAAAAACTGGCCAAGTGCGAATCGAACTCGCCCCGTACAAAAAATGCCTTGAAATTACGTTTGTTGTATGAGAAACTCCTTTTTTAGGGTTTCGTAGCCAAATGGCAAAAACGGAACCCTTATAGATTCGTCATGTCTGTCTGTCTGTCTGTCCGTCTGTCTGTCCGTCCGTGTGTCACAGCCACTTTTCTCCGAAACTATAAGGCCTATGATATTGAAACTTGGTAACTAGATGTATTCTGTGAACCGCGTTAAGATTCTTATGTAAAACTAGAAAAAAAGCAGTAAATTTTAGGGGGCCCCATACTCAGAACTGAAACTCAAATTTTTATTTTTCATCAAAACCATACGTGTAGGGTATCTATAGATAGGTCTTCAAAAATGCTATTGAGGTATCTAACATCATATTTTTCTAAACTGAATAGTTTGCGCAAGAGACACTTCCAAAGTGGTAAAATGTGTGTCCCCCCCCCCCCCCCTCTAACTTCTAAACTAAGAGAATGATAAATCTAAAAAAAAAGATATGATGTACATTGCCATAAAAACTACCAACGAAAATTAGTTTGAACGAGATAGAGCTGGTAGTTTATTTTTAATACGTCATAAACCGCAATTTTCGTTTAGAAAAATCACTACCACTGCGAACGTGTTAAAACATCAATCAAAGTTACAACGAACTATAAGAACTTTTATAATATGTTACTTGCTGCTACGAAACCCTTCATGGGCGAGTCCAACTCGCACTTGGCCGGTTTTATTTCTTTTTTTAGTATTTGGAATAGCAGCAAAAGAAATACATTATCTGTTAAATTTTCAACTGCCAAGCTGTCACGGTGCATGAAACACACCCTCAAGGCAGACGGACAGAAAGGCAAGCAGACAGACATACAAGCGAAGAACACAGTAATAGGGTCACGTTATTCCTTTTCAGTACGGAACCCTAAAAAGAAACACAATAAGCTTTTATTATTTCCTATTCAATTTTAATAGTGTAAACTTGATTTTCAAACAATACTGAACACTTATTTGTAAATCGGGGTGACCTACATTTATCCAACTCATTCGAATGACATTTTGGTTGATATAAAACACCCTTCAGCGACAGTCCAAATCGGTTGCGTCATTTGTTTGTTGTTTTTGCGTTCATTATGTACGGAACTTGTTATCTAAATAGAGAAATAACGTTTTTGGATTGATAGAATATTCATAGAGATTTAATTCAAACCTAAATCGAATAAAATATTCACACAAAATGTATTATAGTCTCCCCTTTCCCCTTGAAGGGGTAGTCAAAAGCATATTAATTTAGGCCGATAATTAACCGTTTGTTTTAGTCCCATGTTATAGGTGCTGATTATACAATTATACATGGCTACCACGAAACCGGCACCTGTCCCAAGGGTAACCGACTGACTCAGTTACTTTTGGGACAACAATAAGTCAGGTTGTGACTGCTCGTTGTTCAAAAGTTTTGGTCAATCATTGGTTGTGAATTAGGCTTACCACCTGCCATGTGATTGGCAACGGAACTAACGGCTTAAGTGCCTTCTGGAATGGTCACCTATCTGAGGATTAGCATGACTATTAATAAATGAATGAACGAAAGGGTTGGAACGAATGAAGTCAAATAACATGAACGAATGAGTTCTGTTACTGAGATCCGGAAACAACAACACTCCGTGTAAATACGGACAAATTTACTAGTGTTGGAGGGCGAAATGCAAAATTTATGTCTATTGACAGAGATATGGAGAAAGATAAATCACTATAGAGCTTTCTACGTGTACTCCCCGTGAACGTATTTTATGGCGCGGCCGTAAACTAAGCATACGTAGATAATGCACTGTAAATTTTGATTATCAGTAACTAGTGTGTTTTTGGCATTAGAAAAGCATCTTTAATATTTTGTTTTATAGTTACTTCGTTTTTTTTTCATTCTTAGTACTTTAAACGATCTTACACTATATCACAGATACTTTTACCGCAGATGGGTAAATATTTTTTAGCATTTCCATTTACAGTTCCAGGTACCATGGCAATCGTTAAACCTATTTAAAGGACAGCTTGAAAAAAAATCAGCAGGTAGTAGCAACCAGCACTTGTCCGCTTCAACACGGCAATAGGCTCATCACTTTAACTAACTAACTAACTAACTATCTTTACGCCAAATCCCAAATCTCATCACATTAAGTGTGAAAATTACAAATTGTAACACATTGACGACCTGAACTTTTCGGCACGTGCTTTGAGCAGAATAATTCTATTAACCTGACAACATACAATCACAAATATTTACCCAGAATCATGAATGTTGTTAGCTAAAAAGCTCTCTAACAAACATAGAAATTTCCTATCTCTTTCTTGACTTCTAAATGTAAGTAATAAAGCTGCGATGTCAACGTTAATGAACAAACAACCTCAAAACATCCTAACTTCGGGTATGAAGAACACCTGCTACTGTCTCAGACATTTATCTCACCACAATAGTAACTGACAATGTCGGTGTCAAGTATAATGGACAACTAAAGTACCAACCAACATTATAATTTGTTGAGAACACAAAAATTTACTCAATCAAAGATCATAAAGTAGAAAAACACGAGCTAAAATTATGTAAGGGACGAAATATTTGCACAAAATTATTGTATGAT
Organism: Miltochrista miniata; assembly: GCA_933228765.1. Taxonomy (NCBI): domain Eukaryota; kingdom Metazoa; phylum Arthropoda; class Insecta; order Lepidoptera; family Erebidae; genus Miltochrista; species Miltochrista miniata. The sequence goes on along the minus strand of OW121749.1, from coordinate 4,335,221 downwards.
AAAGACAAGCACTTGTTTGTTCATTTGTGGCATTTATGAATTTATACAAAGCGAGAAACGAGAGAAAATGAATATTTAAAAATAATAAAAAACAAGCGTTATAGAAAATAGTCACATCTACGTTTTTGATTTGGTGTAGGTACTCATCTACTTAATGATACTGTATTGTCCTTACCGATTTTCCTGCTATACTTACCTCCGCCTGCGTATGTATTTAATCTGGCGTCATGCGGCACTGTCTGTTCAAACAATCATTTTAATAATGTGATATCAGTTATACTCTCGATTGTCGGCACTTGATGGAACTTGTTGTAATGCCACCTTTGATAATGCTTTAAAGTGAAACCGGTCAGTTGTGTTCCTTAACGATTTTCCTGCTATACTTACCTCCGCCTGCGTATGTATTTAATTTGGCGTCATGCGGCACTGTCTGTTCAAACAATCATTTTAATAATGTGATATCAGTTATACTCTCGATTGTCGGCACTTGATGGAACTTGTTGTAATGCCACCTTTGATAATGCTTTAAAGTGAAACCGGTCAGTTGTGCTGAACTAAAAGTAAATTATGAAATATAAGTACAAGTATGTGTATCCATCATGTAATGTATACTTATGAACATCACTTAATTTCCCAATTTTACACGCCTACTAAGATTTTCATAGTCAAAAAGCTCAATTTGCAAAATTAAACCTACCTCATTGCAACCAAACGAAAATAATCACGTTACCAGCAAATCTTTTCCAGTATAATACCAGTAAATATAATGGAATTACGAAAATGGCGGTGTACAAATCTGCTGTCACAAAATTCTACAACCCTTTCCGTCGCCGCGACAATAACGATATTTCATAAAATTTCTTTCTCAGGTAAATGTGTTTGAATATTTTCAACGTGGCTCGTAATATATGGCGAGAAAGCTGTATTAGAATTTACACAGCGCAAGTTATTTTTGGTATGCCTTTGTTCTTTAAGTTATTTTGAAGAATTTGCTTATAAGTTTACCCGGTTCATACGAAATAAAGTATCTTATATAGTACTTAAAATAAATCGTATTTCGTTGTATGTAGTTTTTTTTTTTTTTTTTTTGGGCGGTAGGTGTAAAAAAGTTAACAAGTCACTCTGCTTTTGAATATTTAAAATAATTATAAATACTTAAATTTCTAAACTTATTTAACCATTGTCTAGTGTAGTGCATTACACTAAGTCAGTACTTACGTTTGTGGAAGTGTTAATGTGACCTGACATCAACAATAAACACCACCTGCCAGCACATCGCATAAGGTCATAAGGCACACTGTTTTGGTTCACTATGTCACAACTGGCAGATATCGAGAGTGCGCAGAACAGGCTTGAGGAATCCTTCTCCAAGAAAATGGCTGAACTGGCGGCACAGCTGCAAACGGTTGGACCTGCCAAGGATACCGTAGCGAAGGTCGCAGAAGAGTTCCGGACGTTTAGGGAACTCATGTTTTCCATGCTTGGTCTGCTCAGGAGGCAGATCACAGAGTGTTCAAGATCGCTAGATGCTATGGAAACAAGGCACCGGCGTAAGTCACTAGTTTTCATGGGAGTTGCTGAAGCGGAGAATGAGAACTGTACTGCTGCTGTTCTTGATGTAGTTCAAAAGAAGTTGGTCCAGAATGGTATTACTGCTGCCGATATAACATACTGTCATAGGTTGGGGGCCACTAGTGATCGTCCTCGTCCCATTTTGGTAAGGTTTGCTGGATTTCATATTAGGTCAAGCATATGGCGTTGTAAGACCAAATTAAAAGGCTCTTCAATATCTATTAAAGAGAATCTGACAAAAGCACGGCAGACAGTCTTTAGCAGGGCCAGGCAGCATTTTGGTATGCGGGCATGCTGGACACAAGACGGCATTATTATTGTCAGTATTGGTGGGAGCCGGCACAAGATTACATCCATGGACGAGCTAAATCCATTAATTACTAAGCATCCCAGGGTGGTTGGTGAGCGAGGTGGTGTCCCATCTATGTGTGATGCAGTCAGTGCCGACAATGCAAAAACGAGATTGCGGAAGAACTAAAACCATTGCTGTTTCGTGTGTTGGTACGGTTCGCGGTGTATTACATTCCGATTTAGATGAATAGTGTCACATAACATTTTGGTTCATATTTGGTTATCACTTTTCATATCACCTATTACGATACTTTATTGTATTTATAGTATTGTTATATTGTACCCACAACATAATTAATTATTCATTTCTCCTGGTTTGTTTACAATTTGTTGTGACATTTCATTGACGTTTGTGACGTATAGCAAGATTTCGTCCATTGCGTTCAGAAATAAGTATACAAATTTAGTTTTCACAGTCAAAGTCAAGATTACAGTTCGTTTATAAACATACATTTACGTTCCGTTATGTACAGTGTGTAATGGTTGCGCAGTATTCCACTGACGACGTACCAAATTGTTAGTTGATTATGTATGATCCTAGTTAGTTGATATTTTAATTTTTTTTTTCATCAGCTTTTTTGCAGTGTGTTAAAGTTAATTTTTATTTTCCAGTATTGTGAATGTTTGCTGGCGGGTGGTGCAGAGACTGAGACTTTCATAAGTTCAGCGTAAATATTATACTGGTACATTTTTATCTAAACATAAGTATAATATTAATTATCTAAGTACATATACTATTTATATTTATATACTATTTATATTTATTCTTATATTATTTTAAACATTATGAGTGACTTGTTTGCTAATGATGATTCCTTCCACTCTGCCTATGATACTGATACACCATCTGGGAATGACAGTTTTTGCTCAATCACAAACAATACCACTACAGCTACAGTTGGTGATGTACTTCGTATGCGTTTTGAACGACAACTGGGGCGGTCATTTAATGTTTGTCATATTAATGCAGAAAGCGTGGCTGGTCATTACAGTGACTTTGTAGCTACTTTCGCAGACTCCCATGCTCATGCAGTTTTAATTTCTGAGAGCTTCCTAAAGCCTAATCTACTCTCTACTTCCTACCCTCTCCCTGGATTTATTTTAATCAGAAACGACAGGATAGGTAAGGAGCGAGGTGGGGTTGCAATATACCTCCGTAGTGATCTACCTTTCAAAATAGTTGCCTCAGCTCCTCCACAATACTCCGCCACCGCGGAGTTCCTCTTTCTTGAGGTTTGGGTCAAAGGGATCAAAACGATTCTTGGCGTTGTTTATAGTCCCCCTTGCGCTGATTATTTCACCGATTTCGAATTGGTCTTAGAATCTTTGGGGTCTGATTATGAGCATTACATCATCATGGGTGACTTTAACACCAATCTTCTTGTAGACTCTTCAAGAGCTCAAAAACTCCTTCACATAGTTGAGTCAGCCAGTCTCCATATTTTGCCACTTGAGGCCACACACCATAATAAAGACACAGATGATACCTGGCTTGACTTAATTCTTACTTCTTCTCCTAATCTTGTACATTCGCACGGTCAGCTTTTAGCGCCGGCTTTTTCACATCATGATTTAATTTATCTGTCTTATTTTCTTAAACCACCTAAACTCAAACCAAAAGTATTGCATAGGCGTTGTTTTGGACGCATGGATGTTAACAAGTTGTGCGCCGATGCTGCTAAGATCAACTGGGCGCCTTTGGGAGAGGCTGCCACAGTCGATGACAAAGTTCTGTACTTTAATGCAACTTTAAATAGCCTCTACGACATTCATGCTCCTGTTAGGAGGGTGAAGTTAAAGAATCCCCCAGCGCCGTGGCTCACAAATGAAGTGCGAATTGCTATGAGACGCAGAGACAGGGCTTTTCATAAATTTAAAAAACAACGTACGGATATGCATTGGAGCTCTTACAAAACAGAAAGGAATCGGTGTAATCAGGTGATACGGAACGCTAAACGCCGACACATCTTCGACAACATAACTTATTCATCACCAGCGCATGTATGGAAGTTTCTTGGTACTCTGGGAATCGGTAAACCAAGGCAGATGGAGCTTCCTAAGACAATTGAGTTAGATGCTATTAATCGTCATTTCTCCACCTCTCTCGCAATTGATGGCCTAACCAAGAGTCAAACGGTTGACTTCGTAGCCGGATTAACCATTCCCAGCTATTCACCTTTTCAGTTTTCTCCAGTCACGTCGGTTGAGATCAAAAGGATCGTTTTGGCCATCAAATCAAAGGCAGTGGGCTGTGACGACATTAGTCGTCGGATGATTATGTCTATCCTAGACCTACTTCTTCCTGCTATCTCACATATTATTAACTTTTCCCTAACTTCTAGACAAGTTCCAATCTTGTGGCGTAAAGCCTATGTTCGTCCCCTTCCCAAAATTTCCAATCCCTCTCTCCCAAAACACTTTCGTCCAATCTCAATCCTTCCTTTTCTATCGAAAGTGCTGGAGGCATGCGTGCATAGGCAGTTGTCCAATTTTGTACACAGGAATGCCATTCTTAATCCCCTACAATCAGGATTTAGGCCAGGACATAGCACGACTACAGCACTCCTAAAAGTAACAGGTGACGTCAGGGATGGGATGGAAAAAGCAAAGGCCACAGTGATGGTCTTAGTGGACTTTTCCAATGCCTTTAATTGCGTTAACCACGATATACTTTTGTCCATCCTTGCCCATATAAAGATCTCTTCGGACGAGCTGGATTGGTTTTCTTCATATCTTCAGGGTCGCCAGCAGTCAGTTTGTGTTGATGAGATGTCGTCGAGTTGGTGCAATCTTGACTCTGGGGTTCCCTCAAGGCGGCATACTATCTCCTCTTCTTTTTTCGATATTTATCAACCTCTTAACCACCGATCTTCAGTGTACGTATCACTTGTATGCTGATGACTTGCAGTTATATAGCCAAGCCTCTGTGGACAATATCTCAGAGGCGATTGATTGTGTAAACGCAGATTTGGATTTGATAAGTGGATGGTGTGATAAATTTGGGCTGGCTGTCAACCCTGACAAATGCCAAAGCATAATTATTGGCACTAATTGATATGGTTAACCGTTTAAATGAACGGACTCTTCCGTTGATAACCTTTAACGGAAGAGTAATTCCTATTAATGTGAGTGTTAAGAATCTGGGTTTGCACATAGATTCAACCTTGAGTTGGCGGGTTCAGGTCACTAAGGTCTGCCAAAGGGTGACTGGGACACTTCGGGCTCTTTATCGTCTCAAAAATTTTCTGCCAGTCAAAACCAAGACAATGCTTATGCAGACTTTAATTTTTCCTATTTTCGACTATGGTGATGTGTGCTATCTCTACCTGAATGCAGATCTGCTCAATAAACTCGACCGGCTTCTCAATAATTGCATTCGATTCGTCTACAATCTTAGGAAGTACGACCACGTATCGGTATTCCGTGAGGAGCTGGGTTGGTTACCTATTCGACGACGGCGTAGTCTGCGAGCTGTCTGTTTAATTTTTTCACTTATAAATTCTCCCAATGCCCCTACTTACTTAAAATCCTATCTTCATCTACTTGGCTCCAATCATGACAAACATCTACGCTCTTCTAACAATCTTCTTCTGCACTGTCCAACTCACACTTCAAATCTCGTCCATTCCTCTTTTCCGGTGCGATCCATTCTTCTTTGGAATGCCCTTCCTCTCGAAATTAGAACATTGACCGACCGTTTTTCGTTTAAAAACAGAGTACGTCAACTTTATAGGGTTCCATAGGCAGAACTTTTATAGTATTTTCCTGTTTGTATTTATTTATACCTATATATTTATAATTATATCTATTTAATAATGTATCTATATCTATATATATAAAAATCAATGCCACTTTTCGTTGTAATTTTATAACTCAAAAACGGGCTCACCTATCCAAACGAAATGTTTAGGCTTTGTTTGAACTATTTAGTAGATGGTTTATGTGAAGTTTGCACAAAATCGGTCGAGCGGTTCTTCATTTATCACGCAAACGAAGTTGCGCGGGTCAGCTAGTATTTTATATTTGTAAGGTATTTATCATCATTTTTTATTTTTATATAATTATGATGTAGATTTTTATTATCTTTATAATATGATATATTTATGTACCTATGTACTTAGTAACTATAAGTTCTCAATACAATTTTTTGTTGTTGAAGCTTTTAATTCAGACCATTTTATTCTTAAACTTTCTTTGTCATATGAGCACCTACTTTAATTAATCTCTGCATCACCCAAAGGTTGACTGGTAGAAAATGCCTTTGGCATTAAGTCCGCCTTTGTACAAATATATTTTGTGCAGAAAGTTTAAATAAAAAAAAAAAAAAAAAAAAAAAAAGTATTGCAAAATTCCTTTTATTATACCACTGAGGTGGCAGAGGTATTGGTGATCACCGTAGCCTGTGAACGTTTGAACACCAGAGGTAAACTGATTTGCCAACTTTGAGTAGGTACTAGATTGAACAAAAATTGCGTCTCATACATAAATGGGAATACAAAACCATTTGATATTTTTGATAATGGGGTCATCGTACAATATTTACGTTATAAAACACCTAAGTCTATAAAATATATATTATACTAATACTAGCGGTACCCTGCCACGCTTCGCTGTGACTTTTTTATGGTGGTTTTATGTACCTATGAGAAATGAGTAACAAACTAAATGATGGGTACATTTAAAAAAAAATGTGTGCGTGTAAGAAGTGAAACTTCTTCATGACCTTATTTTTCGAAAGAAATATCATGAAATATACATAGGAGTTAGTAGTAGTCCAAAAGTTCAAAAGTCCAAAGTCAAAAACTCCAAAACTCCAAAACTCCAAAACTCCCAAACTCCAAAACTCCAAAACTCCAAAACTCCAAAACTCCAAAACTCCAAAACTCCAAAACTCCAAAACTCCAAAACTCCCAAACTCCCAAACTCCCAAACTCCCGAACTCCAAAACTCTCAAACTCTAAAACTCTAAAACTCTAAAACTCTAAAACTCTAAAACTCTAAAACTTAAAACTCTAAAACTCTAAAACTCTAAAACTCTAAAACTCTAAAACTCTAAAACTATAAAACTCTAAAACTCTAAAACTCTAAAACTCTAAAACTCTAAAACTCTAAAACTCTAAAACTCTAAAACTATAAACTCTAAAACTATAAACTCTAAAACTCTAAAACTAAAACTCTAAAACTCTAAAACTATAAAACTCTAAAACTATAAAACTCTAAAACTATAAAACTCTAAAACTCTAAAACTCTAAAACTCTAAAACTCTAAAACTCTAAAACTCTAAAACTCCAAAACTCCAAAACTCTAAAACTCTAAAACTCTAAAACTCCAAAACTCTAAAACTCCAAAACTCCAAACTCCAAAACTCCAAAAATCTCAAACTCCAAAACTCCAAAACTCCAAAACTCCAAAACTCTTAAACTCTAAAACCCTAAAACTCAACTCTAAAACTCTAAAACTCTAAAACTCTAAAACTCTAAAACTCTAAAACTCTAAAACTCTAAAACTCTAAAACTCTAAAACTCTAAAACTCTAAAACTCTAAAACTCTAAAACTCTAAAACTCTAAAACTCTAAAACTCTAAAACTCTAAAACTCTAAAACTCTAAAACTCTAAAACTCTAAAACTCTAAAACTCTAAAACTCTAAAACTATAAAACTCTAAAACTCTAAAACTCTAAAACTCTAAAACTCTAAAACTCTAAAACTCCAAAACTCCAACTCCAAAAGTCCAAAATGTCAAACGCCCAAAACTCGAAAAGTCCAAAAGTACAAAAGTCCAAAAGTCCAAAAGTCCAAAAGTCCAATATTCCAAAAGGCCAAAAGTCCAAAGTCCAAAGTCCAAAAGTCCATAACTCCAAAGTCTAAAATTCTAAAAGTCCAAAAACTCCATAACTCCAAAACTCCATAACTCCAAAACTCCAAAACTCCAAAATTCCAATAGTCTAAAGTCCAACACTCCAAAATTCCGAATGTCCAAAAAGTTCAAAAATAACATGCAAAACAAATCTGACCTCTTTATTAGGTAAGTACTCTCTTTTATTATTCTGAATGCAAGGAGGCCGCAATCAAACTTCTCTTAAAAAACACAAATCTGGTAGGTACCTTCTAAATAGGTTGTTTATAATATTTTGTTCTGAAGCTGGCAGAATATAATTTAAAAAAAACGACCAACGCCATCTATTGGTAAAATCACTTTTTAAAGCTATTTTATTCTTATTGCTGTTATGATAAAAGTGTATAAAGTAGCCTAAAACCATCTTTGAATCCTATTGTATATCGTGTCCAATTTTGAGCTCAATCGATTCAGTAAATTTTGAGTTTTTAATAGATACACAAACGCACACAACATTTTTATATATATAGATAATAAGCATCTTAGTCTATAAAAGAAATTTTGGCACCACCTAATGGAAACCAGAAGCAATTTTACATTGTGGGTAGTTTTGAAATTGTGCTTAAACTAAAATAATAATGACCGCATTTAATGGCCGAGTATCTATTATACAAACCTAGCACTCGTGGTCAAATTCAGAGAATGCAAAATAAAGAACCGGCCAAGTGCGAGTTTGAATTGCAAATTATTTTTAGTATTTGTTGTTATAGCGGCAATAGAAACACATAATCTGTGAAAATTTGAGATCTCTAGCTATCACCGTTCATGAGATACAAGCCTCGTAGCGGAAATACAGATAGAAAGTCAGACGGACAGCGAAGTCTCATGAATAGGGTACCGTTTTTTACCCTTTGGGTACGGAACCCTAAAAAGAGGAAAATCTGACAATAACATTCAAACAGTAGTACCTTTTATTCTATTAGTATTACCCTAGTTACATAAAAATAAACTTATATTAAGCAGTCTAAAAAGTCGATCGCCCATCAGTCCATTAAGCAAATTGTTCGAATCGTAAAAACTTATGAAGTCCATACCGAAATGAGATAAGTTTATTTGAAATTTTCAGATTCATAAAGCTCTCTTTTGTGAGTAAAAACTTAGATAGCAAAGGAATATTTGAAGGAAACGCAAAAAGAATGTCAGTCAAAATTTTACTTTTAGTTTGCTAAATAATCTAAGCGCACGGCAGTGCGCAGGCCAAGTTCCAGCAACAGGCCGAGCGCATGCCGTACTCTATTTACACGAACCGCTTCGACCCACTTTTGACCCCCCTGTAGCTCAGTGCCTATTGCAAGTACAGAAATAAAATTGTATGTACATAATCATATACTAGTACTAAGGCAGTGTACCAAATTTCATAGATGTAGCTTTAGTAGATCCTGAAATATGACCCTGTGAATATAGCTAATTTTGGCACTGACTGACTCACTCACTCACTGACCGGTCATCAAAACCTCTAGGCCACTTCCAATTGTCCTAGCGTTATGAAATTTGGCACACAGATCGGGTGTTATATGTAGATTACCGAAAAATTGAGAAATTTGAGAAATCGGTCAAGCGTGAGTTGGAAAAGGGTTACAAAGTTTGTATGGGACCACAGGATTCCTTGGTCGGATCTTCTTCAAAATTTGCATAAATCATCTCTAACATAATTGATGGAAGATGTGTTTCGTATTTTATTGAAATTCATTCCAGAACAGGCTAAAAGGGGGTAACAATTGTTTTCTTCGGGGGGTTTCGATTCGAATTTGTATCAATACTTCTTAGTGATGAGAGGACTCTTTTGATTTAATTTACTTTTTATTTTAACACATGTCATGTTTAAAAACTCAATCAGATTTGAGAAAGATGTTGTCAATGTTTTGATTAATGTCAATCAAATTCTCTATACATACAAATTATGGAAAAGTCAATACTGCACATTGAATATTGTTATTCATATTTGTGAAATATTTGGATCAAATTCGTCCAGTAGTTTAGAGATCAGCAAGCATTCTAAAGGATGACTCACGCTAGACCGTGCCGGGTCCGAGCCGAGTGTCGGCCGTAGCACGGTCACCGAGCCGGTTGCATTCACGACTGCTCGGGCGAAGCTCGGTGGCACTGTATTCATGCAACGGGCCGTGGCCGAGCCGAGGCGGGACCGAGTTGTTTATGAGCGCTTTCCGTAGTTCGGCTGTCACTCAGTTGCCGCTCGGTTTAACGCGTAGATTTAGCGCGAAAAATTCTAAATCTATGGTTTAACGTGAGTTTGTTCACACAAAATATATATAATATTGACCTTGCTGCGGCCGGCACTCGGCTCGGACCCGGCACTGCGTAGCGTGAGTCATCCTTTTTAGGGTTCCGTACCAAAAGGGTAAAGAAGGGGACCCAATTCATGAGACTTCGCTGTCCGTCTGTCTGTCTGTCTGTCTGTCCGTCAGGAGGCTGTATCTCATGAACGGTGATAGCTAGAGAGTTAAATTTTCACAGATTATGTGTTATTGTTGCCGCTATAACAACAAATACTGAAAACAAAAACATAATAATATTTAAGGGGGGCTTTCATACAACAAACGTGTTTTTTAGCGACTTTGTCTTATATATTCGGTAATAAGGTATCCTTTACAATTTAAATACGTTAGTTAATTTGACCATTTCATCAAGATCATTCATTCCCTTTACACCATGCAAATTAAATGAATACTTTAGGAGGTACAGCACAATCAAATGTTGCTCAATGAAATTAATTTCGTGTCGCCATGATTGAACATTATACGGGTCACATACTGACTTATTTTTCGACTTTCATCGTAAATATTTGTTCTTTAAAAAGTGAACAACGCTTTCAGCAGATTACTTTAGGTAGGTGTAATATTTCAAAGATAGCTATTTCATAGGAAATGGTAAACAAATAGTCCATATTTTAGATTCTTCTCCAGTATAAACAATTTACGTACAAACACACAATTTATGTTGTAGACGTAGATATCGTGTTTATAATGTCATGATTCAAATGTCATCAATATTCTGAAAAAGAAATTAAACATAGAGTTCACAAACTCTTTTTGAAATATTTACTGTACCTACCGTAGAGGATCTATACAAGGATAGTTAACACTATAGAGCAACGCGACCTGTCTAAAGACGCGCGTTGTATAACACTATAGAGCAACGCGAACTGTCTAAAGACGCGCGTTGTATAACACTATAGAGCAACGCGAACTGTCTAAAGACGCGCGTTGTATAACACTATAGAGCAACGCGAACTATCTAAGGCGCGCGTTGCTATGTGTTAATAGGTAATGAGGGCAACCAGTAGACGCTTGAAATACTCACAGAATATCGAGCATTGTATTTTCATAAAAAAATAATAATTGAAACAAAATGGACCTTTACTGGGACATCCTTTCGAGAGCTTGTCTTGTTGAGAGAGAGTATAAAATAATGTCATGTATACATAATGCACACTTTAAAGCTTATTAAAGACAAAATAGGTACAGTTTCTTGAAAAAAAGTATTGAAATCCCACCAAAAACATCCCTGTTGAAAAGGAGGCCAAGTTCCTATGGGCTAATTGTTCGCCTAAAAAAGGGTTGAAATCCAATCCAATGCCAAGTTTAGATGTACTTTAAATAATCTAAAAATATCTAAAATAATGTTACTTCTAAATTTGAACTTGGCAGGTTAATTTAATTATATACAATAATAAATTTAAACAATTAATCAAGTGTTGCGTACTGCACGAAACCCTGCCAAGTTCAAATTTAGAAGTAACATTATTTTAGATATTTTTAGATTATTTAAAGTACATCTAAACTTGGCATTGGATTGGATTTCAACCCTTTTTTAGGCGAACAATTAGCCCATAGGAACTTGGCCTCCTTTTCAACAGGGATGTTTTTGGTGGGATTAAAGTTTACTTAATCCGAAACTGTCACACAAATAATTTTCTATTTAAATAAGACTTGAATGCAATTGACTTCACGAAATTGATATACTACATCAATTTTTTTACAATGCTAACAAAGTATGATAAAGTGGCGTCATTTTAATAGGTAACATTCATTTTCTGACTGCCTCTGTGGCGCAGTCGGTAGTGATACCGCCTGCGGCGCTGGAGGTCGTGGGTTCGATTCCCACCGGAGACAAATATTTGTGTGACCCATAGGTGTTTGTGTCAAGAGTCTGTGGTGTTTCTGTGTATATTATGTATGTATTTAAAAAAAGCATAATATAAGTATTAATATCCGTGGTCTGATACCCATAACACAAGCAGGTTATTCCTAGCTTACTTTAGGATTAGATAGCGTTGTGTGAAATGTCCATGAATATTTATTTATTATTATTATTATTTATTTATATTAAAAAAAAAAAAAAAAAAAAACATCTGACGTCTGTCAGTTCATACATACATTAATTATTGAAAGAAAAATGTAAAATTACTGGTATCTTTCATTATTACGATAAATAATATATGTAATTTTAATTGAAAAAAGTTAAGCAATTATTGTGTAGTTCTAACAAAACGAATAAAATACATTATTTTAATGCCCGCCGTTACAAGGTTGCGTTGTTGAATTTTGATGAACTGTCAAATGTTACCTATTTTAATGACTCCACTTTAGTAACATTAAATTTAATTTAATTGTATTAAATTCTGGAACGACCTGCCCGCACACGTGTTTCTCTCCTCTTACAATCCTGGGTTTTTCAAGCGGAGCGTGAAGAGGCACATCACAAGGCCGCCAACTTGAGGACTACTGCCAGAAGTCTTACGGACTGTGAAAGTGGCCCCCAATCGCCAGACTCACTACGGCTTTCCATCAGTGGCGAAGTCAATTTGGCGAGCATAACGTAATAAACAAAAAACTAAGATTTTTTACTAGAATACAAAATTAAAGACCTACCAAAAAATCGACATGTTTAAGAAAATTAAGAAAGCACCACACATTTCTTTTTATTACCATAATTGTTAACGTAGTTTTGTATTGTGTAAAGCATAAAAAATAATAAGTACTATACTATACTATCTTCACGCCAAATCCCTTGCGGGGTAGGCAGAAAGAACCGAGCGCCACACGGCACGGTCCATACACACCTCACTTGCTTCTTCAACTTTCATTTTTCTTTCCATGCATGCACGTCGGTTCCTACGATTAATAATAAGTAAAAATTTAATTTTGTGGACATTTTCAGACAACATCACCTACAACATTACCAACAATATGATACATAAGATTTAAATCGTTGAATCAACAAACAAAATTAAGTTCGTATACATATACTAGTAAAATATTGATAATAATGTTCATTTACATAATTGTATGTTTTCACGAGTACTAAAACCGTTTCGATATTATATCGAGAAAAATAAAACTTTATTATTGTTCATCCCCAAGGAATACAAACATCCTTTACGTTATTTAGAAAAGTAATTTCTTTAGAGAATGGATTTCAGTATTTTAGTCTTCCTATTCTTAGTTTTACTGTAAACATGTTTTTGGGAACAGCGTTGTGACTGACTGTTATTATGTTCCATTATAAATTAAAGTGGCCGGCATATTTATAACAGTTGTAGTCAATCGTTGACTAAAAATATATATCCCAACAATTTTTTATTTAATAATGGACTAAAAGTTGTTTTTATGCGTGTTCGCTTAAGTTCAAGGTCTAATAATCTATTTATTATAAACTGAAACGTAAAAATATCGGCAAAATGATGTTTTTGGAGTCAGATAGAACGGAAAAAGAATTGATAGCTGAAAATTTTTCTGCATTCGACTTTTAACTGGTTTGTTTACTAGTTTTGTTTTGATACGGTTACTTTAACTTTTTGAGAGCTTATTATTCTATTACTTGGCTCGACTAGAAAACTCGCTTCAGGAAAAATCATATTGTAGCAGGGCTACTTGCAGCTCTTGCGTGAGTTCCACGTAAAACCTACGCTTCAAGAAGCGGGATAGCACCCAAACCCATTGACAAGACCTGGATAGTAGCCAAAATCTGCCTGGAGCTCTGAGATATACTTTATACATTTTATATATTATAAGCTGATAAAAAATCGTGATATTAGATTGACAAGCTAAGCAATGATGAAAAGCTTCATATAAGCTTCAAGTAAGCTTTTTTGAAAGAGAAGGAATTTATTGATTACGAGAAAATAGAATACAAAGTGAATTTTCTTAGATATCACTGTAAACATTTTCTTATAGCTTTAATTACAATTTATTCACATTTATTCGCTACAATGAACTCAAACGAGCACTCTGAAATTTCAGCCGAGCCCATCTTACTTTTTATTTCATTAATGGTTGCTCTTGTTTTCATTACTAAGATCTGAATGTCTGGAATATTATTGCCAAGTAATTAGCGTTCTTGTAGCAATTAAACTTGGACGTATCCGAAAACTACACATTACGTTACTGGTCACAAAATTTTATTCAGGACCCACTTCAGCAATTTTTTTTTAAATATTGAAGATGTGAGAACTCTTAGCATTCTCTGAATTTGCCGAGAAAGCTCCGCCAGGTCTGTAGTGTAGCTGAGCTTTCACCGGACGTTCTCAAGCTCCCCAATCGAGCGGTTTCATGCGGACAGTTTTAAGCGGTGCGTTGATAGATCAGGCATTCAAACCAGCCTATTATAAAATGTTGTCAAACCTTTAATAACTACTCTTCATAAGAAGTTGTATAAATTCCTACTTTCGTATATGTTACAATAACAAAACATTAGTAATTGAACAATTTTATTAGCAGCACATTACATACATTAGCACTGAAGATAAGCCCGTGGGGATACCACGCGTAACACAAACCTGAAGTAAAAAAAATATTAAATTAGCCAAGAAAATAAAAACTTTGTTTTGCAACCTGACTGAAACATTACCTTGTGACGCGAATGAAAAGCATAATGAAAACGTTACTTACTTTCATACAATCTTCAGAGTTTATTTTTGCTTTACGAGTTGTTTATTACCTGCTACCTTGCTTCTATTATGTTAGATTTATTTATAAGCACGATGAATTTTGCAATGAAACTTGGAAAATAGTACACAACCCTGATTATATAATGTTTTTTCATACCAATAATTTGGAAAACCATTAGGAATAGGCAGTAAAGCAGTCCAAATAATATTATTTTACTAACCACATACCTAGCGTCTAAATTATATGGCGTCTAGGTTTATGTACTCGATAAATCATGAATCCTATTTTATCAGAGTAACAATGTCGAACGCTATGCACAATACTGATAACAAATTAATCCCATAATGGACAGCCTATTTCATTTTGCACAAATATAGATAAGTCATCATACGGGCTGGTCTAGTTACACGTAGTACTTTTTTTTTTTTTTTTACGTGAGGGAAAATCCTCATGTGTTATGCCGGTTAGATATTCCGTGTAGGTTCATAAGGTCAGTCGACGGGTGATCAAGGCTATATCAATATGAGTACTCGGAACGTCTCGGTAAATTCTTAATGTTGTTAAACGAAAAATAACTGAAAAGAGTGATGTATGTTACCACTACAGGTAGTTTGAGATTAAAAATTCCTGACTGTTATTACAAAAAAAAAGCATTTCATAATTTTTTTTTAATCTCGATTTTTTGAATATTTAGATCTGTGAGACCTACAATGTAAAGTATACTATTGTCAACACCAAGACTACGCTTCATCGCTCCTAATTATTCCATGGTAAAATAATTTATTTATCGAAAATTGTCTGTGTGGAATGTCAGATTCAATTTATTTGACCTCAAACTCTACAATCCATGATGACTCCCAATAGACCAATGTAATTAATATACAAACAGTCGCAAAGGCGATACGCAATTAACTCTGAATGAGTTTGAACCTTCCATTATATAGTGGGCTAATTAATTACGTGTACCTAATGTATAAGCCCTTGAGACCAATGATATTATGGTTAATACTTGTAGAAGATGTACGACGATGTAGAAATAGATACACCCATAGAGCAACGCGACAAAGGGAGTAGAGATAGCATATTTGCTCTATACATATCTGTGTGTCATTATGTTGCAGGGGGAAATCGTATTCATATACACAACTACAAAAAAGCAATCGGCTCGAGACACTCATAATTTCAGAGACACATGTTTATGGTATTTGTTATACCATTTGGAGTATGTATTGACAGAGAGGAAAGTCATACGTCGTGTTGCTCTATGGGCACACCTAACAACGATGTGTGGTGTTCAGTCAGGCGGTAAACTTGCATGGCACAAACGTGATTCAGCACATTATGGGGAACAATATATCATGGCGTTTGTTAAACGTTAGTCACAATGTTTGAATAATTAATTTTTGTCGAAATATTTTCAATTAATTATTTTTTAGTGAGATTTTGTACCTAATATTTGTATGGTTCAAATCTCTCAACATCGTTGAACAGCACATCCTGCCATTTAATGTATTGAAACTGAAAGTATGACTATATTTGATTCAGGGAATTGCCCAGCTGTCTTGGGCATTAGATATAGATGCTTATAATTATTCTGGACATTTAACAAAATTCGTAACTATACTCGGTGATTCAGAACCAATTCTGTAGGGTAACTTTTCAGTACCATCTCAAAACGCCTGAACTACCAGAAAACAGGGATTTTGTTGACATCGGTACTGTTCAAAGGAAAAAATATTTTAAACGTAATTATAAAAAGTGTATTTTCTGAGCCACAGAAAATGAAACAAATATGTTCTTAGTAGGTTTAGCAATAGAAAAAAACAGAACAAGCTAAGAGTATTTTTCCAATATTTATGTACTTTTGATATTACAGCCCATATTTCAGTCATGAACCTGTAATCCTGTTACTCATTGTATCATATAATTGCTATAGACCTCACATTAATACAGTAATGGCTAGCACAATAAGCGGATTACACGGCAACATCACCGAGGTCACAACTTGGACGTAATATTTACTTGTAAGTATTTCATAGAACGATGTGAGATATATAATTATGTAGCTGGAGATAACTGGAGCAGAAAACACAACACCGATTTAAGATGGAAGCTAATATGGAGTTATTTTTTCAGAAATGAAAGATTGCAGGGACTTGCTGCATGCGGCATGCGCAAAGAGCAGGACCGTGTATATATTGTAGCGTGAGTTGGGAGAGGCTCGCGGCCTACAGCGGACCGCCATGGGCTCATTCGATGTCCAAAAATAGACTTATTTGAACCTAGAAACGAGGTCAAAAATAAAAAAGGATTAATGTTAGTCAAAGGTACAATTTTACTGTGTAACAATATTTTTTCCTCTTAATGCGTTTGAAAGATATAAATGGAAAGCACCATGAAGTCGTTTTCATGATGCTTTCCATTTAGGAAGGTAAGGATCTCAAAAAAAAACTTCCATGACAGGATTATTGTAGGCAAAGATAACTACAATCATCCCGCCGAGTTTCTTGCCAGTTCTTCAAAGGCGGAGCGCGTTCCGAACTGGTGGCACCAACTTTGATTTGTATTCATGGACGTGTCGTAAGTGCTTATGTATTAGGATTACGCGAAATAAATGTTTTTTTTTTGAGTTTTAGTTTGATTCCGTTTTCAGACTTTATTTTTGTATTTCCAAAGTATATCTGCATTGAACTATATTTCAACTTAAAATTAAGAAATACAGACTTTACCCAGTCAAAAATGGTTAGTTTTTTAGCATAAACAAACTACATGCCAACAGTATTACTCTGGGCGAACAACATTGTTCTACGAATCTCATTTACCTACACGATAAGTCATAATCCTATTCAATCACTATTATAATAATATCGAACGTTATGCTCATTACTGATATCAAATTAATCCCGTATTGGATAGCTTGTTTCATGTTGAATTTCTATATCAAGTAAGTATAGGGATGCAGTTATTTATTGTTATTGCATTGCAGTTGTTATCTCTTTTAGCTAATCGTTTGTTTAGGTATTTATGCAAAATTAGAAAGTACTCCAGAAACTTGAAACTGTAAAACCGGCTCAAGGAGGGGGTTATGTCATAAAGAACACAGCCTCGTGATAGACAGACAGACGGACGGCGAAGTCGCATAAATAGGTCTTGCTTTTTACCCTTTGATTATGGAAATCTAAAAAATATATAATTGTACTGAAATATTAAAACCACAAAAATTTTAATAAACACAAATAATTGTTTAAAAATCTTCTACATGTTATTTATGGGAACACCCAAAAATTCCGACATATGTTATTCCGAATTTGAATATTCCGATGTTCAAAATTCCGAAGATTATAGTTCCTAAGAAACAAAGCTCCGAATATTCAAAAGGACGATATTCATTTATCCGAACGTCATAAGTACGATTTTTTATTTTTCCTAATTTCATTAGCACGAATAATCACAAGTTCGTACTGTTATTTTCCCAAAAAACGTTATTCCGAATTTCAAATACCGAAAATTCATTGTTAAAGTTATAACTTTTTCCAAAAAATAGTTCAAAGTTAAAATTGATATAAGCCAGAGCTAGTCTATTGAATTATTTTGTAATTCAATGGGGTATTCGTATAACATAAAAATTAAGTCGAAACCCGACTCGATGTGGTCTTTACCCGGAGTGACCAGTTAAAAAAAGATTGTATTGGTTAGGTTATGTTAGGACTGTGACCCCCTGTGCACGAGCCGAGCGAGCGAAGCGAACGTGCTGCGGCAGCGGCCAGCGAGTGATTTGAGAAACCTTGTGCAGAAACAAGCTTGTCTCGTTACCCTCAACGCAATTTTGGAAAGCTAATGAATGTCTGCATACATGTCCGCCTATCTGCTTGCTTGCACATGGTTCAGGTCTGGTGTTATTTATAATTAGTAGACTACGTCGCATTAATAAAAAACCCTTATTCCCAGATCTTCACATTCCCAGATGTCTACTTTCTCAACTCGAATACTACGCACCCCGACTTGGATAGGTTAGGTTAGAAGGCTAATGCGGGAACGAAGCGGAGCGGAGCTCCCGCATTAGTCTTCGTGGTTATTATTTTATAACCATTCAACACCAATATCATTTTTGATGGTGCGACTACGAAACTATGTTCAAAACTAAGGTGATTATAAGCATATGAATATTCGGTAATGTGAATGTGACATGTGTTTTTGTATATAATATGATATTTCGGATTTTTGATAATCGGAGTTCGTATTTACAATATGTCGGATTTTTAATGATTTGGAATTATACGGTTTGGTTTTAAGAAATTCGGCATTCTGAAAGTCGGAATAATAAACATTCGGAATTTTAAAATTCAGACTTATAATGAAAAGGATTTATGAAACGTCGAATTTTTGACTTTCGGGATTACAATCATTCGGAATTATAAAATTCGGAATTTTGAAATTCGTGATTGTGACTTACGGAATTAAATTTTTCGTATTAATGTAGTGTACCCGTTATTTATACGCTTGATTGTTGGCACTTGATGGAACTTGTTATAACACATTATGCACTTTTGCTTTATCACTTGTAAGTACTTTATTCCACTATTTTCAAGATTAGTTACCTTTGAAAATGCTTTGAAGCGAAACCGGTTAGGTTACCTATGTGTAATAATATCTTAATATTGTACAAGTTCCACCAAGTGCCAACAATCAAGAGTATAAATAACATTTAGAAGATTTTTAAACAATGATTCGTATTTAAATTTTTGTGTCTTTAATATTTCATTTTTATTGTGTCCCGCAATTTGAATGCATCCAGATAATTGTTCAATTTACGATGGACAATCCGCCATTATGTAACATCTGCATTCCATACTTATATCAAAAATAACATTTAGAAGACATTATGCATTTTTGCTTTATTATTTGTACTTTATTCCACTGTGTGTATGTGTAATAATTTTGAAAATAGTGGAATAAAGTGCAAGTAATAAAGCAAGAGTGCATAATGTCTTCTAAATGTTATTTTTTAATAATTAATATAAGTATGGAATTCAGATGTTACATAATGGCGGATTATCCATCGTAAATTGAACAATTCTCTGTGTGCTTTCAAATTGCGGGACGCAATAAAAATTAGGTAATTAACCTAACCTTTATTTCATTTTCAAATTATACTATTAAACAAATTAAATAAATAGATATAATTACACTTTCAAATTAACAAAAGCAAGGTGGATTATGATTAATTCCGTGTCCTCGTGAGGTCACAACCCCTCGGGAGTGTCTCGGGCACTCAAACACTCTACGTCGAGTTGCTGACGAATCAATTCGTCTTGAAGGCATTGTTGAGGATGCTAAGGGATGTTAAGAGTTCAAGATCTTCACTTGACGGTATTAATAACATTGAAATGGTTTATCTTTTATAATTTGACTTTAGTTTACTGGACATTTACAGAGACAGGATGAAGTAGAAATTAATCTATACCTACTATTAAAAAGAGGAGAGATTTGATTGTTTGCTGGTTTGTATGTTTTTAGGGTTTCGTAGCCAAATGGCAAAAACGGAACCCTTATAGATTCGCCATGTCTGTCTGTCTGTCTGTCTGTCTGTCCGTCCGTGTGTCACAGCCACTTTTCTCCGAAACTATAAGGCCTATGCTATTACTTGCTGCTACGAAACCCTTCATGCGCGACTCCAACTCGCACTTGGCCGGTTTTATATCAGTATTTCCACGGGAACGGGAGCTAGTCGGATAGAACCGCGTAACGTCCGCTAGTAAGTTATACACAGAAGGTTAAACGATGTTTTCTTTTACGGCTATGAATGGTATGGCAGCCTAACATATTAGCGTGATTTGTAAAAGGAGGTACTTTATGTTATTTTTAATCTATCCATATAATACGGCCCCCATTCCAAATCTACACTAATATTATAAACAGGAAAGATTTGGTTTTTGTTTGTTTGTTTGTTTGTAACGAATAGGCTCCGGAACTACTGGACCGATTTGAAAAATTCTTTCACTGTTGGGAAGCAACACTCTTTGCGGTGAACAAAGGCTATATTTTATGCCCGTATTCCCACGGGAACGGGAACTACGCGGGTGAAACCGCGTACCGCTAGTACGAGATAAAGCTAAACAAAATGACGAACATAATATATTTTAACTTCAATTTCAAAATAAGGATAAGCAAACGCTTTGTCATTTTTCGGATTCTTTTAAGAGGCTTTTATAAAATGTTTACAACAATCTTTTGTTACAAAAAAAAATTGTGTTTGAATCGTACAATAAATTCTAGGGCTAAAGTCAACCCCACAGGTAAAGTGAACTTTTTTGATTCCTTGGCAGAATATTAATAATGTCGAACCCTCAGATATACCTACATCTCAATTTCTACTTTTGTGCAAATTAACTAAGCTTTCGACTATCGCCATGGAATTGCAGAATCCTTTTTAGATGCTAAGATCAGCTGTAATTTTCACATTAAAAATTGTAAAAAATACCGATATTGATAATATTTGGACATTCTTTTTTTTATGTGTGGAAATCCTACGTGAATGCTATGCCGTACTCCAACCGACTAAAACCACACAATGCCTTACAATAGTCTATGGCCGGAAGTCCCTAGTAAGCCCTCTGATGGATTTCCCAGTTAGAAGCGTCTGTCACATATTTTCACACACACATTGCACTATTCTCGGCTGCCAGTAACACGTGCATCACATGACAGACTAATGAGCGGGAAACTGCTGCTGAACGGGTTCATTTCTAACGAAAAGAGTTTTGATTTTCACCAAAAAAAAGAGGACAGCATTACGCTGAGAGGCGGTCATTATTCCACAATTAAATTTAATTTAATAAGTGTAAATGTATAAAGTTTGATACCTTCATATTTTTTGTTAGGTTAATAGTTGTGGTGGTGTCTGGGACTGTGGAATAAAAATAATTTTCTTTCTTTCTTTCTTTCTAGTTTAAAAATGAACATGAGAAATGAGGCAATTCTTTATTTCTCAAATTTATAAGAGATAGGTAAAACGATAAATGAGTGCCCAGTCCGTTCTTTCCGATCATTTATAGATGGGAAAACAACTATGTAGCTTACTATTGTGAGTTAAGCAAAAACTTGGCTTTAGTAAAGCTCCTTTAGCAAAGACTACGTGCATTAACCCGCGTATACCCATAAACCAAAAAATAAAGACATTATATTTTAATTATTTCAGATGTAAAAGACCACTGACACGAGCATGAAAGACTTTTAAGAACTCCCTGGTGATATTTGTGTACAGTTACTTAATTTTATTTGAGTTCGCAACTCGCCAGGGACGCATGTTTCTCGTTCAAAACAATTACAGTGCGTTTAGAGGCACGAATACCGCCCGAAGTTAAAATGTGGAAATGCTTTGTGTATGTTTTATTTCGTTCAGTGTGTAAATCGTGTGTGGCTGTGAAACTCGGCTCTAATGCTTTTAGGTTGTTAAGGAACATTACACAACGTTTCATAAAAGATTTACCAAAGTACCGTATTGTGCATAAATCTGTGCGAAAATTGGAACAGCTTCAGCATAACCCAAGCGTTATTAATGGTTGCTTCTGTAGCCCTTGCTTTGAAACCCGGTTTCGTTGTCCTACCATTTTGTTTCTACTTCTCTTGATATTCAACATTCCTGATGATGAAATGGTACTGGTATCTACTCTTTGTGCCTATCTACGTCTAACAGCTGTAAGATGATTAAGTATTGCTTAAATATTTTCAGGTTTGAAGCATTATCACTTGAGTTTAGAACTACATACTCGTAATAGATTAAATGTCATTTCAGGTGTTCTACAACGCAAGTAGATATTGTGGAAATGTGGAAATAATAGATACGTATTCAAACGCTATTATATTGCAGGCATTCGGAATAATAGACTGCCTCTTTTTACATTACATCCGTCACTGTATTCATCTATTGTCTTTTATTTTGCTGTCTAACGCAGGCACTGGCCTAGTTTGAGAATAATCCTTAACCATAAATAGTGGTAAATAAAATAGGGATATTTGCAACTTATGTATGACGTAAAAGAGGTAAATTACGTAAGTTTATCCTTTATACTTTTGATTGTTGGCACTTGATGGAACTTGAGTAAAAGTTGCGGAATAGTATAAGTAAGTGAGTTTTCATAATATACGTAAGTTTAGGTACTTTTTGCGACTAGACTTAATTGCGTGTATTTTGTATAATGAGTCTACATAAAGTGTTATGTTTTATAGTAGCGCGATTAAGTAGCAATTCTCACGTAACGAAATGCTGTAGGTGTACCATACACACCATAGAATAATATATGTGTTTCGATAAAAAAAGAAATGGTTGCAACTCAAAATATGTCAACACTTCAGACATCGGTGCATTTAGTTCAATTGGTTAGAGCATCGTGACATAGCGAAGGGAGTTGGTTAGATCTTCTCACGGGCACGATATCCTTTTATCATTCATTTTATCAAAATAATAATTTTAAATCACGTAGGTGTCTACAGTTTCGGTTTCAAATTACTATTATTTTATTTAAGGGGCTAGTCCTCAAAAAATGCACTTAGGATTTTGGAAATATTTAAAAGAAGAACTCACTTCATCAAATGACACTAAAATGGAACTTTAAGATCTTAATAGATAAAACTACAATAACACCTTGCGCTTTTTACAAAATAATTATTTACATGAAAAAAAAGCCACCTCTCAAAGTTATTAAAAATCATCGAAATAGCAGAAATAATCAAATTGACAAAGGTAAATTTCGATGGTTTTCAGAGGCTTTTTCGCAAGTAAAGAATTATTTAGTAAAAAGCGCACGCTGTTAATGTAATCTCATCTATTAAGAATTTAAGGTTCTATTTTAGTGTCATTTAAACTTTCGTGCTAAAGATGTAGCTAAAGCTATCAAAGGAATGTCAAGAGGTAAGTCCCCTGGGCACGATGGGCTCAGCATCGAGCACCTCCGACACGCGGGGTCTCATATGAACAGAGTTTTAGCTATGTTCTATTCGTTGTGTGTGAGCCATTCTTATCTGCCTAAAGAGTGCATGAGGACGGTAGTAGTGCCTGTAGTGAAGAATAAAACTGGCGACCTTACCGACAAATCTAACTACAGGCCTATTTCTTTAGCTACCGTTATAGCGAAGGTGTTTGATCGTTTGCTTGACGCACAGATAAATCAGTTAGTTACCTTGCACGATAACCAGTTTGGTTTTCGTTCTCGTCTTTCAACCGAAAGTGCTATACTGTGCCTCAAGCAGACGGTTAAATACTACACTAATCGTAAAACGCCGGTATATGCCTGCTTCCTCGACTTGTCCAGGGCATATGACCTGGTTTCGTATGACCTGCTGTGGCGAAAGCTGAAGGATATTAATGTGCCCCAGGAACTAATCGCCATTGTACAGTACTGGTACGCAAACCAGGTCAACAGCGTCAGATGGGCGGGGGCCATGTCAGATCCATACAAGCTAGAGTGTGGCGTCAGGCAGGGTGGAATCACATCTACCACGTTCTTTAATTTATATATTAATGGCCTGATCGAGGCGCTCAGCAGTCAACATGTCGGTTGTCATATAGATGGTGTCTGTGTTAATAACCTTAGCTACGCAGATGACATGGTGCTGCTGAGTGCTTCGGTCTGTGGTCTCAGAAAGTTATTGAAGACGTGCGAGGAATATGCATGTGGTCACGGCCTACAATACAATGCGAAGAAAAGTCAATGGATGGTGTTTGAGGCGGGAGGTAATTGTCCGTACGATGTGCCTTCTATTTTGTTAAACGGTGTGCCTCTAGACAGAGTGGAAAATTTTAAGTACCTTGGGCATATTGTCACCGTCGATCTAAAGGATAACGAGGACATCGACAGGGAGCGGAGATCGCTGTCGATCAGAGCGAACATGATAGCCCGCAGGTTCGCACGTTGCTCGGCTCAAGTTAAGGTTACGCTCTTCAGAGCGTATTGTACATCTCTATACACTTGCAGCCTGTGGGCTAATTACACAAAGAAACGGTACAGTGACCTCCGCGTCCTGTATAACAACAGTCTTAGGATGTTGTTGGGGCTGCCCCGACACTGCAGCGCCTCGGGGATGTTCGCTGATGCGCGAACTGCATGTTTCCACGCGACCATGCGTGCGCGTGCAGCCTCACTGGTGCGTAGGGTACGGGCCAGCTCCAACAGGGTCCTAATGATGATTGCATCTAGACTGGATTGCTCTTTTCTTCGGCATTGTTGTGAAAGGCACCTTTCTGTTATAATGCCGGAGAGAAGATATTGATGACCTCTAGACAAAAGTATTTTTATTACTAGATATTATTTATTACTACAATTATTTATTATTATTATTTTGACGTTGCATAATACATTATTTTATTGACATACTTATTATTACTTACTGTACAGTTATTATTATTATTATTTTTGATCTTATTATATTATTTACAGTTATATTATTATTTGTTAATTGTGCTATGATGTTTGTAATGTACTTAGATATATGGACATTAGTCTGAAATAAATGAATTGAATGAATTTAATGAAGTAAGTTTTTAAATATTTCCAAAATCCTAAATGTCTTTTTGTGCATTTTGCAGACGCGCTCCTTAACCATTTTTAAGCCTTTGTAATGTTTTCATGATTTCTTTGGATCCTTACGGCTTTCGGTTTAACAGAATTTTCAAAGGTTAACCTCTGAAAATACAAAGCAAATGAAAATCAGGTCAGGTGTGAAGCAAGCAAGTTCCACCAAGTGCCATAAATCAACTGTATACACCGTACCTATGTAAAATATGTTACACTATATTAATTTATTTCAGCTATCTTTCTTTTTGTAAGGGAAGCATACGGTTCTTTAGCTGGCTTACACAGGACATGGGTCTAACAGGCAAAATCTTAATTATAATATTAATCCTATGTGGGATGGGATACCCAGTGGACGTTGAATCCTTGAAAGCAAAGAAACATATTGGAGGCTTTCCGCATAAGCCTAAACTGTGAAAGTAAAATTACTGTAATAATAATTACGTCCGATAATAAACTAAAAGGATTAAAGAGGATAATAAATCATTACCTAGATGATGCTTGCGTGTCCACTACTCATGGGAAAACATTCCATGATAGAAGCCTATATGGTATTCGAAAGTATAAATACATAAACAATTGTGGACATTCTCACACAACATCATCTATCCCAAATTATGCTAATACTAGCTGTTTCCCGCGGCTTCGACGGCGTAGAAGTCGTTATCGCGTAAGAGTCGTTATATCGTAAAATCATAACCCTTCTTTAGCACAGTCGGATAAAAAGTAGCCTATGTCCTTCCCAGGGCCTTGAACTATCCCTATACCAAATTTCATCTCAATCGCTCCAGCCGTTTAGGCGTGAAAGAAGCAGATAGACAGACAGAGTTACTTTCGCTATTATCTTACTAATATTATAAATGCGAAAGTTTGTGAGTGTGGATGTTTGTTACTCTTTCACGCTCAAACCGCTGAACGGATCAGGCTGAAATTTGGTACAGAGATACATTATAGTCTGGAATAACACATAGGCTACCTTGTATCCCGGGAACAAATTTTACGCGGGCTAAGCTGCGGGCATCAGCTAGTTATTAATATATTGTAGAGATAAGCTTGTGCTTTGTGACATGAACGATTGATATACATACTTATATATTTTTTAAATACATACAATATTAAACAAAGAAAATGCCTAAACTCCGATACAAATATTTGTGGATCACACAAATATTTGGACTGACCCAGGAGTCGCACCTCAGCGCGGCAGTCGGTAACACTACCGAATGCGCCACCGAGGTAGTCATAATATAATCTATGCCTATACCAGACAAAGTCACAAACGTAACAAACATCCAAATATTTCCTTTTTTTTTTTCACTTTTATTCCATAAATTTTACAAACAAAGATAGGATAGTAAACTAGTAATAATTATTAGATGACGAACAGTTACCGGATTAGTGGCTATTTCGCTAGAATTGTCAAGTATAACGTAATGACTTTAGGGATTAATGCGGGGCAACCGTGAGGTTCCCATGGGCTCCCACAATTATATTAATATTATATTTATTAAGATGTTGCTAGCTTGTTAGATATATTACTGTGTTTAGAGATTCCTGTTACATCATTCTTACTGATTAGATTCAAAGTGAAGCAAAGAGAAATCTTTTTTGTTGATACTTAAGAAGGTTATAGAGACTGCTTACTTGATTTTATAATTTTTTACAAAAACTTAATTATTTATTTTATGGTAACCGTAATTTATAACTAACTAGCTGATGCCCGCAGCTTCGCCCGCGTAAACTTTGTTCCCGCGGGAAGTTATTCCCGGGATAAAAGGTAGCCTATGTGTTATTCCAGACTATAATGTATCTTTGTACCAAATTTCAGCTCGATCCGTTCAGCGGTTTGAGCGTGAAAGAGTAACAAACATCCACACTCACAAACTTTCGCATTTATAATATTAGTAAGATTAAAACATAGTCTATTTTAAAAGGAACGTGTACCTACGCATACGACTAAAATATTTCAGCATATCAGCGACCGTTTTAGATGTTTGCTGTAAATAATTTCCAAAACGTTCCCCAAAATTGGAATTACAGAATGAATCTATTCTTAGGGAAAAAAGAACAGACAAATTGAACCAGTAACCCAACAAACCGCCACAAATATACGTCACTTTTCATCAACCGACAAAAATATCCCCAAATTTTATTTTGAAATTTCGAGACCTTTTATGAAGCACTCTGTGTTTGCTGAGAATGCGAACACTTATCGCATCGTCGCACTGCTAATGGACTGTCGGGACCGGATGTATCGCTTTTAACACAAATAACAAGACGCCTTCAAATCGATTATGAAGGAGAATTTCGCTGCCTGAAATTTGGCCATGATCTGTCTGAAGGGTAGGGCACTTATGGAGAAATTCTCACACATTCGAGTAGACGCAATTTAATTTTTTGTTTTGTTTAAAGAGGCTTTGTTTTAATTTTAATACTTATTTCTCGGGCAATTTGCCTTAGTTTTGCAACTACGGCAACTTCAAATGTGATTATTTATTTCCTTTTAAACGTACATCTTTCATGATTTCTTGGGTAAAGTGTATCCAAGTTTACGATTTAAGAATAAACAACTTGAGTAACCGTGGAAAAGTACAGGCTTTTTTTTGTTTTTTTTTTACGTGAGTGAAAATCCTCATGGACATTATGCCGGACTCCTACCGACTAAAAAACCTCACGTCACGCCCATAGGCTGTTGGGCGTTACGTGAGGTTTTTTAGTCGGTAGTATAGTACCGTACAGTACAGTACAGTAAAGTACAAGCTTTAGAATAATAAGCAAATAAAAGAATCTAGCAGGCAATGTTAACTCGTTCTTTTCACTGCTTAGAGTTTCGAAGAATAGTTTCAGCAAACTTAGAAGCACAAAATCAATTCAAGCTACGTGCCTCAAGTAATGCTGGATTGGATTTATAACCTATAAAGGAGAACAATAGCTTTACCGCTGTGCCAGATTTCGTTAGCAGCCTTCAAATTAGTCGTGAATTAATATTAATTTACTACCTTGGGTAAGGCAGAATTAACTGCTTACCAAACTTATAAATAACGTTAAATTTAACTAGGTATCTTTATGTATTAGGGAAGGACTGGTATTTAGTGATTTCGTACTTTAAAAAAGTTATTTAAACCGATGTATACACCTTTTTAAAATACTGATTTACAAATATAAAAAAAATATACATCCAGACAACACATAACTTTTATGTAACTATTTCGTTCAATGGATTTGGTTGCGACATAAAATTTTAGTATTTCAATAACAGAAGGTAGTTTACCACAACTTGGATGTTTTATGTATAGTAGTCAGTGATCTAGTTTAACTAACGTAAAAGTTACACATTACGTTTTTTTTTTTCGATGTATGCCGTAAGTTTCACCAAGTGCTATCAACCAATAATTTACTTGGTTGTTTCAACATATTAAGTTAACAGAACCTCGATGAGTGAATGACCGTGTTTCATTCTACCGCGACGTGCCCAGCGTGAGTATACAGTATTAGAAAAATGATTAACTAGTTGGCCATAAGCGTCCAAGGATTTAGGTAATATACGAGTACAAGCTGGGATCATCGAACGTAGATAGGGACACATGGAGGAGTTCTGAGAATGAGAATGTAATGACTAAATAACACGCAAGCAATTTTATCAGTTCACTGTTCCCTTAATATTACCGTGATATGAGTTTATGACAGATTACTTAGAAAGATTTGGAAACTAGATCTATGCGAACCTCATGATATTCTATTGATATTATTGAACTAGCTAAGCCCGCAACTTCGTTTACGTCACATAAGGTGTATGAAAGGAAAGGTATTTCTTCATCAGAGTCATCAAGCAGCGTCTGAAACTGCCCTGTTTGCTTAATCATAAAAGAGCTTAATGATTAAGTCTATTTTAAAACAATTCAGTCCGCGCCGAAGGTGTGGTTTAAAAATAGTCTTAACCATTAAGCTCTTTTATGATTAAGCCAACACGCCAGTTTAGGTTCACTCACATTCAAAGAAACCCCTACAATTAAAATTTTCAAAATATCAGATTCTTAAAAGTGTTATAACTATTTTATTTCGAAACCGATTTACATAAAACAAACGCTAAATGTTAACTGGAGCAAACTTCAACACAATAAAAAAAACGGATTGCAATCGGGTGAGCGGTTACTGAGATTAGTGTGCACAACCGTACAGACAAACAGATATACAGACATACAGACAAACAGACAAAAATTCTAAAAATCATTGTTTTGGGTTCTATTGCGTTCATAAAGCCCCCCTGTAATATTTTTTCTTATTTATCTTCCATGTACAGACAGCGACCTGTTACGATTTTATTATATGTATTGATTGATATTGATTTGTTTTCGTCGGGTCAGTATGACTGACGAATATAATTATCAATGTAATGAATTTGAAGTTGCGTAATTTAGAAATGCAAATACTAGTTCAAACGAAATAAAAAAAGAAGAATCTCCTTATAAGTAAACAAAAAAAAAGTTCTAAACAAAGGGAATACAATAATTTTTAGGTTAATCAAGGTTTAACAAACTTTGTTTTTAGATTTATTGTACCTATCAAAGAAGGCTGTAGGTACAAAGGAATAAAGGTGTTTGAGAAGCACCTCAGTCAACCTAAATCTACCTTTCTAAATTAACATATTTTAGGTAGACAATGTTTAACATAATAAGTAAATTCAAATACACGCTCATCTAGCAGTTTGTGTCGATAGAGGCCGTGGTTCGGATCATCCACGATTAGCTTTTAAGGGTCAATGTGAAAATACTATAGAAGTCAATAAAAATAATGAAAACGAAATGAGGAAAATAGATTACAAGGAAGGTGATAAAAATACAAAAGGAAAAGTACAATGGTCGAGGAAAAAACCTGGAGAGTTTGGTGTAAGCATAAATACTTAATACTATTGATACTTTTGAGAGTTTCATTCTGTCAATTAAAATAACACACATCTATATTTATTCTCTGCTTTATTGACAAAAGGCAGGTTGTTGTGATGTAATGTAGGTGGACCAGCAGGTATTCCATACAATCTCTATGCATTTTATACGTTCCATATCCTGGTATTGCCTGGACGTCCCAGGTATTTTATAGAACGCCTAGGCATTGTAAAGAATATTGAAATATACAGATTACCAGTGACAAATATAATCTGAGAAAACCCGTGGCAAGACAGGAAGAGTTATTTTTGAAACGTAGGGATACGCAACTATTGTAAAGAAGAAGGGTGAGATGATATCGAAACTCTTACTAAAAATTATATACATTTGCAACTGGTCTCAAAAAAAACATGAAGGTTTAAGTTTTACCTACCTTTTGATAATGGTATCTCAGTGTGTTTCGAACTGACATAGGTACGTTATGGTTACTTAGACAAAGGCGCTACCATAATAGGTATAACTTCGACGATAGTATGTTTTCAATGTTGTTTACACTTCACTTACCTATGTAGGTCTTCGGAAATACATCTAATTTCTTGAATCAACTAACAGAATCAATCATTAACAATGATGTTAAAAATTTATCCTGGTCGGAGGGGAGATAAGTTTGCCTACGGCTTATAAAGTATAAGCACTGCGTTCTATCCAATCTAGCA
The DNA here is from genome assembly GCA_933228765.1 of Miltochrista miniata. Taxonomy (NCBI): domain Eukaryota; kingdom Metazoa; phylum Arthropoda; class Insecta; order Lepidoptera; family Erebidae; genus Miltochrista; species Miltochrista miniata. The sequence goes on along the minus strand of OW121749.1, from coordinate 4,304,322 downwards.
TCCAGCTGCTAGTGCAAGAGAAAATAACCTTAAATAGCACCCAGTGTGGGACCATTGTACTATATACTGGTACGAGATATTGGTCGTATCTCGTACGAGTATGCAGTGCATGGTAACCAATAACCTTTTCCATCAAATCAGCCTATAACAGTCCATTGCTGGACGTAGGCCTCTCCCAGTTCACTCCACAGCACGCAGTCCTGTGCCCTTCGTATCCAATCCCAACCTGCGACCTTTACTATGTCGTAGGTCCATCTGGCGGGTGGACGTCCTACCCTACGCTTACTGAGTCGCGGTCTCCATTCTAAAACTCGTTCACTTCATCGGCCGACGATTCTTCCACAGATGTGACCAGCCCATTGCCACTTTACCAATAATTCATGTAAATTTGACTTAAAAGATAGGCATAAATAAATGTCTATCTACTGACGAATGGTAAACAAATTTATCGCGTTAATAATAGTATGCATCTGCATACGATTGGCAATGAACTTGTTTATCGTATCAGTACGAATCAAGGTAGGTTGTAGATAGCTGCTGTTGAAATATTTGAAGCCGCCCAATAGGCCTCCAATTTGACTTTACAACTACCATGTTAGTGGCAGCCGTGGTCATCAGCTTAGCGCGTCTTCCACAGTTCGGAAGTAAAACGGAAACGCTCGGAAATGGCAATGTCACAAACTGTCGTCCAGCTCTGAACTCTAACCTTTGCGGTAACGTTAACAGAACACTGAGTAAGCGATGCTAGGAGCATTTCATGTAGTTACAACGTTTTTAATGACTATGTGACTGGTTACAATGAAAAGAATTTGCAATAAAAGGAATTAGAGATGCTTTTGTCGCCATTGTTAGTGCCTAAGATGACCGTGACGTGTCTCTACATTTTTTGTATATTGAGCTTGCCATGGCGACATCTAGCGTATTGAGGATCAATCTCACAATTCATAAAACTTGACAGATGCCCTCAAGTTGGCGACCCTATGATGTGTCTTTTCGCGCTCAGCTTGAAGAACCTGGGTTTGTAGGGGGAGGTGCTTCTATCATTAGCTACTCACAAAGATGAACTTATAAAGAACATTAAAGAAGGAAGTATGACCATGTTTCTCAATTTCGCCAAAAACTCAAGTGGCTCCCAATCCGACTTCACAGGAACACTTGAATACTTTGCCTCCTCTTTAACATACTGCACAACCCAAAGTCCCCGTCCTACCTTAGGGAGCGATTCTCATATGCACGTTCTCCTGAAGCTCCCTGCAGGACACACCTTCGCTCCATCCTTAAATTCCCACGCCACAAATCCGATTTCTATTCCTATTCCTTCACGGTACATGCTGTTAGGCTGTGGAATTGCTTGCCACCAGATATCAGAGATATTAATACAGCAGCGTGTTTCAAGAAAAAAGTCCGCGAACACTATCTCTCAACCACTTTTAATAGCTAATGTCGTCATTTCTCCTATGTATGTATGTATGTATAAATGTATATATGTATATATCCATAATCTTTATGTATATATTTATAACTAATAATAATAAGTACCTATTTATATATCTGTATTTATGTATATGTGTATATGATATATGTGTGTTTGGAATATTTATTTCTAAAGTATGTATAATCGCTTGTTTTTATCTAGATCTTTTTTTTTACACACTTCTACCTCTTTCAACTCTATTGTTGTCATGCTCTCCTCTCGCCGGCCTGCTGGAAGAGATTTCTTGTAGAAATAAGCAGTGCCATTGTACTCTTTTCTCCTAACTCCTTCTTTGTTAAATACATGTGTGTACATAAAGTGTAAATAAATAAAATAAATTAATGGTTTTACTTTTTAAGTATAGTTTAAGTTTCCGTCTGTCATCTCCATTCCGGTCCAATTGTGTTCACACAAGAAATGAAAATTGGAATAATCATTCTAACTTTTCATGCTGTTTTTGCTACTAACCTACAATAAAAACAATAAAACGACAAAATGCTCAAGAAACGGTACACCGCAATACATTACGTTGAACTATATATTACTTAGTGGCGGCACTCGACCCTGTGTCACACTTTGGTTTATCTAGAGTTAGGGTGACCCATTTTGTGGAACCTTTGACGTTTAAACTCTTAGACGTTCACGTATCTATGTGTTTTAATCACTTTTGTTAAATTACTCGATATAATTTTAATGAGTGATTTGTAGTTTATTAATAGGAGAAGGTAATGTTAGGATAGTAGCCTCTATAGAGGTGATATTACCAGAATGTATTACTGCATCACTTAAATTATTTTCATGTCCTACTTAACATTTTCTGTCACCCACTTTCAAATTAAAATCTTACTCTAAGTATTAGGTGATTAAGGGAACTAGTAATACACAAACTCAATGTAAAATGTACTAGAAGTTCGTTAATACTCTTTGAAATCAGAATCCATCAGATGATCTACAGAAAGTACGGCACGGCTGAGGTATGATTAAATTTATTGCTCGTAAAATTCTTTCGCAGATTCTTTATCGCCGGAATGCGAGTTTATATCTCTGTCATATCTCCATAAATTTATGACACAGAAACATGACTCCGCATGTCATTTATAAGTTAAGTACCTGTATAATGAATAGAATAATACTTGACAGTATAAGGTAATGTATTCTGTACTCACCATTAAGACAATCCCAGTACAATCAACGAAAGTATCGTCAAAAGTCTAAACACACTCACAAAACTAGTATACTCCATTGCACTTTATATATACACTTCACTTAAATTAAAACTAAAAATATCGTATACTTACACTACACGGATTATCGACTAGTCTGAAAAACGTTCTGATTTTTTTTATTTTTTTTATCGTTTTAAGGACGCATGCAGTGTGGTTGTCGCTTAACAGTTTAAAGTAGTATTATTAATGTTAATACCGTCACTTTCGTGGGCGCGGCTATATCGCGGTGCGGCAAGACACGCCGCTACTCTGACGGCGTTTGACGAGGTGGTGTTACTGCGCATGTCTCGGCGCGCAGCCTCGTCTGAAAAGGGATGAAAACGGCGCGTGCCGATTGTTAGCACGAGTCACGACGAGCGCCGAATTGTGACGTATATTTTCTCAGCTGCCGTGACGCGGCCCTCGTTAACGGTACCTCCGTAACGTCGTATGGCGATAAATCGCAGTTAATTCTGTTATTGTGCTTGGTATTTATGCGTATGTTGAGTTACGAAATTGCTTTGTAATGATAATGTGTCATTATGTAGATATACAAGACACGTCTGTGGTTTGGGCTCAAAGCAGTCGACGGAGACGGTTCAGTTTCTATTTATTACAACTTTTCATTATTTTACTAGCCGATTTTGTTAGGCCAAGGTCCCAATCAAGCTTTTAGCACAGTGCGGGTCAGTTTTGTTCAGGAATATATTTTGAGCTATCGATTTTAGTTATTAAGTATCTCAAATACAAAATAAGTCGTAAATTCGTAAACCTTAGCAGTATATGTTTTAAGAACTAAAACTACAATTTTATATACTAACACTAACATCGTAGAACGACTACAGCAGACAAATTTCCTTTTACTATCTAATCACATATGTAAATTTGATTCCACTCCAAATTGCCTCACTGAAAAAGTTTTCGCTCGTACCCAAAGTCAGCGAAAAGCAGAGGATGTTGACTCTATAGCCATTCGGATTATATTCGGGTACCTTCGGATATCATCGGCTGCTCGTGAACGGGACGCTATTTTTATGAGTATACAGCTACATGAAAGTGCCATGATAACTTAATACTTTTATTGACCTGTAAGCACTAAGGCGCAAGGTCGAATATGCTTTAAATTCATAGTAAGTTTACGGTTGGCGCCGAAGAATTCTACCGTGATAGCCTTTTCTGAATTTTTTTCCGGCTATCTTTCTTTGACTAACTAAATGATATACAGTAACTTTGTCTGCAAAATCTTTTTTTTTTGATCAAGCGTAACTAGATAGTGCACGCTTTACTACTAACGCTTGCTCAAAAATAATTTCCATTTCCAATTGGTCCAATTTTACAATGTGGTACAGCAGGTCAAGCCGAATGGTCCGAACAGTTTGGTACCAAACTGTCAAGTTAATATGCTATTCATTATACGAGTACAGGTACTTAACTTATAAATGACACGCAGAGTCATGTTTCCGTGTCTTGAAAGTGAGGGCTGTATAATTATTTAATTTGTGAACTAACGAAAGAAACTGCTGATTCTCGTGGCCCAGGGCTCTTAATTAAGGACATCGCAACCCCATTGAATACTCGTACTAAATTAAATGAGCGAAAGTCTGAAAACATTCGTAAATTATCTAAATTTCTTGTAACCCGTCCTTTTTGAAAATATCTTTATTAACCATAATAATAAGATTTCTTTAAGAAAGATTCAAGTTTATGGTTAGATTAGTCTAAACTTTAGAGTAATCTGACCATAAACACATAACAACATGTTGTTACCCGTAATCTTCGCTGTGTGCGGTGTGAGAATGTTTTATGGATATTTTATGCTGATGGATACAATTACCCTCTAAGGCACTTAAGCTAGATGGCGACCCAGGTACGGGCTTATTTCCCGCTTTGTTAAGTATTCTAGTCTCAATGGCCAGCGTTGTATGCTGAAGAATTTGGAAATAGACTCCGGAGACGGTCAATGCGAATTGACAAGTGCATGCTTGCTGTGTCAGGTGTAGGCATCGACGTGTATGCACAGACCCATGCAAATCAACACATGAGACTTGTAAAGTTGCATTGGCCGTCTTTGGAGCTTTTAATACAACACTCCTGAGAGGGTAATCAATTTTTTTAAAACCATCACGACAGTTTCCGAGGGAATTACCTACTCAAACCTTATAAATGTCATCCTTGTGCGTGACAGTTTAATTATTACTGACTATCATAGCGAACAGAAGTCAGGGCAGGAATTAGAAGACTTATGAAGCCCATTTATAAAAATAAGTGCCCAAGTAAGTATTTTATTCACATCCTCAACAAAAGCCTTTTATAAGATATGAGAAAGTAATTATCTTTCTTTACTTAGGGACCGAGAGGAATTAATTTTCTATTGTTACGGTACCTTTTAAGGACTGATCCGGTATAGACGGAAACTCGAGAGAAATTTATGATAATAGTATTATTATCTTTAAGTTAAATGTGAATTGGAAATTGAACGATTAAATATTATTCGTATTCGGTGCTTTTTGTATGTAAATATTGAGCTTAATGTATTATTCATCTGGGTCACACAATTCTAATGCAATATTAGAATTTAGTTTTAGATTCATAATAAAATTATTAAGGAAACTATGCCTATTAAAGTCTATACTAATATTATAAACGTTAGAATAGACTTAATCTTAAAGCTCTTTTGTGATTAAGCAATCAGGGCAGTTTCATACGCTCCTAGGAGTCTGATGAAGAAATACCTATCCTTGCATAGGCTTTAGTGACGTATACGAAGTTGCGAGGGTCAGCTAGTTGTAAAGAAAATTAAGCGTTACATAAGGAAAATTTTGGCATAAAAATTAAAGAGGCGGGGGAAAGTCTAGGGAATACCGATGTTCCAAATGTTCCAACTTCGAGTAAAATCTTTTTTTTTCTGATATCTGTGCTTAAAACAAGCAACGTGCTGCAGTGTATACGACACGAGTAAAGTAGTGAATCAATCCAGTTTTGAATTAGAAACTAGTGACTACTTAGTCTGTACGCACATTTGTACATACTGTTATTATGATTGTCAAGAAGTATTGTTTGCTTTTCTTTTACATCGAAAGGCTGATTTTAAATAATTTACAATTCTATCCTGGTTTTTTTCAAGCATCTAAGCAGGTACACTTTGTAATTGCACTTCAATTGTTGAGGGAAAATGGTAATACTCTATAACAGTTTTTGAACCCGTCTATCACAACGGTAGACGGCAAAACTAAACTGTAGTTAAATAAGCACTAAAGCGGCGTAAGTAAATTGTTAATTTCTGGAACGCTTGACCTAATTCCGTTGCCGCGCCGTCAAAGATTAACAGATGAGGGATAGCGAACTTTACGCCCAAACCGCTGCTTAGTAAAGTTACCGGCTTAGATACTAAATGAATAATGTTTCGTTACCTACCCAAAGCATTAATATTTACGTAATATATTAAATAGAATAGAGGAACATTATCTTAAACTACTTAATTCCACAATCACGTTACTAGCTATATTGTTTTTATTTGCAATGGTGGCAACTGAATTTTCTTGTAATGACACACATACAAGCCACAAAATACCTCTAATTTTGTTAAATTATTACAAAAAAAATGAGAAATATTACTAAGCCCGATTTTTATGTTCACTATAAAAACTTGGAACGACCTGCCCGCAGACGCAGTGTTTCCCTCATCTTACAATCCCGGGTTCCCAATCGCTAGATGTGCAACGGCTTTCCATCAGGCTAGTGACATTGACTTGGCGAGCTAGATATAAAACAACCAAAAAAACTCCTGCTCCACATACCAAAACAATATGACGTATTATGTTTCCAAAAACAAGATACAAATACACATCTAGTGGATCAATAAAAGAATACAAGCATGTTAAATAATTACTTAATTATAAAAAGATAAGAATTAGAAAGCTGATCATGCATAATACCACAGACAATATAATATACTAGCTGACGCCCGCAGCTTCGCCCGCGTAAAATTTGTTCTTCCCGTGGGAACTTATTCCCGGGATAAAAAGGAGCCTATGTGTTATTCCAGACTATAACGTATCTCTGTACCAAATTTCAGCCCGATCAATTCAGCCATTTGAGCGTGAAAAGTAACAAACATCCACACTCACAAACTTTCGTATTTATAATATTAGTAAGCTTAGAATGAACACTATATGTACTATGAACGAGTTTTTTATTTCAACCAGTACGGTGCCGATTTAATTGCTTTTGGCGGCCATCGGTGTCATTTATTATGTCAAATGAAACGATAAAAACTTTTACAAAAATCCTTAATATGATTAAACTACTAAAATTCTATTTATTTTCTTTGAAAAATAAAAGAACAATATCAATATGCGAACAAATCGCCTGTGACTCATCTCTACTTTTATTACTCTTTGTTCCAAAACACAGCTTTCATGCACTGCTTGACTTATGATTTACTTGCAAATACGTTACCATTGTACTAGTTAGTTGTTTTGCTGCTATTTATATCGCCAAATTATTAATGGTTATGCTTTTGTCGGCAGCGAGATCGTAGAAAATAGATGGAAATGGAAATGTCTTAATCTCGTGCAGACTTTAGTTTTATCTATCATATACCTCATAAAAACAAGAAACTTGGATGACATTGAAATCGAGACCTTTACAGTGACAGAAGAAATTAGGCATCAAAATCTGGCAGTTCTGGATGCTTTGCAGATCAACCGTGTTTATTGACGAGGTGACGTGACGACAAATGATAATGGACTGATCATGTCCGTCGGAAGACAATGGCGAATAGAGCAAGGGAGTTCTGGAGTGAAGATCGCGGTTCAGAAAACATAAGCTAAGATCCTCCCTAGCCAGAGTGAGAGGCCCTAGTGAAAGGCCCAGAGCACAACGAATGGAGTTAACCATTATCTCAATTTATTGTATCAATTTTATGACTTTCAATTTTTTATTCAGTGTTGGTAACAATCTTTAACTTGTGACCAACATTGGTCTGCAATTGGCTGATTTGATTGAGTTAATCCAATAAAATTACATGAGTTATACTAAATTTTAAACGTGACAACGTCTTATAATTCGATGGAGCCGGCTGCACGCACGAAAAAACATGACGTATGCGGCGTTACCTCGCTCTGAGGTGTACCATTTAAGGCTGAGTAGTCACGTTCAAGTATCGTCAGTAAATAAATAAATAAAATATTCACGGACATTTCACACAACGCTATCTGATCCCAAAGTAAGCTAATAATAACGTGCTTGTGTTATGGGTATCAGACCACGGATATTAATACTTATATACTTTCTTCTTTTTTTTAAATACATACATATTATACATAGAAACACCCAGACTCTTGAGACAAACATTTATGGGTCACACAAAGATTTGTCTCCGGTGGGAATCGAACCCACGACCTCCAGCGCCGCAGGCGGTATCACTAAAAAAACTCCGAAATTCATTTCGCTAAACATCCATTTGCGATTCCATATCGATATAGAAGTCATAATTTTCTTGCCACAACAATACAATAAGAGGGTTTAAAAACAACTAAGTTAGATTGAATAAGTACCTATATTAAGAAACTATAGATCTTTCAGTAATCAAGCTGACTCACTCTGACAACGCAAAAACGATATCTTCTACTCGCTGAAGATTTTTTACATGAATTCTTTTGTAGATCGTGCATTGGAGCCTTATCTTAATGTTTTCCTTCGGGAGGTGATTACTGTTTCACTGATTGGCAGCCAATCTGTCTTTGTCAATCAAATGTAAAGAAAAAGTGCAACGTGAGTTAAATAAAGGTAAAAGGAGTAATAAATAAGAGTCATTATAGATTACTTATTGTTACATAATAATATATAAATACAGGTTAGTACATTATCCCTTGCCCATAAATCATCAGTCTGGGTTTCATGACTTTGTCAGTGGGCTGTGTTCAGAGAGCTGAAATATTCTGATAATATAGCGGCAACATCATCTGTAAAAAAATCAGCTCTATAAAACTCTGTAAAAACAAAGTGATGCCATTTTGTGTATAAGTTAGAAAAGAAGTATTTTGCGTGCAGACATTACAAACTTTAATATATCTAATTATGAGCTGTGAGTTTCGTTACCTATGTCTGGTAAACACATATTAAAAGTACTTGACCGTAATTCGAAGCTTATATAATGAGATAGGCATATCCGTTACCCGTAGGCTTATCTTACTCATGTTTGATGACGTATTTCCGTCGACTCACCAGCAGGGGGCGCCACCTGTGAACTTATAAATGCAGATGGCCGCCATCTTGTCCTCATTGGCGTTTTGATTCCCGTAGCAAAAGGATATAGCAGGAACACCTGCTAGTGCATTTATTTTTTCTAGTTACTAGTTATATACCTAGTAAAGTTATAAAAAAGTGACTTGGGATTAAATAGTGAAATTACAGAAATAATTATTTAACGGCTTTGCCGTTCGTTTGAATATACAGTGAATCTAAAACAAGTGACTTGTGATTGAAGTAAGTGAACCTACAGACATATTTAACGTTTTGACCGTTCGTTTAAGTCTCAGGTATGTTTTTACTTCATATTTTTACGATCACATATGAGTGTGATACGTCATAATAACCTATTATTTTAAAATAGCACGTAAACCTTTCGAGGTTGCAGTTTCTTTTATTTAATATCTTTAGTTACAACTAATATCAAACTGTTTTATAGATTGTATTCATAGGTACTAATACTTTTTTTTTAGATATTATTTGCTTCGTGTATGTACAGCGTCAGTACCGCCGAATATAGAAAATATTTTCAAAATATTTGTATACCTACCCACATAAAGGCACATTAATTATTAGATGTTCCTATACATGTAAAAATATGGCCTATTATGGGTAAAATCGTAATCATCCCAAGTTTCTGAATACGTACGAGTGTGTCAAAGTAATAACTAAATGTTCACCATGAAAGTAGTACTTAAATTTTAGGTACCTAACATAATACTATTTCTTTTAGTTTGGTTTCTTGATAGAAATGAATCCTACATCCTTAGAAAGAGAGCTTATTCCAAGTGGAGTATTTCAGAAGCGCGCTCTGAGCTCCAGTTACTGTATTAGGTGCGTCAAATAGCTACAGTTCCAGCTCATTTAGCTCGAACTTCAAATAAGGGCGATCGTGACGCCACGTGCATTGTCGTAAGTGAAGTAAAAGAAGCCGACTTCCACTAAACCAGATAAGGATGATGGAAATAGGTGAGTTATTTCTCATTTACCTAACACTGGTCCTGACCAAGTGTAAATTTATTCACAGATCAGAAGTTAATTTACGAGGATGATAGAAACAGCCAATCATCCTTGCTTCGTATTTTATATAGGGACAGCATTAAAAGAGATTTCGGTTACCCAAGATCCTAAGACACAGTATAACCTAAGAGGTTGATAGACACGTTTTGACTACACATTGCCTAAATAAGATAATATGCTGATACCCACTATTGTAAAATCATAGTCTTGGGTTCGTCAACCTAGACAAAAACGGGGACATCCGACAATTCGAATCCCTGCTACATTTTGAAAAAGCTGACAAGGCTCTTTCTGCCAAAAGGCTTTTGCTACCAAAACCTGTTGTATTTTTAAACAAAGAGAATCTTTTGAAAAACTTAAGTTTCTTCGAAAATATTTATGACAAACTTGAAGACCTACTTTAATAATAGGATTTCCATAAATCTTTTATCAATTTATCACAAATGGCCTGCGGCCATAGATCTGATTTCATATATTATTCTCAGAATTGTCAAAGACCCAATTCTTAAAAATGAACCTTGATAAAATATCGCCTTCAAACACATACATTTTCGAGGCTGAAGCCTTTTCAACGGCACTCGGGAAGGCATGCATTTTGGTCTTCGATCTCCAAAAAGGATGACCCCGAAAAAAGTTCATCCAAATCATTACGCCAGCCTTCTAGAGGATCAGGCGTCAAGATCAGATCTCCATCGAATGGAGTCCAGATTCCATTGTACCAAGAGCCTTTTTAGGCCTGTATTACAGTTACCACTCTCGAGGGGTGTGTACAATATCTATAATAATTGGGCATACGACAGTAAATGTCCCTTCAATTAAGAAATTTCTGAGCTTTAGGCTCTCAAAGAGACTGAGAAGTTTAACATCCTCTGCCCATACCAGCAAAGGAAACACTAACCAGTTACCACCCTCGAGGGGTATGTACAATATCTATAATAATTGGGTATACGATAGCAACCAGGCGTACGATAACCTACTAAGTAACCATGCAAGGATGTCCCTTCAATTACGAAATTTCCAAACTCGAGGCTCTCAAAGAGACGAGGAGAGGTCTAACATCCTCTGCCCACACCAGCAAAGGAAACACTAAATGATATGACCCTTTCATTCTATGTCGGTCAGTTAACTCTGTACAAAATACGTTGGTAAGAAACGAGAGTACCAAAAAGTTTTAAATTTATAAAAGGGTACCGCATTCCCTTTATCCAGAAACTCCAATCCGTCCTGCACGGTATTCGAGAGGACGCAGGTTCGAATCCTGCTCAAAACTGATAACCTTCCCACATTTAAATTTACACGGAACTCTGTTCAAGTCCCGTCCTGACAAAATTGTAAAATTTTCACTTTATGTTAAAATGCTATGGAAAACTTGACTAAGGTGGAATACTAATTGCTTTAAATACTTAACATCCATACAACGAACTCTTTTTAAAAAGGTTTCCTTTTTAACTGAAATGACCACATTGTGCAATGGTTCAAAAGATGAATGCTCAAGGCACTCTAAAACTAGTTCCTTTGTCACCAAGTTTGATTTCTCCACTTTTCCTAACTTCAAATAGCGATGGGTCATCCGCCCAGAATTCAGTTTTAGGACATTGTACGCCTTTGTGAAGCCAGAATAATTCTATCTTTCAGCATGTTCCGTTTACCAGATTTCCTCCAACCACGAGATTGAATGTGCAAAATACATCTCAGTCAAGCTTATTTTCATGGTAAAGCTGATGTAGTGTACATTATTCTTTCTCAGAGCACATTCTTGTCTTCCGCTCGGGTAAGCCGCACCCAAAACATTTTCGTTTCTCACCATCCGGGTGCCTCGATTTCTATAGAATAAGAGTATTCAAATTCTCGTCTACCTACACAAAATCTAATTTTGCGCATCAAAATCCTGTTACTCTTCACAAACACGTACAAATAGCCTTGAAAACTCTTCAAACCCAGGGATGGTTAGACAATTGAGAGAAAACAATAATAGGTTCCCGAAGAAACCTCTCATATCGTTATGCGATAGACATAGAACTACCTGAAAGTCCAATACCAAAAGAAAAGATATTAGACATAAAAGGAAGATTTATTTAATTCCAAATCAAAGAAACTTATTTCTTTTAAAGAAAATTCAAACTTGGTGGGTCTTTTGAATTTTTACCACTTTCGCAGTGCCTAGAGGTAGCTTTACCTCAGCGTCACATTCGGTCAATCCTCTAACCGACAACCCACTGAAGAAAATAGTAGTGCACGGAGTGGTACAAGTGGAACTCCAATAGTGGGTCCGCAATTACCGGCTCTCGACAATTTTACAAGCTTTCCATCCGAAATGCTTTCTTACCACGGACGCGTCAGATTTCGCTTGGGAGCCTAGCTAGAAAACATTTCTCTAACAGGCTCGAGGGCCCAGAATAACAAAGATTGCACTGCTTCAAAGAGAGATGTTAACAATCTTACACATGATTCGAAATCATATACCAGTACTGTGTTACAGTCTGTACTCATTCAAAGCAGTTGTAGTCCACCCCCCAGAGGGACGAGACCAAATCAATTGCCTTGACGAACCTAACTCGTCAGCTTGCGTGTAATGGTCCGACATCATATTGACTTCACCATACACTGCATTCCGAGCCGATACCATATGTATCAGCTCCTCCGAATATTTTTTGTGAGCATCCTTGCTTCAAACACCACTAAGGCAAGATTGACTACAAAAAATATTCCTATTATGAAATGGAGAACACTACATGATAGGCCTGTTTGTATTGTGTGGATATTACTTCCACCACCATTTTTAATAACCAAGATACTGTCACACCTTAATCGGTCAACAGGATTGTTTGTGGTGCCGCGATGGCACAAGGTATTAATAGAGGGCAGATCTCAAAGCGAGAGCTCTGTAAGTTCCATTCTTTCTGCAGAACCTGCAAAAGAACCTAATAAACATTATTTCTTTCCTTCTAATAAACACCTCGACAGGTCTCCCACCACCTCACATAGAGAATCTGTGGAGTAGTGAAATGTGGGGGGGGGGGGTGAAGAGGTAAATAACAGATATATATAAAAAAAAAAAAATATATAATCAAAAGCTTCTACTATTGAGCTCCTGGAGACCTACCTTATACCATACTTATAAATTTTAGAGTTTTAACCGACTTGCATTTTATTCATGATTATTATATAATACGATTCTGTTACATAAATCTGTTGTTGCTGTACTTGATAATACAGAAACCGCTAGTCAACCTTACATAGTTCGCATGTTTTGGTTAAACATATCTTGGTCGATCTCTTTGAAAAATCTAAAGAAAATTAAGTCACATATTGATTGATATTGGGATTGATGACTTAGTTAAATATTACCAAGTATTGATACACAGAGAACATTTTTCAAGTATCTCGTCATAGTGAATTTATGCTTAGGTCGCCGCATCCACGATCTAACTTTGCTCGATTGTTTTAACTCACGTCATAGGTACTACTTTAGGCCCGAATCAGAGTCCGAAACTGATCATTTTCATTTCAGACAATCTGGTTGGAAAACTATTGTAAACAAAGATAATACCTACGACTAATCAATTGAATCCTTTATTCTAGATAGAAATTAGGTTAATCAGAGTAACCGATATGAGACTACACAGTCAAATAGTTTACTTATGACTGTGAGAGGTACTCCAACAATTCTAGCCCCGGCACTACCCGGTCAGCAGCAGCTTCTAAGAATTGGTGGTGGTGGTAAGATTAAATTAATCCTAACACGAAGTAATTGACGATGGGTTGGTAATAATGTCAGCAACTACCACCAATCAAATATAATAATAATACGCAATTATTTAATCCTGTCAATAGAAGGAAACTTACTACTCCTTATATAAGATTCCTTATTTAGTCTATTTAAGATAACATATTAAGTTGTTTAATGTGGTAAAGATTATAAATTTAGATACCATACATACAACATTCTGTAATATTATTTCCTAAAAATAAATTAGAATCACATTGGCGTTTCCGTCACTCACCAGGCGAAAACAAACATTTCTCATTATATAAGCTTCGAATTACGGTCAAGTACTTTTAATAGCGGCGTTTTCCCTGAAAGAAAACGCATATTAAAATACTTACCTAATTCGAAGCTTACTTTTTAAATCTGCCTGGTGAATAAAAGCCAATGAGGACAAGATGGCGGCCATCTGCATTTATAAGTTCACAGGTGGCGCCCCCTGCTGGTGAGTCGACGGAAATACGTCATCAAACATGAGTAAGATAAGCCTACGGGTAACGGATATGCCTATCTCATTATATAAGCTTCGAATTAGGTAAGTATTTTAATATGCGTTTTCTTTCAGGGAAAACGCCGCTATTTTAAAATCACTGAGTGTAACAGCCTTTATCAGTAGAGAAATATAAATTTTATTTTTTCTATTTAATATCTGATCTATTTAACACGGGAAAATCTTTCCCTCTAAAAATTCTTTCCAAAAAATCAATACAAATGTTTCATGTTTTCTCAAAATTTTACTCGAGTAAGATAGTCGAAACAAGAAAGACTAAAAAGTGAAGTGATCATAATCAGTTGATATTGATGACTTTATCCGTCACAAAATACTTTTAAATTTCCTGTCGTAAACTTCCAGTTTACAAGAAACTAACGACTTTTTGAAGACCATCCATCTCAAAGTGTCAACTGCATTGAGTTAATAAAACGTAAATGCTTGTAAAAGGTTTAGTTGGGACTTTTGTCTGATAGGTACTGTTCTTGTGATATTATAACAGTAATTATCACGCCTTTATTCCCAAAGGGTAGGTAGAGAGGCACAGACACATTATTAGTTTTAGGTTCACGTACTTGGTGCTAAGCCTATGGACTCGCAAAATGGAAGTTTCACAGTGTGGAGACCCATCCGAGGACCTGTCACAGTAAAAGATGGTTACTGCAGTGATGGTTTAGAGAATACTGGGTCGCCTTAATAATGTTTTACCAGCGACTAGCGGACGTCACGCGGTTTCACCCGCTTAACTTCATTACCCGTGGGAATACGGGAATAAAATAGAGCTTATGACAGCCGGGGATAGTGTAGCTTTCAGACATATTATTTTCAAATCTATTCAGTTGTTTCGTAACACTAATCTTAGGATCAAAAAGACCGTAATAAAACAACCTGTATTTCAAGTCTAAAAAAATACATAACATTACATTTCGACTACATTACATTACTATAATTTCCCATCAGCTCAATCCTCTCACCGCACAATGGCTGACATTAAGAGCATACCTTATCGAAATGTAAGATACCTTGTATGAACTAGATTCCCAAGACAGCTGTCGCTAACATTACTATATAGCCACAATCATTTGAATAGACGTTACACTTGGTTAGATAACAGTTGGTTTAATGCGAGAGCTTATTGAAATTCTGACTAAGCGTTGCCGTAATAAGTGCCCATCTAGTGGGGACCAACATGAAATGTAGACAATAGAAACTGAGCCAGATTTGTGTAAGGAGAGTTCTTTACCAAAAATCGTTTTTTTTTTCTTCTTTTAGTATTTGCTGTTATGCCGGCAGCAAAAGTACGTCATCTGTGAAATCTCTATAATATTCTTGGTTTACTGGTCCTTAATAAGTGCGCTTTTATTGTCATGAGTTTTCATTATCATGCACTCCTCAAGCACGCGGAACGCGGGTAAGACAGTACGGTGATGCCGGCCTGGCCAACATGCGCGCGAAAACACGCATGACAATAAAATCGCCCTAAGGTTGGTAACTTTGAAAAGATGTTTATAAAATACAACTTAAAAGTAAGGGTACTTCACGCCGTTTCAGCTAGTAAGTAAAAAAATGAAAAGACGTCCGTTTACAATTTTACCACGTATTCGTCGTTTATCACACAAACCCTGACTACGTACGTGTAATACGAAATTGAATAGCATTATGTTAGAAGTGTTGAATACCTCTTAATCTACGTACCTATATATCGTTAAGTATGTGCAGGCCCCATGTGGCGACACGGGGTCCTGTAATGCGGCGAATAAGAGTACAAAATGTCGCCACCCCAATACATCGCGTAAGAGGCGACTACGGGAACACTTTCGCCAAAAGATCCATTGCATAGAGAAGGAATGCTCTAAATGAAACCCGGTTGTCAGTAAAATGCAAAATCGTTAAGCCAAGTTGAATACCTTTTGGTCCGCTTAAAAATTTCAACTGCGGATCGCGGCGACCTACGCCTGTCTTTTTCAATACGGCTACAGGCTCACTACCTATAACTTGGGACATAAAACAAAAAGGTGAGATGTAGGCAGATACTATGCCTCTGCCTACCCCTACGGGGATAAAGGCGTGATAATATAATATATGTTATAGAAAGTTTAAAATATCGAGATCAAAAGTATCCCAAAATCTTTCCTCGGGTTATAAGCTCAGAATGTGCCAAGTATCATTCAAATTGATCGGTAGTTTTGGCATGATATTTATTCATGAACAGACAAAAACAAATTAAATAACATTTTCTGCGGCCCTCTACAATTTTATTATATGTATAGATTTGCAGAGTTTTGTTATATGTATAGTTCTAAAATTGCTTTCTATTTTTATTAAAAATTTTCTTAATATTCTCGTGCGTAATACAAATAACTTGTAATTAGCAAGCAGCGTAATTTTTAATTACTTTTTGTTACCATCAAATTGTAATTTATCGTTGCGTGTGTTACCAACAACAACAATTACTAGACATAAACAAACAGTCGAAGCTCGAGGCAATCTTTATTAAAATTAATGTAGATCAAATCCATTGCGGCATTACTGGAAAAGTTATTAGCTACCTGAAAACATGAGCTTTACATAGCAACACATTTTTCTATTTTCAAATCATTTTTTTCGCATAATTTTCTTAGTTTAAATAGAAACTTTGAAACCCTTAACAAGATGCACTTTAAAGGGCATCACAAAGTTGCTTTCTTAATTACTTTACACTTGAGACCTATGGAAATATAAGTAGAGAGGTCATGTTATTTCTATTTGATTAATCAATCAACAATCGTAATAATTCTTGTCCTGAGAAACTGATTCAGGATACTGATAAAACAAATTATTTTATACTTTACATAATACTGATTTGCCAAAAAGTAAAGTGAATTCACACCAAAGAGCACTGAACGGTTTATATCTCTTTAATGGAATTCGCGGTCGCCATGACTCCAGGACCTCGACCACAAACGACTTGCACAAACATCATTTAGTATCACCACTTCACTATCAAGTTCCTAAAGGTATTTTACCACCTCGAAAGTAGACTTGACAACACGACGTTAATTAGTACGACATTAATAAACATCTTTGCTCCGCCCGCCACTCAGGTTCAAAGTCCTCAAAATGCAAGCGCCCAAACACATTGAAATTAAAAGCTTTTAACACACAAATCAGTAGAAGTACTTCTCAAGGACTCTCCCGTTCTTTTGAGTCTCACAAAGGGCCGATTAATTGTTTAATTCATTTTAGAAACACGTTCTCCTTTCAGAACGCAGATAGTAGGTATTATTTCGTTTATGTTTAGACAAGGCTATTGTGACAGAGATAAGTTTGTTTTATAAATCTGCCTGTTTTTGAGGGGACAAAATTTTAGTTAAAATAATATTGTAGAATTTGGACCTTCTCAGTTACGTTTTCAGATTTATTATTTAAAGATCTTGGAATGGCTAGAACTGCTTAAATGATTAATGTTCTACAGTAAAGTACTACCGCGGCCTGGTTAGAAATTCGAGCTTTTTTAGGTAAACATAGCCTAATCTGTTAGATGAGTTACATTTTATTTTAAGATCATGGCCACAGCTTTGTTTCTTGTACTGCCTGCGGACGGTCAAGACTTCATGTCACTGTTTTCTGTGACTAAGACTTAGAAATAAGCCTCTACTCTCACTGCCGCTGGCACAGAATCAATCTAATGAGTACTAATATTCTGTTCGCAAATGAAGAGGATTGGTGGATATTTTTTATGACCTAAATTCTCCACCAATACCTAAATTAATAGCAAAAAAATCGCATTTGGCTCTGTATGTGCACACGTTTTGCCGATAAGGCGAACGACGCGAAGAGTGCCGCGCCGCGCCGATCTACGTCGTATGTGGGTTGAAAGTATACTTCCATATATTCTATTTCTCGCACAAATTAACAACATTATTCTGTCCTCGACGTCGTCTGCGCAATGCTTTATGAAGCAAAAATGTTATCCTCTGCCGTTTGTAAATAAGGGTAGTAAGGAAGCAAACATGTATAAAATCTTTATGGAAAATAAGACTGATGGCTATTTTAAGTATCGTGGGGAAAATTTAGATTTCCGTTGTCTAAAGGGCGCGTCCGTTCTGTGAGGGGAATGTAAACAAGCATTGTCATCACAAGGGATTTAGAAATAAAAATGTTTTAATATAAAATTAATATTCTGTTGTGTTTGAAAGTTGAAAATTATTTTTAATACGTTTGAGGTAAATTTATCTATGTAGGAATAAATTTTGCCCTAGAATCCGGTGGGAAGAAAATGATACAGTTGTCCCGACACGGATTTTTTCAATGGAACTAGTGAATTTACTGGCTTTCGGCGTCATTTTTAATGGTCTAACAAGAAAACAAAGAACTTAACTAATACTAAATTAGCTAAATAGGATTTAGTAATATAGACTAGTAACTTTTTTTTACGTGTGGCAATCCTACATGGATTCTATGCCGGTCCTACCGACTAAAACCACACGATGTCCTACAACTGTCTATGGCCGGGAGTCCCAGGTAAGCCCTCGGAAGGATGTCCCAGGGCTCTCGGCAGACTTTGGCGATCACTTCAAGCTCGCCCATGGGGTTCAGGTGCTATTCCGCGTCTGGGGAGATGGTTCGGGTGTTAAACCGCTACTTGGGAAAGGCGGGGGGGGGGGGGGGGGGGGGTTAGGTACTGTCTCACCACTATGAGGGGCAAGAGATATTCGCCATCGTCTTGGCCTGGTTCTGTAAAAACGCCGAGCAGCCAGCTCACCGTTCTCAGGCCCCCGGTCATGGAGGTCAGTAGTCTTGGATGTATAGCAGCATGCGACGACCTCGCCGCACTAGACTGTTAACTTAGTTTCATTGTAACACGGTAAATCTATATGCGGGTATCATGCACGTATTTTTGTAAATAGATTAAAAGATATCTTCCAAAAATAATAAAATGAATGTAACTCATTAAAAAATTCGGACGCTGCTAACTGACAAGAGCATCTACCAACACTGATATTTATTATTTAGGTGCATTATTCAGAAATTAAGGAACAATAATTTCTTTTATTATGTAAAAATAGTGGAACATATTTCAGTGCATGATAACAAGTTTTACCCAAGCTTGAAAGCTTTGAAAAGTTTACTATACTGTAGAACCTCAGAAGAAACACAGAGATATCATCACTTCTTCTTTATTTTTCACATAACAAATAAAACTTATACACCACGTGGCACAAGGAAGAACATTGCAACAGTGTCTGGGGCTTGCGACCCATACAAGCAGGTTTAGGGTGGCCACCTTACTATGCGCATAAACGATCACCTTCCACCGTCAACAATGCTCCCCATTGCCCAATTACACTTTTACGTTTCTATCTAGCGACGTGTAGTTTACGACTGAGCCCCACAAAATGGCGCTGTCGCTTTTTATTAACAATCCCCACCAGTTGAATTCTCAACCTACCTTCATTGCCATTGCAAAAATCCAGGCAAAACAATGAAACCTTACAATACTTTAAAAAACACCATCCCTTATTAAACAACTGGTACAATTCCCGAAGTGTAGAAATTATTTTAACATGTGTTACTTATTGCTCAGAGAAGCAGCAACATTTATGTTTTCGAAGGTAGTAAAAAGTCCTATTAAACAAATAATGTAAATGAGATCTATGATAACATCTACTATAAGCCACGCAATATTCATACGTCATTAAACCTGGAATTGCGGTCTAGGCTTTATGGCATCTTTTGGGACTTAAATGGGCCCCTTTCAATTTATGCTCAACAACTCATTTCCGTAGCGTCTCCAATAGTTTGTTTGAATGTAATCAATTTGATTGAAATGTAAATTTAACTTTCAATTTACCTTACCAGTTTGATTCAATACATGGTCGAGGTAAGAAGACTAGCATCGAAACAGTACCTACAGGCGGTGTCGAGTTTCTCCACGATTTTAAAAATGTATCTCCTTCGATTTGTACTCTGGGAAATTATATTCAACTAGCTATTCCCGCGGTTTCGCCTGCGTACATTTTAATCGACAACGGTTATTTCTCATATTTTGCGCCCAGAGCACTCGTAAAGGGTAAAATCCAATAGAAGTTTCTTTCCGCGTATTCTTTGATTGTAGAATGAGAGCCTTATCATTTTTCTATCCAAAAAAATTACAACCCATTGCATACACATAAAAAAAGTATATTTGAAACATATTTCACAAAACTCAGATGAAACTGAACGTTCATTCTCTACGTCACCCCTAAGGTCACTCTATGACACTCGAGGGACATGTCAGAGTGATTTATACGTAGCTGAGACAACTTTTTCATTAATTACTTTTTGACTCCAGATGGAAAAAAAATTCATCGTTTAATTTTTTTATTCAGAACCTCATGCTTTCCACAAGTTAGAGTGTCTCGTTAGACTCTTGACACTTTAAAAAGAGGTAGACGGCACTTTAGATGTGTAATGATTAAATATGAAAACTTAAAATCCATTTGATAATAGATAATTTAAATGTAATTGAATTTTAAGTAATTGTGTACAGAGTACTCAGTACTAAGTAGCGTTACTAAAACTGAAAATATCTACGAGACGTGTATATTTTCCTTAAAATATTGATGATAATATTCGAGGTAGAAGAGAGAGACTGAGGTAGAGGCTTATTATAAGCCGAACTGAGGACGTGATTCAAGTATTTTCACATTCATTGGCTATAAATTTAATATTAAGGATAGTAAACAGCCATGTTCATTCTTTACCTTGTACAGAAAAAGATGTGGCGCCATTCACTTTTGACTCGGGAACTTTGAAGTTCAGTTTCTTACTTATTTGTTTTGCCCAACATATGAGACTGTTTAGTAACAGCGCTAATTGGTTAGGATAGTTCGATATTTTTTACAAGTTTTTGTAGTACAATTTACTAGTAATACTATTTGTATAATTGTACTACCTTGCTTTACTAAATTTTGGCTTGTGTCCTAAATTTCAAAAATTGTTTAATTCTGTAGCTTTATATTTATTATGATCACGAAAATGTATTACTTTGATTTAAAACAATAATTTACATGGGTAATTTATTCTGCGACTTGAAAAATGAATTCCAATTTGTTTCGAATACGTTCCTAACTGTCATGGCGCCTTGTGACGTCACTTGTTGCCAAACAAAACAAAAAGTAAATTTTCATTTTAGGGGGTATAATATTCCAGCTAACGAAAATAACAGGTAACGCTTTTGGTTCAGACAAAATCCATCGTCATATTTCATGAAAACGTACGAGAATCAAAACAATTTACACAAGATGACACGACTGTCAGAGTGAGATAAACGTCAAAGAAGCAAACTGTGACGTTGTAGCATTTATTTTCTATAGATGCAGTATTTAGGATGTGAAAGCAGCCTTATCGAGTTATCTTTTTTTAATCGGTTGTCAGTGGTGACATTTCTGCTGTCAGAATGACAGGATGTCATAAGTTCGGTGACGAAGCGTTTCGCATTTAAAGGAAGGGGTTTTGTTAAGATTTTTCGTGAAAGACAGGACTTTTGACGGAGACCTGCTTTGGGGTAGTTGGAGGTCCTTTGGCTTTTGCTCTGAGACTGTGCCGCGAATCAGTTTTTCGCTCAAGCGCGATTATTTGTTGCCTCGCATGGTCTAGCGGGCTGTGATTGGGTTGCTGCATTGCATCTTACTACATTTTACCCCGAAAACTGGGTTTTTTACTACGGGGCTAGTTGCCGGATAAGATATTTGGTGCCGCACCTATAAGTTAGTGGGCTGCACGTGGTACGACAACGTGGAAGTGCGGACTACACGAGCTTCTCATGTGAGAGGTATCTGCCGTCATCACCTGGCAGTAACAACAGGCAGTCACTCTCACTCAGCTCACTCTGCAGGCCAGTAAATCCACTACTTATGTGTAGCTTAGTAGCATAAGTACCTAAGCACTGACTATACTTCTGTGTACCTGTGATATTTGTGTCTATCAGTGAATAAGCTCTCTGTGTGTCTCTGTGTATCTCTGTGTTATATAAATATATGTGTGTACACCCTACCTGACTGTTTTCGTCAGAGCCCTGGCCTACCCTTGCACGCACACTGGAATCTCTGTAGTAAGGCGCCCTGGGAAAGAGTTCTCTGCATAGCTACCTCGCGCTAGTTGGTGAGTAACACTGATCATCACTGTGTTATAAAATTGGCTCCCAACGTAGTGGCAAATCTCTGGGTCTACTCTGCGGTAGCCTCAGTCTAGTGTGTGTGCATAGGTGGTTACCTCTGGCGAAACCATCCTGGTGAATCGTCCGAGACGCTCCAGGACGTTAATTGGTGGTGCTAGCAGCTAAGCACAAAACCTTCCCTTTCGTCTTCTTCCAGCTTCCTACATCTTTGGCTGGAAAAGACACAAAATTCTAAATTCAAAAATTTAAAATAGCTGTGATTTTGGAAAAACTTTTTGATTTTATTTGGCATACCCACTTCTTTTCTTATTGTGTTTCTTTTCTTTGTTATGTTCCTTTTTATGGTGCACACATATATTTATTGTAATATTATATTAGCATAGATTAATATATTACATATATTATTCTATAGCTTCACCTCTGTGTTAACTTAGTGAATTTCACTCTGTGTAATTATAATTTTTTTTTGAAGGTATGTTGATACCTTGTAATTTTAATTATTAACCTGAACTGTGTTATCAGAAAATTTAGAAACTTTTCTCTCTTAATATACCCTTAATCTTTGTTAAATTCTAAAAGTCAATTTGAAACATAATTACCTAACTTAGTACACTTTGTTGTAACTCAATTTACATTTTTACTTTGTAATTGATCCCTATCTGTGCCATTTTATCTTTATAATTGTTGTAAGTAAATTTTTACATAATGGCACAGATGAAAAAATATATAAATTATTTAAGAAAGGATGAACTTGCTAACGAGCTGTCCCACATGGGTATTTCAGTGGAACCGGAAACAACAGTGTCTGGCCTTCGGAGTGAGCTAAGAACGGCACACCGACTCGTCCGTCGAGGTAGCATCAAAGCGAGTGCTCCGGTACCCGCTGATGCACCGGCTGAGCTCTCGATCTGCCTTCCAAGAGTCTCCGAGCTGGAGGAGGCTATTCAGTCAGGTGACATTTTCATTAATAAAGGTGGTCGTCTTAGGGTGTCCATCAGAGCCAACTACTTATTGAGTAGGTTAGCTCGTTGTGGTCTGGATTACCCCGACCTGGTGGATATTCGTGGTAGGCTAGTGAAGATCATCGCTAGGGCTGAACCCAGTAGTGATTCTGAATCCGAAGGTTCGGATGATGATGGTGATGATCCTTCGGGTCGTGACCAGGTGGAATATACTTCACCAGTAGTGAGAGAGGACCGCTCGGTGCGAGCTAGTTCAAGTAGGAATAGTTCTACATGTAACATAGTGTATAAAGAACGTCCCCTTAACTTATGTTCATTTAACTTAAAATATGATGGTTCTACTTGTGTACGTGTGTTTTTAGAGAGATTAGAGGAACTTAGATGTGCTCGGGAGGTTACTAAGCCTAGACTCCTTATGGCTTTCTCCGACCTGTTGGATGGACCGGCTTTGTCTTGGTTCCGTACAAACAAAGCTAACTTCATCTCATATGAGGATCTTATTAGTGAGCTTAGAGATACCTTCGATATTCCTGATTATGATTACCGCCTCAGGAACGAGATAAGACAGCGTACACAAGCCCGCTCTGAGTCCTTGGTTAACTATATATGTACAATGCAAGCCATGTTCTCAAGGTTGTCATGTAAGATGCCCAGTGAGGAACAGCTGGACATTCTCATGCACAACATTAGACCTGACTACATGAAGGAACTGGCCTTGCATGATGTCAACTCTGTAGATGACTTGAGACGTTTGGGTAAGCGCTTGGAGCTTGCGCGCACTAGGGCAGACGCTTTCCATGAGCCTGCTCTTGACAAGTTTGAGATTACATCTGACTTACACCAGCTTAAGAACAAAGGTGTACAAAAGCCCGCTAAGCAGGTGTCTGCAGTGGAGACGCCGGTTACCCCCCACGATCGCAAATGCTTTCGTTGCGGCGGGGGCGGTCACACTGCATACAGCTGCACACAGTCAAGGGAGCTGGTGTGTTTCCGGTGTGGTCTCAAAGGAGTCAAGACCCCAGACTGCTCACACTGTACTAGCAAGTCAAAAAACGCGTAGGCCAGGGCCTTATTAGGAACTCTGTGCATCACTCTGTATCTGAGTCTATTTCTGATAAGGTCCTGTTTCCTAAACGGGATAGTGACATTAGACCGTATCTAGTTGTTAAGGTTTTAAATTTAAATGTCTTAGGCCTTCTAGATTCCGGTGCCTCCTGCTCTATACTAGGTAAGGGAGCGCACCGCATCTTCTTGGAACTGGGTTTTGATCTTGTGAGTATCAATCCTACTTTTCGTATTACAACTGCAGACAGCACTCACTTGCAATGTCTGGGTTGTATCTCTTTGCCAATTGAGTACAATTCGGTTATCCGAGTTGTCAAGTTCTATGTTGTCCCAGGTATAACCACCTCCATGATATTTGGAGTGGATTTCTGGCAACAATTTAAGTTAAGTGATAAGTTAATTTTACAAAATATTAGTCTTGATAGCTTTAGTGATAATAATCCTATAGAGTCTGTGTCCCTTAACGGTGGCCTCGAGGATTACGACAACCTGACAACTAAACAAAGGTGTGTAATCAACAAGGTCATTGAAAAGTTCGACTCGTTGAACACTGATAAGGTGGGTTTAGGTCGGACCTCACTTGTGCACCATGTCATTGACACTGGTGACAGCAAGCCGATCAAGCAGCGTTATTATCCGCTCTCTCCCCTTAAGCAGAAGGCCCTGGAAGCCGAGCTGGACCGAATGCTGGAGATGGGAGTAGTGTCCCCGTCTCAGTCCGCCTGGAACTCTCCAGTGGTCATGGTGGAGAAGGCGAACGGCGACCTCAGATTGTGCTTGGACTCTCGCAAGCTGAACTCTGTGTCTAAGAGTGACGCCTACCCCTTACCCTATATCAATCAAATCTTAGACCATCTTAATAATGCTAAGTATTTAACCTCTGTAGATCTGAGTGCGGCCTACTGGCAGATTCCATTCGACTCACTCCTGTCTGCTGAGAAGACTGCTTTTACGGTTCCCCGGAGAGGATTGTTCCATTACAATTCCATGTGCTTCGGTCTTGTCGGTGCCAGTGCCACGATGCAACGCCTCATGGACCGTCTGTTTGGTCCCGAGTTCGACAACAAGGTATTTGCGTTTCAGGATGACATAGTCTGTGTGTCCAGCACCTTTGAGGAGCATGTAGAGCTCTTACATAGAGTCTATCAGCAACTCAAGGATGCTGGCCTAACTATTAATATGAAAAAATCCCACTTTTGTCGGAGTGAACTCAAATACCTGGGGTATTATGTGGACAAACATGGCTTACGGACAGACCCGGGTAAAGTTGAGGTTATCCTCAACTATCCCACCCCTTCTAACCCTAAGGAGGTTAAGAGATTTCTGGGAATGGCCGGCTGGTATCGTCGCTTTGTTAACAACTTCTCGAAGATTAGTAAACCTCTGTGCAAACTCACTTCTACGAACCTTAAGTTCGAATGGACCCCTGAGGCTGAACAGTCCTTTAACCTGCTAAAGTCAGCCTTGGTTTCTGCCCCTATATTAAAAATGCCTAACTTTGAGATGCCCTTCCGCATTCTTAGTGACGCGTCAGCTTACTCAGTTGCTGCTGTACTGACACAAACTCACGATGGTGTTGAGCACCCTATCGCCTACTGTAGCCGTTCTCTCAACAAGAACGAGGTGAACTACAGCACAACTGAGCGAGAACTTCTGGCCGTGATTTTCGCTTTGGAACAATTTCGACAGTACGTCGAAGGCCAAAAATGTACGGTCGTCACGGATCATTCATCTCTTCTGTGGTTCCATAAGCTAAAAAATCCCACGGGTCGTCTAGCACGTTGGAGCATGAGGCTCAGTCAATTCGATTTTGACATAGAGCATCGAAAAGGTAAAGACCACGTTGTACCTGATGCTCTGTCTCGTATCAAAATTGATTCCCTCGATGCAGTACCCACTAAAGACCCGTGGTATGACCACACCATGAATAGTGTTCGGAAGAACCCTAGGAAGTCACCAAATTATGACATTCGTGACAACCTTCTATATAGGTTAACTAAAAATAAATATTCTTTGACTTCAGACTTTGACTGGAAGCTGGTGGTACCTCAGGAGGATCGCTTGCCCCTGCTCTCTAAGTACCACGATGACACACTTAGTGCCCATGGTGGCGTTTGGAAGACGCATAAAAGGTTAGCCCTAAATTATTACTGGCCCAAGATGTACGAGGACGTCAAAGAATATGTTGGGAATTGCGAAACATGCAAGCAGTACAAACCCGTAAATACGTCTCGTCCCGGCCTAATGGGTAGTCCGAAGCGGGTTTCGAAGCCATTCGAAGCTATCTCTGTCGATCTGCTTGGTCCCTTTCCCACTTCGAGCAATAGAAACGTACACCTGATCGTGGTCTCCGACTACTTTAGCAAATACGTCATGTTGTGCCCTGTTCGGGTGGCCACAGGCGCTGTAGTCGCGAGGTTCATAGAGAAGAGTGTGTTTCTCGTGCACGGAGTCTGCAAGACTATTTACATGGATAATGGCCCTCAGTTTGTGAGTAAGCCATTTAAGGATCTGTTGGCTAAATACAATGTACCTAATATATATTATAACCCTAGGTATCATGCCCAAACTAATCAGGCGGAACGAGCTATTCGTAATGTGGTTCAAGCGATCTCATGCTATGTGAAGTCACAACACAAGTCTTGGGATCAGTTCTTGGTTGAGATACAGTGTGCTTTAAACACTGCAGTTAACGAAGCAACTCGTTTCACCCCTTACTTTTTGGTACATGGTAGGGAATTTATTGGGGATGGAGTGCTGTACAGGCAGACAGATATCGCGTGCCATCCTACTTCAGTCTCTGTAGACGATCCATCAGCCTTCGGTGTCAAGCTGAGAGAAATACAACTCATTTACGACCAGGTGAGGAAACATTTGAACGTTGCCCACCAGCGTAATGAAAAGTATTACAACCTCAGAAAAAGGCATGTAGAGCTGAAAGTGGGACAGATAGTTTACAAACGCACGTTCTACCTGTCCAACAAGGCCAAGAATTTTACTGCTAAGCTAGCTCCTAAGTTCCTTAAATGTGTGGTGACTGCTAAACGATCCCCTTTAGTATATAGGCTGTCAGATCTGGACGGTAAGGATCTTGGGGAGTACCATATCAAGGACATCCTGAAGTATCAGGAGGAGCAGTCTCCAATACCTAACGTAACTACATAGCACTGTTTCTCTAGTTTATTAAACCAGTGCTATGTGATCATTATGTAAGACTATTTTAATCTTTTGTTTGTATTTCTATATGTGTACGTGACTTTAAATTGTCACGTTGTAGTTTCTTCTATGCACCGCACCGAGCGTTTTTCTCTCATTCGCTTCTTAGTACTCTACATTATCCTGAGAGCTTGGGTAGTGTTAGGGTATCGGCAGTGAGTAAAGGGAGCATTCGTTTTCTATGAAGGGCATTAGACTCTAGTTACTTAGCCTAACCGGTACACGAGTCAGTGTCTAGTTAGGTACATAGGAGGATCTTTCTTTGGTATTGTAATGGTCGTAGTCAGCTGGTGTTTGAAGGACCTAGCTGGTTGTCTTTGTTTATTAGTCAGTACTTTTCTGTTTTCTTTATTGTGTATTTCCAGCGTGTCATATCCGCAGGAAATACTATTAAAGGGGGGGTGGTTGTAGCATTTATTTTCTATAGATGCAGTATTTAGGATGTGAAAGCAGCCTTATCGAGTTATCTTTTTTTAATCGGTTGTCAGTGGTGACATTTCTGCTGTCAGAATGACAGGATGTCATAAGTTCGGTGACGAAGCGTTTCGCATTTAAAGGAAGGGGTTTTGTTAAGATTTTTCGTGAAAGACAGGACTTTTGACGGAGACCTGCTTTGGGGTAGTTGGAGGTCCTTTGGCTTTTGCTCTGAGACTGTGCCGCGAATCAGTTTTTCGCTCAAGCGCGATTATTTGTTGCCTCGCATGGTCTAGCGGGCTGTGATTGGGTTGCTGCATTGCATCTTACTACATTTTACCCCGAAAACTGGGTTTTTTACTACGGGGCTAGTTGCCGGATAAGATATTTGGTGCCGCACCTATAAGTTAGTGGGCTGCACGTGGTACGACAACGTGGAAGTGCGGACTACACGAGCTTCTCATGTGAGAGGTATCTGCCGTCATCACCTGGCAGTAACAACAGGCAGTCACTCTCACTCAGCTCACTCTGCAGGCCAGTAAATCCACTACTTATGTGTAGCTTAGTAGCATAAGTACCTAAGCACTGACTATACTTCTGTGTACCTGTGATATTTGTGTCTATCAGTGAATAAGCTCTCTGTGTGTCTCTGTGTATCTCTGTGTTATATAAATATATGTGTGTACACCCTACCTGACTGTTTTCGTCAGAGCCCTGGCCTACCCTTGCACGCACACTGGAATCTCTGTAGTAAGGCGCCCTGGGAAAGAGTTCTCTGCATAGCTACCTCGCGCTAGTTGGTGAGTAACACTGATCATCACTGTGTTATAACGTCACACTTTCCGATGGGTGTTTGATGTCACGTGACTGAATGCCTATTTTTTCAATCTTATTTTCTCAAAATAATAGTAATCGTTATTATTTAAATATTAGACATAGTCGTTAGAAACACATCAATCAGATTTATTCTTAGTGGACACAGGCCTATATCATAAGACAATATCACAGTATTCAAAAACAGTACAACATACATTCTTTTTAGAGCACCTTCAAATTAGAGCCGTGACGTGAGGAAGAACTGCAGTAGCGCTACTTTGGTGTGCTAGCTGCGCCACAACTATTTTTCATACAATTTCTGCTATGTCATGTCAATGTATGCAATATCGATTATGTAGCGAGGAAATCAAAACTTTTCAGGAAGATCACCGTAAAAGGCCTCTAAAAGAAATAGTTTATTCTTACCTAACTAAAAACTATTTTGCCAACAATTTTTGTGATTAATTAGGAAATAAGTAATCATAAAATATTATTGTTGTGACCAACATCACTAGAATTTACTGAAGCAGTTATGACGCGTATCTACGGCGCAGCGCCACATACGCACCATTTTGTAGCGCTTATTTTTGGTAGCGTGACTGCAGCGCATCTTCATGCTTCAAATTTGAAGGCGCCCTTTGCTCACCTATTCTTGTGTTTCTACGATGAACGTAATGTCTGCTCTTTCAATCGCTACGAAAACTGTCAAACTGTACCGTAGCAGACGCATCGGCCCCGTATTCAGCTGCGATTACGATTCTGTTCATATTCAAATAATCGAAATACCTGATTTGGGCAGTCACAACCGCAGGGACTTAGGTTTTTTTTATACTACTTAGGTGGCAGACAAGCTTGCGGCCCACCGGAAGGTTGGTTACCGTAGCCTATAGACGTTTGCAACACCAGAGGCGCTACACACGCGCTGCCGACCGCGACCTGGCGCAGGTTGTGACGACCCACAGTTGAAATTTTTCAAGCCGCCCGTAAGGCCTTCAACTTGGCTTAACGACTGTCATTTTACTGACAACCGGGACCAACGGCTTATCGTGCCTTCCGAAGCACGGAAACGCTCGTAAATAAATGTCACAAAGTGGTCCACGTGGTGGTCACCCATCCATATTCGGCCATAGTAAATGTTGCTTACTGCAGTGATCATTTACAGAACACTGAGTCCGCCGGGCCACGAGCGCTTCAAAAGTTTCTTAAAGTTACATAGGAATAAAATTACTTTCCTTAGGTACTTGAGTAAATGAACACATTATATTGATAGTTCTATGGAGGCAGCATGTTTAAGTCTGGAATGTTATGTCTTCCACCCCGTAGGCAGTCTAGCTAAGCGCAAAGACAAGCGAACCTTGATTTTCTTTATACGACAGGGTTCTGTATTTATACTGGGGCTGGATGTGGAAGGTGCAGGGACGTGTGTTGTGGCGTAAACTAAACGATGCCTATGTCCAGCAGTGGAATATTGATTGATTAATTGATATTTATATCATGGAACAAACATAATAGTAACACACTCTTTTATCACAATTAGCTACATAATTTAGAACAGACCCTTACCACGCGTCAACCATATAATAGATCGTAAAAAGTTTGTGCCACTACTAAAAAGTCCGTAAAATAGCGTCAATGAGATTTTAGAATAAAAGACCTTTGTTATCCGAACTGCGTACAAAGGTGTTGACAAAAGGCAAGTTTTACTTATAGCTATAGGTGTTGTATTTATAAGAAGATTGATTATGCAATATTAAACATTTTTTTTTAATTTCTGTCTTATACTGTAATTTAAATCTGAAGTAATATTACGAAGAGTACATTTTTTTTGTACTTGATGAACTCTAAAAATACTTATCCTATTAAAAAAATTCTTTTAACATTATAATCTGTACTATTCCAACTTACTTTTTGTTATCGATATGTTATGTACATCAAGGAATAAAATTTAAACATTGTAATAAAAGATAAACGCTTCAATAGGTAATATAATATGAATATCTACATAATGAATTGTGGAAGATATAGAACTGAAGACACAATAGTACAAGCCACTTGAGATCATTAGAAAACTGCGTGACATGGTATGAACAAAAAATGTAAAAATAGTTAAGTTGTAGGATTAATCAACCTGTACCTACAATGTAAAGTATTTTCCCCAAGTCACCGCTCGTTGCGTGTTGTAACTTAAACCTTTATGTTGAAACTAGTAATTTTCTACATGAACTAACCCGCCTACCGTTCAATAAATATATGTACATTTTGATACTAGTTCTTCTTTTTAAGTAAACTTGGACTATTTGATTATATTTCTTTGGACTGTAGGTGGATAGGTGTTTAATACTCGGCAAGTTAAGTCTTATAGGTATTGACCTAAGACAATACCTATAAGACTTAACTTGCCGAGAGAGAGCTCTCAAGCTTACAATGCTGTTGAAAGTATTCCAGCTTAAGTCATCTTTATACGTAACATGTATCTCTGTGTACATAAAAAACATAGTCACGATGGAACTGCGACTAATCAAAGATATTTTGTATGTTGCTGGTTTTATACGACTGAGGCCATAATGATAGTTTCATTTTAAAACCTTACGCAAGCAAAATTGCGCACGTCAGCCTAAATTTGAAAGCAGAGCTTTAAATACTTACTTACTATTCATGTTTCATTTATATTTTAGTGCCTACAT
Organism: Miltochrista miniata; assembly: GCA_933228765.1. Taxonomy (NCBI): domain Eukaryota; kingdom Metazoa; phylum Arthropoda; class Insecta; order Lepidoptera; family Erebidae; genus Miltochrista; species Miltochrista miniata. The sequence goes on along the minus strand of OW121749.1, from coordinate 4,272,818 downwards.
TGTCGATCCTAGTATATTTATAATATTAGAGTTATTATCACTTAAATTTTATGCCTATTATGGTATATTTTACAACCTTGTTTCTCCCTCGAGTTTCGTCGTCAGAAAATCTAATTACCTAGCGACTGTCAACACAAGAGGTCTCTCAAAAATAATAAAAAAAATCTTGGAGCGCTTTATGATGAGGTAATGACGGAGAAAAAGTTGCGTAGTCACGCGCCGCGCCTCTCGTGCATGCAGCTAAATTATGATTAGCCTTATAATAATATCAGTACAGTACCTATCTTAGGGATTTTTGAGAGTACAGATTTTACACACTTAGAATTTTCATTTTCAAATAGAATACGCCAGCAAATTTAAGGGTAGGTACAGGCATATTATTAGTCGATATCTCACCAATCTATCCCAGTAGTGAGCCTTTTACGGCATATAGGCGCATGAAATGATACCCGCTGATAAAATTCTTTAGGCCGCCCACATATAGCTTTCAAATTGACTTACAGTGACTGGCAACCAGAATCTAGGTCTTTCAAAGCGTTTCCATTGCTCTTAAAAGAAAGTAGTACAAAGTGGTCACCCAAATGAGAACAATCATATCGTAAAAAGCTTAACTCAACGATCGCTTTACAAACGCCATTCGATATGATAACCGTAATCTTGAATAATGTAATAAATTCTTATAGGCACAATAAAATGAGCCTTGACCTTAAAGCGTGATTCTGTCATAAAGATTGCATCATTAGCTAAAAGAGAGAAGTGCTTTTCTGTAACGACCACTATTACCAATCCAGTCGGGTCCGTTTTGCGATAAAACGTTTTCCCGACGGCGTTCTAAGGCGATTGTTAAGGAATTGAAGTTGACAGCTCCATTATAAGCTTTTCTATATTGTTAGCTGATTCAGGGTTTGAATAAAATAATATTTAACATGTATAAAAGTTATTTTCGATATATAATCTACATAGTACCTTTATTTAAAGATGTTTAAAGTAGAACTGGCAAACACATGGAATGTTACCTGTGTGTATTGACCACTTTTTTATGATGCAGCCGCTTCATGATGATATTTACTTGACGGTATTATTTGAAAATAATAAAATCCCCTACAAATGACCCTTACAAAACATGTAAATTAAAATACTTGTTTTTTACAGTATGCGATTAAAAAAACTTTTATTTGTTTAAGTAGGATGACGCCAACGGCTCTGCCAGCTTGGAAAAAGATGGCAGAGCCGCGATTTGGCCAAATTGACGCCGCTACTGATGAAATCCTTGGCGTATCTAGCGATTGGACGCCACTCTCACAGTCCATAAGACTTCTGACAGTGGTCCTCAAGTTGGCGGCTTTGTGATGTGCCTCTTCACGCTCCGCTTGAAAAACCCGGAATTGTAAGACGAGGGAAACACGTGTGCGGGCAGGTCGTTTCGGGGTTTTATAGTTCGACAGAGGAAAGATCTTTTGAAACGCTCAGTTCTGGCGAAGAGAGAGAGAGAGTAACAAACGTCCATACTTCCATACAGCTATACTTACAAACTTTCTCACTTAAAATTTATAAGAGTAGTGATAGTATAATATTATGTTTAAAGTACATTAGTAATTAAGCCCCGTGCTTAAAATATAAAATACAATGTAAACTGAATAATTTTCAATCACTTTTAATTAGCAGCAAACACATGAACACCTACATCATAAATGGAACTGTGAAGCGATAAGAACGTCACGTTCCAACCCTTGTTATATTGGAAAACAATTCACTTTATTGACATACAGACAATGCTTTCATTAAAAACACGAGAAGTCGTCATGTATGCAACACGCTAATATGATGTTTCCCGTTGCAACTTGTGTTTGCTAAGAAAATATTTTGATGGTTATTAAATGTATTCAGAAATATATAAGTAACTATTTTTGCCCGCGACTTCATTCATGAGGTAATTTAAATTCCAATTGAATTTGACCTGTACAAAGTATAGGGCTTCTAGTAAAACAGGTCCGGATCCAAACCGGATTTCGATGAAACTTACAGCAATTATTTGTTTAAAAAAATCTACAAAATTCTAATTGTACAAATATAACACATTTGCTACCTACAGCAGCAGCTACTGAATTTTGCTCCAATCCCGAACAAACAAACAAACATACACGAAGAAAATAACAACAGATTTGGAGACAGAAGCCCATAATTAGTCGATTACAGTATATTTATGTTAGTTAAATATCCCGTAACAGCTATTTTTACAAATATAATTAACTAGCTGACCCGCGCAACTTCGTTTGCGTCACATGGGAGTGAGAAAGAGAGAAGTGTGGTATAAAAATTTAGTGATATAATGTTTGCCGTCGCATTTACTCCGTCGCTTATGTTCATTAGAGCTGACCCGCACAACTTCGGTTGCGTCACATGAGAGTGAGAAGGAGAGGCTTGGTATTGATATATGATATGTAAAGTGATATAATGTTTCCCGTCGCATTTTCTTCCGCCCGTCCTTTTTTGGTACGGATCCGACTCGCACTTGACCGGTTTTTATCGTTCATTTGACTGGCTACTAATGCAGACTACGATTATTGCCGGTGTCGTCGTCGCCTCGCTCATATTTTAAAACTTATTAACAGGGTTATTGTAAGCGAACCGTAAAAGATAGTCATATGCTGTCAAGGACTTTTTTTTTTAACTTTTTAAGAGAAACAATTTTATCCTACACTATTTTTACGTAACTTTAACCATTTACGCAGTGTACGCAATGGAAACTCTGAAAAGAAAGAAATTTTCCCCGTTCGCAAAACATTATTCATGGCTGCTCCACCACTATTCGTCTTAGCGTGATGGTATACTGTCATTAACCATCCTCAATAAATTGACTATTAAACTGTAAAACTATTTTTGAAATGCAACCAGTAGTTTCTGAGATCCTAGCACAAACAAACTCTTCAGTTTTAAAATATTGTAAGCGGTCCTTAAGAGATAGACAAATTAGGTTATAGTGAGCGAACCTTAAAAGATAGACATATGCTGTCGCGGACTTTTTTATAGAACTTTTTAAGAGAAACAATTTTGTAGTACACAATTTTTACGTAACTTTAACCATTTATGCAGCGTACGCTTTGGAAGCTCTCAGACGGCTAAAAATATTCCCCGTGTTCAAAACATTCTTGATTGCTGCTCCGCTCCTATTCGCCTTAGCGTGATGTTATATAGCCTATAGCCATCCTCAATAGATGGACTATCAAACTGTAAAAGAATTTCCGAAATCCAACCAGTAGTTCCTGAGATCCTAGCGTTGAAACAAACAAACAAACAAACAAACTCTTCAGCTTTATAATATTAGTATGGATATAGTAGAGATATCTATCAGTTGGCTACAGACCAAATAACACACGTGGTAAATACTGAAATAGCTATAACACTACGACTGCTTTAGGTTGATTTATAAGAGAGTTGGCGGGTAATAGAGATATAGACATTAACTGGATGCTGATAAGCAATAATGTGTCAACCCACAAAAAGTCAAATTCAAAGGTTTTGATATATTTTAATAAAGCATCACGTATTTTACAATCTGCAAAAGTGTTTCAGGGTCCATAAAACATACAAGTACGAAAAAAATGGATTTATATCATAAAACAAATGGGAAATCACATATACCACATTCTTCAATAATGCTTTAAGTTCCTTAACATCGTCGAAATTCAAAGTAGTGACATGTATTGTCACGAAAAATATGTTATGAGACTTGACACTGTGTTGCTAAAATGTCATTCAGCGATTCTGCGCTGCGCCAACAACGAGCTCATAATAAATAATTAAGTTCTTAATTTATACACCCATTATAAGTACTAAAATACAATAAACCCATGTATTAGTGAATTGTAAGCAATCCACGCTGGAGTCATCAAGATATGTCTGTAATTTTTGTTATTAAAGATTGTCATGAGTGATTATTTTAAAGTTTAAAATATTGCCGGTTTAAATTATATAACGAATTAATTAAATAATTGTGTAGGCATATGTCAACTTTTAAGGTCTTTCTCATGCTATAATGATATGATTTGGTCCGATCTGATTGACTTATTGTAACTTTTGTCACTTAACTGATTATTGCTGAACACAACGCAATACCGTATGCCGTACTATGCAGCATAACACGTTGTTGCTAAACAATGAAAGCTCTCTTAACAATGCATAAAGTACAGTTTATGGTGCTTGACATATTATTACCGAATATTGACGAACTTTTTATGAGAAATAGTTTTATGTTAAGTACCTTGATGTTGTATTGAAAAATCATTTTTATTCGTAGATCTGATAATATAGTCCCACAAAAAAATGTATATCTATGTTGTTGTGGAGAGATGTCACCGCCAAGATAAAGTAGATTTTTATTCCGGAAGTTAAATTCACTAAGCGGGATTTTTAACGGGAGCTTCAACCCCTTGACGTTCATAAGTCGAGTGGCCCAGACGGTATACCCGCGATGGTACTCAAGCAGTGTGGTCCGGAGTCGTGTCCGGTACTTACACGTCTTTTCACGCTTTCATATTCCATGAAAGTAGTCCCGGCATCTTGGAAGATCATGCACGTGCATCCTGTGCCCAAGAAGGGTGACAGGACCGATGCGGATAATTACAGGCCTAATAGCCATCACCTCCTGTGAGATGTGTATTAATTACATGCTCCCACTTTTATTAAAAGTGATGGAGCATGTAATTAATACACATATCCTGATGTAAGTTTGAAGAACACGACCAGCTAACGATTTAAGTCACGGTCGCTCGACTGGCGATTTTCATGTGTACCTCACACACAGCTTGGCGACGGCCATCGAGAATAAGGGTGAGGTCTTAGTTGTGAGCCTCGACATCTCTAAGGCCTTCAACCGGGTCTGGCACAGTGGCCTTCTTACGAAATTGTCCTCCAATGAACTGCCCCAGGGGTTTCGCGGATGGGTGTCCAGTATCTTCGCCGATAGAAGTATGAGGACTGTCGTCGACAGGAGCTGTTCTGACTGCATGGCACAAGGCTCGGTGTTGTCGGCCACTCTGTTTTTGCTGCATATCAATGATATTCGGTCTTGTGACAGCATTTATTGCTTATTATACGGGTCGTTCCGATATTCCTCGCTGCGCAGTGGTCGTGAACAACTTGTATTTAAAATTCTGGTTACTCTCATAGAAATATAGCGCAATTTCAGACAAAAACACCTACCAAGACTCAAGTTTGTGTATTCACCGATAAGAAAACCCCATTTACTGTGGCGCTGTAATTTCCTGGCACATCTCTTTCCACCTCCAATAGTATAAAGATCCTTGGTGTTGACATCTCCGACTCAAGTTTGTGTATTCACTGTTAAGAAAACCCCATTTACTCCGGCGCTGTAATTTATTGGCACATCTCTTTCCACTTTCAATAGTATAAGGATCCTTGGTGTTGACATTTCCAGTGACATTCAGTTCCGCAGTCATTTGGAGGACAATTCACAAGCTGGCGTCCAAGAAGCCTGGGGTGGTAAGTGGGACGCAGCAGTACCTATTTCAGTGTGGCACAAATGCTGTCTTTGGGCTTGGGCACCTGAATATCAGCTTCGTCCATTCGACTCGGTGCAAAGGCGAGACATGGTAGTTGTCGACGATTCTATACTTATAGGAGAGACAATACCTTCTTGTGCGTATTCTACAGTCTGTACAACGGTTTGTGCACTGGGGAATTGTTTGATATGATGTACCTTCCATCATCGCACCGCTCACCACGGACAGGGTGTTCATCCTCACACTGCGTCCGGAGCGATCGATCACGGTAAGGTCCGATTAGGACTTTGTTCCATGCACGTGTAATGATCTTCCTGAGTCGGTTTTCCGAAACGCCTATAGTATGGAGTTCTTCAAAGGGGGTCTTAGAAGGTTCTTGCAGGGTAGGCAGGGCGAGTGTCGCGCCTCTGATGACCACTTTCCATTAGGTGTGAGCGTAACCTTGTACGCCACCTTAATATAGTTCAAAATTTAAAAAAATACTTTTTATTTCCGTACATTGATGAAAGAAAACTGATGTTTCTAAACGACGATCTAAATACATAATACACTCGAGAGCAATGAATCCGGGTCACTTAAAGAATGTTAAAAATCTCGGAAACTAAAAATGATAGGTTAATGCAATAAATTGTATTTAATAGACAATGTAATACTCCTTAAATGAAAGTAAAAAAAATATGAGTCACCATACATTTTATTAACACAAAATTACATAAAGAAAAAACTGCCGATCTCTCCTTAAAACAAAAATAGGAAACATGAAATTTTTGAACTTTATTACGATTTTCTTGAATTTTAATACTTCGTATTGCCTCCTCGTGCTTCCATTACTGCGTTTACGCGGTTTGGCATGCTGTACACCAAGTTCCTTATACGATTTTGGGGAATATTCTCCCATTCCTCTGTGAGAGCAATTTTGAGCTCACGAAGCGTGATTGGGGGAGGGTTTCGTTGTTTTACGCATCTGCCTAGCTCGTCCCAAGCATGCTCGATCGGGTTGATATCCGGGCTGCGCGCTGGCCACTCCATACGAGTAATGTTCATCTCTTGAAGGTAGTCATTCACAATCCTACCTGTATGAGGTCGGGCATTGTCATGCATAAATATAGCATCCTCACCTAAATTGACCATAAATGGACCAACGTGATCATTGAGGATTTCTTCCACATATCTTACGCTAGTTAAAGAGCCGTTTTCTATGATCACCAGCTCTGTGCGACTTTCAGAAGAAATTCCGGCCCACACAAGTACAGACCCACCACCGTAGGCTACTTTTTCTTCGATGCATGCTTGCTTGAATCTTTCCCCTGGTCTTTGATACACTCTGTGTCTTCCATCGTGCTTGTAGAGCATAAATTTTGATTCGTCGGAGAACATAACTTTTGACCAATCTTCAATACTCCAATTTACGTGGCTCTGGGCATACCTTAGTCTCGAAATACGATGCCCACGCTCCAGTTTAGGGCCGTTTGCAGGTCTAAGGGGTTTTAAGTTAGATTCAGCAAGCCGACGTCTTACTGTCCATGCACTTGGGTTACTTCCTCCGAGGCGTCGAAACTGATTGGTGAGTTCAGTTCCTGTGAGAAAGCGATTTCGAAGCATGGTGTTCACCAAGTATCGGTCTTCTCGTGCTGTGGTACACCTGGTTCTGCCCGTTCCTGGTCTGCGTAGGTTAGAACCAGTTTCTTCGTAACGTCGGAGAACTCTTTGTACTGTTGACAGCGACACACCGACAGTCCTGGCTGTGTCGCGCTGACTCCGGCCGGTTTCCAGCATTGTAAGTATTCTGGTGCATTCTTCAGGCGTAAGCGACATAATTTCAGCTTGATTAATGAATATAGAGCACTATCAACATGGTTTATGTACCCACATAAATGACAGATTACAAACAAAAGCAACACCAAATGCTGTAATTTCGTAGTTCCATCTTCGAAAGTGGCCCTTTTTCAAATTTGATTTTTTTATGATATAACTTTACAATAACTAAGAAGTTTTAATACCTTCATTTAAGGAGTATTACATTGTCTATTAAATACAATTTATTGCATTAACCTAGCATTTTTAGTTTCCGAGATTTTTAGGATTCTTTAAGTGACCCGGATTCATTGCTCTCGAGTGTATTTTGAAATATAATAATTATGTCGCAAAAATATGTATGTAATATGATTCTGAGGACAAGAAAAATATATTTCTCGTAAGAAGAAGAAAAATGAATACTAAATTATGTTTATTGTTACACTAGATTCATGACTTAGTAATAAAGTTTAGGTTTCTTATATTTTTCATATTATTAAAGTTTAAATTCGAGTTCACTTAAAACTATTTGATAAACTATTTAAGTGATAACATGTGTTTATCAATAATCCTTTATGTTCCTCAACATACATTTATTGTCATTCGATCTTGGTACCGGCATTTAGCAAAACAGTGTTATGTTCCTTAATTTAATGTTTCGATTATTACAGCGTGTTCCATATTTTGCAATAAGCAGTAATCCCCTTTTTTCGGAGGAATATACTAGCCTGCTGTCTTTTTATAATCGCAATCTTTTTCAAATCCATTTTTCTTTTAAATAAACAGAGAAAAGTATAATAGATACATATTTCTCTTAACAAACTATTTAAGAATTGGTTTAACTTCTTAAGACGCCATTTTATCAAAACAAGGTTCATGAGGGTTAACACATTATTGCTTATCAGCATTCATATAAGTACCACAATCAGTCACAAGCTACGTGCCCGTGATTCATCAAAACCAGCCCGTTGATGAAGTAATGAGGCAGGTAATACACTCCTGACGCCGCGCCGGATACAGCTCTATAATAACAACATAATATATTATATTATCCGAAGAATAATGTAGAGCTTAATAAATACTTAGAATAAGTACACAATGATAAGTGTCTAAGTAAAAAGAACTTATTCTATGATAATCGTGATTCGTGATTACTCATCAAAGTACATGAATATGGAAATTAGTAAAAGAATTTAGAGAACTTTTCTCAAAAAGACTCCGTTTTTTTAACGTGAGGTAAAATCCATCATGGATGCCATGCTGGAAAAACCTCACATACCGCTCAACAGCCTATGGTTGGGAGCCCTGGGTAAGCCCTCGGCAGGATGTCCCTGGACTCCCAACAGACCTACGGCCACTACTGTGTCTTCGCCTAAGGGGTGGTTAGGGTGCTATCCCGCGTCTTTAGGGAGTTTCGGGTGTGATTCCGCTTCTAAGGGGGGGAGGGGGGCGAGCGTGAATCTCTCACGTCACGCTGCTGTCATGGGCCTGCTTCTGTAAGGACGGTGAGGGTTCTGCTCACCGTCCTCAGGCCCCCGGTCATGGAGGCCGATAGTCTTCGGCGAAGACACGGACGCCGCAGACGGTGGAACTCGGGTGGAAGAGTTCTCCTTCGTTCCCGCCCAGCCGCCTCTTTTACGAGCATGACCTGCTTGCAGAAAGAGGCGGCAAAAGACACATATTTTACGTGTTTAAAGACATAGGGTCTCTCTAAATATCAACAATCAACCACAACGCCACGACGATTGGGTTAGTCCCGGCAACTTCCTTTATTAGGTCTTCGGATGGCTTTGCCTCAGGTGACCTACTCTGGAGCGACCACATGGAAACCGGTTCCAACAAGCAAAACATGCGATTTTATCGGCTATGTAGTGACCCGGATCGTGATTTTAGGATTTCTTCGTTATGAATTTTAATCATGAATTCATCAACAATGTGTTCATATTAAATGACAACAGACTGCGTATAGTATAAAACTACCATTTTATAATCCAAGTATAATTATCTACAAATAAAGCCTGCATACAGAAATTAATGTATTCTATATTTATTTTGCTAATCCCCTCATACCTGCGAGCTGTTGCAAATGGAAACAAAATATTGTTTCAGGCTCAGGTCCCGGGCGAAATTTTGTTTAAATAAGTTTCACTGATTTCGGCGAATTCATTACAACAGACTACATATTAAACATTTATGTTTTAGAAGTAAGTTCAGAACTAATTTTGAATTTAATTTATGATCGAAATTTTAAATTCGTGACTGTATAAGTACACATGGGTGAGCTCCCATTACCGTTGTGGTTAAGGCAGGCGTCAACCATCAGGTAATGTGGTATAATATTATCTGATATCTATGCTTTCGTATCTGGGTTGGGAAGGGATTTAGAGCTTTGATGTAGTAGAGCGCCAATGCGCTCAGAATTTTTAAAGTTAATGATCTTGAACTGGAAAGTAAAGACTACTGAGGAGGATGTCGAAAATTTTTACCAAATGCTGACACCAGTATCTGAAGCGTTATGTTGTCCTGAAGGTCAATGTTATTTTTAAGATTATCCTCTGCTACATTTTATGCCAAAATTTCCAAAAGAAACTCGAAGAAGACAGAGACAGACAAGATACTTTACAAATGTTATACCGTACATTACAGGTACGTTTTGGAGTCGGTTCAGTATTCATAATTTGATTACAGTAATTTTGACTGCCTCGTTGGTCTAGTCATAGTGGTTGGAATGTGCGACTGCAGATCACAAGCTCGTGGGTTCGATTCCCACCGGAGATAAAAAGTTGTGTGTGTGTTTCTATGTATGACAAGTATGCATTTAAAAGTATATACGTATGAATATTCGAGGTTTGATATCCACGACCTCGCAGGTTATTCCTAGCTTACTTTGGGATCAAATGTGTGAAAATGTCCATTAATATTTGTATATTCCACAACTCATTTTACAAAATTTATTACTTTTATTATTTAGGGACACCAGTTAATCAAACAAATACAAAACAATTGTTACTAAGCAATATTTAGAATGCAAATACCGTGAGAATCGAAATGAATTTCATTTGTTGTTCACGATCAAAGGTTTCCTTCACGACGGAGCCTCTCACGGGCGTAATTGAATTGGACGCTAATAGCTTCGCAATTTGCTTGAGTGCATCGGCTGCTAATGTGACCATATCTGTTCAGTTCGCAAAATGTTTTGGCCAATGGAGGTGTGTTTTGGTTTAAAATGTAAATCTTTGAGTGGATAAATGGTATACAAGCATTATTTGCTGTGTTTTAGTAGCTTCGAGGTAATAAATGTTCTAGTTAAGTAACGTACGTGTTTTCTCGGTGGACAAATGTATAACAATGAACTTTACATTTTCAAATCATAGAAATATTTTCATGTTCTCCTCTCGCCTGTCTACTAGCAGATATTTCTTAAAGAAATAAGCAGTATCATTGTACCAAAGTTTCTTCTTACCTACTGTTTTTTTTTTACATTTATTGTGTGTATTTAAACAAATAAATAAGTAAATAAAACTGCTGTATTGTATTATTCATAAAACGATGCAATTTAAAGAGAATACAATTTAAGCCACAATTCTACCTTCATCACTTTCATGAAAATGAACTTTCCAAAGCTGCATTCTACCAAACAGTTCATCACACAACACTGGAGGCTGCAGGCATCCAGCACTGCAGAGATACAGCACCGTATTCATTACGTTAAGACCCTGAACCTACATTATTCATTTCTCTCCGATAGTATTTCACAGATACGGATCGGAACACAGCCATCGATGTACACACACCGCTATTGCAGGAAGTGGGAAGCGATAAATTTGTTGCGAAGTAAAATAAAACCTTTAGCTTTGCTCGTTTCGCTGTCTGCGCTTATGATTTATGCTATCCATAGAATTTTCAGATGGTCGCTTTATTTGTTTTGTGGTTCACTATTTAGTTTAGAGAATAATATAGGTACGGGTACGGGACTGCGGATCACGACGTAGTAGGTAAATGCGACAGTAACTTTGTCTATCTGTCTGTTGCATTTTCATGCCTAAACCACTCAGCTGATTTTGAACTATAATATAGAGATAGACCACAAATTAGAGATAGTACAGATTGATATCTACATACTAAATTCGCCGAGGCTTCGCACATATACACACCGCTCACGTAGTTCACAGACACGAGGTCAACGATTTTCATAGTAATTTTCGATACTGATTTGTGCGCGAGTGTGCGTAGCAGATGGTAGGAGTACATGGGATTTCCATCTGTACTATCTCTAATTTATGGATAGATTGAGTCCAAGGGAAGGACATAGGTTACTTTTAAATTGACTGCGGAAGGGTAATGATTTTACGCGATAACGACTTCTACGCGAACAAAGCCGCGCGGAACAGCTAGTATGTTATATTTCATTCCCACGGTTACGGGAACTTCGCAGGTGAAACCGCGTGACATTGGCTAGTACTTGACATTTTCAACACTATGAAGTGTAAATAATTTTACTCGATTTTGATTGAATTATGCAGAAAACTATTAATTGTATCCACACCATTGAAGATTTAATCAAAGAACTCTTTCCAAGGATTAAACACTCGTGAAGCATTAAAGTTTTAACTCGTCTATAGCTCAGACACTCGATGTCCGTCGTTTATTTTGATGATAATACAAAACTACTTCAGTAATTCTGCATTTTAAAAAGACCTTATTTTTTAGACCGTTAAGTTTAAATTGGTTTAGATACTTTGGAATAGACGGTTGGTTTCAGCTAGTTCGGCTCGATGGGATACAACAGGCTTGCGGCAGATCTGTGGAGGATTACCGTAGGCACCGTTATCCATTTCCTTGGTAGGCTCAATCAATGTGACCTTTAGACTGCTGTGATGCATGGATGAGACGGTTTTGAATTTGAGCCGTTATAGATGAGCTTACAACGTATCGGGAATAGAATGTTGACGGAATTGTTCTATGTAAGCGTATTATTGTGTGTTGTGTAAGGTTTATCTGTTCAATTGCTGCGCTAAGACTTTTGGTTAGATTTGGATTCTGTTATGTTTGGCATTGTAGATAATACGAATCATTATGTAAACGATATTGCGCTTGAAAAGTAAACGATAAAGTTACACAGTAAGAGATAAAAGAGTATGTTATAATCTCTGTAAGTCTCTACGTAGCTCTGTGGCAGCGTTATAAATCATCATATCATTTTGTAAATAATTTATTTGTATTTTGTATGTTAATTGAACACTGACGGTGTCTTACTCCAATTCCAATCACGCCTTTTAAAAGGTAATGTTTTATAAACAAATAACCTGAAATCATTCATTCAAATCAATCTATGGCAGCCACTTCTGATAGGCCTATGCCTCTCAAAACATTTGTTGCTTTAGTGAGGTAGCTTGGCCAGACGAGTTGGTAGATTCAGATTTTTATACAATAGTCTGGCTCTGATGGTGTTGGTAGGAGATCCTTACACTCCTACTTTATTTACTAACCTTAATAGTAAATCTTATTATTTACCTATACAACATTTACATAATATTAGCGATCAAGTTTGATGATCCTTGTAGGAAGTAACATTGAAGTTCAACATTATAAATAACCTTTAGTACCTACTTAGTCCTCGCTAGCAATTGTAGCGAACTTCGAACAAGAACAAACTACATCAAGGAACTATAAAGTGACACACACAATTACACCATACGCAAAAGCTGTTCAACGAAACATCGACATAAGCGTCGCTTAGTAAAGCTAAAGCCACACTACTGGAGCCTTGCTTAGAGCTAAGAGCCAAGTGACTCGCTTAGTGACTTCTTGATCCTAGCGAACAGACGTATTACGTTCTACCACAGGGCACCGATTCTCGCTTCACACGACATGAATGCGTGGACGGAAATCGGCGGGTAACGCGTCGCCTGTCTCATTTTTAGGAACGGCGAACATGAGACGGACGACGTTTCACCCGTAAATTTGCGTCGACGCATTCACGTAGAGTGGTCGAGAATCGGCGCCCAGGGCGGAAACATCAGCATGAATGCGTGCGTGTGATCAATAAAATGTAAGCAAATTGTCCGTCAACGCGCACATCAACTCTACTAACAGGGAGTTGCCGATCTGTATGTAATACTATTATATTATCTTTGGTTCTATGAAAGATAATATAGTATTACATACAGGTAGGCAACTCCCTGCCCCTCACTGAGCAAGCTTCCCACCCCTCCAAAGCTGTCATTATAGTTGGAGGGTATTTTGACGGAACGTTTGCTGCGTTAGTGGTCACACACACATTCAAGCTCTGTACAAACATAAAGTGTTTTTAGTGTAGGTGACTGAATTATTTGAATGAAGCTTCCACCCTGTGGTTCGAGTCGCAATGTTTTTTTTTTTAATAAATAGACATTTGTGGACATTCTCACACAACATCATCTAGGCCATATTAAGGTATATGTGTTTCTAAATACATAATTATAATAGAAAACACCCATACTCCGAACAAAAATTTGTGGAACACAATATTTGAATCGACCCGGAAATCGAACCGCAGGTAGGCGATTACACTAACGAAAGCGCCACCAAGGCACTCAATGTGGACTCTATGATAGTACATAAGCGTAGTTCAATAAGCTCGTCACTAAGCAAGTCACTTAGCTCTTAGCTCTAAGCAAGGCTCCAGTAGTGTGGCCTTAGCCTAACACAGTGTGAAATTTTAAAGCTGAAGGCTGAACGTCACTGGCAACGTGTAGAGGCATAATTAACAATTAGGAAATTGTAAACTCAAAGTAGCATAAACTGTTGTTCAGGACACGCCTGTGCTACTGAAATGTTACTGTTAGGATACAATATTTTGATTTAAGTTCTAGTTAGGTTTTATTAAGTGCCTAATTTTCAATGATATTACATTTTAAACTTACACAATTAGTAGAATTCATTTGGGTTGTTTACGTTTCGTACATAATTTTAACTTTACGCACCTCTCAATGTAGCTGTAGAGTGTACAGTTCTATTATAAAGACGGTAATCCATTTTACTATGTTTATTTTTATTTTTTTTGTTACATTATCTGCTACCAGTCCTTAGCCATAATTAGATATTTTCTGAGTTATGGGTACCCAACAAACATTAACCTCAGAAAATATCTGTTTTGAACCTGGTCATAACTAAGGTAGCAGAGAAGCCTCTGCTACTTAGTAGTATATGCTATAATTACATATAACAGTCATCCCTATTAATACATTTCTATAAATTGTTAATTTTAGCGACGCAAAAGGCTCGTACACGATGAAATCTGTATTCAACTAAATAATACCCGTTTTAGATAAAGTTGCCTTAGCTGAAGTTAGTTCTCTATGCTATGACACCAATGGAGCTATCGCTAATTTAAATTTACATAACGTATATAACTATGTATGTTTGCTCAGGCTTAGACAAGCGTGTTTGCGCCGAGGTTACCTGTTGGACAAACAAACTGATCCAGTTGACTTGCCGCATATGTGTTGGAAGTTATTGGGATTGGGTATTAGTAAGTATGAGTATGGCATTAAGATGAGAGCAGCAAGGGATTATTTCTAGTGCTGAATTCAATGATATAACTCACAAAAGGTACCGTTTAATTAATGTAGAATAATATAATAGAATTAAATAAATAAATATTTGTAGACAATTTTACATAACATCATCTAGCACACATTAAGCTAATATAGCTTGTGCTATGGGATCCAGACAACTGATAGACATACTTATATTTTTCTAAATACATACATTTTATATATAGAAAGCACCCAAACTCCGAAACATACATTTATTCCACAATAAATGTTTGTTTCGGAGTTTGGGTGTTTTCTTACCCAATTTTATACAGAAAATAAGTTGTAGTAGGTACCTTTATTTCGAGAATGCTCAAGTTTTAAATAGAACAAGTCAAAGTTATTTTAAACATTTACTACAGACATAAGTTTTCAGATGAAATGTGTACCTATCGATTTAGAACCTTACAGAAGTATACTCTCATCTCGTTAAGTAGAGTTGGTACTATTTTTCTTAAACGATGATGTGAAAAGCTATCACAACTAAATACCTACTCAGTTAGAAAAAACTCGTAATCATTTTAAGTAACCCTAGAAATCATTTACCTGTGTATTAACAAAGTAAAGGAATGTATCGCATGCCATATTCGGTGAGTTCACTGAACAAATTCCATTTATTTACTTATAGAATAGATAAAACTCTTTATTTTCCATTTAAATTCAGAACGAGCATCAAGCTCTATCCCGTTTTTATGCAAATATTTGGCTATCAGACATGCTTCATTTTGCACGTAAATTCGTCGTACTAAATCTGAAAATTTCCAACATCCATGATGATGTCCGCCTGTCTGTTCTAAGGCTGTATCTAATTAACCGTGATAGCTAGATAGCTGAAATTAACAGAGACTATGTAATCTATGTATTTCTGTTGCCACTTTAACAAATAAAATAAATACAAAATAGTAACACTAGTTATCTACAGTAATATTATAACGAGGAAACATTTGCATTTTTGTGTGTGTGTATGTTTGTAATGACTAAACTAAAAAACTACTACGCCCGTATTCTCAAAGTAACGGGAGTCACGTGGGTGAAACCGCGTGACGTCCGCTAGTAACATTTACAGTGGGCGCACACTAGGCGTCTTGTCGCGGCGACAAGCTGCGGGCGCCAAATTACATACATTTTGTTCTAAGCTCCGCACACTAGGTGAAATGTCGCCGTGGCTTCGCGACAAGCAAGGGTAGTCGCCGCGTCTGTCGCGCTATTGTCGCGGCGATACGGCGACAGTCGCCCAGCGACAGCTTCTTGCACAACGTCTGTCGCCGCGACTGTCGCTGACGCCAGCGACAGTCGCGGCAACATGTCGCGGGGTCAAGTCGCCCGATGCAGGCGCACACTGCGCGACATGTCACAGCGACATGTTGCCGCGACTGTCGCCTAGTGTGCGCCCACTGTAAAAAGGCGGCTCCCGTACAACAAAATAATTTTACTACGGTTTTTTGTAAGGAAAGTATGCGCAAATATAACACCTTTTCACCCTTTGGGTACGGAACCCTAAAAAAGTGTACTGTGATGTTTTGTTTGTATCCTGGTAATATAATTGATTTTGACTTGGCCATGTTATTTTATTGTGCCGGCACCTTCGCCGCTCCGCTTACAGGGATGAAAAGGTGTGCCTATACGTAAACAATACACAATAGTATTTGATTCCACCGCTGAAATTCAATAGATATGCAAATTTGGGCTCAAGTTTATGGCAAATGAAAACTCACTATACTTACCCCGTATTAATGCGATAATTCAATATTATGTATTGGATTTTATTTTAAATTCAAAATTTGTAAAATATTGTCTAATATGAGTAACTCAAAATACTGATACATTTTTACTTGATAATAATTTCTGTTAAATATTTAATGCTTTGTGTGTAATTATTTGTAAAACAAATTCGTATAATAAAACAACTACATGAATTTGCGCCGTGGGCATTGTTGTTGCTATAATTGCTCCTTATTTGCTTTTTAAAATGTTTGTATTTCGTTTTAATGATCCTATTGCGACAAACGAATCGGTCAATTGCGCACAAGGCATTTTATATGTTAAAATAAATTGCATCTCAAAGTCTCCTGTACCATGATTTATGTTAAATGTGTTGATTCATCACTTTCATACTATAAAAATTGTGTTATTTCTCACGTTGTAATTCAAACACGAATGAATAATGATTCTAAACAAATAACAAAAGTTTTCCGGTAATTTGAATATCCAGTAATCTTAGAATACAACTCTTGTTTCAGTAAGCACGCATTACGTAGGAATTCTTGTCAGGAATAATAGCTATTTGGTATGATTTGTAACTTGATTGTGACGTGTTTCATGTCACGAATATAAGTCTGAAATTCAAGTTTTATGTTGGCATAATTTATATAGAGCTCGTTGTAAATGATTTGCGTTGTGCGGCAAGCAATAGTTTTAAATCAATAACATTCATGGTTTTGGATGAAAAAATTTCCTCTTAAAAAGGTAATGAGTAGATACCCTTCGGCCACGTGCTTCCTGTAATCCTATGCTATCTATACATATAATAGAATGATAGAGAAGTCAAAACTGTACATTGGAAATATTAAAAAAAAAATACTCGCTGGGTGTTAAACATAAGATACCGAAGTCGAAAATATAGTAAGAATTTTTTTTGTCTGTTTGACGGTCTGTCTGTTAGTCTGTTTGCTTTGCTTTGTCCGGAAGGATTTTGAAAGTACTCAATAGATTTGAATTAAATTTTCCACAAATATGAACTAGGGGTAGGGTTCAGTTGGCAGTTCAAATTGGCTATATATTATTACGCTACATATCCTAGGGGCTAAGCAAAGAGCAAACAATTTGACTTATAACATAATTTTCACGCGTACGAAGTCGCGGGCAACAGCTAGTTCTTAAATAAACCATTGACGGAATAGATTCTGCACAGGTTGTGCAGATTAATTAACGTTCAAAACAGGCACATTTATTAATCCTAATATTTATGTACCTATATTGAACGTTTCCTACATATTGAAATAAATGACGCTTTAGCAAACTTTACCTATTAAAATCGCTGACGATAAAAAGTGTTTCAAATATTATAATATACCAAGTTATTATGACAATCGCCCGAGAGCAGTATTACAAAATTTCTTAAATATTGCAGATGTTAGCTATGTATATAATTAAAGTATTCAACGTACATTGATAAATATAAAAGAAATTCAAATAACAGTAATATAATATTTCTTCCACATAATACCCAGGAACATTTATACAGTTTTGCCAACAAAAAGGGGTATGTCAAGCGATTCTTTGTGTAGTCAGCACACATGATGCATGTTATATGTGCGGGGTTCCTGAATGTGACGCCTCAGGCCACGGTCCTGGCTAGGAAACGATATTGTTGGTGTGTCGCCACGAATAACGGGGTACATTTGTGTGTTTTTTATGCTTTGGGAGTAAAAAGGTGGTTTCTTGTCGGCTTTGAGTCTTGAATTGCTAAGCTTTGTGTATATTTTGATTTGATTGTGTAATATTTTAAGCTATACTTTCCTCTTTACGCTATCGATAATGAAATATATAGTAAAAGACACTTTATCCAGGATTAAGTACACGCTTGAACATTTTCAAGTTCGTTCTTAAGGCTACGTTGATCGATATCTCTAAGTTGAAACCTATTGATACTGCAGTGATCGTTTACAGAACACTGAGGCTGCGAGACCACGAGCGCTTCCTAAAATTTAAAACGTGAAGTAAAAATTGTACATGAATGTTTGTTAATTTTTTCCGCTCTAACGAATGTAGGTACGGATCTGGCAAAATGTAAGTACAGGGAATTGGAGCTAAATAAGTCGTTTGAGCAATCTAATAATGCATATTCAATATTGTTGTCTTAATTTATTAGCAGGTGCTTAGTTTTTATTCATTATCAGACTGGCAATAATAAAGGCCCGGCAACGACATAACGACAACGTAATTTTCTGTTCTGACTGAAAAATAAAGGGATAAAACATGTTTCGTAGCAATTTTGACTAAAAGACTTAGTCAACTTCTGGATTAATCATGTTTTGTCCCAAAAATGAGTAATAGGAACGGGTAATGTCATTTTAAAGTTGAATAATCTACTTTTGACGAAATTATGTTTTTTTGTGAGTTTTTTCTGGTAATATTATCAAGTTTTGGTTCAATTTCATTTTCGCTGCGTC
Organism: Miltochrista miniata; assembly: GCA_933228765.1. Classification (NCBI taxonomy): domain Eukaryota; kingdom Metazoa; phylum Arthropoda; class Insecta; order Lepidoptera; family Erebidae; genus Miltochrista; species Miltochrista miniata. Next base: position 4,253,753 of record OW121749.1, on the reverse strand, counting down.
TTCATTTCAATGAAACCAACCAAAAAAATAATTAAAAATCTGTTTTGTCGAAAGTGGAATAGTCAAATTTTGAAAAGAACCTCCTCAATTTAAAGTTGTTTAAAAATGTGTTTGTGTATCTATTTATACAAACATATTTTCAGAATAAAAAATATTTTATTTTTCAAAACTTTGTGGCTGATTTAGACTTGCTTCTCACCAGCCTCCGAACTCGTGTTGGAGTATAATTATTTAAAAGACATGTTTTCAGCGTTCCTCAAATACCAAGTAAAAAACTCTTGCCCGCTCTTAAGTAAATTCTTAAAATAAAGCTTTCGTGATACCAGTGTGGTTTAATCTCAAAGAAGAAATAGTATGTTGATAATGCTAACTTGAAATTAAAAGTACTCCAAGTGCATAATGAATTGATAACTAAGTTATGCGGAAATTCAAAGTCTATTTGCATAAATAAAAGACAAAAAGACCTGTATTAACTTGTCTTTTTACATAAATAACTTATTAATGGTAATACGTAAAGAATTTATCTTGTAATTGGTATTTAAGAAAAATGAATGAATCTGAAATTGCCATAATTTTAAAGTCAAATTCTAAATTAAGTAAGTATTTTGCGCAGTATTTGTAATGAAAACCTAAACCATCTACCAGATCCAATTTATCCAATCGCAGTTAAAACAAGACTTCCTCTGCTATGCGTCTGGCTATAAAACTTCTGGTTTGGACACCAGCACCGCCCATTTCTCATTTTATCATAGAGATCGTTTAAGTGGGTCGGGCCGAGGAGCTTTAATTTTTGGCGCACAGTTAATTTGGGCACCTAAAATATGACTTTTCGGAAGCTACGACGTTTAAGTGAGAAAGATTTGGTTTATAAGAATTTAATAGACTATAAAATTCTTTACTGTAATGACTGCTTTTGTCACTTAAATGTGGCAAAAACATTATTTTTAGTGATAGAACTCTTAAAAGCATGTTTTTACCTTTTTCTAATTTGCACTGTGATAAACTACTACTTTGAATTTTCCAGTTTTTTTATTATGGTATCTATTACTTAAAATTACATTGTAATTATTCATAACAGGTAGTAAGAGCAACTATTGTATGAACAACTTGAAGCGCTTTCAAGAAACAACACTATTATTCTAGGAAACACAGTTACCTATTTTAGATATAGACGCTTCCCGGAGTTCAAGCATCATGTACGTTATTATTGTTGAACATTAAATTACTAAATTAAATTTCGAAGATATAATTTTTTTTTTTTTTTTTATTTTCAAGGACGGAAGAAATACCAAAATAAGCTTGTATTAAACTGTATGAGGGTAACATACCTCGGATATTAATACTTACATCTTTCTTTTTTGTAAATATGTACTAATAATACATAGAAACATCTAGACTCTTCAAACAAATATTTCAGACGACTTTTTGTTCTGGGTAGGAATCGAACCTATAGTATCGTCATCCACAGTCGCACTTAACGCCCTCTTGATCAACGATGCAGTTCTATTATTGCGCAGAATACAGTTGCCATTGTCTCAATATCAACTTTATTTACTATTCGAGACAGCCCAAATAAGTTTATATAAATTGTTAAATGAGAACCTAGAAAGGAACAAGACTATTCCATTTGAAGCAACGACAGAGATCATTCTTCATTAGAAATTCGCTAACCGAAAGCACTGTATACGAAAGGTTAGTTATTTTAAGAATATCACAGGGTTGTAAAACTATCACAATATTCGTATTATACTCGTAAACAATATTTTTCTATGAGAAATTAGTTTTCTCGTTTTATATCTATTTGAATTAAGTAAAATATTGTTTGTTACCCGACTGCCGAAAAGAGGACTGTAATATTTCTCGAAACAAAGTATGTTTGTTCGTATGTATGTGCAATTGTCCATTTCTTTGTCACGCCCTACAGCCTGAACGGCTTGACGGATTTTGACTTGCGAGGTGTCATTTGATTCGTCATGATTCTAGTCTTACTAAAATGTTAATATTTTGGAGAAAATTTATAACATTCCGAATTGTTAAGGACGATTATTGCAATAATTGACAATGTTTTCTTCCATAATAAAGCCAATTGATTTATTTAAACATTTAAACCATGACGTAAAAATAGATACATTTAAAAATTTATGGAATTTATCTTTGGACAATTTATTAAAAGTTAAATTTACATCTTTTAATATCAATTTCTAAGAACAAACTTATTTGATGGAAAGAAAACACCTTTAAAACCTAATACTTCTGGTAAATATGTTTGCTATTACACAAGTACGAGTATAAACATAAAATGACAATAAATGGGAGCACAATATCTTAGATATTTGCGGATACGTTTGCCTTGCCATAGTACCTTTTCTCATAACCAGAGGTCGGCAAATATTGACTTTACTAAAGCCTTCAAACTTACCAGATATTTCTCAACTACATCTAACAACCCGCCTTTTTGCCATTTGGAAGATTAAGCTCTTTATTGACTTTTCTACTTCTTGGTCGGTACTTTAAAATTTGATTCCTGGAAAATTGACCGAGTCTTTGACCGATCGTTAACAAACCTCAATTACGGGATTAGGTAACCCAGATTATATAATTTATTGGGCCGATCTAGCCTGAAGGAATTTTTAGTAAGTTATTTTTATAAACTACAATGCTCGCGTCTGCACTCGCATGGTGAAGTATGTCTCTAATTTTTTTGATATTCACTAAGTTCCGTGACAAAAAGTCACCTATATACTATGCCTATGTTTAATCTTTATGAATGTACCCATAGGTTTTGCGTGAAAGAATAACAAACATTCACACAAACTTTCGCGTTTATACTCGTAATATTACTGTTCTTATCAACAGCCTTGATGGATACTTGATGTGATTTTTTTTAATGTTTAACGCTGCACCAAATTCGTTTAGGTATTATGCCGATTAAATATGTTACTTTCCAATGGCTTGGAAGGAATTATTATTATGTTTATTCCAGCATCATTCTAATTATTTTTTAAAGTTCACCTGCAAGCTGCGCCTGCTGAATAATGGACAATGTGTTTAAAATATTAAAATACCAAAATTAAAACCAAAATTAATAAACAATACATATTCACGGACATTTCACACAACGCTATCTGATACCAAAGTAAGCTAGGAATAACCTGGTTGTGTTATGGGTTTCAGACCACGGATATTAATACTTATGTACTTTTTAAATACATACAGACTATATATAGAAATACCCAGACTCTTAAGACAAACATTTTTTACTGAGATAGCGCCCAAGATGAAAACATGCACATAAGCTCTACATACAAAATAGAGTAATTATTAAGCTCATTAAGATGTTTCAGATTCATTACAAATTAGACAATACGAGTATAACATAGAACTATGAAACCTCGGCTAAAGTAAAAGCAGTTAATTTAATAGAGAAACCGGTATTTGCCTCTGTGGCGCAGTCGGTAGTGATACCGCCTGCGGCGCTGGAGGTCGTGGTTTCGATTCCCACCGGAGACAAATATTTGTGTGACCCATAAATATTTGTTTCAAGAGTCTGGGTGTTTCTATGTATAATATGTATGTATTTAAAAAGTATATAAGTATTATTATCCGTGGTCTGATACCCATAACACAAGCAGGTTATTCCTGGCTTACTTTGAGATCAGATAGCGTTGTGTGAAATGTCCGTGAATATTTATTTATTATTTACCTCAAATAGAATATTACACACTGTTCTAAGAAACCTATTTACATATTTGAACAATCCCGAGGAAGTGATTTGATATACAATTTATTTATTTTACCAACAGAGTTGGATTATTTAATTAAACTAATATGACTTGCGTTATTGAGACCTTCTTTTTATGTGTGAAATTTGTCATGGATAACATGCCGGACTCTTGTCAGCTATACACATGGTGCCTTACGACCTGCCTACGGCTGGAAGTCCCGGGTAAGCCCTCGGAAGGATGTCACAGAATTCCCGCCAGACTTTATCAACCAACACCAAAAATAAAGGTTTCGGTGCTATACCGCTTCTTGGGGTAAAAGGCATGCGTAAAACTCGCATTCGCTGCCATTTTGGACCTGCTTTTGTAAGTAAAATATTTCAACCACTAGAATTATTTAAATTGATTCTTTCGTAATTTTTAGACTTGTAGAGTAGCGTCTTAGTTAACTTTATAGATCAACCAAGGAACATAGAAGTGCAATAAAAAGAATTCAAGTCCAGCTTAGTGGAAACTAGCTAATTCATCATTGTCGCCGCAAACGGCGCTTGGAAAAACGCACTAATGACCTGCCAAGTTTTTGGACCTCGTAAAGTACAAGGCAGATAGTGGAACCGACAAGATGTTTTAGTTTCACTGTAATTTTTATTTCATTTATTTTCATACCAAGTTGGTAGTATCTATATCGATCTGCTATGTTTTTTTTACTTCTATTTTTTTAATTATTTAAAAATATCTCATAATAATCTTTCTTTTAGTTCATTAACGAAGGTCGTGGCGTCCTCTAGCAATTAGGCTCTCACAGTCCATAGCAACATAAAATGACAACCCTGTGATGACGTTGGTCTTTTTCCGCTTCTTAAAAACCTGGATTGACCCAGGTTTTTGAGAAGCGAAAAAACCTGGTAATGAGAAGGATGTACAAATTGATAACTGGATAGCTACATATTATTTGAGCTTTGTGTAGTCAATAGTGTAGTATTATATAGTAAGTCAACCTTGGAGCTCAAATACTATCAAAAGTATGTCAACAATTAGGTTTAAAACAAAAATACAATTAACAAACACACGGCAACATAGCGGTAAAAGCACCGGCCATAGACTCAAGTGATCCGTGATCAAAACGTACCGGCAGGTATTTTTGTAAGTTCAACACCTACCAGCGAATATTTTGTAGGTTTTAAATTCAAATTAGACCAACCAACGGAAAAAGAAGTATTTATTTGAAATTTGACATTCCACTCAATGAAACATAGTTTCAAATAACGCATTTTCGCGCATCAACAGAGTAAGGGATATTACATTCCGGATTTTCCACATTATTATTTCAATAACTGCACTTTGAATTATATCTACAGCCAAGAAAAATGCATTTTTGAGCAACTATAGTCACTACGACAACAGATCTGGTTAAGTAAAGACAGTATGCTACACTTCGTACGCGTGCTCTTCTACACCGTGTTCAACTGCATTGGGGCTACGCCGTAGCACCATCTACGTCTTTATGTAGTGCATGCTAATCTACATACTGGCTACGCGATGCATTTACAAAGACGCTATACCTAGGGGGGGATGTAGTGTGCCTTCACGAAGAGCGTTACCTGTGCTCGGGCCCTCCCCGTAAGTAGCGGCGAAAGCGAAAACGCGAAACCAATCACTACCGATGAGTGCCGACAGGGCTAGGGCGTCCCCCCAAGGCGACGCGTACCGGTATGCCCCCGTGTCGGTACGACTGCATGCGCACGCGGCGAAGGGGGCCGCCACACTTCACGCAGCGCCAACTCTGGCGGGATGCGAGGAGCCGAGTGCCGGATAGGCACGTGGAATGTTCGTGGTGGTATGGAAGGTAAGATGAATGAATTGATGGATGTAATGAAAGAGCGATGCCTGGATGTATTGTGTGTCACAGAGACTAAGCAGAAGGGGAGCGGCATCGACGATCTTCCTGGCGGAATAATTGCTTTGTGGTCCGGAGTGGACCAAGAGGATCATGCCAGTAAGGGAGTGGGTGTCTTGCTCTCCTCCCGTTTGGCCTCTGGAGTGAAAGATTATGGATTGGTAGGCCCAAGACTCCTGTGGGTACGTATAAAACTGGGGATCACGAGAGTTTTTTTTGGTCGCAGCCTATGCTCCCGTCAGCTCGGCTAATCCCCAGGTGCTCGCGGAGTTCTGGGAATCCGTTAGGGACGTCCTCGATTTGGCTGACGGGAATGAAAAGTTGATCATGTGTGGTGATTTGAATGGATGGGTGGGGGGGACCAAGCGAGATGGCTTCGATGCTGTCCTTGGTCTAAGATATGGAGATAAGAGAGCGAATGATGCTGGTAAGTCAATCTTAGACGTATGCTTGGAACGAGACCTCCTTGTGGCGAACAGTTTATTCCGTCACAAAGATATCCACACGTATACATGGAGACGGAAGGAAGAATAAAGTGTAATTGATTTGATTTTGATAGACAATCGTCTTCGACAGGCTATAAGGGATACAAGAGCCTACAGAGGCCCCACTCTTGAAACTGATCACTACCTGGTGGTAAGCCGGTTTGTTGGTCTTTTCAAGAAGTGGAGGCACTGGCGAGTGCGTGTCCCTTTCGGAGACTATGAAAGGATAAAGAGTGAAAAACTGGAAAATGAAAGCGTAAGGAGTATGTATGTAGGCTTAGTCAGTGAAAGGCTTGCAAACGCGAGCCTTTACGGCTTAGATGTGGATGAATGCTGGAATATTATGAAAGAAAGTATAGTGGATAGTGCAAAAGAAGCATGTGGGAGTGCAAAGAGACATGAACATTCGAAAGCTGATGCCTGGTGGGATGCAGAAGTTTAATCCTGCGTAGCAAGAAAGAAGAAAGCGTGGTTGGATTATGTCTCATCTTTGCAACTGAATGACAGTATGAAAGACACGAAGAAAGAAATTTACCGCCTCTGCAAGAATGAAGCCAAAGTTTTAGTGAAAGAGAAGCGTGAAAGAATTAATATAATTGCGGAAGAGAAGCTGACGAGGAACTTCGAGACGAATACCAAACTCTTTTGGAGGGAGGTCAAAAAGTCTCGGAGCTGTTCGTCAGTTTCCAGAATGGATAAGATAAAGAGTAAAGCTGGGGACATTCTTGCGGACCCCTTAGAGGTGTTAGAGCGGTGGAATGAGTACTTTGGAGAAATGTATGAATATCTCCCGGATGCGGGCACTGCGAGGGAGGCGATGACTGATCTTGCGGTGCAAGCATCAAGCGGAGATATTACTTTGGAAGAGATTGAATGGTCGATACGAAGCTTGAAAAATGGAAAGTCTGCGGGAATTGATAGGATATCTGCTGAAATGATCAAATTAGGTGGTCCTTGCGTCCGGGACGCCTTCTGGTCATTGAGCAATCTATGCTGGAAGACTGGAAGGGTCCCAATGGACTGGAGGCGTGCTATCGTCGTGCCCTTGTATAAAGGCAAGGGCTCACGTATGGAGTGCGCCAACTATAGGGCCATCAGTTTGATCAGTATAGCAGCTAAAGTGTATGGCAAAATTATTGAAAGGAGAATGAGGGTGGAATCTGACGGATTACTGTGGGAGGCGCAGGGTGGTTTCCGAAATGGAAGGGGATGTATGGACCAAGTTTTCTCGCTCCGCAACATTGTAGAGAAGCAGCTTGCTGTAGGCCGGAAGGATTTCTGCGGTTTTGTGGACATGGAGAAAGCATTTGACAGAGTTGTACGAAAGGATCTCTGGGATATATTGCCAGGATACGGGATTGATGGTGCGCTGATTCGTGCTGTGCAGTCTACATATGTGGGATGTACGGCATGTGTGCGGGTGGGCGGCAGCCTGTCTCCCTGGTTTGACGTCAACATTGGCGTCAGACAGGGTTGCGTGCTGTCGGCTCTGCTGTTTGTCCTGTACCTGGACGATTGTCTTAAGAGAGTAAGATCGATGAATGTTGGATTGCGAATGGGTGACTTACTTGTGAACTGTTTGCTGTATGCAGATGATGCCGTGCTCATAGCCGAATCGCCATCAGAACTACAGTCACTAGTCACAACGATGAAAGATGATTGTCTAATGAGAGGCTTACATTTGAACGCGTCTAAAACGAAAGTGATGGTATTCGAAAGAGAAGAGGACAGAACGAATGCCAGGATAACTGTAAATGATGTAGTGCTGGAACAGGTGGATGAGTTTGTATATCTTGGATGTGCATTTAGCAGGGATGGACGGTACACCGGTGATGTAGAAAAGAGGGTAACTGCGGGAAATAGTGTGAATGGAGCGTTAGGCAAACTTTTAGGTACCAAGGCCTTAAGTCAAAAGGCCCAGCTCGCAGTACACAATGCGGTGCTGATACCTACGCTAACGTATGGAAGCGAGAGTTGGGTATGGCAGGAAACGCATGAAAGTAGAATAAACGCGGTCGAGATGCGCGCGCTACGCAAAATCTGCGGAGTAACGCTCGCAGATCGCGTTCGGAATGAAGATGTAAGAAAGAGAGTTGGTCTGAAAGAGAGTGTCGGTGTTAAAGTAAGGAAGGGCATGCTACGATGGTTCGGGCATGTGGAACGAATGGGAGATGAAAGAATGACAAAACAGATATACAACGCGAAAGTGGATGGACGTAGGAGTCGGAGAAGGCCACGACACACCTACCACGACCAAATTAATCATGTGTTAGTGGATTGTGGTGTCAAGAGCCGTAGGAACCGACGTGCATGCATAAAAAGAAAAATGAAAGTTGAAGAGGCGAGTGAGGTGTATGGACCGTGCCGTGTGGCGCTCGGTTCTTTCTGCCTACCCCGCAAGGGATTTGGCGTGAAGATAGTATAGTATAGTATAGTATAGTATAGTATAGTATAGTATAGTATAGTATAGTATAGTATAGTATAGTATAGTATAGTATAGTATAGCTATACCTAACAACGTATTCAAAATTCTTTACATCCCTTAGAGCCTTAGAGTACCTACTTACTATACGAATATCTAAGAACCTCCTAGTAAGCTCATAAACAGCCTGTGGCAGGAGGTCTTGTTCTTCAAGAAAAAAATTGTTAGATATATTATGGCCAAGTTTTACAAAGCAAAATTACACGTTTAACATATTTTACACGTTTCCAGCTGTTCACGTAAGTTAGGGTGTGTGTGTCTGTGTGTGAAGAATTATTATTTATCCGACAGCATCAAGCCATGACATGTTATGACAGAAAACAACATGAAACAAAGCGGTCAATAAACTTCTCTCTTGGGATTTGCGTTTTCCTTCCAATCTCGGAACCCAATTCTGTAACAAAATTTATACAAGTATGCATTACGTATGGCCCTTGGGACTGAGGTTTATTGGACATCTGATTTCATACAGTTTGACTCAACTTAATAGGGGCTGACCTGCCGACCAGGCATTTTTGGATAACATATTTTAAATTTTTGTTTATTTTTTTTTTCATACTACTAAGGTGGCAGACAAGCCCTCCTGATGAAAAGTGGTCACCGTAGCATATAAGCGTTTGCAACACCAAAAGCACTACACTTGCGCTGTCCACTTTGTAAAAATCTTTCTAAGAACTCTTTTGTAGGACCCCATACTGTAGGTATTTGGAACAACTGACGCAGGGGGTTCATAGCGCAATATAAGCGTGCTCAAAAGAAAACCTATCGGAACTGACCGTGCTCGAACGCTCCAGATGCAAAGTGTGAAGTTGAACACCCTGTCTGTAATGAGTTTTGCGATATCATCAGATAATTTCTCAGAGCACAAGTATTGTAGAGGCGGTAGAACACGCTGAAGGAGGCCCAGTCTCTCCTATCACAAAGGGCTCCACACTGTTATGAGAGAAAGAGCGAAAGTGACTAAAATTTACAAAATAGTGAATAAAATTTTACAAAAAATGCTAATCTCGGGTCTAAGACGGATTTTGCATTTTCGGCAGCTTGAGCGTAGCACCTTTCACGTAAGCCACTTTCCATAAGGTGGGTCGTATGCTAGTCTGCCGCCTTAGTGGTATAATATAACTTGACAAATATCAGTTGTTTTAACGCTTATCAAGTGGAAGCTAAAAATTTTAAAGTCGTAAAAAAATCTCAATCAAAACATTTAGTTCCTTTGCAGTCAAATATTGAAGACGCAGATTATGATCTAAACATTACAAAAGCATTCGACCGATTTCTCTAAAATTTTCAATCTCAGATCTATTCGAAATAGAGGATTTTTTCAATATTTGAATACAAAGCAAAATGAAAGCCTGCAGTGGTCTGTGAAAAGGTGAAAAAGAACCATGGTAAACAATACCGAACACTGATTACGAGAGAATTGCCGTTTCTCTGCTTTGACGGTATATTGAAGCCAATCACGGCACGTTCTCAGTTATTGAGACTTGCAGATAGAGCTTGAAGCTTTGGAGCCAAGGTCGATATTGCTGAACAATCAATAAACTATATTTTTTGGTCTCAATCCTTGCTAATATTAAAAACTCGATAGTTTGTGTGCATGAATGTATGGATGTTTGTTACTCATACATTCTCTTCCGGCTAGGCTGTACGAATCTGACTGAAATTTGGAACTGTAATAGATCTGTATCTCTTTATTTATAATTTTACGTATAAGATTCACAGTAGAATAGAGATTAAAAGCATTAATCTTCGTCGATCCAAAATAATCTCCTCAGTCTTTTAATCTCTACACAGCAATAACATTTTAACTTTATACTGGTATTAGAGTTTCAGTGATTCAGAAAATCATCAAAGATTTTTTAAAATGACATCTACAATAATTGGACATAGCTCAACACAGAGCATAATAGTAAAACGACGGCCTCTTTGTCAAATACTTTAGGTACATCTCATTTTCCCTATCTTTTCGTATTTCTGAACGGCGAATTTGAAAGCCAATATGTCACGGGCATCGGACCGGAAATTAAAATATTCTGAACATTGAAGACAGGTGACCATTTTTCAGGATAAACTTTGTCAGAGCCTTTCAAAGATATTGTAATATTTTATGGACGGTTATTGAGGCGGGAGTGATGGGAAGAGGTCCGGAAATTTTAGCTCCTGTTTGCGTTTTGTGTTAGAAAATTACTTTAAATAAAATACGCTTTGATATTTTTGTTAAAGTGAAATCAAATAAGTCCGCACTTGTAAATTGTTTTTATGTTTATAATTACAGTTTGACAATCCGGATTCATATTGTAACTCTAAAAAAATTTAGTTCATCGATAGGTACTCGTAATTAAACTTACAGGTTTAGTTTTTACGATATCCCAGAACGACGACACGATTTGCTACCATTTGTTGACAAGTTGCCAACTACGAGCTGAATGTGCTAATAACTACGGACACACACCCTGGGTCTGACCCGCTATAGCTAAGCCGGCACCAATAGACACCTCTAAGCCCACATCCGGTATTGTCCACTTACCAAATCATCAAACAAGCTAAAAATGACATGTATGAGAAAGCTTTTTAGCCGCTTCCGGTCAACCAGAAGTATGTGTAAATTTAATAGTCCAGCGCTAATGGCAGACATGCCAGAGTGTGATTGGCTTTTCGCCTTTTTTCGACCTGAGCCAATTTGAAAATGGGTCTTCATATCAATTTCTTCAAAAAAATTCATTTCAAAATGATTATGAAAATATTTGTATTAATTAAGTGTGTGACATACTTACCTTTAATGATAGATAAATAAATAAACCCTAAATGATGAACATTACAAATCATAGTTACACCACCAAATGAACGACTACCTCCGTATTCCTGGAAATAGAAATGAACTACGCTTCATAGGCGTGCGTCACGCAATACAATAATAACCTCACTTTTTGTATGTGAACGGCTGAATAGTTACTTTTTTGCAACATCAAAGAATTGTATTTATACTTTTTATGTGCAAACTTGTTGTGAAGCTTGTGTAATAAAATAACTAATGAATATTTATCAGAGACTTGCATTTCTTTTTCGAACCAAAACAACAGAGTCTTTTTCAATGAAGGGTCAATTATTATTTATCTCGCGGTCCGAAAGGGTTATAATTATGTATTCTTATGAAATGGTTTTCATATCAATTTCAAACCGAGATAAAAGTAACAGAGCTCTACACTGAAAAATCAATTGGCTACGATTCCATAGGAAAGCCAGTGCTCAGTAAAAATATGGATACTTTTAAACACAGATATTGGCAAATATAGATGAAACTATTATTATAGTAGTTATGCTTTTACCTACAAAGTGGCAGTGGAGAATATGTATGACCATTTAATCGGATTAGTTAAAGTAATAATTATGGTAACACAATACAAAATGAACTTTAACAGAAAATAATTACAGCATATTATGGATTAGGCATGCTGACTCTTTCAGAGCTATAAATCATCAGTATTTAGTGGTATAAAAAAATACATACGAAGATTAAAAATTAATCATTAATTTAAAATCGTGATGGGTATGTGTAGGAAATTTCAAAAATTTTGTGATCAAACGACAAATTACGTCATCAATTCCGACCCACCCAATAATATCGTTCAGAATACCTAGCACCAAATTCACAATCAGCCCAGTAGTACAAACCACCAGCCCCCGGAACATGAATCTACTTCAGACGCACGCGATACCCGCATAACTTACGAGTTATGAGACGTCTGTGACAAGTGTCACGTGATTTATTTCCGGAGCTGGCTGCAGTTAATTAGCGGTAGTGTTGAGAGGTACTTTTGAAATGTTATTAACGAAGTCCTTGCTCGTTTTGAGGTACATTTTGAAAAGAATGTTTCTATTTATTAAAAACTTGGTAGACGATAAACTGTTGGACTCAACCTTTGTGGCAAGTCACTCTGAATATTCAGACCAGAATGCTTTGCAATGATGCTGACCATAAAGTAATAATGCATCCAATTAGTGAAACTATAAAGTTACATTTACTATTTTACTATAGCATAGTAACGAGCTTAGGACGGTCTTCTATTACTATCGCTCAAATCGCTTTCAGTGCGGATGTACAATCTGCTACCATTTATTTTTCTTGTGCTAATTAATACTTATGGATAATTATTGTGTATCGACTGAAGGAAAATACATGCGAAGGATTGCACATTACTTGCACTGTAAAAAGAGAGACTTGAGAAAATCGTAGGACGTGCCTTTGTGAATGGCACCATAAAGATAGTTCTAAGATAGCAATAGACCTATTCACTGTTACATCTTACATAATCCATGAGAATCCAAATCCATGAGAACTACGGGCATAAGCGTAAGGGTGTAATTCACCTCTGTCCACCCCTTTGGGAATTCAGGCGCAATTGTATGTATACTTAAAACACATGGTTGAACATAACTGGTAACTGCTTCCTATTTATACCTGCCAACCCCGTACTTACGCAAGGAAAAATAGACAACCCACAAGTAGTATATTTTAGTAACTTCATATTTTTAGTAGGTATTACATTAATGCCCCGTGTGGAGACGGGGTCCCGTGTTGCGATGGGTAAGAGTGCAGAATATTGTCACCCCAATACATCCCGAGGGTGTCGTAGGAGGCGACTAAGGCTGCTCGCACATTTGTCAGCACCGTACGCGCCGCACGCGCCGTACGCGCCGCATTTTAGAATTCGTTGTATGAAATTGTATGGAACCTCGCACATTATACCCGCACCGTACGCGCCGCATTTCGTAAAATGCGGTAGGTATCCGAATAACATTCTGATGACGTCATATTGCGGCGCGTACGGCGCGTGCTGGTGCTCGATGTAGCCGCATGCATGATCAGTGTTGCCATATATACGTATTTACCCGTATCTATAAGGAAATAATGTTCAAACCGGACAATCAACACGGACTTTTATACTGAGATTCCATTGCGTGGTTCCATGATGGAACCACGCAATGGACAATCACAATAAAATTCACCCATTTATTTGCAATGTTGAAATCCTTTAATATACTATTTTTATTTGCAAATGAAGTTCGACATAACAAATGACGCTCGAATAAAGAAATGAAGATCGAAAAAACAAATGACGATCGGCAAAACAAATAACGGTCGGATAAACAAATGACGATCGACAAAACAAACGACGCGACGGTCGAAAAAACATATGCAGATCAATAAAACAAAAGACTATAAGCAATTTGACAAGATCAAAAAATACTTGCAGCCATATTTTGTAATCTAGATGTGATTGCCATTCAAAAAAATAGGTGCAAGCAAATCGCGACCTTAATGACTTTTCTCTCAAATCGTGCTTTTAGGCGTTTATAGACTTCACTGATCACGAATATGTAAAAATTTTATAAATATTATTCATGTTCATAAGGTCGAGAATTGCTTGCACCTATTTTTTTGAATGGTGTCGAAAAACAAAGAAAAAAAATGGTTGATTTGTGGGTTTCTTTTATTGGGTTCATATCAATTCCGATAAATTCGTATAATGCTGTGCTGTTTACGTCCAGAGATGTTCTTGCTTGCTTTATCTGTAACAAAATAAAATAAACGTTATTCTCACGAAGAGAATTGCTTGCATTCCTATACATATCATAAAAGTACAACAGTATTGGATCCAACACCTAGATGCTGTAAATCTCATGTTCACAGCCATAGACATATAACACGTTATAACACACAGGTAGGCCGCCGGGTGATACGATAACTACATTGACTCCCAACTATAGGATCATCAAACATCAGTGGCTCACACAGAGCATCGCAGCTCTAGTAACATCAAATATCATTGACTCATTATATCAAGTATCATTGACTCCAGTTCTAGGACCATCAAATGTAGGTATACAGGGTCGGCTCACTTACTCATGCGTGACACTCATGACAACACAATAGTTTTATCTATTACACGGGTGAGAAATAACATGTAAAAGGAATACAAGCCTTTATAGATGTGCTATCAGACTTCGCACACGCGGTACAGGATAAACTTGACCGTACACATAAACCTTGCGTCTTGATGTTAATAGAACAACTAAATGACATGCAAAGAAAATTATTCATTTGACATTAGAAACGGAATCATATTCAAATTTAGATGAAAAACAAATAGACCGACGCGATAATTACCATGGAGTATACAATGTACCTCCAGTAGCAATCTCCATGGACTTGAACTTCGCAAGATTATCAGATCTTCGCGACATTCCCCACAAAGGAAAAAGAGAATGAAAAGCTAGAATTTAGTATTCGCAAGATTGGCAAATCTTCGCGGCAAATGGTTTAAGCATCTAGATTACAAAAGACGAAAGGAAGGAAGGTCAAAATTCGCTTGCACCATGCAAGCAAATTTCGACCTTATGAGCATGCATAATATCTATTTATTTTTTATATATTCGTGATCAGTGATGTCTATAAACGCCTAAAAGCACATTTTTAGAGAAAAGCCATTAAGGTCGAGAATTGCTTGTACCTATTTTTTTGAATGGCAATCGCATCTAGATTACATAATATGGCTGCAAGTAATTTTTGACCTTATCAACTTGCTTATAGTCTTCTGTTTTATTGATCTGCATAATATATGTTTCTTCGATCGTCATTTGTTTTTTTTTTTTTTTCATTTATTGTTTAAAAAAAATACATATTTTACATTTTTTTATTCGTAACAGCACCAAAAAACCACAGAGGTTTAGACCTGTGCTGTTGTGAGTCTATCTTCTTACAATTTTAGTACCTACAACTACAAACATACATTTAGTTATTACATGCATAGGTACATCAAAAAAGAAAATCCCTTGTATATACCTACTAATTACTCATACATTCAAAATAATTATTTATTTAACTAGATCGTGAAACATTGAATCCAAAAAATATGCTTTTAATTTTTGTTTCATATTTTTTTCGGTCAACTTATTACACAAATCTGAGGGTAGATGATTACATAAACGAGGTAGAATATAAGCGGCAGTTCTCTCGCCGTACATGTTACGGGCACTTATTGTTTGTAGCCGGTTCCGAGATACTGCGCGTGTACGTACAGGATGTTCGACATAATGTCTTGTCATTTTAAAATATTGTTCTTTTAACAAGGAGAACTGCACTTGAGTGTGAACGGGTAAAATGTTACAATGCTTAAATAGTTGGTTTTCATTATTAATGTATTGCTTTCGTATCTTTGGTGAAACTAATGATTTTAAAATTCGGACTTGCAGATTATATATTGCATCAAGATAAGTCTTATAGGTACGGCCATAGCTGCTGATACCATATTGTATGTACGATTCCGCTAGTGAGTTATACAACATAATCTTCACTTTGAAGGGTATACGGTTGTTGAGTATAATTATATTCGCGTAGAATTGTCGCAGCTTGTCACATACCCGCTCAATATGATGGCTCCAATTAAACTTGCCATCTATAATCATCCCAAGATATTTGTGTTTGTCTACCACGCCTATAGATGGGCAATTACAACTCGTTACACTGGTAGCATGTAAACACTTGTGTTCATGGGCTATCAAGTCCTGAACAGCGACTTGCTTTATATAGGGGGATTTTATAATTAACAATTTTGTCTTGAGCGCGTTAAGTACCAATCCTGCGTCATGACACCACCTTGAAAGAGCATTTAGATCGGTTTGTAAAAGTTTACATGCAGTTTGAGGATTTCTATCAGCTATCACAAGGCAAGTGTCGTCAGCGAACTGATAGCATGTGCTGTAAGTAATGCAGTTCCTCATGTCGTTAACGTATGATATAAAGTGTAGGGGTCCTAAAACAGATCCCTGCGCCGTGCCCTCGGTTACTGACATGAGGCTACTACATGTATTGTCAACTTTTACTGTGAATTTTCTGCTCTTGAGGTAATTTTCACACCAAGCCAGCAATGGACCGCGAACTCCACAGTCATCCAGCCTTTCGACGAGTTGACTGTGCACCAATGTGCCAATCGCCCTGGAGAAGTCAATAAAGAGAGCAAGCACGTGTTTTTTCTCATTAAGATGCTTATTGACCTCATCCGTAAATCCAGACAGCAATGCTATGGTGCTCTTACCAGACTGGAAGCCAAATTGGTGCGAACTAATTACATTGTTCTTGCTATAGAACGTGTGTATTTGCTCAGACACATACTTTTCCACTATTTTATTGATTGAAGAAAGCAATGTTATTGGACGATAATTTAAGTAATCATTACGTTTACCACTTTTATGGATCGGTCTAATGCAACCTACTTTTAGATCATCCGGATACTGTCCACTTTCAACACTTCGGTTAATTAAGTCAGCAATGGGATACGCTATCTTGTCGCCTATCATTTTAATATCTGCTACTCTGACCTTATCAGCACCGGGTGCTTTCTTTGAGCTAAGTTTTTTAATAATATTATGAACTGCCCTCCCCGAGGCTTTCTTAAATAAAATACTTGAATTTAAGGGCGTTGGCGTATTGTTCGAAAGCTTAACTGTGCAGTTGGGGATAATATCTTTAACCGATTTGTCGAATTTTTTTGCAAAGTTGTTCACTATTGTTGTGGTGGTAATTCCCTGTTTGTCGAAGGCCTTCAATACTGCTTCATCGATAGACAGGGTAATTCTTCCCAACATTTGATTAATAATTTTGTAGATTTTTTTGACATTCTTAAAGTTATTACTAATATATTCTGTATAATATTTATTTCTCTTATTTTCAAGAATTTTATGTACTTTATTACGAATTTTGTTGTATTCTAATTTTATTTCTAGATTATTTAAATTGCATTTCCATTCCCTAAATAATTTGTCTCTTTTATTGCAAAGTCTTATGATATTATCATCAATCCACGGTGCTTTAAATTTTTTAACCAATTTATATGACATTTTACACGTTTTTATATTACTGGCAACAGTATTTGCATTATCAAAGGATTTATAAATAAATTTCAAGATTTCATTGGGAGAAGTCATATGTGCAGTTTCATTCCATTTAACACTTTTGAGCTCCTTATAAAATGTATTATAATTAATATATTTTTTTGAAACATCCTGTACATACTTACAAGGTTGCATCGATTCGTCGACGCATGCAAACATTATTCCGCGATGATCGGCCAGTACAGTATCTAGCACCGTTGCGAAAGGATGTAATGTTGGAACACGTGCGAACACATGGTCTATGCAAGATTTTGTGACATGATTTTTTTTTATTTCTATACGAGTGTAATCGGTTATTCCACACATTAGTCCATGTTCGCTAAGTGCTTCCAAGTATGAATCCTTGTATGCAGAAATCTCTTTTAAATTAATGTTTGTGTCCCCAATGAGTAGGAAGTTCAGTTTAAAATCAAACTTAGTGACGTGACTGTGTAATTCTCTAATAAATAGCTTTTTATTGGAAGAAGGTGGTCTATAAATTGCACTCACAACAAAATCGCGCTGTGTATCTAATTTGAGAATGCCTGTAATACTTTCAAAAGTTTTTGTTTTCTGTTCTATCGGTGTAAACTTGATATCCTTTCGTACATAAATAATTATTCCCCCACCCTTTTGTTTCCTGCGCAGTTGTGAGTACAACTTATAACCTGGCAGGTTATAAAGGTTAACTATACTACCAGATATACCTACCTCAGTCAAAACTATGATATCCAATGGGTAAACGCAATCATGGATAGTTTGTTGTAATTTCGCAAAGTTTTTTTTGATTGATCTGATGTTGAAATGTAAACAAGTCATACTTAAGCTGGTTTTAGATAGTAGCTGTCTGAAAAAATGGTTAGTGGTACTGCAGTTAAATATTTCCTGAACCTTTATATCCATCACAACACAATAAATTAATAAATACTGATAAACGCACAAACATGTAATTAAATTAATTTAGTATAGGGCATTTACATCGGGGTAGACGCTAGAGTTTGTTTTACATGCGAAGAACACAAACTTTTCGATTTGTTTATTATCAAGCAGTGACCGAATATAATAAATTTTAGTGGTATCAGACTGCCTGGCACATATTTTCCCGTTCTTACACCACACATATTTACATGACTTATTCAATAAATTAGTTTTAGCATTAAATAATAAAGATTTTTGATACTTCGTTAGAGCTTCACGTATGTAAACACGTCTGTCAGCCTTCTCCTTCGAAACGTTCGGCATCAGATGACCCACGGTGAGACATTGCACTTTACCAGCTTCTATCCATTGTTGCTGGAGCATTTTTGACTTGAGCTCCACTAGGAAGGGGCCTGGATTATCCTTAGTACCAGGCAAGCGCTTTAACAACTGGATTTCTTTGTCTGGTATCTCCAACATAACAGCCACGGAATTAATGATCTTCCCTGCATCACTGAACGGTACTTCAGGTAGGCCGGCTATCTCCAGGGACGTTGAAAGAGACTGCTGTTCATACTCTTTTAATCCTTGTTCCAAGACGTTTACCCGTAGCTCTAAATTTTTGTTTTTGTTATGTAGATCATAGTTTTTGTTTTCCAGTTCCTTAATTTTTGTGTCCTGTTTTTTAATAGCTTGTTCCATCGTTGAAAGCTGATCACTAAGGAATTCCAGTGAATGTTCGAGACCACTGATTTCCTCTCGGAAGGTTTTCTTTACCTCCCGGCTTATATCTTGCACCAATTTTTTGGCGTCCACAACTGGGGTCATTTCCGTGCATCCATCAGTATCACAGTCATCCTTGTCATCGTCCTCTTCGGGAATCACAAAGGAAGATCTGCGCGAGACATTTTTCACACAGTCCTCACAGCTCCATTCAATCCCGGACGAGTTCTTGATGGTGATCAACTGTTTGTTAGACAGTTTTGAGCAAGCAGGATCTGCATGCACTATTTTGTCACAGCGACTGCACTCCAAACCTGGTACTTTTTTGGTAATATTTTTTTTGCATTTTATACACTTTTTGATGACCATTATTAAACGGAGGGTACAATAGGATTTTCTCTCAACAATGCGCGCGCGACCGTTCGCCAATGATGTCGAGAATAGGTTTAACCAACCGTCATTTGTTTTGCCGGTCGTCATTTGTTTATCCGACCGTCTTTTGTTTTGCCGTTCGTCATTTGTTTATCCGACTGTCATTTGTTTTGCCGATCGTCATTAGTTTATCCGACCGTCATTTGTTTTGTCGATCTTCATTTGTTTCGTCGATCTTCATTTGTTTTGTCGATCTTAATTTGTTTTTTCAATCTTCATTTGCTACCTATTTGATAATTAATTCACTACTTAACTGTACTTTACACAACAAAATAAGATAACAGTTCCATGGAACTACTGGGATAAAAAAATCCCAGTAGTTCCATCATGGAACTACGCAATGGAACTACTGGGATACGGCGGGATCAGGAAAATGCAAAGAGAAATTTCTTAATATTTCTAAGAAAATGAATTTAAATTAACTGAACTTTATTTGATCTTTCATAAACGAGCGATTTATATTTTTAAAAGAAATATTTATTCCTTTCATTTTCTTCTCCCTCCGCCAATAAGCAGGCTATGACAACAATTTCTTCCATAGCTCACTGTCACAATAGCACTCACTGTACCGTTTCACACCAGAGGCAAAAGAAACTGCAAAAATAGTTGGCAATACCAAAGATTTGCTTACGGCGCGTGCGGCGCGTACGGCGCGTATGTGCGAGGCTATCAGGAAATGCGGCGCGTACGGCGCGTGCGGCGCGTGCGGCGCGTACGGTGCTGACAAATGTGCGATCAGCTTAAGGGAACACTTTTGCAAAAAGATCCATTGCGTAGAGAAGGAAAACGCGGCGATCTGCGCCTGTCCATTTCAACACGGCAATAGGCTCACCACCTATACCTACGTGGGACATAAAACTATAAGGTGAATGGTGGACGTATACTACTCTGCCTTCAGGATAAAGGCTTGATTATAATGTATGTAGATATGTATAACATTGTTTTATTCTGTGCACTTATAAAATCATAATGGACTTTTTCATTATCAATAGTTTATTCAGGGGCTTTTTAACCAATTCACTAGAAAAGCCATGCATTTATGCAATAAATCCAAACTGAGTCAGAATGATTTTTCATAAAAATATCCGTGTATACTAGCGATGGTTTTCGAATTCAGTTTGTGAAAATATACGAGTTCTCCTGCTTTATTCAATATTTATTCCCATAACTCTTCTATTCTGATAAATGCATTTCAAAATAGTATGTGCGTATGTCAATTCTTTTTTTTAGAAAATATAAAAACGACGCTTAACAATAGGCAGTGTCCGCCCGAATAAGTGACCAGGACAAGTCAGGATCTAAAGAATTTTCTTTCTAGAGTATTCCAAATTTCCTTGTCCATACCTGTGAGTCTGAATTGCTTATGTCACATTTTACTCTGTTTGGGTGACACGTTGGGCGGTTCCAGATCTGTACAAAGTGTCGTCATATCAAAATCAAGTTAGACAAATAAAGTTTTTTTTCCGGTAAACGTAACCCTCGGTGAGATACATACCTATGCCTGCGTTGAAACAATATTAATGCTAATGCATAGCGCTCCCCAAAGGTGGCAAGCGTCCAGATCTCTTGAGTACTGGACCTATTATTCCAGTGTGAAAAACTACTATTACAGACAGCTAAATTATAATTATTTGCTGCCTTCTCTCTATGTCTGTCTCTCTATAATTATTTTATTTAAACTACCAATAAAGAAGACTATCTTTAAAAACAGCACAGTATTACTTTGCTGCAGAACATTTAGAATACGAAACCGTTTGTTTGTAAAGGCGCTGTGTAGTTGTTTATTTATGAAAACACGACCTAATCCGTATTTGCACAGTCCCGGTACAGCAAATATCTACCGTTGCAAAAATGAATTTATAACGTATCGAGGTGCACTGCCTTTTTTCACACACACAATGTTTAGAAATTATATAGGATTGGAAGCTGAACCAAAGTACTTATAAGAACTGGTACTCTGCCTGAACATGGGTTTGAAAGGTGTAACTAAAATGGAGTCTAATTTAAATTGTATGACAAATAGTTTGAAAATTAAATGGCTATGTGAGATTGTAAAATAATTGTTAAGAAAAAGTAGCTGGATTATTTATAACAGTGGATATACCTACATAAATATCACAATAAGTTTGCGTACAATACGCGACCGGGTTGAAAACGCGAACGTTATACAATATAATAGTGAGCTCACCCCATATCTGGCTCGCTTCCAGAACCATTATAAAACTTTCTGCACTACTAAGTAGTTCACTAATATAATATTAAAGTATTGTACAATAACAGAGACGAGCATTGGTTGTTTGAACTTTGCTTAAAATTTGAGTTTGAAGACGAGAGTCGTGTGACGTTCTTTGGACGTTGCTTTTGCGATGTTTGGTGCCAAGAAGTCCTTTACCAAACGCATGAAATTTAGTTAGGTCATGGATGCAAGATGCGTATTATCATAATTTTTAAATCCCTTTCAAATTAAACTTTGGCTATAAATTTCGCACTTTCCCTAGAATGTTCCAAAAACCTCGGTAGGTGGTTCAATAATTTTTATTGTGACCTCGAAAGCAGCTACTATGACCTTATTAAATCACCGCAGGAAAGTAAGTAAATGCAGCAGTGATAACCAAAGTCTGTTATGAGTAATGGGACCTTCTTCTGCGAGCTTATCCGGGGCTCCCGACTAAAGACTGGTAGGGAACTTGTAGTTTTATTTGGTAAAAGTGACGGATTTCCAAACGAAAAAAGCATGAATCTCCATTTCTGCCGTCTATTCATGCTACATTCATACCTATACTAAAGTGATAAGCTAAAGTCTTTGACACTTGAGAGGTTCAGCTCAGTTAAACACATTCAACGTTCAAGTACTAACATATCTGGTACAAGCTGACAAATCTTGAACACGATTCTGTTTATCCAATTATTGCTTGAGCTTACTATCTAGTAATCATTGAAAATCAATAAGAACGTTGAGACACAGCTGCAGTTGGATTGCGAGGATACTGATTTACTTAGTGTCGCAGTAGGCACTATTATTGTTTCCTTTGATGAATTATAAGTTTCAGAGGCTTGCATGTTTGCCCATTAATTGTTAAGACGCTTTAGCTTAACGGTTCAGATAATACACTAACTTAAACTTCGATCACTGTGGGAGTGCATTTCCATTCCTACCGATTCTTGTAATACACGAGAATTACAAGGTACAGAGTGTTTTTTAATTGTTTTTCGCAGAAGGAATTTTTTATTATAAGACCCGTATTTATTCGCGAAAACTTGTTTACCGATTACTTAGTCGTAAATATAAAACTTTGCGTAAGTAAGTGATATTTATTTTGATGTAAACATTACATTATTATAAGTCTACTATTATCAATACTGTAACGTAAACTAGCTCTTTAGGAAATCAAAGAATTGAACTAAACAATATCAACGCTTGATAAACTTTATATAGAAACACTTTTTCCGTTAGTACGAGGGTATCTCGGCGATTCGTTTGTTCAAGAAATTGAGTCAATTAACATCGCAAATCTCGTTTACAGAAAACATAATCCTTATTATCAGAACAGATAGAGTTATGTTTCGTAAATATCGGCAGTTCTTGTTCAACACTCATACTCCATGGCGCAGCGCCCAGTAGGCTGGGTTACAACGTACACACGATGCGACAACGGCTGGCACTGTAGTATGCAAACAGCAAAAAATAAAAAAATACCGGACATGAGAGAGTCGGACTCGTCCACCGTAAGTTCTGTACCCATTTTTTTACGTGCAAATTATCAGGAGTAATGTTTCGCAGTTTCAAGTGTCCAATCCCAGTAGTTCCATTGCGTAGTTCCATCATGGAACTAGACAATGTAACTACTGGGATATGGCAGCTTTGAACCTGTCTACCTATTTACCTTCACGCCAAATCCCTTGCAGGGTAGGCAGAAAGAACCGAGCGCCACACGGCACGGTCTTCACTTGCTTCTTAAACTTTCATTTTTCTTTTCATCATGCACGTCGGGTCCTTCGGTTGTTGTTCAACACTTGAACCTGTGAGAGAATAATAAAGAATTATATCTACTTAGACTTCAGGTTTATTATATCCTCAAGCTTTCTCCCACCTTCCGACTATCAGATTGTGATTGGTCGTGTAGGTAAATTGTTGTTTTTATCATTTCTTTTTTTTTGCATTGCGTATTATTCCTTTTCCTGACGAGTTGGTGCATTGGGTAGTCGAATCACTGCCGGGACTTCATTTTGCACCTCATATTCAAGGCAAGTTTCTACTGCGGGCTGAGCTTGCTGTTTCGAGTTAAGCAGATTCACTAATGGACCCGTTCAGCTCATGATAGAAAGCGGCCTTAGACCTTTACGGCGCAAAAGCGTGGTTTAAATAATTTAAATATATTATATTATCTTTGTAGTCAATCGCAAGAAAATGATGATTTTTAAAATGAAAAATCCTGAAACAATGTTATGGTAAGAACTGGTACGTTTCAGAACTGTATTTTTGTATAAAAATATCCAAAATAAACTCATTTTGAATATTCTTAAGATTTGTAGAACCGCCGTGGACTAGCGGCCAGTAGGTATCTTGTACAATATCTTTGTTGGGGGTATTGTTGGCCGTACGTACCACAGCCGAGCAGGCCACGTAGAAGGGTTTGGTTTCATTTTGGGGTTTCCTTCTCTACACAATGGGTACCTAATATTACGAAAGTGTTCCCATAAACGCCATTTACGACCCCCACGGGACGAATTGGAGTGGAATATCAATCTCTCGCAATCACCCTGCCGCAAGGTCTTTTTAACGATAATGCGATAACTTCACCACATTTTATTGATAGTTTTTCACCGTTATTGGTATGCTAACTTTTTCTTATCAGTTTATTTAGTATAGATCTATGAAGGGATATTCGTATTAAAAAGAATCATTCGGGCTAGATTTACCTGATTCGGATGCCAATAAGTCGTGTCAACGACAAATATCCACAAAGGTTCCAACCGTTGGTCTAACGTTACACTGAATGGTGTCGCAATAATGGTACTCGATTGAATG
The DNA here is from genome assembly GCA_933228765.1 of Miltochrista miniata. Lineage (NCBI taxonomy): Eukaryota > Metazoa > Arthropoda > Insecta > Lepidoptera > Erebidae > Miltochrista > Miltochrista miniata. Next base: position 4,229,134 of record OW121749.1, on the reverse strand, counting down.
AAATTGCTCGGCATCCGTTAGCACTGTAATACCGCAACAATTTATCGGCGACTCCATAGCACTTTTATTCTTTAAAATTTTCTACTTGGATAGTTTAGAAACGATTAATTTGGACAAGTTTCCATTCCACGAAATTCAATGACTATTTATGGTAGCTAGTAGTAAATTTAGAAATTTAAATTTGTGATTTCACGATGCTGACGCGAATTTTTGGATTTTAATAATATCCTACTAATATTATACATGTGTAATAATATCCTACTAATATTATACATAATAATATCCTACTAATATTATACATGTGTAACACATACTCTTAATCCCGGGTATGTTCCCACGGGAAGCGGGAACGGGTACCGAAGCATCATCTAGTTTGAAATAAAAAGAGGCCAGAGTTCAAACTTAATAATTTTTATTATAGAGGGATTAATAGTAGAGAGTTTGGGTTGTTTTCGTAAAGTGCAGAAGAAATTTCGTAAGGAGCAAATTGCTAATATAGGCTGCGCTTTTTACCATAGACTACATTTCAGTCTAAATTACCTGCATCCATAAAGAGGGCATTAAACAAAGTTCATGCATCAGCCTTTGGCTTAATGCACTCTCAAAGTTAATAAAAGCACAGGAATGGAGTCTATGGCTTTCACGGAGTAGAATGTACTCATGGCAGCTTCTCAACACTAAGAGAGTAAAGGTGGGTTACATCTTTTAAAGTAGATTCCTATGACTAAGCAATGTGATAAATTGATCTACAAATTCAGTGGCAAGAACCATGACTTTTGTATCAAAAGTCTCAACATAATCCTCTGGACGAGAATTTATTGTGGCGCGGAACCTTTTTAACCCCCGACGGAAACCCGGAAGGGGTGTTATAAGTTTGACGTGTGTGTGTGTGTGTGTGTGTGTGTGTGTGTGTGTGTGTGTGTGTGTGTGTGTGTGTGTGTAAGTCTGTCTGTGGCATCGTAGCTCCCAAACGGATGAACCGATTTTGATTCTGTTTCTTTTGTTTGAAAGATGGGTTAGGGGAGAGTGTTCTTAGCTATGTTTTATAAAAATCGGTTAAGCCATTTCAAAGCTATGAGGGGTGAAAGTGTTGATGAAAAATTTAATGTGTTCAAATATACCCGTATCAAATGAAAGGTCATATCTTATACATCACGAAACCGTAAGTTTTAGGAAAATCGGTTAAACCATTCGAAAGATATGAGGAGTGGAATGTATTGCTAATTCTGTAACCACACTCCGCGCAATTCGCATTACCTCTGAATAATTATTGATAGACTATTCGTCATTGTTGACAATAAAAACCCCTATAAAAAGCAAAAAATAATAAATTAAATTAAAAATTTAAAAAATCCCCGACTCACAAAAAAATAACAATAAAAAAACCTGTAAAAAGTAAAAAAATAACTTTTATATTATGACCTATTAACCCTAAGTATTGAACCTGTATTATTATTATAGGTAGCTATATTTTTTACCTATTCATATTTTTAACTAACAGTTTGTCTCGTCGGGGGCGTCATTTTCAATTACTTTTAATTAGCTACACATGAACAACTACATCATAAATTGAAACTGTGAAGCGATAAGACCGTCACGTTCCAAACCTTGTTATATTGGAAAACAATTCACTTTATTGACATACAGACAATGCTTTCATTAAAAAAAAATACGAGTAGTCATCATGTATGCAACACGCTAATACGATGTTTCCCGGTTTTGTTGCAACTTGTGTTTGCTAAGAAAACATTTTGATGGTTATTAAATTGTACTGTGTACCTTTAATCTATTCAGAAATATATAAGTAACTATTTTTGCCCGCGACTTCATTAACGAGGTGATTTAAATAAATAACGAAACGAATTTGATCTGCACAAAGTATAGGGCTTCTAGTAAATCAGAGGTCAAGTTGTATTATCATTCCGCTGAATCGCATTTTGATGAAACAAACAATAAAATTTAAGTTTATAAAAATATCTGCATCTTGCAGTACAAATATGATACAGCTACTGAATTTTGCTCCAACCCCAAACAGACACATAGAAAAAAAAAATCATAGTTTTGAACTCAAAAGTCCTAAATATATCGATGACAGTTCTTTTTATTTTATCTTTTAAATGTACTGTTACAAAAATTTTTACAATTTCATAATAGAAGAAATGCCTATCAGTTGGGTAAAGATTCGAATAACACAAGTGGTAAATACTAAAATAACTATAACACTGAGACTGCTTTATTTTGATTTATAAGAGAGTTTGCGGGTAATAGAGATACACACATTAACTATAAGTACCACAATCAGTCACAAGCTACGTGCCCGTGATTCATCAAAACCAGCCGGTTGATGAAGTAATGAGGCAGGTAATACACTGCTGACGCCGCGACGGATACAGCTCTATAACATAATATATTATATTATCCGAAGAATAATGTAGAGCTTAATAAATACTTAGAATAAGTACACAATGATAAGTGCCTAAGTAAAAAGAACTTATTCTATGATAATCGGGATTACTCATCAAAGTACATGAATATGGAAATTAGTAAAAGAATTTAGAGAACTTTTCTCAAAAAGACTTTTTTTTTAACGTGAGGTAAAATCCATCATGGATGCCATGCTGGAAAAACCTCACATAACGCTCAACAGCCTATGGTTGGGAGCCCCGGGTAAGCCCTCGGAAGGATGTCCCTGGACTCCCAACAGACCTACGGCTACTACTGCGTCTTCGCCTAGGGGGTGGTTAGGGTGCTATCCCGCGTCTTTAGGGAGTTTCGGGTGTGATTCCGCTTCTAAGGCAAGCGTGAATCTCTCACGTCACGCTGCCGTCATGGGCCTGCTTCTGTAAGGACGGTGAGCAGCGCCCTCGCCGTCCTCAGGCCCCCGGTCATGGAGGCCGATAGTCTTCGGCGAAGACACGGACGCCGCAGACGGTGGAACTCGGGTGGAAGAGTTCTCCTTCGTTCCCGCCCCGCCGCCTCATTTACGAGCATGACCTGCTTGCAGAAAGAGGCGGCAAAAGACACGTATATTACGTATTTAAAGACATAGCCTCTCTCTAAATATCAACAATCAACCACAACGCCACGACGATTGGGTTAGTCCTGGCAACTTCCTTTATTAGGTCTTCGGATGGCTTTGCCTCAGGTGACCTACTCTGGAGCGACCACATGGAAACCGGTTCCTACAAGCAAAACATGCGATTTGCGTGATTTTAGGATTTCTTCGTTATGAATTTTAATCATGAATTCATCAAAAATGTGTTCATATTAAATGACAACAGACTGCGTATAGTATAAAACTACCATTTTATAATCCAAGTATAATTATCTACAAATAAGCCTGAATACAGAAATTAATGTATTCTATATTTATTTTGCTAATCCCCTCATACCTGCGAGCTGTTGCAAATGGAAACAAAATATTGTTTCAGGCTCAGGTCCCGGGCGAAATTTTGTTAAAATAAGTTTCACTGATTTCGGCGGATTCATTACAACAGACTACATATTAAACATTAATGTTTCAGAAGTAAGTTCAGAACTAATTTTGAATTTAATTTATGATCGAAATTTATATTCGTAACTGTATAAGTACACATGGGTGAGCTCCCATTACCGTTGTGGTTAAGGCAGGCGTCAACCATCAGGTAATGTGGTATAATATTATCTGATATCTATGCTTTCGTATCTGGGTTGGGAAGGGATTTAGAGCTTTGATGTAGTAGAGCGCCATAGCTCTCAGACTTGTAAAAGTTAAAGATCTTGAAGTGGAAAGTAAAGACTACTCAGGAGGATGTCGAAAATTTTTACCAAATGCTGACACCAGTATCTGAAGCGTTATGTTATCCTAAACGTCAATGTTATTTTTAAGATTATCCTCTGCTACATTTTATGCCACCAGAAACTCACAGAAGACTACCATACTTTACAAGTGTTATACCGTACATTACAGATACGTTTTGAAGTCGGTTCAGTATTCATAATTTGATTATGGTAATATTGACTGCCTCGTTGGTCTAGTGGTTGGAATGTGCAACTGCAGATCACAAGCTCGTGGGTTCAATTCCCACCGGAGATAAAAAGTTGTGTGTGTGTGTTTCTATCTACTCGTATGATAAGTATGCATTTAAAAGTATATACGTATGAATATTCGAGGTTTGATATCCACGACCTCGCAGGTTAGTCCTAGCTTACTTTGGGATCAAATGTGTGAAAATGTCACTAAATATTTATGTCTTCTACAACTCATTTTACAAAATTTATTACTTTTTTGTTTAGGGACACCAGTTAATCAAACAAATACGAAAAAATTGTTACTAAGCAATATTTAGAATGCAAATACCGTGAGAATCGAAATGAATTTCATTTGTTGTTCACGATCAAAGGTTTCCTTCACGACGGAGCCTCTCACGGGCGTAATTGAATTGAACGCTAATAGCTTCGCAATTTGCTTGAGTGCATCGGCTGCTAATGTGACCATATCTGTTCAGTTCGCAAATGTTTTGGGCAATGGAGGGGTGTTTTGGTTCAAAATGTTTTCATTGTCAAAATGTCAAATTTTTGTGTGAATAAATAGAATACAAGCATTATTCTCTGTCTTAGTGGCTTTTGAGGTAATAAATGTTCTCAAGGAGCACAAATATATTACAACGAGCTGACTTCACGCGGTTTCACCCGCGTAGCTCCTGTTTCCGTGGGAATACGGAAATAAAATATAGCTTATGTTAATCAGAGTGAATGTAGCTTTCTAATTGTGAAAGAAGTTTATTCATTTCCAACATAGAAAAATACAATTTTTTTTTATAATATTAATTTAGAGAAATAGATAAACTATTGTATTGTGTAATTCATAAAACAATGCAATCAAACGAGAACACAATAATAAGCCTCAGTTCAGGTTACATTCATTCAAATGTACTTTCCAAAGCTGCATTCTACCAAACAGTTCATCACACAACACTGGAGGCTGCAGGCATCCAGCACTGCAGAGATACAGCACCGTATTCATTACGTTAAGACCCTGAACCTACATTATTCATTTCTCTCCGATAGTATTTCACAGATACGGATCGGAACACAGCCATCGATGTACACACACCGCTATTGCAGGAAGTGGGAAGCGATAAATTTGTTGCGAAGTAAAATAAAACCTTTAGCTTTGCTCGTTTCGCTGTCTGCGCTTATGATTTATGCTATCCATAGAATTTTCAGATGGTCGCTTTATTTGTTTTGTGGTTCACTATTTAGTTTAGAGAATAATATAGGTATGAGTACCTAATATAGATTGCTTGGCGTTGACCTAGAGGTCGAAATGTTCGACTGCGGATCACGGCGTAGTGGGTAAATGCGAAAGTAACTCTGTATGTCTGTCTGTTGCGTTTTCATGCCTAAACCGCTGAACCGATTTTGATGAACTTTGGTATAGAGATAGATTGAGTCCAAAGGAAGGACATATGTTACCTTTTTAACTGACTGCGCAAAAGGAGGGTAATGATTTTATGCGAACGAAGCCACGCGGAACAGCTAGTAGGTTATGTTTCATTCCCACGGTAACGGGAACTTTGCATGTGAAACCGCGTGACATTGGCTAGTACTTGATATTTTTAGAACTATGAAATATAAATAATTGTACTCAATTTTGATTGAATTATGCAGAAAACTATTAATTGGATCCATACCATTGAAGATTTAATCAAAGACCTCTTTCCAAGAATTAGACACTCGTGAAGCATTAAAGTTTTAACTCGTCTATAGCTCAGGACACTCGATGTCCGTCGTTTATTTTGATGATAATACAAAACTACTACAGTAATTCTGCATTTTAAAAAGACCTTATTTCTTAGACCATTAAGTATAAATTGGTTTAGAAGCTTTGAAATAGACGGTTGGTTTCAGCTAGTTCGGCTCGATGGGATACAACAGGCTTGCGGCAGATCTGTGGAGGATTACCGTAGGCACCGTTATCCATTTCCTTGGTAGGCTCAATCCATGTGACCTTTAGACTGCTGTGATGCATGGATGAGACGGTTTTGAATTTGAGCCATTGTAGATGAGCTTACAATGTATCGAGAATAGAATGTTGACAGAATTGTTTCATGTTAGCGTATATATTTGAGAGTGTAAGGTTTATCCGTTCAATTGCTGCGCTAAGACTTTGTGTTAGATTTGGATTCTGTTATGTTTGGTATTGTGATAATACGAATCATTATGTAAACGATATTGCACTTGAAACATAAACGGTAAAGTTACGCAGTTAGAGATAAAAGAGTATGCTATAATCTCTGTAAGTCTATACGTAGCTCTGCTGCAGCGGTATAAATCATCATATCATTTTGTAAATAATTTATTTGTATTTTGTATGTTAATTGAACACTGACGGTATCTTACTCCAATTCCATTTGGACATTTGGACAAATCACGCCTTTGAAAGGTATATTATAATGTTCTTTAAACAAATAACCTGAAATCGTTCCATCAAATCAATCTATGGCAGCCACTTCTGAAAGGCCTATGCCTCTCAAAACATTTGTTGCTTTGTGGAGGTAGCTTGGCCAGACGAGTAGGTAGGTTTAGATTTTTATAGAATAGTCAGGCTCTGATGGTGTTGGTAGGAGATCCTTACATTCCTATTTTATTTACTAACCTTAATAGTAAATCTTATTATTTACCTATACAACTTTTACATAATATTAGCGATCAAGTTTTATGATCCTTGTAGGAAGTAACATTGAAGTTCAACATTATAAATAACCTTTAGTACCTACTTAGTCCTCGGTAGCTAATGTAGCGAACATTGAACAAGAACAAACTACATTAAGGAACTATAAAGTGACACACACAATTACACCGTACGCAAAAGCTGTTCAACGAAACATCGACAAAGCGTCGCTTAGTAAAGCTAAAGCCACACTACTGGAGCCTTGCTTAGAGCCAAGAGACCAGACAAGTGACTCGCTTAGTGACTTTTTGATCCTAGCGAACAGACGTATTACGTTCTATCACAGGGCGGAAACTCCAGCTCGAATGTGTGCGTGTGATCAATAAAATGTAAGCAAATTGTCCGTCAACGCGCACGTCAACTCTACTGACAGCTGTGGCGCAACAGGGAGTTGCCGATCTGTATGTAATACTATGATATTTTCTTTGGTTCTATTAAAGATAATATTGTATTACATACAGGTTGGCAACTCCCTGCCCCTCACAGATCAAGCTTCCCCACCCCCGCCACAGCTGTCATTATAGTTGGAGGATATTTTGACAGATCGTTTGCTTAGCCTTAGTGGTCAGACACACACATCTAAGCTCTGTACAAACATAAAATGTTTTTAGTGTGGGTGACAGAATTAAAAATGAATCATGCGTATGAAGCTTCCGCCCTGTGGTTCTATTAAAGTGGTGTTTCCATAGTTGCTAAGTGAGTCGCAATATTTTTTTTAAAATAAATAAATATTTGTGGGCATTCTCACATAATATCATCTAGCCCAAATTAAGATATACATGTTTCTAAATACATAATTATAATAGAAAACACCCATAATCTAAACAAACATTTGTGGAACACACAATATTTAAATCGACCCGGAAGTCAAACCTGGGACCTCAGCGCAGTAGGCGATTACACTAACGAAAGCGCCACCAGAGGCACTCAATGTGGCCTTTATGATAGTACATAAGCGTAGTTCAATAAGCTCGTCACTAAGCAAGTCACTTAGCTCTTAGCTTAAGCAAGGCTCCAGTAGTGTGGCCTTAGCCTAACACAGTGCGAAATTTTAAAGCTGAGGGCTGAACGTCACTGGCAACGTGTAGAGGCATAATTAACAATTAGGAAATTGTAAACTCAAAGTAGCATGAACTGTTGTTCAGGACACGCCTGTGCTACTGAAATGTTACTGTTAGGATACAATATTTTGATTTAAGTTCTAGTTAGGTTTTATTAAGTGCCTAATTTTAAATTATATTACATTTTAAACTTACACGATTAGTAGAATTCATGATTGCATTAATTTGGGTTGTTTACGCAGTACATACATAATTTTGACTATATGCACCTCTCAATGTAGCTGTAGAGTTTAAAGTTCTATTATAAAAATGGGTATCCATCTTACTATGTTTATTTTCATTTTTTTTATTACAATATCTGCTACCAGTTCTAAGCCATAATCAGATATTTTCTGAGTTATGGGTACCCAACAAACATTAACCTCAGAAAATATCTGATTCGCATCTGGTCATAACTAATGTGGCGTCTCTGCCTTCTTAGTAGTATATGCTATAATTATAAATAACAGTCATCCCTATTAATACATTTCTATAAATTGTTAATTTTAGCGACGCAAAAGGCTCGTATACGATGAAATCTGTATTCAACTCAATAATACCCGTTTTAGATAAACTTGCCTTAGCTGAAGTTAGTTCTCTATGCTATGACACCAATGGAGCTATCGCCAAGTTAAATTTACATAACGTATGTATAACTATGTATGTTTGCTTAGGCTTAGACAAGCGTGTTGGCGCCGAGGTTATCTGTTGGACCAACAAACTGATCCAGTCGACTTGCCGCATATGTGTTGGAAGTTATTGGGATTGGGTATTAGTAAGTATGAGTATGGCATTAAGATGAGAGCAGCAAGGGATTATATCTAGTGCTTAGTTCAATAATATAACTCACAGTAGGTACAACAGGTAGGTTGTACCGTTTAAATAATCTATATACATATAATAAAATGATTGAAGAGTCAAAACTGTACATTGGAAATATTAAAAAAAAAATACTCGCTGGGTGTTCAATATAAGATACCGAAGCTGAAAATATAGTTAGAAATTTTTTTGTCTGTTTGTCGGTTTGTCTGTTTGTCTGTTTGCTTTGCTTTGTCCGGAAGGATCTCGAAAAGTACTCAATAGATTTGGTTCAAATTTTGCACAAATATTACTTAGGGGTGAGGTCTTCAAATAGGCTATATATTATCACGCTACATATCCTAGGGGCTAAGCAGAGAGCAATGAAATATGTAAGATGGTGGATTGATTTAACTAAAACGTAGCAGGAGTGTTAGTAAGAGATAGGTTTTACACACAGGCTACATATTATTACGCTACTTAGCCTAGAGGCTTGGCAGAAAAGAATTCAGATCCAAACCAATTTGGCATCATAACATAATTATCACGCGTACGAAGTCACGGGCAAAAGCTAGTGTAGAATATTATAATAGAAGTCAATAAATAAATATTTGTAGATAATTTTACATAACATCATCTAGCACACATTAAGCTAATATAGCTTGTGCTATGGGATCTAGACAACTGATAGACATACTTATATTTTTCTAAATACAAACATTTTATATATAGAAAGCACCCAAACTCCGAAACATACATTTATTCCACAATAAATGTTTGTTTCGGAGTTTGGGTGCTTTCTTACACAATTATATAAAGAAAATAAGTTGTAGTAGGTACCTTTATTTCGAGAATGCTCAAGTTTTAAATAGAACAAGTCAAAGCTATTTTCAACATTTACTACAGACATAATTATGTAAGTTTTCAGATGAAATGTGTATCGGTTTAGAACCTTACAGAAGTATACTCTCATCTCGTTAAGTAGAATTGGTACTATTTCTTAAACGATGATGTAAAAAGCTATCACAACTAAATACTCAGTTAGAAAAATACTCGTAATCTGTTCAAATAACCCTAGAAATTGTATAATTCATTTACCTGTGTATAAACAAAGTAAAGGAATGTATCGCATGCCATTTTTGGTGAGTTCACTGAACAAATTCCATTTATTTACTTCCAGAATAGATAAAACTCTTTATTTTCCATTGAAATTCAGAACGAGCATCAAGCTCTACCCCGTTTTTATGCAAATATTTGGCTATCAGACATGCTTCATTTTGCACGTACATTCGTCGTACTAAATCTGAAAATTTCCAACTTCCCTGCAAAAGTTGGGGTGAAATTCAAACGCACAAGTATTGTAGCAAAACTCAGAAAGCGAATGTGAGATATTGTGTGACTGTCATGTATAATTATGGCATACACATGTAAATTTAAATCGTTTTGACAACGGTGTACGTACCTCTTTAAGCTTTAGTTAATAAACATTTTATACAAAAATGCAATGTCACAAAATGAATATTGGAGTCCCACGATTGCAGGGGTTAACCTGGTTTCAAATCAAGTGAATTATTTTAGGCACGTAGTTCATTTTTAAGATGGGAAATAACAATTAAACTCGCAGCACCGTCACTAAAACAGCTGAATATAATAGGTACCTGACGTTTCAAAAAATATACACAATATTAATATTATTGTTCTTTGAAAACTGTTTGAGTATTTTTGATGACAGTTTGCACTACCGTGGGCCCTATTACTAAGACTTCACTATTGGTCTGTCTGTCACTGTTAGGCTGTATCTCATGAATCGTGATAGCCTGAGACCTAAAATTAACACAGACTATGTATTTCTGTACCCACTATAACAATTAAAAACAGAAAAGGAACATATTTAAAAGGGGCTCACATACAACAAACGTAATTTTATGACCGTTTTTTTTGTTAGGAACACTCTGAGTACGGAACCCTAAAAAAGTGTAGTGTGATGTTTCGATTGAATACCGGTAATTTATTTCATTTTGACTTGGCTATGTTATTTTATTATGCCGCCGTCGCTCCGACAATACAGGGATGAAAAGGTGTGCCTATACGTAAACAATACACAATAGTATTTGATTCCACCGCTGAAATTCAATAGATATGCAACTTTGGGCTCAAGTTAATGGCAAACGAAAACTCACTATACCCCGTATTAATGCGATAACCTAATATTTTGTTTCAATGCGTTGATAGAAATTTATTTCATCTTCATAAATTGTATAACATTGTCTAACGAGAGTAACTTAAATACTGATACACTTTGATTTAATAATAAATTCTATTAAATAATGTTTTGTTTGTAATCATTTGTAAAACAAATTCGTATAATAAAACAACTACATGAATTTGCGCCGTGGGCATTTTTGTTGCTATAATTGCTCCTTATTTGCTTTTTAAAATGTTTGTATTTCGTTTTAATGATTCTATTGCGACAAACGAATCGGTCAATTGCGCACAAGGCAATTTATTAGTTAAAATAAAGTGCAGCTCAAAGTCTCCTGTACCATGATTTATGTTACAGCATCGTAATTCCGTGCACCCTGCCGTGTTGATTCATTACTTTCATACCATAAAAATTGTGTTATATCTCACGTTGTAATTCAAACCCGAATGATGAATGATTCTACACAAATAACAAAAGTTTCTGGTAATTTGAATATCCAGTAATCTTAGAATACAACTCTTGTTTCAGTAAGCACGCATTACGTAGGAATTCTTGTCAGGTGTAATAGCTATTTGGTATGATTTGTAACTTGATTGTGACGTGTTTCATGTCACGAATATAAGTCTGAAATTCATGTTTTATGTTGCATAAGTAAAGAGCTCGTTGTTAATGATTTGCGTTCTTCGGCAAGCATTATTTTTAACCCTTAACTGGTATCGGGGGTCAAAATTTACCCCAGTGCATTGTATTTCGTCACAAAACTTTGCAGTTTTATATTACACTCTGGCGCATCTAGCTAATCTCATTACGTCTCGTGGTGCAGCGGGGTACGGACGTTGGTCGCTCTAACATTACTGGAAACAGGGGTACGTACACTGCTGGGGTCAAAAATCACCCCCGACACCAAGTATAGTTATTTACGTTGACACTGTAGTTAGAATGTTTTGTTTTTTTTTTCAGTAATAACCATAGTCATGGCCGGTTTTTTAGAAGAGTATAGAATTGCTCATTTATTGGAAGATACCATGAATCTGAACTGTGTGTGAAACCACAACAACAGCAAACCAGCTGACCAGCAACAAAATGTACTTTCTGATGACTTTGAAATAAACAACCGTAAAAGAGGAAGGTGTTACATATGTAATGCAAAAAGGACGTAAAGTGTACCAAATAATGTAGTAAATTTAATGTTCTCTTTTCATATGTAAAGAACATACTGCAAAAGCCATTACATGTACCCAATGCAAACTAGTTCGTAGTGTAAAATTTTCTCGTTTCATAGTAAATTCATTTAAGTTGTATTTTTTTTATTATTTCATTGATCTCTTACAAAATGCCTATATTTGTTTTAACGATTATTGTAGAGAATAGTATTTAGAGTTATTTTTCCAATTGTTAATTTTTTATGGAATTTAGGACAACTTAACTCGACTCACAAAAATATTGCTAAAAATTGAGAGTTTATAAAATGTTTAAAAATAAGTTATTTTTTTTATTTAAAAGTGTAATAAAAGTTTTTTGTTGCACAGATTAAAAGTAGTTTTACTATATAAAAGTATATAATAAAATAAAAAAATAATTTATTCCTATTTTTAGAAGTAAATCCAATGGGGGTCACATTTTACCCCCGACACCAAATAGGTTGCCCTGTTTTGCTAATCCGGTTAAGAGTTAAATCAATAACCTACATGAAATTGGATGATAAAATTACCTCTTAAAAAGGTAATGGGAAGATTCCCTTCGGCCGCGTGCTTCCTGTAATCCTGTGCTATCTATACATATAATAAAATGATAGAGAAGTAAAAACTGTACATTGGAAATACTGTACTCGCTGGGTGTTAAATATAAGATACCGAAGCCGAGAATATAGTTACAAAATTTTTTGTCTGTTTGTCGGTCTGTCTGTTTGTCTGTTTGCTTTGCTTTGTCCGAAAGGATCTCGAAAAGTACTCAATAGATTTGATTTAAATTTTGCACAAATTTGAACTAGGGGTAGGGTCTTCAAATAGGCTATAATATACATTATCACGCTACATATCCTAGGGGCTAAGCAGAGAGCAATCAAATTGGCATTATAACATAATTTTCACGCGTACGAAGTCGCGGGCTACAGCTAGTTCTAAAATAAACCTTTGACGGAATAGATTCGGCACAGCATATGCAGATTAATTACCGTTCAATATAGGCACATTCCTTAATCCTAATATTTATGTACCTATATTGAACGTTTCCAACATATTGAAATAAATGACGCGTAAGCATACTTTAACTAATAAAATCGCCGACGACAAAAAGTGTATCAAATATAATATACCATGTTTTATGATAATCGTCCGAGAGCAGTATTACAAAATTTCTAAAATATTGCAGATGTTAACTATATAATTAAAGTATTCAACGTACATTGAGAAATATTATAAAAGAAGTTCAAATTGCGGTATTATAATATTTCTTCCACATAATACCCAGGAACATTTATACAGTTTTGCCAACAAAAAGGGGTATGTCAAGCGATTCTTTGTGTAGTCTGCACACATGATGCATGTTATATGTGTGGGGTTCCTGAATGTGACGCCTTAGGCCACGGTCCTGACTAGGAAACGATATTGTTGGTGTGTCGCCACGAATAACGGGGAACCTTTGTGTGCTTTTTATGCTTTGGGAGAAAAAAAAGGTGGTTTCTTGTTGGCTTTCAGTCGTGAATTGTTGTTAAGCTTGGTGTACATTTTGAATTGGTTGTTAAGCTATACTTTCCATTTTATGTAAATATGGGAATCTCGATTTCACGCCATCGACAATGAAATAAACAGTAAAAGTCACTTATTCCAGGATTAAAAACACGCGAATATTTTAACTTAATTCTTCTCGCATCGCTTACATAAAACAGTACAGTTGTGTCATTGTCAACACATTAAACGTGGTCGAGATGCGTGCGCTACGCAAAATCTGCGGAGAAACGCTCGCAGATCGCGTTCGGAATGAAGATGTAAGAAAGAGAGTTGGTCCGAAAGAGAGTTTCGGTTAAAGTTAGGAAGGGCATGCTACGATGGTTCGGGCATGTGGAGCGAATGGGAGATGAAAGAATGACAAAACAGATATACAACGCGATAGTGGATGGACGTAGGAGTAAGGGAAGGCCACGACACACCTACCACGACCAAATTAATCGTGTCTTAGCAGAAGGTGGTGTCAAGAGCCGAAGGAACCGACGTGCATACATGAAAAGAAAAATGAAAGTTGAAGAAGCAAGTGAGGTGTGTATGGACCGTGCCGTGTGGCGCTCGGTTCTTTCTGCCTACCCCGCAAGGGATTTGGCGTGAAGGTACATAGATAGATAGATTTATTCAAGTAAAATTTGTTTCACTTCATTCTGTTGAATGAAAATAAAGCAGTTTATTTATTTATCTATGAAAACGAATAAGTTAATATTTGTTGAAAAGAAAAGAAGAGAATAAATATTTCGACAATTTAATAACTCAAACCGAGGAATAAGATTGTGACAGATCCTCCTCATATCTGCTGGTATGGTTGTTAGCAGTTCATTGTATCTAGCGAGTGTCTTACATCTTTGGTTCAGTTAAGATCAAAAGCAATTCTATAATTAAAATTAAAAACTGTTGTAATTGAGATGATAAATGGTAGTCATCAGGCAATATTTCTGGTTTTGTGCTATTTGAATTATATTCATGAAAACGACATTTTTATGAAGCTTTTTCTTTGGATTTTGCCGTAAAAAGAAATACGTTGTGAAATCCGTACTAAAAATTTAAACGCGAAAGTTAAAAACGTGGATGAAATTTTGTAATTTTTTCTGCTCTAATGACTGTAGGTACGGATATGGCAAAGAATTAGTAGGTAGTAGAGAAACCTATTATTTTGCGTATTCAACTGTTGTATTGATTTATTGGCAAGCACTTAGTTTTTATTCATGATGAGCCAGGCAATATTGAAGACCCGAACAAGTCACCTCGATTTGTATATTTTTAAACACTGTATACAATCACCGAAAACTTAACTAAAAATTCTCTAAAAATGTATTTGTATATTTGTAACATTTATTTTCTATGAGTAGCAATGTCTGGTCTCTGGCTGGACAATATTGATTGAGCGTGTCTGTGCGCCATGATCGATTCATTGTTTTTTTTGCTGTGGCAACAGCTGTCTCAAGGAAACGGACGTTAGTCTATGGGTTTTTTGTGATGGACGGAGGAATTGCGTAGCAAACTGGTTTACAAAGGGTTTTTTCCAGAGTATTCGATAGTGAGAGTATAAATAGCCCTGCTATGAAGTTCCAAGTCCTTTTTACTATCCTCTAAGCAGCAGTGAAGTTTGAAACGACTCTTGAGTGGCACACCTCAGTTTCGCTTTGGAGGTTATAAGTTCTAACCTGAGGACTTAAGGAGAATTTCCTGCGTTTTATCTATCCTCCTCGGAAGGAATTGGACTGTGATAACACCCAGATTCTGGTAAGTTTCAATTAACTGTTTGCAAAGCGGGTCGATTGTTATCTTTTGCACGGTCAGTGTCTTAATTTGTCGTTTCTTTCACGACAGGGTCCTTTATTAAGGGCTGGAAGCGGCCACTGTATGGTGATAGGAGCCACGCCCAATAATACGTGGAATGCACGAGCAAGGTGCATCTGTGAGAGGCCTGCCGTCTTCCTGGCATTGACAACAGCCGGTGTCGCTCTCGCCCTACACGAAGGCCAGTACACTGCATACTAAAAGTTAAAACCTGTACGTACCTGTCCACGCCTATTTAGATCACCTGTAGTACCTACTAGTGCATAGACATAGTATCTACTTTTAAGACTATCTAGTCTATATATGTCTCTTAGTGTATAACTTCTTCTTATTGTATCTGTAGCTCTAAAAAACTTCTAAATATATGTGTGTACACCCTACCTGGCTGTTTTCGTGAGAGCCCTAGCCTACCTTTGCACGCACACTGGAATCTCTGTAGTAAGGCGCCCTGGGAAAGAGTTCTCTGCATAGCTACCTCGCGCTAGTTGGTGAGTAACACTTATCATCACTGTGTTACATATTATTAATACATATTGTCAGAGCAAAAATATTAAATAAAAAATAATTGTGGTTGATTTAGACCTGCTTCTCGTCAACCAGGTCTCCGATTTCGTGTTAGAGTACCTATATTTAAAGAGGCATGAGACACGTTTTCAGTTTTTCTCAAATACCTTCTCTATAATTCCTGGCAGTCCTCACTCTACGATGGTTGAAAGCCATACAACCGACAAGGCATTCAACCATCAAATTCTGAAAAATTTTCAACAGCCGGTATCAATACTGCAATATGGTATGCGTCGCGTAACCACTTTCGAGGTTGTATGCTTGTCACCATAATAATGAACCATACGTTCATTTTCTGAAAAGTATTCACGAGGAAGGGTTGGGAATGTTCCTCCAATGCACAAAGGGAGGATCCTAGGGAGAACCAGGCTAGGTGAACGTGCCTGGTGGGCTGAAGCCCAACGGTTGATGTTGGACTGGTTGGTTATATCATTCATCGCCGTGAGAATTCTGATATCGCGATTCAGGATTTATTATTACTTCGTTGCAAGAACTTTCAAATCACGATGCAGGATTTCAATTGATCGCTGCCACATCACTCTCCTCCGAGACCGGAGGTCGATTGCGAGTATGAGTCTGGTGTCTTGAAGTCTGTTGTGAGTTGCGCCAGTGCCAGTTCGTGTATTTCCATTGAGTTGAAACTGTACTCCGCTAGGTCCAGTGAGTTGGAACTGTGCCGTTAATTTCAGTGACTCAAAATCAAATACTGCTGCGGTGCGCGGTACCCTCAGTGAGTCAGGGGCTAAGTACAATGCTACGGTGCGCGGTGCTGCGGTACCCTCAGTGCGGCTGGGCGGTTGGTTGCGTAGGTTGCTGCGTAGACGGGAGAGTTGCGCTCTTCTTACAAGTATCGTATTGCAGTGTTCGGTGGCTAGCCGCTGATACATGTGGCCGAAGAGGTAACCAGGCTGGAGCGGTCGCTGCTAGCTTGTGGTGTCCCTGATGAGGCCGCAGATGCTGGCGGGGTTGAGACTTAATAACCGGGCACATTGGAGTGCTGAAATGGTTGCGATGATGATGCTGATCTGCTTCGAGAAGGCTGCTTTCAATCACGTTGGGGCCCTAATGTGGAGGAAGGTTTGGGAATCCTACGACCAGGCTAGATGAACGTGCCTGGCGGGCTGAAGCCCAACGGTTAATGTTGGACTGCTTGGTTATATCATTCATTGCCGTGAGAACTCTGATATCGCGATTCAGGATTTATTTATACTTCGTTGCGAGAACTTTCATAGTGCGATGCAGGATTTCAACTTACGTTTACTTTATTTTTAGATGCACAAATAAAATATGTAGCTTTCGTTATGCCAGTGGTTTAATCTCTCTGATGAAATATTGAGTACTGTATAGACATTGAAACATATTAGGTATGTACTATGTTTCAATGTGTTTACAGTACTCAAAAGTATCTTATCCTACATTAATATTACTAACTTGAAATTAAAAGCACTCTAAGTGCATAATGAATTGATAACTAAATTATGCAAATAGACTAGAATTAACTAGTCTTTTTGCATAAATAACTTATTAATGTTAATACTTAACGAATTTATCTTGAAATTGGTGTAAGAAAAATGAATGACTCTGAAATTGCCAAAATTTGGAAGTCAAATTCTAAATTAAGTAAGTATTTTGCGCAGTATTTGTAATGAAAACCTGAACCATCTACCAGATCCAATTTATCCAATCGCAGTTAAAACAAGACTTCCTCTGCTATGCGTCTGGCTATAAAACTTCTGGGTTGGACACCAGCACCGCCCATTTCTCATTTTATCATAGAGATCGTTTAAGTGGGTCGGGCTGAGGAGCTTTAATTTTTGGCGCACAGTTAATTTGGGCACCTAAAATATGACTTTTCGGAAGCTACGACGTTTAAGTGAGAAAGATTTGGTTTATAAGAATTTAATAGACTATAAAATTCTTTACTGTAATGACTGCTTTTGTCACTTGATGGTGGCAAAAGCATTATTTTTAATTACAGAACTCTTAAAAGCATTTTTTTACCTATATATAAGTCGCACTGTGACAAACTACTATTTTGAATTTTTCAGTTTTTTTATTATGGTATTTATGACTTAAAATTACACTATAATTATTCATAACAGGTAGTAAGAGCAACTATTATTGTATGAACAACTTGAAGCGTTTCCAAGAAACAACACTATTATTCTAGGAAGCACAGTTACCTATTTTAGATATAGACGCTTCCCAGAGTTCAAGCATCATGTAGGATAATATTGTTGAACATTAAATTTACTAAATTAAATTGCGAAGATATAATTTTAATTTTTTTTAAATATTCAAAGACTTTACATATCTTAATCTAAATCTAGACTCTGGGAACAAATATTTCAGACGACTTTTTGTTCTGGGTAGTAATCGAACCTATGGTCTCGTCATCCACAGTCGTACTTAACGCCCTCTTGATCAACGATGCAGTTCAATTATTGCGCAGAATACAGTTGCCATTGTCTCAATATCAACTTTATTTACTATTCGAGACAGCACAAATAAGTTTATATAAATTGTTAAATGAGAACCTAGAAAGCAACAAGACTATTCCATTTGAAGCAACGACAGAGATCATTCTTCATTAGAAATGCGCTAACCGAAAGGTTAGTTATTTTTAGAATATCACAGGGTTGTAAAACTATCACAATATTCGTATTATATTTGGAAACAATATTTTTCTAAAAGAAATTAGTTTTCTCTTAAATATTGTTTGTTACCCGACTGCCGAAAAGAGGAGTGTAATATTTCCCGAGACCATGTATGTTTGTTTGTATGTATGTCCAATTGTCGATTTCTTTGCCACGCCCTACAGCCTGAACGGCTTGACGGATTTTGACTTCCAAAGTGTCATTTGATTCGTCATGATTCTAGTCTTACTAAAATGTTTATTTTTTCTGAAAATATTAAAACATTCCTAATTGTTAAGGACGACTATTGCGATAATTGACAATGTTTTCTTCCATAATAAAGACAATTCATTTATTTAAACATTTAAACCATGACGTAAAAATAGTTCCATTAAAAATTTATGAAATTTATCTTTGGACTTTGGACATAAAGTTAAATTTACAACTTTTTATATCAATTTCTAAGAACAAGCTTATTTGAAGGAAAGAAAACACCTAGAAAACCTAATAATTCTTCTAAATATGTTTGCTATTACACAAGTACGAGTATAAGCATAAAATGACAATAAACAGGAACACAATATCTTAGATATTTGCGGATACGTTTACCTTTTCTCATAACCAAAGGTCGGGAAACATTGACTTTATTAAAACCTTCAAACTTACCAGATGTTTCTCAACTACATCTAACAACCCGCTTCTGGCCATTTGGAAGATGAAGCTCTTTATTGACTTTTCTACTTCTTGGTGGGTACTTTACAATTTGATTCCTGGAAAATTGACCGAGTCTATGACCGATCACTAACAAACCTCAATTAAGGGATTAGGTAGCCCAGATTATAAAGTTTATTGGGCCAATCTTGCGTTAAGGAATTTTTTGCAAGTTATTTTTATAAACTATACAATGCCCACGTCTGCACTCGCATGGTGAAGTATGTGTCTACTTTTTTTGATAGGCACTAAGTTCCGTGATAAAAAGTTACCCATATACTATGCTAATGATTAATGTTTATGAATGTACCCATAGGTTTTGCGTGAAAGTATAATAAACATTCACACAAACTTTCGCGTTCGTACTTGTAATATTACAGTTCTTATCAACAGCCTTGATGGATATATGATATAATTTTTTTAATGTTTAACGCTGCACCAAATTCGTTCAGGTATTATGCCGACCAAATACGTTACTTTCCAATGGCTTGGAAGTAATTATTATTATGTTCATTTCTGCATCATTGTAATTATTTGATAAAGTTCACCTGCAACCAAACCAAAATTTTACTGAGATAGCGCTCAAGATGAAAACATACACATAAATAAGCTCTACATACAAAATAGAGTAATTATGAAGCTCATTAAGTTGTTTCAGATTCATTACAAATTAGACAGTACGAGTATAACATAGAACTATGAAACCTCGGCTAAAGTAAAAGCAGTTAATTTAATAGAGAAACCGGTATTTACCTCAAATAGAATATTAAACACTGTTCTATGAAACCTTTTTACATATTTGAACAATCCCGAGGATGTAATTTGATATACAATTTATTTATTTTTTATTAAACTAATATGACTTGCGTTATTCAAAGTTTTTTTCTTGTGTGAAAATTATCATTGATGACATGCCGGACTCGCGCAAGCTAAACTCATTTTTTTTTTATACTACTTAGGTGGCAGACAAGCTTACGGCCCACCGGAAGGTAGGTAACCGTAGCCTATAGACGTTTGCAACACCAGAGGTGCCCACGCGTGGTGCACCACGCGCTGCCGACCCGGGCGCAGGTTGTGACGACCCACAGTTGAAATTTTCCAAGCCGCCCGTAAGGCCTTCAACTTGGCTTAACGACTGTAATTTTACTGACAACCGGGACCAACGGCTTATCGTGCCTTCCGAAACACGGAAACGCTCGTAAATAAATGTCACAAAGTGGTCCACGTGGTGGTCACCCATCCATATCCGGCCATAGTAAATGTTGCTTACTGCAGTGATCGTTTACAGAACACTGAGTCCGCGGGGCCACGAAAATATAACATTTTGTTGATGTAGTTTGATTATTTCTTTATATTTCTATTTACTGATGAGGAAATTAATTATTTATATAATATATTTAGTATATTTGACTCATGGTGCCTTACAACCTGCCTACGGCTGAAAGTCCCGGATAAGCCCTCGGAAAGATGTCACAGAATTCCCGGCAGACTTTATCAACCAACACCAAAGATCGAGGTTTCGGTGCTATATACCGCTTCTAGGCTTAAAAGGCATGCGTAAAACTCGCATTTGCTGCCATTTTGGACCTGCTTTTGTTAGTAAAATATTTCAACCACTAGAATTATTTAAATCAATTCTTTCGTCATTTTTAGACTTGTAGAGTAGCGTCTTAGTTAACTTTATAGATCAACCAAGGAACATAGAAGTGCAATAAAACGAATCCAAGTTCAGCTTAGTGGAAACTAGCTAATTCATCATTGTCGCCGCAAACGGCGCTTGGAAAAACGCACTAATGACCGGCCAAGTTTTTGTACCTCATCAAGTACAAGGCAGATAGTAGAACCGACTTATATGTTTTAGTTTCACTGTAATTTTTATTTCATTTATTTTCATACCAAGTTGGTAGTATCTATATCGATCTGCTATGTTTTTTTCCTTCTATTTATTTAATTATTCAAAAATATCTAATAATAATTTTTCTTTTAGTTCATTAACGAAGGTCGTGGCGTCCTCCAGCAATTAGGCTCTCACAGTCCATAGCACTTGTAAAAATGGTCCATCAAATGGCAACCCCATGATGACGTTGGTCTTTTTCCGCTTCTTAAAAACCCGAATTGACCCAGGTTTTTGAGAAGCGAAAAAACCTGGTAATGAGAAGGATATACAAATTGATAACTGGATAGCTATTATTTGAGCTTTGTGTAATCAATAGTGTAGTATTATATAGTAAGTCAACCTTGGAGCTCAAATACTATCAAAAGTATGCCAATAATTAGGTTTTAAACAAAAATACAATTAACAAACACACGGCAACATAGCGGTAAAAGCACCGGCCATAGACTCAAGTGATCCGTGATCAAAACGTACCGGCAGGTATTTTTGTAAGTTCAACACCTACCAGCGAATATTTTGTAGGTTTTAAACTCAAATTAGACCAACCAACGTAAAAAGAAGTATCTATATATTTATTTGAAATTTGACATTCCACTCAATGAAACATAGTTTCAAATATCGCATTTTCGCGCGTCAACAGAGTAAGGGATATTACATTCCGGATTTTCCACATTATTATTTCAATAACTGCACTTTGAATTATAGTTACAGCCAACAAAAAATCATTTTTGAGAAACTATAGTCACTACGACAACAGATCTGGTTAAGTAAAGACAGTATGCTACACTTCGTACGCGTGCTCATCTACACCGTGTTCAACTGCATTGGGGCTAATGGACAAAAAAGGCCCGTTTGAGATTAAAAATCAATAACTTCTTTAATTCTTAAGATAAAAGCTTGAATTTTTTTTCAGTTGTATAGTATTAAATAAAGCTTTTAATGAAATACGTTTTGTACAGTTTAGTGTAGTACTAGTGTCAATAAAAAATAATAATGATAAAAATCTTAAAAATAATACAATTAATGGCATATTTTTATGTATTGTATTAATATTAAGTGTATGAATAGATACAAATACATATTATTTTTCGAAATATAAGCTTATAAAAGGGAAAACTATAGAAAAATTCATGAACTAGTGTTAGCTCTCGGTTTTACTTGCATTTCATTTTAGGAGTCAGGAATAACTTTAAGCAAAGAAAGTTGACTATTTGACTTTAAAATTGGGATAACCATGATTGTATCTTGTATATCGGTCATAGCATAGGTATTATGTTTCTTAATTTATGGTGTCAATCATTCTACAGGATGATAAAGTTTGTAGAAATTCCTCGAAAATAGTATACATTGCTAGTTAAATTTCGACTATTTATTCAAAAATACTCTTTTGGTGTCATATACCATTTGAAAGGCTGTTTATTACGGATTTAGAAATAGTAGATTTCATTTTATTTTATGATTAGATATTGGTGCTATAAACAATACGTAAGTTGCAGGATAATATTGCACTTTATAAATTTTGCCCAGAGTTTTAACATTTAGCTACACTTGCCTAAGTTGTAAATTTAGCATTGTTTCGTTGAATAATTACATATTAAAATATCAAAAAATCTGCTGACCATATTTGCCCATTGCGCAGTAATTAAGGAAAATGTGACCGCAGATGCCGTAAAATACAGTCGATTTTCGACGCGCTTAAGTCCAATCTATATAGGTTAAACATTGAAGCAGGTCTTGACTCCATTCTATAATTTTAGCTATTTTATGATTAAGTAAACTTTGTATCGAACATTATTTTATAGGTATAGTACCTACGTATTAATAATTTCATCGAAGAAGCTGGTTCAGGAAACAGATTCTTCAGATAGTACTAGAATAGTAACTTACAGTTCCTATTATAGATCGAAATTCTCAGGTAGCTATAATAATAAATAAATACTGTGTTTTGATAGGCTTTAAGTATAAATAAATACTTAAAGCTACTTCGGTGGGTAATCTTTTAAGTAAAGTGAGTCGAAAGTCGCATTAATTTTTTTCGCATCTGCTGTCACAATAATTTCCTTCATTACTGCTAAACGGGAAAATTTGGGCAGCAAATTCTATAATATATTATTTATATGTATCTAGTGAACGTAACAAGACTAAATTCATAATGAAGGCATTAGTAGCTAACTGTTAAAAGTCTTGACTAAAATTTAATGCTAATATTTTCTCTCAATTTACGTAAATTTCAAATGCACTAATTTAAGTAAACAAATTTTAATAAAAACTTCTACTTCTAAAACTGTAATAATCATTCTTTTAAATGGTATATAACATAAGTAGGGTTATCTTTGGAAAAATTGTCAAGAGCATCTTCCCTTTAAAGATGGGAATAAGCGCTGCGAAATTCGCCTTTGTTTTTTCGCATCTGTCGTCATATATTCCTTCATAACATCTCAATGGGCAAATATGGGCAGATGATTTTTTGATATATTAATAATATGTAACTAATGAACGAAACAATACTAAATTCAAGACGTAGGCAAGCGTAGCTAACTGTTAAAACTCGGGACGAAATTATAAAAGTGCAATATTTTCCCGCAATTTACTTATTATTTTATAGCATCAATATTTATATATGAAATAAAATAAAACCCACTATTTACAAATCTGTAATAAGCAGCCTCTCGAATGGTATATAACATCAGAAGAGTGTTTTTGAATGAATAGTCAAAATTAAACTCGTAATGTATACGATTTTCTAGGTATTATCAACAGACATTCGTATGTGCCGGACATAATGATGTTTTATTCAATATTTTATAATAAGGGGATTAAAAATGACTTGAATATTTAAGATTGACTCTTTACCTAAACAATAAAATAAAAATTATGTGTTAACTTCATCACTTCAAAAAAGTATTTTTGATCAGCTCTTGTTCTACCATAATCCACAGTGCTACGCCGTAGCACCATCTACGTCTTTATGTAGTGCTAATCTACATACTGGCTACGCGATGCATTTACAAAGACGCTATACCTAACAACGTATTCAAAATTCTTTACTTCCCTTAGAGCCTTAGAGTACCTACTTACTATACGAATATCTAAGAACCTCCTAGTAGGCTCATAAACAGCCTGTGGCAGGAGGTCTTGTTCTTCAAGAAGAAAATTGTTAGATATATTATGGCCAAGTTTTACAAGGCAAAATTAACACGTTTAACATATTTTACACGTTTCCAGCTGTTCACGTAAGTTAGGGTGTGTGTGTGTCTGTGTGTGAAGAATTATTATTTATCCGACAGCATCAAGTCATGACATGTTATGACAGAAAACAACACGAAACAAAGCGGTCAATAAACGTCTCTCTTGGGATTTGCCTTTTCCTTCCAATCTCGGAACCCAATTCTGTAACAAAATTTATACAAGTATGCATTACGTATGGCCCTTGGGATTGAGGTTTATTGGACGTCTGATTTCATACAGTTTGACTCAACTTAATAGGGGCTCACCTGCAGACCAGGCATTTTTGGATAACATGTTTTAAATTTTTGTTTATTTTTTTTTCATACTACTAAGGTGGCAGACAAGCCCTCCTGATGAAAAGTAGTCACCGTAGCATATAAGCGTTTTGTTGCAAAGGCACTACACTTGCACTGTCCACTTTGCAAAAATCTTTCTAAGACCTCTTTTGCAGGACCCCATGCTGTAGGTATTTGGGACAACCGACGAAGGGGGTTCATAGTGCAATCAAAGCGTGCTCAAAAGAAAACCTATCGGAACTGACCGTGCTCGAACGCTCCAGATGCAAAGTGTGAAGATGAACACCCTGTCTGTTTGCGATATCATCAGATAATTCCTCAGAGCACAAGTAGTGAATAGGCGGTAGAACACGCTGAAGAAGGCCCAGTCTCTTATATCACAAAGGGCTCCACACTGATATGAAAAAGAGAAAGTGACTAAAATTCTACACATAATGCTAATGCACCCGGGATTAGCATTTTTTGTAGACGGATTTTACATTTTCGGCAGCTTGAGCGTAGCGCCTTTCCCGCAAGCCACTTTCCATAAGGTGGGTCATATGCTAGTCTGCCGCCTTAGTGGTATAATATAACTTGACAAATATTCGTTGTTTTAACGTTAATCTAGTGTGAGCTATAAATTTTAAAGTCGTAAAATAAATCTCACTCAAAATATTTAGTTCCTTTGCAGTCAAATATTGAAGACGGAGATTATGATCTAAACATTACAAAAGCATTCGACCGATTTCTCAAAAATTTTCAATCTCAGATCTATTCAAAATCCTCTGCATTTCAATATTCGAATACAAAGCAAAATGAAAGCTTGCAGTGGTCTGTGAAAAGGTGAAAAAGAACCATGGTAAACAATACCGAACACTGATTACGAGAGAATTGCCGTTTCTCTGCTGTGACGGTATATTGGAGCCAATCACGGCACGTTCTCAGTTTTCGAGACTTGCAAATAGAGCTTGAAGCATTGGAGCCAAAGTCGGTATTACTGAACAATCAATAAACGATATTTTTTGGTCTCAAGAATGCTTGTTAATATTAAAAACTCGATAGTTTGTGTTCATGAATGTATGGATGTTTGTTAGAGTAACATGGAGTACATTCTCTACCAGCTAGGCTGTAAGAATCTGACTGAAATTTGGTACTGTAATAGATTATATCTCTTTATTTATAATTTTACAGTTTCACAGTAGAATAGAGATTAAAAGTATTAATCTTCGACGATCAAAAATAATCTCCTCAGTCTTTTAATCTCTACACAGCAATAACATTTTAGTTGTTTACTCGTATTAGAATTTCAGTGATTCAGAAAATCATCAAAGATTTTTTAGAATGCCATGTACAATAATTGGACATAGCTCAACACAGAGCATAATAATAAAACGACGGCCTCTTTGTCAAATACTTTAGGTACATCTCATTTTCCCTATCTTTTCGTATTTCTGAACGGCGAATTTGAAAGCCAATATGTCACGGGCATCGGACCGGAAATTAAAATATTCTGAACATTGAAGACAGGTGACCATTTTTCAGGATAAACTTTGTCAGAGCCTTTCAAAGATATTGTAATATTTTATGGACGGTTATTGAGGCGGGAGTGATGGGAGGAGGTCCGGAAATTTTAGCTCCTGTTTGCGTTTCGTGTTAGAAAATTACTTTAAAATACGCTTTGATATTTTTGTTAAAGTAAAATCATATAAGTCCGCACTTGTAAATTGTTTTTATGTTTATAATTACAGTATGACAATCCGAATTCATATTAAAACTCTAAAAAAATTTAGTTCATCGATAGGTAATTAAACTAACAAGTTTAGTTGTTACGATATCTCAGAACGACGACACGATTTGCTACCATTTGTTGACGAGTTGCCAACCACGTGCTAAATGTGTTAATAACTACGAGGACACACACCCTGGGTCTGACCCGCTATAGCTAAGCCGGCACCAATAGACACCTCTAAGCCCACATCCGGTATTCTCCACTTACCAAATCATCAAACAAGCTAAAAATGACATGTATGAGAAAGCTTTTTAGCCGCTTCCGGTCAACCAGAAGTATGTGTAAATTTGATAATCCAGCGCTAATGGCAGACATGCCAGAGTGTGATTGGCTTTTCGCCTTTTTTCGACCTGAGCCAATTTGAAAATGGGTCTTCATATCAATTTCTTCAAAAAAATTCATTTCAAAATGATTATGAAAATATTTGTATTAATTAAGTGTGTGACATACTTACCTTTAATGATAGATAAATAAATAAACCC
Organism: Miltochrista miniata; assembly: GCA_933228765.1. Taxonomy (NCBI): domain Eukaryota; kingdom Metazoa; phylum Arthropoda; class Insecta; order Lepidoptera; family Erebidae; genus Miltochrista; species Miltochrista miniata. The sequence goes on along the minus strand of OW121749.1, from coordinate 4,202,216 downwards.
TAAATGATGAACATTACAAATCATAGTTACACCACCAAATGAACGACTACCTCCGTATTCCTGGAAATAGAAATGAACTACGCTTCATAGGCGTGCGTCACGCAATACAATAATAACCTCACTTTTTGTATGTGAACGGCTGAATAGTTACTTTTTTGCAACATCAAAGAATTGTATTTATACTTTTTATGTGCAAACTTGTTGTGAAGCTTGTGTAATAAAATAACTAATGAATATTTATCAGAGACTTGCATTTCTTTTTCGAACCAAAACAACAGAGTCTTTTTCAATGAAGGGTCAATTATTATTTATCTCGCGGTCCGAAAGGGTTATAATTATGTATTCTTATGAAATGGTTTTCATATCAATTTCAAACCGAGATAAAAGTAACAGAGCTCTACACTGAAAAATCAATTGGCTACGATTCCATAGGAAAGCCAGTGCTCAGTAAAAATATGGATACTTTTAAACACAGATATTGGCAAATATAGATGAAACTATTATTATAGTAGTTATGCTTTTACCTACAAAGTGGCAGTGGAGAATATGTATGACCATTTAATCGGATTAGTTAAAGTAATAATTATGGTAACACAATACAAAATGAACTTTAACAGAAAATAATTACAGCATATTATGGATTAGGCATGCTGACTCTTTCAGAGCTATAAATCATCAGTATTTAGTGGTATAAAAAAAAAACATACGAAGATTAAAAATTAATCATTAATTTAAAATCGTGATGGGTATGTGTAGGAAATTTCAAAAATTTTGTGATCAAACGACAAATTACGTCATCAATTCCGACCCACCCAATAATATCGTTCAGAATACCTAGCACCAAATTCACAATCAGCCCAGTAGTACAAACCACCAGCCCCCGGAACATGAATCTACTTCAGACGCACGCGATACCCGCATAACTTACGAGTTATGAGACGTCTGTGACAAGTGTCACGTGATTTATTTCCGGAGCTGGCTGCAGTTAATTAGTGGTAGTGTTGAGAGGTACTTTTGAAATGTTATTAACGAAGTCCTTGCTCGTTTTGAGGTACATTTTGAAAAGAATGTTTCTATTTATTAAAAACTTGGTAGACGATAAACTGTTGGACTCAACCTTTGTGGCAAGTCACTCTGAATATTCAGACCAGAATGCTTTGCAATGATGCTGACCATAAAGTAATAATGCATCCAATTAGTGAAACTATAAAGTTACATTTACTATTTTACTATAGCATAGTAACGAGCTTAGGACGGTCTTCTATTACTATAGCTCAAATCGCTTTCAGTGCGGATGTACAATCTGCTACCATTTATTTTTCTTGTGCTAATTAATACTTATGGATAATTATTGTGTATCGACTGAAGGAAAATACATGCGAAGGATTGCACATTACTTGCACTGTAAAAAGAGAGACTTGAGAAAATCGTAGGACGTGCCTTTGTGAATGGCACCATAAAGATAGTTCTAAGATAGCAATAGGCCTATTCACTGTTACATCTTACATAATCCATGAGAATCCAAATCCATGAGAACTACGGGCATAAGCGTAAGGGTGTAATTCACCTCTGTCCACCTCTTTGGGAATTTAGGCGCAATTGTATGTATACTTAAAACACATGGTTGAACATAACTGGTAACTGCTTCCTATTTATACCTGCCAACCCCGTACTTACGCAAGGAAAAATAGACAACCCACAAGTAGTATATTTTAGTAACTTCATATTTTTAGTAGGTATTACATTAATGCCCCGTGTGGAGACGGGGTCCCGTGTTGCGATGGGTAAGAGTGCAAAATATTGTCACCCCAATACATCCCGAGGGTGTCGTAGGAGGCGACTAAGGCTGCTCGCACATTTGTCAGCACCGTACGCGCTGCACGCGCCGTACGCGCCGCATTTTAGAATTCGTTGTATGAAATTGTATGGAACCTCGCACATTATACCCGCACCGTACGCGCCGCATTTCGTAAAATGCGGTAGGTATCCGAATAACATTCTGATGACGTCATAATGCGGCGCGTACGGCGCGTGCTGGTGCTCGATGTAGCCGCATGCATGATCAGTGTTGCCATATATACGTATTTACCCGTATCTATAAGGAAATAATGTTCAAACCGGACAATCAACACGGACTTTTATACTGAGATTCCATTGCGTGGTTCCATGATGGAACCACGCAATGGACAATCACAATAAAATTCACCCATTTATTTGCAATGTTGAAATCCTTTAATATACTATTTTTATTTGCAAATGAAGTTCGACATAACAAATGACGCTCGAATAAAGAAATGAAGATCGAAAAAACAAATGACGATCGGCAAAACAAATAACGGTCGGATAAACAAATGACGATCGACAAAACAAACGACGCGACGGTCGAAAAAACATATGCAGATCAATAAAACAAAAGACTATAAGCAATTTGACAAGATCAAAAAATACTTGCAGCCATATTTTGTAATCTAGATGTGATTGCCATTCAAAAAAATAGGTGCAAGCAAATCGCGACCTTAATGACTTTTCTCTCAAATCGTGCTTTTAGGCGTTTATAGACTTCACTGATCACGAATATGTAAAAATTTTATAAATATTATTCATGTTCATAAGGTCGAGAATTGCTTGCACCTATTTTTTTGAATGGTGTCGAAAAACAAAGAAAAAAAATGGTTGATTTGTGGGTTGCTTTTATTGGGTTCATATCAATTCCGATAAATTCGTATAATGCTGTGCTGTTTACGTCCAGAGATGTTCTTGCTTGCTTTATCTGTAACAAAATAAAATAAACGTTATTCTCACGAAGAGAATTGCTTGCATTCCTATACATATCATAAAAGTACAACAGTATTGGATCCAACACCTAGATGCTGTAAATCTCATGTTCACAGCCATAGACATATAACACGTTATAACACACAGGTAGGCCGCCGGGTGATACGATAACTACATTGACTCCCAACTATAGGATCATCAAACATCAGTGGCTCACACAGAGCATCGCAGCTCTAGTAACATCAAATATCATTGACTCATTATATCAAGTATCATTGACTCCAGTTCTAGGACCATCAAATGTAGGTATACAGGGTCGGCTCACTTACTCATGCGTGACACTCATGACAACACAATAGTTTTATCTATTACACGGGTGAGAAATAACATGTAAAAGGAATACAAGCCTTTATAGATGTGCTATCAGACTTCGCACACGCGGTACAGGATAAACTTGACCGTACACATAAACCTTGCGTCTTGATGTTAATAGAACAACTAAATGACATGCAAAGAAAATTATTCATTTGACATTAGAAACGGAATCATATTCAAATTTAGATGAAAAACAAATAGACCGACGCGATAATTACCATGGAGTATACAATGTACCTCCAGTAGCAATCTCCATGGACTTGAACTTCGCAAGATTATCAGATCTTCGCGACATTCCCCACAAAGGAAAAAGAGAATGAAAAGCTAGAATTTAGTATTCGCAAGATTGGCAAATCGTCGCGGCAAATGGTTAAAGCATCTAGATTGCAAAAGACGAAAGGAAGGAAGGTCGAAATTTGCTTGCACCATGCAAGCAAATTTCGACCTTATGAGCATGCATAATATCTATTTATTTTTTATATATTCGTGATCAGTGATGTCTATAAACGCCTAAAAGCACATTTTTAGAGAAAAGCCATTAAGGTCGAGAATTGCTTGTACCTATTTTTTTGAATGGCAATCGCATCTAGATTACAAAATATGGCTGCAAGTAATTTTTGACCTTATCAACTTGCTTATAGTCTTCTGTTTTATTGATCTGCATAATCTATGTTTCTTCGATCGTCATTTGTTTAACCAACCGTCATTTGTTTTGCCGGTCGTCATTTGTTTATCCGACCGTCTTTTGTTTTGCCGTTCGTCATTTGTTTATCCGACTGTCATTTGTTTTGCCGATCGTCATTAGTTTATCCGACCGTCATTTGTTTTGTCGATCTTCATTTGTTTCGCCGATCTTCATTTGTTTTGTCGATCTTAATTTGTTTTTTCAATCTCCATTTGCTACCTATTTGATAATTAATTCACTACTTAACTGTACTTTACACAACAAAATAAGATAACAGTTCCATGGAACTACTGGGATAAAAAAATCCCAGTAGTTCCATCATGGAACTACGCAATGGAACTACTGGGATACGGCGGGATCAGGAAAATGCAAAGAGAAATTTCTTAATATTTCTAAGAAAATGAATTTAAATTAACTGAACTTTATTTGATCTTTCATAAACGAGCGATTTATATTTTTAAAAGAAATATTTATTCCTTTCATTTTCTTCTCCCTCCGCCAATAAGCAGGCTATGACAACAATTTCTTCCATAGCTCAATGTCACAATAGCACTCACTGTACCGTTTCACACCAGAGGCAAAAGAAACTGCAAAAATAGTTGGCAATACCAAAGATTTGCTTACGGCGCGTGCGGCGCGTACGGCGCGTATGTGCGAGGCTATCAGGAAATGCGGCGCGTACGGTGCTGACAAATGTGCGATCAGCTTAAGGGAACACTTTTGCAAAAAGATCCATTGCGTAGAGAAGGAAAACGCGGCGATCTGCGCCTGTCCATTTCAACACGGCAATAGGCTCACCACCTATACCTACGTGGGACATAAAACTATAAGGTGAATGGTGGACGTATACTACTCTGCCTTCAGGATAAAGGCTTGATTATAATGTATGTAGGTATGTATAACATTGTTTTATTCTGTGCACTTACAAAATCATAATGGACTTTTTCATTATCAATGGTTTATTCAGGGGCTTTTTAACCAATTCACTAGAAAAGCCATGCATTTATGCAATAAATCCAAACTGAGTCAGAATGATTTTTCATAAAAATATCCGTGTATACTAGCGATGGTTTTCGAATTCAGTTTGTGAGAATATACGAGTTCTCCTGCTTTATTCAATATTTATTCCCATAACTCTTCTATTCTGATAAATGCATTTCAAAATAGTATGTGCTTATGTCAATTCTCTTTTTTAGAAAATATAAAAACGACGCTTAACAATAGGCAGTGTCCGCCCGAATAAGTGACCAGGACAAGTCAGGATCTAAAGAATTTTCTTTCGAGAGTATTCCAAATTTCCTTGTCCATACCTGTGAGTCTGAATTGCTTATGTCACATTTTACTCTGTTTGGGTGACACGTTGGGCGGTTCCAGATCTGTACAAAGTGTCGTCATATCAAAATCAAGTTAGACAAATAAAGTTTTTTTTCCGGTAAACGTAACCCTCGGTGAGATACATACCTATGCCTGCGTTGAAACAATATTAATGCTAGTGCATAGCGCTCCCCAAAGGTGGCAAGCGTCCAGATCTCTTGAGTACTGGACCTATTATTCCAGTGTGAAAAACTACTATTACAGACAGCTAAATTATAATTATTTGCTGCCTTCTCTCTATGTCTGTCTCTCTATAATTATTTTATTTAAACTACCAATAAAGAAGACTATCTTTAAAAACAGCACAGTATTACTTTGCTGCAGAACATTTAGAATACGAAACCGTTTGTTTGTAAAGGCGCTGTGTAGTTGTTTATTTATGAAAACACGACCTAATCCGTATTTGCACAGTCCCGGTACAGCAAATATCTACCGTTGCAAAAATGAATTTATAACGTATCGAGGTGCACTGCCTTTTTTCACACACACAATGTTTAGAAATTATATAGGATTGGAAGCTGAACCAAAGTACTTATAAGAACTGGTACTCTGCCTGAACATGGGTTTGAAAGGTGTAACTAAAATGGAGTCTAATTTAAATTGTATGACAAATAGTTTGAAAATTAAATGGCTATGTGAGATTGTAAAATAATTGTTAAGAAAAAGTTGCTGGATTATTTATAACAGTGGATATACCTACATAAATATCACAATAAGTTTGCGTACAATACGCGACCGGGTTGAAAACGCGAACGTTATACAATATAATAGTGAGCTCACCCTATATCTGGCTCGCTTCCAGAACCATTATAAAACTTTCTGCACTACTAAGTAGTTCACTAATATAATATTAAAGTATTGTACAATAACAGAGACGAGCATTGGTTGTTTGAACTTTGCTTAAAATTTGAGTTTGAAGACGAGAGTCGTGTGACGTTCTTTGGACGTTGCTTTTGCGATGTTTGGTGCCAAGAACTAAATTTCATGCGTTTGGTAAAGGACTTACCAAACGCATGAAATTTAGTTAGGTCATGGATGCAAGATGCGTATTATCATAATTTTTAAATCCCTTTCAAATTAAACTTTGGCTATAAATTTCGCACTTTCCCTAGAATGTTCCAAAAACCTCGGTAGGTGGTTCAATAATTTTTATTGTGACCTCGAAAGCAGCTACTATGACCTTATTAAATCACCGCAGGAAAGTAAGTAAATGCAGCAGTGATAACCAAAGTCTGTTATGAGTAATGGGACCTTCTTCTGCGAGCTTATCCGGGGCTCCCGACTAAAGACTGGTAGGGAACTTGTAGTTTTATTTGGTAAAAGTGACGGATTTCCAAACGAAAAAAGCATGAATCTCCATTTCTGCCGTCTATTCATGCTACATTCATACCTATACTAAAGTGATAAGCTAAAGTCTTTGACACTTGAGAGGTTCAGCTCAGTTAAACACATTCAACGTTCAAGTACTAACATATCTGGTACAAGCTGACAAATCTTGAACACGATTCTGTTTATCCAATTATTGCTTGAGCTTACTATCTAGTAATCATTGAAAATCAATAAGAACGTTGAGACACAGCTGCAGTTGGATTGCGAGGATACTGATTTACTTAGTGTCGCAGTAGGCACTATTATTGTTTCCTTTGATGAATTATAAGTTTCAGAGGCTTGCATGTTTGCCCATTAATTGTTAAGACGCTTTAGCTTAACGGTTCAGATAATATACTAATACTAAAATAACTTCGATCACTGTGGGAGTGCATTTCCATTCCTACCGATTCTTGTAATACACGAGAATTACAAGGTACAGAGTGTTTTTTAATTGTTTTTCGCAGAAGGAATTTTTTATTATAAGACCCGTATTTATTCGCGAAAACTTGTTTACCGATTACTTAGTCGTAAATATAAAACTTTGCGTAAGTAAGTGATATTTATTTTGATGTAAACATTACATTATTATAAGTCTACTATTATCAATACTGTAACGTAAACTAGCTCTTTAGGAAATCAAAGAATTGAACTAAACAATATCAACGCTTGATAAACTTTATATAGAAACACTTTTTCCGTTAGTACGAGGGTATCTCGGCGATTCGTTTGTTCAAGAAATTGAGTCAATGAACATCGCAAATCTCGTTTACAGAAAACATAATCCTTATATCTGAACAGATAGAGTTATGTTTCGTAAATATCGGCAGTTCTTGTTCAACACTCATACTCCATGGCGCGGCGCCCAATAGGCTGGGTTACAACGTACACACGATGCGACAACGGCTGGCACTGTAGTATGCAAACAGCAAAAAATAAAAAAATACCGGACATGAGAGAGTCTGACTCGTCCACCGTAGGTTCTGTACCCATTTTTTTACGTGCAAATTATCAGGAGTAATGTTTCGCAGTTTCAAGTGTCCAATCCCAGTAGTTCCATTGCGTAGTTCCATCATGGAACTAGACAATGTAACTACTGGGATATGGCGGCTTTGAACCTGTCTACCTATTTACCTTCACGCCAAATCCCTTGCGAGGTAAGCAGAAAGAACCGAGCGCCACACGGCACGGTCTTCACTTGCTTCTTCAACTTTCATTTTTCTTTTCATCATGCACGTTGGGTCCTTCGGTTGTTGTTCAACACTTGAACCTGTGAAAGAATAATAAATAATTATATCTACTTAGACTTCAGGTTTATTATATCCTCAACCTTTCTCCCAACTTCCGACTATCAGATTGTGATTGCTCGTGTAGGTAAATTGTTGTTTTTATCATTTCTTTTTTTTGCATTGCGTATTATTCCTTTTCCTGACGAGTTGGTGCATTGGGTAGTCGAATCACTGCCGGGACTTCATTTTGCACCTCAAGGCAGGTTTCTACTGCGGGCTGAGCTTGCTGTTTCGAGTTAAGCAGATTCACTAATGGACCCGTTCAGCTCATAATAGAAAGCGGCCTTAGGCCTTTACGGCGCAAAAGCGTCGTTTAAATAATTTAAATATATTATATTATCTTTGTAGTCAATCGCAAGAAAATGATGATTATTAAAGTGAAAAATCCTGAAAAAATGTTATGGTAAGAACTGGTACGTTTCAGAACTGTATTATTGTATAAAAATATCCAAAATAAAGACATAAGAATATTCTTAAGATTTGTAGAACCGCCGTGGACTAGCAGCCAGTAGGTACCTTGTACAATATCTTTGTTGGGGGTATTGTTGGCCGTACGTACCACAGCCGAGCAGGCCACGTAGAAGGGTTTGGTTTCATTTTGGGGTTTCCTTCTCTACACAATGGGTAATTTTACGAAAGTGTTCTCATAAACGCCATTTACGACCCCCACGGGACGAATTGGAGTGGAATATCAATCTCTCGCAATCACCCTGCCGCAAGGTCTTTTTAACGATAATGCGATAACTTCACCACATTTTATTGATAGTTTTTTACCGTTATTGGTATGCTAACTTTTTCTTATCAGTTTATTTAGTACAGATCTATGAACGGATATTCGTGTTAAAAAGAATCATTCAGGCTAGATTTACCTGATTCGGATGCCAATAAGTCGTGTAAACGACAAATATCCACACCGTTAACATATAACATAACATAACATTTAACATATAACCGTTGGTCTAACGTTACACTGAATGGTGTCGCAATAATGGTACTCGATTGAATGAAATTGCTCGGCATCCGTTAGCACTGTAATACCGCAACAATTTATCGGCGACTCCATAGCACTTTTATTCTTTAAAATTTTCTACTTGGATAGTTTAGAAACGATTAATTTGAACAGGTTTCCATTCCATTAAACGAAATCAAATGACTATTTATGGTACCTAGTAGTAAATTTAGAAATTTAAAGTTATGATTTCACAATTCTGACACGAATTTTTGGATTTTAATAATATCCTACTAATATTATACATGTGTAACACATACTCTTAATCCCGGGTATGTTCCCACGGGAAGCGGGAACGGGTACCGAAGCATCATCTAGTTTGAAATAAAAAGAGGCCAGAGTTCAAACTTAATAATTTTTATTATAGAGGGATTAATAGTAGAGAGTTTGGGTTGTTTTTGTAAAGTGCAGAAGGAGCAAATTGCTAATATAGGCTGCGCTTTTTACCATAGACTACATTTCAGTCTAAATTACCTGCATCCATAAACAGGGCATTAAACAAAGTTCATGCATCAGCCTTTGGCTTAATGCACTCTCAAAGTTAATAAAAGCACAGGAATGGAGTCTATGGCTTTCACGGAGTAGAACGTACTCATGGCAGCTTCTCAACACTAAGAGAGTAAAGGTGGGTTACATCTTTTAAAGTAGATTCCTATGACTAAGCAATGTGATAAATTGATCTACAAATTCAGTGGCAAGAACCATGACTTTTGTATCAAAAGTCTCAACATAATCCTCTGGACGAGAATTTATTGTGGCGCGGAACCTTTTTAACCCCCGACGGAAACCCGGAAGGGGTGTTATAAGTTTGACGTGTGTGTGTGTGTGTGTGTGTGTGTGTGTGTGTGTGTGTGTGTGTGTGTGTGTGTGTGTGTGTGTGTGTGTGTAAGTCTGTCTGTGGCATCGTAGCTCCCAAACGGATGAACCGATTTTGATTCTGTTTCTTTTGTTTGAAAGATGGGTTAGGGGAGAGTGTTCTTAGCTATGTTTTATAAAAATCGGTTAAGCCATTTCAAAGCTATGAGGGGTGAAAGTGTTGATGAAAAATTTAATGTGTTCAAATATACCCGTTTTGGGTACCAAATGAAAGGTCATATCTTATACATCACGAAACCGTAAGTTTTAGGAAAATCGGTTAAACTATTCGAAAGATATGAGGAGTGGAATGTATTGCTAATTCTGTAACCACACTCCGCGCAATTCGCATTACCTCTGAATAATTATTGATAGACTATTCGTCATTGTTGACAATAAAAACCCCTATAAAAAGCAAAAAATAATAAATTAAATTAAAAATTTAAAAAATCCCCGACTCACAAAAAAATAACAATAAAAAAACCTGTAAAAAGTAAAAAAATAACTTTTATATTATGACCTATTAACCCTAAGTATTGAACCTGTATTATTATTATAGGTAGCTATATTTTTTACCTATTCATATTTTTAACTAACAGTTTGTCTCGTCGGGGGCGTCATTTTCAATTACTTTTAATTAGCTACACATGAACAACTACATCATAAATTGAAACTGTGAAGCGATAAGACCGTCACGTTCCAAACCTTGTTATATTGGAAAACAATTCACTTTATTGACATGCAGACAATGCTTTCATTAAAAAAAAATACGAGTAGTCATCATGTATGCAACACGCTAATACGATGTTTCCCGGTTTTGTTGCAACTTGTGTTTGCTAAGAAAACATTTTGATGGTTATTAAATTGTACTGTGTACCTTTAATCTATTCAGAAATATATAAGTAACTATTTTTGCCCGCGACTTCATTCACGAGGTGATTTAAACAAATAACGAAACGAATTTGATCTGCACAAAGTATAGGGCTTCTAGTAAATCAGAGGTCAAGTTGTATTATCATTCCGCTGAATCGCATTTTGATGAAACAAACAATAAAATTTAAGTTGATAAAAATATCTGCATCTTGCAGTACAAATATGATACAGCTACTGAATTTTGCTCCAACCCCAAACAGACACATAGAAAAAAAAAATCATAGTTTTGAACTCAAAAGTCCTAAATATATCGATGACAGTTCTTTTTATTTTATCTTTTAAATGTACTGTTACAAAAAATTTTACAATTTCATAATAGAAGAAATGCCTATCAGTTGGGTAAAGATTCGAATAACACAAGTGGTAAATACTAAAATAACTATAACACTGAGACTGCTTTATTTTGATTTATAAGAGAGTTTGCGGGTAATAGAGATATACACATTAACTATAAGTACCACAATCAGTCACAAGCTACGTGCCCGTGATTCATCAAAACCAGCCGGTTGATGAAGTAATGAGGCAGGTAATACACTGCTGACGCCGCGACGGATACAGCTCTATAATAACAACATAATATATTATATTATCCGAAGAATAATGTGGAGCTTAATAAATACTTAGAATAAGTACACAATGATAAGTGCCTAAGTAAAAAGAACTTATTCTATGATAATCGGGATTACTCATCAAAGTACATGAATATGGAAATTAGTAAAAGAATTTAGAGAACTTTTCTCAAAAAGACTTTTTTTTTAACGTGAGGTAAAATCCATCATGGATGCCATGCTGGAAAAACCTCACATAACGCTCAACAGCCTATGGTTGGGAGCCCCGGGTAAGCCCTCGGAAGGATGTCCCTGGACTCCCAACAGACCTACGGCTACTACTGCGTCTTCGCCTAGGGGGTGGTTAGGGTGCTATCCCGCGTCTTTAGGGAGTTTCGGGTGTGATTCCGCTTCTAAGGCAAGCGTGAATCTCTCACGTCACGCTGCCTTCATGGGCCTGCTTCTGTAAGGACGGTGAGCAGCGCCCTCGCCGTCCTCAGGCCCCCGGTCATGGAGGCCGATAGTCTTCGGCGAAGACACGGACGCCGCAGACGGTGGAACTCGGGTGGAAGAGTTCTCCTTCGTTCCCGCCCCGCCGCCTCATTTACGAGCATGACCTGCTTGCAGAAAGAGGCGGCAAAAGACACGTATATTACGTGTTTAAAGACATAGCCTCTCTCTAAATATCAACAATCAACCACAACGCCACGACGATTGGGTTAGTCCTGGCAACTTCCTTTATTAGGTCTTCGGATGGCTTTGCCTCAGGTGACTTACTCTGGAGCGACCACATGGAAACCGGTTCCTACAAGCAAAACATGCGATTTGCGTGATTTTAGGATTTCTTCGTTATGAATTTTAATCATGAATTCATCAAAAATGTGTTCATATTAAATGACAACAGACTGCGTATAGTATAAAACTACCATTTTATAATCCAAGTATAATTATCTACAAATAAGCCTGAATACAGAAATTAATGTATTCTATATTTATTTTGCTAATCCCCACATACCTGCGAGCTGTTGCAAATGGAAACAAAATATTGTTTCAGGCTCAGGTCCCGGGCGAAATTTTGTTAAAATAAGTTTCACTGATTTCGGCGAATTCATTACAGCAGACTACATATTAAACATTTATGTTTTAGAAGTAAGTTCCGAACTAATTTTGAATTTAATTTATGATCGAAATTTATATTCGTAACTGTATAAGTACACATGGGTGAGCTCCCATTACCGTTGTGGTTAAGGCAGGCGTCAACCATCAGGTAATGTGGTATAATATTATCTGATATCTATGCTTTCGTATCTGGGTTGGGAAGGGATTTAGAGCTTTGATGTAGTAGAGCGCCATAGCTCTCAGACTTGTAAAAGTTAAAGATCTTGAAGTGGAAAGTAAAGACTACTGAGGAGGATGTCGAAAATTTTTACCAAATGCTGACACCAGTATCTGAAGCGTTATGTTATCCTAAACGTCAATGTTATTTTTAAGATTATCCTCTGCTACATTTTATGCCACCAGAAACTCACAGAAGACTACCATACTTTACAAGTGTTATACCGTACATTACAGATACGTTTTGAAGTCGGTTCAGTATTCATAATTTGATTATGGTAATATTGACTGCCTCGTTGGTCTAGTGGTTGGAATGTGCAACTGCAGATCACAAGCTCGTGGGTTCAATTCCCACCGGAGATAAAAAGTTGTGTGTGTGTGTGTGTTTCTATCTACTCGTATGATAAGTATGCATTTAAAAGTATATACGTATGAATATTCGAGGTTTGATATCCACGACCTCGCAGGTTAGTCCTAGCTTACTTTGGGATCAAATGTGTGAAAATGTCACTAAATATTTATGTCTTCTACAACTCATTTTACAAAATTTATTACTTTTTTGTTTTGGGACACCAGTTAATCAAACAAATACAAAAAAATTGTTACTAAGCAATATTTAGAATGCAAATACCGTGAGAATCGAAATGAATTTCATTTGTTGTTCACGATCAAAGGTTTCCTTCACGACGGAGCCTCTCACGGGCGTAATTGAATTGAACGCTAATAGCTTCGCAATTTGCTTGAGTGCATCGGCTGCTAATGTGACCATATCTGTTCAGTTCGCAAATGTTTTGGGCAATGGAGGGGTGTTTTGGTTCAAAATGTTTTCATTGTCAAAATGTCAAATTTTTGTGTGAATAAATAGAATACAAGCATTATTCTCTGTTTTAGTGGCTTTTGGGGTAATAAATGTTCTCAAGGAGCACAAATATATTACAACGAGCTGACTTCACGCGGTTTCACCCGCGTAGCTCCTGTTTCCGTGGGAATACGGAAATAAAATATAGCTTATGTTAATCAGAGTGAATGTAGCTTTCTAATGGTGAAAGAAGTTTATTCATTACCAACATAGAAAAATACAATTTTTTTTTATAATATTAATTTAGAGAAATAGATAAACTATTGTATTGTGTAATTCATAAAACAATGCAATCAAACGAGAACACAATAATAAGCCTCAGTTCAGGTTACATTCATTCAAATGTACTTTCCAAAGCTGCATTCTACCAAACAGTTCATCACACAACACTGGAGGCTGCAGGCATCCAGCACTGCAGAGATACAGCACCGTATTCATTACGTTAAGACCCTGAACCTACATTATTCATTTCTCTCCGATAGTATTTCACAGATACGGATCGGAACACAGCCATCGATGTACACACACCGCTATTGCAGGAAGTGGGAAGCGATAAATTTGTTGCGAAGTAAAATAAAACCTTTAGCTTTGCTCGTTTCGCTGTCTGCGCTTATGATTTATGCTATCCATAGAATTTTCAGATGGTCGCTTTATTTGTTTTGTGGTTCACTATTTAGTTTAGAGAATAATATAGGTATGAGTACCTAATATAGATTGCTTGGCGTTGACCTAGAGGTCGAAATGTTCGACTGCGGATCACGGCGTAGTGGGTAAATGCGAAAGTAACTCTGTATGTCTGTCTGTTGCGTTTTCATGCCTAAACCGCTGAACCGATTTTGATGAACTTTGGTATAGAGATAGATTGAGTCCAAAGGAAGGACATATGTTACCTTTTTAACTGACTGCGCAAAAGGAGGGTAATGATTTTATGCGAACGAAGCCACGCGGAACAGCTAGTAGGTTATGTTTCATTCCCACGGTAACGGGAACTTTGCATGTGAAACCGCGTGACATTGGCTAGTACTTGATATTTTTAGAACTATGAAATATAAATAATTGTACTCAATTTTGATTGAATTATGCAGAAAACTATTAATTGGATCCATACCATTGAAGATTTAATCAAAGACCTCTTTCCAAGAATTAGACACTCGTGAAGCATTAAAGTTTTAACTCGTCTATAGCTCAGGACACTCGATGTCCGTCGTTTATTTTGATGATAATACAAAACTACTACAGTAATTCTGCATTTTAAAAAGACCTTATTTCTTAGACCATTAAGTATAAATTGGTTTAGAAGCTTTGAAATAGACGGTTGGTTTCAGCTAGTTCGGCTCGATGGGATACAACAGGCTTGCGGCAGATCTGTGGAGGATTACCGTAGGCACCGTTATCCATTTCCTTGGTAGGCTCAATCCATGTGACCTTTAGACTGCTGTGATGCATGGATGAGACGGTTTTGAATTTGAGCCATTGTAGATGAGCTTACAATGTATCGAGAATAGAATGTTGACAGAATTGTTTCATGTTAGCGTATATATTTGAGAGTGTAAGGTTTATCCGTTCAATTGCTGCGCTAAGACTTTGTGTTAGATTTGGATTCTGTTATGTTTGGTATTGTGATAATACGAATCATTATGTAAACGATATTGCACTTGAAACATAAACGGTAAAGTTACGCAGTTAGAGATAAAAGAGTATGCTATAATCTCTGTAAGTCTATACGTAGCTCTGCTGCAGCGGTATAAATCATCATATCATTTTGTAAATAATTTATTTGTATTTTGTATGTTAATTGAACACTGACGGTATCTTACTCCAATTCCATTTGGACATTTGGACAAATCACGCCTTTGAAAGGTATATTATAATGTTCTTTAAACAAATAACCTGAAATCGTTCCATCAAATCAATCTATGGCAGCCACTTCTGAAAGGCCTATGCCTCTCAAAACATTTGTTGCTTTGTGGAGGTAGCTTGGCCAGACGAGTAGGTAGGTTTAGATTTTTATAGAATAGTCAGGCTCTGATGGTGTTGGTAGGAGATCCTTACATTCCTATTTTATTTACTAACCTTAATAGTAAATCTTATTATTTACCTATACAACTTTTACATAATATTAGCGATCAAGTTTTATGATCCTTGTAGGAAGTAACATTGAAGTTCAACATTATAAATAACCTTTAGTACCTACTTAGTCCTCGGTAGCTAATGTAGCGAACATTGAACAAGAACAAACTACATTAAGGAACTATAAAGTGACACACACAATTACACCGTACGCAAAAGCTGTTCAACGAAACATCGACAAAGCGTCGCTTAGTAAAGCTAAAGCCACACTACTGGAGCCTTGCTTAGAGCCAAGAGACCAGACAAGTGACTCGCTTAGTGACTTTTTGATCCTAGCGAACAGACGTATTACGTTCTATCACAGGGCGGAAACTCCAGCTCGAATGTGTGCGTGTGATCAATAAAATGTAAGCAAATTGTCCGTCAACGCGCACGTCAACTCTACTGACAGCTGTGGCGCAACAGGGAGTTGCCGATCTGTATGTAATACTATGATATTTTCTTTGGTTCTATTAAAGATAATATTGTATTACATACAGGTTGGCAACTCCCTGCCCCTCACAGATCAAGCTTCCCCACCCCCGCCACAGCTGTCATTATAGTTGGAGGATATTTTGACAGATCGTTTGCTTAGCCTTAGTGGTCAGACACACACATCTAAGCTCTGTACAAACATAAAATTTTTTTAGTGTGGGTGACAGAATTAAAAATGAATCATGCGTATGAAGCTTCCGCCCTGTGGTTCTATTAAAGTGGTGTTTCCATAGTTGCTAAGTGAGTCGCAATATTTTTTTTAAAATAAATAAATATTTGTGGGCATTCTCACATAATATCATCTAGCCCAAATTAAGATATACATGTTTCTAAATACATAATTATAATAGAAAACACCCATAATCTAAACAAACATTTGTGGAACACACAATATTTAAATCGACCCGGAAGTCAAACCTGGGACCTCAGCGCAGTAGGCGATTACACTAACGAAAGCGCCACCAGAGGCACTCAATGTGGCCTTTATGATAGTACATAAGCGTAGTTCAATAAGCTCGTCACTAAGCAAGTCACTTAGCTCTTAGCTTAAGCAAGGCTCCAGTAGTGTGGCCTTAGCCTAACACAGTGCGAAATTTTAAAGCTGAGGGCTGAACGTCACTGGCAACGTGTAGAGGCATAATTAACAATTAGGAAATTGTAAACTCAAAGTAGCATGAACTGTTGTTCAGGACACGCCTGTGCTACTGAAATGTTACTGTTAGGATACAATATTTTGATTTAAGTTCTAGTTAGGTTTTATTAAGTGCCTAATTTTAAATTATATTACATTTTAAACTTACACGATTAGTAGAATTCATGATTGCATTAATTTGGGTTGTTTACGCAGTACATACATAATTTTGACTATATGCACCTCTCAATGTAGCTGTAGAGTTTAAAGTTCTATTATAAAAATGGGTATCCATCTTACTATGTTTATTTTCATTTTTTTTATTACAATATCTGCTACCAGTTCTAAGCCATAATCAGATATTTTCTGAGTTATGGGTACCCAACAAACATTAACCTCAGAAAATATCTGATTCGCATCTGGTCATAACTAATGTGGCGTCTCTGCCTTCTTAGTAGTATATGCTATAATTATAAATAACAGTCATCCCTATTAATACATTTCTATAAATTGTTAATTTTAGCGACGCAAAAGGCTCGTATACGATGAAATCTGTATTCAACTCAATAATACCCGTTTTAGATAAACTTGCCTTAGCTGAAGTTAGTTCTCTATGCTATGACACCAATGGAGCTATCGCCAAGTTAAATTTACATAACGTATGTATAACTATGTATGTTTGCTTAGGCTTAGACAAGCGTGTTGGCGCCGAGGTTATCTGTTGGACCAACAAACTGATCCAGTCGACTTGCCGCATATGTGTTGGAAGTTATTGGGATTGGGTATTAGTAAGTATGAGTATGGCATTAAGATGAGAGCAGCAAGGGATTATATCTAGTGCTTAGTTCAATAATATAACTCACAGTAGGTACAACAGGTAGGTTGTACCGTTTAAATAATCTATATACATATAATAAAATGATTGAAGAGTCAAAACTGTACATTGGAAATATTAAAAAAAAAATACTCGCTGGGTGTTCAATATAAGATACCGAAGCTGAAAATATAGTTAGAAATTTTTTTGTCTGTTTGTCGGTTTGTCTGTTTGTCTGTTTGCTTTGCTTTGTCCGGAAGGATCTCGAAAAGTACTCAATAGATTTGGTTCAAATTTTGCACAAATATTACTTAGGGGTGAGGTCTTCAAATAGGCTATATATTATCACGCTACATATCCTAGGGGCTAAGCAGAGAGCAATGAAATATGTAAGATGGTGGATTGATTTAACTAAAACGTAGCAGGAGTGTTAGTAAGAGATAGGTTTTACACACAGGCTACATATTATTACGCTACTTAGCCTAGAGGCTTGGCAGAAAAGAATTCAGATCCAAACCAATTTGGCATCATAACATAATTATCACGCGTACGAAGTCACGGGCAACAGCTAGTGTAGAATATTATAATAGAAGTCAATAAATAAATATTTGTAGATAATTTTACATAACATCATCTAGCACACATTAAGCTAATATAGCTTGTGCTATGGGATCTAGACAACTGATAGACATACTTATATTTTTCTAAATACAAACATTTTATATATAGAAAGCACCCAAACTCCGAAACATACATTTATTCCACAATAAATGTTTGTTTCGGAGTTTGGGTGCTTTCTTACACAATTATATAAAGAAAATAAGTTGTAGTAGGTACCTTTATTTCGAGAATGCTCAAGTTTTAAATAGAACAAGTCAAAGCTATTTTCAACATTTACTACAGACATAATTATGTAAGTTTTCAGATGAAATGTGTATCGGTTTAGAACCTTACAGAAGTATACTCTCATCTCGTTAAGTAGAATTGGTACTATTTCTTAAACGATGATGTAAAAAGCTATCACAACTAAATACTCAGTTAGAAAAATACTCGTAATCTGTTCAAATAACCCTAGAAATTGTATAATTCATTTACCTGTGTATAAACAAAGTAAAGGAATGTATCGCATGCCATTTTTGGTGAGTTCACTGAACAAATTCCATTTATTTACTTCCAGAATAGATAAAACTCTTTATTTTCCATTGAAATTCAGAACGAGCATCAAGCTCTACCCCGTTTTTATGCAAATATTTGGCTATCAGACATGCTTCATTTTGCACGTACATTCGTCGTACTAAATCTGAAAATTTCCAACTTCCCTGCAAAAGTTGGGGTGAAATTCAAACGCACAAGTATTGTAGCAAAACTCAGAAAGCGAATGTGAGATATTGTGTGACTGTCATGTATAATTATGGCATACACATGTAAATTTAAATCGTTTTGACAACGGTGTACGTACCTCTTTAAGCTTTAGTTAATAAACATTTTATACAAAAATGCAATGTCACAAAATGAATATTGGAGTCCCACGATTGCAGGGGTTAACCTGGTTTCAAATCAAGTGAATTATTTTAGGCACGTAGTTCATTTTTAAGATGGGAAATAACAATTAAACTCGCAGCACCGTCACTAAAACAGCTGAATATAATAGGTACCTGACGTTTCAAAAAATATACACAATATTAATATTATTGTTCTTTGAAAACTGTTTGAGTATTTTTGATGACAGTTTGCACTACCGTGGGCCCTATTACTAAGACTTCACTATTGGTCTGTCTGTCACTGTTAGGCTGTATCTCATGAATCGTGATAGCCTGAGACCTAAAATTAACACAGACTATGTATTTCTGTACCCACTATAACAATTAAAAACAGAAAAGGAACATATTTAAAAGGGGCTCACATACAACAAACGTAATTTTATGACCGTTTTTTTTGTTAGGAACACTCTGAGTACGGAACCCTAAAAAAGTGTAGTGTGATGTTTCGATTGAATACCGGTAATTTATTTCATTTTGACTTGGCTATGTTATTTTATTATGCCGCCGTCGCTCCGACAATACAGGGATGAAAAGGTGTGCCTATACGTAAACAATACACAATAGTATTTGATTCCACCGCTGAAATTCAATAGATATGCAACTTTGGGCTCAAGTTAATGGCAAACGAAAACTCACTATACCCCGTATTAATGCGATAACCTAATATTTTGTTTCAATGCGTTGATAGAAATTTATTTCATCTTCATAAATTGTATAACATTGTCTAACGAGAGTAACTTAAATACTGATACACTTTGATTTAATAATAAATTCTATTAAATAATGTTTTGTTTGTAATCATTTGTAAAACAAATTCGTATAATAAAACAACTACATGAATTTGCGCCGTGGGCATTTTTGTTGCTATAATTGCTCCTTATTTGCTTTTTAAAATGTTTGTATTTCGTTTTAATGATTCTATTGCGACAAACGAATCGGTCAATTGCGCACAAGGCAATTTATTAGTTAAAATAAAGTGCAGCTCAAAGTCTCCTGTACCATGATTTATGTTACAGCATCGTAATTCCGTGCACCCTGCCGTGTTGATTCATTACTTTCATACCATAAAAATTGTGTTATATCTCACGTTGTAATTCAAACCCGAATGATGAATGATTCTACACAAATAACAAAAGTTTCTGGTAATTTGAATATCCAGTAATCTTAGAATACAACTCTTGTTTCAGTAAGCACGCATTACGTAGGAATTCTTGTCAGGTGTAATAGCTATTTGGTATGATTTGTAACTTGATTGTGACGTGTTTCATGTCACGAATATAAGTCTGAAATTCATGTTTTATGTTGCATAAGTAAAGAGCTCGTTGTTAATGATTTGCGTTCTTCGGCAAGCATTATTTTTAACCCTTAACTGGTATCGGGGGTCAAAATTTACCCCAGTGCATTGTATTTCGTCACAAAACTTTGCAGTTTTATATTACACTCTGGCGCATCTAGCTAATCTCATTACGTCTCGTGGTGCAGCGGGGTACGGACGTTGGTCGCTCTAACATTACTGGAAACAGGGGTACGTACACTGCTGGGGTCAAAAATCACCCCCGACACCAAGTATAGTTATTTACGTTGACACTGTAGTTAGAATGTTTTGTTTTTTTTTTCAGTAATAACCATAGTCATGGCCGGTTTTTTAGAAGAGTATAGAATTGCTCATTTATTGGAAGATACCATGAATCTGAACTGTGTGTGAAACCACAACAACAGCAAACCAGCTGACCAGCAACAAAATGTACTTTCTGATGACTTTGAAATAAACAACCGTAAAAGAGGAAGGTGTTACATATGTAATGCAAAAAGGACGTAAAGTGTACCAAATAATGTAGTAAATTTAATGTTCTCTTTTCATATGTAAAGAACATACTGCAAAAGCCATTACATGTACCCAATGCAAACTAGTTCGTAGTGTAAAATTTTCTCGTTTCATAGTAAATTCGTTTAAGTTGTAATTTTTTTATTATTTCATTGATCTCTTACAAAATGCCTATATTTGTTTTAACGATTATTGTAGAGAATAGTATTTAGAGTTATTTTTCCAATTGTAAATTTTTTATGGAATTTAGGACAACTTGACTCACAAAAATATTGCTAAAAATTGAGAGTTTATAAAATGTTTAAAAATAAGTTATTTTTTTTATTTAAAAGTGTAATAAAAGTTTTTTGTTGCACAGATTAAAAGTAGTTTTACTATATAAAAGTATATAATAAAATAAAAAAATAATTTATTCCTATTTTTAGAAGTAAATCCAATGGGGGTCACATTTTACCCCCGACACCAAATAGGTTGCCCTGTTTTGCTAATCCGGTTAAGAGTTAAATCAATAACCTACATGAAATTGGATGATAAAATTACCTCTTAAAAAGGTAATGGGAAGATTCCCTTCGGCCGCGTGCTTCCTGTAATCCTGTGCTATCTATACATATAATAAAATGATAGAGAAGTAAAAACTGTACATTGGAAATACTGTACTCGCTGGGTGTTAAATATAAGATACCGAAGCCGAGAATATAGTTAGAAAATTTTTTGTCTGTTTGTCGGTCTGTCTGTTTGTCTGTTTGCTTTGCTTTGTCCGAAAGGATCTCGAAAAGTACTCAATAGATTTGATTTAAATTTTGCACAAATTTGAACTAGGGGTAGGGTCTTCAAATAGGCTATAATATATATTATCACGCTACATATCCTAGGGGCTAAGCAGAGAGCAATCAAATTGGCATTATAACATAATTTTCACGCGTACGAAGTCGCGGGCTACAGCTAGTTCTAAAATAAACCTTTGACGGAATAGATTCGGCACAGCATATGCAGATTAATTACCGTTCAATATAGGCACATTCCTTAATCCTAATATTTATGTACCTATATTGAACGTTTCCAACATATTGAAATAAATGACGCGTAAGCATACTTTAACTAATAAAATCGCCGACGACAAAAAGTGTATCAAATATAATATACCATGTTTTATGATAATCGTCCGAGAGCAGTATTACAAAATTTCTAAAATATTGCAGATGTTAACTATATAATTAAAGTATTCAACGTACATTGAGAAATATTATAAAAGAAGTTCAAATTGCGGTATTATAATATTTCTTCCACATAATACCCAGGAACATTTATACAGTTTTGCCAACAAAAAGGGGTATGTCAAGCGATTCTTTGTGTAGTCTGCACACATGATGCATGTTATATGTGTGGGGTTCCTGAATGTGACGCCTTAGGCCACGGTCCTGACTAGGAAACGATATTGTTGGTGTGTCGCCACGAATAACGGGGAACCTTTGTGTGCTTTTTATGCTTTGGGAGAAAAAAAAGGTGGTTTCTTGTTGGCTTTCAGTCGTGAATTGTTGTTAAGCTTGGTGTACATTTTGAATTGGTTGTTAAGCTATACTTTCCATTTTATGTAAATATGGGAATCTCGATTTCACGCCATCGACAATGAAATAAACAGTAAAAGTCACTTATTCCAGGATTAAAAACACGCGAATATTTTAACTTAATTCTTCTCGCATCGCTTACATAAAACAGTACAGTTGTGTCATTGTCAACACATTAAACGTGGTCGAGATGCGTGCGCTACGCAAAATCTGCGGAGAAACGCTCGCAGATCGCGTTCGGAATGAAGATGTAAGAAAGAGAGTTGGTCCGAAAGAGAGTTTCGGTTAAAGTTAGGAAGGGCATGCTACGATGGTTCGGGCATGTGGAGCGAATGGGAGATGAAAGAATGACAAAACAGATATACAACGCGATAGTGGATGGACGTAGGAGTAAGGGAAGGCCACGACACACCTACCACGACCAAATTAATCGTGTCTTAGCAGAAGGTGGTGTCAAGAGCCGAAGGAACCGACGTGCATACATGAAAAGAAAAATGAAAGTTGAAGAAGCAAGTGAGGTGTGTATGGACCGTGCCGTGTGGCGCTCGGTTCTTTCTGCCTACCCCGCAAGGGATTTGGCGTGAAGGTACATAGATAGATAGATTTATTCAAGTAAAATTTGTTTCACTTCATTCTGTTGAATGAAAATAAAGCAGTTTATTTATTTATCTATGAAAACGAATAAGTTAATATTTGTTGAAAAGAAAAGAAGAGAATAAATATTTCGACAATTTAATAACTCAAACCGAGGAATAAGATTGTGACAGATCCTCCTCATATCTGCTGGTATGGTTGTTAGCAGTTCATTGTATCTAGCGAGTGTCTTACATCTTTGGTTCAGTTAAGATCAAAAGCAATTCTATAATTAAAATTAAAAACTGTTGTAATTGAGATGATAAATGGTAGTCATCAGGCAATATTTCTGGTTTTGTGCTATTTGAATTATATTCATGAAAACGACATTTTTATGAAGCTTTTTCTTTGGATTTTGCCGTAAAAAGAAATACGTTGTGAAATCCGTACTAAAAATTTAAACGCGAAAGTTAAAAACGTGGATGAAATTTTGTAATTTTTTCTGCTCTAATGACTGTAGGTACGGATATGGCAAAGAATTAGTAGGTAGTAGAGAAACCTATTATTTTGCGTATTCAACTGTTGTATTGATTTATTGGCAAGCACTTAGTTTTTATTCATGATGAGCCAGGCAATATTGAAGACCCGAACAAGTCACCTCGATTTGTATATTTTTAAACACTGTATACAATCACCGAAAACTTAACTAAAAATTCTCTAAAAATGTATTTGTATATTTGTAACATTTATTTTCTATGAGTAGCAATGTCTGGTCTCTGGCTGGACAATATTGATTGAGCGTGTCTGTGCGCCATGATCGATTCATTGTTTTTTTTGCTGTGGCAACAGCTGTCTCAAGGAAACGGACGTTAGTCTATGGGTTTTTTGTGATGGACGGAGGAATTGCGTAGCAAACTGGTTTACAAAGGGTTTTTTCCAGAGTATTCGATAGTGAGAGTATAAATAGCCCTGCTATGAAGTTCCAAGTCCTTTTTACTATCCTCTAAGCAGCAGTGAAGTTTGAAACGACTCTTGAGTGGCACACCTCAGTTTCGCTTTGGAGGTTATAAGTTCTAACCTGAGGACTTAAGGAGAATTTCCTGCGTTTTATCTATCCTCCTCGGAAGGAATTGGACTGTGATAACACCCAGATTCTGGTAAGTTTCAATTAACTGTTTGCAAAGCGGGTCGATTGTTATCTTTTGCACGGTCAGTGTCTTAATTTGTCGTTTCTTTCACGACAGGGTCCTTTATTAAGGGCTGGAAGCGGCCACTGTATGGTGATAGGAGCCACGCCCAATAATACGTGGAATGCACGAGCAAGGTGCATCTGTGAGAGGCCTGCCGTCTTCCTGGCATTGACAACAGCCGGTGTCGCTCTCGCCCTACACGAAGGCCAGTACACTGCATACTAAAAGTTAAAACCTGTACGTACCTGTCCACGCCTATTTAGATCACCTGTAGTACCTACTAGTGCATAGACATAGTATCTACTTTTAAGACTATCTAGTCTATATATGTCTCTTAGTGTATAACTTCTTCTTATTGTATCTGTAGCTCTAAAAAACTTCTAAATATATGTGTGTACACCCTACCTGGCTGTTTTCGTGAGAGCCCTAGCCTACCTTTGCACGCACACTGGAATCTCTGTAGTAAGGCGCCCTGGGAAAGAGTTCTCTGCATAGCTACCTCGCGCTAGTTGGTGAGTAACACTTATCATCACTGTGTTACATATTATTAATACATATTTTCAGAGCAAAAATATTAAATAAAAAATAATTGTGGTTGATTTAGACCTGCTTCTCGTCAACCAGGTCTCCGATTTCGTGTTAGAGTACCTATATTTAAAGAGGCATGAGACACGTTTTCAGTTTTTCTCAAATACCTTCTCTATAATTCCTGGCAGTCCTCACTCTACGATGGTTGAAAGCCATACAACCGACAAGGCATTCAACCATCAAATTCTGAAAAATTTTCAACAGCCGGTATCAATACTGCAATATGGTATGCGTCGCGTAACCACTTTCGAGGTTGTATGCTTGTCACCATAATAATGAACCATACGTTCATTTTCTGAAAAGTATTCACGAGGAAGGGTTGGGAATGTTCCTCCAATGCACAAAGGGAGGATCCTAGGGAGAACCAGGCTAGGTGAACGTGCCTGGTGGGCTGAAGCCCAACGGTTGATGTTGGACTGGTTGGTTATATCATTCATCGCCGTGAGAATTCTGATATCGCGATTCAGGATTTATTATTACTTCGTTGCAAGAACTTTCAAATCACGATGCAGGATTTCAATTGATCGCTGCCACATCACTCTCCTCCGAGACCGGAGGTCGATTGCGAGTATGAGTCTGGTGTCTTGAAGTCTGTTGTGAGTTGCGCCAGTGCCAGTTCGTGTATTTCCATTGAGTTGAAACTGTACTCCGCTAGGTCCAGTGAGTTGGAACTGTGCCGTTAATTTCAGTGACTCAAAATCAAATACTGCTGCGGTGCGCGGTACCCTCAGTGAGTCAGAGGCTAAGTACAATGCTACGGTGCGCGGTGCTGCGGTACCCTCAGTGCGGCTGGGCGGTTGGTTGCGTAGGTTGCTGCGTAGACGGGAGAGTTGCGCTCTTCTTACAAGTATCGTATTGCAGTGTTCGGTGGCTAGCCGCTGATACATGTGGCCGAAGAGGTAACCAGGCTGGAGCGGTCGCTGCTAGCTTGTGGTGTCCCTGATGAGGCCGCAGATGCTGGCGGGGTTGAGACTTAATAACCGGGCACATTGGAGTGCTGAAATGGTTGCGATGATGATGCTGATCTGCTTCGAGAAGGCTGCTTTCAATCACGTTGGGGCCCTAATGTGGAGGAAGGTTTGGGAATCCTACGACCAGGCTAGATGAACGTGCCTGGCGGGCTGAAGCCCAACGGTTAATGTTGGACTGCTTGGTTATATCATTCATTGCCGTGAGAACTCTGATATCGCGATTCAGGATTTATTTATACTTCGTTGCGAGAACTTTCATAGTGCGATGCAGGATTTCAACTTACGTTTACTTTATTTTTAGATGCACAAATAAAATATGTAGCTTTCGTTATGCCAGTGGTTTAATCTCTCTGATGAAATATTGAGTACTGTATAGACATTGAAACATATTAGGTATGTACTATGTTTCAATGTGTTTACAGTACTCAAAAGTATCTTATCCTACATTAATATTACTAACTTGAAATTAAAAGCACTCTAAGTGCATAATGAATTGATAACTAAATTATGCAAATAGACTAGAATTAACTAGTCTTTTTGCATAAATAACTTATTAATGTTAATACTTAACGAATTTATCTTGAAATTGGTGTAAGAAAAATGAATGACTCTGAAATTGCCAAAATTTGGAAGTCAAATTCTAAATTAAGTAAGTATTTTGCGCAGTATTTGTAATGAAAACCTGAACCATCTACCAGATCCAATTTATCCAATCGCAGTTAAAACAAGACTTCCTCTGCTATGCGTCTGGCTATAAAACTTCTGGGTTGGACACCAGCACCGCCCATTTCTCATTTTATCATAGAGATCGTTTAAGTGGGTCGGGCTGAGGAGCTTTAATTTTTGGCGCACAGTTAATTTGGGCACCTAAAATATGACTTTTCGGAAGCTACGACGTTTAAGTGAGAAAGATTTGGTTTATAAGAATTTAATAGACTATAAAATTCTTTACTGTAATGACTGCTTTTGTCACTTGATGGTGGCAAAAGCATTATTTTTAATTACAGAACTCTTAAAAGCATTTTTTTACCTATATATAAGTTGCACTGTGACAAACTACTATTTTGAATTTTTCAGTTTTTTTATTATGGTATTTATGACTTAAAATTACACTATAATTATTCATAACAGGTAGTAAGAGCAACTATTATTGTATGAACAACTTGAAGCGTTTCCAAGAAACAACACTATTATTCTAGGAAGCACAGTTACCTATTTTAGATATAGACGCTTCCCAGAGTTCAAGCATCATGTAGGATAATATTGTTGAACATTAAATTTACTAAATTAAATTGCGAAGATATAATTTTAATTTTTTTTAAATATTCAAAGACTTTACATATCTTAATCTAAATCTAGACTCTGGGAACAAATATTTCAGACGACTTTTTGTTCTGGGTAGTAATCGAACCTATGGTCTCGTCATCCACAGTCGTACTTAACGCCCTCTTGATCAACGATGCAGTTCAATTATTGCGCAGAATACAGTTGCCATTGTCTCAATATCAACTTTATTTACTATTCGAGACAGCACAAATAAGTTTATATAAATTGTTAAATGAGAACCTAGAAAGCAACAAGACTATTCCATTTGAAGCAACGACAGAGATCATTCTTCATTAGAAATGCGCTAACCGAAAGGTTAGTTATTTTTAGAATATCACAGGGTTGTAAAACTATCACAATATTCGTATTATATTTGGAAACAATATTTTTCTAAAAGAAATTAGTTTTCTCTTAAATATTGTTTGTTACCCGACTGCCGAAAAGAGGAGTGTAATATTTCCCGAGACCATGTATGTTTGTTTGTATGTATGTCCAATTGTCGATTTCTTTGCCACGCCCTACAGCCTGAACGGCTTGACGGATTTTGACTTCCAAAGTGTCATTTGATTCGTCATGATTCTAGTCTTACTAAAATGTTTATTTTTTCTGAAAATATTAAAACATTCCTAATTGTTAAGGACGACTATTGCGATAATTGACAATGTTTTCTTCCATAATAAAGACAATTCATTTATTTAAACATTTAAACCATGACGTAAAAATAGTTCCATTAAAAATTTATGAAATTTATCTTTGGACTTTGGACATAAAGTTAAATTTACAACTTTTTATATCACTTTCTAAGAACAAGCTTATTTGAAGGAAAGAAAACACCTAGAAAACCTAATAATTCTTCTAAATATGTTTGCTATTACACAAGTACGAGTATAAGCATAAAATGACAATAAACAGGAACACTATATCTTAGATATTTGCGGATACGTTTACCTTTTCTCATAACCAAAGGTCGGGAAACATTGACTTTATTAAAACCTTCAAACTTACCAGATGTTTCTCAACTACATCTAACAACCCGCTTCTGGCCATTTGGAAGATGAAGCTCTTTATTGACTTTTCTACTTCTTGGTGGGTACTTTACAATTTGATTCCTGGAAAATTGACCGAGTCTATGACCGATCACTAACAAACCTCAATTAAGGGATTAGGTAGCCCAGATTATAAAGTTTATTGGGCCAATCTTGCGTTAAGGAATTTTTTGCAAGTTATTTTTATAAACTATACAATGCCCACGTCTGCACTCGCATGGTGAAGTATGTCTCTACTTTTTTTGATAGGCACTAAGTTCCGTGATAAAAAGTTACCCATATACTATGCTAATGATTAATGTTTATGAATGTACCCATAGGTTTTGCGTGAAAGTATAATAAACATTCACACAAACTTTCGCGTTCGTACTTGTAATATTACAGTTCTTATCAACAGCCTTGATGGATATATGATATAATTTTTTTAATGTTTAACGCTGCACCAAATTCGTTCAGGTATTATGCCGACCAAATACGTTACTTTCCAATGGCTTGGAAGTAATTATTATTATGTTCATTTCTGCATCATTGTAATTATTTGATAAAGTTCACCTGCAACCAAACCAAAATTTTACTGAGATAGCGCTCAAGATGAAAACATACACATAAATAAGCTCTACATACAAAATAGAGTAATTATGAAGCTCATTAAGTTGTTTCAGATTCATTACAAATTAGACAGTACGAGTATAACATAGAACTATGAAACCTCGGCTAAAGTAAAAGCAGTTAATTTAATAGAGAAACCGGTATTTACCTCAAATAGAATATTAAACACTGTTCTATGAAACCTTTTTACATATTTGAACAATCCCGAGGATGTAATTTGATATACAATTTATTTATTTTTTATTAAACTAATATGACTTGCGTTATTCAAAGTTTTTTTCTTGTGTGAAAATTATCATTGATGACATGCCGGACTCGCGCAAGCTAAACTCATTTTTTTTTTATACTACTTAGGTGGCAGACAAGCTTACGGCCCACCGGAAGGTAGGTAACCGTAGCCTATAGACGTTTGCAACACCAGAGGTGCCCACGCGTGGTGCACCACGCGCTGCCGACCCGGGCGCAGGTTGTGACGACCCACAGTTGAAATTTTCCAAGCCGCCCGTAAGGCCTTCAACTTGGCTTAACGACTGTAATTTTACTGACAACCGGGACCAACGGCTTATCGTGCCTTCCGAAACACGGAAACGCTCGTAAATAAATGTCACAAAGTGGTCCACGTGGTGGTCACCCATCCATATCCGGCCATAGTAAATGTTGCTTACTGCAGTGATCGTTTACAGAACACTGAGTCCGCGGGGCCACGAAAATATAACATTTTGTTGATGTAGTTTGATTATTTCTTTATATTTCTATTTACTGATGAGGAAATTAATTATTTATATAATATATTTAGTATATTTGACTCATGGTGCCTTACAACCTGCCTACGGCTGAAAGTCCCGGATAAGCCCTCGGAAAGATGTCACAGAATTCCCGGCAGACTTTATCAACCAACACCAAAGATCGAGGTTTCGGTGCTATATACCGCTTCTAGGCTTAAAAGGCATGCGTAAAACTCGCATTTGCTGCCATTTTGGACCTGCTTTTGTTAGTAAAATATTTCAACCACTAGAATTATTTAAATCAATTCTTTCGTCATTTTTAGACTTGTAGAGTAGCGTCTTAGTTAACTTTATAGATCAACCAAGGAACATAGAAGTGCAATAAAACGAATCCAAGTTCAGCTTAGTGGAAACTAGCTAATTCATCATTGTCGCCGCAAACGGCGCTTGGAAAAACGCACTAATGACCGGCCAAGTTTTTGTACCTCATCAAGTACAAGGCAGATAGTACATACATACATACATAACATCACGCCTGTTTCCCAACGGGGTAGGCAGAGACTATGGTTTTCCACTTGCCACGATCCTGACATATCACTTTCGCTTCTTCTACTTTCATAAGTGTTTTCATACATGCTCTCCGATTAAGGGTACTCTTGACCTGGCCTTTTTCCAAAAGGTGTCCAATTTGGTCGACATAAGTGCGACGCGGTCGGCCCCTGCCAGATTGTCCATTCACTCTCGCCTTATAAATCTCTTTTGTTAGTCTGTTTTCATTCATTCTCTCCACATGTCCGAACCATCTGAGCATCCCTTTTTCTATCTTAGTCACTACATCTTCTGTCAAGCCGCAATGTTCCCTAATCACACAATTTCTTTGTTTATCCATCAATGTCACTCCAGCTATGCTTCGCAAACTTCTCATTTCCACTGCATTAATTTTACTTTCATGCGTCTCCTGCAACACCCAGCTTTCACTTCCATACATAAGTGTAGGCACAAGCACTCCTCTATGTACAGCCATCCTTGCCTTTTTAGACACATCCTTACTGCTCATAAAGGCGTGAATGGCTCCATTCACTTGATTACCTGCCAAAACTCTTCGTTCAATATCATAGTCACACTTTCCATCTCTTACAAATTTTGACCCCAAGTACACAAACTCTTTTACCTGTTCTACTCTTTGCCCTTCGATGTAAATTGGGCAATTCGTTATATTTTCTTCTCTTTCAAAAACCATTACTTTCGTCTTTTCTACATTCACTTTCATACCTCTACTTTTAAGCGCATCATGCATTATGTTAACCATCAACTGCAACTCCTCCGCCGATGAAGCTAATATCACCTGATCATCCGCGTATAGGAGGCATTTGATGGTCAGCTCTTTCATTTTCAAACCATACGCACACTCTTGCAGTTCTTTCAAGCAGCTGTCCATATACAGATTAAACAGACACGGTGATGCTACACAACCTTGCCTCACACCTTTTTCAATGTGAAAGAAGTCTGTGCAAGCTCCGTTTATCCTGACACAAGCACTGGAGTCTTCATACAGAGATTTCAGTGCTCGTATCAAGGTTCTGTTTACTCCATACCTGGACAGTGTTGTCCACATTTCATTCCTCACCACTCTATCATAGGCCTTTTCCAAGTCTACAAAGATGCAGTAGACTTTTTGACGTTTTGCCAACACCTTTTCAGCTACGCATCGTAAGGAAAAGACCTGATCCGTGCACCCCCTTCCTTTTCGAAATCCTGCTTGCACATCCCACATTTTTTCTTCCGTTTCATTCATCACTCTTTTTATCAGCACTTTTGCATATAGTTTGCCTACGACACTGAGCAAGCTAATGCCGCGGTAGTTCTTGCACTCTTGCTGCGACCCTTTCCCTTTGTACAGCGGCACTATGACAGATTTACACCATTCCTCTGGTACTCTGCCACTTCGCCAGCAAAAGTTAAAAAGGCGGTACAGCTGGCAAGCTACCACGCCACGTCCCGCTTTCAGCATCTCGACAGAAATCCTATCAATTCCAGCAGCCTTTCCTAATTTCATACCATTCAACGCTTCCACAATTTCTTCCATACTTAAATCGCTTTCATCATCAACTTCATTCCATTCCAAGACATGGGTCTCTCCTTGTAAATCCTCTTTTTCAAACAAACTTTCAAAATATTCCTTCCATCTTTTTAGCACACATTCTTCTCCTCTCACTAAACTTCCCTCACGGTTTCTGACCTGTTTTAGTTGTGATGTAGTCTTTGGAGCCCTCATTGATCTTATAGACTTCCAAAAGAATTTTATATTTTCTTGGAAGTTATCAGATAACCGGTTATGAAATACATTCCTATCATCCTCTCTCTTTCTTTCTAACACCTCTTTTGCGACATGTTTATACCTTTTATACTCATCCTTGGCCATTTTTACATCCTCATCCGTTGCCTTTTGCATTCTCTGATTGGCTTTTGCAGCCAGCCAGTTTAACCACGCTTTCTTCTTATCGGACAGAACCTTCAAAACTTCTGCACACATTCTCTTTACCTGGCATCCTTGGCTCCTCTTGCATACCCCGCATACTTCAACTGCCACTTCAACGAGTCCTTCCTTAATCGACTTCCACAATTTGTCCATTTCACATTCTTTACCTAAATTTTCAAACTTCCCGCTCAATTTACTCAAAAATTCTTCTTTCACGCTTATCTCTTGCAAATTTTCTACTTTTATGCGCTCTAGTACACTAACAGGTTCACGCACACGATGCCGCCACCGCTGAAACAGACCTCTTACTCGGCTGATAACCAAGAAGTGATCTGTGTCAATCCCGGCACCGCGGTATACCCGAGTGTCTAGCACTTTCTTTCTCAGTTTTGCGTCTACTATCACAAAGTCAATTATGCTTCTCTGGTCTTTTTGTTCTCTCGTATACAAGTGGATATCTTTGTGGTTAAATATGGTATTAGTTAGTTGGTATTAGTAGGCAGATAGTAGAACCGACTTATATGTTTTAGTTTCACTGTAACTTTCTTTCTCAGTTTTGCGTCTACTATCACAAAGTCAATTATGCTTCTCTGGTCTTTTTGTTCTCTCGTATACAAGTGGATATCTTTGTGGTTAAATATGGTATTAGTTAGTTGGTATTAGTAGGCAGATAGTAGAACCGACTTATATGTTTTAGTTTCACTGTAATTTTTATTTCATTTATTTTCATACCAAGTTGGTAGTATCTATATCGATCTGCTATGTTTTTTTCCTTCTATTTATTTAATTATTCAAAAATATCTAATAATAATTTTTCTTTTAGTTCATTAACGAAGGTCGTGGCGTCCTCCAGCAATTAGGCTCTCACAGTCCATAGCACTTGTAAAAATGGTCCATCAAATGGCAACCCCATGATGACGTTGGTCTTTTTCCGCTTCTTAAAAACCCGAATTGACCCAGGTTTTTGAGAAGCGAAAAAACCTGGTAATGAGAAGGATATACAAATTGATAACTGGATAGCTATTATTTGAGCTTTGTGTAATCAATAGTGTAGTATTATATAGTAAGTCAACCTTGGAGCTCAAATACTATCAAAAGTATGCCAATAATTAGGTTTTAAACAAAAATACAATTAACAAACACACGGCAACATAGCGGTAAAAGCACCGGCCATAGACTCAAGTGATCCGTGATCAAAACGTACCGGCAGGTATTTTTGTAAGTTCAACACCTACCAGCGAATATTTTGTAGGTTTTAAACTCAAATTAGACCAACCAACGTAAAAAGAAGTATCTATATATTTATTTGAAATTTGACATTCCACTCAATGAAACATAGTTTCAAATATCGCATTTTCGCGCGTCAACAGAGTAAGGGATATTACATTCCGGATTTTCCACATTATTATTTCAATAACTGCACTTTGAATTATAGTTACAGCCAACAAAAAATCATTTTTGAGAAACTATAGTCACTACGACAACAGATCTGGTTAAGTAAAGACAGTATGCTACACTTCGTACGCGTGCTCATCTACACCGTGTTCAACTGCATTGGGGCTAATGGACAAAAAAGGCCCGTTTGAGATTAAAAATCAATAACTTCTTTAATTCTTAAGATAAAAGCTTGAATTTTTTTTCAGTTGTATAGTATTAAATAAAGCTTTTAATGAAATACGTTTTGTACAGTTTAGTGTAGTACTAGTGTCAATAAAAAATAATAATGATAAAAATCTTAAAAATAATACAATTAATGGCATATTTTTATGTATTGTATTAATATTAAGTGTATGAATAGATACAAATACATATTATTTTTCGAAATATAAGCTTATAAAAGGGAAAACTATAGAAAAATTCATGAACTAGTGTTAGCTCTCGGTTTTACTTGCATTTCATTTTAGGAGTCAGGAATAACTTTAAGCAAAGAAAGTTGACTATTTGACTTTAAAATTGGGATAACCATGATTGTATCTTGTATATCGGTCATAGCATAGGTATTATGTTTCTTAATTTATGGTGTCAATCATTCTACAGGATGATAAAGTTTGTAGAAATTCCTCGAAAATAGTATACATTGCTAGTTAAATTTCGACTATTTATTCAAAAATACTCTTTTGGTGTCATATACCATTTGAAAGGCTGTTTATTACGGATTTAGAAATAGTAGATTTCATTTTATTTTATGATTAGATATTGGTGCTATAAACAATACGTAAGTTGCAGGATAATATTGCACTTTATAAATTTTGCCCAGAGTTTTAACATTTAGCTACACTTGCCTAAGTGGTATCAAATGAAAGGTCATATCTTATACATCACGAAACCGTAAGTTTTAGGAAAATCGGTTAAACCATTCGAAAGATATGAGGAGTGGAATGTATTGCTAATTCTGTAACCACACTCCGCGCAATTCGCATTACCTCTGAATAATTATTGATAGACTATTCGTCATTGTTGACAATAAAAACCCCTATAAAAAGCAAAAAATAATAAATTAAATTAAAAATTTAAAAAATTCCCGACTCACAAAAAAATAACAATAAAAAAACCTGTAAAAAAATAACTTTTATATTATGACCTATTAACCCTAAGTATTGAACCTGTATTATTATTATAGGTAGCTATATTTTTTACCTATTCATATTTTTAACTAACAGTTTGTCTCGTCGGGGGCGTCATTTTCAATTACTTTTAATTAGCTACACATGAACAACTACATCATAAATTGAAACTGTGAAGCGGTATGACCGTCACGTTCCAAACCTTGTTATATTGGGAAACAATTCACTTTATTGACATACAGACAATGCTTTCATTAAAAAAAAATACGAGTAGTCATCATGTATGCAACACGCTAATACGATGTTTCCCGGTTTTGTTGCAACTTGTGTTTGCTAAGAAAACATTTTGATGGTTATTAAATTGTACTGTGTACCTTTAATCTATTCAGAAATATATAAGTAACTATTTTTGCCCGCGACTTCATTCACGAGGTGATTTAAATAAATAACGAAACGAATTTGATCTGCACAAAGTATAGGGCTTCTAGTAAAACAGAGGTCAAGTTGTATTATCATTCCGCTGAATCGCATTTTGATGAAACAAACAATAAAATTTAAGTTTATAAAAATATCTGCATCTTGCAGTACAAATATGATACAGCTACTGAATTTTGCTCCAACCCCAAACAGACACATAGAAAAAAAAAACATAGTTTTGAACTCAAAAGTCCTAAATATATTAAATTTCTATATTTCATAATAGAAGAAATGCCTATCAGTTGGGTAAAGATTCGAATAACACAAGTGGTAAATTCTAAAATAACTATAACACTGAGACTGCTTTATTTTGATTTATAAGAGAGTTTGCGGGTAATAGAGATATACACATTAACTATAAGTACCACAATCAGTCACAAGCTACGTGCCCGTGATTCATCAAAACCAGCCGGTTGATGAAGTAATGAGGCAGGTAAATACACTGCTGACGCCGCGACGGATACAGCTCTATAATAACAACATAATATATTATATTATCCGAAGAATAATGTGGAGCTTAATAAATACTTAGAATAAGTACACAATGATAAGTGCCTAAGTAAAAAGAACTTATTCTATGATAATCGGGATTACTCATCAAAGTACATGAATATGGAAATTAGTAAAAGAATTTAGAGAACTTTTCTCAAAAAGACTTTTTTTTTAACGTGAGGTAAAATCCATCATGGATGCCATGCTGGAAAAACCTCACATAACGCTCAACAGCCTATGGTTGGGAGCCCCGGGTAAGCCCTCGGAAGGATGTCCCTGGACTCCCAACAGACCTACGGCTACTACTGCGTCTTCGCCTAGGGGGTGGTTAGGGTGCTATCCCGCGTCTTTAGGGAGTTTCGGGTGTGATTCCGCTTCTAAGGCAAGCGTGAATCTCTCACGTCACGCTGCCGTCATGGGCCTGCTTCTGTAAGGACGGTGAGCAGCGCCCTCGCCGTCCTCAGGCCCCCGGTCATGGAGGCCGATAGTCTTCGGCGAAGACACGGAGGCCGCAGACGGTGGAACTCGGGTGGAAGAGTTCTCCTTCGTTCCCGCCCCGCCGCCTCATTTACGAGCATGACCTGCTTGCAGAAAGAGGCGGCAAAAGACACGTATATTACGTGTTTAAAGACATAGCCTCTCTAAATATCAACAATCAACCACAACGCCACGACGATTGGGTTAGTCCTGGCAACTTCCTTTATTAGGTCTTCGGATGGCTTTGCCTCAGGTGACCTACTCTGGAGCGACCACATGGAAACCGGTTCCTACAAGCAAAACATGCGATTTGCGTGATTTTAGGATTTCTTCGTTATGAATTTTAATCATGAATTCATCAAAAATGTGTTCATATTAAATGACAACAGACTGCGTATAGTATAAAACTACCATTTTATAATCCAAGTATAATTATCTACAAATAAGCCTGAATACAGAAATTAATGTATTCTATATTTATTTTGCTAATCCCCTCATACCTGCGAGCTGTTGCAAATGGAAACAAAATATTGTTTCAGGCTCAGGTCCCGGGCGAAATTTTGTTAAAATAAGTTTCACTGATTTCGGCGAATTCATTACAACAGACTACATATTAAACATTAATGTTTCAGAAGTAAGTTCAGAACTAATTTTGAATTTAATTTATGATCGAAATTTATATTCGTAACTGTATAAGTACACATGGGTGAGCTCCCATTACCGTTGTGGTTAAGGCAGGCGTCAACCATCAGGTAATGTGGTATAATATTATCTGATATCTATGCTTTCGTATCTGGGTTGGGAAAGGATTTAGAGCTTTGATGTAATAGAGCGCCATAGCTCTCAGACTTGTAAAAGTTAAAGATCTTGAAGTGGAAAGTAAAGACTACTGAGGAGGATGTCGAAAATTTTTACCAAATGCTGACACCAGTATCTGAAGCGTTATGTTATCCTAAACGTCAATGTTATTTTTAAGATTATTCTCTGCTACATTTTATGCCACCAGAAACTCACAGAAGACTACCATACTTTACAAGTGTTATACCGTACATTACAGATACGTTTTGAAGTCGGTTCAGTATTCATAATTTGATTATGGTAATATTGACTGCCTCGTTGGTCTAGTGGTTGGAATGTGCAACTGCAGATCACAAGCTCGTGGGTTCAATTCCCACCGCAGATAAAAAGTTGTGTGTGTGTGTTTCTATCTACTCGTATGATAAGTATGCATTTAAAAGTATATACGTATGAATATTCGAGGTTTGATATCCACGACCTCGCAGGTTAGTCCTAGCTTACTTTGGGATCAAATGTGTGAAAATGTCACTAAATATTTATGTCTTCTACAACTCATTTTACAAAATTTATTACTTTTTTGTTTTGGGACACCAGTTAATCAAACAAATACAAAAAAATTGTTACTAAGCAATATTTAGAATGCAAATACCGTGAGAATCGAAATGAATTTCATTTGTTGTTCACGATCAAAGGTTTCCTTCACGACGGAGCCTCTCACGGGCGTAATTGAATTGAACGCTAATAGCTTCGCAATTTGCTTGAGTGCATCGGCTGCTAATGTGACCATATCTGTTCAGTTAGCAAATGTTTTGGGCAATGGAGGGGTGTTTTGGTTCAAAATGTTTTCATTGTCAAAATGTCAAATTTTTGTGTGAATAAATAGAATACAAGCATTATTCTCTGTTTTAGTGGCTTTTGGGGTAATAAATGTTCTCAAGGAGCACAAATATATTACAACGAGCTGACTTCACGCGGTTTCACCCGCGTAGCTCCTGTTTCCGTGGGAATACGGAAATAAAATATAGCTTATGTTAATCAGAGTGAATGTAGCTTTCTAATGGTGAAAGAAGTTTATTCATTACCAACATAGAAAAATACAATTTTTTTTTATAATATTAATTTAGAGAAATAGATAAACTATTGTATTGTGTAATTCATAAAACAATGCAATCAAACGAGAACACAATAATAAGCCTCAGTTCAGGTCACTTTCATGAAAATTTACTTTCCAATGCTGCATTCTACCAAACAGTTCATCACACAACACTGGAGGCTGCAGGCATCCAGCACTGCAGAGATACAGCACCGTATTCATTACGCTAAGACCCTGAAACTACATTATTCATTTCTCTCCGATAGTATTTCACAGATACGGATCGGAACACAGCCATCGATGTACACACACCGCTATTGCAGGAAGTGGGAAGCGATAAATTTGTTGCGAAGTAAAATAAAACCTTTAGCTTTGCTCGTTTCGCTGTCTGCGCTTATGATTTATGCTATCCATAGAATTTTCAGATGGTCGCTTTATTTGTTTTGTGGTTCACTATTTAGTTTAGAGAATAAAATAGGTTTGGGTACCTAATAAAGACTGCTTGGCGTTGGCCTAGAGGTCGAAATGTTCGACTGCGGATCACGATGTAGTCGGTAAATACGAAAGTAACTCTGTCTGTCTGTCTGTTGCGTTTTCATGCCTAAACCGCTCAACCGATTTTGATGTACTTTGGTATAGAGATAGATTGAGTCCAAGGGAAGGACATAGGTTACTTTTTAACTGACTGCGCAAAAGGAGAGTAATGAATTTACGTGATAACGACTGTACGCGAACGAAGCCGCACAGAACAGCTAGTAGGTTATATATCATTCCCACGGTTACGGGAACTTCGCAGGTGAAACCGCGTGACATTGGCTAGTACTTGATATTTTCAACACTATTAAGAGTAAATAATTTTACTCGATTTTGATTGAATAATGCAGAAAACTATTCATTGGATCCATACCATTGAAGATTTAATCAAAGAACTCTTTCCAAGGATTAAACACTCGTGAAGCATTAAAGTTTTAACTCGTCTATAGCTCAGGACACGCGATATCCGCCGTTTATTTTGATGATAATACAAAACTACTTCAGTAATTGTGCATTTTAAAAAGACCTCATTTCTTAAAGCATTAAGTATAAATTGGTTTAGAAACTTTGGAATAGACGGTTGGTTTCAGCTAGTTCGGCTCGATGGGATACAACAGGCTTGCGGCAGATCTGTGGAGGATTACCGTAGGCACCGTTATCCATTTCCTTGGTAGGCTCAATCAATGTGACCTATAGAATGCTGTGATGCATGGATGAGACGCTTTTGAATTTGAGCCGTTATAGATTATGAGCTTACAACGTATCGGGAATAGAATGTTGACAGAATTGTTCTATGTAAGCGTATTATTGTGAGTGTAAGGTTTATCCGTTCAATTGCTGCGCTAAGACTTTGGGTTAGATTTGGATTCTGTTATGTTTGATATTGTAGATAATACGAATCACTATGTAAACGGTATTGCGCTTGAAAAGTTAACGATAAAGTTACGCAGTAAGAGAGAGACCGTATTCTTAGCATTCTATGGATTCTCCGTGCGGGCGCCGGGTCCACAGCGTGGCACAGGGGGGAAGGAACACCCAGACGGCGTCTGGGACTTGCGACCCATTTGAGAAGGTTTAGGGTGGCCACCTTACTATGCGCATAAACGATCACCTTCCACCGTCAACAATGTTCCCCCCCTGCCCAACCAGATTTAGTAAGATCCTATCAATGCCGCTTTGGATACTCGTTTTAGTAAAGAGCTTACTGAAGCTCTTGGCAATCCAAGATCCTTAAATATATTATACAGGGATTTAGCTGGAATTCCCCTTGCTCCTACTTCTACGGCATAGAGTTTAACCACATAGCGATTTTTGGTTAACTCATTGGTAGCAAAGTATTTATTTGTCTTCATGGCGTGGTCCTTCGGTATGTTGGTCTCCCACGGCACCGTAAGCTCCACGAGCACCGCACGCCTGTGTATCCTGGAAAACAGGAATATGTCGGGTCTGGATGACAAGCCACATACATCCTCCGGTATTTTGTAGTGTTTTTCATACGTGTCTGAGAGTATAGTCCAATCGGCAGCAGCCATCAAAATTGAGTATGGCTTTTGAGGTACTTTCTTTGAACAGCCTTCCTTTACAAATGCAATGTCATTTCTTTTGTTTGTGGTTAATCCCTTTTTCGCTCTCGCTACCGCCAAACTGACAGCCTCACGTATGATTTCCAATACCCTATCGTGTCGGCGTGAGACCCCGGTCTAATAACATCCTACAACCTACCAGCAGGTGCCTAGCAGTTCCAATCGCTCCACATGCATTACATGTTTTATCTGTGGCTTTCCCCCACCTGACCAGATTACTTTGGTCGGGGAGGGTCAACTGAAACGCGTTCAGGTAGAATCTAAGCAAAGCCGGTGACCAGTCGTACAATAAGGTACGCCACTGCAAGGCGATGGGAATACAAAATTCGCCCAGAGTAAGCCATTCATTCTGCATCTCCAGGTTCATCGCGTGCACCTTATAGGCATCGCTCTCATCCTGCTCCAGAAAAGATTTTGTAACGTCTTTATCTGTTTGTCTCCGGATACTACCCAACCCCACTCGACCAGTCTGCGACTCAAGTTCTGCTATGTTTTTATCCTTTGGAAGAGTTTGAACGATTTTGTCTCTTGATTTTGCCAAGACGTGCATTTTAGTAACTCTTAGATGTTTATAGAGTTCCGACGGCTTTTTAAACGTCATTCCGAAGTTATTAAAGGCTCTGTATAATGCCGACGGGTCGGCCGATTGAGCTAGCCCTAGCCACGACTTCAACGTCTTCGTAACATTCGCATCCAATTTTCTGAGAAGGTTTTGGCTGATATCGTACACAAGAAACGGCCAGTTTAGACGTGATGTTAAATAGTTGTCGTATATCCATGCTTTCTTGACGTTACCAATTGATTGTTGGTCTACCTTTTTTATGTCAACAATGAAACTTTCAATTATGTCATCCAAAGCTGGAGTACAACCTCTGTTATCTATCTTTCTGCCAAGAAATTTGAAAGGCACGGTTTCCGATATAATGAAAACTTTTTTCCCGCTTATAGCAAGCCCGAGGTCATAGGACGTAAACTTAGTACCCCGCCTACCCAGACATAGACAGTAGCATTTGCTAGGTTTTGTCCTCATTCCATCTGTCCATGTACAGAATTCATCCACTTTACGCAGTAGGTCTTGGCACTACTTTGGGCTGCGAGTCAGGATTGCGAGGTCGTCTGCAAACGCCAGGATGGACTCTGTATATTTACCATTTAATTTAAACCGATATCCCCACTTCTTCTCATGAGTAATAATACTGTCTATTAAAATATTTATTACTATATTGAAAACTATTGGTGATAAACAGCAACCCTGGAAAAAACCTACTCTATACTTTAAGGGTTGCGTATGTCCTTCTTCTGTATTGATTACAAATTTTAATTTGTTATAATAAGAAGCTATTATTTCACAGATTATTGACGGAAAGTTATACCATTTTAATGCAAACAACATAAGTTCATGTGGTACTGAGCCAAAGGCGTTTTCCAAAATCTATCCAAGACACTGTTAATTGCCTTTTATTTAATCTGGCTTCTTTTAGACTTTTTGCCAGCAGAGAATTATGTTCCAGACATCCTGAAATTCCGGGCAGAAACTCTTTCTGGTGATTTGGTCTAAAATACTTATTGCTGATCACAAAATCAGTCATTTTAAATCGAAGCCATGAGAAGAAAATTTTTGATATTGTGTTGGTTAACGCTATCGGTCTGGCGTCTTTAGGACTGGTAACAATTTCTTTCTTAGGAATGAGCACAAAACTGGCCTCTCCGAAGGCTGCTGGGATTTCTTTACTCGACCAGATCCTGTGAAATATGCTCAGAGGGTGTTGGTGGTGTTTATAAAACATTCACATTATTTATAAAATATAAAGAGGACTTTTTTTATAAAATGTAAAGAGTATGTTATAATCTCTGTTACGTAGCTCTGCAGCAGCGGTATAAATCATCATATAATTTTGTAAATTGTTTATTTGTATTTTGTATGTTAATTGAACACTAACGGTGTCTTACTCCAAATCCATTTGGACAAATCACGCCTTTGAATGGTAAATTATGTTTTTCAAATAAATAACCTGAAATCATTCATTCAAATCAATCTATGGCAGCCACTTCTGAGAGGCCTATGCCTCTCAAAACATTTGTTGGTTTGGGGTAGCTTGGCCAGACGAGTAGGTAGATTCAGATTTTTATACAATAGTCAGGCTCTGATGGTATTGGTAGGAGATCCTTACACTCCTATTTTATTTACTAACCTTAATAGTAAATCTTATTATTTACCTATACAACATTTACATAATATTAGCGATCAAGTTTTATGATCCTTGTGGGAAGTAACATTGAAGTTCAACAATATAAATAACCTTTAGTACCTACTTAGTCCTCGCTTAGCTACTGTAGCTAACTTTGAACAAGAACAAACTACATTAAGGAACTATAAAGTGACACACACAATTACACCGTACGCAAAAGCTGTTCAACGAAACATCGACAAAAGCGTTCGCTTAGGT
Organism: Miltochrista miniata; assembly: GCA_933228765.1. Classification (NCBI taxonomy): domain Eukaryota; kingdom Metazoa; phylum Arthropoda; class Insecta; order Lepidoptera; family Erebidae; genus Miltochrista; species Miltochrista miniata. The sequence goes on along the minus strand of OW121749.1, from coordinate 4,159,859 downwards.
AAGCCAAAGCCACACTACTGGAGTCTTGCTAAGAGCCAAGTGACTCGCTTAGTGACTTTTTGATCCTATAGAACAGACGTATTATGTTCTATCGAAGGGGCCAGATAGCGTGCGATCGCGTAGCTAGGTGTCTCCATAGTTGCTAAGTTAGTCACAATGCTTTTTTTTTTCGAAATAATTAATATTGTGAACATTCTCACACAACATCATCTAGCTAGCCCAAATGAAGGTTATATAAGCTTTGCTATAGGATCTAGATGACTGATAGACATACATGTTTCTAAATACATAATTATACACAGAAAACACCCATACTCCAAAAAAACATTTGTGGAACACACAATATTTAAATCGACCCGGAAATCAAACCTGAGACCTCAACGCACTAGGCGATTACACTAACGAAAGCACCACCGAGGCACTCAATGTTGTCTCTATGATAGTACATAAGCGTAGTTCAATAAGTGTTTTAGTGTAGGGGACAGAATTAAAAACGAATTATTTGAATGAAGCTTCCACCCTGTGGTTCGAGTCGCAATGTTTTTTTTTTAATAAATAGACATTTGTGGACATTCTCACACAACATCATCTAGCCCATATTAAGGTATATATGTTTCTAAATACATAAATATAATATAAAACACCCATACTCGGAACAAAAATTTGTAAAACACACAATATTTGAATCGACCCGGTAATCGAACCTGGGACTTCGGCGCAGTAGGCGATTACACTAAGGAATGCGCCACCGAGGCACTCAATGTAGCCTCTATGATAGTACATGAGCGTAGTTCAATAAGCTCGTCACTAAGCAAGTCACTTAGCTCTTAGCTCTAAGCAAAGCTCCAGCAGTGTGGCCTTAGCCTAACACAGTGCGAAATTTTAAAGCTGAGGGCTGAACGTCACTGGCAACGTGTAGAGGCATAATTAACAATTAGGAAATTGTAAACTCAAAGTAGCATGAACTGTTGTTCAGGACACGCCTGTGCTACTGAAATGTTACTGTTAGGATACAATATTTTGATTTAGGTTCTAGTTAGGTTTTATTAAGTGCCTAATTTTCAATGATTATTACATTTTAAAGTTACACGATTAGTAGAATAATTCATTATTGTTATAATTTGGATTTTTTACGTTTAGTACATAATTTTGACTTTATGCACCTCTCAATGTAGCTGTAGATTGTACAGTTCTATTATAAAAATGGGTATCCATTTTACTATGTTTATTTTTATATTTTTTGTTACGTTATCTGCTACCAGTTCTTAGCCATAATCAGATATTTTCAGAGTTATGGGTACCCAACATACATTAACCTCAGAAAATATCTGATTCGAACCTGGTCATAACTAAGGTGGCTTCTCTGCTACTTAGTAGTATATGCTATAATTACATATAACAGTCATCCCTATTATTACAGTTCTATTAATTGTTAATTTTAGCGACGCAAAAGGCTCGTATACGATGAAATCTGTATTCAACTAAATAATACCCGTTTAAGATAAAGTTGCCTTAGCTAAAGTTAGTTCTCTATGCTATGACACCAATGGAGCTATCGCCAAGTTAAATTTACATAACGTATGTATAACTATGTGTGTTTGCTCAGGCTTAGACAAGCGTGTTTGCGCCGAGGTTATCTGTTGGACAAACAAAGTGATCCAGTTGACTTGCCGCATATGTGTTGGAAGTTATTGGGATTGGGAGTATTAGTAAGTATGAGGATGGCATTAAGATGAGAGCAGCAAGGGATTATATTATCTAGTGCTTCATCATCATCACGCCTTTATCCCCGAAGGGGTAGGCAGAGGCATATTATATACCCACATTTCACCTTTTTATAATTTGTCCCACGTAATACGTTGTGAGCCGTATTGCCGTGTTTAAATGAACAGGCGCAGGTTGTGACTGCCTGCTGTTGAAATAAAGCCTTTTAATTAAACGACTTTTAATTGTTATCTAGTGCTTATATTATCTAGTGCTTAATTCAATAATATAACTAACAATTGGTACCGTTTAAATAATGTCGAATAATATAATAGAAAATAATAAAATATTTGTAGACAATTTTACATAACATCATCTAGCACACATTAAGCTAATATAGCTTGTGCTATGGGATCTAGACAACTGATAGACATACTTATATATTTCTAAATACAAACATTTTATATATAGAAAGCACCCAAACTTCGAAACATACATTTATTCCCCAATAAATGTTTGTTTCAGAGTTTGGGTGTTTTCTTACACAATTTTATAAAGAAAATAAGTTGTAGTAGGTACCTTTATTTCGAGAATGCTCAAGTTTTAAGTAGAACAAGTCAAAGTTATTTTCAACATTTACTACAAACGTATGTAAGTTTTCAGATTAAATGTGTATCAGTTTAGAACTTTACAGAAGTATACTCTCATCTCGTTAAGTAGAATTGGTACTATTTCTTAAATGATGATGAAAAAAGCTATCACAACTAAATACTCAGTTAGAAAAATACTCGTAATCTGTTCAAATAACCCTAGAAATTGTATAATTCATTTACCTATGTATAAACAAAGTAAAGGAATGTATCGCATGCCATATTTGGTGAGTTCACAGAACAAATTCCATTTATTTACTTCTAGAATAGATAAAACTCTTTATTTTCCATTTAAATTCAAAATGAGCATCAAGCTCTACCCCGTTTTTATGCAAATATTTGGCTATCACACATACTTCATTTTGCACGTACATTCGTCGTACTAAATCTGAAAATTTCCAACTTCCCTGCAAAAGTTAGGGTGAAATTCAAACGCACAAGTATTGTAGCAAAACTCAGAAAGCGAATGTGAGATATTGTGTGACAGTCATGTATAATTATGGCATACACATGTAAATTTAAATCGTTTTGACAACGGTGTACGTAACTCTTTAAGCTTTAGTTAATAAACATTTTACACAGAAATGCAATGTCACAAAATGAATATTGGAGTCCCACGATTGCAGGGGTTAACCTGGTTTCAAATCAAGTGAACTATTTTAGGCACGTTGTTAATTTTTAAGATGGAAAATAACAATTAAACTCGCAACACTGTCACTAAAACAGCTGTATATTTTAGGTACCTGACGTTTCAAAAAATATACACAATATTAATATTATTGTTCTTTGAAAATCGTTTGAGAATTTTTGATGACAGTTTTCACTACCGTGGGACCTATTACTAAGACTTCGCTATTAGTATGTCTGTCATTAGGCTGTATCTCATGAATCGTGATAGCTAGATACCTAAAATTAACACTGACTATGTATTTCTGTACCCACTATAACAATTTAAAACAGAAAAGGAACATATTTAAAAGGGGCTCACATACATCAAACGTAATTTTATGACCGTTTTTTTTTGTTAGGAACACTCTGTGCGACGCAATTTCACCCTCTGAGTACGGAACCCTAAAAAAGTGTAGTGTAAAGTTTCGATTGAAAACCGGTAATTTATTTGATTTTGACTTGGCTATGTTATTTTATTATGCCGCCGCCGCTCCGACAATACACGGATGAAAAGGTGTGCCTATATGTAAACAATACACAATAGTATTTGATTCCACCGCTGAAATTCAATAGATATGCAAATTTGGGCTCAAGTTAATGGCAAACGAAAACTCACTATACCCCGTATTAATGCGATAACCTAATATTTTGTTCCAACGCGTTGATAGAAATTTATTTCATCTTCATAAATTGTATAACATTGTCTAACGTGAGTAACTTAATTACTGATACGTTTTGATTTAATAATAAATTCTATTAAATAATGTTTTGTTTGTAATCATTTGTAAAACAAATTCGTATAATAAAACAACTACATGAATTTGCGCCGTGGGCATTGTTGTTGCTATAATTGCTCCTTATTTGCTGTTTAAAATGTTTGTATTTCGTTTTAATGATTCTATTGCGACAAACGAATCGGTCAGTTGCGCACAAGGCAATTTATTAGTTAAAATAAAGTGCAACTCAAAGTCTCCTGTACCATTATTTATGTTAAAGCATCGTAATTCCGTGTACCCTGCCGTGTTGATTCATCACTTTCATACCATAAAAATTGTGTTATATCTCACGTTGTAATTCAAACGCGAATGAATAATGATTCTACACAAATAACAAAAGTTTTCTGGTAATTTGAATATCCAGTAATCTTAGAATACAACTCTTGTTTCAGTAAGCATTACGTAGGAATTCTTGTCAGGTGTAATAGCTATTTGGTATGATTTGTAACTTGATTGTGACGTGTTTCATGTCACGAATATGAGTCTGAAATTCACGTTTTATGTTGGCATAATTTACATAGAGCTCGTTGTAAATGATCTGCGTTCTGCTGCAAGCAATAGTTTTAAATCAATAACATTCATGAAATTGGATGATAAAATTACCTCTTAAAAAGGTAAATGGGAAGATTCCCTTCAGCCGCGTGCTTTCTGTAATCCTGTGCTATCTATACATATAATAAAAATGATAGAGAAGTCAAAACTGTACATTGGAAATATTTGAAAAAAATACTCGCTGTGTGTTAAACATAAGATACCGAAGCCAAAAATATAGTTAAAAATTTTTTTGTCTGTTTGTCGGTCTGTCTATTTGTCTGTTTGCTTTGCTTTGTCCAGAAGGATCTCGAAAAGTACTCAAAAGATTTGATTCAAATTTTGCACAAATATGAACTAGGGGTAGGGTCTTCAAATAGACTATATAATTTCACGCTACATATCCTAAGGGCTTAGCAGAGAGCAAATAAATTGGCATTATAACATAATTTTCAAGCGTGCGAAGTCGCGGGCAACAGCTAGTTCTTAAATAAACCATTGACGCAATAGATTCGGCACAGGAAATGCAGATTAGTTAACGTTCAATACAGGTATTCATTAATCCTAATATTTATGTACCTATATTGAACGTTTCCAACATATTGAAATAAATGATGCTTTAGCAAACTTTACTTAATAAAAAAAATTTTTCAATAAAAAATAAAACCGACTTCAAGCAAATCCTGAAAAATAAAATTTACTTAGCACAAAGTAATATGTATTTTATTTTATCAGATTTTATTCAATATCATATTGAAGTCGGCGCCAAGTAAACCCATAATGTAGGTATTATATTGATGGCACCAACTTCAATATTATATTGAATTAAATATGATAAATCAAAATACATATTAATTTATGCTAAGTAAATTTTATTTTTCAGGATTTGCTTGAAGTCGGTTTTATTTTTTATTGAAAAATTTTTTTTCTTCATTTTAAGTGACGGGTGAATATAAAAAATATATCTATCTAGGTGAAAGTTCTCATCGATACAAATCAATCAAGCCCAAACACAAGGTAGCTGCTGTAAATCGTTAAGGGATTCCCTCGACTGTCTTTCGGTTCCATCATCAGATCGACTACAGACATTCATTAAATTGTAGTACCTTTAAGCACTGAATTAAAAAGTTTACAAACGCACTAATTGTCCCTACAATTTTCGGTGGTTGCCCTCGATTTCTCCTGAATCCCATCATCAGATTCTGACCTGGAGAAATTGGGACCACCTCAGCAGTGAACTCTATCCAACAAAAAGCAGATTTGAAATTCGTCTATAATTAACGAAATATCGGTGAACATACTTACATAAAACATTGAGAACTTCCTTTTTTTTAAGCCGGATCTATCAATCTAAGTGTAAAGTTCTCATCAATACAAATCAATCAAGCCCAAACACAAGGTAACTGCTGTGAATTGTTAAGGAATGTCCTCGACTGTCTTTCGACTCTATCATCAGATCGACTCCAGACCTTCATTAAAATGTAGAACATTAAAGCACTTAATAATAAAGTTAACAAGCGCACTAGTTGTCCCTACAATTTTCGGTGGTTGCCCTTGTTGTCTCCTGGATCCCATCATCACATCCTGACTTGGTGAAAATGGACCACCTCAGAAGTAAACCCTATTCAACAAAAAAAGAAATTTTGAAATCCGTCTATAATTGACGGAAATATCGCTTAACATACATAAAAAAAAATACATACAGACGAATTGAGAACCTCCTCCTTTTTTTGAAGTCGGTTAAAAATCGCCGACGACAAAAAGTGTATCAAATATAATATACCAAGTTTTATGATAATCGTCCGAGAGCAGTATTACAAAATTTCTTAAATATTGCAGATGTTAGCTATATAATTAAAGTATTCAACGTACATTGAGAAATATAAAAGAAATTTTCAATTGCTGTAATATAATATTTCTTCCACATAATACCCAGGAACATTTATACAGTTTTGCCAACAAAAAGGGGTATGTCAAGCGATTCTTTGTGTAGTCAGCACACATGATGCATGTTATACGTGTGGGGTTCCTGAATGTGACGCCTCAGGCCACGGTCCTGTGGGCCTAAAAAGGCCACATTGTACGTTTCTTTTATGGATCTTATAGTGTTTCTCTTCACTAAATTGTCATTCACTAAATTGTCTTGAAGAATCTCATAGTGAATCATTTGAATTGACAGTTTTGTATGGAAATTCGTAAAATGGCCACATCCATGAATAATTATTTATTAATAATGTCAAATTCTATGTTTAAATTGGTGAATTATTAGATTGGTAAGGGGGGACTAAGATTTCACGTTTAAATTTAGCATTTTTATTGTCATTTGTGTGTTTTTAAGTTCTTTTGGACAAAATTGCAGACTTGGGACTCTATAGAAACTTTTTAAAGCGTACACGTCAAGATAAACTAGTATTTTCATTAATGCACAGTGTAACCTTTATACTTTTGATTGTTGGCACTTGATGGAACTTGTTATACATTATGGCATATTATAGCATTCTCAAAGGTCTCAAAGGACCTTTGAGAATGCTACAATAGCGAAACCGGTTAGGTATAATAAAAATTATAATAAAAGTTGTGGAATAGTACAAGTGAGTGAGTTTTCATACCAGTGTAACCGTAGGTAGGTAACCCAGGTAGTTGAAAACGTTTTCAACACAAGTGATACAGTCGCTCTGCCGACCCTGGAAAATGTCTAAAAGACATAACATAGAGTTAAGGAACTTTGAGAAGTCTGTCCCTGAGTTTATTGGTTGTTTTCATTAATTACCTTAGCCTTTGATTAAAATCAAAAGGCTAAGGTGACATTAGGTATATAATTATATACCTAAACCTAATAAATACTCTAAGATACTTATAATGTCACCTTAGCCTTTTAACATGATATAGTGGTCATCAAGTTATAACAACCTTACCTTTGAGAATGCCGAAAGGCGAAACCAGTCAGTTGTAAAGTAAATAAATGTTGTAGAACAGTATAAGTGGTGTTATTCAATATGAGCAGCAGGTTCCACCAAGTGTTATCAATCAACAGTATAAATAACCTTTTTGGGCTACCTACATGTCACAATGTTTCGGGGAGTGCCACGGGTCCTTCTAAGTTCACATGGCATCCGCAGTGGTAGCTTATGGGATGTGCTATGAGCCACAAATCTTTCTCCAATATTGACATGGCACCCACAATGGTACCTCATGGGGTTGTGGCATGGGTTCGGAATCCTAGGGGTACCATGGACCCTCCTCCAAAGATTATATGACACCCCCAGGGATATCTTTTGGAGGGTACCATGAGTCCGGAATGTATTATTCCTGGATGTGGCACAATCCTTCTCATAAGTTAACATGGCACCCCCGGGGTATCCTATGGGTCCAGAATGCATTTCCAACAGTGTTAAAAGCACAAGCCAACCTGTCCAAGCCAAACTCACCTGTCAACTAGTACATCTGCTAATCTGCTGTCATTCCTGTAGACCTGAGGCTTCGATGCGAAAGGATTTTTTAGATACATTGATGGTAAAGGTGAAATTAGAGATCTAAAAATGATATAGAAACTTTGTACACTTAAGTATTGCTTAATTTATTTATTCATTCATAATAACAGTGCTCTAGCCATGGTAAAAAAATTGTACAATTCGCATACACAAAATCTTCAACATTCTATTGGTGTCGGTTAAATCTTTTTCTTTTGTATATGTCCTTCCAAACCGGTCATAATTAACATTGTGCATGTATATTCACATTCATTAATTGCTGCAACACATTGTTGACGTTAATGCAAGCCATGATGAAACTAGTCATGACTCCTCGAGAGCTCATCCAATAAATACTATTTGGAAAATTATCTTGCATCTGAAAATGAAACAGTTTTCAATTAGGTAAATGTGCATTTATGTTGCATAAAAGAACTTCTTGTATTATTTGAAGATTATTTATCAAGTTTTTATGTGATTCAGGCTCCTTCCTCTAGTTTAATGATTGCTATTTTGAAAACTGAACCCAATATCCTTTATTGATAATGATAACTTAGCAATTTGCACTAGGAGTTAGGAATTTGTTGCAAGATGCATTCGGTGGCATCGGTCATGAAGGCCCTGTCTTTTAGCCTGATGATCTGTAGAAGTGACCCGTTGCATAACAAATGCTTATGTAATACCAAGCCATTGTCAATGGTGTTAGATTACTGTCATGGAGCTCTCTCAACAATAGGAAATACCAAAGCATGTATGCAGGTATAACAGATAATGCAAAACTAAACCCGGCCCTGATTCCCTGGTAGTAGCCGATTGACTGCAGAATAAAGGACACATCACATGCTCAAGCAAAAGCTTTGGTAAGCACGACCTAATTGTAAGATAATTTGCAATCTAGTAATTAAGAACTATGAAATAAATATGTAACTAATTATTGAATTATAATTTTGTTTACCTTTTATTGATTTTTATTTTGATACAATAAGTACATGTAATAAAGTTGAGCTTTGGGTCTTGCAAAGGACTTGAATGTGACGAATGTCCCTTGTTTATAAATCTTGATTGCCTCAGAGTGTAGGATAGCACGTTAGTAATCAATTATTTTAATTCAATCACAGAAAGAGAAAGACATCTTTTTTCATATATTGGTGCCGTCGTTATCGTTGAAGTAGATTTACTATATTCTTTGATACAATTTCTTGTTTTCTTTTTGGTGTTGAATTCAAGCTTGAAACTGATGCCTAGGTCACAGAAACCAACAATAATATCTCTTTGAAACAATACATAATTTATGTAGTAGGAATGTTCTTTTTTTCTAGCTACAATTATTGATCAAATTGACAATGACATGACACCTATGACAGATGCAATAATGTCTGGCGTAAATTACGAGCGACCACATTAAAAAATAAAGTGCATTAATTATGTAATTTAATGCTTCATTTTTACTTATTTTATATTCTATAGATGAAAATCACGATATATAGTTAAACTATATATAAAAACTATCGTTTTACGTAGTAATATTGGCAAAATACTTTTACAATTCGGCGGTTCCCTGTATTTTTTTAGAGCAGCAACATCGATTTCAAATATGTTGGGAGAATTGCAAAGATTCATTTTTTAATGTTATCTCTAAAGCATTTCTTGTGCAACTCTGCAAATGAATCTGTTATGAATGAAACGCGCTATGTTGCCTTTTTAGGCCCGCTGGCTAGGAAACGATATTGTTGGTGTGTCGCCACGAATAACGGGGTACCTTTGTGTGTTTTTTAAGCTTTGGGAGAAAAAAAAAGGTGGTTTCATGTTGACTTTCAGTCTTGAATTGTTAAGCTTAGTGTATATTTTGAATTGGTTGTATAATATTTTAAGCTATACTTTCCTCTTTATGTATTATACTAGCTGATACCCGCAGCTTGGCCCGCGTAAAATTTGTTCCCGTGGGAACTTATTCCCGGAATAAATTCCAGACTATAATGTATCTCTGTACCAAATTTCAGCCCGATCCGTTCAGCGGTTTGAGCCTGAAAGAGTAACAAACATCTACACTCACAAACTTTCGCATCTTAATATATAAAACAAAGACGGGTTTGTTACAACATTTATAACTCAAGAACGGCCGTACCGATTTGGCTGAAAATTGGTGGGGAGGTAGCTTAGAACCAAAAGACGGACATAGGATACTTTTTATCCCGTTTGACCTCGCTTTTTTTGATCGAGTCACTATTCTGCTGGCGACGTACACCGGTTGTCCACGTCCTATGCATGAATATGCGCAATTTCTACTATAATGCGACGGGAAACATCTATCGTTAACGAAATTATTCTGACGGGAGTAAATGCGACGGGAACGGGTGATTTACTCTCTTATGTGACGCATACGAAGTTGCGCGGGTCAGCTAGTTTATAATATTTATAAGACGTAAGATGTAAGATAAGTACATGCTTACTCTGTTTTACGCTATGAAATATGCCCGGAAGCCGTGAGTTATAAAATCTAATCGTAAAAGTAGACCGTCATTCCAGTATTAACAACACGCTTGAATATTTTAAACTTCCTTCTATAAGCTACGTTGATCGACATCTCTCAGGTGGACCTATTGCTTACTTAAAACAGTATAAAAAGCTTCACACAAATAAGATTTTCACAAAAAATAACGATAATCATAGTGTTTTATTTTCACCATCTTTCACTAATTTATTTTATAAAACATTTTTTTTTCATTAAATTTCTTTGGTTTCGTTTTGGTAAACAAAAATTCAGCAGTTTAATTTATTTTTGTAACAAAACAAAATAGTAATTACAAATTCGGTGGAAGGAAAACAATAGAGTAAATATTGTTTATTAATTTTATTAAAAGCAAATAAACTCAAAGACACTAAATAATATAATGCTATCAGTGAGTGACAGATCATCTAATGCCTGCTGGTGAGGTTGTTAGCAATTCATTGTGTCTAGCAAGTGTCTCTCATCATTCTCTGCTTCGTTTAGGATCAAAAGAAATTTTAATAGATATTAAGGGTTGTATGTTCGAAAGAGACTCATCTTGGGGTGAACTTTCTACTAGGAAATATTCTTCGATTTGATCTGATAAAACTAAATTATTGTAGTTTATTAGATACTATTCGTTTTTTAATGTATCGAAACACGATTAGGAATACTTTGTTCGATCGAAATTGCTCTCGAAAAATGAGACATATTGCAAAAATCTTAACAAGTAATGTACTTTTTTTATCTAAATAAATGAGTTTAATTCTCATAAAAACTTGTCATAAAATAGATATAGGTCTTTAGAACAATATTTTACGCATAGTTTTTTTCTAAAAACCCCTCAGATTTTATAACAGTAATATAATGTACTAGCTGACCCGCGCAACTTCGTTTGCGTAAGAGAGAAAGAAATAGGAAGGTTCCCCGTCACTTCTATTCTTTTCGTGTGGTTTTCTGTCGCGTGTACATACTCCCGTTGTATTATTTTGGCACTAATTTGATTTTCATTATAATGGTTATTTTAAACGAACCTAATTCGAAGCACTATCAGTAGGGTTACGGGATAATTTACTTTCCCGTGACTCTACTGGGTGCCAAGCGGTAGTGCCAAGGGAAATATGGGTTGAAATGCAGCAGCGCCTCTGGTGTTGCAAACGTTCAATATGCGAATTAGTCCGCTACAGTAACCAACTATCAGGTGGACCGTAAGCTTCTCTGCCATCTTAGTAGTATAAAAATCGGACAAGTGCGAAGCAGACTCGCGCACAGAAGGTTCCATACCAAAAAATAATCCCCATAATACCCCCCCCCCCACCCTTTTCTGACGTTAGTATTTGTTGTCATAGTGGCTACAGAATATATCATCTGAAAATTTCAGCTCTCTAGGTATCATATCATCTGAAAATTTCAGCTCTCTAGCTATCACGATTCCTGAGATACAGCTTCATTTCGGACAGATAGACAGACAAACGGACACCGAAGTCTCGTGAATAAACAGGACCCCGTTTAAGGGTACGAACCATAAAAATCGTTTCTTTCTACGCACCTATGCCATTAATCTAATTTCAAGGTTCTAGAACTCGATCAGACTTTAAGTCAGTTTTTGTTTTTATATAAATCAAATCAGCATGTACGCTCCTGGACATAGGCCTCCTAATTTACGTCCTGCGCCTTTCACATCCAGCCTGCGACCTCTTCTAGATCCTCGATCCATCTGGCGGGTGGACCAAGTCGCGATGCCCGCTTTAGAACTCGTTTTATCCATCTGCCATCGTCTGTGGCCAGCCCGCTGGCACTTTACAGTACTGTTTTTATATGTATAGATATAATTCTGACTAAATAAATAAAAAACATACGTTACGCATTGAGAGTAAATATATATTTTTGTAAAAAATAATACCTAATGTCTTTGTTAATTGGTATAAAGAGGATTCTCTGCAATTGATTAGGAGTTGTTATCTTAACTTCTTTATTTTTAGTATTTCTGGATTATGTAGGTCTTCAGACTTTTGAGGCTGAGGCAACCCGTACTTTCATCCGCTAAATGTTCATCTTTAACGCCTCTGGTCGTTTGTATTCTCACCGTATAAAATAAGAAAGTAAGCGAAGGTTGTTATAAATACTCTCGTGTTATTCGGATGAACCGTGCACACCTTACCTAGAATTTGTTCTTTCATAATTCCTAGCCAGTCATGTACAGGCTTTCCTTCTCACAAATGTATTTTTGACATACAAAATATGAAGGCAATTCCGCATACTGAAGGGCAATCAATAAATTTAGCAGTTTGAATAAAATTATTTGATTTTTTGACATTTAACATAAATTGACACCATTTTTTTAAAAACTCGTATTGAGCTGTCAAACATATGTCAAAAAAAAATTAAAAAGTGCCGACTAAGAAGTACTAATATGAACTTTGGGGCAATTCCCCCCAAAAATTTTTTCTACCCCATTTTAACCATGATAAAAGACAAATTTCAATAAAATAGAAAACACGTCCCCTATCAATTCAGTTAAAGATGTTGTATGCCAAATTTGAAGAAGATCGGACCAAGGAATCACGTTGTCCCATGCAAACTTTGCAACCATTGTTTACCCCCTTAGGAGTTGAATTTCCAAAAATCCCTTCTTATTGCTCGCCTACGTGACATAAGGAGCATTTGTGCGAAATTTCATGGTTCTAGACCCAGCGGTTTAGGCTGTGCGTTGATCGTCAGTCAGTCAGTTCTTGTTTTTATATAGTTGGGTTTGTCGATCACAGTTACTTTTATAAGAAAAACTCACAACACCGTCAACATCATTGCGATATACAGGGTGAATTTTTCAAAAGGGATTGGATGGCCAAATCTGAAACTATAAGGAATAGCGAAAAATGCTCAAAGGAGTCACGAGCCCGATTTTGATGAAACTTAAGACCCCATCATTAGATTTTTGATAAACCAATAAATCCTAGCTGGAAATCGAACCTATTGATTTTGAAAAAAAAAACACACCCTATATTATTACACCATATGATAGTGTTGCTATTAAGGATCTTATTCTGGGAAGTAATGACATACGGCAAATTAAAGGAAAGTGCTGATCTTTAACAAAATACAATTTATTTTTCATACGTTAATTAATTAATTGTTCAAAATGTAAACCATTGTTTTCAATACATAGCTGGAATCAAGATCTCAAGGATCGTACTGCATAAAATATTATTAATTCTGTTTAGAATATTCTCCAAAGGATGATTCTGAGCATGATTTAAAACACGGAATAGTTGCGATCTATTCTGGGATTTCGAACGAAACAAATTATGATACAAAATTTAGGTACATGGAATATGAATTTTATTAAAATTCCAAACTTTCCTTAAATTTGCCGTATATTATTACTTCGCAGAATTTGATTCTTATCAGTGACACTATCGTATGGTGTAATAATAAAGGGTGTGTTTTTTTTTCAAAATCAATGGGTTCGATTCCCAGCTAGGATAATTGGTTTTTCAAAAATCTAATGATGAGATTTTAAGTTTTATCAAAATCGGGCTCGTGACTCCTTTGAGCATTTTTAGCTATTCCTTATAGTTTCGGATTTGGCAATCCAAGCCCTTTTCAAAAATTCACCCTGTATATATTGCGATTCTTTAAAGGCTAGATTTACAACACTATAAACATTAAGCATGGAACTATTTGAACAGAATAACAATCACTTATCCAGACTATAACACACGTGTTTACAATTAAAATATACCGAACACTATTACACACGAGCACACGAGCCTTGAGCGATGTTACCACTACGAATGACAGCTGACAAAATGAGCGAGACACGATGTGCGTCGTGGTTTTATTAGCTAGGCGGGTAGGTGGGGTGTCAGGGATTTGCCATCTCCTAACACGGCCTCTCCTGACACCAAGTCGTCCTCGACTGGTTTGTCTTGTCACCTCAGCACGTAGATAAGGCACGGATGGCCCGTGTCCTGGAGGCCGTTAACAGCAATCAAGTTTATCTGAAAGTATGTGAGACATATGTATTTTGGGCACATCAATAACAGATTGCTACACAGACGTGACGAAGCGACGAAGCAACTAAGCAGACGAACACATACACACAGCAAACAATAGAAAGAGCAAGAGTATAGCATGGGAGGCGTCCCACCCATCCTTTACTGTTGCTTTATACTTAACCACAAACGCGTTGTGGTTGAATTACTTAAACGCGTCGTCTCCATTAGCGGGTAATCCGCATCATGGAGCCGACACGAAGCTGACACACGGCAGACGAGAATCGGAGCGTAGCGGACCCACCGCATAGTGTGAACACAGGTGGCCATACCACACTGTGAACACCTCCGGCCGACTCACGGCATAGCGGACGCACCGCATAATGTGAACACAGGTGGCTATACCACACTGTGAACACCACAAAAATTGGAGCGTAGCGGACCCACCGCATAATGTGAACACATGTGGCTTTACCACACTGTGAACACCTCCAGCCGACTCACGGCACAGCGGACGCACCGCATACGTGAACACATGTGGCTTTACCACACTGTGAACACTACAAAAATTGGAGCGTAGCGGACCCACCGCATAATGTGAACACATGTGGCTATACCACACTGTGAACACCTCCAGCCGACTCGCGGCACAGCGGACGCCCCGCATACGTGAACACATGCGGCTTTACCACACTGTGAACACCACAAGCCGATTCACGGCATAGCGGACACACCGCATTCTTGAGCAGCACTCCATGGGCTCTCAGCAGCACACGTCGCGCAGCTTGGCAGCGCGCTGTGTCTGCACGCCTGAGCAGGATCACTCCACCTTCGGGCAGCACGTGCCCTGAGCGAACACACTGCGTCATTGGCTTAACTCTGTAAACCAACAAGGGTTAGGAAAAGGCAAGCGTACTTGCTTTTTTAAAAAGTAGTAAATAGTACACAACTTCAGGTACCTTTTAGATTCATAGCGGCAGGTAACGTTTGGTTACCCTGTGTGGTCCTCGCATTCCATGCGAACCAATTGACGGAGGCAAGGAAACCAAAAGTAATTCGGTTAAGTGTCTTATCGAAACCAATATGTTCGCGCTTACCCGTAGGCAAGAGGTTTAAGAATCGTTATTCGCTAACCAGACTACGTCACGCACAACCCTATGACAACTAGGAACAAACTGTCCCTCGACGAGCTTTTTAAAAAAATTTGAGCCCCTTTGTTGCATCGTCTGCAGCCTATGCTATTTGTGTCCAACTACGAGGCCTTGATACTCCATTGACCTGATCTGAATATCACTTTGAGATAATTAGCATGTGGTAGTCTAACTCGTTTTCTTAACTCAATGGACAAGTTAATATCTTGTAAGCAGATCGACTATTGAGATGCTCTGAAGGAACAGACCCTTTTTACGTTTTGTTAATTTGAAAGTTACCAAGTAAAGTAATTGCAAAATAGTTATAAGGCCTTTAAGATCACTAACAATGATTTTAGTAAATGGAGTACGCTACCACGCGCTTACCATCATCAGCATTGGTTAATAGTGCCGGTAACCTGCGTAAGATGCATCCGGGTGAACCTCCGTGGCAGGTTGTGGTTTGAGAATGGTAAAAATGGGTTCACTAGTCAGACATCGTATCAAGCCTTGCCTCATTTGCTATTGTTATTGACCCCCAAAAATAGAAGCTACCCCATTTTCAATCAAACCTTGCAGCACGGCTCTGGACATGCCTACGAAAGCATCCCATAAGATCTAGAAATCATCGGACCTGTAAGACTTGAAGGAATATGTGAAAATTTTACCATTCATAAGCTCGGCCCTACCTGACTACAACTTAAAACTGTCCCCAAGTGTTAGTGAGTTTAGTAAAGTGTGCAACGTCACAGCGTTCACCATGAACGCACGTCGTCGCGTACAGCGAACAACAGCGCGTCACGCACATCAGTGTACGTCGCGTACGCCAGCGAGAGTAGCGCACCTCGCGCACATAGGCGTGCTCACATCTAACATCAGCGCGCATCGCTATGACTAGCGCTTGTTGCGCACATAATGCGCGTCATAAGACCAACGTCTGTTGCACACATCAGCGTGTGCCTTGTAGACAGGCGCGAGCAGCGCACAGTGCCGCGTGTCGCGTATGTAGGCGCGAGCAGCGCACGGCGGCGCGAGTCGCGTAAACTGGCGCAAGTAGCGCACAGTGTTGCGCATCGCGTAGACTGGCGCGAGCAGCGCACGGCGGCGTGCGTCACGTAGACTGGCGCAAGCAGCGCACAGTGGCGCGCGTCGCGTAGGCAGGCGCGATCAGCGCACAGCGGCGCGCGTCGCGTAGGCAGGCGCGATCAGCGCACAGCGGCGCGCGTCGCGTAGGCAGGCGCGAGCAGTGCGCAGCAGCACGTGTCGTGGATCCCAGCGCTCGTCGAGGACGCCGGCGCTACTTTTCATTTCGTCCTGGAACTGGCAGCCTTGGGTTTATATCATATCAAAATAATTTGTTCATCGTTTGTTAACAATAAACGTAACTAAAGAACAAATGTGTAATTTCTACAACCACTGACCTTCACAACTACTGAACTTGGAGAGTGGCTACCGCCACTGAACTAGCACCGCGTTACAAACCTCTTTCTTTTTTCAATATACGATTCAATCTATCAAATTAGCCTATGGCAGTCCGTTGCTGGAAATATGCCCTCATGATAACAGGTAGGTTATACGACGAAGTCACAAGTCACAAATCGTTTTTCATAATTATTTCTTATTTCATCTTATTTCTTTCATAGTTTTTCATAAATTTTTTCATAATTACTAGAAGGAGGAGGCTTGCATGGGTACACCTACTCTCCTATGAAGCCTTTATTCAACACGCCCATAACTATTTTACGGACCTTTGGTTTTTCTCCATATGAAAAATTATAGGGTCCGCATAGGTACAACAGAGAGGGTGTAAATGGTCACGGTAGTATGTAAATAGAAGAAATAAGGAAATCAAGTAGCAGAATCACGCCAGGTGTACTCTTCGTAGCCAAGGTACGGTCAAACGTTTGGTCCTCGTTGACAGGTGTACAAATGAATGGTACTTAGTTCGTGTAAATAATTATTTATCTTTTGTAGTTAATTAAACGGTCCAATATGGCTCACAACGTATTACGTGGGACAAATTAAAAAGAAAGGTGAAATGTGGGCATGTAATATGCCTTTGCCTACCCCTTCGGGGATAAAAGGCGTGATGATGAACAGATAAAAATGTCATTTAACTCGGTCACAGTAACAAAAGATGTAGATCTTATTTCCCGTTCACTCAGGCCCTTCTGATAGCAACTTGGGGGGGTCAAAATGGCATGATAGGCATTTTAAAACATCAGAAGAATCCTATGACACGTTTTGGATCCTACTATCAATAAGCACGTTCAACAGGATGCCCTGGATCAGAGCTACCGCAACATCACTATTATTGTTACGAGTACTAACACGATCCGAGCACAAATTAGTGCATCACCGACTGGGTACCGACAGACTTCTCTAAACGAGTATGTTCGTAAGTCCTATTTTTATAAAACGTGCACTATGTACTCTTCGCGTCGCGACGGAACTACTAGGCGCTGTGGTGGTAAGAGGTTTCTTAGTGCAATTCCGTTCAAAGTCTCAGAGATTATTATTACATATTTACAGAACTTTAGCCAAATGTAGTTTCATAATTAGAAAAACAAAGAGTCCTACAGAGGCATTTCCATTACGTATAAATCGAGAGAAACGAGACTATGGCTTCCAGCTGACACGATTTGCAGTACGGGAATTTGTGGCCGCGGGCCTAACTTAACGACTGTCTATTCCGCGTATGACTGAGCGGCGGTCGCAGCTTATCGCCAAGATTACCCATAAGCAAAGGAGCGCACGCCGGGCGTACCTTGCGCATGTTGAATATTTGTCAGATGTCTTATTCATTGCTACAAATAAAATTTTGGCGTAGTCCAACCTCCGAGGGCAGAGAGTGAACTTAAGTTGAAATTAGGCCACAAGTGATAATTTGCAACCCAATTATCCCATCTCGGCGTTACCTGAGACGCATTGCATTCTCGATCGCACCAATCGTCTAACTCGCGATTAAATTTAAAAAAGACGTGTCAAAAGGCCCTCGGAGTTGGTCTCACCAACCCTTTGTGGAACATCGCTCAAGTTCACGTGGTTACAAAGACGTGTTAAGGTATCTCTAACTGGCTGCTCGATAGGGGATTACTGTTACGCGTCGCGGCGTCGTATCCCTTGTCTCTCAGAACCGTAAGTATTTGTCACATTCGAAGCGGTGCATGGCACCAAGTCGCAATATGCTATTCCGAGTACCCTACAATTAGGTTATTTTCGATAGGCGTATCGGATGAACGTTTATATCGCGTAGTTTTACACATAAACGGCGATATTGATCTGGATTCTGAACTACGGTGCTGAGAGACAATGTACGAGCTACTCTTCTAGGTACCTACTACGTTTGCAAAAGCGTCGAACGGCGCGGTTCATAGTTACGTGACCTACCCCGCGAATCAATGTAAGATTGGTCGCGCTCGCACGTCCTACTTCGAATACGTCAATGATCAGGATTACTTGACATCGTTAACACTACCGCTTAGATCTACTCTAAGATCTGCACACAAATATCAACGAGCGTAAAGGAAAAAACCACTAAATAATAGTAGAAATGTAGGTAGAAAAATAATTGCTATTCTGTTCCTTGCGTACCTGAATACTGTGTGGGCTTCAATCTGCGTATCTTTATCCCACTTCTGAAGTTGGGTTTGTCGATCACAGTTACTTTTATAAGAAAAACTCACAACACCGTCAACATCAGTATATTGCGATTCTTTAAAGGCTAGATTTACAACACTATAAACATTAAGCATGGAACTATTTGAACAGAATAACAATCACTTATCCAGACTATAACACACGTGTTTACAATTAAAATATACCGAACACTATTACACACGAGCACACGAGCCTTGAGCGATGTTACCACTACGAATGACAGCTGACAAAATGAGCGAGACACGATGTGCGTCGTGGTTTTATTAGCTAGGCGGGTAGGTGGGGTGTCAGGGATTTGCCATCTCCTAACAATATATATAGATAAGAATCGAATGAAATCCGGCAAAAGCGTACGCTGCAATCGTTCGGATTGCCTTAGGATTTGTCATGGTCGAACATAGCAGCCTTAAATTGAAAAACTGTAGTAATTGAGATGATAAAAGGTAGTCGTCAGACAATATTTCTGGTTTTGTGCTATTTGATTTATATTCATGAAAAAGACATTTTTGTAATTCTTTTTAAAGAAAACGAATGATTGGTGTTCTTTTTTACAATTATTCGCACTAAAATTTCAAAAGCGCAAGTTAAAAACGTGCATGAATGTTAGTAACCTTTTTTCGCTCGAACGACTGCAGGTACGGATCTGGCAAAAATGTAGTACAGGGTTGGAGCTACAAGTAGTAGTAGTAGTACTTACAAGTAGTAGTAGTAGTACTTACAAGTCGTTCGACCAATCTAATAGCGCATATTCGATTGTTTGTTGTTTTCATTCATTAGGAGGCACCGAGTTTTTATTTATTTTCAACCTCGCAATATTAAAGGCCCGCCTTGTCTAAAAATTTATTTTTGTTTATACTAACACATTTTCAGACTAAAAATATTTTACTTGAAAAAATGTGGTTGATTTAGACCTGCTTCGTATCAGCCAGATCTCCGATTTCGTGTTGGAGTATATTTAAAACAGGCATAAGCCACGTTTTCAGCTTTTTTTTTTCAACTATCATAGAGTGCGGTTGCTTAAAAAATTCCACCAGCCGGTATCAACACTGCAAAATGGGTTGTATGCTTATCAGCCCCCAAAATAATCTTTTATTTATTTATTTATTTATTTATTAGTGTGACATGGGTGGGTACAAAGATCTTATAGTAACACATAACTGGTTCTCCAAGTCTGCCAGTGGCTTACACAATTCTTAATCTATTGTTATAATCTATATAAAATTTCATTTTTTATATTACAATACGATATACACATTCATCATTATATGTCACTGTTCATCAATCAATTCCCAATTAAATTTTAGAAGACATCAATTCTGTACATCTTGAAAAGAAAAACATCATATTTTCCAAGGCTTACATATTTTGAGATTATTATTAGGATTTATAACATCAATTTAACATAATTGTCAGAATTAAATTATTTATGTTACCAAATGTCAAAAATTCAAAATGTCAAAGGTACAAATGTCAAATTTATTTAATGTCACTGATTTGTACTTATCTAAATGGTCAATAGTGTCAATATCTAATAAATGTCAAATACATAGCTCAGACCATCTACGCTACATCAAGGTTGTCCTTCAGATAATCATCCACCGAATAGAAACATTTGTGAATCAATAATAATTTTACTCTATTCTTAAAAATATTAAGTTCTGCAAGTTCTCGGAAGGATTTTGGCAAATGATTATAGATACGCGCAATCATACATAACACACTTTTGTTAAACAGCGCCGTCTTGTTGCTCGGCATACATATTCTTAATTGGTGTCTTTTACTTCTCAGTGTTTTAAATAAATTAATATTTCTCTTCACAAACAGTACCATTTCGAGTATATATATACACGGAAGTGTTAGTATATGCAATTTTAAAAAGTGTGGTTTGCAGCTATCTGTCTGTTTTAGATTACACAGAGACCGTATACACCTTTTTTGAGCTTTAAAAACAGTATCCTTATCAGTGGAGTTACCCCAGAACAGCACCCCATACCTCAGGAGAGGTGTGACATAACCATGGTATGCCATTACTCCCACAGATGCGCTCACTGTCCTACTAAGCATAAATAGGGCATAAGAGTAGGAATTCAGTCTAGAACATACCGATACAATATGCTGTTTCCAGTTTAGTTTGCTATCTATTGTCACGCCTAAGAATTTCGTTGTGTCAACTTCTTCTATTGTTGAATCCAGATAATGAATGTCCATATTAGTCAATTTATTTACAGTGCTACGAAATGTCATAAATTTAGTTTTTTTAAGATTTATAATTAAATTATTTGCAGTCAACCACTCAATTATCTCACTTAATGTAGTGTTTATGTCATTTTCAATGCATAACTTGTTATGTCCAGTAAATAAAATAGTGCTGTCATCAGCAAACAAGACAGTCTTATGCTTTGAAGCATTTGGAAAATCGTTTATATAAATAATGAAAAACAATGGTCCCAACACACTTCCCTGAGGCACCCCCGACGTTACTTGTCGGCGTTTTGATGAGTAGTGAATAAGTTTTTTCTCAAATGGACATATTTTGGAAATGGTGGTTATTTGTGTTCGGTTGGTTAGGTATGATTTTACCAAATCATAAACATTGCCTCTGATGCCGTATGCATATAATTTGTTCAACAGTCTTTCATGACATACGTAATCAAATGCTTTGGACAAATCCATAAACAGTGCACACACCTGATTACCCTTGTCTCGATTTGTAAGTATTGTATGAAGGAAAGTGTATATTGCCATATTAATAGACTTTTTCTTCCTAAATCCAACTTGTTCTTCACAGAAGAGACTATTCGATTCAAAATAATTGTAAATACTGGTATGCATTACTCTTTCAAATATTTTCGACATAACAGGCAAAAGCGCTATTGGTCGATAACAGCTAATGTCATGTCTATCATTTTTTTTAAACAGCGGCTTTATTATAGTCAGCTTTAACTTATCAGGAAATACACCTTTTAAAATGCAGAGGTTAATTATATGACTAAGAATATGAGATAGTCTAGTTGAGATACACTTTAATGACTGTGTTGATATACCATCATACCCAGTACTTTTCGTATTTTTCATTGCATGAATAATATTGTAAATGTCTTTAGGTACAGTTGGATACATGAAAAGAGAATTTAGTACAAACGGACATCTAAACCTTGGATCATTTGAATCAGATTTACCTGATAAGTCAGTAAAGAAGTTGTTAAAATGGTTAGCAATTTCAGTGGGATCACTTATAGTTTTTCCATCAATATTAAGACCCTGTATTTCCTCTTTAGGCAAATTTAATTTCCTATTTTGGATTACCCGCCAAGCAGCCTTAGATTTGTTAGTCGCAGATTTTATATAATTGTCGTTTTGTGCTTTTTGGGTTAAAGTGACTATACGTTTCAATCGTGATGATAACATTTTAAATTTATCCTTATTTACCTTTGAAGGGTTTTTCCTATATTCCCATAGTAGATGCCGTTTATTTTTACAGCATTTCCTTAAACCTTTTGTGACCCATCGTGGTCGGGTTTGGGTGAACACTTTTTTTTGGATAATAGGAAAACATTGATCGTACAATTGGATAAATGTGTCATAAAAATAGTTAAATGCTAAATTTGGATCCTGACTATTAAAAACGTCACTGAAGCTAAGGGAATTAATATGTTCTTTGAATTTGATCATGTTTTTAATTGAATAGTCGCGCCTTTCTATTTTCCAGTATTTCAGAAGGCTTGTAGGCTTAACCGGACAAGTCAGCAGTTGTGCAGTATGGTCTGATAGCGCATATTCGACAACCTTTGCTTTACATCCTTTTATATTGTATAGAATGTTATCTATGCACTTTCCACTTGATATCCTTGTAGGTTCATTGACACTTAGCTTTAGGTTGTGGTTATAAATTATTTGCCGAAACCTTGTCTCATCATCAGATTCGACAAGTGTGTTTATGTTAAAATCACCACTGATAATTGCTTTTTTTGTTTTGTGATAGCAAAATTGGTTCAGCAGCTTTTCAAACACCGTGAAGAATTTATCCCTATCTACTAAGCTGGATCTTGGTGGCCTATATACACAGATAATGTAGATGTGGTGATCTGACAGCTCAATTCCTGAGCATTCTATTATATTTTGTATAGAATACCGCGTTATTTCATTAATTGGTACATATTTATGTGAATTATTTATTAAAATGCAAGAACCGCCACGCCGATTTAGCCTACAATAACAAGAACCCAGTCTATAATTTGGTAAATATAGTGTATTCACATCACTAGCAATCATATTGTGTTCTGTGATGCACAACACATCTATGGGTTTTCTTTCACTGCTCAAAACTAATGCCAAGCGGTTTGATTTGGACACTAAACCGTCAATGTTTTGATGTAGAATGTTTATCTCATTGTATACGAAAAAGCTGGTTTGACAATTGTGGAATAAATACCTGGTTTTCAACCTGCAACTGTTCTGTCTGAGTACATTTATCTACAGCAAAGCTTAAGTTATCATTCACATACTGTAAATACCGTTTATTGTATTCAATGCGTAATATTTCTCGGAGAAGTATTCTAGATTTGTGAAGCACAGAATAATAACCTACAGGAACATAATCACGATATTTCATGTCAATGTAACTACAATGTCTATATTTGGAGCATAAAAATTCTAGTTCGTAATTTAGTTTATGTTCGTTCAGAAATCTGTTGGTCGGCACTTCCGAAATTAGGATATTAGTATTTGGCACATTTGATATAAATTGTCTTAATGAGTATATTAATTCGTCCGGTTGTTTGTCATTAATGCCCCCTAAAATGATAATGAAGTCATTCTTATCTAATTTACACATGTCATTTTTTGCTGTCAGAAGAATATGTTGCATTGTCGCTTCTGAATACCAATAGCTATAGACCTCGTACATGTCACCGACCAATTTTTGTAGGTTCTGCCTTACTCTGGATCCTTGCTGATCAGCCAAAATTACAATTTTCTTTTTTTTTATATCAGAGAGCTTGAGATTAGATGGTTTAATAGCAGTTGTAGACTCTTGAACCCCATTTTTATTTGAACTGGATATAGGATCAGTTTTAGTCAGCTTAATCTCATCTTGTTTCGCTGTATTGGGGCTACAGTCTTCTATATTCTGCATCTGCAATTTTTGTGCCGTTTCTATATTTTTTGTGCTTGATAATATGATTTTTTGCTGGGCTTTCTTTTTCTTTTGAAAGGATGTAGGTGTCCGGTTTTTTCTTGCTGGAGTTAGGCATATGTCTTTATAGGTTTCAGTTAATTTCATAGATTTTTGTAGTTCATCTTTGAGTCGTATGTTTTCGCTACTTAAATTTTCTATCTCTTGATGAGCACTTGATAGCTCATCGCTTAGTAATTTTATTTTATTTTCGAGACCCTTGACAACCTCCTCATCCACATGAAGACTATCGTTTGGTATGCTCATAATTGTTGAGTCAAACAATTCCGATCGTTCGCTGTCACTTGTCCTATCATCGTCTAGATTTTCAACAGATAAACCACGGCGGATTTTACGGAAAGTCACGTTATGTGGTGTCTCCATTGCATTCAAAACGTGTGTTTATTAAGGTACTTTTATTTTTTAAGGTTGGCAAGACTGTTAATGCTTCATGCATAGATAATGTTTCGCTGTTACACTGGAACGCGCCCACAAGAATTTTATGTGGCGGGTGGTTTGGATTGCTTTTAAAAATACCAGTCTTGAAAACGAACACTATTTTTCATTATTCATTTGCTCTTTTACATTTTTTGTGTAAATTTAGCCCAAAAATTGATATTCCTTACTTGTGATAGTCATAATTGCTGTATTATTGCCGTTAATTGCTGTATAAACAGCGTACACAAAATACACAATGTTGAGTTTGTATATGGAGTAAATTCATCACAATCTTCTTGCAAATGATATCACTTAATTCACTGAGATATACAATACTGTCACAATACTTTTAACTTGTTATTACATTATTTAAATATTTTTTAAAACTATTTTATGCGGAGCCAACTTTCACAGGGCCAGTGTTGCCAGCCGAATCTTACTAATATTATTAATGCAAAAGTTTGTGAGTGTGGATGTTTGTTACTCTTTCACGCTCAAACCGCTGAACGGATCGGGCTGAAATTTGGTACAGAGATACATTATAGTCTGGAATAACACATAGGCTACTTTATATCCCGGGAATAAGTTCCCACGGCAATAAATATTACGCGGGCGAAGCTGCGGGCATCAGCTAGTGAAAAATAATTTTATTTTCTTAAAAGTATTTTTTAATGCAAATTCAAAAAAGCTTTCGTTATACCAGTGGTTTAATAATTATGAAATAAGAAATAGCATGTTTCAATTTGTATAAAGTTCCTGAAAGGTATCTTATCCTATATTAATACTGCTAACTTGAAATTAAAAGCTCTCCAAGTGCATAATGAATTGATATTTCATTACTAAATTATGCAAATAGACTAGAATTAACTGGTCTTTTTGCATAAATAACTTTTGAATGTTAATATTTAAAGAATATATCTTGTAATTTGGTGTTTAAGAAAAAAATAATGAATCTGAAATTGCCAAAATTTGGAAGTCAAATTTTAAGTATTTTGCGCAGTATTTGTATAACCCTAAACCATCTACCAGATCCAAATCCAATCGCAGTTAAAACAAGACTTCTTCTGCTATGCGTCTGGCTATAAAACTTCTGGTTTGGACACCAGCACCGCCCATTTCTCATTTTATCATAGAGATCGCTTAAGTGGGTCGGGCCGAGGAGCTTTAATTTTTGGCGCACAGTTAATTTGAGCACCTAAAATATGACCTTTCGGAAGCTACGACGTTTAAGTGAGAAAGATTTGGTTTATAAGAATTTAATAGACTATAAAATTCTTTACTGTAATGACTGCTTTTGTCACTTAAATGTGGCAAAAGCATTATTTTTAGTGATAGAACTCTTGAAAGCTTTTTTTTACCTTTATCTAAGTTGCACTGTGATAAACTAGTATTTTGAATTTTCCAGTTTTTGTATTATGGTATTTATTACTTAAAATTACACAGTAACTATTCATAACAGTTAGTAAGAGCAACTATTGTATGAACAACTTGAAGCGTTTCCAAGAAACGACACTATTATTCTAGGAAACACAGTTACCTATTTTTGTAACACTAAGATGATCAGTGTTACTCACCAACTAGCGCGAGGTAGCTATGCAGAGAACTCTATCCCAGGGCGCCTTATTTCTAAGTTTCCAGTCTGTGTGCAAGGGTAGGCTAGGGCTCTCACGAAAACAGACAATAGGGTGTACACACATATATTTACTAAGTACACAGAGATACACAGAGACACACAGAGAGCTTATTCACTGATAGACACAAATATCACAGGTACACAGAAGTAAAGTCAGGGCTCAGGTATTAATACTACTAGGCTACACATAAGTAGTGGATTTACTGGCCTGCAGAGTGAGCTGAGTGAGAGTGACTGCCTGTTGTTACTGCCAGGTGATGACGGCAGATACCTCTCACATGAGAAGCTCGTGTAGTCCGCACTTCCACGTTGTCGTACCACGTGCAGCCCACTAACTTATAGGTGCGGCACCAAATATCTCATCCGGCAACTAGCCCCGTAGTAAAAAACCCTGTCATGAAAGAAACGACAAATTAAGATCTTGGCTGCGCGACAGACGACAATCGACCCGCTTTGCAAAAGAAGAAGTGACTCACCAGTTTTCTGGGTAAAATGTAGCAAGATGCAATGCAGCAACCCAATCACAGCCCGTTAGGCCACGCGAGGTAACAAATAATCGCGCTTGAGCGAAAAACTGATTCGCCGCACAGTCTCAGAGCAAAAGCCAAAGGACCTCCAACTACCCCAAAGCAGGTCTCGGTCAAAAGTCCTGTCTTTCACGAAAAATCTTAACAAAACCCGTTCCTTTAAATGCGAAACGCTTCGTCACCGAACTTATGACATCCTGTCATTCTGACAGCAGAAATGTCACCACTGACAACCGATTAAAAAAAGATAACTCGATAAGGCTGCTTTCACATCCTAAATACTGCATCTATAGAAAATAAATGCTACAACCACCCCCCCTTTAATAGTATTTCCTGCGGATATGACACGCTGGAAATACACAATAAAGAAAACAGAAAAGTACTGACTAATAAACAAAGTCAACCAGCTAGGTCCTTCAAACACCAGCTGACTACGACCATTACAATACCAAAGAAAGATCCTCCTATGTACCTAACTAGACACTGACTCGTGTACCGGTTAGGCTAAGTAACTAGAGTCTAATGCCCTTCATAGAAAACGAATGCTCCCTTTACTCACTGCCGATACCCTAACACTACCCAAGCTCTCAGGATAATGTAGAGTACTAAGAAGCGAATGAGAGAAAAACGCTCGGTGCGGTGCATAGAAGAAACTACAACGTGACAATTTAAAGTCACGTACACATATAGAAATACAAACAAAAGATTAAAATAGTCTTACATAATGATCACATAGCACTGGTTTAATAAACTAGAGAAACAGTGCTATGTATTGGAGACTGCTCCTCCTGATACTTCAGATGTCCTTGATATAGTACTCCCCAAGATCCTTACCGTCCAGATCTGACAGCCTATATACTAAAGGGGATCGTTTAGCAGTCACCACACATTTAAGGAACTTAGGAGCTAGCTTAGCAGTAAAATTCTTGGCCTTGTTGGACAGGTAGAACGTGCGTTTGTAAACTATCTGTCCCACTTTCAGCTCTACATGCCTTTTTCTGAGGTTGTAATACTTTTCATTACGCTGGTGGGCAACGTTCAAATGTTTCCTCACCTGGTCGTAAATGAGTTGTATTTCTCTCAGCTTGACACCGAAGGCTGATGGATCGTCTACAGAGACTGAAGTAGGATGGCACGCGATATCTGTCTGCCTGTACAGCACTCCATCCCCAATAAATTCCCTACCATGTACCAAAAAGTAAGGGGTGAAACGAGTTGCTTCGTTAACTGCAGTGTTTAAAGCACACTGTATCTCAACCAAGAACTGATCCCAAGACTTGTGTTGTGACTTCACATAGCATGAGATCGCTTGAACCACATTGCGAATAGCTCGTTCCGCCTGATTAGTTTGGGCATGATACCTAGGGTTATAATATATATTAGGTACATTGTATTTAGCCAACAGATCCTTAAATGGCTTACTCACAAACTGAGGGCCATTATCCATGTAAATAGTCTTGCAGACTCCGTGCACGAGAAACACACTCTTCTCTATGAACCTCGCGACTACAGCGCCTGTGGCAACCCGAACAGGGCACAACATGACGTATTTGCTAAAGTAGTCGGAGACCACGATCAGGTGTACGTTTCTATTGCTCGAAGTGGGAAAGGGACCAAGCAGATCGACAGAGATAGCTTCGAATGGCTTCGAAACCCGCTTCGGGCTACCCATTAGGCCGGGACGAGACGTATTTACGGGTTTGTACTGCTTGCATGTTTCGCAATTCCCAACATATTCTTTGACGTCCTCGTACATCTTGGGCCAGTAATAATTTAGGGCTAACCTTTTATGCGTCTTCCAAACGCCACCATGGGCACTAAGTGTGTCATCGTGGTACTTAGAGAGCAGGGGCAAGCGATCCTCCTGAGGTACCACCAGCTTCCAGTCAAAGTCTGAAGTCAAAGAATATTTATTTTTAGTTAACCTATATAGAAGGTTGTCACGAATGTCATAATTTGGTGACTTCCTAGGGTTCTTCCGAACACTATTCATGGTGTGGTCATACCACGGGTCTTTAGTGGGTACTGCATCGAGGGAATCAATTTTGATACGAGACAGAGCATCAGGTACAACGTGGTCTTTACCTTTTCGATGCTCTATGTCAAAATCGAATTGACTGAGCCTCATGCTCCAACGTGCTAGACGACCCGTGGGATTTTTTAGCTTATGGAACCACAGAAGAGATGAATGATCCGTGACGACCGTACATTTTTGGCCTTCGACGTACTGTCGAAATTGTTCCAAAGCGAAAATCACGGCCAGAAGTTCTCGCTCAGTTGTGCTGTAGTTCACCTCGTTCTTGTTGAGAGAACGGCTACAGTAGGCGATAGGGTGCTCAACACCATCGTGAGTTTGTGTCAGTACAGCAGCAACTGAGTAAGCTGACGCGTCACTAAGATTGCGGAAGGGCATCTCAAAGTTAGGCATTTTTAATATAGGGGCAGAAACCAAGGCTGACTTTAGCAGGTTAAAGGACTGTTCAGCCTCAGGGGTCCATTCGAACTTAAGGTTCGTAGAAGTGAGTTTGCACAGAGGTTTACTAATCTTCGAGAAGTTGTTAACAAAGCGACGATACCAGCCGGCCATTCCCAGAAATCTCTTAACCTCCTTAGGGTTAGAAGGGGTGGGATAGTTGAGGATAACCTCAACTTTACCCGGGTCTGTCCGTAAGCCATGTTTGTCCACATAATACCCCAGGTATTTGAGTTCACTCCGACAAAAGTGGGATTTTTTCATATTAATAGTTAGGCCAGCATCCTTGAGTTGCTGATAGACTCTATGTAAGAGCTCTACATGCTCCTCAAAGGTGCTGGACACACAGACTATGTCATCCTGAAACGCAAATACCTTGTTGTCGAACTTGGGACCAAACAGACGGTCCATGAGGCGTTGCATCGTGGCACTGGCACCGACAAGACCGAAGCACATGGAATTGTAATGGAACAATCCTCTCCGGGGAACCGTAAAAGCAGTCTTCTCAGCAGACTGGAGTGAGTCGAATGGAATCTGCCAGTAGGCCGCACTCAGATCTACAGAGGTTAAATACTTAGCATTATTAAGATGGTCTAAGATTTGATTGATATAGGGTAAGGGGTAGGCGTCACTCTTAGACACAGAGTTCAGCTTGCGAGAGTCCAAGCACAATCTGAGGTCGCCGTTCGCCTTCTCCACCATGACCACTGGAGAGTTCCAGGCGGACTGAGACGGGGACACTACTCCCATCTCCAGCATTCGGTCCAGCTCGGCTTCCAGGGCCTTCTGCTTAAGGGGAGAGAGCGGATAATAACGCTGCTTGATCGGCTTGCTGTCACCAGTGTCAATGACATGGTGCACAAGTGAGGTCCGACCTAAACCCACCTTATCAGTGTTCAACGAGTCGAACTTTTCAATGACCTCGTTGATTACACACCTTTGTTTAGTTGTCAGGTTGTCGTAATCCTCGAGGCCACCGTTAAGGGACACAGACTCTATAGGATTATTATCACTAAAGCTATCAAGACTAATATTTTGTAAAATTAACTTATCACTTAACTTAAATTGTTGCCAGAAATCCACTCCAAATATCATGGAGGTGGTTATACCTGGGACAACATAGAACTTGACAACTCGGATAACCGAATTGTACTCAATTGGCAAAGAGATACAACCCAGACATTGCAAGTGAGTGCTGTCTGCAGTTGTAATACGAAAAGTAGGATTGATACTCACAAGATCAAAACCCAGTTCCAAGAAGATGCGGTGCGCTCCCTTACCTAGTATAGAGCAGGAGGCACCGGAATCTAGTAGGCCTAAGACATTTAAATTTAAAACCTTAACAACTAGATACGGTCTAATGTCACTATCCCGTTTAGGAAACAGGACCTTATCAGAAATAGACTCAGATACAGAGTGATGCACAGAGTTCCTAATAAGGCCCTGTCCTACGCGTTTTTTGACTTGCTAGTACAGTGTGAGCAGTCTGGGGTCTTGACTCCTTAGAGACCACACCGGAAACACACCAGCTCCCTTGACTGTGTGCAGCTGTATGCAGTGTGACCGCCCCCGCCGCAACGAAAGCATTTGCGATCGTGGGGGGTAACCGGCGTCTCCACTGCAGACACCTGCTTAGCGGGCTTTTGTACACCTTTGTTCTTAAGCTGGTGTAAGTCAGATGTAATCTCAAACTTGTCAAGAGCAGGCTCATGGAAAGCGTCTGCCCTAGTACGCGCAAGCTCCAAGCGCTTACCCAAACGTCTCAAGTCATCTACAGAGTTGACATCATGCAAGGCCAGTTCCTTCATGTAGTCAGGTCTAATGTTGTGCATGAGAATGTCCAGCTGTTCCTCACTGGGCATCTTACATGACAACCTTGAGAACATGGCTTGCATTGTACATATATAGTTAACCAAGGACTCAGAGCGGGCTTGTGTACGCTGTCTTATCTCGTTCCTGAGGCGGTAATCATAATCAGGAATATCGAAGGTATCTCTAAGCTCACTAATAAGATCCTCATATGAGATGAAGTTAGCTTTGTTTGTACGGAACCAAGACAAAGCCGGTCCATCCAACAGGTCGGAGAAAGCCATAAGGAGTCTAGGCTTAGTAACCTCCCGAGCACATCTAAGTTCCTCTAATCTCTCTAAAAACACACGTACACAAGTAGAACCATCATATTTTAAGTTAAATGAACATAAGTTAAGGGGACGTTCTTTATACACTATGTTACATGTAGAACTATTCCTACTTGAACTAGCTCGCACCGAGCGGTCCTCTCTCACTACTGGTGAAGTATATTCCACCTGGTCACGACCCGAAGGATCATCACCATCATCATCCGAACCTTCGGATTCAGAATCACTACTGGGTTCAGCCCTAGCGATGATCTTCACTAGCCTACCACGAATATCCACCAGGTCGGGGCAATCCAGACCACAACGAGCTAACCTACTCAATAAGTAGTTGGCTCTGATGGACACCCTAAGACGACTACCTTTATTAATGAAAATGTCACCTGACTGAATAGCCTCCTCCAGCTCGGAGACTCTTGGAAGGCAGATCGAGAGCTCAGCCGGTGCATCAGCGGGTACCGGAGCACTCGATTTGATGCTACCTCGACGGACGAGTCGGTGTGCCGTTCTTAGCTCACTCCGAAGGCCAGACATTGTCGTTTCCGGTTCCACTGAAATACCCATGTAGGACAGCTCGTTAGCAAGTTCATCCTTTCTTAAATAATTAATATATTTTTTCATCTGTGCCATTATGTAAAAATTTACTTACAACAATTATAAATATAAAATGGCACAGATAGGGATCAATTACAAAGTAAAAATGTAAATTGAGTTACAATAAAGTGTACTAAGTTAGGTAATTATGTTTCAAATTGACTTTTAGAATTTAACAAAGATTAAGGGTATACTAAGAGAGAAAAGTTTCTAAATTTTCTGATAACACAGTTCAGGTTAATAATTAAAATTACAAGGTATCAACATACCTTCAAAAAAAAATTATAATTACACAGAGTGAAATTCACTAAGTTAACACAGAGGTGAAGCTATAGAATAATATATGTAATATATTAATCTATGCTAATATAATATTACAATAAATATATGTGTGCACCATAAAAAGGAACATAACAAAGAAAAGAAACACAATAACATGAACATTGAGGGTAGTTGTTGAATAAACACAAAGTTTAATTTGCTCCATAATTTTTAATTAAATTAAAATAGTTGTACATATTGTTTATACATATAAATGTTGATATTAAGTTGCTAAAAACCCATACCTGCCAGCTTTGTATTATCCTTCACAAAATATCTAAAATTTATATCACTTATTTAAAATGGAGGCTCTTCAGGAATCTATTACTTCAACAAAAGAGGCCTTGTGGAAACGAATGGCTGATTTTGAGGCTCAACTCCCTAAAACACAGAGTGCAACATCACTGGTGAGTTTAGCAGCTGAGTTTATACAGTTTAAGACATTTGTTGCTGATGTTATCAGCAACCTCCAGCGACAGGTTGCTATACTGTCTAGATCGATGGATGCTATGGAGATGCGATCCCGCCGTAAAATGTTACTTATTCATGGCATACCTGAAGGGCAGAAGGAAGATACCACTAATGTGCTGATTGGTGAACTCAACAAACATTTAAAGTCTACTGTAGTACCGGGGGACATTCGTCGCTGTCACAGAATGGGGCGCCCTTCGTCGGAGCATAAGCCAAGGCCTATAGTGGTAAAATTCCATAGTGTTGCAATACGTGACGGCCTGTGGTACGATAAAACCAAACTTAAGGGCACTGGCGTCACACAATCGGAGTTCCTGACGAAGGATCGGCATCAGACGTTTATGGCAGCACGACAGCGATTTGGTTTGAGTAATTGTTGGACCAAGGAGGGCTATATACACATACTTCACAGTGGAGTTCGCCACCGTATTGTTTGTAAAGACGAGTTGAATAAAATTGAGAGCATTTGTGTAGAAACACCACACTCGCCTATAAAACAGGCAACGAAAACCAGAAGAGGTACTAATCTTAAGAAGTAGTTCCATAAGTTTAAGTTTTATCTATCATCCGGGTATGTACATAGTTAATATTTATGTAGTTTTACTATAATGTGTTGTTATGGTTGGTGTGTTATTTTGAACTTTTATCACACGTAATCATGTCTTGCAATCTTGTTTAACTTTCCTCAACTTTTCTTTTTTTTCAACTACTATCACTTCTATATACAGACATCTTACGTAGTATTGTATTGATTGTATTCTCTTTGTAAAGACATAACAATTACAACAATTATTATAACAATAACTTCAACTTTGAGAACTCGATCTTGACCGACAGACAGACTGATCCGACAAGACAATTTTAGTTTAAATGACATTGACACTGACAAGTTCATAATGTGTCAAACCTGGTTTGGCACTTTATCATAAAAGACGCATTGTACCTACTGGTGTCGCGTCGCGTTTTAATCGTTTATTTTATTCTTTTTATTTGTATAAATATTTTTTGTGTTATTAATATAAGTATAATAGTTTTATTTTTAATAATATAATAATTAATATAAGTATGTTAGTTTACTAATATAACATAACTCTTTCGAAAACATACCCGGATCTTTTAAATTGCTTTAAATGTTATTATGTATATTATGTTGTTGCAAAATTGGTTGTATTATATTATAAGTAATTATAACTTCTCTCATGCTGAGGCAACTGGCAGGTGGTTTATAAAAAAAAAATAGTAAGAGAAAATAATATATGCATAGGTATTACATATATATTTTATAATATTAAATTGAATTGTCGATAGGTGTATGTACATATCTATTAATTAATACCTCTATATATAATATATACTATACATATACATATTGAATTTATCTTAGAAAATGTCATCTTCGTCAATCGTCAGTGTTCCGTTCTCGCTGTCAAAAAGTCTCAAATCTCAGTTTTCTGATGTTCCTCGGCATTTCAATGTTGTTCACATCAATGCCCAAAGTATTCCTGCTCATCATCCTGAAATGCTGGCAACTTTTGACTGTAAGAATATTCATGCTATCCTTGTTTCTGAATCCTGGCTAAAAACTAGTCATTCTTCCACTACATTTTCCATTCCTGGGTTTCAGCTCATCAGAAACGACCGGACAGATATCAAAAATGATCGGTTAGATAATAAGACTCGTGCTGGTGGTGTTGCCATATTTCTTCGATCCTATATACCATATGCTATCATAAGTATGTCACAACAACCACCACCTCCTAATGCCGGTGAGCACTTGTTTCTGGAAGTTGAACTCAATCATACCAAACTCCTTCTCGGCGTTTATTACTGTACCTCAATGTATATCAATTATTTCTCCTCCTTCGAATCACTTTTAGTGAATCTCATACCTTCTTACAGTCATTACATAATCATGGGGGATTTGAATACATGTTTGCTCAAGAATGATTCCCGTACCTCCTCTCTTCTCAATATTACAACATCTTGTAACCTTTCCATTCTTCCCACAGATGTAACTCACCACTTTCCAAATTGTAAACCTACACTTATTGATCTCATTATGGTCCCTTCTCCTGATCAAGTCATCAAGCACGGGCAATACCCGGCTGACCAGTTCTCATATCATGACCTACTCTATCTGTCTTACAATATCCGTCCTCCTAAGGCCAAGCCTAAAATCCTTCTGCAGCGTAATTTTTGTGGCATGGATCTTGATGGCTTGCGTGAGGATGCTAGTAACATTGACTGGACATCATTAGTTACGTCGGGATCTGTAGACGAACAAGTTGATATTTTTACGTCGAATGTCATCCTACTTTATGATAAACATGCTCCTGTCCGGGCAATTAAAATGAGGCACCCTCCGACTCCGTGGCTAACCAGTGAGATCAAAACATTAATTTCGAAGAAAGCTGCTGCCAAATATCGCTACAAAATTAATCCCACTGATGCAAACCTCGACAAATATGTTTCGGCTCGGAATCGCTGCGGGAGGGCGTGTAGGAATGCACAACGCCAGTATATTCATAATTCAGTTCAAAATAGTGACCCATCAAAGGTCTGGAAATTTTTGAGAACAATGGGGGTTGGGAAATCACAACAAGAATTGAATCCTAAAGATTTGAATATTGAGGTTCTCAATCAACATTTCACTGCCATGTCCAACTTTGATAGGACTATGAAGGCAAATACTATTCACTATCTTTCAACGATTCCGACCCCCAACCATTCACCTTTTGTTTTCGACCTATTTACCGCTAGTGATGTTAAGAAGAGTATAATGGCGATTACATCCAAGGCTGTTGGTAGCGACTGCATGGGCCGGAACATGATCCTTCCCATCCTTGATGAAATCCTACCCATAATTTGCTACAACCTTAATTATTCCTTGACATCTGGTATTTTTCCAACCTCATGGAAAGATGCCTTAGTAACTCCTTTGCCGAAAAAATCAAATCCTCAGTTGCTAACAGACTATCGTCCAATATCCATCCTACCATTCCTTTCTAAAGTACTCGAGCGCCTTGTTCACAGTCAATTTAGTTCATTTATCCGCAAAAATAATCTCCTTAATCCTTTCCAGTCAGGGTTTCGGCCCGGACACAGTACAGCCACAGCTTTGGTGAACATTACGGATGACATTAGACATGGTATGGAAAACGGAAAGTTAACTGTTCTATGTTTACTGGATTTCAGTAACGCATTCAACACAGTTGATTTCGATATTTTATTGTCAATACTCTGCTCAATTAACATATCTCCTACGGTAATAGAGTGGTTTCGTAGTTACCTGTGTGGCCGCCGACAATGCATACGTGTTGAAGAACACGTTTCTAGTTGGTGCAATATCAATGTCGGTGTACCCCAGGGTGGCGTGCTCTCTCCCCTCCTCTTTGCAATTTTTATAAATTCCATCTCAAATAAATTGAATTCTTCCTACCACCTTTACGCAGACGATCTCCAAATCTACACACAGGCACCCCTGGACGGGTTATCGGAGGCGGTGGATGTCATCAATGGTGATTTGTCTACTATATCTGCATGGAGTAGATCACACGGATTAAGAGTAAATCCAACAAAAACACAAATCATCATATTAGGAAGCTCTAGAACAAGAAGTAAAATAGATTGGTCGCAGATTCCGCAGTTTGTTTTTGATGGGACTACTATTCCTGTCAGTGAAAAAGTAAAAAATCTGGGAATAATTCTGGACTCAAGTTTATCGTGGGGACCACATGTCCAGGAGTTAAGTAGAAAGATTTTTGCATCCGCAGGAACAATTAGGAGACTGCAGCGTTTCCTTCCTACAGCCACAAAAATTGCGCTTGCAAACTCCTTGCTTCTTCCAATCCTTGATTATGCAGATGTCAGTTACTTAGATCTTGCCGAGGACCAACTTGAGAAACTTGAGCGTCTCCAAAATATTTGCATACGATTTATATTTGGTTTGCGCAAATATGATCACGTTTCACAGTTTCGAACACAGCTCAAGTGGTTACCTATACGACTTCGCAGGAATACTCATATTTTATTCTTATTATATAATATATTGTTTAACCCATCTACACCTTCCTATTTAAAAGAACGTTTTAGGTTTCTTCATGATACGCATGACAGATGTTTGAGATCATCAGAAAACTTGAAATTAAAAATGCCACCGCACTCCACGAACTTTTTTGACCATTCTTTTAGTGTTACAGCAGTTCGCTTGTGGAATGCACTACCCGTAGAAACTAGACGCGCTGAGACACTGCAAATTTTTAAAAATAGTGTCAAGAATTATTACTTAAACAAGTAATAATTAAAATTTTCCTGTTCGCATATACCTACTTTATAATATTGGTGTGTATGGATGTTTGTTTGTATATATTTTCGTGTATTTATTGGTATGTATATGTATGTGCCTACTATTTAGTTTATCGCTTTCTCTAGTTTTATATGTAGATATGTAATGTATAAGATAATTTATTGTTTATATAAATTTAACGCCAACAACTATCAGTTTCGATCCTACCAAATATGTCCATCCAAAGGTTGCCTGGCAGAAATTGCTTTTAGCGATAAGGCCGCCCATTGTAGTGCTATTTTGTATCAAATTTCAAATTGGAATACTATCTTGGCGTACAATAAAGTATACAATAAATAAATAAATAAATAAATAAGAAAAGAAGTGGGTATGCCAAATAAAATCAAAAAGTTTTTCCAAAATCACAGCTATTTTAAATTTTTGAATTTAGAATTTTGTGTCTTTTCCAGCCAAAGATGTAGGAAGCTGGAAGAAGACGAAAGGGAAGGTTTTGTGCTTAGCTGCTAGCACCACCAATTAACGTCCTGGAGCGTCTCGGACGATTCCAGAATGGTTTCGCCAGAGATAACCACCTATGCACACACACCAGACTGAGACTACCGCAGAGTAGACCCAGAGATTTGCCACTACGTTGGGAGCCAATTTGTAACACTAAGATGATCAGTGTTACTCACCAACTAGCGCGAGGTAGCTATGCAGAGAACTCTATCCCAGGGCGCCTTATTTCTAAGTTTCCAGTCTGTGTGCAAGGGTAGGCTAGGGCTCTCACGAAAACAGACAATAGGGTGTACACACATATATTTACTAAGTACACAGAGATACACAGAGACACACAGAGAGCTTATTCACTGATAGACACAAATATCACAGGTACACAGAAGTAAAGTCAGGGCTCAGGTATTAATACTACTAGGCTACACATAAGTAGTGGATTTACTGGCCTGCAGAGTGAGCTGAGTGAGAGTGACTGCCTGTTGTTACTGCCAGGTGATGACGGCAGATACCTCTCACATGAGAAGCTCGTGTAGTCCGCACTTCCACGTTGTCGTACCACGTGCAGCCCACTAACTTATAGGTGCGGCACCAAATATCTCATCCGGCAACTAGCCCCGTAGTAAAAAACCCTGTCATGAAAGAAACGACAAATTAAGATCTTTGCTGCGCGACAGACGACAATCGACCCGCTTTGCAAAAGAAGAAGTGACTCACCAGTTTTCTGGGTAAAATGTAGCAAGATGCAATGCAGCAACCCAATCACAGCCCGTTAGGCCACGCGAGGTAACAAATAATCGCGCTTGAGCGAAAAACTGATTCGCCGCACAGTCTCAGAGCAAAAGCCAAAGGACCTCCAACTACCCCAAAGCAGGTCTCGGTCAAAAGTCCTGTCTTTCACGAAAAATCTTAACAAAACCCGTTCCTTTAAATGCGAAACGCTTCGTCACCGAACTTATGACATCCTGTCATTCTGACAGCAGAAATGTCACCACTGACAACCGATTAAAAAAAGATAACTCGATAAGGCTGCTTTCACATCCTAAATACTGCATCTATAGAAAATAAATGCTACATTTTTAACCGACTTCAAAAAAAGGAGGAGGTTCTCAATTCGTCTGTATGTATTTTTTTTTATGTATGTTAAGCGATATTTCCGTCAATTATAGACGGATTTCAAAATCTCTTTTTTTGTTGAATAGGGTTTACTTCTGAGGTGGTCCCATTTTCACCAGGTCAGGATCTGATGATGGGATCCAGAAGAAAACGAGGGCAGCCACTGAAAATTGTAGGGACAACTAATGCGCTTGTTAGCATTTTAATTAAGTGCTTTAATGTTCTACATTTTAATGAAGGTCTGGAGTCGATCTGATGATGGAGTCGAAAGACAGTCGAGGGCATTCCTTAACAATTTACAGCAGTTACCTTGTGTTTGGGCTTGATTGATTTGTAGTGATGAGAACTTTACACCTAGATTGATAGATCCGACATAAAAAAAGGAAGTTCTCAATGTGTTATGTATGTTCACCGATATTTCGTCAATTATAGACGAATTTCAAATCTGCTTTTTGTTGGATAGAGTTCACTTCTGAGGTGGTCCCAATTTCATCAGGTCAGGATCTGATGATAGGATTCAGGAGAAATCGAGGGCAACCCCGGAAAATTGTAGGGACAACTAGTGCGTTTGTTAACTTTTTAATTCAGTTTTTAATGTACTATAATTTAATGAATGTTTGGAGTCGATCTGATGATGGAACCGAAAGACATTCGAGGGAATTCCTTAACGATTTACAGCAGCTACCTTGTGTTAGGGCTTGATTGATTTGTATTGATGAGAACTTTCACCTAGATAGATATATTTTCGGTTCCCCCCTCACTTAAAATAATGAAAAAAAAATTTTCAATAAAAAATAAAACCGACTTCAAACAAATCCTGAAAAATAAAATTTTCTTAGCACAAAGTAATATGTATTTTGATTTATCAGATTTTATTCAATATAATATTGAAGTTGGTGCCATGAATAATACCTACATAAAACTATGGGTTTACTTGGCGCCGACTTCAATATGATATTGAATAAAATTTGATAAATCAAAATACATATTACTTTGTGCTCAGTAAATTTTATTTTTCAGGATTTGTTTGAAGTCGGTTTTATTTTTTATTGAAAATTTTTTAGATATAGACGCTTCCCGGAGTTCAAGCATCATGTACGTTATTATTGTTGAATATTAAATTTACTAAATTAAATTTCAAAGATAATATTTTCATTTATTTTAAATATTCAAGGACGGAAGAAATACCAAAATAAGCTTGTATTAAACTGTATTAGGGTAACATACCTCGGATATTGGTACTTACATCCTTCTGTTTTTGTAAATATATACTTATAATACATAGGAACATCTAGACTCTCGGAACAAATATTTCAGACGACTTTTTGTTCTGGGTAGGAATCGAGCCTCGTCATCCACAGTAGCACTTAACGCCCTCTTGATCAACGATGCAGTTCAATTATTGCGCAGAATACAGTTGCCATTGTCTCAATATCAACTTTATTTACTATTCGAGACAGCCCAAATAAGTTTATATAAATTGTTAAATGAGAACCTAGAAAGGAACAAGACTATTCCATTTGAAGCAACGACAGAGATCATTCTTCATTAGAAATTCGCTAACCGAAAGGTTAGTTATTTTTAGAATATCACAGGGTTGTAAAACTATCACAATATTCGTATTATACTCGTAAACAATATTTTTCCATGACAAATTAGTTTTCTCATTTAATATCTATTTGGATTAAGTAAGATATTGTTTGTTATCCGACTGCTGAAGAAAGGAGGGTAATTTTTCTCGAGATAATGTATGTTTGTTTGTATGTATGTCCAATTGTCGATTTCTTTGCCACGCCCTACAGCCTGAACGGCTTAAGGGTTTTTTACTTCCGAGGTGTCATTTGATTCGTCATGATTCTAGTCTTACTAAAATGTTTATTTTTTTGGAAAATTATTGTAACATTCCAAATTGTTAAGGACGACTATTGCGATAATTGACAATGTTTTCTTCCATTATAAAGACAATTCATTTATTTAAACAGTTAAACCATGGCGTAAAAATAGATCCATTAAAATTTATGAAATTTATCTTTGGACTATTTATTTAAAGTTAAATTTACATCTTTTAATATCAATTTCTAAGAACAAACTTATTTGATGGAAAGAAAACACCTTTAAAACCTAATACTTCTGGTAAATATGTTTGCTATTATACAAGTACGAGTATAAGCATAAAATGACAATAAATGGGAGCACAATATCTTAGATATTTGCGGACACGTTTGCCTCTTGCCATAGTACCTTTTCTCATAACCAGAGGTCGGCAAACATTGACTTTACTAAAACCTTCAAACTTACCAAATGTTTCTCAACTACATCTAACAACCCGCCTCTGGCCATTTGGAAGATTAAGCTCTTTATTGACTTTTCTCCTTCTTGGTGGGTACTTTAAAATTAGATTCCTGGAAAATTGACCAAGTCTTTGACCGATGACTAATAAACCTCACTAACGGGATTAGGTAACCCACGTAATAAAGTTTATTGGGCCGATCTCGCCTGAAGGAATTTTACGTTAGTTATTTTTATAAACTACAATGCCCACGTCTGCACTCGCATGGTGAAGTATGTCTCTACTTTTATTGATAGGCACTAAGTTCCGTGATAAAAGTTACCCATATACTATGCTAATGATTAATCTTTATGATTGTACCCATAGGTTTTGCGTGAAAGTATAACCAACATTCACACAAACTTTCGCGTTCATACTCGTAATATTACTGTTTTTATCAACAGCCGTGATGAATACGTGATGTGATTTTTTTAATGTCAAACGCTGGACCAAATTCGTTTAGGTATTATGCCGACCAAATACGTTACTTTCCAATGCTTGGAAGTAATTATTATTATGTTCATTCCTGCACCATTCTAATTACTATTTGAATTTCACCTGCAAGCTGCGCCAGCTGAATAATGAAAAATGTGTTTAAAATATTAAAATACCAAAATTAAAACCAAAATTAATAAACAAATATATATTCACGGACATTTCACACAACGCTATCTGATCCCAAGGTAAGCTAGAAATAACCTGGTTGTGTTATGGGTATCAGACCACGGATATTAATACTTATATACTTTTTAAATACATACAGACTTTACATAGAAACAC
Source organism: Miltochrista miniata (assembly GCA_933228765.1). Lineage (NCBI taxonomy): Eukaryota > Metazoa > Arthropoda > Insecta > Lepidoptera > Erebidae > Miltochrista > Miltochrista miniata. Next base: position 4,117,998 of record OW121749.1, on the reverse strand, counting down.
CCAGATCTTTGAGACAAACATTTTTTACTGAGATAGCGCCCAAGATGAAAACATGCACATAAGCTCTACATACAAAATGGAGTAATTATTAAACTAATTAAGTTGTTTTAGATTCATTACAAATTAGACAATACGAGTATAACATAGAACTATGAAACCTCGGCTAAAGTAAAAGCAGTTAATTTAATAGAGAAACCGGTATTTACCTCAAATAGAATATTTAACACTGTTCTAAGAAACCTATTTACATATTTGAAATAACCCGAGGATGTAATTTGTTATACAATTTATTTATTTTACCAAAAGAGTTGGATCATTTCATTAAACTAATATGACTTGCGTTATTCAGACCTTTTTTTTGTATGAAAATTGGCGCCGTGTGGCGACGGGGTCCCGTGTTACAACGGGTAAGAGTACAAAATGTCGCCACCCCAATACATCCCGAGGGTGTCGTAAGAGGCGACTAAGGGAACACTTTCGCAAAAGAATCCATCCTTGCGTAGAGAAGGAAAACTCGAAGTGAAACCCGGTTGTCAGTAAAATGACAATCGTTAAGCCAAGTTGAAGGCCTTATGGGCGGCTTGAAAAATTTCAACTACGGGTCGCGGCGACCTGCGCCTGTCCATTTCAACACGGCAATAGGCTCACCACCTATTACATGGGACATAAAACTATAAGGTGAAATGCGGGCGTATACTATGCCTCTGCCTACCCCTTCGGGGATAAAGGCGTGATTATATGTATGTATGTATGTTTGAAAATTGTAATGGATGACATCGACTTGCCCAAGCTAAACACATGGTGCCTTGCAACCTGCCTACGGCTGGAAGTCCCGGGTAAGCCCTCGGAAGAATATCACAGAACTCCCGTCAGACTTTATCAACCAACACAAAAATAAAGGCTTTGGTGCTATACCGCTTCTTGGGGTAAAAGGCATGCGTGAAACTCGCATTTGCTGCCATTTTGGACCTGCTTTTGTAAGTAAAATATATTTCAATCACTAGAATAATTCAGTTCAAGACTAACCAATCAATTTTTTTATCATTTCTAAACTTGTACAGTAGCGTCTTAGTTAACTTTATAGATCAACCAAGGAACATAGAAGTGCAATAAAAAGAATCCAAGTCCAGCTTAGTGGAAACTAGCTAATTCATCATTGTCGCCGCAAACGGCGCTTGGAAAAACGCACTAATGACCTGCCAAGTTTTTGTATCTCATGAAGTACAAGGTAGATAGTAGTAGAACCAACTTAGATGTTTTAGTTTCACTGTAATTTTTATTTCATATATTTTCATACCAAGTTGGTAGTGTCAAATTGAAGCCGCCTGCACTGTGGACGGTCGTGGCGACATCTAGCAATTAGGCTCTCACAGTCCTTGGAACTTGTAACAGTAGTCTATAAGATGTCGATGCCATGATGTTGCTTTTCAACCTAGGGTGGTAAGAGGCGGAATAACCTGGTAATGAAAAAGATCTACAAATTGAATGATTTTAGCTTTGTGTAGTCAACATTGACAACCTTGGTGCTCAAAGACTATCAAAGTTAAGATATTTTTTTTAACATAAGATAAATTTTATTTGTGAAAACTTGTGTAGGTACATTAGGTGCTTCAGATATATTATGGTTTCAACATGCTCTGTCTATATAGACGTATAAATGTGACTATGCGTGAGATTTTTCGGTATATTCTTGCATTACTGTAACTTACATTACACACAACAAGATTGTCAGTTAAATTAAACATACACAGTACATAGATTCAATTTGATGGCTATTATTAGTGTAACATCCATTGTTGACCGTTCTCAATTCAACCAAGTCTTATCGGTCGTAATTCCATCAAAAATAGACAAGCAGCCAATTTCAATATTTTTCAAGAACCTAGAATTTGTTTTTATATGAATTAAGATAAATGTCAAAGTAAAATAAAATTATGTCATTCTTTTTTTATCATCAATACAAATAAATAAAATTGGAGTGTCTGTTTGTAATATTAAAATAACCGCTTTCTACTACATGCATATGAATGTGTATACGGTACACATACCAAAATATATATTTTCAAAATTTTTGTCTGTCTGTCTGTCTGTCTGTTTGTTTCGGCTAATTTCGAAAACGGCTGCACCGATTTGGACGGGACTTTCACTGGCAGATAGCTTATGTAATTAGGAGTAACTTAGACTACTTTTATCCCGGGAATAATTTCCCACGGTAAGCGGGAACGGGAACCAATTTCACGCGGGCGAAGCTGTGGGCATCAGCTAGTAATAAATAAATGTGTGTCTTTGGGGGGTTTTACGGGTGTTTGAGCCGCCCCTCAACACCTTTATGCCTCCGGTGGTACAACCCCTACCAGCAAAGATTTTGTAGGTTCAAATTCAAATTAGGCTACGAGTATCTAAAGAAAGAGGAAGTAATTTTTTGAAAATTTGACTTTTTCACTCAATGAAAAACATAACTTCAAATTTTACACGATTATCTTCCAAACTTATTTTTTCTACATTTTCCACAACATTTCAATACCTGTATTTTTAATTATATCTACATTCAACAAAAATTCCATTTGAGCAACTATAGTCAATACAAGATTTGGACTAGTGACGAGGACGACAGTATGCTACACTTCGTACGTGTGCTCATCTACGCCATCTACATTGGGCCTACGCCGTAGCACCGTTTACTCTTATGTTGTGATTATCTACATTGTGGCTACGCGATGCATTTGCAAATAGGTTATACCAAGCACGGTATTAATTATTATTAATTTTAAAAGCCGTAGAATACCTACCTACTCGTACTTACTATACAAATATCTAAGAACCTCTTTCAACGAAGTTCTTCTAGATAAAAATTCTTAGATAGGCCAAGTTTTATTACACAAGATTTACTCGTTTAACATATATTTAAAAATGGTATAATAATTGCTTTTCAAAAATAATCGCTTAACATATTATTAAATAAATAAATAAAATAAATAACCATTTATTGCACGAAACATGGTTAGGCATAAAGATGATAGATGAATTAGGTATATAGTGTTCAGCATGTTTCACATATTTTCTGCATGCAACATTAAGAGAACGAGATTCTATACAATGAAATTATTATAATACAACAAGTCAACAATTTAATAATATTATCAAAATTTAAAATAAATATGTCGATTACTTTCTGTCATAGATACAGATTTTCCGCACGCAACATCTAGTAGTCAAAGAGTAATATAACAAGATCAGAAACATTAAATATGCAACGAAATCAAATCATAGTTCAGCATGTCAGAAGAAGTTGTTGTGTCAGTTGAAAGGTAAACATTTAAAGTTAAAGCTCTTAGTTAATATTCGAATTTAAAAATATATACAAGTGAAGTATTTATGCAATTTATGTGCAAATCGAGACATTAGAGGTACACACCTGCTAGCATCGTGTTATTTCCAATATTAATAATAACTATATTAATATAGCAGCAAGCTCAAGTCACAGGCCATGGATTCAGCAAGTCGTGCTCAGAAGGGTTCCACCATTAATTTCCAGACTGCTTTTGAGGAGAGGATGACATATTTCGAGGCTGAATTGAATAAAAGATCTGTAAATAACCCTGGGTTGGCTGGGCTAGCAGATGAGTTTGCTGTGTTCAAATCTTTTGTGTTGGAGACTTTGAAATCCTTCCATCAACAGCTTGACACAATTTCGAACGAGGTTGACCAAATGGAGACACGCAGTCGCCGTAAGATGCTGTTGATCCATGGCATTGAAGAAAAGAAGGAAGAGAATACGCTCCAAGTTGTCACAGAAACAATAGCAAAACATCTAAACTGTGACACTTTTTCACTGGATGAGGTTAAGCAGTGTCACAGGATGGGTCGTCAGTCAACAGGTGCACGTCCAAGACCAGTTTTGATAAGGTTTCATTCTCTTTCAATGCGAGAAACTGTTTGGTCATCAAAAACAAAGTTTAAGGGCACTGGTGTTATGCTCACTGAGTTCTTGACGAGACGACGGCACGAAGTATTCAAGGCGGCCCGAGAACAATTCGGTATCACAAATAGTTGGACCAGGGAGGGCAGTGTATTTGTGGTTGGACCCAACGGCTCGCGTCATCGCATCACGTCTATAAGTGATTTATCCCGAATAAAGGTCCCAGCCGCCACAGAAAAGCCGGTTGTATCCAAATCTTCAGTTCCAAAACAAAAAAGACTAGCTTCCAAGAAGTGATGTGATGCTGTTATTGTTTTTTCATGTCATTGTTTCACTGTCTGAGTAGGTAATTATTTTCTGGGTTATGACCAAAGCATGTAAGTATTTTCTATTAAAATACAAACTCGCAACTACAACAGATTCTATTTAGCTAACAAAATATTATACTGAATTGTGCTGTATTGATGGTATGTAACGCATTCTTTCAATATTGATGTAATTTTTTCAACTTCTAAGTCACTCATTTTGTTGTTTACAAGAATCACAGACAAGAGTATAGAAAGTGAAAGTATTCGTTTTTTGATGAACCGAGGGTCGGGCGAAGGTGTTTTCAAGTATAAGTACCTATGCACAAATCGGGCGAACGTGTTTAGAACTATATTGCCTGCTTGGTACTGATTTTTGATTTATTTTGCGTTTTGTACTGCTCAATACCAATTGTAGGTAAATTGATATTATATTGTCAGTAGAAACGTTTTAAACTATACCAGCCATGCATCTGTATACCTAATAACGCCAGCATAGTATTGAACTTTAATGTTATTTCTTTTAGAATGCCGATTGTAATGTAGGTAATGCTGATAATATACATGATCTAGGTATATAGTTTGGTAATGGAATCTGTATGTCATGTAATTGTTTATGATATAATGTTGTTGATAGTGTATACCTAACCCGGACAGAAAGTGAAGTAAATGAAGTATTTATTATTTAATGCATGTACCTATTCCAGTTTTTTTTTTTTTTGTCTTCACTTACAATTCAGTTGTTTTAGTTATTTTTTTTTTATATCCAATGCTTTAACCGATTAGCACGCAACTGGCAGGTGAAATAGGTAAACTGTGCTTCTAATCTATTAAGTATCAATATTAATAACTATTAACTTTTATTTATTTATTTAAGTATTTATATTTTGTCATAGATATTCTTATATATTATATATCTATAGCATACATATTTATATTTTGGTTTATAACTACATTATAATTATGTCTGATGGTAGTAATAACAGATTTGTTTCATGCTCATCTTCATGTGCGACCAGTGGAAGCTGCGTTCGTGTGGGTGGTGATGATCGCTCCATACATTTACGTGATAAACTTAGTTCTGTGTTTTCTTGCTTTCCAAAATTTTTTAACATGGTTCATGTCAATGCTCAAAGCGTTCCGGCCCATTATTCCGATTTTCTTTCATCTTTCGACGCTGACCAGGTACATGCTGTACTAGTGTCTGAAAGCGTTTTCAAACCTGAATTACCTTCGATTCAATTTCCTCTACCGGGTTATAAACTTGTTCGCAATGACAGAACGGGCAAGGGATATGGAGGGGTGGCCATATATCTTCGTGGAGACATTCCGCACAGAGTGGTTGAGCAATCTCCAAGTGAATATTGCTCCTTCGCAGAACATCTTTTTATTGAACTGAATTTAAATAATAACAAAGTTCTCTTAGGCGTCTACTATAATCCCTCTAGTCAAATTGATTATTATTCATCGCTGGAGAGTAAATTGGAATACCTTAATTCAGTGTATGACCACGTCCTCTTACTTGGAGACCTTAACACGTGTCTGCTGAAGGATGATTCTCATAGTCATAAACTTCAGTCTCTTGTCCGTTCTGTCAACATGCACATCCTTCCCCTTGATGTTACTCACAGACAACCTGGTTGTAAGCCTTCCCTTATAGACTTAATTCTTGTGTCAGACTCTCACAAAGTGGCCACTCATGGTCAGCTTCCTGCTTCTTTTTCATATCATGACCTTATCTATCTGTCCTATAAAGTTCGTCCTCCTAAGCGCAAGAGCAAATTTCTTTATCTTCGTAGTTTTAAAAACATTAATCTGGAACGTTTGAGCGAGGATGCGAGTCGCGTAGATTGGTCGTCAGTATTTGACAGTAATGATCTGGATGACAAAGTTACTGCGTTTACTAGTATAGTTCTAGGATTGTTTGATGTGCATGCTCCACTTAAAAGGGTAAAGGTAAAGCATTTGCCGGCTCCATGGCTTACCATAGAAATTAAAAAACTTATGGCTAAGCGAGACAAGGCCAAACGTATTTATAATAAATCACCCACAACTGAAAACTGTGACAGATACAAAACTTTACGGAACCGCTGCGGGCGTATGTGTAGGAATGCCAAAAGACGCCACATTCATAATTCCCTTGAAAACCTCAACTCATCAAAAGTATGGCAATTCCTACGATCTCTGGGAATCGGTAAATCCTCACAAAGCAGTGACTTTCAAATTGATCTCAATGAACTTAATCGTCATTTCTCGAGGTCTCCTGTCACTATCCCTAGAGATACAAAATTTTCCACATTAGATTTTCTTTCTAAACTTTCTTTGCCATTGAATACTTCTTTCTCATTTCACCCTGTTGCTGAGGCGGATATTAGGAGGTGCTTCCAATCAATATCAACAAAGGCTGTTGGGTATGATGGTCTTCAATTACAAATGCTCCTTCCCATCCTTAATCATTTAATCCCTGTAATTACTCACCTTATTAATTTTTCCCTCCAAAGCCATATGTTTCCTTCATCCTGGAAAAAAGCCTACGTTATACCTTTACCCAAAGTATCTAATCCTTCTATCTTATCCCACTATCGTCCCATATCTATCCTTCCATTACTGTCCAAGATCCTTGAAAGTATAGTTCAAAGTCAATTATCTTCTTATCTCTCCTCCAATGACCTGCTAAGTCCACACCAGTCTGGATTTCGTAGGGGGCACAGTACTGTCACTGCGTTAACCAAAATTACAGATGACATGCGGCTGGCTATGGAAAAGAAACAATCAACAATTCTGGTTTTATTGGACTTTAGCAGTGCCTTTAATTCTGTTGATTTTGATATCCTCCTGGGAATGTTAACCTCTCTTAATATTTCGTCTCCTGTTATTGGGTGGTTCAAGTCATATCTTCAGGGTCGCTCGCAGTCTGTTCGCTATGATGATTCCTCCTCGGAATGGTGTGATTTAGCTGCGGGTGTACCTCAAGGTGGCGTTCTGTCTCCTCTTCTCTTCTCCGTTTTTATTAACGCAATCACAAAAGTAATATCTTCTCATTGTCATCTTTACGCAGACGACCTGCAGCTGTATCGTCACTTTCGAGTTGATGAAATTGATGAGGCTGTAACTGCTATCAACAATGATTTAAATAACATTAATATATGGGCAAAAGCACACGGACTTCTTGTTAACCCTACGAAATCGCAGGCAGTCATTGTTGGTAGCAGATACATGTTAAATCAGTTGGGTAAGCATTCTCTCCCACAAATATCGTTTGACTCGGTTCCCATTGCATTTTCTCAACACGCTAAAAATCTTGGGGTTCATATAGATTCACGTCTCGACTGGGACGTACAGGTCGCAGAGGTAAGCAAAAAAGTGTTCTACTCGTTTCAATCGATCAAACGTCTCCAGAAATTCCTGCCTTTCGAAACTAAAGTTACTCTTGCACAATCCCTCTTACTCCCGATTTTAGACTATGCTGACGTCTGTTACCTTGATGCAAAGGAGGAACACTTAAATAAACTAGAACGCCTGCAAAATCTGGGTATTCGCTTCATTTTTGGTCTGCGTAAATACGACCATGTTTCCGAATTCCGGGCAAGGTTGAGGTGGTTACCTATCCGGCAGCGCCGAAACTTTCATATTGTTTCGCTTCTATTCTCTATTCTACATAATGTAAATTCTCCTCCTTATCTTAAAGAACGCTTTGAGTTTCTTGTTCCAAGGGGCAAAACATGTCGCACTTCCCGGTCACTTCTTCTTCGTACTCCTGTGCATAGTTCTGGTGTATATGACAAATCTTTCACTATTCGTGCAGTGCGTTTATGGAATTCGCTGCCTCATACTGTACGCGATAGCTCCTCATTGAACGTTTTCAAGAGTAGAGTAAAGGAACTATATCTTTCCCAAATTACATAAGCTACTATTATGTATAGTAAATATTGTTATATATCTTATCTACTTGTATGTGCCTATATGTATTTATTTTTATATGTATGTTTATGTATATGTGTGTATGTATGTTTATGTATTTGTGTTTGTATGTATGTATGTATGTATATAGTTATTTATATGATTATAAGGTTTATTATTCCTTTAAAAAAAAAAATTGTGCACTTTTTAACCCCTTCGTTGCGCATTTACTTAAGTAACCCCAAGGTTTGCTGGAAGAAAACTCAATTATGAGTTAAGCTCGCCTTTGTACAGCGTAATATTTGTACTGTTTTTTGTGTTTATATTTCTATTATATTCTGATGTGCAATAAAGAATAAAAAAAAAAAATAAAAAAAAAAGTTAAAATATGTCAACGTTAAATTATGTCGAAATTTAAAATAAGCATGTCAGTTACTTATGACATAAGTGCAGATTTTCTGCATGCAATATTTAGAAGAATGGGAGTTATTAAAGAAGTCAAGATACTAGAACAGGCAACGATATCAAATTTAAGTAGGTGCAACATGTCAAAAGTTAAATAAGTCAAAAATTTAAAATACAAAATGGCAGAAGTTAAAATAAGTCGTAATGTAAAATAAGCCTATCGATTATATCTAGTATCAGTATGACTGAAACAATGTCTCCGAGTCAATGCGCACCGAAACGGCAAGAGCTGTTTTTCAGCAAGTCTTCAGTGGAGTAAAAACTTTCCTTTAATAACCACTCCTTTAATACACGCAAAAATTTAGAACACGGTAATTCCGCCATTCCTTTGGGTAAGGAGTTAAAAATAAGTGGTGCCATGTATACACAGTTTTTCCTGAATAGCTCCAGTTTGGGTGCTGGCATTTTTTTGAAAGGTGAGTTACCTGTCGCTTGCCTATGTTATCGTAGTTTCAAATAGATGGTCATGGAGTTTAACAAATTTAGCAACTTCGTAAATGTATATGCTCGGTACAGTTAGTAGATTTTCTAATTTGAATACTGGTCTACAGGACTCAGACCATTTTAAGTTAAACAGCGTGCGAATACATTTTTCTGAGCTCTGAAAACTCGAAGAAGTTCAGATGAGTTACCCCAGACGACTATCCCGTAACGTATAATGGAACAGACGTAAGAGTGATAATCCAATAAGGCGGTTTGCCTGCTTGTTACGTCTTTGACCCTACGTAAAGCAAAAATAAATTTGTTTATTTTAATGCATAGTTGATCATTATGTTCCTTCCATGTGAAATGTGCGTCCAATGTTATACCTAAGAATTTGGCGCTAGATACCTGTTGAACTAATGTATTGTTATGGCTGATTTTCAAGTTTATTACTTTACTTTTAAAAGTCTTAAATTGGATCAATTTTGTTTTGGATCAATTATTTTACTCGTTTCCAACTGTTTACCTAAATTAGTATGTTTGTCTGTGTATGAAGAATTATTATTTTTCCGTTAGCATCAAGACATGACATGTTACGACAGAAAACAACACGGAACAAAGCGGTCAATAAACTTCTCTTTTGGGATTTGCGTTTTCCTTCCAATCCCGGACCCCAATTCTGTAACAAAATGTATACAAGTGTGCATTACGTATGGCCCTTGGGACTGAGGTTTATTGGACATCTGATTTCATACAGTTTGACTCAACTTAATAGGGGCTGACCTGCTGACCAGGCATTTTTGTGATAACCGTTTAAAATTTTTGATAATTTTTTTTCTTACCACTAAGCTGGCAGACAAGCCCACCTGATGATAAGTAGTCACTGTAGCTTATAAAAGTTTGCAACCCTAAAGGCACTATACTGGCACTGTCCAATTTGTAAAAATGTTTCTAAGACCCCTTTGTAGAACCCCATACTGTTATTATACAGTATTTGGGATAACCGAGTTCATGGCACAATCTAAGCGTGCTCAGAAGAAAGCCCTTATCGAACCTGACCGTGCTCAAATGCTTCAAACGCAAAGTGTGATGATGAATACGCCGTTTGAGGCGAGTGGTGCGTGGCGGTGAGCTAAAAAAATTTATAACATATTTGCGAGGAAACAAGGAAATAAATAAAACGGGGACATTCATAAACTAACAAAAAAACGTTGCAAAAAATAGCCAGAATAAAGCGCGCGGAATTTTACTTGTACACAACGCTTTCTTTTTTTCTTATTTATTATGAGGCAAAGGCACAAAAACAGCCAGTATTAATAATAAAGTAAATTAATATTATTTGTTTTGGTTTCACATTTAATTGTCAAAATTTAACACAATTTATTGTCAAAATTAATTAAATTAAACAATTCAATGTTTAGTTTATTATATTTTATCTCCCAAAGTCAATTTTATTTATAAAATGTTGACCACTTTTCTGGCATAAAAACTCTTTGCTAAGATTTTTAAAAAGTACCGTTCGTTTTAGACGCAATCGTCCGTTTTACTTTACATTACCGGACTAGGCCGTAATGAGATACATTACGTTAGTGAAATTGGTCAAATAAAAGACCCTTTACAAGCAAATGTGTTATAAAAAAATTAAAGTTGTAAAACAAACCACAATCAAAATATTTTGTTCATTTGCAGTCAATTATGTATTATGATCTAAACATTACAAAAGCATTCGACCAATTCCACTAAAATTTCCAATCTCAGATCCATTCGAAATGCTCTGCATTTCAATATTCGAATACAAAGCAAAATGAAAGCCTGCAGTTGTCTGTGAAAAGGTGAAAAAGAACCATGGTAAACAATACCGAACACTGATTACGAGAGAATTGCCGTTTCTCTGCTGTGACGGTATATTGAAGCCAATCACGGCACGTTCTCAGTTATCGAGACTTGTAAATAGAGCTTGAAGCATTGGAGCCAAGGTCAATATTACTCAACAATCAATAAACGATATTTTTTGGTCATAAGAATCCTTGCTAATTAAAAACTCGATAGTTTGTGTGCATGAATGTATGGATGTTTGTTACTCTTACATTCTCTACCGGCTAGGCTGGACGATCTTGACTGAAATTTGGTACTGTAATAGATTTTATAACACATTTGCTCGTAAAGAGTCTCTTATTTGACCCATTTCACTAACGTAATGTATCTCATTACGGCCTAGTCCGGTAATGTAAAGTAAAACGGACGATTGCGTCTAAAACGAACGGTTCCTTTTTAAATCTTAGCAAAGAGTTTTTATGTCAGAAGAGTGGTGAACATTTTATGAATAAAATTAACTTTGGGAGATAAAATATAATAAAATAAACATGTAATTGTTTAATTTAATTAATTTTGACAATAAATTACAACCATTTATGTGAAACCAATACAAACAATATTAATTTACTTTATTAATAATACTGGCTGTTTTTGTGCCTTTGCCTCTTAAGAAATAAGAAAAAAAGAAAGCGTTGTGAACAAGTAAAATTCCGCGCGCTTTATTATCGCTATTTTTTGCTACGTTTTTTTGTTAGTTTATGAATTTCCCCGTTTTATTTATTTCCTTGTTTCCTCGCAAATATGTTATAAAACGTCGTATGACACACGTTCGCTTTGATAATTACAGCCTCTGCTTTCTTGTAGCCCTCGCCTGTATTTATAATTTTACTTATAAGATTTACAGTAGACTAGAGATTAAAGGTATTAATCTTCGTCGATCAAAAATAATCTCCTCAGTCTTTTAATCTCTACACAGCAATAAAATTTTAATATTTTATCAGAATTTCAGTGATCCAGAAAATCATCAAAGAATTTTTAAAATGCCATCTACAATAATTGGACATAGCTCAACACTGATCATAAGAATAAAACGTCGGCCTCTTTGTCAAATACTTTAGGTACATCTCATTTTCCCTATCTTTTCGTATTTCTGAACGGCGAATTTGAAAACCAATATGTCAGGGGCATCGGACCGGAAATTAAAATATTCTGAACATTGAAGACAGGTGACCATTTTTCAGGATAAACTTTATCAGAGCCTTTCAAAGATATTGTAATATTTTATGGACGGTTATTGAGGCGGGAGTGATGGGAGGAGGTCCGGAAATTTTAGCTCCTGTTTGCGTTTTGTGTTAGAAAATTACTTTAAATGAAATACGCTTTGATATTTTTGTTGAAGTGAAATCAAATAAATTCGCACTTTTAAATTGTTTTTATGTAGTATGATCCGGATTCGTATTCTGACCCTAGAAAGTTTAGTTCATAGATAAGTAACTAAATTAACAAGTTTATTTGTTACGATATCGCAGAACGACGAGACGATTTGCCACCATTTGTTGACGAGTTGCCAACCACTAGCTGAATGTGCTACCCCCCAAAATGGGATAACTACGAGGAGACACACTCTGGGTCTGACCCGCTATAGGTAAACCGGCACCGATAGACACCTCTAAGCCCACATCGGGTATTGCCCACTTACCAAATCACCAAACAAGCTAAAAATGACATGTCTGAGAAACCTTTTAGCCACTTCGAATCAACCAAAAGTATCTGTAAATTATAAACAAGCGCTAATGGCAGAAATAGCAGAACGTGAATGGCTTCACGCAGTTCTTCGACCCAAGCTTTTTTGAAACCAGGTCCTCATTTCAATTTCTTCGAAAAAATCATTCCATAATGATTTTGATAATATTTCTATCAATTAAGTGTGTGACATACTTACCTTTAACGATAGGTAAATAAATAAACCCTAAATGATGAACATTACAAATCATAGTTACACCACCAAATGAACGACTACCTCCGTATTCCTGGAAATAGAAATGAACTTCGCTTCATAGGCGTGCGTCACGCAATACAATAATAACCTCACTTTTTGTATGTGAACGGCCGAATAGTTACTTTTTTTTGCAAGATCAAAGAATTATTATTTATACTTTTTATGTGCAAACTTGTTGTGTAGATTGTGGAATAAAATAAGTAATGAATATTTACCAGAGACTTGCATTTCCTTTTCAAACCAAAATAAAACAGATTATTTTTCAATGAAGGGTCAACTATTTATCTCACATATATAATATTCTTATGAAATGGTTTTCATATCGATTTCAAACCGAGATGAAAGGAACAGAGAGCTCTATTACACTGAAAAAAAACAATTTTCTACGATTCCATAGGAAAGCCAGCTCAGTAAAAATATAGATACTTTCAAATACGATTTACGAGCGTTTCCGTGCTTCGGAAGGCACGTTAAGCAGTTGGTCCCGGTTGTCAGTAAAATGACAGTCGTTAAGCCAAGTTGCAGGCCTTATGGGCGGCTTGAAAAATTTCAACTGTAGGTCGTCACAACCTGCGCCCGGGTCGGCAGCGCGTGTGTAGCGCCTCTGGTGTTGCAAACGTCTATAGGCTACGGTTACCAACCTTCCGGTGGGCCGTAAGCTTGTCTGCCACCTAAGTAGTATAAAAAAAAAAAATACAGATATTGACAAGAATAGATGAAACTATTATTATAGTTGTTATGCTTTTGCCTACAAAGTGGCAGTGGAGAATATGTATGACGATTTAATCGTATTCAGTTGAAGTAATATGGTCACACAATAGCTACAAAATGAACTTTAAGAGTAAATAATTACAGCATATTATGGATTAGGCATGCTGAATTGAAAGAGCTATAAAACATCAGTATTTCTAAATACCAAGATTTAAAATTAATCATTAATTTAAAATCTTGATAGGTACGTGTGAGACATTACAAAAATTTAGTCATCAAACGACAAATTACGTCATCAAATCCGACCCACCCAATAATATCGGTTAGAATACCTAACACCAAATTCACAATCAGCCCATCAGTACAAACCACCAGCCCCCGGAACATGAATCTACTTCAGACGCACGCGATACCCACATAACTTACAAGTTATGAGACGTCTGTGACAAGTGTCACGTGATTTATTTCCGGAGCTGCCTGCAGTTAATTAGTGGTAGTGTTAAGAGGTTCTTTTGAAATGTTATTAACAAAGTCGTTGCTCATTTTAAGGTACATTTTGAAAAGAATGTTTCTATTTATTACAAACTTGGTAGATGATAACTGTTGGAATAAACCTTCATGGCAAGTCACTCTGAATATTTAGACCAGAATGCTTTGCAATGATGCCAACCGTAAAGTGCTATTGCGTCCAATTAGTGAAACTATAAAGTTACATATACTATTATACTATAGCACAGTAACTTGCTTAGGACGGTCTTCAATTAGTACAATGAGACACACATACACAATGGTGCCAGTCATGAAGACGCGTCCCCTTTCCTCGAATCGCTTTCAGTGCGTATGTGCAATGTTCTACCATTATGGATAATTATTGTGTATCGACTGAAGGAAAATACATGTGAAGGATTGCACACTACTTGTACTGTAAAAAGAGAGACTTGAGAAAATAGTAGGACGTGCCTTTATGAATGGCACCATAAAGATAGTTCTACAATTATCGATAAGAACTTTTGAAATTTTGGTTCGAATCACAAAATTGTTTACAAATAATCCTCAGTAATAGCAATAGGCATATTCATTGTTACATCTTACGTAGTCCATGAGACTCCAAATCCATGAGAACTACGGGTAAAAGCGCACGTGTGTAATTCACCTATGCCCACCCCTTTGGGAATTTAGGCGCAATTGTATGTATGTTTTAAACAAATGGTTGAACGTAACTGCTTCCTATTTATACCTGCCAGCCCTGTACCTACTTACGCAAGGAAAAATAGACAACCCACAAGTAGTATATTTTAGTAACTCCATATTTTTGGTAGGTATTACATTTATGCCCCGTGTGGAGACGGGTCCCGTATTGCGACGGGTATGAGTACAAAATGTCGTCACTCCAATACATCCCGAGGGTAAGAGTCGACTAAGGGGACACTTTCGCAAAAAGATCCATTGCGTAGAGAAGGAAAACTCGAAATGATATAGGGTTGTCAGTAAAATTTATTCCCATAACTCTTCTATTCTGATAAATGCATTAAAAAATTGTGTGCTTAAGTCAGTTTTCTTTTTTAGAAAATATAAAAGCGACGCTTAAGCGACAAGTCAGGATCCAAAAAAAAATCTTTCGTGAGTATTTCAAATTTCCTTGTCCGTACCTTTGAGTCCTTATTGCTATATGTTATCGTTTACTCCGTTTGGTTGACACGTTGGCGCCCTAGGCACATCTCCGCCGCGAAACCAGAACAGCGGAACCGCTGAATGAATTCCGCTGTGATCAAGTGTGGATTGAACAGCGGAACTGGGCAACGGAACCTGACACGAGTTAGTCGAAGTGGCGCTATAGCAATTTTATCATATTATTTTTATTATCTGGATGACTTAATAAATACTTAAAGGGTCTATTTCCGATGGCTTGAAGTAGTTTTTCCGTGAACTTCACGTCCATTTACTGAAAAAATATTAGTTTCGCGTGGGCGGTTCCAGATCTGTCATAGAGTCGTCATATCAAAATCAAGTTAGCAGTAAGTCGGGTAGTTCTGGTACACGTAACCCTAAATACCTATGCCTACGTTGAAATAATATTAATGCTAGTGCATAGCACTCTCCAAAGGCGGCAAGCGTCCAGATCTCTTGAGTACTGGACCTATTATTCCAGTGTGAAAAACTACTATTACAGACAGCTGAAATTATAATTATTTGCTGACTTCTCTCTATGTATGTCTCTCTGTAATTATTTTATTTAAACTATAAGGAAGACTACCTTTAAAAACAACACTGTACTACTTTGCTGCAGAACATTTAGAATACGAAACCGTTTGTTTTGTAAAGGCGCTGTGTAGTTGTTTATTTATGAAAACACGACCTAATCCGTATTTGCACAGTCCCGGTACAGCAAATATCTACCGTTGCAAAAATGAATTTATAACGTATCGAGGTGCAATGCCTTTTTTTCTGTTGTAGTTTTGGGTTGTTCTTAACTTTGTTATTATTCTCTCAGCGTTGCCACAACGTTTAGAAATTATATAGGATTGGAAGCTGAACCAAAGTAGTTACTAGTACTTCTGCGAAGAGTAGACCTCGCGAGCTACCAGAAACTAAACCAAAAAATTCTGTGAGGCACCTAATATACCTCCTCGTCCGCCTCACAATGATTTTGCGTTTGCTACGCTCACTCAGCTAATAAGAACTGGTACTCTGCCTGAACGGTCACATGGGTTTGGAAGGTGTAACTAAAATGGAGTCTAATTTAAATTGTATGACAAATAGTTTGAAAACTAAATGGCTATGTGAGATTGTAAAATAATTGTTAAGAAAAAGTAGCTGGATTATTTATAACAGTGGATATACCTACATAAATATCACAATAAGTTTGCGTACAATACGCGACCGGGTTGAAAACGCGAACGTTATACAATATAATAGTGAGCTCACCCCATATCTGGCTCGCTTCCAGAACCATTATAAAACTTTCTGCACTACTAAGTAGTTCACTAATATAATATTAAAGTAGGGTGGAATTGTACAGTAACAGAGACGAGCATTGGTTGTTTGAACTTTGCTTAAAATTTGAGTTTGAAGACGAGAGTCGTGTGACGTTCTTTGGACGTTGCTTTTGCGATGTTTGGTGCCAAGAAGTCCTTTAACAAACGCATGAAATTTAGTTAGGTCATGGATGCAAGATGTGTATTATCGTAATTTTTAAATCCCTTTCAAGTGAAACTTTGGCTTTAAATTTCGCACTTTCCCTAGAATGTTCCAAAAACCTCGTTAGGTGGTTCAATAATTTTTATTGTGACCTCGGAAGCAGCTACGATGACCTTATTAAATCGCCGCAGGAAAGTAAGTAAATGCAGCAGTGATAACCAAAGTCTGAAAGAGTCCTGGGACCTTCTTCTGACAGCTTATCCGGGGCTCCCGACTAAAGACTGGTAGGGAACTTGTAGTTTTATTTGGTAAAAGTGACGGATTTGCAAACGAAAAAAAGCATGAGTCTCCATTTGTGCCGTCTATTCATGCTACATTCATACCTGGGTTTACCACTGTTGACCGAAATTCATTTGATCGTTTGACGTGTGACCGAAAAAACATTAGGTAATTCTACTTATGATCGAATGAACAATTGACCAAAAGAGTTTTTATCGAACAAACATTTGGTATTTTTACTACTGATCGAATGAACGTTTGGTCGAAAAACAGTTGACTCAAGAATATTTTAACAAACAAAAGCGAAATAAGTAGAATTCGGTACTGGCACTCACCGGCCGCTGCCGCGGCACGCTCGCTTCGCTCGCTCAGCTCGTGCGTTGTGGTCGCAGTTCTAACCTAACCTAAACCTAGCCATTTTGATACAGCCTCTGTTAAAATATTCTTTTAGTCAACCGTTTTTCGACCAAACGTTCATTCGATCAGTAGTAAAAATATCAAATGTTTGTTCGATGAAAACTTTTTTGGTCAATTGTTCATTCGATCAGTAGCAAAATGGCATAATGTTTTTTCGGTCACACGTCAAATGATCAAATGAATTTCGGTCAACAGTGGTAAACCGTTCATACCTATACTAAAGTGATAAGCTAAAGTCTTTGACACTTGAGAGGTTCAGCTCAGTCAAACACATTCTACGTTAAAGTACTAACATATCTGGTACACGCTGACAAATCTTGAACAGGATTCTGTTTATCCAATTATTGCTTGAGCTTGCTATCTAGTAATCATTGAAAATCAATTAGAACGTTGAGACACAGCTGCAGTTGAATTGCGGAGGATGCTGATTTACTTAGTGTCGCAGTAGGCACTATTATTGTTTCCTTTAATGAATTATAAGTTCCAGAGGATTGCATGTTTCCCATTAATTGTTATGACGCTTTAGCTTAACGGTTCAGATAATACACTACCTTAAACTTCGATCACTGTGGGAGTGCATTTCCATTCCTATTGTATTTTTGTAATACACGAGAATTACAAGATACATAGGGTTTTTGAAACGTTTTTCGCAGAAGAATTATTTATTACTAGCTGATGCCCGCAGCTTCGCCTGCGTGAAATTTTGTTCCTAGACTATAGCATATCTCTGTAGGCACCAAATATCAGCCAGATCCAATCAGTCGTTACAGCGTAAAAGAGTAACAAACATCCACATTCACAAACATTCGCATTTATAATAATACCTAGTTAGATATAGATAGATAGATAGTTTCTGATTAACAAATTCATAATGCATAATATATGAGGCAAGTAAATTTATTTATTAAATACATTTCTTAATTCAATGGCTAAACTACTACTTGACACAACTTCTCTTCTAAGCAATTGACATCGTAACTTAGTTCCTTCTTCAGGTAGTCCCAGCCTACGACGTTTGGATAAACTCAACTACTGTAGGCTTTGTCCTCCTAATCACATCCTTCGCTGAATATCGTCCCATAGCCATTTTACCTTTCCTTTCCAAAGTTCTGGAACGGCTTGTATACAGCCAACTAAGCTCATTCCTAAATATAAACCTGCTCCTCAATCCTTACCGATCTGGTTTTCGTCCGGGACATAGTACGGCCAGTGCGCTGATCAGCGTTACGGATGACATCAGGCTTGGCATGGAAAATGGAAATCTTACTGTACTTTCCTTATTTGATTTTAGCAATGCTTTTAATACAGTAGATTTCCAGATCCTGCTTGGCATACTACGCTCGATTAACATATCTCCAACAGTAATTGACTGGTTTCATAGTTACCTGTTTGGACGGCGTCAGCGTGTACGCATTGAAGAATCACTTTCTTCTTGGTGCAACACGACTGTGGGCGTACCACAGGGTGGCGTTTTATCACCTTTACTTTTCTCTATCTTTATAAACTCTATTTCAAAATCTCTACTGTCATCCTACCACCTTTATGCAGACGATCTACAGATATACATGCAAGCTCCAGCACATGAAATTACCGAAGCCATATCAATTATTAATTCTGACTTAAGGCGGATATGTAGGTGGAGTAAGCAGTATGGACTAAGAGTGAACCCCTCTAAAACTCAAGTGGCTATAATCGGCAGTCCTATTATGGTGTCGCGAATAGATAGGGCACTAGTGTTGTGCTAAATATAAGCGAAACTGTCAAAAATCTGGGGATTTTGATTGATGGCACGCTATCATGGCGTCCCCAACTGCAAGAAGTCAGCCGGAAGTTGTTTGTTTCTGCGGGATCCTTGCGCCGACTAAGCAATTTTCTGCCAAAGGCCACTAAAATTGCACTAGCTCAATCTCTCCTACTTCCTATGCTAGATTATGCAGATATCAGCTATCTCGACATTACTGAAGAGCAATTTGATAAGCTTGAGCGCCTACAAAACTTCTGCAAAAGATTCATGTTTGGCTTACGCAAAAATGATCACATAACTGAATATCGCAATATGCTTGAGTGGCTCCCAATTCGCCTTCGTCGGAATACTCATATTCTTTCTATGCTATACAGTATACTGTTTGATCCACGTTCCCCGACTTATCTTAAAGAACGATTTATGTTCCTCAATGACACACATTCAAGATTCTTGAGGTCGTCGGAATCATTGGAACTAGCAGTACCTACCCACTCGACCAGTTTTGGTTTAGTCCGTTAATCCACCCATGAAAATCCACCCCTTGGGTGGATTTCCGGAATGATATATTTTATTAATCAAAATAGTCCGATAATCCACCCATGAAAATCCACCCAAGGGGTGGATTTCCGGAATTATATCTTGTTAATCCAATTAGTCCGTTAATCCACACATGAAATGGGTGGATTTCGAAGATGGACAAAACACATCGAGATCAACAAAACAAATGAATCGAAAAAAAAAACATGAAGATCGTCCAAACAAATGCAGGTTAGATAAACAAATGACGATCGAGAAAACAAATGAAGATCGGCAAACCAAATGATGGTCGGATAAACAAATGAAGATTGACAAAACAAATGAAGATCGACAAAACAAATGACAGTCGGATAAACAAATCAAGATCGACAAAATAAATGACTGTCGAATAAACAAATGACGATCGAAAAAACAAATGAAGATCGACAAAACAAATGATGATCGGATAAACAAATGAAGATTGACAAAACAAATGATGGTCGGATAATAAAATGAAGATTGACAAAACAATTGAAGATCGACAAAACAAATGATGGTCGGATAAACAAATGAATATTGACAAAACAAATGAAGATCGACAAAACAAATGACGGTCAGATAAACAAATGACGATCGAAAAACAAATGAAGATCATCATAATAAATGATGATCGAAAAACAAATGAAAACCGATAAAAAATTTGCAACTTAATAAAACAAAAGACCTAAGTATGAGCTTTGAGATTTGGGTTTTGAGTTCTGAGTTCTGACTTTTGAGCTTTCAGTCTTGTTGATTTTTGAGGGTCAAAAATTACTTGCAGCCATTTTTTGTAATCTAGATACGTGTGCCATTCAAAAAAATAGGTGCAAGCAAATCTCGACCTTAATGACACTTCTCTAAAAATGTTCTTTTAGGCGTTAACAGACATCACTGATCATGACTATGTAAAAAATAAATAAATATTATGCATGTTCATAAGATCGAGAATTGCTGGCACCTATTTTTTTCGATGGCAAACGCAGCTAGATTATTTGCCGATCTTCATTTGTTTTCCGATCATCATTTGTTTATTTGACCGTCATTTGTTTTGACGATCTTTATTTGTTTTGCCGATCTTCATTGGTTTTTTCGATCGTCATTTTTTTATCCAACTGTCATTTGTTTTGCCGATCTTCATTTGTTTTCCGATCGTCATTTGTTTATTTGACCGTCATTTGTTTTGACGATCTTCATTTTTTTCGCCGATCTTCATTGGTTTTTTCGATCGTCATTTTTTATCCAACCGTCATTTGTTTTGACGATCTTCATTTGTTTTCCGATCGTCATTTGTTTATTTGACCGCCATTTGTTTTGACGATCTTCATTTGTTTTGCCGATCTTCATTGGTTTTTTCGATCGTCATTTTTTTGTCCAACCGTCATGTGTTTTGACGACCTTCATTTATTTTGCCGATCTTCATTTGTTTTTTCGATCGTCATTTGTTTATTCGATCGTCATTTGTTTCGACGATTTTCATTTGTTCTGCCGATCTTCATTTGTTTTTTCGACCGTCATTTGTTTAGACAATCTTCATTTGTTTTGCCGATCTTCATTTGTTTTTTCGATCTTCTTTTGTTTTTTTTTTATCTTTTTTATTTATCATGAATAGATCCGGAAATCCACCCCTTGGGTGGAATTCCGGACATATCATAACATGTAATTCCGGTTATCCACCCCATTGGGTGGATTTTTTGGGGTGGATTAACGGAATAATCCCCTTTAGTGACAAATCATTCACCATACAGGCAGTGCGGCTATGGAATGCATTACCTATACCGATTAGACGTGCTCAGTCTCTGGATGTCTTTAAGCGAATGGTGAAGCAACATTATTTGACACGATAGTTAGTATGAGTAAGTACTCTAAATTGTTGCGATGTCAAATAATTAATGTCTTCACGTTGAAGTTATTGTTTATTATATATCTATATGTATATGTCTATTACTTTTATAAATGTATGTCTTAAAGTATCTGTATATACACTCGAGAGCAATGAATCCGGGTCACTTAAGGAATCCTAAAAATCTCGGAAACTAAAAATGCTAGGTTAATGCAATAAATTGTATTTAATAGACAATGTAATACTCCTTAAATGAAGGTATTAAAACTTCTTAGTTATTGTAAAGTTATATCATAAAAAAATCAAATTTGAAAAAGGGCCACTTTCGAAGATGGAACTACGAAATTACAGCATTTGGTGTTGCTTTTGTTTGTAATCTGTCATTTATGTGGGTACATAAACCATGTTGATAGTGCTCTATATTCATTAATCAAGCTGAAATTATGTCGCTTACGCCTGAAGAATGCACCAGAATACTTACAATGCTGGAAACCGGCCGGAGTCAGCGCGATACAGCCAGGACTGTCGGTGTGTCGCTGTCAACAGTACAAAGAGTTCTCCGACGTTACGAAGAAACTGGTTCTAACCTACGCAGACCAGGAACGGGCAGAACCAGGTGTACCACAGCACGAGAAGACCGATACTTGGTGAACACCATGCTTCGAAATCGCTTTCTCACAGGAACTGAACTCACCAATCAGTTTCGACGCCTCGGAGGAAGTAACCCAAGTGCATGGACAGTAAGACGTCGGCTTGCTGAATCTAACTTAAAACCCCTTAGACCTGCAAACGGCCCTAAACTGGAGCGTGGGCATCGTATTTCGAGACTAAGGTATGCCCAGAGCCACGTAAATTGGAGTATTGAAGATTGGTCAAAAGTTATGTTCTCCGACGAATCAAAATTTATGCTCTACAAGCACGATGGAAGACACAGAGTGTATCGAAAACCAGGGGAAAGATTCAAGCAAGCATGCATCGAAGAAAAAGTAGCCTACGGTGGTGGGTCTGTACTTGTGTGGGCCGGAATTTCTTCTGAAAGTCGCACAGAGCTGGTGATCATAGAAAACGGCTCTTTAACTAGCGTAAGATATGTGGAAGAAATCCTCAATGATCACGTTGGTCCATTTATGGTCAATTTAGGTGAGGATGCTATATTTATGCATGACAATGCCCGACCTCATACAGGTAGGATTGTGAATGACTACCTTCAAGAGATGAACATTACTCGTATGGAGTGGCCAGCGCGCAGCCCGGATATCAACCCGATCGAGCATGCTTGGGACGAGCTAGGCAGATGCGTAAAACAACGAAACCCTCCCCCAATCACGCTTCGTGAGCTCAAAATTGCTCTCACAGAGGAATGGGAGAATATTCCCCAAAATCGTATAAGGAACTTGGTGTACAGCATGCCAAACCGCGTAAACGCAGTAATGGAAGCACGAGGAGGCAATACGAAGTATTAAAATTCAAGAAAATCGTAATAAAGTTCAAAAATTTCATGTTTCCTATTTTTGTTTTAAGGAGAGATCGGCAGTTTTTTCTTTATGTAATTTTGTGTTAATAAAATGTATGGTGACTCATATTTTTTTTACTTTCATTTAAGGAGTATTACATTGTCTATTAAATACAATTTATTGCATTAACCTATCATTTTTAGTTTCCGAGATTTTTAACATTCTTTAAGTGACCCGGATTCATTGCTCTCGAGTGTATATGTATGTAGCTATGTATGTATGTAGTTAGGTATATGTGTATATGTATATATATATATTTATATATATTACGTAGGTATGTATGTATGTAGTTGTCTTATAAATATGCTTTATCTCTACACCTAAACTACCCATTTATATTATAACATAAATCTTTTTCTGTCCATCCTAAGGTTGTCTGGAAGAAATTGCTTTTTAGCGATAAGACCGCCCTTTGTACGATATTTATTTATTATTTATTATACACTTTATTGTACACCATGTAAATATAAACAGAGCACATAGATTCCTTACAAGAGTAGGTACAATGGGCGGCCTTATCACTAAAAGCGATTTCTACCAGGCAACCTTTGGATGGAGAAAGTTGGTTATTGTCTGTTTAAATTTTGTAAATAGTTTTTAACGAGGTGTACAAATAAAGTTTTATTCTATTCTATTCTATTCTAATACAGATGGTCCAATCAAGACCTGGTAACGTAATTACAATGTAAATTTCATCAGCTGAGCGTTCATGTTCATTGTAATGGCTCTTTTCAGTCCTGTCCAATAAAATAGTCTTCGTAGAGGCCATTCCCGTATTTTACAAAGACATAGTGAGTCTGTTTCCTGACAGAATGTAGTCAGCTCTATATGTAGAATAAAGTTCATGCCTTCCATGATCAGTCTGCTTTTATAGTCTGATTTTATTGACCAGTGGAGACTACCTGAAGCGTGGTCTTTCATTTTTTCTGGCTAGCCATCTTAGAATTTTCTTCTTCTTTTCTCAAATGTATTTTTGTCACACAAAATTTGAATAAATTACCAATTATACTTCCGTATATCATATTTGGTTAATATTATACCAAAATAGCGCTTTTTATTTAACTTTATGACTTTGTAGTAAAATCATCACTTTGAAGTCTGAAGTAAAACCATAACATAAATGACAACGCTTTCACAAATTATGTGTCAAAACAAAAAGTAATTTAAGTATAAAATAAGAGTATTTAAGGAGTATTGATATCAACTCCGGAGAAAATCAGCCCCAAAATAATTTACATTCCCTTTTTAGCTCGTTATAGTATAAAATTCAATAAAATACGAAACACGTCTTCCATCAATTATGGTAATAATGCTATATGTTAAATTTTAAATAGATCGGACCAAGGAATCACGTTGTCCCATACAAACTTTACCCTCCTTTTTTATACCTTTGGAGGTGGAATTTGCAAAAATGTTAAGGCCGCGTGGGTCAGATTTTGAGTTTTTTGAAACAATCCTAGTCAAAAAGTAAAGGGTTTTTAAATCTGAAAAATATATATATAATAGTTAAGGATATAAGCTAAACATATTCCGAGCCCGTTACACGATCCAATAAATTTCACTAGATAGAAAAAAATCCCAAAGTTGACTCTCTCAGAAAAGTTTTTTCAAAACTGTGGCTAAACTATTAACATTTTATATTTTTTTTTGCACTCAATTAAAGGTATTAAGTTTTTATACACATTTTCCGAGCGTTTTTCTATAAACAACTATTTACATAGTTATCATGTACGAATATCTACCAAACGCAATAGAATTGCGCCACTGACGGCCGATCAGTCTCGCCCTGGCGCTTGTGGAGGCAGGACCTGTGTCAGTTTTTTTCGCAACTATTTCGTAATTATTATGCCAAATTACGTTGAAATCGCGCCACAGGTTAAAAAAATATCAGTAATGGGCGAAATGTAATTAGATTAACCGTTACAAATACATACGCGACTCATGGTAAAAATGTGGTGATCTTTTACTTTTTAAGTGTTTTCACGACATGGTAACCAGCTACCTAATGCATTAAAATGTCTACGAATTACATGATAATTTCGCA
The DNA here is from genome assembly GCA_933228765.1 of Miltochrista miniata. Lineage (NCBI taxonomy): Eukaryota > Metazoa > Arthropoda > Insecta > Lepidoptera > Erebidae > Miltochrista > Miltochrista miniata. The sequence continues at coordinate 4,092,930 of OW121749.1, read as the reverse complement.
ATCCAACATGGCAGCCACGCCGTAATCACAAAATTTCATGATGGGTATCGTTTAAGGGGTTTTTTGGTATGCTGAGTACGAAGTACGTGATAATTTTGCAATCCAATATGGCCGCCGCGCCCTAATCACAAAATTGCATGATGGGTATCGTTTAAGGGGTTTGTTCGTATGCTGAGTACGAATCACGTGATAATTTTGCAATCGAATATAGCCGCCGCGCCGTAATCACAAAATTTCATGATGGGTATCGTTTAAGGGGTTTTTTGGTATACTGAGTACGAATCGCGTACTAATTTTGCAATACAAGATGGCCGCCGCGCCGTAATCACAAAATTTCATGATGGGTATCGTTTAAGGGGTTTTTTGGTATGCTGAGTACGAATCACGTGATAATTTTGCAATCCAATATGGCCGCCGTGCCATAATCACAAAATTTTATGATGTGTATCGTTTAAGGGTTTTTTTGGTATGCTGAGTACGAATCACGTGATAATTTTGCAATCCAATATGCTCGCCGCGCTGTAATCACAAAATTTCATGATGGGTATCGTTTATAGGGTTTTATGGTATGCTGAATACGAATCACGTACTAATTTTGCAATCCAAAAAGGCCACCGCGCCATAATCACAAAATTTCATGATGGGTATCGTTTAAGGGGTTTTTTGGTATGCTGAGTACGAATCACGTGATAATTTTGCAATCCAATATGCCCGACGCGCCGTAATCACAAAATTTTATGATTGGTATCGTAAATGGTACTATCGTAAGTATGGTAGTATCGTAAATCATACGTAGCAGACTGCAGTGTAAAAGAGATAGAAACACATGTTGCATTCTTCGTTCTAACATTTGTGTGTGGTTGGATTGCATGGAACGACAGACTAAAAAAAATTGTTCGGTTTACTGTGAGTTAGTTAACCGCGTGCCAATTTGCAACTGTGCAAGACGTGGTCAGAGTTAAGAAGTTATTAATTTAACTCAGGGCTTACTAACTCTATATTTATATATTTAACTCGACTCTCCGCGCAAGTAGGCCTAAATAGCTTAGGCGGCCAAATTGAATTCCAAAATGATCATGTTATTCGTACTCAGCATTCCAAAAAAATCTTTAAACGATATGCATTACGAAATTATCACATAATTTCGTAACGGCGCGGTGGCCATTTTGGATTGCAAAATTATCATGTGATTCGTCCTCAGCATACCAAAAAACCCCTTAAACGATAACCATCATGGATTTTTGCGATTACGGCGCGGCGGCCATATTGCATTTCAAAATTATCACAGGATTCATACTCAGCATACCAATACACCCCTTAAACGATACCCATCATGATATTTTGTGATTACGGCGCGGCGGCCATATTGTATTGCAAAATTATCACGTAATTCGTATTCAGCATACCAAAAACCCTTTAAACGATACCCATAATGAAATTTTGTGATTACACCGAGGCGGCCATTTTGGATTGCAAAATTATTACGTGATTCGTACTCAGCATACCAAGAAACACTTGAAACGATACCCATCATGAAATTTTGTGATCACACCGCGGTGGCCATATTGGATTGCAAAATTATCATGTGATTCATACTTAGTATACCAAGAATTCCCTTAAACTATACCCATCATGAAATTGTGTGATTACGGCGCGGTGGCCATATTGGATTGCAAAATTAGTACGTAATTCGTACTCAGCATACCAAAAAACTCTTTAAACGATTCCCATCATGAATTTTTGTGATTACACCGCGGCCGCCATTTTGGATTGCAAAATTATCACGTGATTCGTACTCAGCATACCAAGAAACCCCTTAAACGATACCTATCATGAAATTTTGTGATTACGGCGCGGCGCCCATATTGGATTGCAAAATTATCACGTGATTCGTACTCAGCATACCAAGAAACCCCTTAAACGATACCCATCATGACATTTTGTGATTACGGCGCGGCGTCCATATTGGATTGCAAAATTAGTACGTGATTCGTACTCAGCATACCAAAAAACCCTTTAAACGACACCCATCATGAAATTTTGTGATTACACCGCGGCGGCCATTTTGGATTGCACAATGATCCCGTGATTCATACTTAGCATACCAACTTTAGAAAACTTTAGAAATTTTTATGACCAGCTATTACGTAATTTGCATTTTTTACGCAACTGTAGCAAACGTACGCAACGGAAACTCTCAAAAGAAATGAAATATCCTAGTTGTCGAAAAATGTTTCGTTGCTGCTAAGCTCTTATTCGCCTTAGCGTGATGTTATATATTTTGGTATTTTTCAAAAATTGACATTCTTTTAAAAAACTCTTGAAATTCAACTAGCAGTCTCTTAGACTCTAGAGTTAGAACAACTAAACAAACAAACAAACTCTTTAGCTTAAAAATAATAGTATAATATACATAATTTATTTACGATTAACTCTTTTATTTTTATTTACGAAACTAATAAATCACTACACTTAAAAAAGTTAGATGCATTTACTACGTCAAACAAAGTTAGCATGCTGTTTCTTTCTACTATACTGTATACCAACGATACTCAAACTTTTTTTTTATGTGGGCCACAAACACGTTTCAGCCATGGGGTTGCGGGCCACAAGCCGGAGGGGGGGGGGGATTATTTAGGTATTCATTAAAATTTCATTTTTTTACGATTAATTAACTTTTATTAGTAATAAAAGAAAAAAAATACAAAGTTGTTTCATAATGTTTTTAGTGCGATTTTTGATATTGTGAACACATTTTTAAAACTTTATCAAGATCTGGCTTATCGCTACCTGCTATTGTTAGAAAATCATCGAGATGAGAATCTGATAGTTTATTTCTGTCACGTTTTTCGTGTACTTCATTGTTGAATAAGACGATTAACACACGTGTGTAGAACCAAAGAACTTTAGTTTTTATGATTAGAAGACAATCCAGATATTATTTTATTTATGGTAGTTTTATAATTTGTTATCGTGCAATCACAGATTACTATAATATGCTGCGTTCCGATTTACGCCAAAATCATTCGGTGCCCATGTTTTGATGAGTAAGAAATTATGGGCCAAAAATAAAGGCCCGGCGCCGGCTGGCCAACAATAAAGGCTCGGCGGGCCAAATGTGGCCCGCGGGCCACCGTTTGAGTATAGCGGCTGTATACTGTGGCATGAGAGTTGACTGCCGCTGCCGGCGCGCGGTGTGTCTTGCGTCCGGGGCGAGGGGAGCGCCAAATGCCTACTTGTGCGCAATAACCGCCCCTTAAAATTACTTTTTTTATATTGTAACAAACAACGCTCATGCTTAGTTTCATCATCGTACCGTTAACCGTTTAAGCAATAATTGATAATAACTTTGGGTCTAGGGATCGAACCGCAAAATGAAGTTTGGTTTGAATTCTATATACTTTTCCGGGATAAAAAGTACCCAGTGTGGTGCCCAGGCTATTAAAGAATAATTATACTAAGTTTCATTGTAATCGAACCGGTAGTTTTTGTGTGATGCCTGAACAAACAGACAGACAGACAGACAGACAAATTTTTTTTTAATCACATTTTTGGGTTCGGTGTCGGTCTAGTAACACCCCCTGCTATTTATTTTTTTGATATTTTGAATGTACAGAATTTTCACTTCTACAGATTTATTATAAGTATAGATAAGACCCATATTTATTCGCGAAAACTTGTTTACCGATTTCTTAGTCGTAAATATAAACCTTTGCGTAAGTAAGTGATATTTATTTTGATATAAACATTACATTATTAATAGTCTTCTATTATCAATACTGTAACGTAAATTAGCTCTTTAGGAAATCAAAGAATTGAACTAAACAATATCAACGCTTGATAAACTTTATATAGAAACACGTTTTTCCGTTAGTACGAGGGTATCTCGGCGATTCGTTTGTTCAAGAAATTGAGTCAATGAACATCGCAAATCTCGTTTACAGTAAACATAATCCTTATATCTGAGCAGATAGAGTTATGTTTCGTATATATCGGCAGTTCTTGTTCGACACTCATACTCCATGGCGCGGCGCCCAATAGGCTGGGTTACAACGTACACACGAAAGGTGCGACCCTTTGTTGCCCGTGGCACTACCGCTTGGCACTACCAGTAGTGTCACGGGAAATTTTACTTTCCCGTGGCACTACCGTTCCTATTGGCTGATTAAATCCATATAGTATAATTTCCCATGGCACTACCAATTACCAATGGCACTACTAAACACCAAACATATTAAATCAAGAGCGAACATGTTCTCACATGGTCCAATCCATGATGACAATCGGTAAAACAAATGAAGATCGGCAAAACAAATGAAGATCAGTGAAACAGATGAAGATCGGCAAAACAAATGAAGGTCGATAAAACAAATGAAGATCGATAAAACAAATGAAGATCAGTGTGAAACAAATGAAGATCGGCAAAACAAATGAAGGTCGATAAAACAAATGAAGATCGATAAAACAAATGAAGATCAGTGAAACAAATGAAGATCGGCAATGTCCGTGAATATTATATTATAAATAAATATATTCCAGTTAAGGCGCTCCGTCACTGGGAGCATTCGAGCGTAATGTAACGTTACGAGTCGAGAATTACAGCAGTGAGGGAGGTGAACCGAGCATTGCAATGCGCACCTTGTAATGATACAAGACGAGGTTACATCAGTGAGGGAGGAGAACCGAGCGTTACAATGCGCGCCTTGTAATGATACAATGTGTAACGTTTTGATACAACTCGTAACATCAATGCGCTTTGCGCACCTTGTAATGATACAATGTGTAATGTTTTGATACAACTTGTAACATCAATGCGCTTTTTTGTTGCGGCTGGCCGGCCGCACACTGGTCCGGATTTTAAAATAGGTGGACATACGATCTAAGATGTCAAATGCTTTTGGGAAAAAAATAGTAGTACGAGTACGAATTTCAGGTTAATATTGCAATCCAATATGGCCGCCGCGCCACCGTTGTAAAATTTCATGTTGGATATCGTTTATGGGGTTTTTTGGTATGCTGAATAAGAAGCACATGATAATTTTGCAATCCAATATGGCAGCCGCGCCGAAATCACAAAATTTCATGATCGGTATCGTTTAAAGGGGTTTTTGGTATGCTGAGTAAGAATCACATGATAATTTTGCAATGGTTATATATTAAAATACCAGAAATCAAAATGCCTTTACTTAAAATGCATTAGACCAAAATACCCGAATTCAAAATACCTTAACATTCAAAATACCTTATTTCAGTACACCTTACCGTATAATGTCTAAATTTAAAATACAAATAATTATAATATCAGAATTCAAAATACAAATTTTCAAATGTCCTTAATTTAAAATACCGAAAATAGAATACAATGTGGCACTGTCACTCACACGTTTTGTTATTTAGCTTTAACTTATTTATCCCCCCCCCCCCCCCCCCCCCCCACCTAAGTGAAGTCGCAGTTGTAGCCCTAGGTCTGTTGGTCCTTGGGTATCCTTCTGAGGGCTTACCCGGGGCACCTAACTGTAGGCTGTTATGTAGGATACGTGTGGTTTTTAGTCGGTAGGAGTCTGGCATAGTATCCATGTAGGATTTACCTCATGTTAAAACACTTTGATTCAGAGTAACAAAAGTACTACAGTGGGCTAACGAAAAATCAAAAAAAAAAATCACGAAGGCTAAGGCGGGAGCTCCGCTTCGCTTCGCTCCCGCCTTAGTCTTCTAACCTAACCTATCCGAGTCGGGATACTCTGAGTCGGGGTGTTAACCATTCACAGATATATAGCATCCATGTAGGATTTAAATCATGTTAAAAAAAAGGTATTTTGTGTTTGAACATTTTAGGATAAGGTATTTGATAAATTTATATTTTGGGTTTCGGTTATTCGACCGTAAGGCATTTTAAATTATTTATATTATAAATATTTGCCTTTTGAATATTGATATTTCGATTTCGGGTATTTTGGGCTACGATATTTTGAGTTAAGGCATTATAATTTCTGGTATTGTGACGGTATACCTTTGCAATCCAATATGGCAGCCGCGCCGAAATCACAAAATTTCATGATCGGTATCGTTTAAGGGGGTTTTTGGTATGTTGAGTACGAATCACATGATAATTTTGCAATCCGATCGTAGGCTGAGTACCATTTTAATGTAATAGGCCTTAATTTTACAATAAAGACCTTTTGCCATAGTATTTTCGCATCGCTAGTTTAGAAAGCATAAACTTAATAAGCAAATCATTAAAATATGCATGGAAACATGGAAACTTGATTTTATTATAAGACATCATAACTTTTGTTTAATTTCGTTTTCGATATTATATATATTCAATATTTGTTATTTATTTCTTTTTGCATTTTTAATATAACTAGCTATATTATTTCTTTTTTTTTTGATTTGCTTAACTGATTTTTTTGTTTTACGTGAGGGGAAAATCGTCATGGATGCTATGCCGGACTCCTGCCGACTAAAAAACCTCATGTGCCCTGCCTAACAGCTTACGGTTGGGAGTCCCGGGTAAGCCCTCGGAAGAATACCCCAGGAGTCCCAACAGACCTTATGGCTACGTGAGGGAAAATTCTCATGGATGTTATGCCGGACTCCTACCGACTAAAAAACCTCACGTAACGCCCAACAGCCTATGGTTGAGAGCCCCGGGTAAGCCCTCGGAAGGATGTCCCAGGACACAGACCTTATGGCTACTACTGCGGCCTCACGTAGAACTGATCTTCATTTGTATAAACGACCTTCATTTGTTTTTACCAGTATTCATTTGTTTTTACGATGTTCATTTGTTTTAGCGACCTTTATTTGATTTTACCAATATTCATTTGTTTTTACGATGTTTATTTGTTTTAACGACCTTCATTTGTTTTAACCGATATTCATTTGTTGTAGCGATGTTCATTTGTTTTTACGATGTTTATTTGTTTAAGCGATCTTCATTTGTCTTGGCGATCCTCATTTGTTTTGGCGATCTTCATTTGTTTTAGTAATCCATTTGCTAGTAGTGCCACGGGAAATATTATTTCCCGTGGCACTACTGGCAAATGGTAGTGTCAACGTAAATGTACAATTACCCGTAGCACTACCAGTAGTGCCACGGGAAAGTAAAATTTCCCGTGACACTACTGGTAGTGCCAAGCGGTAGTGCCACGGGCAACAAAGGGATGCGACAACGGCTGGCACTGTAGTATGCAAACAGCAAAAAAATAAAAAAATACCAGATATGAGAGAGTCTGACTCGTCCACCGTAGGTTCTGTACCCATTTTTTTACGTGCAAGTTATCAGGAATAATGTTTCGCAGTTTCGAGTGTCCAATCCCAGTAGTTCCATTGCGTAGTTCCGTCATGGAACTAGACAATGAAACTACTGGGATATGGCGGCTTTGAACCTTTTTATCTATCTACCTTCAAGCCAAATCCCTTGCGAGGTAAGCAGATAGAACCGAGCGTCACACGGCACGGTCCATACACACCTCACTTGCTTCTTCAATTTTCATTTTTCTTTTCATGCATGCACATCGGTTCCTTCGGCTCTTGTTCAAAACTAAATCTGTGAGAGAATAATAAATAATTATAAATCTACTTAGACGTCAGGTTTGCATACCCTCAAGCTTTCGAACTTGACTTTCAGATTATGATTGCTCGTATCGGTAAATTGTTCTTTTCGTCATTTCCTTTTTTTGCATTGCGTATTCCCCTTTTCCAGATGAGTTGGTGCTTTGGGTAGTCGAATCACTGCCAGGACTTGATTTCGCACCCTATGCTCCAAGGCAAGTTTCCACCGCGGGCTGAGCTTGCTGTTTTGAGTTAAACAGATTACCTAATGGGCCCGTTCAGCTCACGATAAAAGGCAGCCTTAACCTTTTACGTTGCAAGATCGCCATTTACATTATTTTTGTAGTCAATCGCAAGAAAATGATCATTATTTGAAAAATCCTGAAAAAATGACAAAAACCGGTACGTTTCAAAATTGTATCATGGTGTACAAATGTCCAAAAAAGGCATTTTAAATATGCTTAAGACCAGTAGAATCGCCGTGGACTAGCGGCCGGTACCTTGTACAAGATCTTTGTTGGGGATAATATTGGCCGTACGTACCACAGCCGGGCAGGCCACGTTGAAGGGTTTGGTTTCATTTCAGGGTTTCTTTCTCTACACAATGGGTTACTTTACGAAAGTGTTATCATAAACGCCATTTAAGACCCCCACGGGACGAATTGGAGTGGAATATCAATCTCTCGCAATTACCCTGCCGCAAGGTCTTTTTAACGTTAATGCGATAACTTCACCACATTTTATTGATAGTTTTTCACCGTTATTGGTATGCTAACTTTTTTTTATCAGTTTATTTAGTACAGATCTATGAAGGGATATTCGTGTTAAAAAGAATCATTCGGGCTAGATTTAGCTAATGTTCGGATGCCAATAAGTCGTGTAAACGACAAATATCCACAAAGGTTCCAACCGTGCGTTGGTCTAACGTTACACTGAATGGTGTCGCAATAATGGTACTCGATTGAATGAAATTGCTCGGCATCCGTTAGCACTGTAATACCGCAACAATTTATCGGCGACTCCATAGCACTTTTATTCGTTCAAATTTTCTACTTGGATAGTTTAGAAACGATTGATTTTGACAGGTTTCCGTTCCATTAAACGAAATCAAATGCCTATAATTTGTGGTAGGTACTGTTGTGATTTTGCTAAAACCATTCAGTTTTAAGTAGTAATAAGTTATTTTTGTGATGTCAACACCGCCTCATAGCAGAATGATTAGCCTGTACATAAAACATTTATAGATTATTCGAAAATAATGGGTAGTTGATTGGACTTAAATGTTCAGTATGAGGTGGGATTTGTTGAGAGGCGATAAAAAGTGAATATTCTGGAAAAAGAGGACATTCTGTTTCCAGATCGAGTTCAGTAAAGTGCTAATTAGTTAAAGTAGAATATATGTATTAATTAATTAATTAATAGTTAGCAGTTGTGCAAGTATTAGATAAATTGTGAAAATAAAAATGTAACGAATCTACAATCATTGGATTGTTATTTATTTTATCATACCATCAAGTGGAAATATAGGAGTAGTATCTATTATACGAAGAGCAGAAGAATAAATGGATATGTAAAGAATCATTGGAGTATTATTTTTCATCAAGTCAGAAGTGGTAACCTGCGAGCCAAGCCGTGACAAGTTAAAACTGTAAGTATAAGTTTATTCGAATTCTAATCATGGTTCGTGATTATTCCTATTAGCGTGTATTATATTCGTAGCAACTTCTACTGTAGTCAAGAAGGTATTTGACTTTAACGAATTGCTGCAAACTGGGGTTACATAACTCTATTGGCTGCGGTGTCCATTTAACTACGTTTTTATTTAACTCCGGTAAGGGTTTTAGGAAATATTCTCTACCGGAACGGTGAATACATTTGTTTTAGATCGAACACAGAAATGTGACAAAAAGGTCCTTATCGTTTTATTGTAGTTGCTTAGAGCTATATTTTTATTGTGGTAATACCCGCCATTATGCCCATATGTACCTACCTATTAGTTACCTTGAAACAAAAGTAGGTACATATTTAAGTTACATAGCCACTTCTCAAGGGCTAGGACTTCATTTTAATTCGTAGATCCTCAGTTAATAAGACGTCCTATTAGAAATTTTGGACATAATTACAGTTAGTTATTTTGATTTATTTTGTGAATACCCTCTACCGGTACGGTAAAATTTATTTTTACATAGGTCAAATAAATTGGACCAAATACGATAGGTACGCACCGTTCTTATTGCAGTTACAAAGATCAATTTTATTATGTGTAATGTATATTTTGTGTTAAGACCGACTAGACTTGCAGTCTTTGCTATTTATTTTTAAAAGTATGTGGTTAAGATACTTAACGACTTCTCAAGGGCAAAGACTGTATTTAGTGCGTGGATCTCCAATCAACGAGACGTACTATGACAAATTTAGACATTATTTTATTAATTTAAGTATGAATGCTGCTGTGCAACCCTGAGCGTTGCAAGTGATTATCCAACCATGCAGGTATTATGTGTGTTAGTCCCATAGCCGTGCAAGGTGTGTTATTTGCAGCCATTCAGGTGAGCTGTAAGGTGAAACGATGCAGGTTGTAGCATTTATTTTCTATAGATGCAGTATTTAGGATGTGAAAGCAGCCTTATCGAGTTATCTTTTTTTAATCGGTTGTCAGTGGTGACATTTCTGCTGTCAGAATGACAGGACGTCATAAGTTCGGTGACGAAGCGTTTCGCATTTAAAGGAACGGGTTTTGGTTAAGATTTTTCGTGAAAGACAAGACTTTTGACCGAGACCTGCTTTGGGGTAGTTGGAGGTCCTTTGGCTTTTGCTCTGAGACTGTGCCGCGAATCAGTTTTTCGCTCAAGCGCGATTATTTGTTACCTCGCGTGGCCTAACGGGCTGTGATTGGGTTGCTGCATTGCATCTTGCTACATTTTACCCAGAAAACTGGTGAGTCACTTTTTCTTTTGCAAAGCGGGTCGATTGTCGTCTGTCGCGCAGCCAAGATCTTAATTTGTCGTTTCTTTCATGACAGGGTTTTTTACTACGGGGCTAGTTGCCGGATGAGATATTTGGTGCCGCACCTATAAGTTAGTGGGCTGCACGTGGTACGACAACGTGGAAGTGCGGACTACACGAGCTTCTCATGTGAGAGGTATCTGCCGTCATCACCTGGCAGTAACAACAGGCAGTCACTCTCACTCAGCTCACTCTGCAGGCCAGTAAATCCACTACTTATGTGTAGCTTAGTAGCATAAGTACCTAAGCACTGACTATACTTCTGTGTACCTGTGATATTTGTGTCTATCAGTGAATAAGCTCTCTGTGTGTCTCTGTGTATCTCTGTGTTATATAAATATATGTGTGTACACCCTACCTGACTGTTTTCGTCAGAGCCCTGGCCTACCCTTGCACGCACACTGGAATCTCTGTAGTAAGGCGCCCTGGGAAAGAGTTCTCTGCATAGCTACCTCGCGCTAGTTGGTGAGTAACACAGAACATCTTTGGGTTACAAATTTGGCGCCCAACGTGGGGCAAATCTCTGGGTCTACTCTGCGGTAGTCTCAGTCTGGTGTGTGTGCATAGGTGGTTATCTCTGGCGAAACCATCCTGTAATATCGTCCGAGACGCTCCAGGACGTTAATTGGTGGTGCTAACAGCTAAGCACAAAATTATCCCTTTCGTCTTCTTCCAGCTACCTACATCTTTGGCTGGAAAAGACACTAAATTCTAAATTCAAAAATTTAAAATAGCTGTGATTTTGGAAAAACTTTTTGATTTTATTTGGCATACCCACTTTTTTTTCTTATTGTGTTTTATGTTCCTTTTTTTTTATGGTGCACACATGTATTTATCATTAGTGTATTATTGTATATTATTCTATAGCTTTACCTTGTAGGGTAAACTTGGTAAACTTCTCACTGTGTAAACTTTGTGAATTTCTCTGTGTAACTTAAAACTTTTTTTATAAGGTGTGTACATACCTTGTAATTTTGAATGTTAACCTGAACAGTGTTATCAGAAAATTTAGAAACTTTTCTCTCTTAGCCTTAATCTTTGTTAAATTCTAAAAGTTCAATTTGAAACATAATTACCTAACTTAGTACACTTTGTTGTAACTCAATTTACATTTTTACTTTGTAATTGATCCCTATCTGTGCCATTTTATCTTTATAATTGTTGTAAGTAAATTTTTACATAATGGCACAGAGGAAAAAATATATTAATTATTTAAGAAAGGATGAACTTGCTAACGAGCTGTCCCACATGGGTATTTCAGTGGAACCGGAAACGACAGTGTCTGGCCTTCGGAGTGAGCTAAGAACGGCACACCGACTCGTCCGTCGAGGTAGCATCAAAGCGAGTGCCCCGGTACCCGCTGATGCATCGGCTGAGCTCTCGACCTGTCTTCCAAAGGTCTCCGAGTTGGAGGAGGCTATTCAGTCAGGTGAGTTTTTGGCCAATAATAATAGTCGTCTTAGGGTGTATATCAGGGCCAACTACTTATTGAGTAGGTTAGCTCGTTGTGGTCTGGATTGCCCCGACCTGGTGGATATTCGTGGTAGGCTAGTGAAGATCATCGCTAGGGCTGAACCCAGTAGTGATTCTGAATCCGAAGGTTCGGATGATGATGGTGATGATCCTTCGGGTCGTGACCAGGTGGAATATACTTCACCAGTAGTGAGAGAGGACCGCTCGGTGCGAGCTAGTTCAAGTAGGAATAGTTCTACATGTAACATAGTGTATAAAGAACGTCCCCTTAACTTATGTTCATTTAACTTAAAATATGATGGTTCTACTTGTGTACGTGTGTTTTTAGAGAGATTAGAGGAACTTAGATGTGCTCGGGAGGTTACTAAGCCTAGACTCCTTATGGCTTTCTCCGACCTGTTGGATGGACCGGCTTTGTCTTGGTTCCGTACAAACAAAGCTAACTTCATCTCATATGAGGATCTTATTAGTGAGCTTAGAGATACCTTCGATATTCCTGATTATGATTACCGCCTCAGGAACGAGATAAGACAGCGTACACAAGCCCGCTCTGAGTCCTTGGTTAACTATATATGTACAATGCAAGCCATGTTCTCAAGGTTGTCATGTAAGATGCCCAGTGAGGAACAGCTGGACATTCTCATGCACAACATTAGACCTGACTACATGAAGGAACTGGCCTTGCATGACGTCAACTCTGTAGATGACTTGAGACGTTTGGATAAGCGCTTGGAGCTTGCGCGTACTAGGGCAGACGCTTTCCATGAGCCTGCTCTTGACAAGTTTGAGATTACATCTGACTTACACCAGCTTAAGAACAAAGGTGTACAAAAGCCCGCTAAGCAGGTGTCTGCAGTGGAGACGCCGGTTACCCCCCACGATCGCAAATGCTTTCGTTGCGGCGGGGGCGGTCACACTGCATACAGCTGCACACAGTCAAGGGAGCTGGTGTGTTTCCGGTGTGGTCTCAAAGGAGTCAAGACCCCAGACTGCTCACACTGTACTAGCAAGTCAAAAAACGCGTAGGCCAGGGCCTTATTAGGAACTCTGTGCATCACTCTGTATCTGAGTCTATTTCTGATAAGGTCCTGTTTCCTAAACGGGATAGTGACATTAGACCGTATCTAGTTGTTAAGGTTTTAAATTTAAATGTCTTAGGCCTTCTAGATTCCGGTGCCTCCTGCTCTATACTAGGTAAGGGAGCGCACCGCATCTTCTTGGAACTGGGTTTTGATCTTGTGAGTATCAATCCTACTTTTCGTATTACAACTGCAGACAGCACTCACTTGCAATGTCTGGGTTGTATCTCTTTGCCAATTGAGTACAATTCGGTTATCCGAGTTGTCAAGTTCTATGTTGTCCCAGGTATAACCACCTCCATGATATTTGGAGTGGATTTCTGGCAACAATTTAAGTTAAGTGATAAGTTAATTTTACAAAATATTAGTCTTGATAGCTTTAGTGATAATAATCCTATAGAGTCTGTGTCCCTTAACGGTGGCCTCGAGGATTACGACAACCTGACAACTAAACAAAGGTGTGTAATCAACGAGGTCATTGAAAAGTTCGACTCGTTGAACACTGATAAGGTGGGTTTAGGTCGGACCTCACTTGTGCACCATGTCATTGACACTGGTGACAGCAAGCCGATCAAGCAGCGTTATTATCCGCTCTCTCCCCTTAAGCAGAAGGCCCTGGAAGCCGAGCTGGACCGAATGCTGGAGATGGGAGTAGTGTCCCCGTCTCAGTCCGCCTGGAACTCTCCAGTGGTCATGGTGGAGAAGGCGAACGGCGACCTCAGATTGTGCTTGGACTCTCGCAAGCTGAACTCTGTGTCTAAGAGTGACGCCTACCCCTTACCCTATATCAATCAAATCTTAGACCATCTTAATAATGCTAAGTATTTAACCTCTGTAAATCTGAGTGCGGCCTACTGGCAGATTCCATTCGACTCACTCCAGTCTGCTGAGAAGACTGCTTTTACGGTTCCCCGGAGAGGATTGTTCCATTACAATTCCATGTGCTTCGGTCTTGTCGGTGCCAGTGCCACGATGCAACGCCTCATGGACCGTCTGTTTGGTCCCGAGTTCGACAACAAGGTATTTGCGTTTCAGGATGACATAGTCTGTGTGTCCAGCACCTTTGAGGAGCATGTAGAGCTCTTACATAGAGTCTATCAGCAACTCAAGGATGCTGGCCTAACTATTAATATGAAAAAATCCCACTTTTGTCGGAGTGAACTCAAATACCTGGGGTATTATGTGGACAAACATGGCTTACGGACAGACCCGGGTAAAGTTGAGGTTATCCTCAACTATCCCACCCCTTCTAACCCTAAGGAGGTTAAGAGATTTCTGGGAATGGCCGGCTGGTATCGTCGCTTTGTTAACAACTTCTCGAAGATTAGTAAACCTCTGTGCAAACTCACTTCTACGAACCTTAAGTTCGAATGGACCCCTGAGGCTGAACAGTCCTTTAACCTGCTAAAGTCAGCCTTGGTTTCTGCCCCTATATTAAAAATGCCTAACTTTGAGATGCCCTTCCGCATTCTTAGTGACGCGTCAGCTTACTCAGTTGCTGCTGTACTGACACAAACTCACGATGGTGTTGAGCACCCTATCGCCTACTGTAGCCGTTCTCTCAACAAGAACGAGGTGAACTACAGCACAACTGAGCGAGAACTTCTGGCCGTGATTTTCGCTTTGGAACAATTTCGACAGTACGTCGAAGGCCAAAAATGTACGGTCGTCACGGATCATTCATCTCTTCTGTGGTTCCATAAGCTAAAAAATCCCACGGGTCGTCTAGCACGTTGGAGCATGAGGCTCAGTCAATTCGATTTTGACATAGAGCATCGAAAAGGTAAAGACCACGTTGTACCTGATGCTCTGTCTCGTATCAAGATTGATTCCCTCGATGCAGTACCCACTAAAGACCCGTGGTATGACCACACCATGAATAGTGTTCGGAAGAACCCTAGGAAGTCACCAAATTATGACATTCGTGACAACCTTCTATATAGGTTAACTAAAAATAAATATTCTCTGACTTCAGACTTTGACTGGAAGCTGGTGGTACCTCAGGAGGATCGCTTGCCCCTGCTCTCTAAGTACCACGATGACACACTTAGTGCCCATGGTGGCGTTTGGAAGACGCATAAAAGGTTAGCCCTAAATTATTACTGGCCCAAGATGTACGAGGACGTCAAAGAATATGTTGGGAATTGCGAAACATGCAAGCAGTACAAACCCGTAAATACGTCTCGTCCCGGCCTAATGGGTAGCCCGAAGCGGGTTTCGAAGCCATTCGAAGCTATCTCTGTCGATCTGCTTGGTCCCTTTCCCACTTCGAGCAATAGAAACGTACACCTGATCGTGGTCTCCGACTACTTTAGCAAATACGTCATGTTGTGCCCTGTTCGGGTTGCCACAGGCGCTGTAGTCGCGAGGTTCATAGAGAAGAGTGTGTTTCTCGTGCACGGAGTCTGCAAGACTATTTACATGGATAATGGCCCTCAGTTTGTGAGTAAGCCATTTAAGGATCTGTTGGCTAAATACAATGTACCTAATATATATTATAACCCTAGGTATCATGCCCAAACTAATCAGGCGGAACGAGCTATTCGTAATGTTGTTCAAGCGATCTCATGCTATGTGAAGTCGCAACACAAGTCTTGGGATCAGTTCTTGGTTGAGATACAGTGTGCTTTAAACACTGCAGTTAACGAAGCAACTCGTTTCACCCCTTACTTTTTGGTACATGGTAGGGAATTTATTGGGGATGGAGTGTTATACAGGCAGACAGATATCGCGTGCCATCCTACTTCAGTCTCTGTAGACGATCCATCAGCCTTCGGTGTCAAGCTGAGAGAAATACAACGCATTTACGACCAGGTGAGGAAACATTTGAACGTTGCCCACCAGCGTAATGAAAAGTATTACAACCTCAGAAAAAGGCATGTAGAGCTGAAATTGGGACAGATAGTTTACAAACGCACGTTCTACCTGTCCAACAAGGCCAAGAATTTTACTGCTAAGCTAGCTCCTAAGTTCCTTAAATGTGTGGTGACTGCTAAACGATCCCCTTTAGTATATAGGCTGTCAGATCTGGACGGTAAGGATCTTGGGGAGTACCATATCAAGGACATCCTGAAGTATCAGGAGGAGCAGTCTCCAATACCTAACGTAACTACATAGCACTGTTTCTCTAGTTTATTAAACCAGTGCTATGTGATCATTATGTAAGACTATTTTAATCTTTTGTTTGTATTTCTATATGTGTACGTGACTTTAAATTGTCACGTTGTAGTTTCTTCTATGCACCGCACCGAGCGTTTTTCTCTCATTCGCTTCTCGGTACTCTACAATATCCTGAGAGCTTGGGTAGTGTTAGGGTATCGGCAGTGAGTAAAGGGAGCATTCGTTTTCTATGAAGGGCATTAGACTCTAGTTACTTAGCCTAACCGGTACACGAGTCAGTGTCTAGTTAGGTACATAGGAGGATCTTTCTTTGGTATTGTAATGGTCGTAGTCAGCTGGTGTTTGAAGGACCTAGCTGGTTGTCTTTGTTTATTAGTCAGTACTTTTCTGTTTTCTTTATTGTGTATTTCCAGCGTGTCATATCCGCAGGAAATACTATTAAAGGGGGGGTGGTTGTAGCATTTATTTTCTATAGATGCAGTATTTAGGATGTGAAAGCAGCCTTATCGAGTTATCTTTTTTTAATCGGTTGTCAGTGGTGACATTTCTGCTGTCAGAATGACAGGACGTCATAAGTTCGGTGACGAAGCGTTTCGCATTTAAAGGAACGGGTTTTGGTTAAGATTTTTCGTGAAAGACAAGACTTTTGACCGAGACCTGCTTTGGGGTAGTTGGAGGTCCTTTGGCTTTTGCTCTGAGACTGTGCCGCGAATCAGTTTTTCGCTCAAGCGCGATTATTTGTTACCTCGCGTGGCCTAACGGGCTGTGATTGGGTTGCTGCATTGCATCTTGCTACATTTTACCCAGAAAACTGGTGAGTCACTTTTTCTTTTGCAAAGCGGGTCGATTGTCGTCTGTCGCGCAGCCAAGATCTTAATTTGTCGTTTCTTTCATGACAGGGTTTTTTACTACGGGGCTAGTTGCCGGATGAGATATTTGGTGCCGCACCTATAAGTTAGTGGGCTGCACGTGGTACGACAACGTGGAAGTGCGGACTACACGAGCTTCTCATGTGAGAGGTATCTGCCGTCATCACCTGGCAGTAACAACAGGCAGTCACTCTCACTCAGCTCACTCTGCAGGCCAGTAAATCCACTACTTATGTGTAGCTTAGTAGCATAAGTACCTAAGCACTGACTATACTTCTGTGTACCTGTGATATTTGTGTCTATCAGCGAATAAGCTCTCTGTGTGTCTCTGTGTATCTCTGTGTTATATAAATATATGTGTGTACACCCTACCTGACTGTTTTCGTCAGAGCCCTGGCCTACCCTTGCACGCACACTGGAATCTCTGTAGTAAGGCGCCCTGGGAAAGAGTTCTCTGCATAGCTACCTCGCGCTAGTTGGTGAGTAACACAGAACATCTTTGGGTTACAAGGTATGTTGAGACTCAGTTCCATTAGCCGTGCAGGTGTGCTGTTTGCAGCGATGTGGGTGCGCTGTGGAAGCACAACCATGCAGATATTATGTGAGTTATTTCCATAGCCGTGCAGGTGTGCTGTTTACAGCCATGTAGGTGTGCTGTAGAAGCGCAACCATGCAGGTATTTTGTGAGTTATTTCCATATCCGTGCAGGTGTGCTGTCTACAGTCGTGTAGGTGTGCTGTAGAAGCGCAACCATGCAAGTATGATGTGAGTTATTTCCATAGCCGTGCAGGTGTGCTGTCTACAGTCGTGTAGGTGTGCTGTAGAAGCGCAACCATGCAGGTATGATGTGAGTTAGTGCCATAGCCGTGCAGGTGTGCTGTCTGCAGTCATGTAGGTGTGCTGCAGAAGCGCAACCATGCAGGTATGATGCGAGTTATTTCCATAGCCGTGCAGGTGTGCTGTCTACAGTCGTGTAGGTGTGCTGTAGAAGCGCAACCATGCAGGTATGATGTGAGTTATTTCCATAGCCGTGCAGGTGTGCTGTCTACAGTCGTGTAGGTGTGCTGTAGAAGCGCAACCATGCAGGTATGATGTGTGTTATTTCCATAGCCGTGCAGGTGTGCTGTTTACAGCCATGTAGGTGTGCTGTAGAAGCGCAACCATGCAGGTATGATGTGAGTTAGTGCCATAGCCGTGCAGGTGTGCTGTCTGCAGTCATGTAGGTGTGCTGCAGAAGCGCAACCATGCAGGTATGATGTGAGTTATTTCCATAGCCGTGCAGGTGTGCTGTCTGCAGTCATGTAGGTGTGCTGTAGAAGCGCAACCATGCAGGTATGATGTGAGTTATTTCCATAGCCGTGCAGGTGTGCTGTCTACAGCCATGTAGGTGCGCTGTAGAAGCGCAACCATGCAGGTATGATGTGAGTTATTTCCACAGCCGTGCAGGAGTGCTGTCTGCAGTCATGTAGGTGAGCTGTAAAAGCGCAACCATGCAGGTATGTTGAGAGTTAGTTTCATAGCCATGTAGGTGTGCTGCTGAAGTGCAATCATGTAGGTGCGGCAAATGATTTCTATAAGCTATGTAAGTAGACTGCCAGTGCACAATCATGTAAGTATGTTGAGATTGATCTGTTTAGTCATGAAGCGATGCTACATGCAGCCGTGTTGGTGTGCAGCTAGTATGCAACCGTATAGGTGTGCTGTCAATTTCAACCAGGCGAGTATAGTGAGAATGATTCATATTATCATCTGTGCTTTATGCAGTCATATTGTTGTGCTGCTATTATGGTGGCGATCATAACAATATAGAAGCTTTTTCAATGATTTTGGCTGACATTATGCTTACTTGGATTGGTATGTGTGGAGCGTTTAGATTACACACACATGAATGCATAACAAATTTTGTTGCCCAATAGTAAATGGAGCGTATGTGAAACAGTATTGATGTTTTTCGATTTACTTAACACCTCCAGCCTTGTTTATGCCTATAGTGTTATTTAGATTCCATACCAGCGGCTTAGTGAGCTTTCCCAATCACGGAATCGCTCAAGAAAGATTACGGCACAAACTGTACCCTTCTCATAACTAGCCGTATGCATAGTAAGGCATAGAGATTTTTTTTGGGGACGCCAAGCAGGCGAGATATAAGCGCCTTGGACGTAATAAACGCCTTAGATGAGATGATAGATGGGAAATTATTAGCTTGAAAGAGCAGTAACTGCGTTTAAAATGACAATTCCAGGTGACTGAAGTGAAAGATTCACGCCCAAGCAGAAAGACAGGTGAACTATCGTGTCGGAATACAGTGCGGCGCGGCGGAGCGGTGTGACTGCCAGAAGGCGGAATCTAACCAGTGGCGACGATACTGAAGGCAATGGTGAGGATCGGGCCGAGCGACAGGTGAAATTAAGACTTTGATTCGGATAATTGCTAACGACCTTGAGCAACCGCGACACAAGTCCTCCAGACAAGGAATTGTGGTCATTTATAACTTATTTTAGTTGTACCTTATTGATAAGAACTCCTAGTGCATTATTTATGGAATTATAATTATATAGATATAGATATAATGTATCACGTTTAAAAAAATGTGATATGCCTGAGGATTAGTTGAACTTTTTAGCTTCATAACAATCTAAGTATTTGTGTTATAGTGTGGGTTTCCTCAAGAGTTATCCGTGTCAAATACACGTCGGAAGTTTAAGGCGGAAACACATTGTTAAAACGCGACGCAACGCGTGTTGAGTAGAATCAATTCGTGTTGTTTTCTATGACCAGAGTCACACTATCAATATCCAATGCGCCACCATACGCAGTACATTCTATCTACACATAGTCGCGTCGTGTTTTTAGTGTGTCGCGCACATTATAAATCCCTGGCGACCATTTCAGGCATGAACTCTATTATTGGGGAATATAATATAATTTCTAATTGTAATAGACGTTGACCTTTTTGACCAATTGTACCATATCATATCATATCATATCAGGTGTTCAAAATATCCCGGGAGATACCGTGCAATGTACATGGGTAGACAATTTTAGGATTTCTTATCTAATTTCAACGTTTTGTGATAAGCCTTTGTGAGACAGCTAGCAATATCTATTATAAAGACATTTTTTTTTTAATTGAAAGAGCTATACAACGGCAGTGGACTGTATGAGTTAAGCAAAATATTACACTTGGATCCTTGTAAAAAGACCTAGTTGAACGACCTCTACTGGTCGAAGACAATACTAGCGGTTGCCGCATGGTTTTCCCTGCGTAGTCCCATTCCTGTGGAGATACGGGAACGTTACTTGGGGAGGGTGTGCCTTCGCAGTAGTGGAAGAGTTTTTCAAATTGATTCAGTGGTTTTGGAGACTATTCAACGCAAAGAAACAACCATACAGGCAATCGAATCTTTCCTTCTTATAATATTAATGTAGATAATCCTGATTGAAACACTGAGGCTCGGAATAACTTTTAGTAGTACGTACACAAGTTTTACTTCCTTGATCTTGATTAAAGCCAGTGCTAGAGAGTAATAACTATTTTGAGCTATCTTATAGGTATTTCTAAACATACCTGCAAATCGCAAAGAAATATATATATATATACAGAGAAATTTAAGTTAAGATCAAAACATTTTGCGTGCGCCATACGCGGTTTAGAAGTCTCCGTTCGGGCGTTAATTATTGCTGTAGGTGTAGGCGAGTTTCAGAAGCCTGACCGAAGTGCATACGGTTGCAGTTCACCAGGGTTAGGTGGTATTCTCTGACTAGTTTAGTTTATCAGATTATACTAGTTGCGTATTTCAGTCGACAAACTACACTACAAGAACGCCCTGTAAACTGTTAGCAAAAAAAAAAAGGGTACGTAGGTGTCTATTAGGCCTTAATTTTACGCTATGACAAAGAGGGATTTAGTACCACAAATAGCGTCAGGTTGTTGATTTCTTTTAAGCCCGCTTCAACATGGACTAGTGTCCAGTCAAATGAGTATACTAAGACATAATGCCCTATAGGGATAATTTAGGACCAAGTAAACTAAGTATAATTCTGATGCTTATTATGGTTACGCTAGAACAGATTCAGTCTTACTGGTTTACTAATGCAATATTTATAATTCCGCTAAGACTGAAGAAAAGGTAAAACTGCCTTTTAACAGTATATATGCACTTAGACCACTTAGGGCCATTTTGTTAGAGGTAAAGGCTAGAATTAAATGTATATCCTATATTCTAACAAAAGTTGACTGGTTCGCAAAATGAAAAAAAGAACCCTGAACAGCTTACGTTATCAGAGTTTCTTGTAGAATTTTATCAGATCGTGGGACTGCTGCCTAGAAAGTATTGTAGCATCTGACAGAATGAGACTTGCTACATATTTATTTACCAAAATAATCCCAATGTAACATTATCTATTTACATTATAACTATCTAAACTAACCTAAATCTAAATAATGACATTGTACCCAAAGACTGGCAGCATTTCCCCTTTAAATAGTTATACCCATTGGTTTAGATAGATGACTGCAGTCTGCCAGTCGACTCGACTAGGAGTTTTCTTTTTCATATTTTTTTAACAAATATCGTTAATATTCTTATTCTGATAAAAATGGAAAAGGAAAACCTTCTAAAGTCATTATTATTTGCATGACAATTTATTAAAGTTAGTTTACAGTATCGGAATTTAATCTATTGATGTATTTATGACCTAAGTTACAATTCATTGATTAAAATTGTCACCTATAATAAACACATTGTAACACTATCGAATTAGGGAAACCTGTAAGGATAGATGTTGATATAACACACAAGAGCTGCCTTAAATACTATATTTATATGTGTCCTTAGGGTTAAGGTATAGGTATATTGTGGCTTCATCACGTTGCCTGAAACTAGACGATTATTAAGGTTAAAAGAACTTTATTTCTCATAAGGACAATAGTTCGCTTAAAATGAGATTAACAATTTAATTTACAAATATTATTTAAGTAATATTATTATGATGGTAATATTAGATACCTAATGATTTTTTTTATGAAAAATCACTCGCTTGTACTAGTTGTATTCCACTATTTAATATATTTTACACTAATTGCTGACACATGTAATGATTTCTTTTGCTGGAAAATGAAACCTGGAAGTGATCTGCAGACTCTGCTGGGTTTTAAAAAAGAGATCTCTTTTTAGATTTTACATTTGTAAATAGTTTCAGCAGGCGGTCTGCTCTGTGAACTGGTTACTTGTTGCCTTTGTTTTGTATTCTTGACGTTTCGCCAGACTCAAGTTCTCACTTATAGTTTTACAAAATAAATAATGATTGAGTTAATATTATAAGCCTATAGACTATAGACAGAGTAGATAGAAGATATAGAGAAGGTTTAGGTTTAATTAAACTTTAAGATTTGGATTTAGCATATTATAAAAAGCCGCATAAAGGTATTATTGTTATGTACGTTATGGATAAAAATATGTGATTAGTTCAATATACAGGTCCGAATGTTGTGATTACTGCGTGCTCCGGAGATAGCACGCTGTCTGATGGCCGAATGTTGTGATTTTGCTAAAACCATTCAGTTTTAAGTAGTAATAAGTTATTTTTGTGATGTCAACACCGCCTCATAGCAGAATGATTAGCCTGTACATAAAACATTTATAGATTATTCGAAAATAATGGGTAGTTGATTGGACTTAAATGTTCAGTATGAGGTGGGATTTGTTGAGAGGCGATAAAAAGTGAATATTCTGGAAAAAGAGGACATTCTGTTTCCAGATCGAGTTCAGTAAAGTGCTAATTAGTTAAAGTAGAATATATGTATTAATTAATTAATTAATAGTTAGCAGTTGTGCAAGTATTAGATAAATTGTGAAAATAAAAATGTAACGAATCTACAATCATTGGATTGTTATTTATTTTATCATACCATCAAGTGGAAATATAGGAGTAGTATCTATTATACGAAGAGCAGAAGAATAAATGGATATGTAAAGAATCATTGGAGTATTATTTTTCATCAGTACCTAGTAGTTAATTGTGATCTCATAATTCTGACAAGATTTTATGGATTTCAAAAATATCCTACTAATTTTATACATGTGTAATAACACATACTTTTAATCTCGGGGAAATGTTCCAACGGGAAACAGGAACGGGTTCCAAAGCATCATCTAGTTTGAAATAAAGGGAGTCAGAGTTCAAACTTCTGAATAATTTCATAATAGAGGGATTAATAGTAGAGAGTTTGGGTTGTTTTTATAAAGTGCAGAAGGAGCAAATTGCTAATTTAGGCTACGCTTTTTACCATAGACTACATTTGAGTCTAAATTACCTGCATCCATAAACAGGGCATTAAACAAAGTTCATGCATCAGGGGTGCTGGGTAGGACAACCTCCACGTGGTGCATCCTGGTAACGTGGACGACGATGTGGGCTTCGCGCGAGGCGCACGTCGTCGCCCACGGCCAATAGTCCACCAAGGAGGGGGGGCCTTCATGGCCGGTTTGGAGTTCTCCGCATGCGCTCTGGTATGCAGAGCGTACTTAGCGGAGAGCTCTCAAGGCGACGAGTACTTCGCCACTGAGCGATCAGTAGCGAAGTACACGGTCCCATGGGGACCATCGTTCGGCCGAGCCGTAACCCCGTCTGGCAACAGACGGGCACGGTGGCTCTTTGGAGTTGCGAGGAAGAAAACCTCTATAAAAAATTACCCGAATCCTACGCTCTGACGCCCGGCAATGGGATGCATCGCTGGGGGGAACTCAGTGCCGAGGGCGTCACTCCTACTTTCCCAACCTTTCCCATCCTTAAGTCCACTCCCAACTTCCCCACTCCCACTCTAAAAAGTCGGCGGACTTTAAACGCAAAAAACACTATGGCTGAGGTAAATTTTTCTGATAGAACTACCCAGGAGCGCACCCGGACAGTGTCCGGGGAATCGCTTGGCATGTCTCGGCATGTCGACCCCCGCCAGGGTTCATCCCAGGTGGTATATGGGAGGGGTCACCACAGTCCTACAGGCCCAAGGGTGTGCCTAAAAACCACCCCCAGTGACGCGGAGGTCGCGTCAACCCGTGCCGGCTCCGAGATGGAGTCGGCAGTTGATATTTGTACCGAGAACGAGGATACCCTCGGTCTCCATGCCGAAGAAGTGAGACGAAAGAGACCTAGGTCAAGCGGACCAGGCAAAAGCCTGTTCCGTCGGCCTGGGTCAGTATCGTCTACCAGTGAGGAGGACCTTCCTCGGAAGGTAGTGGCCACCACCGCGGGTAGAGGTCGGAAAGCCGACCTCTACAGATCGAGAGGAAGGGTGGCAGAGCCGCCGGCGATTGTGCCCCCGCTGCCAAGCGGGAGGGTCACGGAGGTGCCGGCGGCGAAGGAGATCATGGCGGCTCTTGCCCGCATTTCTGGCGCCGTAAAAGGCGCCAAGAATGTTGCGGGCAAGAAGAAAGTAGTGACGGAAGCCGTCACAGGGGCGACGAAGGCGCTGGAGGAGCTCCTTGAGAGGAGCGTCTCCAGCGAGGAGGGGAAGCTCCGGGCTCGGGTTGCGAGCCTGGAGAAGGAGCTTGCCGACTCCCGCAAGCAGCAAGAGCTGATGCGGGAGGAAATCGACAAGCTTACGCAGCTCGTCCAGGGGGCCGGGGAGGCTCGGGGTGTTAAAACCCCCGCTCCCCGTGCACCAAAGGCGACCCCGACGATGGTCCAACTGCTGGAGACCATCGAGCGCCGCCTCGGCGTTCTCGAGGACCGGGCATACCGCCCGCCGCTGGCGGCACCCGCCGTCGCGTCGTACGCGACAACGGCTGCACCCAGTGCTGCTCCCGGTCTCCAGCGGAAGGCCTCCGCCCCCAAGAAGACGGCACCTGGTGGAGGTGGCAACCCCGCCTCCACCAGCACAGCCAGCGCTCCCGCCGCACCCCAGACTCCCTCTAGAGAGGGGATCTGGGAGGTGGCAGGAGCAAAGAAGAAGGCGGCTAAGGCCGCCAAAAAGGCGGCGAAGGCCGCCAAGAAGGCGGCAAAGGTCGCCGCAAAAGCGGCAAAGGCCGCCGCGGCGAAGGCGCCGAAGAGGCTCCGCGCTCCTCGCTCCACTGCCGTCGTCATTACGGTGACGACAGAAGGCAAGGCGAAGGGCGTGGGGTACGCCGAGGTCCTGAGGCAGGCGAAAGCCTCAGTAGACCTCAAGGCCCTCGAGATTGAGGGGGGGCTCCGGTGCAAGGTGACGCGCACCGGAGCGCGCCTCCTCGAGGTCTCCGGCGCCACCAGCGGCCCCAAAGCGGATGCCTTAGCGGCAAAGCTGCGGGAGTCGCTGGACAAGGGTGACGTCCGCGTCACCAGACCCAACAAATGCGCTAGTCTGCGCATTTCGGGTCTGGATGACGCGGCCACGACGGAGGAGATAATCTCCGCCGTCGTGGAGGCGAGTGGCTGCCCCCGTGATCAGGTGAGGTCAGGCGAAATCCGCTTTTGCCCCACTGGTCACGGGTCGGCGGTCGTGTAGAAAGTGGCGGACGGACGGAGCCTCCTTATTGGAGGCTTCCTGAGGGCGCAGGTGCATCTCCTGCAGCCCCGCGAAGACAGGTGCTATAGGTGCCTGGTCGTGGGGCATGTAGGAGTGCAGTGTACGGCGTAAGTCACCGTGGGCGATCGGTGCTTCCGCTGTAGTCAGCCCGGTCACACGGCCCTTGCCTGTGACGCTCCGCCACGCTGTTTTAAATGCGTGGCGGAGGGCAAGGAGGCAAACCACCGGGCGGGCAGTAAGACCTGCGCTGCCTCAAGGCCGAAGCCTCGTCCGTCCGCACGGAGGGGTGAGGGTGTGGGTGCACGTTCGCGGCAGGGTGCGGATATGGACGTCCATTAATGGACACCAATATCCGCATCCTGCAGGTGAATCTGAACCACTGCACTGGTGCTCAGGACCTTCTGTACCAGAGCATCAGGCAGTGGTCCATTAATATTGTCGTAGTCGCTGAGCCGTACTGGGTTCACCCGGGAAGCCCGGTGGATCTGGACGGCATGGCGACCATCTTTGGGGGGACCGGCGCGGACGACTCGCGCCTAGCGCTTATTGCTAGGGGCCCGGGTTGCGTCGCGGCGGAATATGAGGGTGTGGCTGTCGTGGCCGTTTACGTCTCGCCGAGCCTCGACCAGCATCAGTTTGAGCTATGGCTCCCTGAGCTGGACGTCGTTCTCGCTGCATGCCGGCCTCGCCCTGTCCTGGTCCTGGGAGACTTCAATGCCTGGTCGCAGGCTTGGGGCTCCCGGGAAACCAGAGGCAGGGGGAGGATACTGGAGGACTGGGTCACTACACGTGGCCTAGTCATCCTGAACCGGGGGAATGTCGCAACCTGGACGCGGCGGGGGCTCAGCTCGGTCATAGACGTTTCGTTTGCGACCCCTGAGCTCGCCCGCCGTGTCCAGGGATGGCGCGTGGTGGAGGAGGAGGAGACGTCGTCAGATCACCGATATATTCGGTTCGACGTCTCCCCTCCACCTAACCTGCCGCCAACAATCGCGAATCCCCCGGAACCGCGTTGGGCACTCCATCGCCTGGATCGGGAGGCTCTCCTGGAGGCGGCCATCGTGCAGGCCTGGATTCCGACAGCGGACGGGCCTGCCGATGTTGATGCCGAAGTGGAGTGGTTCGGGAGAGCCATGTCGCACATCTGCGATGCGGCGATGCCCAGGGCTAGGCCCAGACCGGCGAGGAAGCAGGTGTACTGGTGGACGCCGGAAATCGCGCAGTTGCGCGCGGAGTGCGTTACCGCGCGCCGCCGGTACACCAGATTCCGCCGGAGGCGTCGCCGCCCAGACGATGCGGCAGCCCGAGAGACGAAGCTTTATGATGGGTACAAGGAAGCCAAGAGGGCCCTCCAGACGGCCATCAAGCGGTCCAAAAAGCTGGGCCGCGATGAGCTGATGGAGACTCTGGAGCGGAACCCGTGGGGGCGCCCGTACCTTATGGTAAGGGGCAAATTACGCCCTAAGGCGCCCCCACTGACTCAGAGTCTCCAGCCGGAGCGGCTGGAGGAGGTCCTGGACTCCTTGTTCCCATCGAGAGCGGAGGAACACATTTCTCCGCGCATGGCTTCGTCTCAGGCGCCCAACGCGGAAGGCAGCGAGAACGACGTGCCCGTAGTCACCGAGGGTGAGTTAGGGGCGGCTGTACTGCGGCTTAAATCCCGCAGAAACACCGCCCCTGGACCCGACGGCATTCCAGGCCGAGCGTGGGTCCTGGCTCTCGAAGAGCTTGGGCCTCGACTAATTGGGCTCTTTAGCGCATGCCTCGAGAAAGGCCAGTTTCCCAAGGTCTGGAAGACAGGGAAACTGGTCTTGATTCGAAAGGCGGGGCGGCCGGCAAATTCCCCATCAGGGTACCGGCCGATCGTGTTGCTCGACGAGGTGTGCAAGCTCTTTGAGCGCATTATTGCACAACGCCTCGTCGGGCACCTCACACGCGTGGGGCCTGATCTGGCGGATAGCCAGTTTGGCTTCCGTCAGGGACGCTCCACCGTGGACGCGATCATGCGCATTAGAGGCCTGACGGAGGAAGCAGTCTCACAGGGTGAGGTGGTGGTGGCGGTGTCTCTCGACATCGCCAACGCATTCAACACCTTGCCCTGGAGCTGCGTCAGGGAGGCGCTTATCTATCATGGAGTGCCTCCCTACCTCCGTCGAATTGTCGGGGCTTATCTCTCCGAGAGAGCCATAGCTTACCCGAGCTGGCTGGGGCCGGGTAGGCGAGATGTGTCGTGCGGTGTTCCACAGGGATCGGTTTTAGGGCCGCTCCTGTGGAACATCGGTTACGACTGGGTGCTGCGTGGTCCGTTGCTCAGAGGGGTCGGCGTAACATGTTACGCCGACGACACCCTCGTTACGGCGCGGGGAGCAACGCACCGTGCCGCAGCACTTAAGGCCACGGCAGGGGTTGCTCAGGTCGTGGGTCGAATTCGGCGGCTGGGTCTTGAGGTCGCCCTTCACAAATCCGAGGCTCTGTGCTTCCACGGACCTCGGATGGGGCCACCTGCGGGATCCAGCCTACAGGTGGGGGGCGTCAGCATCGGCATCGAGCCCTCGATGAAGTATCTGGGGCTCGTACTCGATGGCCGGTGGAACTTCGGACATCATTTCCGAAGTTTGGTCCCAAAACTGAGGGGAGCATCGGCCGCACTCGCGCGGCTGATGCCCAACATCAGGGGACCCAACGCTCCCTACAGGAGGCTGTACCTTGGGATCGTGCGAAGCATGGCCCTGTACGGGGCTCCCGTATGGGCGGAGACCCTGACGGCCAGCAATGAGGCTAGACTGATGAGCCCGCAGAGAGTGATGGCCGTCAGGGTGATAAGAGGATACCGCACGATCTCCGGTGAGGCGGCATGTCTCCTAGCCGGGACCCCTCCATGGGACCTGGAAGCGAGAGCCCTTGCGTCACTGTTCAGATGGCGCAAGGAGGCGCTGGAGCGGGGCCAAAGGCCTGCGTCTCGAGAAATCGAGGCCCAGCGGACCCTGCTCCACCAGGAAACCCTGGAGACATGGAAGATGCGACTTGAGCAACCAAAGGGGGGATTCGCCACAATCGCGGCCGTCAGACCGGTCATGGACGAGTGGCTGGAGAGAAGACACGGTGCTCTCTCCTACCGGTTGACACAGATGCTTGCCGGGCACGGTAGCTTCGGTAGGTATCTGTGGCGAAAACACCGGGAAACCACGGCCGAATGTCAGCACTGCGAGGACCGCAGCGATGACACGGCGCTCCACACGCTGGTGGAGTGCACGGCGTGGGCACAACAGCGACAGGTCCTCGTAGTGGGTCTGGGCGTGGACACTCTCTCGCTTGAGGCCATGGTGCGAGCCATGCTCTCCAGCGGGAGTAAGTGGGACTGCGCCGCCTCTTTCTGCGAGCAGGTCATGCTCGCGAAGGAGGCGGCGGGCCGGGTGCGGGAGAGAACTCTCCCACCCGAGTTCCGCAGTCGGCGCCCTGGGCGCCGCCGACGTGTCTTCGCCGAGGACTATCGGCCTCCATGACCGGGGGTCTGAGGACGGTGAGAGGGCCGCTCACCGTCCTTACAGAAGCAGGCCCATGACGGCAGCGTGACGTGAGCACTCACGCACGCCCCCCCTTAGAAGCGGGGTCACACCCGAAACCCCCCCCATAGACGCGGGATTGCACCCGAACAACCCCCTGGGCGAGGCCGCATTGGCGGCCGTAGGTCTGTTGGGAGTCACGGGACATCCTTCCTGAGGGCTTACCCGGGGCTCTCAACCATAGGCTGTTGGGCGCTACGTGAGGTTTTTTAGTCGGTAAGAGTCCGGCATAGCATCCTACGAGGATTTTCCCTCACGTTAAAAAAAAAAAAAAAAAAAAAAAAAAAGTTCATGCATCAGCCGCTGGCTTAATGCACTTTCAAAGTTAATAAAAGCACAGAAATGGAGTCTATGGCTTTCACGGTGTTGAACGTACTCATGGCAGCTTTCTCATCTCTAAGCGAGTAAAGGTGGGTAACATCTTTTTAACTCAATTTCTATGACTTAGCAATGTGATAAGTTGATCTAAAAATTCAGTGGCAAGATTCATGACTTTTGTATCAAAGTCTCGAAATAATCCTCTGGACGAGAAATGTGGTACGGGACCCTTAACCCTCTTTATCTGGCGCTGAACATAATCAACAGCAAACCTGCTTATTTTTTGATGAAAGTAATAGAGATTATTTTACAATGGACTCTGTTCATAAACCATACAATAACTATAAAATTTGTCTGTGTGTGATTTCATTAACGAATTATGTAAATGTGTTTACAGAATTCGTATATTACCACCATTATAATGTTAGTGTGGGTTTCCAGACCAACTACTTTGCCGTTTCTACATAATTCTCTAACAATGTCAAGTTCTAAAACATTCTTAGCTTGATGAATGTTGCTCAGAATTGCAGAGAACAAACTAGTGTACAGTTGAGCAATGCGTTGCACAGTTTTTGTAATTACCCACCGTCCCTCGTGAAAGCTCCTACGAGTTTTGATAGCCACATTCATGAAGTTAAATTAAGCCGTCACGAGAATTTATTTAAAATGTTGCCTGAAAATTTAAATTGCTATAACTTTTGGAAAACATTACCACCAGTTTGGTGTATATGATTAAAATTATTAAAGATTGTACAGAGATCAGCGGGCAAAAGACTAAGGTTAACAAAATTTATCGATGTTATAGGCATATATTATTGACTACTTTTACTGAAAAAGATCTTTATCGAATTGTACCTTCTTAATAGTTTTCTGCATAATTCAATCAAAATCGAGTAAAATTATTTACACTTCATACTGTTGAAAATGTCAAGTACTAGCCAATGTCACGCGGTTTCACCTGCGAAGTTCCCGTAACCGTGGGAATGAAATATAACCTAAGCTGTTCTGTGCGGCTTCGTTCGCGTAGCAGTCGTTATCACGTAAATTCATTACCCTCCTTTTGCGCAGTCAGTTAAAAAGTAACCTATGTCCTTCCCTTGGACTCAATCTATCTCTATACCAAAGTACATCAAAATCGGTTGAGCGGTTTAGGCATGAAAACGCAACAGACAGACAGACAGAGTTACTTTCGCATTTACCGACTACGTCGTGATCCGCAGTCGAACATTTCGACCTCTAGGCCAACGCCAAGCAGTCTATATTAGGTACCTAAACCTATATTATTCTCTAAACTAATTAGTGAACCACAAAACAAATAAAGCGACCATCTGAAAATTCTATGGATAGCATAAATCATAAGCGCAGACAGCGAAACGAGCAAAGCTAAAGGTTTTATTTTACTTCGCAACAAATTTATCGCTTCCCACTTCCTGCAATAGCGGTGTGTGTACATCGATGGCTGTGTTCCGATCCGTATCTGTGAAATACTATCGGAGAGAAATGAATAATGGAGTTTCAGGGTCTTAGCGTAATGAATACGGAGCAGTATCTCTGCAGTGCTGGATGCCTGCAGCCTTCAGTGTAGTGGGATGAACTGTTTGGTAGAATGCAGCTTTGGAAAGTTAATTTTCATGAAAGTAATGAGGGTAGAATCGTGGCTTAAATTGTATTCTCTTTAAATTGCATCGATTTATGATAAACACAATACAGCAGTTTTATTTACTTTTTTATTTGTTTATACACACAATAAATGTAAAAAAAAACAGTAGCTAAGAAGAAACTTTGGTGCCAGTAGACAGGCGAGAGGAGAACATGAAAATATTCCTATGAAATATTAAAATATATAGTTCATTGTTATACAATTGTGCTCCGTGAAATCACTTATGTAACTTAACTAGAACATTTATTACCCCGAAAGCCACTAAAACACAGCAAATATAGCTTTTTTTTATGTGTGGAAATCCTACATGGATGCTATGCCGGAGTCCTACCGACTAAAACCACACAATGCCTTACAATAGTCTATGGCCGGAAGTCCCGGGTAAGCCCTCGGAAGGATGTCCCAGGGCTCCCGGCAGACTTTGGCTACCACCGCGGCCTCACCTAAAGCTTGCTTGAATACTATTTATCCACACAAAGATTTACATTTTAAACCAAAACACACCTCCATTGCCCAAAACATTTTGCGAACTGAACAGATATGGTCACATTAGCAGCCGATGCACTCAAGCAAATTGCGAAGCTATTAGCGTCCAATTCAATTACGCCCGTGAGAGGCTCCGTCGTGAAGGAAACCTTTGATCGTGAACAACAAATGAAATTCATTTCGATTCTCACGGTATTTGCATTCTTAATATTGCTTAGTAACAATTGTTTTGTATTTGTTTGATTAACTGGTGTCCCTAAACAAAAAAGTAATAAATTTTGTAAAATGAGTTGTGAAAGACATAAATATTTAGTGACATTTTCACACATTTGATCCCAAAGTAAGCTAGGACTAACCTGCGAGGTCGTGGATATCAAACCTCGAATATTCATACGTATATACTTTTAAATGCATACTTATCATACATAGAAACACACACACAACTTTTTATCTCCGGTGGGAATCGAACCCACGAGCTTGTGATCTGCAGTCGCACCACCACTATGACTTGACCAACGAGGCAGTCAAAATTACTGTAATACGGTATAACATTTGTAAAGTATGGTCGTCTTCTGTGAGTTTCTTATGGAAATTTTGGCATAAAATGTAGCAGAGGATAATCTTAAAAATAACATTGACCTTCAGGATAACATAACACTTCAGATACTGGTGTCAGCATTTGGTAAAAATTTTCGACATCCTCCTCAGTAGTCTTTACTTTCCACTTCAAGATCTTTAACTTTAACAATTCTGAGAGCATAGGCGCTCTACTACATCAAAGCTCTAAATCCCTTCCCAACCCAGATACGAAAGCATAGATATCAGATAATATTATAACACACTAGCTGATGCCCGTAGCTTCGCCCGCGTAAAATTTGTTCCCGCGGGAATTTATTCCCGGGATAAAAAGTAGCCTATGTGTTATTCCAGACTAAAATGTATCTCTGTACCAAATTTCAGCCCGATCCGTTCAGCGGTTTGCGCCTGAAAGAGTAACAAACATCCACACTCACAAACTTTCGCATTTATGATATTAGTAAGATTATCTGATGGTTGACGTCTGCCTTAACCACAACGGTAATGGGAGCTCACCCATATGTACTTATACAGTCACGAATATAAATTTCGATCATAAATTAAATTCAAAATTAGTTCTGAACTTACTTCTAAAACATAAATGTTTAATATGTAGTCTGTTGTAATGAATTCGCCGAAATCAGTGAAACTTATTTTAACAAAATTTCGCCCGGGACCTGAGCCTGAAACAATATTTTGTTTCCATTTGCAACAGAAAGAAAGAAAGAAAGAAAAAGTTTTTATTCCACATTAACACTTACCTAAAAATAAAACAATCATAAAACAAAATTATAAAAATAACCTAAAATACTTAAGAACATTTAAAAATTTACAAAATATAAGTAAGCCCAATGTAGAACAATGGCCGCCTCTCAGCTTAATGCTGTATGCGTGTGGTGCACGCATACAACGCTGATTTTCAGAGACGGCCTGACGGTGCTCTTAACAATAATAAATTTGCCGTCACGTAATATACAAATAAAATTAAACACAAATACTGAGAAACAAAAAAAAAACAAACACAAAAAGGCATGTAGCCAAACACTAATTTAAATATTTCGAGGTGGCAACCCCTTTACACTTCCGTCTCCGAGACGCGACGCTAGGCCGAGAAGCAACCTGCTTGCATTGTTTATAATGAATTTGACAAGTGATGGAAAACACAGACATCACACTTTTAAAATCTTTGATTTAGCATTTCTAATGTTAGTTTCCGTTAAATTATAAATGATAAATATGTTTTACGCCTGTTTCATATATCATGCTGTGCTTTTGCTGTCCATTAATGACCCGAAATCACCATGCAAACAAGCAATAACCTCTGCCGCCGCCATTTAGCGACCGTACAGTATAATCTAAAGATAAACAGAGGCATCCCGGCGCCGCGCCGAAACCGAGTTGTGAGCTGCCCCCATAACAATATGACAGAAAATACTGCAGACGGTAAGGATAAAGTTTTTAACATTGTAACCTCCTTGTACTCCAATATTACATAATGTTGTTCAATGTTTGCTTACACATTTTATCTATGTTGTAAACCCTTTAGTTTTTACCGAACTGATAAATTATACATGTAATAAGAATGCAAAAGGGTCAAGAGTCTGTACATGGAAGACAATTCATAAATCCTAACCTTATGGCATTCTATCATCGTTAGGTATGTTCTGAAGCTGAAAATTACAAAAATTATATAATTACTTACTTAGACGTAAACAAAGCACTAAGCAGGTAGCACGAATATTAAATAACTATTATTGACTCTATGTTCCAGAAAATTTCCATATATTTTTTTTGTTTTTTTTTTTACATAGTAAAAAAAAATTAATTAAAAAACTATCATTCCTAAGTTTCATGCATTTAATTATTTATTTCAGGCAAAACAAAAGAAAACACTAATACTGTGATATAGCATCATACAGGGACCATCCCAAAGTCATGCTGCAGCATGCCAGCCATGTTCACCGCCCACACTGGCCTTTGGAACAGAGGTAATAACAAATCATTTAGATTCCGCTCAGGATAATATGTTATATTATTTTAAATAAATGTGTGATAAATATGAAGAAACATTTATAAATTACTAGCTGTCCCGCGCAACTTCGTTTGCGTGATAAATGTAGAACTGCTCGACCGATTTTGTGCAAACTTCATATAAATCATCTACTAACACATCTCTCTCTACACATCTCGTTGACATCTCCAGTGATGTGCAGTTCCGCAGTCACTTGGAGGGCAAGGCCAAGCTGGCGTCCAGGAAGCTCGGAGTGCTCAGAAGGGCGCGGCGGTACTTTACTGCGGCGCAAGCACTGCTTCTCTATAAGTCGCAAGTGCGTCCGCATATGGAGTACTGCTGTCACCTCTGGGCGGGGGCACCCGAATACCAGCTTCGTCCATTTGACTCGGTGCAAAGGCGAGCTATGAGAGTTGTCAACGATCCCGTAATTGCAGGTGGTGTGGAACCTCTTAGTGACAGGAGAGACTTTGCTTCTCTGTGTGTGTTCTACCGCCTGTACAACGGTTTGTGCTCTGAAGAATTGTTTGATATGATGCCTACGGCTACATTCTATCATCGCACCGCTCGCCATAGACAGGGTGTTCATCCTCATACGTTGCGTCCTGAGCGCTCGAGCACGGTGAGATCTAATAGAGGCTTTCTTCCGCGTACGCTTAGGTTGTGGAATGATCTCCCTGCTTCGGTATTCCCAAACGCCTACAGTATGGGGTTCTTCAAAAGGGGACTTAGAAGGTTTTTAAAGGGTCGACAGCGCGATTGTGGTGCCTCTGGTGTTGCAAACGTCCATAGGCTGCGGTGACCACCGAAAAAAAAAAAAAAAAAAAAAAAACTAAATAGTCCGAACAAAGCCTAAACATTCCCGAGTTACAAAATTACAACGAAAAGTGGCATTGATTTATATATATATATAGATATTATAATTATAAATATAGGTAGTAAGTATATGTATGTCTCAAAAAAAAAAAAAATTCATAGTTTAATAATATATAAAATGATTTATTGAGTGTTTAAGATTAGCAAATTTGTGTGACAGTATTATCAAAAATTTGTTTGTTCGATCAAGTATAATTTCCTGAGACGACTTACAAAAGTCTGTTTTGTCCTCAGGCAGCGGACCGGTGGGGAGAGGACGTTCCAGCACTTAGCCGCAGCATGTCTAAACGTCCCTCTGAAAGCCGCCGTCCTATGCTTTGGGAGTGACAAAGGGGGTACTTTTGTCCTTTTGCTATAACGCTGTCTATCATATTTCCAGCTAAGTTTTTCATACAGATAACTAGGTCTTTGCGTTTTTACCACCCCGAACAGCAAACTAGCCAAATGAAGCCTTCGCCTAGCTGCCATTTTAAGGAGTTTTAGTTTATTTAAATAGGGTGTTACATGACTTCTCCTTGGTATATTAGTGCAGAATCTTGCGCATGCATTTTGAACTCGTTGTATTAGGTTTTCAGTTCTCCTAAGAAGACATGGGCCATAAACAGTGTCACAATAGTTGAATTTCGACAGCACAAGGCTGTCAACAAGGAGCCTACGTAGTGGTTCACTCAGAAACTGCCTTATATTGTACAGAACCTTTAATCTATAGAAACAGTTGCTCACTACTTTGTTAATGTGTGCCTCAAAACGCAACTCTGAATCCATAACCAGTCCAAGGTTGGTAACAGTGCTTACTCTTTCTATACTCTCACCCTTGATGCTGATTACTGGGTCTAGTGCCACAATGGTTTGAACCTGCTTTTTGGACCCCAGAACCATGTACTTTGATTTAGATGGGTTCAGCAATAACGAATTCCGCTCAGCCCATGACACCACACTGGCCAAGTCCTCATTTATTGCAGTTACTGCGGCTGTCACCTCATTAGGCTTGAAAGACTTGTATATCTGTATATCATCGGCATACATATGATATCTGCAGTTCCTGATCGATTTGACTATATCTGCGCTGTACAGAATATACAGGAGAGGCCCTAAAATTGAACCCTGAGGCACACCTCTGCATACCTGGCCAGGAGTGGAGGTTATTTTAGCACCATCCTCACTTAGGATCTCCACACATTGTGACCTATTCTCCAGGTAACTATGAAACCATTCCACAGTTTCTCTGGCAAATCCATAGTATGACAACTTGGAGAGTAGGAGTGTAGTGTTTATCGCATCAAATGCGCGAGAGAAGTCCAGTAGAACTAGGATAGTACCTTCCCCCCCATCCCTCGCCTCAAGGATATTGCCCACCACATCAGTCAAAGCTGTAGCCGTGCTACGGCCCTTGCGGAAGCCTGACTGCCGCTCAGGCAGCAGATTGTTCGACTCCAGGTACTCCGACATCTGTGTGTGCACCACCCGCTCCAGCACCTTGGACAAGCATGGCAGAATGCTTATAGGTCGCAACTCCCTGTAGTGCTGAGGATTATTAACCTTTGCAATGGGGCGAACAATTGCACAGCGCCACAGTTCAGGAAACTTATGAGTCACTATAGATGTGTTGATGATATCGGTCACCGCCTGCAGTGCTGTCGGGACAACCATGGAGAGCATCTCCTGACTGATCCCGTCCACACCCTGGGCAATAGTTTTGATACCGTCAATTATCCTGCGCACCTCATTCGCCGAGACCTGCTTCAGACAGAACTCTCCAGGTGTACACCTGTCA
The DNA here is from genome assembly GCA_933228765.1 of Miltochrista miniata. Taxonomy (NCBI): domain Eukaryota; kingdom Metazoa; phylum Arthropoda; class Insecta; order Lepidoptera; family Erebidae; genus Miltochrista; species Miltochrista miniata. Next base: position 4,056,059 of record OW121749.1, on the reverse strand, counting down.
AATTCAAAAAATGTCAAGTGCGAGATTGACAGTTTAGTCTCCCCTGGTACACTCAAGAATGCAGTATTAACCGCTTCAGCATCATCAAAATGAACCGGCAGCCGAGTCTCTTTATGTTTCGCCATTATATCTGTTTTTAGGCTTTGCCATAGCAGTTTAGGTTCTTTAATCCGAGAGTTTATATTTGCTTCAAAATAAGCAGTCTTTTCACTATTCAAAGATCTTTCAGCCATGTGCTTTAAATCGATGTAATACTTATGGTGTTGATCCAGTCTGGTGTCGTGATACCTTGCCCTGGCTCGGTCCCGAAGACGGAACAACAGACGGATGTTGTCCGTGATCCAAGGCGTAGGAGGCTCTCTAAAAGTCCTTGTTTTTATTGGTGCATGAAGGTCAAACAGGTGCAATATATAGGAATTCAAAGACCGGACCATAGCATTTACATCATTGTTATGACTGTCCAGCATTCCTCGGAAACCATGACAATCCTCCTTAAAATACTCAACCAGTATATCTCTTAGAGGTCTATATGTAATAGTTCTCGGAGTTGGCTTAGATTTTCTAAGCACTGTGTCACACACAATAAATGAATGTCGGCCCAACTCTGGGATGTGATCCACTGTCACGTTACGTGTCCTGATATATGTGCATATGACGTCAATTAGAGTAGCCTTGTCTGTAAAGTGCGTAGGGTTCCTTACCACTTGACTCAAACTCATGTGAGTAAGAAAGTCGGTAAGTCTCCCCACATTGCTCTCACCTACCTTCAGCATGTCCACATTGAGATCCCCCAACAGCATAATATGGTCATGTGGGGCCAAAGCAATAATAGTGTTAGTTATACTACCCAAAAAAATATCCAAATCCAGCCATGGTGGGCGATAAGCAGTACCGATGAGCAACGTTTTTCCCAGGAGATTGAGAGTAATCCACATTTGCTCTACACTTTGGTGTATAGGGTGCACCCTTGTTCTAACGGTGATCCCAGTCTTAATATAAAAAGCTATTCCACCCCCCCCCGTCCCTTCTTTATATCCATAGGTCTAGGCACGTGACGAAGCCTATAACCCTGCACAACAGGAGCCCTGTCATCCTGGTCTGTCTTCAACCAAGTCTCATTTATGGCCATTATGTCCACAGAATGATGCAGCATAGCCACCCTGAACTCCTCCTGCCTAGTTGAGAGAGAGCCTGCATTTAATAGTCACAGCTCGCAGGTATGAGGAGATTAGCAAAATAAATATAGATTACATTAATTTCTGTATGCAGGCTTATTTGTAGATAATTATACTTGGATTATAAAATGGTAGTTTTATACTATACGCAGTCTGTAGTCATTTAAAATGAACACATTGTTGATGAATTCATGATAAAAATTCAAAACGAAGAAATCCTAAAATCACGATCCGGATCACTACATAGCGGATAAAATCGCATGTTTTGCTTATAGGAACCGGTTTCCATGTGGTCGCTCCAGAGTAGGTCATCTGAGGCAGAGCCATCCGAAGACCTAATAAAGGAAGTTGCCAGGACTAACCCAATCGTCGTGGCGTTGTGGTTGATTTTGATATTTAGAGAGAGGCTATGTCTTTAAACAAGTAAAATATGTGTCTTTTGCCGCCTCTTTCTGCAAGCAGGTCATGCTCGTAAAAGAGGGCAGGCGATATGTCACAAAATCTTGCCTGCGGGCGAGTTGTACTCTTCGTACAGATGTTGGGGCCACACTCGCCTGGATGTATTTTTCGACTGGGCCAGTTGTACTCCGGAAAAACTACTAGTAGTGAAGTCGCCCACTGATGTAGATTCTTATATACATCTGGTAGTTGTGAAATTTTTCATTGTTAAAAATCATTAGGAGTCAAAATAACTTAGATTATTTTCACAATAACCTAGGAAACATGAGAGGATTATTTAGTACTAGCGGTTATCACGCGGTTTCACCCGCGTTATTCCCGTTGCCGTGGGAATGCGGGAATAAAATATAGCCTATGTTCACCGCAAAGAGTGTAGCTTCCCAACAGTGAAAGTATTTTTCGATTCGGTCCAGTAGTTCCGGAGCCTATGCGACGCAAGCAAACAAACAAACAAACAATCAAATCTTTCCTTTTTAGGGTTCCGTAGCCGTTCCTTTTTAGGCGGGGCGGGAACGAAGGAGAACTCTTCCACCCGAGTTCCACCGTCTGCGGCGTCCGTGTCTTCGCCGAAGACTATCGGCCTCCATGACCGGGGGCCTGAGGACGGTGAGGGTGCTGCTCACAGTCCTTACAGAAGCAGGCCCATGACGGCAGCGTGACGTGAGAGATAAACGCTCGGCACCCCCTTAGAAGCGGAATCCCACGTTAAGCGTTATGTGAGGTTTTTCCAGCATGGCATCCATGATGGATTTTAAGTCACTTTAAAAAAAAGGAGTCTTTTTGAGAAAAGTTCTCTAAATTCTTTTACTAATTTCCATATTCATGTACTTTGATGAGTAATCACGATTATCATAGAATAAGTTCTTTTTACTTAGGCACTTATCATTGTGTACTTGTTCTAAGTATTTATCAAGCTCCACATTATTCTTCGGATAATCTATACTTATAATAAATCTGTAGAGAGGTCAATTCTGTACATGAAATATATTTTCAAAATAACTATCAGGGGGTGATTAGTGATCGATACTGATGCCAAAAATGCAATCAGTAAAATTTTTGTCTGTCTGTCTGTCTGTCTGTCTGTATGTTCCTTATAGAAACAAAAACTACTCGACGGATTTTAACGAAAATTGATACAATTATTCTTCATACTCCTGGGCAGGTTATAGTATACTTTTCATCACGCTAAAACGAATAGGAGCGGAGCAGCAATCAAGAATGTTTTGAAAACGGGGAATATTTTTTACCGTCTGAGAGCTTCCGAGGCGTACGCTGCGTAAATGGTTACAGTTAGGTAAAAATTGTGTATTACGAAATTGTTTCTCTTAAAAAGTTCTAAAAAAAAGTCCGCGACAGCATATGACTATCTTTTAAGGTTCGCTCACAATAACTTAATTTGTCTATCTCTTAAGGTTTGCTCACGATATAATAAAACTGAAGAATTTCTTTGTACTAGGATCTCAGAAACTACTGGTTGCATTGCAAAAATTATTTTACAGTTTAATAGTCCATTTTTTTAGGCTGGCTAATGGCAATACAACATCACGCTAAGACGAATAGGAGCGGAGCAGCCATGAATAATGTTTCGAGAACGGGGATTATTTCTTTCTTTTGAGAGCTTCCATTGCTGACGCTGCATAAATAGTTAAAGTTACGTAAAAATTGTATACTACAAAATTGTTTCTCTTAAAAAGTTATAAAAAAAAGTCCTTGACAGCATATGCCTATCTTTTAAGGTTGACTTACAATAACCCTCTTATTAAGTTTTAAAGTATGAGCGACGTGACGGGAGTAAATTTGGTCTGAAGTGGCAGCCAGTCAACTGAACGATCAAAACCGGCCAAGTGCGAGTCGGACTCGCACGCCATGAGTTCCATACCGAAAAACGGATGGGTGGAAGTAAAAGCGACGGGAAACATTATATCACTTTAACGAGAGGTGTTAAAGTCACATCCTTCTCACTCTCATGTGATGCGCCATAATGAATACAAGCGACGCAACGCGACTATAATAAGCGCGACGGGGGTAAATGCAACGGGAAACATTATAATACCTAGGTACTCGAAATATTAATACCATACCTCACTCTCATGTGACGCAAACGAAGTTGCGCGGGTCAGCTAGTATAATATATTATGTTGTTATTATAGAGCTGTATCCGGCGCCGCGTCAGGAGTGTATAACCTGCCTCATTACTTCATCAACCGGCTGGTTTTGATGAATCACGGGCACGTAGCTTGTGACTGATTGTGGTACTTATAGTTAATGTCTATATCTCTATTACCCGCTAACTGTCTTATAAATCAACCTAAAGCAGTCTTAGTGTTATAGTTATTTTAGTATTTACCACGTGTGTTATTCGAATCTTTACCCAACTGATAGGCATTTCTTCTATTATGAAATTGGAAATTTTATATTTTTTTTTTTTTTAAACATTATTCAAATTAAATATATTGTGTTGTTGTTATAACAGGTTGTGAAACAGCCCTATTTGCTTAATCATAAAAGAGCTTAATGATTAAGTCATTTTAAAACAATTTAGTCCGCGCCGAAGGCGTGGACTGACTTTTATTGTTTTAAAATAAGATTAAACCAACACTCCAGCTTAGATTTACACTCTCATTCAAAGAAACTGCTACAATTACAATTTTAAACATATCTGATTCTTAAAAGTGTTATAACTTTTTTTATTTATAAACCGATGGACATGAAATAAACGCTAGATGTTAAGTGGAGCAAACCTCAACACAATAAAAAAAATCGCATTGCAATCGGTTAAGCGGTTACTGAGATTAGTTTTGCTTTTGAGTCCAAATCTATGACTTTTTTTTTTCTACGTGTCTGTTTGAGGTTGGAGCAAAATTCAGTAGCTGTATCATATTTGTAATGCAAGATGCAGATATATTTTCACGGCGCTCCACACGCTGGTGGAGTGCACGGCGTGGGCACAACAGCGCCAGGTCCTCGTAGTGGGTCTGGGCGTGGACACTTTCTCGCTCGAGGCCATGGTGCGAGCCATGCTCTCCAGCGGGAGTAAGTGGGACTGCGCCGCCTCTTTCTGCGAGCAGGTCATGCTCGCGAAGGAGGCGGCGGGCCGGGTGCGGTAGAGAACTCTCCCACCCGAGTTCCGCAGTCGGCGCCCTGGGCGAATACATTAATTGAATTGAATTCTGAATACATTAAAGGTACACAGTACAATTTAATAACCATCAAAATGTTTTCTTAGCAAACACAAGTTACAACAAAACCGGGAAACATCATATTAGCGTGTTGCATACATGATGACTACTCGTATTTTTAATGAAAGCATTGTCTGTATGTCAATAAAGTGAATTGTTTTCCAATGTAACAAGGGTTGGAACGTGACGTTCTTATCGCTTCACAATTCCATATTTTATGATTTAGTTGCTCATGTGTTTGCTGCTAATTAAAAGTGATTGAAAATTATTCAGTTGCACATTGTATTTTATGTTTTTAGGACGGGGCTTAGTAACTAATGTACTTTAAACATAATATCATATTGTCACTAACTCTTACAATATTTTAAGTGCGTAATTTGGTGAGTATAGCTGTTTGGAATTACGGACGTTTGTTGCTTCTTGCAACGAACAAGACACTGGAATAACACATAAGCCACTTGTTATCCCCAGTATAAGTTACCATAGGACGCAGGGACGGTAGCTGACTCCAAGCGGCCAGAGTCACGGGCGCCATCCTTCTTAATAAATGAAAGCTTTGTTACTAGCATACTTGGTTCTGTAAAAAACAAGTACTTTAAAAGTATACATGTCTTGCAAAGGATTAAAAAGTAGTCATCTTTTTTGAATAAAAATAGGCTCTGCCAATTTTAGATCCTTAAATTCCTTTTTTACGCCCTTAGTGGTTAAATAAGGGGATAGTGCCCTATTGGAAGTTTTAAGAAGGTATAATTCGATAAAGATCTTTTTCAGTAAAAGTAGTCAATAATATATGCCGTTATAGGCATATATTATTGACTATATATCGATAAATTTTGTTAACCATTGTCTTTTGCCCGCTGATCTCTGTACAATCTTTAATTTTAATCATATACATCAAACTAGTGGTAATGTTTTCCAAAAGTTATAGCAATTTAAATTTTCAGGCAACATTTTAAATAAATTCTCGTGACGGCTTAATTTAACTTCATGAATGTGGCTATCAAAACTCGTAGGAGCTTTTACGAGGGACGGTGGGTAATTACAAAAACTGTGCAACGCATTATTCAACTGTACACTACTTTGTTCTCTGCAATTCTGATCAACATTCATCAAGCTAAGAATGTTTTAGAACTTGACATTGTTTGAGGATTATGTAGAAACGGCAAAGTAGTTGGTCTGGAAACCCACACTAACATTATAATGGTGGTAATATATGAAGGTACCCAGAATTATGTAAACACATTTACATAATTCGTTAATGAAATCACACACAGACAAATTTTATAGTTATTGTATGGTTTATGAACAGAGTCCATTGTAAAATAATCTCTATTACTTTCATCAAAAAATAAGCAGGTTTGCTGTTGATTATGTTTAGCGCCAGTTATAGAGGGTTAAGGGTCCCGCACCACATTTCTCGTCCAGAGGATTATTTCGAGACTTTGATACAAAAGTCATGGATCTTGCCACTGAATTTTTAGATCAACTTATCACATTGCTAAGTCATAGAAATCGAGAGTTAAAAAGATGTTACCCACCTTTACTCGCTTAGAGATGAGAAAGCTGCCATGAGTATGTTCTACTCCGTGAAAGCCATGGACTCCATTCCTGTGCTTTTATTAACTTTCAGAGTGCATTAAGCCAACGGCTGATGCATGAACTTTGTTTAATGCCCTGTTTCTGAATGCAGGTAATGTGGACTAAAAAAGTAGTTTATAATCTACCGTATGGTAAATAGCCCAGCTATTTTAACACGCTTTTATTAGCTTCACTTGTAACTATGTATGTAAGAAAATCTTGGAATGTTAATTTGACCCACTTACCGTCCTTTGATCAGGCTGAAATTTTGCACACGCTCTTAGTTCTGATGACAATACATGACTAGCTAAAAAACGTCATTACAAATCCAATATGGCGGCCTCCCCAAAATGGCGGACTGGCTGTTTGAAATCCACCCCCATGATATGGGCACCTTTAAGTATGGACGTGGAGTCTCACAGGCTACACGATGTTTGCGTTTTGTAAGTTTTACCTAGTTCCCCCGGCTCCCCGAGATTGAGGGTCTCAGTAGCTTTTGATTTAGTTGTGAAACTACCAACGAGGGAGGGTGTTGCGTCTGCCGATGAATATTACGTGAGTAATAACCATCAAAATATGGACCGGAGCCTGTCAGGCTACACGTCCCTTTGTGCCCTATGATATATTTTATAAGGGCAATTATATTTTTTCAGATTTTGTAGTACAAAATGTCAATAAATAATGAAGCCGGTAGTTCTAAATCAAAACTACTTTCAACGAGTTCTGTTCAGGGCCCTGTTAGTAAACTTTTCGTGCAGAAGATCCTTCTTTCGAACAAGAAGTGAGTGAGTTGTTGTTAGCTTTGCATCAGTCTGTCAGTGAAGAGAATATTGAAGATTTTTTGTTATATTGGAGTCCGAACTGACACAAAATCATGAGAGTGACAAATGTAGAATCTGTCCCGCGAAAAAACACAGGATGACTTACCCATGTTTGTGTTCGGTGCAACAAACCTGTGTGTCTCCAATGTTCTATACCTATGTGCATTGACTGCCAATAAATTTACGTAATTAGACGGTTGTCAATTTTTTTTTGTATTTGTTTCCTGATGTAGGTGTTTCATTTTTTAGTTTTTTTTTATATATTATATTTTGAGAAAAAAAGACTAATTTTGATCTAGGAATAAGTTTGGCTGTTTTTAATATCTAAAATTGTAACCTAAGTAGATTTAGACTCAAAATGGCCATAATATTTGATTTTTAAAATTTCTTTAATTTTCTCAATATAAATATATTATTATAATCACGTTATTTTATTGCTAAATCCCATAACTTTAATATTCAATCAGTTGTAAAATGATCCAACATATATTTCCCCAAAAAAAATGTGTGTGCATATAGGAGCATGTGAGACTCCACGTCCACAGTTGTGTAAAAAAAAATTGACGTCCATACTTAAAGGTTAAATAAAAGGGTTTGACGCGTGTTTTTTAGTTTTATAAACTATTTTACAATTATTATACAATTTCCTCCTTCTGCACTTTATAAAAACAACCCAATCTCTTTGCTATAATCTCTATATTATGAAATTATTCAGAAGTATGAACTCTGGCCTCCTTTTATTTCAAACTAGATGATGTTTCGGTACCCGTTCCAACTTCCCGTGGGAACATTTGCCCGTGATTAAAAGTATGAGTTTTTACACATGTCTAATATTAGTAGGATATTATTAAAATCCAAAAATTCGTGTCAGAATTGTGAAATCACAAGTTTCAATTTCAAAATTTACTTCTAGGTAGGTACCATAAAGTCATTTCATTTCGTTTAATGGAATGGAAACCATTTAAAAATCAATCATTTCTATACTATCCAAGTAGAAAATTTGAAAGAATAAAAGTGCTAGGGAGTCGCCGATAAATTGTTGCGGTATTACAGTGCTGCGGTATTACGGATGCCGAGCAATTTCATTCAATCGAGTACCATTATTGCGACACCATTCAGTCTAACGTTAGACCAACGGTTGGAACCTTTGTGGATATTTGTCGTTAACACGACTTATTGGCATCCGAATCAACTAAATCTAGCCCGAATGATTCTTTTCAAAATATTCCTTCATCTTTATAAATCTGTAGTAAATAAACTGAAAAGAAAAAGTTAGCATACTAATATAACGGTAAAAAACTACCAATGAAATGTGGTGAAGTTATCGCATTAACGTTAAAAAGACCTTGCTGCAGGGTGATTGCGAGAGATTGATATTCCACTCCAATGCGTCCCGGGGGGGGGTCGTAAATGGCGTTTATGTAGAGAAAGAAACCCTGAAATGAAACCACGTACGGCCAAAATTATCCCCAACAAAGATCTTGTACAAGGTACCGGCCGCTAGTCCACGGCGATTCTACTAGTCTTTTAAGCACATTTAAAATGCCTTCTTTGGACATTTGTACACCATGATACAATTTTGAAACGTACCGGTTTTTGACATTTTTTCAGGATTTTTCAAATAATGATCATTTTCTTGCGATTTACTACAAAAATAATTTAAATGGCGGTCTTGCACCTTAAAAGGTTAAGGCTGCCTTTTATCGTGAGCTGAACGGGCCCATTAGGTAATCTGTTTAACTCAAAACAGCAAGCTCAGCCCGCGGTGGAAACTTGCCTTGGAGCATAGGGTGCGAAATCAAGCCCTGGCAGTGATTCGACTACCCAAAGCACCAACTCGTCTGGAAAAGGGGAATACGCAATGCAAAAACAGGAAATGACGAAAATAACAATTTACCTATACGAGCAATCATAATCTGAAAGTCAGAAGTTCGAAAGCTTGAGGGTATGATAAACCTGACGTCTAAGTAGATTTATAATTATTTATTATTATCTCACAGGTTTAAGTTTTGAACAAGAGCCGAAGGAACCAACGGGCATGCATGAAAAGAAAAATGAAAATTGAAAAAGCAAGTAAGGTGTGTATGGACCGTGCCGTGTGACGCTCGGTTCTATCTGCCTACCTCGCAAGGGATTTGGCTTGAAGGTAGATAGATAGACTGGTTCAAAGCCGCCATATCCCAGTAGTTACATTGTCTAGTTCCAATATGGAACTACGCAATGGAACTACTAGGATTGGACACTCGAAACTGCGAAACATTATGCCTGTTAACTTGCACGTAAAATGGGTACAGAACCTTCGGTGGGCGATTCCGACTCTCTCATGTCCGTAATTTTTTTTATTTTGCTGTTTGCATACTACAGTGCCAGCCGTTGTCGCATCGTGTGTACGTTGTAACCCAGCCTATTGGGCGCCGCGCCATGGAGTATGAGTGTTGAACAAGAACTGCCGATATATACGAAATATAACTCTATGCGTTCAGATATAGGGATTATGTTTACTGTAAACGAGATTTGCGATATTCATTGACTCAATTTCTTGAACACGAATCGCCGAGATTCCCTCGTACTAACGGAAAAACGTGTTTCTATATAAAGTTTAACAAGTGTTGATATAGTTTAGTTCAATTATTTGTTTACCTACAGAGTTACAGTATTGATAATAGTACAAACAATGTAATGTTTACATCCAAATAAATATCATTAACTTGCGCAAAGGATTTATATTTACGACTAAGTAATCGGTAAAGAAGTTTTCGTTAATAAATGTGGGTCATACAATTAAAATTCCTTTTGCGAAAAACGTTTAAAAACACTCTGTATATTGTAATTCTCGTGTATTACAAGAATACAATATGAATGGAAATGTCCTCTCAAATCTGAACCGTTAAGGTAAAGCGTCGCAACAATTACTGGGAAACATGCAAGCCTCTGGAACTTATGATACATCAAAGGAAACAATAATGGTACTTACTACGACACTAAGTTTCCTCTCAATCGAACTGCAGCTGTGTCTCAACGGTCTAATTGATTTTCAATGATTACTAGATAGCAAGCTCAAACAATAATTGGATAAACAGAATTGTGTTCAAGATTTGTCAGCTTGTACCAGATATGTTAGTACTTTAACGTAGAATGTGTTTGTCTGAGCTGAACCTCTCAAGTGTCAAAGACTTTAGCGTATCAGATACTTTAGTGTAGGTATGAATCTAGCATGAATAGACGGCAGAAATGGAGAAACATGCTTTTTTCGTTTGGAAATCCGTCACGTTTACCAACTAAAACTACACGTTCCCTACCTCGGGAGCCCCGGATAAGCTCTCAGAAGAAGGTCTCAGGACCCTTAACAGACTTTGGCTATCTGGCAGCGCTGCCTCAACTGGGGGTTCAGGTACTTTCCTGCGGCGATTTAATAAGGTCACCGTAGCTGCTTTCGAGGTCACTATAAAAATTATTGAACCACCTACCGAGGTTACAGGACCATTCTAGGGAAAGTGCGAAATTTATAGCCAAAGTTTCACTTAAAAGTGATTTAAAAATTTTGATTAAACGCGTCTTGCATCCATGACCTAACTAAGTTTCCTGCGTTTGGTAAAGGACTTCTTGGCACCAAACAATGTAAATGCAATGTCAAAAGAACGTCACACGACTCTCGTCTTTAAACTCAATTTTAAGCAAAGTTCAAACAACCAATGCTCGTCTCTGTTATTGTACAATTCCACCCTACTTTAATATTATATTAGTGAACTACTTAGTAGTGCAGAAAGTTTTATAATGGTTCTGGAAGCGAGCCAGATATGGGGTGAGCTCACTATTATATTGTATAACGTTCGCGTTTTCAACCCGGTCGCGTATTGTACGCAAACTTATTGTGATATTTATGTAGGTATATCCACGGTTATAAATAATCCAACTACTTTTTCTTAACAATTATTTTACAATCTCACATAGCCATTTAGTTTTCAAACTATTTGTCATACAATTTAAATTCGACTCCGTTTTAGTTACACCTTTCATACCCATGTTCAGACAGAGTACCAGTTCTTATAACTACTTTGGTTCAGCTTCCAATCCTATATAATTTCTAAACGCTGTGCCAACGTGGAGAGGATAGTAACAAAATTAAGAACAACCCAAAACTACAACAGAAAAAAGGCAGTGCACCTCGATACGTTATAAATTCATTTTTGCAACGGTAGATATTTGTTGTACCGGGACTGTGCAAATACGGATTAGGTCGTGTTTTCATAAATAAACACTACACAGCGCCTTTACAAACAAACAGTTTCGTATTTTAAATGTTCTGCAGCAAAGGAATACTGTGTCGTTTTTAAAGGTAGTAATCTTTATAGTTTAAATAAAATAATTACAGAGAGACAGAAATGAGAGAAGTCAGCAAATAATTATAATCTCAGCTGTCTGTAATAGTAGTTTTTCACACTGGAATAATAGGTCCAGTACTCAAGAGATCTGGACGCTTGCCACCTTTGGAGAGTGCTATGCACTAGCATTAATATTATTTCAACGTAGGCATAGGTATACAGGGTGAATTTTTGAAAAGGGCTTGGATGGCCAAATCCGAAACTATAAGGAATAGCTAAAAATGCTCAAAGGAGTCACGAGCCCGATTTTGATAAAACTTAAAACCTCATCATTAGATTTTTGAAAAACCAATAATCCTAGCTGGGAATAGAACCCATTGATTTTGAAAAAAAAAACACACCCTTTATTATTACACCATACGATAGTGTCGCTGATAAGGATCAAATTCTGCGAAGTAAATATATACGGCAAATTTAAGGAAAGCATGAAATTTTAATAGAATTCATATTTCATGTACCTAAATTTTGAATCAAAATTTGTTTCGTTCAAAATCCCAGAATAGATCGTAACTATTCCATGTTTTAAATCATGCTCAGAATGATTCTTTGGAGAATATTCTCAACGGAATCAATCATTTTGAATGCAGTACGATCCGTTAGGTCTCGAATCTAGCTATGAATTGAAAACAATGAACAATTAATCAGCTAACGTAAGAAAAATAAATTGTATTTTGTTAAAGATGAACACTTTCCTTTAGTTTGCCGTATGTCATTACTTCCCAGAATAAAGTCCTTAATAGCAACACTATCGTATGGTGTAATAATATAGGATGTGTTTTTGTTTTCAAAATCAATGGGCTCGATTCCCGGCTAGGATTATTGGTTTTTCAAAAATCTAATGATGAGGTTTTAAGTTTTATCAAAATCGGGCTCGTGACTCCTTTGAGCATTTTTCGCTATTCCTTATAGTTTCGGACTTGGCCATCCAATCCCTTTTGAAAAATTCACCCTGTATAGGGTTACGTGTACCAGAACTACCCGACTTACTGCTAACTTGATTTTGATATGACGACTCTATGACAGATCTGGAACCGCCCAATGTGTCACCCAAACCAGAGTTTAATAGAGTTAGGCATCTTCAAACAAAATTATATCAAAGGTACCGAGCGCGGTATACTTGTGTGCGTGCGCAGTGCCTACGGACGCGTCGCGTCAGAACGAGCCGCGCGTCACGCACACATTTAAAAATCAGTACTAGTCGGAACGCTCCCAGCAGGTAAACCAAGCGTTCAATCAGTGTTGGCGCGAACCGCGTGCGCGTGATTACGTAAAATGTATGTGTCATATGCCTGCTATCTTTATTTACATACATACATATAATCACGCCTTTATCCCCGTTGGAGTAGACAGAGGCATAGTATACGCCCCCATTTCTCATTTTAGTTTTATGCCTCACGTAATAGGTGATGAGCCTACTCCCTCATTATCTATCGTTATTCACGAATTCACGATAGGTAACAAAAGAAGAAGAAAGGTGAGTTTGAATAATTCACTTACGTACCTGCTACGTCCATAATACTCTCAAGGTAGGCACCTTGAGATTATTATGGACGTAGTAATATAAGTTCAATGCTTACGTACGAATTCGTTCAATACCTATTAGACTTCGTATTTATTAGGGTTCCGTACCCAAAGAGTGAAAAACAGGACCCAATACATGACCCTTCGCTGTACGTCTGTCTGTCTGTCCCACAAAATGTGTGTATCGCAGGAACCGTGATAGCTAGAGAACTGAATTTTTACAGATGATGTATTTCTGTTGCCGCTATAACAACAAATACTAAAATCAGAAAAATAATATTGTATTAGGGGAACGTTTGTTGCATGGAATACAACAAACATGAATTTTGCCGTTTTTTGGTACGGAACCCTCGCTGCGCGAGTTCTACTCCCACTGCTTCGAACCCACTCAGTTCGTTTTCGACCCCTTATAATTTCTTTGTGGATAAAACTAGAAGTTTGAAGTAAATTTAGTATCTTTTTAACCCCCGACGGAAACCCGGACGGGGTGTTATAAGTTTGACGTGTGTGTGGGTGTGTGTGTGTGTGTGTGTGTGTGTGTGTGTGTAAGTCTGTCTGTGGCATCGTAGCTCCCAAACGGATGAACCGATTTTGATTCTGTTTCTTTTGTTTGAAAGGTGGGTTAGGGGAGAATGTTCTTAGCTATGTTTTATAAAAATCGGTTGAGCCATTTCAAAGATATGAGGGGTGAAAGTGGGGATGAAAGTTTAAATTTGTTCAAATATACCCGTGTTGGGTATCAAATGAAAGGTCATAACTTATACATCACGATACCGCAAGTTTTATGAAAATCGGTTTAGCCATTCGAAAGATATGAAGAGTGGAATGTATTTCAAATTCTGTAACGACACTCTGCGCAATTCGCCTTAGTTCTGAATAATTGTTGATAGACTATACGTATGTTGATATTAAAAAACTCCTATAAAAAGCATGAAATAAAAAATTAAATTAAAAATTTAAAAAACCCCCGACTCACAAAAAAAGAACAATAAAAAAGCCTATAAAAAGTAAAAAATAACTATTATATTGTGACCTATCTACCTAAGTATTGAACCTTTATTATTATTATAGGTAGCTATATTATTGACGTATTCATATTGTTAACTAACAGTTTGTCTCGTCGGGGACCGCTCACCTAATAATACCTAATCGTGCGTCTGTCTCTATTTAGGTATAGAGCGGTCCTCGACGAGACCAACTGTTAGTTAAAAATATGAATACGTAAATAATATAGCTACCTATATAATAATAATAAAGGTTCAATACTTAGGTAGATAGGTCATAATATAATAGTTATTTTTTACTTTTTATAGGTTTTTTTATTGTTCTTTTTTTGTGAGTCGGGGGTTTTTTAAATTTTTAATTTAATTTTTTATAACAGAACACTACCCATCCATTTCAACACGGCAATAGGCTCACCACCTATTTCGCGGAACATGAAACTAAAAGGTGAGACGTGGGCGTATACTACGCCTCTGACTACCCCTTTTGGGATAAAGGCGTGACTATATGTATGTATGCAGTGAGTGAACACTGACTGACTGATAATCGAAACTTTACTTTGGTGGCACTTCAAACGAATATAGAACCTTCAAAAGAATGCAAATTTATAGTGTTTAGTGTATGAATTAAGGAAAAGCTAAAATATTCTAGAATTTCGGTGGTTTTTAAGGTTCCCTACCCAAAGGATAAAAACGGGAGTCTATTTATGAGACTACGTTGTCCGTTTGCTGACTTTGAACTTTGTCTGTCCTTCCGTCATGAGACTGTATCTCAGGAACCGTGATATTTAGAAAGCTGAAATTTTCACATTAATTCTGTGATCCATAAAATGTTGCCATCATTAATATGGGAATGTTGTGCTGAGGTCCCAGGTTGGATTCGGGTGGAATCGAATAAATTGTGTGTTCCTCAAAGTTTTGTATCAGAGTTTTGATGTTTTTGTATACCTACTATGTATTTATTTAGAAATATATAAGTACATATGTCTATCAGTTGTCTAGATCCCATAGCGCAAGCTTAAACTGGCCTAATTTGGACTAGATGATGTTGTATGAGAATGTACAATTGTTTAACCTAACCTGTCATTTACGACGATTGAATAAACTAAAAGTGACAGCCCTGATACTATAGGTGAGTATCGTGAGTAGTATATTATTGGGCATTCTACTCCACCTTAAGTTCCATCAGCTCTCTTCGTTCGCTTCTGTCACTCTCAGTGGAGTAGAATACCCAATAATATTTTTGCCATCCAAATCAGCAGTGTGCATTTGCACTTCCACTTAAAACACAGTCGTCAGACATAGACATTGCGGTTTTATGCAGTCGTCGACATAGACATGTGCGTTTAGTGCTTCATCGCATTAGCAACTACGTACAACCAAGAGACAATGTATGTAGTATGCATTTGCGCTCCCACACTTATAGCACAGTCTACATAGACATGTGCGTTTAGTGCTTCATCGCATTAGCAACTACGTACAACCAAGAGGCTAAGAGACGGATGTATGCAGTATGCATTTGCGCTTCCACACTTATAGCACAGTTGTTCGACATAGACATGTGCGTATTTATGCAGTCGTCGACATAGACATGTGCGTTTAGTGCTTCATCGCATTAGCAACTAAGTACAACCAAGAGACAATGTATGTAGTATGCATTTGCGCTTCCACACTTATAGCACAGTCGACATAGACATGTGCGTTTAGTGCTTCATCGCATTAGCAACTACTTACAACCAAGAGGCTAAGAGACGGATGTATGCAGTATGCATTTGCGCTTCCACACTTATAGCACAGTTGTTCGACATAGACATGTGCGTATTTATGCAGTCGTCGACATAGACATGTGCGTTTAGTGCTTCATCGCATTAGCAACTACGTACAACCAAGAGACAATGTATGTAGTATGCATTTGCGCTTCCACACTTATAGCACAGTCGACATAGACATGTGCGTTTAGTGCTTCATCGCATTAGCAACTACGTACAACCAAGAGGCTAAGAGACGGATGTATGCAGTATGCATTTGCGCTTCCACACTTATAGCACAGTTGTTCGACATAGATATGTGCGTATTTATGCAGTCGTCGACATAGACATGTGCGTTTAGTGCTTCATCGCATTAGCAACTACGTACAACCAAGAGACAATGTATGTAGTATGCATTTGCGCTTCCACACTTATAGCACAGTCGACATAGACATGTGCGTTTAGTGCTTCATCGCATTAGCAACTACGTACAACCAAGAGACAGGGTGCGTAAATTGTTGAACAACAAAAGAAACACACCCCAAAAGTAGAATGAGATTTTATTTATTAATTAATAATTACTATACAATATTAATTATTACAAGTACAAAAACTCATCGTTATTCGTTTGAGATAAACCTAGGTTGTTCGTCACATAATGCGTCAACAGATTGCACGAACGCTTGAAGCTTACGCCACTCAGGAGTGTCTTCGTTGGTCTGGAATTTTATTCGAATCAACGCTTTTTTCCAGAGCGTTAGTGGATCTGCTTGATGAACATCACTTGTTTTATACACCTTGACATCCACAAAGTAGTCGCCCGTGGTGTTGAGATCTCGACGTTCGTTACCATTAGCCACTCTATTTACGAAATATGATGATAGCACGGGTGAGGAAGACTGTCTGTATTCACTTGCGCCACGACTAATGTTAAACACATCACTTGTTTTTACAGGTTTTCTGAAACAAAAAACAAATACATATATATAAAATAAACTGTTGAACTGGTAGCACCTATGGATTTCTGAAAATTTAAGTACTAAGTATATAGATTTTGTTCAAATAATTACCTTATATTAGCAAGAGACTTTTTCACTCTAGAACCTTTAGTCTTGCTTTTAGGTATGACTTGATTGCATTTCGTAGAATTATTGTATTGTTCGCACTCGGAGTCTGACCTGTAAAAAAATAAATAATATGTCAATAAACCTGTTAAACATTAAAAAAGATGTTATATGTTAGGGGTGTAGTGGGGCCCTGCCAACACCTCCGGGCCCAAGTCAACCTCACGTGCAAGCTCGTGCACCTGCTGAACAACGGACGAGGCTCTGATGGCGGCAGTACATTTCAACACGGCAATCTGCTCACCACCTGTTACGTGGGACCGAATTGTACACGGTGAAATGTGAACCGGTATAGGCCTCTGCCTACCCCTTCGGGGATGGAGGCGTGAGTATATGTATGTATGTATGTATGTTAGATAAATAATATTTAAACACTTACATTTTTAGTTCTGCTGTGGAGGGTTATTGAAGAAGGATAGATACTGTTTACTGTCTATGTCGTCTGACTGAGTTTTCCCAGACCGACCAGGTTTCTACCAAAACCCTTGTACCGTAGCTGAGATGAGTTCTAATGTATCTAGCCGGATGGAATTAACCTTAGACCGTCGCTAGTAATTACACAAGAGACAACTCGAATTGTAATGGAAGTCTTTTGAAAATTATGAGATTATAAGCTAAAACAAGGCTGATAGCTTGTCTAATTAAAAATTAGTGTAATTCATTAACAAATAACAAACAATCAATCATTTTACCTTGGATGTATTATAACTGCTAAAAATTATCAACTAAGATATTTAATAAATAGTCAAGGCAGCAAATAGCAATTATTTAGGGTTGTCACACTTACCAGGTATACGAGTACAATTATACTAGTATCTGGCCTCGGTTTTCATATGGATTCTGCTAACTGTTCATATTTTGATTGCTACATTTTAATAATCGATCACAATCTATGGAGATATATAGGGTTTTATGTCCTCACTGGTTTGTTTATAAAAACTTACTTAACATAGTCTTTCTAAAAATTACTTAATAATAAATAAATCTTTGTTAATATAAAATTTTATAGCATTGTTTATAATGTTTAAATTCCAGCTTTACATTACCACAACAATAAAGAAGTAATGATGTAATTTTTACAGAACCTAAATTTGTGGAAGTGACATCCATAGTCAAATTAGCTGCTATATAATAATGATGTTTTACATTTTAATTGATTGTGCAATATTTAGAAAATAGTACTGAGAATATGATACTTTTGTTTTGTTTGTTAATGTTGAAATTCTAAACAGCGATTAAGGTTGTCAACAATACAAATTTCAAACAGTACAATATTTATGATAGGTATATTATAAATAAAAATATCTCAATAAAGATAATTTATCTTTAGTATTAATAGGATCTAATTATCTATAAGTATGATAATTACGAATAATACGAATTAAAAGAGCAATCTGTGAGTACCTAAGTAATTCTTTTTAACGTAAACAACTTTATAATTCTTGTTTTTGTATTTCATGCTACTAGATTAGTTACTAATTATACTAATTACTTTGGTATATGGGTTCTTATAAAATTTTCACCATGTACTGTATTGCAAATTACTATACTAATGTAATTTACGATTTACTGCTAGTCTGCTAACCCTATTTGAAACTACAATCTTGCAAAAAAAATAATATTAGGTAAACTACTACCGGATGTATTGATTGAATAACATTATACTTTTGTTTCGCATTACATTTCGATTGCGACAATAATGCAGTAAAAAGTGTTTTTAATTTGTAAAAGTTTTAATCTTTTTTAATACAAATTATTTAATAACAATTTGCTAAAGTGCTACCAGAAGACCATTATAAGGTAATTGTAACGTTTAAATATTATTTTATTTAGAGAGGATATTTATTTTTTAGTAATTATAACTATATTTCAGTAATATTGTGCTATTATTTTAATTTCAGACGATTAAGTGCTTAAACTAATTGCGGATCAGTAGAGGTGTTGGTTTCAAGCAAAATATTTTATTCAAGACGTAAAGATTATATTAGTAATGAACGAAAATTTACTCTAAAGTGGATGCATCCAGAGAGACGAAATTATTTTTCCTATAAGGTTTGTACCTAATTATTATCATGATAGTTTTCTAGCAAAAATATGTGTCCTATCAGCGACAATAAGCTCGCTACCTATTACGTGGAACGAAAAATAATACTCTGGCGTAAGCATGTTAGATATGTGCCTTTGCCTATCCTCAAGAGATTTTGGTGTGAAGATATGTATGTATAGTGTTCATTATTTTTATCAAATATCCAATTAAAATATTTTATTTTTAAATAAATAATATTTTATGTACCTATGGTTTGAGCTCTATTCTATCGTTAAGGAGGTATAAAATTTAAATTTTGTGACTAGATTATCTATATCTGCTGTTTAAATATATTATCCATGACTAAAGAATTGAAAGTTTATTAAATTTCATATGTATTAATAAATTTGTGTTTTCAATTCCAGAATACCATCGCTTTGCAAGGCGTTGACTGTTAATAGAAGAAAAAAGTCCATCTGCAATAGATAATATTAAAAATTGTAAATTACTTAAGTAAATCTAACTTAAGTAGGTATATAACAGGTAACTAATTTTTATATAATTTTAAAATGCCTTTCTGTTCGGGTTGTAACATCAGTTTTCGTTGTTGGAGTAGTCATTTGCGAACTAATAAGCATAAAAATAATATTACTGTACCTATCAACGATAACGTCCAAATAATACATTCCTGTTTCAAAGGACGTATTGTAAGTTATCGTATTACTATATCTAAAACTGAAGTAAATATTTACCCAGAGTGTTTCTTAAAAAATATTTTTGATCAAGTTAAATCTTTAATAGATAGCTCACTTCAAAAACATTATTCTGTTAAAGTTAATTTTGAGTATTTCGCTTTTTTTTAATGTTAAAAAATGATCTACAAGAGTTAAAATCTTTTGCAACAAAAAACTTTACCATTCATTTAAATTACGATTTTAAGTCCACATATGAGAAAGTTATGTCAACATTATTAAAAAAAATTGAGGAGTTTCAAGAGAGAGATAGTGGATGGACGTTTTTCAACAATTCACATTTAGAAATTAATATTAACAAGTATCAACCTCTTAGTGGATCTAAATTTATAGATTTACCAAAATGTATAAAAAGTAAAAGAGCATGTTTGAATATTCAAAATGATGATAGATATTGTTTTTTATGGTGTATAGTTGCTGCTTTATACCCAACCAATCGACATCCTGAGAGAGTAACGTCATATCCTCATTTTCGTGATGTCTTGAACGTAAATGATATTTCATTCCCAATGAATTTTTCAGACATAAATATTTTTGAAAAAAACAATCCTTCTTTTAACATTTTCATTTATGGTTTAAGAGGTAGTAAGACTATAACAGGTCCTTTGTATAGACCTAATAAAATCAATCGAAAATCTAAAATAATACACTTATTATTTTTAGAAACTAGTGAGTCGTCTCATTATTGCCTTATCAAAGATTTACCACGGCTCGTTAGAAGTCAAATAACTAAGCATCACGGTAAGCTATATTTTTGTCAAACTTGTTTAGTGTTTTTTCCTAGTGAAAACGAATTTGATAACCATTTATGTGGAGGAGTTGTTACTGTTTTGCCTGAAAAAGGCTCATTTTTACAATTTAAAAACTATGATAGAAAACAAAATGTTCCATTCACTATCTATGCTGATTTTGAAACATTACTCGAACCTATTTGCAACCATGAATCTGATACCACAAATACGTTACGCTTACAACGTCACATTCCTTCGGCCTTTGCGTATAATATTGTTTCATCATGCAGTAATAATTTTAATGAATTCAAAACGTATCGTGGAATTGATTGTATTTCTAAATTTGTAGATTTTCTTACTGAAGATATCAAGAGAATTTACAATATATTGATTCAAAATGTATCTATGATATTCACTGAGAAAGATGATAGGGATTATAAAAATGCTTGGAAATGTCATATATGTGAAAATCTGTTATGGAATAATAAAGTCAGATATCATTGTCATATAACCGGACGATATCGGGGCGCTGCGCATCGTCATTGTAATTTACAATATAAGATACCTATGTTTATACCCATTTTTTTTCATAATTTGTCAGGATACGACTGTCATCTATTTATTAAAAAATTAGGAGAAACGCCTGGCAGGTTAAATATCATACCTAAAACGAAAGAAAAATACATTTCGTTTTCAAAATTTATACCTATCAACTCGAATGATTATGTACAGATTAGATTTTTAGATTCGTTTCATTTCTTAGGTACTAGTTTAGACAAACTCTCAAAAACTATGCAAATAGATGATTTTATTAATTTGCGCAAACATTATCCTAATAATGACCAGTTTCTATTACTTACACGAAAAGGTATTTATCCCTACGATTACATGAGTAGTTGGAAATGTTATGAAGAAAAAACATTACCAGCAAAACATTTGTTTTTCAATTCTTTATGCAATGAACATATATCACAGGAGGACTATGACCATGCTAAATTAGTATGGTATAAATTTAATATAAAGACAATGGGTGAATATACAGACTTATATTTAAAGACAGACGTACTTTTACTTACCGACATATTTCAAAATTTTCGAAAAACTTGTAAGTTACATTATAAACTCGATCCTGCGTTTTACATTACTGCACCTAGTTTATCATTTGACGCAATGCTTTTGAAAACAGGCGTTAGATTAGAACTCATATCAGACTTATCTATCTTGCGAAGGATTCAAAGCGGTATTAGAGGAGGTTTATGTATGTGTTCCTATCGTTATGCTAAAGCTAATAATAAATATATGCCTTCGTATGATGCAGCAAAACCACAATGTTTTATAACTTATTTAGACTGTAACAATCTGTACGGATATAGCATGTGTCAATACTTACCGCATTCAGATTTTCGATTTTTAAATCAGCATGAAATAAATCAGTTATACATAGAAAATATCCGAGACAATGCAGAATGGGGATTTATACTAGAAGTCAATCTTTTATATCCTGATTCCTTGCATATTTTACATAATGACTTACCTTTTTGTGCTGAAAAATGCATACCGCCCGGCGGAAAAACGGAAAAACTTATTTCAAATCTTTACAATAAGTATAATTATGTGATTCATTATGTTCATCTAAAGAAATGCCTTGAACATGGGTTAATTTTACGTAAAATACATAGAGTCATTACGTTTCGCCAAAGTGCATATTTGAAAGAATATATAGAATTAAATACACAACTACGACAAAAGGCAATAACTGTATTTGAACAGGATTTCTTCAAGTTATTAAACAATAGCGTTTTTGGAAAAACATTAGAAAACACTGAAAAGAGGGTGACAGTTCATTTAGTTAACTCTTGGAGTTCATCTAACAATATTACCAAAAAATCTTTCTGCGCTGAGAAACTTATAAGCAATCCTTATTTTCATAGTGCATCAGTTTTATCGGAAAACTTAGTGGCAATTCAAATGAAGCCTGATCGTTTAGTTTTAGATAAACCAATATATATAGGTTTTTCAGTTTTAGAGCTATCTAAAGCACATATGTATCATTTTCATTATAATATAGTTAAGCCTTTTTATGGTAACAGAATACAACTATGCTATACCGATACAGATTCTTTTGTTTATTTAATCTACACCGATGACTTCTATAGTGATTTAAAATATAACTTTTTACAGTATTTTGATACTAGTAACTATAGCACGCAAAATGAATTTATGATATCTCAAAGTAACAAAAAAGTACCAGGATTGATGAAAGATGAGATGGGTGGTAAACTTATTACTGAATTTGTTGGATTGAGGTCAAAATTATATTCATTAAAAACAGCGAATAATGTAATTAAAAAAGCAAAAGGAATTAAACATTCGGTGGTGCGTGATTTAACGATAGATGATTATCAGAATGTGTTATTTAAGAATCAGGTAATTCATAGGAAAAATATTCTATTCAAATCTATTAAACATGAAATATTTACTCAAAGCGTAAACAAAGTAGCATTATCAAGCAATGACGATAAACGTATCATATCAAATTGCAATGTTGCAACCTGGGCATGGGGACATTCTTCAATTTTCAAAGGTTAATTTAAATTTGCCTCGGTGGCGCAGTGGTCTCCGGTTCGAATCCCGGACCGACTCAAATATTTGTGTGATCCACAAATGATTGTTTCGGAGTTCGGATGTTTTCTATGTATAATATGTATGTATTTAGAAATATTTAAGTATGTTTATCAGTTGTCTAGATCCCATAACACAAGCTTATAGTAGCTTACTTTGGACTAGGTGACGTTGTGTGAAAGTGTCCCACAATATTTATATTTATTTATTTAAATTGATGAACCTAATTGTCTTGTTATAATTAGAATGTACTTAGGTAAATAAGATGATTGTTAGTAACACAGTAATATGTAGATAAAGTATGTAGTTAAGTGTCTGAAAGTGACCGTCGATTGTATCAACCTTCATATGTTTTATAATTAAGTATCTGTCTTTGTAATCCAATGTGGTGTACAATAAAGAATATTCTATCTACCTAACTAAGTAATATAATGAGATTGTATTAAGAATAATATAAGATTGTATAATTGTAAATATGCACATACAAATAATTATATTTTTATAAATAAAATTTGATAAGTTTCAGTTTTGTTTTATTAAAAGACAACTTCCGCACTAAAGAACTTAGATCAATAACTCAGAATATACATTTTACTAATAATATGAACCTTTTCATACATACATACATATAGTCACGCCTTTATCCCTCAAGGTATGGACATAGGCATATCTATTATGCTCAAATTTCACCTTACGGCGGTATTGCCGTGTTTAAATGAACAGGCGCAGGTTGTGGCTATCCGCTGCGTTGCGGGGCCACGAACGCTTCTATCTATCCCTTAGTCGTTTTCTACGACCCCCACTAGGAAGAGAGGGGTGGGTCTATTCTGTGTCACCAGGAACCACACGACTTAATATATATATATGTATGTAATATAGTATTGTTAACAGCAAAACAGTCAGAACCTGCCCTAACCATTAATACATAGCAATATACTCACCTACAGTAAGTGAAACAAATTTTCATAAGGTAAAATGTGGACATTTATGGATATGTGCACCATACCATACCATACGTATATGTGTATACACACCTAACTCAAGTCTCTAACTCCTTTCTACATAGATTGTTAAACGTAATCTAGGATTTGAATCAGTTCCAACCCTTTGTTGATTAATTATTATAGATAATGTATTTTATTTTGCAAACTTGTCTAAATTTCATGTTGAAACATGATCATATACGTATGCGTATCACATCATTGCCCCTTCCAATATATATTGAAAGGACAGTGACCTGATTTATATGTTGCTTTGCTAATTAATTAGAATTTCGATTTATTAGTCACAGTAAGACGTCTAAATAAACTACAGTCATGTCATCGGTAAGTAATTTAATTAATTTATATCGCTCTATTACTGATTTATGTACCTGTTACATATACGAATTGAAGAAGTTAATATATTATGATAGGTAATATATATTTAATATAAATATTCTAAAACAAAAATAATTCTTATGTATGTTTTTATTTGTTATAGATAACGGATTCAGAGATTATCCTAAGCCAATATGCTCAAGACCCTTGGACCCCCAGAGATTTCTATGAGCTGATTGAAAACAGGCCTACCGATCTATCTAAGGAACCAGAAGTGAGGCCATTGGCAAAAGAAAAGAAATACAAGAAACGTTGCAGAGAAACTATAAAAAAATGTAACGTTAAGAAATCTTTTGTTATCAGCGAATCACCAAGAAGAGGAATTAAATTAATAAAAATTTCAGTAATTGATTTAAGTAATAACAATTCACAAGCAAGTTATAGTGAAAGTGAGAACATTTTGTTGAACGCACAATATATTGTTAAGGATTGTGTCGACAGTGTTATGGACGATACTGAGGCCTTAGTTAAGAAAATATCAAAAACTTTAGTTGATTGTGATTTTTAGTAGGTACATAAAAAGTGTTTGTTGATATTTTAAATTAGATTTATTAAGATGTTAAAATAGGTAATTGACTGAAAATAAAAACATGATTTACATGAAAAATTTATTTTATTAATACATAATGCCTACACATTACCCAATGTAATGTTTCTAAATAGTTTGTTGTACATCATTCCTAAGCGCGCAATGCTTCGAATAGCGTAGGTTATCGTAATATTATAAAGAGGAAAGGTTTGATTGTTTGTTTTGTCTCTAATATGCTCCAAAACTACTGCATCGATTTCAAAAATTCTTTCACAGTTGGAATGCTACACTGTCCCTGAATGACATAGGCTATATTTTATTCCCGTATTCCTACGGGTGCGAAAACCGAGGGAAATCGTCTAGTACATTATATAACAGATATTCTTATTATAATGTTTTTATATCAAAATAAAATAAATTGATTATGATATGCCTCTGTCTACCCTTACTAGAAAAGAGGCGTGAGTCTATGTATGTAGATAGCTAATATCTTGGATTGAGACGTAAGTATATTTTTATCATGGTATAAGTATTTGTAATATAATACGACGTGTTATTGATGTCTGCAAATTACTTTTTACATTACAATACGTAAGTAAATTTCAGCATAATCGACAAGCGTACAAATAGCTTGGTTAAATATCAGGCGGACTCGAAATCAGACGACCATGGTTCGATTCCAATTGTGTTTATTTTTCTCTTTTTGGATATTTTTTTTTCGTACCTTCTTTTTTTTATGAAATAATATATTTTTCAATATACGATTTACCAATACTATATTAAACTATATTACATATACCTACCATTCGAAATACCTGTCATCAAGGTACTTCATTATGAAGTCAGCTATTTAAAATCATCCAGGCGTCGCATTTGTTTGAATCATATTAATGAATTCATAATAAGAAGAGTGCTATTTAAATCATTCAAACGTTAAAGTTACATAGTCTAGCTGATACTTAAATCATCTCAGTTTTTTCAAACCAACATCAAAAAGGTTTAAGATCAATGTAAATTATATTAGACATTTAATAAATGGTATAATATTGGGAACGATGACGACTAATAAGTATATTATTGGGCACGATGTGGGGTAGAGTTCGAGAAACCTTGGGTAGGAAATAGTATGAAAAACAACAGTATATTAGTAAAACATTTATTAAGTTTATTCAAATTATAAAATACAAAAGTTATTTTTTAAACACCATTGCTTAATACACAATACATTCCTTAAAGCACAATAGTTCTTATGAGCAAAACAGTTATACAAAAATAGATCTTTACAGTAAAGATCACTAAGAGTCTTTAAATTAGGAACACTTTTATTTTCACATATGTCAGAAACATTATTATGACCACATAGCTCTTGAACCCACTTTATTTTCTCACTACCTTTAACAAGAACCTTTTTTTCCTTCAAATAGGGTTTGATTATTCTAGAAAATTCTCTGTAGTCTATATATCCTTCGCTCCAGCAGTAACCTCTATTCCTTTCAATCCACCTAGTACGTCTTTTTTCTTCATCAGTCAGCGAGGAGAACGGATAAGGAGGTTTTATTAAGAATATATGAGTATGTTCCAAAGTAGCTATAGCTAATTCCTTGACTATAAAGTTATTATAAAGATCTTTAAAACCTTGAACATCTACTATCATAGTATTTTTGTTCATGATATCTTTCTCACGGTGCTACTTAACGGTTTATACTCGATTATACAGTCGTTCAAAATAAGACAATATGCTGAAGATTGATCTGGTATATCAATATCACTTTCAATTTCTACTCTAACATCGACAACAGGACCTGACTTAAGATTTTCTGGTTGTCTAGAACAATCTACGACAAATAACGGAGCAATATTTTTAAATTGTTTCTCACTTAATAACGGTTCACCGCGACGACCTCCGTAATAAGAGTGTTGGAATCTGGTGTATTGTTCATATATTAAAGCAATTCTGCTATTTGAGAAACTTGAATTTAAATTTTCATAAGGGAAGTAGGTTGAATTTAGGTATACTCTTACATCACGAACGTCACAGTGATCAAACCGAGACATATCCAATTTTGAATTATTTTTTCTATTTGTTTGCAGACCAATAATAACAAATCTTGGTTTCTCTATTTGCGATGATGTTTTTATGGACCAAGTATGTTTAGTAGTTTTTGGTAGAGCCGGATATTCATATAAATCCCAATTTCTGAATATCATCTGGAGTGGTCGATCTTTTTCTAACAGTTTTAACATATTTATTTTTTCTCTATCGGATACTTTGACATGTGGTACGCGCCATATTATTTTATTTATAATAATATCTTCTACCGTTTCACCTTTGTTAAGTTTTAAGGCGTTCAGATTAGTATTACTTCTCAACAATATTAATTCATGTTTGCTGTTTATCACTACTTTCTTGAAATCTTCTGCAAAACCAAGAATGTTACAGAGGGGTATAGAAGCAGAAAAGCTACCCCCGTTTGTACTATTTATGCCATCGATATTCCAACCCCAAGCATTAGATACTTTAGCCTCGTTTTCGTTCATTGATATTAATGATTTCATTGTGGTAGTTATACCAGCGTTTTTTATTTTATCTATTTCCACTCCATTTATCTCATACCTTATATCTTGAAACAAGTAAAGTAAACTATTGTTTGTGAAATGAACGCTACTGACTCTCTCTTTCGAATTTCCACCCTTGTTTACAACAACAGTTCCTTCCAAAAACAAAGTGCTTGCTGAGGGTAATATATACAAGTCTTGTTGATTAATAGGTATCCTGATTTCATCGCTTCTATTGAAACTTGTTACGTAAGGCTTGTAAGAGTGAAATTCAATTCCTTCCACAGAGTTGTTGTATGCAGGAGCGGATAAAACATCTAGTATATTCATTTTAATAAACCGATCGCTTTAAGAAATGTTTTATTATTATTATTCAATTTTATGACCTTTTTGGAGCGAGCTCTTTTGGGTTTGATAGTTTTAGTAGGACTGTTAGTTTTAGTTGGACGAACCACATATTTATTATAATCTATCATTGTTTTCTTCTGATATGTAGATACAACTGCACTTCTTCACCTCGCAAATTTATTAAGTTATTATTTATATCTAACAGCCTTATCTGTATGCAGCTTATATTGGTTTGATTTAACGGAAAGTAGATTGCGTTTTTCGGAATTTCTATAATCCTGTATCCAGGTGGAACATTAAGTGCAAATTCGTGTAAGATGTGACTGGATTGACCGTTTATATAGGAACCGCTAACTATGTCACATTCAATCCTTATGACAGTCGTAGGCAAAATGTTAACTGGAAACTCTGATACATGATATTTATTTGCCTCTAAGATCTGCTTTTTAAATCCCAATAAACTTCCAAATGTATCTTCTTTAGTAAAATCTATACTTGATGTACAAAATAACATCGTTTTTAAGGTGTTGTTATTACATTGGAGTTTTATGGATGCATCTTTTATCTCAGTTTTTAAATAGTCACTAATATCTTGTAATTCATAAGTTCCTTCAGGTATCTCAATAACATTTTTAGAACCATAGTATAATTTATTGTTTGTATTATCAAAATTTGGAATAGAATTATATGTAGAGAAATGTAATAATGCACATTCATACTCCTCAGCTAATGGCAACGTGTCTGAATAATAGGTAGATAATACCGATGAGTTTCCAGTTATCGATAAGGTGAGTGACATCTTGCAAATGATGGAAATGAAAGAGTGATATAAGATTTATAGTATTTTTATTTAAAGTATTATAATTATAATAAAGATTTATAGTATTTAATCCAAAAAGTTTGCAAATAACTTAAACACATATGTCCACAAACTATTGTGTTAAATTGTTGATATCTATCATAGTTATAATGAACATCACAGTTCTTAAAATATAACATTAATTCTCTTGGCGGTTTTAAATCACCATAGCTATCAAAATATTCACAATAATTGTTTATTTTAACATAAGCTACCCAATGCGTTCCATCATTTCTCGAATTATCTAGGTTAACTATAGCACATTCAATTCGTTTAGGTGTTTTTGGTAACTGATCCTTCATATAAACTCCTCGAAAATGTGGAATACAATGGCCATACTTCTGAATATCGATATTAGTTAAAGCACGATTAGGTAGCTGATCAATTAGTTTTTTGATGGATTTATAAACAATCCCTGACCTTGCTTATGCGGTTTAATGTATAGACCTTTACCTATTGCTATAGCCTCCATAGTTTTATTATGACGTTCAGTTTCTTGTAATTTTTTCTGACCATGTTTATAGTCATTCACAGTTTTTGCAATACCAGCTGCACCACCAGCTAATGCTCCTAAAGCAGATAAACCAGCAAAAATTGGGATTAAAGGTAGAATGCCTCCAGTTTTTGGTATAGGTATCATTCGAGGTACTCGAACTTTTGGAATGCATGGAACTAATTTTCTGGCAGCCATATAAGCTACATTTATTAATGACTTATTATCTTTAGGTGAGAGTTTCTTGATTTTTCTTTTTATTTTTCTAACAAAGTTATTAAAGGTCTTAACACCAGCACCAGACTTCAATTTAGCTTTCATAACTTTGTTTACTATCCACGAACTAATCTTTTCCCCAGTTCGAGCATCTTTTGCTTTAAGTCTTTGTTTAGCCATATCTATAAGACGTAAGTCGGCTTTTTGACGGTTAGGCAAGTCTGTGTAGTTTGCGTATGCGATATCGTGATGCATACAAGCTTCGTCTAACTTATTTACACCTTTATCACCACGTAGTAATCGTTTCGAAAGCTTTGTTCCTGGTCCACAATAGTTATATCCAGGTATGTGTAGTTCGAACGGTAAATGATTAATGATATTGTTTATTAGTCCACCACCTTGCATTATCCAAAGAATAATGAATATATTTTAAAATTACATATCACTTATATATTTAACTTATTCCACTATTGCAGTCTTATCAATCCAACTGTTCTCTTCGTTATTTAAACCCAACCATTTTACAAACAGTTTGTTTCCTTTCTTTTTTAATACCTTTTCTATTAAATAGACACCAGGACAGGACGACTTTTGAAGCTCTTGTTCGTAAAAAGTTCCTAATATGACTTGTTTTTGATTATCTTCGATGCGATATGTTATTGGTTCAGTGTTATTTATCTTTTTTATAGTAAATAATTCGGTTGACCAGTTAGGAGTGTATCCTTTCTCAAATATATGTTTGTACTTACTAATTCGAACTTTGTCACCAATTATAAACTTTGAACGACATTTTTGGGCTACCTTTATCATGGAATTCGTAATATTATTTTTAATGTCCGTTTCATTAAACTTATTGACATTAACAGGTGCAAATTTAATAGTACGATGTTTTGAGTTGTTATATGTCTTCACAATACCGTTCAAGCCACCATCTATCCACTTATAGTGTCCGTTCAAGCTAAAGTATTTGTACAATTTATTTTTAATAGTTTTAATTACTCGTTCTACAATTGAAGCCTTTTTGGTTGAAAATGTAGAGTAGTGATTAATATTATAGTTCTGTAAAAGCTTTTGAAATGTAGAATTATAGAACTCGGTACCCATATCAGTTTGCAGATGAGTTGGTATCCTGTGATTAGTAGAAAGTAATTTTTCAAATGCAAGAGAGACCTCATGTTTGGATTTAGTTTTTAATGGTTCCACCCAAACGTACTTTGAGAAGCAGTCAATAACTATTAAAATGTAGTTATATCCTTTATTAAAGGTTTTTAGGTTTTGCATATCAGCTAAATCTGCTTGCCACAAATCATCAATACCTTTTAAAATTACAGAGCGTCGAAGAAAATTTTTTCGTGCTGCTTTATGTATTTCATTGACGACTTGTTGTTTTGTCATTTTAACAAACTTTAAGGTCTATGTTTTTCGATCTTTTAATATAGATTGAATTGCGTCTTAAACTAGTTTATCAACTGCTTTTCTTGTGTAAAATTTGCTTTCCAAATGAGTGTCTATCTCAGACATTATTGTTTTTAAAGCTTTCTCTATGTGGTTTTGAACACTATTTGGAATAGAACTTTGCAATTTTCGTAAGTCATTGATTAGTACACCTTTCAATTCATCTACATATGCTTTATTTACTGCATCATCTGCGTATTGAGGAGGTTTGACACCTTTTAGCCTCGATGTCTTCAAGTCATAATCTCCATAATCAGATTTTATTAATGCGTTATCATTAAAATCAAGTATTTCCGATATACGCATTCGCTTATGAATATAATGTCCAAATTTGTCTACATTCATATTAAAGGTGTATTATGTTGAACGGTATATAGTAAAATGACACACATACAATATTAGTAGATTTATTTATTTAATAATTTTGCTTTCACGTAGTTCTTCAATAATAGATATTATTTCATTGTCTAGTCCTGTGTTACCAGCATCTCGAGAAGCAATTAATAACTTTAATCTATCAACCAATTCATTGGGATCATCCCAATATACAAAATCTGTGTTTTTTTTCCACATTTTTGTTAAAGGTAATCCTTTTCCTACTTTTTGTCTACAACTTGGACTTCTACTTTCTTGATCGAAAAGTGGTTTAATAACTTGCAAATATTTTTGTCCTTTATTACTTTTAATTGGTTTTTTTGAATCGAAATCACGACGATGTGCATTCGTTACAAGTAACATGGCCTTATAATTTTGCTTGTCATAGTCATTAACCAAGCTCAGATCAATGTCCTTTTTTAACAGTAACTCTCGCAACCCAGGTGTACTTTCGTATTTGTGTCCGGCTACAGTAATAACTTTATCCCCAATAGTTATGTTAGAGGAACCCAACATTAGCTTTCCACGTTCATTTCTTATACCAAATGGAACATCTGATAGTACTTGTGAAGATAACGACCAAGATGATGCATCTGGATTAGTACCGACTAATGACTGAAATGAAGAGTCTGATGAGGGTTCCGATTCGTTACTAGCAATACTGATATCATCTGTTTCTTTCATATCTTGGTCTTGTGGTTCTTGGGGTTCTACTTTTTCCTCCTTTTTTGTTGGAGCTAAGTGGTTATTAGTGTTGGTTATTAAATTGAGTGATTCTGTAACAGGCTTAAAAACTGCATTAAGAGCATACCTATTACTATCTTCAAAATCCTTCATTTTACGTATTTTTTTCTTGACAGCTTGTGTTGCATCAACAATTTGTTTTTTCAATGATTTATCCATTATGTAAAATATGTGGTAATCGAATAAGAACCAATTAAAGAATAACAATAAAGTGACTGCAGTCTACTTAAATATTCAAATTTCATCTAATAATACAAAAGTATCAAACGTTTTTCTATAGCAACCATTGTTTTTTGAACAATCTTTATTAATTACCACATAATCAAAAGGCTCTTTCCATATTAGGGAACACATTTCTCGAAATTTCATCCATGTCATATCGGTGTTAACATGTTCTTCGTAAATATGTTTCAAATTAACTTCATCCTGCTTAAAAAGCACAATTAAGTTAGCATTATCTCTAACAAGTTGTTTAGGTATTTTGGTATAAGTTTGATTTAAATAAAAACAGTCAATCAATTTATGTCTTCCCAAGGCAAAATAATCACGCATATTACTTTGATTTTCACATGCTACATCGTCAAAAATAATCACAGAATTAGGTTTTGCATCTGAAATCTTCAAAACGTCATCATTTGCTTGGTATTTCTGGAGAGTGATACCAGGTACCCTTCGTAAAACCTTTTCTAAAAAGATGTACTTCGCTTGATGTAGAGTTTTAGAATACACATAAACATTCTGAAATGTCAATCCATTTTCGTGCAATAGAAGACCAATCAATAAGTTAGTTTTTCCACAATTTGATGGTCCGCAAATGATGCAACGTACAGTGTTCGGTAATAATTCTCCATGACGTAACTTGTTTTTTGTTAAATCGTCGCTGATTGGATTGACTTGCAACGATTGTGCTTGTTTAACGAATTTCATGTTTGCTATGCAATACTGATGGATTCGTAGTGAAAAGATGAATTTATAACATAAATATTTATAACTACAAGTAGTCGAGCCAAACTGGCTACAGAAAACGTCGTAGGTTATAAATGGTAAATTCTGTCTCATCTGGAGCGAGGCGTGTCGCAGAGCGACAAGAGGGATGGAATGCCTAAGTCTATATCTGACGACTGTGCTATTAGTGTGGAAGCGCAAATGCATACTACTGATTTCGACGACAAAAATATTATTGGGTTATTCTACTCCACTGAGAGTGACAGAAGCGAACGGAGAGAGCTGATGGAACTTAAGGTGGAGTAGAATACCCAATAATATACTACTATCGTGCGGTCTGGGTCGGAGATACCCTACTATATATAATTCTACTATGCCCAAACGGAGTAAACGATAGCATATAGCAATTAGGACTCAAAGGTACGGACAAGGAAATTTGAAATACTCACAAAAAAATTTTTTGGATCCTGACTTGTCGCTTAAGCGTTGCTTTTATATTTTCCAATAAAGAAAATTGACATAAGCACACAATTTTTTAATGCATTTATCAGAATAGAAGAGTTATGGGAATAAATATTGAATAAAGCAGGAGAACTCCTATGTTTTCACAAACTGAATTTGAAAACTATTGCCAGTATTCAGAATGAATTTTTCAAAGGGATTGGATGGCCAAATCCGAAACTATAAGGAATTGCGAAAAATGCTCAAAGGAGTCACGAGCCCGATTTTGTTGAAACTTAAAACCTCATCATTAGAATTTTGAAAAACCAATAATCCTAGCTGGGAATCGAACCCATTGATTTAAAAAAAAAAGCACACCCTATATTATTACGCCATACGATAGTGTTGCTATTAAGGATCTTATTCTGGGAAGTAATGACATACGGCAAACTAAAGGAAAGTGCTCATCTTAAACAAAATACAATTTATTTTTCTTACGTTAACTGATTTATTGTTCAAAATGTAGACCATTGTTTTCAATACATAGCTAGATTCGAGACCTCAAGGATCGTACTGCATTCAATATTATGGATTCCGTTTAGAATATTCTCCAAAGAATCATTCTGAGCATGATTTAAAACACGGAATAGTTACGATCTATTCTGGGATTTCAAACAAAACAAATTATGATACAAAATTTAGGTACATGAAATATGAATTCTATTAAAATTCCAAACTTTCCTTAAATTTGCCGTATATCATTACTTCACATAATTTGATTCTTATCAGCGACACTATCGTATGGTGTAATAAAAAGGGTGTGTCTTTTTTTTTGCAAAATCAATGGGTTCGATTCCCGGCTAGAATTATTTGTTTTTCAAAAATCGAATGATGAGGTTTTTAAGTTTTATCAAAATCGGGCTCGTGACTCCTTTGAGCATTTTTAGATATTCCTTATAGTTTCGGATTTGGCCATCCAAGCCCTTTTCAAAAATTCACTCTGTATACGAATATAGGATGTATACGAATAAGCTATAGCGGGTCAGACACAGAGTGTGTGTCCTCGTAGTTATTATCACATTCAGCTCGTGGTTGGCAACTCGTCAACAAATCGTCACGTCGTTCTAAGATATCGTAACAACTAAACTTGCTAGTTTTATTACCTATCGATGAACTAATTTTTTTTAGAATTACAAAATGAATCCAGATTGTCACAGTGTAATTATAAACATAAAAACAATTTACAAGTGCGGACTTATTTGATTTCACTTTAACAAAAATATCAAAGCGTATATTAAAGTAATTTTCTAACACAAAACGCAAACAGGAGCTAAAATTTCCGGACCTCCTCCCATCACTCCCGCCTCAATAACCGTCCATAAAATATTACAATATCTTTGAAAGGCTCTGACAAAGTTTATCCTGAAAAATGGTCACCTGTCTTCAATGTTCAGAATATTTTAATTTCCGGTCCGATGCCCGTGACATATTGGCTTTCAAATTCGCCGTTCAGAAATACGAAAAGATAGGGAAAATGAGATGTAACTAAAGTATTTGACAAAGAGGCCGACGTTTTATTATTACGCTCTGTGTTGAGCTATGTCCAATTATTGTAGATGGCATTTTAAAAAATCTTTGATGATTTTCTGAATCACTGAAATTCTGATAAACAATTAAATTTTTATTGCTGTGTAGAGAATAATAGACTGAGGAGATTATTTTTGATCGACGAAGATTAATACTTTTAATCTCTATTCTACTGTAAATCTTATACGTAAAATTATAAATAAAGAGATACAGGTTTATTACAGTACCAAATTTCAGCCAGATTCGTACAGCCTAGCCGGTAGAGAATGTATGAGTTACAAACATCCATACATTCATGACACAAACTATCGAGTTTTTAATATTAACAAGGATTCTCAAGACCAAAAAATATCGTTTATTGATTGTTGAGTAATATCGATTTTGGCTCCAATGCTTCAAGCTCTATTGGCAAGGCTCGATAACTGAGAACGTGCCGTGATATAGTAAGTCAACCTTTTAGCTCAAAGACTATCAAAAGTATGCCAATAATTAGGTGAAAATACAATTAACAAACACACGGCAACATAGCGGTAAAAGCACCGGCCATAGACTCAAGTGATCCGTGATCAAAACGTACCGGCAGGTATTTTTGTAAGTTCAACACCTACCAGCGAATATTTTGTAGGTTTTAAATTCAAATTAGACCAACCAACGGAAAAAGAAGTATTCATTTGAAATTTGACATTCCACTCAATGAAACATAGTTTCAAATATCACATTTTCGCGCGTCAACAGAGTAAGGGATAATACTACACTATTGACTACACAAAGCTCAAATAATATGTAGCTATCCAGTTATCAATTTGTACATCCTTCTCATTACCAGGTTTTTTCGCTTGTCAAAAACCTGGGTCAATCCAGGTTTTTAAGAACCATTGGTTGGCATTTTATGGACCATTTTTACAAGTGCTATGGACTGTGAGAGCCTAATTGTTAGAGGACGCCACGACCTTCGTTAATGAACTAAAAGAAAGATTATTATTCGATATTTTTTAATAATTAAATAAATAGAAGGAAAAAAACATAGCAGATCGATATAGATACTACCAACTTGATATGAATATAAATAAAATAAAAATTACAGTGAAACTAAAACATCTAAGTCGGTTCCACTATCTGCCTTGTACTTGATGAGGTACAAAAACTTGGCAGGTCATTAGTGCGCTTTTCCAAGCGCCGTTTGCGGCGACAATGATGAATTAGCTAGTTTCCACTAAGCTGAACTTGGATTCTTTTTATTGCACTTCTATGTTCCTTGGTTGATCTATAAAGTTAACTAAGACGCTACTCTACAAGTCTAAAAATGACGAAAGAATTGATTTAAATAATTCTAGTGGTTGAAATATTTTACTTACAAAAGCAGGTCCAAAATGGCAGCGAATGCGATTTTTACGCGTGCGTTTTACGCCTAAAAGCGGTATATAGCACCGAAACCTCGATCTTTGGTGTTGGTTGATAGAGTCTGCCGGGAATTCTGTGACATCTTTCCGAAGGCTTATCCGGGACTTTCAGCCGTAGGCAGGTTGTAAGGCACCATGTGTTTAGCTAGCGCGAGTCCGACATATCACCCATGACAATTTTCACACAAGAAAAACCGGCCAAGTGCTAGTTAAACTCGCCCATGAAGGGTTCCGAAGCAGCAAGTAACATAATATAAAAGTTCTTATAGTTCGTTGTAACTTTCATTGATGTTTTAACACGTTCGCAGTGGTAGTGATTTTCTCTTGCGGTTCAATTGCGGTTTATGACGTATTAAAAAAAAAACTATCAAATCGATTTCATTCAAACCAATTTTCGTTGGTAGATTTTATGACAATGTACATTATATATTTTTTTTACATTTACCATTTTCTTAGTTTAGAAGTTAGAGGGGGGGGACACACACATTTTTCCACTTTGGAAGTGTCTCTTGCGCAAACCATTCTAATTTTGGAAAAAAAAAATGTTAGAAACCTCAATAGCATTTTTAAAAGACCTATCTATAAATACCCCATAGGTATGGGTATGATGAAAAAAAAAATTTGACTTTCAGTTCTGAGTATGGGGACCCCCAAAATTAACTGCTTTTTTTCTAGTTTTATATAAAAATCTTGATGCCGTTCACAGAATACATCTACTTACCAAGTTTCAACAGCATAGGCCTTATAGTTTCGGAGAAAAGTGGCTGTGACACACGGACGGACAGACAGACAGACAGACATGACGAATCTATAAGGGTTCCGATTTTGCCATTTGGCTACGGTACCCTAAAAAAGGTCTGAATAACGCAAGTCATATTACTTTAATGAAATAATCCAACTCTGTTGGTAAAATAAATAAATTGTATTTCAAATTACATCCTGGGGATTGTTCGAATATATAAATAGGTTTCTTAGAACAGTGTTAAATATTCTATTTGAGGTAAATACCGGTTTCTCTATTAAATTAACTGCTTTTACTTTAGCCGAGGTTTCATAGTTCTATGTTATACTCGTACTGTCTAATTTGTAATGAATTTGAAACAACTTAATGAGCTTAACTATTACTCTATTTTGTATGTAGAGCTTATGTGTATATTTTCATCTTGGGCGCTATCTCAGTAAAATTTTGGTTTTAATTTTGGTATTTAATATTTTAAACACATTGTCCATTATTCAGCAGGCGCAGCTTGCAGGTGAACTTTTAAAATTAATTAGAATGAACATAATAATAATTACTTCCAAGCATTGGAAAGTAACGTATTTGGTCGGCATAATACCTAAACGAATTTGGTGCAGCGTTTGACATTAAAAAAAATCACATCATGTATCCATCACGGCTGTTGATAAAAACAGTAATATTACGAGTATGAACGCGAAAGTTTGTGTGAATGTTGGTTATACTTTCACGCAAAATCTATGGGTACATTCATAAAGATTAATCATTAGCATAGTATATGGGTAACTTTTATCACGGAACTTAGTGCCTATCAATAAAAGGAGAGACATACTTCACCATGCGAGTGCAGACGTGGGCATTGTAGTTTATAAAAATAACTTACTAAAAATTCCTTTAGGCGCGATCGGCCCAATAAACTTTATAATCTGGGTTACCTAACCAGTAATTGAGGTTTGTTAGTGATCGGTCAAAGACTCGGTCAATTTTCCAGGAATCAAATTTGAAAGTACCCACCAAGAAGTAGAAAAGTCAATAAAGAGCTTAATCTTCCAAATGGCCAGAGGCGGGTTGTTAGATGTAGTTGAGAAACATTTGGTAAGTTTGAAGGTTTTAGTAAAGTCAATGTTTGCCGACCTCTGGTTATGAGAAAAGGTACTATGGCAAGAGGCAAACGTATCCGCAAATATCTAAGATATTGTGTTCCT
Organism: Miltochrista miniata; assembly: GCA_933228765.1. NCBI lineage: Eukaryota > Metazoa > Arthropoda > Insecta > Lepidoptera > Erebidae > Miltochrista > Miltochrista miniata. The sequence goes on along the minus strand of OW121749.1, from coordinate 4,017,672 downwards.
GTTTACTGTATGCTTATACTCGTACTTGTGTAGTAGCAAACATATTTACAAGAATTATTAGGTTTTATACGTGTTTTCTTTCCTTCAAATAAGCTTGTTATTAGAAATTGATATAAAAAGTTGTAAATTTAACTTTAAATAAATAGCCGAAAGATAAATTCCTAAAATTTTTAAATGGATCTATTTTTACGTCATGGTTTAAATGTTAAAATAAATGAATTGTCTTTATTATGGAAGAAAACATTGTCAATTATCGCAATAGTCGTCCTTAACAATTTGGAATGTTACAAATTTTCTCCAAAAAAAATAAACATTTTGGTAAGACTAGAATCATGAAGAATCAAATGACACCTCGCAAGTAAAAATCCATCAGGCTGTAAGGCGTGGCAAAGAAATGGACATACAAAAATACATTGTCTCGAGAAACATTACACTCTTCTATTCGGCAGTCGGGAAACAAACAATATTTTATTTTATTCAGATAGATATAAAACGAGAAAAATAATTTCTCATAGAAAAATATTGTTTACGAGTATAATACGAATATTGTGATAGTTTTACAACCCTGTGATATTCTAAAAATAACTAACCTAAGGTTAGTGAATTTCTAACGAAGAATGATCTCTGTCGTTGCTTCAAATGGAATTGTCTTGCACTTTCTAGGTTCTCATTTAACAATTTATATAAACTTATTTGGGCTGTCTCGAATAGTAAATAAAGTTGATATTGAGACAATTGCAACTGTATTCTGCGCAATAACTAAACTGCATCGTTGATCAAGAGGGCGTTAAGTGCGACTGTGGATGACGTGACCATAGGTTCGATTCCTACCCAGAACAAAAAGTCGTCTGAAATATTTTTTTTGCGAGTCTAGATGTTTTTCTCGATTATCTTACTTCTTAATAACATTAGGAAGCGCTCGTGGCCCCGCGGACTCAGTGTTCTGTAAACGATCACTGCAGTAAGCAACTTTCACTGTGGCCGGTCCATGGATGGGTGACCATCCATGTGATCACTTTGTGACATTTATTTGAGCGTTTCCGTGCTTTGGAAGGCACGTTAAGCCGTTGGTCTCGGTTGCCAGTAAAATGGCAGTCGTTAAGCTAAGTTGAAGGCTTTATTTCAACAGCAGGCAGTCACAACCTGCGCCTGTCTATTTAAACACGGCAATACGGCTCACCAGCTATTACGTGGGACAAATTATACAAAGGTGAAATGTGGGCATATAATATGCCTCTGCCTACCCCTTCGGGGATAAAGGCGTGACCATATGTATGTATGTTACTAATATTATAAATGCGAAAGTTTGTGAGTGTGGATATTTGTTACTCTTCCACACTTGAACGGCTGAACGTAAATGGCTTAAATTTGGTACAGGGATACATTATAGTATGAAATAACACATAGGCTACTTTTTATCCCGGGAATAAGTTCCCATCGGAATCGGGAACGGGAACAAGCTATTACGCGGGCGAAGCTGCGGACATCAGCTAGTAAGTATATATTTACAAAAAAAGCAGGATGTAAGTACTAAACTCCGAGGCATGTTACCCAAATACACTTTAATACCTGCTTATTTTGGAATCAGAGGGAATAAAGTCCTTGAATATTAAAAAAGAACTTAGTAAATTTAATGTTCAACAATATTATCCTACATGATGCTTGAATTCCGGGAAGCGTCTATATCTAAAATAGGTAACTATGCTTCCTAGAATAATAGTATTGTTTCTTAGAAACGCTTCAAGTTGTTCATACAATCGTTGCTCTTACTACCTGTTATTAATAACTACAGTGTAATTTTAAGTCATAAATACCATAATAAAAAAACTGGAAAATCGAAATTAGTAGTTTATCACAGTGCACCTTAGATAAACGTAAAAATAGTAGATTGTACTACAAGTGCATAAAAGAAGCCATTTTATACGAGACGTTTATCCGCCCGAGCCAAAGGCGAGGGTGGATATTAAGTCGAGGATAAAATGGGTTTTATGATCGAGTTATACACTCTGCTTTTCACTTCGATTGCAAGGAAATGAAACAGTGATATCTATACATACATATAATAAAACTGTAGAGGGTCGAGAGTCTGTACATGGAAGATATTTTGAAAATTTTAATTGTAGGGCGTTCTCTAATCGATACTGAAGCCGAATATGCAATTTAAATTTTTCATGTCTGTCTGTCTGTCTGTCTGTCTGTCTGTCTGTCTGTCTGTATCCCGAATAAGTATCACGCCGAAACTAATGAGCCGATTCTAATGATACTTGGTAAATTCCGAGCTTATAGTCCGAGGAAGGTTCTAGGATACTTTTGATCCCGAAATTTTGTGCGGTTCCTGCGGGAGACGGGATGAAAGATAAAATGGTTTTTCAGTGGTAATTTCTTAACGCGTTATGCGATTTGAAATATTTTTTTTAGTATTGGAAAGGGAGTATTTTAAGAATTTCTCGACCCAAGTTTCAAGATTGAGGGGTTTGTAGTTCAGAAATTAGAGGTATCTCAACTTTCGCCAAACCTAGAATTCAAGGGTTCCTTTGAATGAGAGGGTAAATCTAAACGGGCGTGTTGGCTTAATCATAAAAGAGCTTAATTATTAAGGCTGTTGTAAAATAATTCAGACTGAATTGTTTTAGAATAGCCTTAATCTTTAAGCTCTTTTATGATTAAGCAAACAGGGCCGTTTCGCACGGTGCTTGACGAGTCTGATGAAGAATGACCTCTCCTTTCGTGCACATTATGTGGCGTAAACGAAGTTGCGAGGGTCAGCTAGTTGTAAATAAAAGTCTTTAATTTAAAAAAAAAACAAGTTATTTAATAGCGTTTTTTTATGTTTGGTTCATAGAGTAACACGATCTTCATGGTACCGTCTCTACGGTCTAGTATGGCCATATTGTTTTAGAAGAAGAAAAAGAACTTTATGCACTAGAGCATAAAATGTTGTTTTAGTCCGCATACACCCAGCATACTGCCCGTTCGCTCTAACTTTGCCGTTCGACTCCATAGAAAAGTCGAATTTTTGATTAGACGAAGTAAATTGACAGCAACTAATGTCACTTCTTCTTATAATGTTGCGTATTTTCTATGACGAAGTGACATTAGCTACTGTCAATTTACTTCGTCTAATTAACAATTCGGGTAAACGCCTCTATGCCAGCGGCAAAGTTAGAGCGAACGGGTAGTAAACAAGAACTTTACGAGCATAAGAAGTGAAAATAGTATTTCGCGTGAAGTCCCGAATTCTATGAGTATGACTAACAAGTTTAGTTGTTACGATATCACAGTACGACGAGACGATTTGCTATCATTTTTGACGAGTTGCCAACCACGAGCTGAATGTGATAATAACTACGAGGACACACTCTGTGTCTGACCCGCTATACCTGCACCGATAGGCACCTCTAAGCCTACATCCGGTATTGCCCACTTACTAAATCACCTTACAGGCTAAAATAACATGTATGGGAAAGCTAGTTAGCCACTTCCGGTCAACCAGAAGTATGTTTAAATTAATAAACAAGCGCTTATGTCAGTAATGCCGGAGTGTTAATAGCTTTAAGCTGTTCTTCGAATTCTGTATTTGAAACCGGGTCCTCAAGTCAATTTCTTCAAAAAATCATTCCATGTTAATTTTGATAATATCATTCAATATGGATTTTGATAATATTTCAATTAAGTAAGTGACATACTTACCTTTATTTTTTTATGATAGGTAAATAAAGAAACCCTAAAGGTTACGTCCGCATAGGCAGGCGGCTTGCTTAGCGCCTAGCGCCTAGCGAGTCACCTAGCGAGTCGCTTAGTAAAACGAACATACTTGAATGTTCGCGACCGGCCGCACTGCGCGCTTGGCGCCTAGCGAGGAGCTTAGCGTGTATCCAAGTAAACAAACATGTTGGTTTTTTGTCGCCAGGCGCGAGGCATTTTGAAGAAAAAAATATACGAAATATTAATCGCATCCATACATACAAATAAATTCAATTGGAGTGTCTGTTTGTAATATTAAAATAACCGCTTTCTACTGCATGCACATGAATGTATTACGGTACACATACCAAAATATATACTTTTAAATTTTTTGTCTGTCTGTTTGTTCTGGCCTCCGGCTAATCTCTGGAACGGCTGAACCGATTTGGACGGGACTTTCACTGGCAGATAGCTTATGTAATAAGTATTAACTTAGGCTACTTTTATTTTAGAAAAAAAACTAAATAAACTAAATTTTTTCATTACATTCTACGCGGACGAAGTCGCGGACACAGCTAGTCATAAATAGATAAGTAGGTATCCGAATGAGTTAATTTTCCTTTAACTTTACTGAGAAGTAGATCAAATGTGTCTCTGACCATACGCAAATCTTCGTAATTTTTTTTGTGAAAATTATGCAATTGCTTATATAGAACATAAAAATCCCCATGACTTGACCGTGTCTTATTTATGTCATGAACCCAATATGAAGCGCTCGTGGCCCCGCGGACTCAGTGTTGTGTAAGCGATCACTGTAGTAAGCAACATTTACTGTGGCCGTTCATGGATGGGTGACCGTCTCGTGACCACTGTGTGACATTTATTTTCCGTGCTTCGAAAAGCCCTTGGTCCCGGTTGCCAGTAAAATAGCAGTCGAGGCAGTACCTAAGCCAAGTTGAGGGTCTTTTTAGGCGGCTTGAAAATTTTTAACAGCTGGCACTGCTGGCAGTCCTTGCCTGCGCCTGTCCATATCAACATGGCAATACGGCTCACCACCTATTACGTGGGACAAAATCTCAAAGGTGAAATGTGGGCATCTAAAATGCCTCTGTCTACCCCGTCGTGGATAAAAGGCATGATCATATGTATGAGCCCAATATAGAGCAGTATAGAGCTATTTTTGAAAGTGACATCTTGTCAACGTGCCGACAAGCAAATGACCAAGGCACCTAGCGACCCCCCACGCATCCGCACAGGCAGGCGGCTTGCTTGGTGCCTAGCGCCTAGCGAGTCACCTAGCGAGTCGCTTAGTAAAACGAACATACTTGAATGTTCGCGACCGGCCGCACTGCGCGCTTGGCGCCTAGTGAGTAGCTTAGCGTGTATCCAAGTAAACAAACATGTTGGTTTTTTGTCGCCAGGCGCGAGGCATTTTGATTGCGGATGTTATCCGAGGGTTGAATGAATCAATTCCCGAGGTATTTAGACGTTATAGTCCGAATCGAAATTGATACTTTTATCCGTGTTAAACACTCTACTTTTCATTGCAAATATGAGGAAAATAAAACTAGTTATTTATCTACACTATTTATTGATAATATAATAACATTAATAGTACCTATTTAAAATAAAATAACAAAAAAGAAACCGACTTCAAACAAAACTAAAAACTGAAAAATAAAATTTACTTAGCACAAAATTAGTATATTCTGATTTATCAGATATCACGTTATACCAGTAAAACTATGTAGGCTTAGGTTCTCTCTCTCTCATAGTCATATTGGCACAAACTTCAGTATTATATTTATTGATATCTGATAAATCAGAATATACTAACTTTGTGCTAAGTAGGTACATTTTATTTTTCAGTTTTTAGTTTTGTTTGAAGTCGGTTTCTTTTTGGTTATTTTTTTTTTCACAATTTTCAGTGACGTGTAGACTGAAAATCTATCTATCTAGGTGTAAAGTTCTCGACAGTACAAATTAATGAAGCCCAAACACAAAGTAACTGCTGTATATTGTTAGGGAATTTTCTCTACTGTCTTTCGTCTCCATCATCAGATCGACTCCAGACTTTCATTAAGTTGTACTACTTTAAAGCCCTTAATAAAAAAAAATTACAAACGCTCTAGATGTACAATTGTTAAAAGTTCCCTTCGATTTCTCCAGGGTGCCATCATCAGATCCTGACTTCCTTAAAATGGGACCACTTTGGAAGTATCTATTCTCGAACGAAAAAATAGAGGATTGTTAACCGAGAGGGAAAGAATCACTTCCCGAGGTATTTAGACGACCGAGCGCTGCGAGGGCGGCTATTGTCCGAGTCGGACTTGATTCTTTTACCTGAGTTAAACACTCTACTATTCATTTCGAATATGAGGAAAATAAAACTAGTAAAAGTAATAATATTCAAATCAGCAGGTAATAATATTCAAATCATAAAAGATTATTGCATATTTTTTTTAAATTCTGTGACAGACAGATAAATAACACATAATAATATCCCGCCAATTTATGTCGACTTTTTTTATTTTAAATATGGAACTCACCGCGTAATTGTTGCAGCTTATTCCGCTCAAAGAAATTTGCGCTAAGTGCACTAGCTGTTTAGAAAGGCGCATGGCCGCAGATTTTTTTTAATTACTTTTTTTTTTACTGCACGTCACAGCTGACAGCAGTTCTATTTTTAAAGTTCATTCCGGCCCTTAGGCGGGAAGTAATTTATATGAGTTTTTCCCTCTTTACGGAGGGAAGCAGCATTTTCAGCCCATTATTCAGATCAAATCAATAGGTACTACTTTCCGAACATAAAAATTGAAAAAAAATGGACGAAATATTAATTGCGAGCGTTTTTAAAAGAGAACCTCTATGGAATCCCTCTCTTGAACTCCACAAAAATGCTGTTATCTTAAAGAAACTGTGGGAAGAGGTAGCAGTTGAAGCAGAAAAAGATGGCAAGTACTAAAAAGTGATGTGTGTATGATGTGATATTTTTTTATTTTAAAATGAAAATTAATGCTGTTATTGTGTATTATTATGGCGTTGGATTTGGTTTTCTGGCAATGATTGGTTCTGCCAGGTAACCGATCCAATTCCGTTAAAATAATCTAACAAAATCTCTCTAGTTTGTAATGCATTGTCTGAAAATCTATATTGAGTCCTGGTGGATAATGGTGCACTAGTACTAATAGTAGAATCTGGGTCCTGTTGAAACGTAGATCGATCTTCAGTCATAACAAAGTTGTGTAGAATGCACACAGCTTTCGTAATTGAAATAGCAGTATTGACCTTGGTTTCAATAGCTCTCTGTAAAATTCTCCATTTTGCTGCCATTATGCCAAAACAGCACTCTACACTTCTGCGAGCTCTTGAGAGTCTGTAGTTGTAAATCGTTTTTGTGTTATCAATATTTCTTAATGAAAAAGGCCTCATCAAATAATTCATCAGTGGATAACCACCATCTCCAACTAAGACAAATGGTATTTTAATATTTGTGTTACGAATTTCTTTCTCCGATGGAATATTGAGGCCATTAGTTTCTAACATGTAAAACAAAGATGAACTTCTGAAATTTCCAGCATCGCACTGACGCCCCTCTGCTCCGATATCTACTAAAATAATTTTACAGTCCGCATCAACTACAGCTTGTAGTAAAATTGAAAAATATTGCTTGTAATTATAGTACAAAGATCCACTATTGCTTGGACACCGTACCCTTATATGTTTGCCATCAATTGCTCCAATGCAATTGGGGAAATTCCACTTGTTATAGTACTTATCGGCAATTTCGTACCATTTCTCCGTAGTTGGAATTGGCATATATTCATCTTTCAGTGTACTCCACAAAATGTCGCATGTCTCGCTTACAATCTCAGAAACTGTAGTCCGCCCTAAGCGGAAATGAAAAGCAAGAGATCTATAGGATTCTCCAGTAGCCAAATATCTGAAAAAGTTAATAATTGAACAATATAATAACTGCTGGTTTTTGTTTCAGTCAAAACAGTAAAAGCAAGATGGAAAAACCTGAGAGCGTATTTTTTCAAAGAATGCAGAAAAGTTGATAAGCCAAAGAGTGGCGATGGCGCTGATAAAATATGTAAAAGTACGTGGCAGTGTTATGATCAATTATTGTTTTTAAAAAGCAAGAAGAACCAGCCCGAGAGTTCCGCGAGAGATTCAAACTTAAGTACAGAAAATGATAACAATTATTCTCTAACAACCAACACAATATTGGAAGAGAATCAAAATTCAGGTTCGGTGCAGACTAATTTTACTACGGAAACAGTTGCAAATGATACTCTAGAATCTCAAAGTTATAGTCAAACATCAAATAGAAAGAAAATTCGTCTGAACAGAACCGAAACTAATGATCAGCTTTTACTAATAGAGAAGAAGAAGCTTGAGATTCTCGAGAACGAAATTGTCAAAGAAAAAAGCGACGATTTATTATTTTTTGAGAGTCTTTTGCCTTATATGGAAAATATTCCATTAAGGCGTAAACTAAGGTTGAGATCAAAAATTCAAGACCTAATTTTGGTGGAAATTGAAGCTGTAGAAAATAATATTCAACAATCGTTCCCCGTTATACATATTCCTGAACAGAATAGAAATACTCCTCGACAATCAGTAGAATGTGAATTAGAATATGACAGCGATTCGGCGTTGATTACTTACATAAACAATTACAAATAATTAAATGAATCGTTTTTTTCTTATTATATACTAGCCGACGCGCGCGGCTTCGCCCGCGTGGATTTTGGTTCCCGTTCCCGTTTCCCGTGGGAACATTTTCCCGGGATAAAAATTAGCCTATGTGTTATTCCGGACTATAGTCTATCCCCGTACCAAATTTCAGCCAGATTCATTCAGCCGTTAGAGCGTGATTGAGTAACAAACATCCAAACATCTAAACATCCAAACATCTTCACAAACTTTCACATTAATAATATTAGTAGGAAGTAGGATTAAATGGCTGTTTAATTTTTATTTTTGAACAAATAAAAATAATATGTATATCGAGTTTCATTTACTTACCTCAATGTAAGGACTAGTCGTTCTTCGGCAGATATGCTTTTTCTAAAATGAGTATCCAAATGAGTTAGTTTTCCTTTCACTTTACTGAGAAGTAGATCAAATGTTTCTCTGGTCATACGCAAATATTCGTAAAATTTTTCGTCAAAATTACGCAATTGTTTATATAAAACATTAAACTCCCCATGACTTGACCTCGACTTATTTAAGTCATGCACCCAAAATGATGGATAAGACCGTGAAATGGTATATTTTAGAGAATTTTCTGCGAGTAGCAGCTTTAGAGCAATTTTTGAAAGTGACATTGTCAACGTGTCGGTCGACAAGCAAATGACCAAGGCACCTAGCGACCCACCACGCAAACCACCTTTCAGTGCGGCCACCATGTATCCTAGCAAGTCGCCAGGATGCAAGCCACCAGGCGCTAGGCGCCAAGCAAGCCGCCTGCCTGTGCGGACGTAGCCTTAATGATGAACATTACAAATCATAGTTACACCACCAAATGAACGACTACCTCCGTATTCCTGGAAATAGAAATGAACTACGCTTCATAGGCGTGCGTCACGCAATACAATAATAACCTCACTTTTTGTATGTGAACGGCTGAATAGTTACTTTTTTGCAAGATCAAAGATTTTTTATTTATTCTTTTTATGTGCAAACTTCTTGGGAAGCTTGTGGAATAAAATAACTAGTAAATATTTACCAGAGACTTTTATGTCTTTTTCAAACAAAAAAAACAGATTATTTTTCAATGAAGGGTTAACTATTTATCTCACAAATATGTATTCTTATGAAATGGTTTTCATATCAATTTCAAACCGAGATGAAAGTAACAGAGTGCTCGATTATACTGAAAAATGTTATTGGCTACGTTTTCATAGGAAAGCCAGTGTTCAGTAAAAATATGGATACTTTTAAACACAAATATTAGCAAATATAGATGAAACTATTATTATAGCGGTTATGTTTTTTCCTACAAACAGTGGCAGTGGAAGAACATGAATGAACATTTAATCGGATTCAGTTGAAGTAATATGGTCACACAATACAAAATCAACTTTAATCTATACTAATATTATAAAGAGAAAAGATTTGTTTTTTCGTTTGTTTGTTTGTTTGTAACGAATAGGCTCCGTAACTACTAGACCGATTTGAAAAATTCTTTCTTTGTTGGGAAGCTACACTCTTTGCGGTGAACATAGGCTATTGTTTTTTCCCGTATTCCCACGGGAACGGGAACTACGCGGGTAAAACCGCGTGACGTCCGCTAGTAGTAAATAATTACAGCATATTATGGATTAGGCATGCTTACTTGAAAGAGCTATAAAACATCAGTATTTATACATACCAAGATTTAAAATTAATCATTAATTTAAAATCGTGATGGGTATGTGTCGGAAATTACAAAAGTTTAGTCATTAAACGACAAATATCACGTTATCAAATCCGACCCACCCAATAATATCGTTCAGAATACCTAGCACCAAATTCACAATCAGCCCATCAGTACAAACCACCAGCCCCCGGAACATGAATCTACTTCAGACGCACGCGATACCCGCATAACTTACGAGTTATGAGACATCTGTGACAAGTGTCACGTGATTTATTTCCGGAGCTGCCTGCAGTTAATTAGTGGTAGTGTTTAGAGGTTCTTTTGAAATGTTATTAACGAAGTCGTTGCCTATTTTGAGGTACATTTTGAAACGAATGTTTCTATTTATTACAAACTTGGTAGACGATAACTGTTGGACTCAACCTTTGTGGCAAGACACTCTGAATATTCAGACCAGAATGTTTTGCAATGATGCCGACCGTAAAGTGATATTGCATCCAATTAGTGAAACTATAAAGTTACATTTACTATTTTACGGTTTTAGTACGGTCTTCTATTAGTACAATGATACACACATAAACAGTGGTGCTAGCCATGAAGACGCGTCCCCTTTCCTCAAATCGCTTTCAGTGCGGATGTGCAATCTTCTACCATTTATTTTCCTTGTTCTAATTAGTACTTATGGATAATTATTGTGTATCAACTACAGGAAAATACGTGTGCAGGATTGCAAACTATTTGCACTGTAAAAAGAGAGACTTCAGAAGAGAGTGAGACGTACCTTTGTGAATGGCACTATAAAGATAGTTCTACAATTAATATTTGAAATTTTGGTTCGAATCACAGAATAGTTTTAAAAAATCTATTTAAAGTTAATAACTAATCCCCAGTAATAGCAATAGGCCCATTCCCTGTTACATCTTACATAGCACCATGAAAACTAGGGGCAAAAGCGTATGTGTGTAATTCACCTCTGCCCACCCCTTTGGGAATTTAGGCGCAATTGCATGTATGTTTTAAACAAATGGTTCAACATAACTGGTAACTGCTTCCTATTTATACCTGCCAACCCCGTACCTACTTACGCAAGGAAAAATAGACAACCCACCGGTAGTATATTTTAGTAACTTCATATTTTTGGTAGGTATTAAATGTATGCCCCGTGTGGAGACGGGGTCCCGTGTTGCGACGGGTGTCGTAAGAGGCGACTAAGGAAACACTTTTGCAAAAAAGATCCATTGCGTAGAGAAGGAAAACTCAAAATGAAATCCGGTTGTCCATAAAATGACAATCGCCAAGTTGAGGGCCATAACGCGGGTCGCGTCGTTCTGCGCCTGTCCATTTCAACACGGCAATAGGCTCACCATCTATTACGTGGGACATAAAACTATAAGGTGAATGGTGGGCGTATACTATGCCTCTGCCTATAGGATAAAGGCTTGACTATCTGTATGTATGTATAACATTATTTTATTCTGTGCACTTATGTATGTATGTATAACATTAGTTTATTCAGGGGCTTTTTAACCAACTCACTAGAAAAGCCATGCATTTACGCAATAAATCCAAACTGAGTCGGAATGTTTTTTCATAAAAATATCCGTGTATACTAGCGATGGTTTTCGAATACAGTTTGTGAAAACATACGAGTTCTCCTGCTTTATTCAATATTTATTCCCATAACTCTTCAATTCTGATAAATGCATTTAAAAAAAGTGTGTGCTTATGTCAATTCTCTTTTTTAGAAAATATAAAAACGACGCTTAAGCAATAGGCAGTGTCCGCCCGAATAAGTGACCAGGACAAGTCAGGATCTAAAGAATTTTCTTTCGAGAGTATTTCAAATTTCCTTGTCCGTACCTTTGAGTCCTAATTGCTTATGTTATCGTTTACTTCATTTGGGTGACACGTTGAACGGTTCTAGATCTGTACAAAGAGTCGTCATATCAAAATCAAGTTAGTAGTAAGTCGGGTAGTTCTGGTAAACGAACCCTATATACTTATGGCTAGGTCGAAATAATATTAATGCTAGTGCATAGCACTCTCCAAAGGTGGCAAGCGTCCAGATCTCTTGAGTACTGGACCTATTATCCCAGTGTGAAAAACTACTATTACAGACAGTTAAATTATAATTATTTGCTGCCTTCTCTCTATGTCTGTCTCTCTTTAATTATTTTATTTAAACTACCAATAAAGAAGACTATCTTTAAAAACAACACAGTATTACTTTGCTACAGAACATTTAGAATACGAAACCGTTTGTTTGTAAAGGCGCTGTGTAGTTGTTTATTTATGAAAACTCGACCTAATCCGTATTTGCACAGTCCCGGTACAACAAATATCTACCGTTGCAAAAATGAATTTATAACGTATTGAGGTGCACTGCCTTTTTTCTGTTGTAGTTTTGGGTTGTTCTTAACTTTGTTATAATCCTCTCAGTGTTGGCACAACGTTTAGAAAAGATATAGGATTGGAACCCGAAACAAAGTAGTTATAAGAACTGGTACTCTGCCTGAACGGTCAGGAAGGTGTAATTAAAATTTAAATTGTATGACAAATAGTTTGAAAACTAAATGGCTATGTGAGATTGTAAAATAATTGTTAAGAAAAAGTAGCTGGATTATTTATAATAGTGGATATACCTACATAAATATCACAATAAGTTTGCGTACAATACGCGACCGGGTTGAAAACGCGAACGTTATACAATATTATAGTGAGCTCACCCCATATCTGGCTCGCTTCCAGAACCATTATAAAACTTTCTGCACTACTAAGTAGTTCACTAATATAATATTAAAGTAGGGTGGAATTGTACAGTATCAGAGACGAGCATTGGTTGTTTGAACTTTGCTTAAAATTTGTTTGAAGACGAGAGTCGTGTGACGTTCGTGGACGTTGCTTTTACGATGTTTGGTGCCAAAAAGTTCTTTACCAGACGCAAGGATTTTAGTTAGGTCATGGATGTTAGATGCGTATTATCATTATCGTTAAATCCCTTTTCAAGTGATACTTTGGCTTTAAATTTCTCATTTTCCCTAGAATGTTCCTGAAACCTCGACTAAGTAATCGGTAAAAAAACTTTTTTATTTAGCGTAAATATAAATCTATACACAAGTTAATGATATTTATTTTGATGTAAACATTACATTGTTATTAGTGTACTATTATCAATACTGTAACGTAAACTAGCTCTTTAGAAAATCAAAGAATTGAACTAGGTAAACAATATCAACGCTTGTTAAACTTTATATAGAAACCCGTTTTTTCGTTAGTACGAAGGTATCTCAGCGATTCGTTTGTTCAAGAAATTGAGTCAATGAACATCGCAAATCTCGTTTGCAGTTAACATTATCCTTATATCTGAATACATAGAGTTATATTTCGTATATATCGGCAGTTCTTGTTCAACACTCATACTCCATGGCGCGGCGCCCAATAGGCTGGGTTACAACGTACACACGATGCGACAACGGCTGGCACTGTAGTATGCAAACAGCAAAATAAAAAAAATACGGATATGAGAGAGTCGGACCCGCCCACCGAAGGTTCTGTACAAATTTTTCACGTGCAAGTAATCGGGAATCGATTTTCGCAGCTTTGAATCTGTCAGAAAATAACTAATTTTTTGGGGTGTCCTTCAGAGGGCTTACCCGGGGCTCCCAACCGTAGGCTGTTCGGTAGGATACGTGTGGTTTTTAGTCGGTAGGAGTCCGGCATAGCATCCATCTCACGTGTAATAAAAAAAAATTAACAAAAAAAAACCGACTTCAAACAAAAACTAAAAATTGAAAAATAAAATTAACTTAGCACAAAGTAATAGGTAGTAAATTTAGATTTATTACATATTATTGAATGTAATACTGAAATCGGCGCCAAGTAAAACTTTAGGTTTAGGTAGGTATCATTAATCTCTCATAGAAATATTGGCACCGACTTCAGTATATTACAGTCAATAATATGTGATAAATGTAAATTTACTACCTATTACTTTGCGCTAAGTTAATTTTATTTTTCAATTTTTAGTTTTTGTTTGAAGTAAGCTGGTTTTTTTTTGTAATTTTTTTTTTTCATTATTTTTAGTGACAGGTAGACTGAAATTATATCAGTCTAGGGGTAATGTCCTCCCAAATACAAATTAATCAAGCCCAAACACAAGGTAACTGCTGTAAATCGTTAAGGAATTCCCTCGATTCGAGGAATTTCTTCGATTTCTCCAGGATCCCAGCATCAGATTCTGACTTCCTGTATATGGGACCACATGGGAAGCACCAGCTCTCAAATAAAAAAAGAATCATCAAAATCGGTTAACTCTTTCAAGCGATTTGCCGGTAACAAACATAAAAAAAAATACAGACGAATTGAGAACCTCCTCTTTTTTTGGAAGTCGGTTAAAAAGACTTTCCCCCATATTCATAATCGTTTATTAAACCTATTTTAGTTAAAACACATAAAATGTGTTTTAACTAAAATAGGTTCGTCAATTTCCTGACTTCGAGAGGAAGGGCGTTCCAGAGAAGAATGGATCGCACTAGAAAAGAGGAATGGACAAGATTTGAGGAGTGAGTTGGACAGTGCAGTAGAAGATTATTATTAGAGGAGCGTAAATATTTATCATGATTAGAGCCAAGTAGATGAAGATGAGATTTTAAATAAGTAGGGGCATTGGGAGATTTGAAGAGTGAAAAAAGTAAACAGACAGCTCGAAGACTGCGCCGCCGTCTAATAGGTAACCAACCCAACTCATCACGAAAAGCCGAAACGTGGTCATACTTCCTAAGATTGTAGACGAATCGAATGCAATTATTGAGAAGTCGGTCGAGTTTATTGAGCAGATCTGCATTCAGGTCGAGATAGCACACATCACCATAGTCGAAAATGGGAAAAATTAAAGTCTGCATAAGCATTGTCTTGGTTTTGACTGGTAGAAAATTTTTGAGTCGATAAAGAGCCCGCAGTGTGCCAGTCACCCTTTGGCTAACGTTAGTGACCTGAACCCGCCAACTCAAGGTTTCATCAATGTGTAAGCCCAGATTCTTAACACTGACAGTTACAGGAATAATCTTTGTGTTAAAAGTTATCGGTGCCAGAGTCACATCTTTAAACTTATTGATCATGTGATTAGTGCCATTTATAATACTCTGGCATTTGTCAGGGTTAACAGCCAGCCCAAACCTACCACACCATCTACCTATCAGGTCCAAATCCGCATTTACACAATTTATCGCCTCTGCAATATTATCAACAGAGGCTTGACTATATAATTGCAGGTCATCAGCATACAGGTGATACGCACACTGAAGTTCGGAGGTTAAGATGTTGATAAATATCGAAAAAAGAAGAGGAGATAATATACCGCCTTGAGGGACCCCAGAGCCAAGATTGCACCAACTCGATGACATCTCGTCGTCACAAACTGACTGCTGACGACCCTGAAGATATGAGGAAAACCAATCCAGCTCGTCAGAAGAGATCTTAATGTGGGCAAGGATGGACAAAAGTATGTCGTGGTCAATACAATTAAACGCATTCGAGAAATCAACTAAGACCATCACCGTAGCTTTACCTTTTTCCATCCCATCCCCAATGTCACCCGTTACTTTTAGGAGTGCGGTCGTCGTGCTATGTCCTGGTCTGAATCCTGATTGTAAGGGACTAAGTATGGAATTTTCATGAATAAAGTTGGACAGCTGTCTATGCACGCACGCCTCTAGCACTTTCGATAAAAAAGGGAGGATTGAAATTGGCCGAAAGTGTTTTGGAAGAGAGGGATTAGAAATTTTGGGAAGGGGACGAACGTAGGCTTTACGCCACAAGATTGGGAATTGACCAGAAGTAAGGGAAAAGTTAATAATGTGCGAGATAGCAGGAAGAAGTAGATCAAGGATGAACATGATCATACGACGGCTAATGTTGTCGCACCCCACTGCTTTTGATGTGATAGCCAAAATAGTCCTTTTGATCTCAACTGGCGTGACTGGAGAAAACTGAAAGGGTGAATAACTAGGAATGGTTAATCCGGCTACGAAGTCAACCGTTTGACGCTTGGTTAGGCCATCAATTGCGAGAGAGGTGGAGAAATACTGATTAATAGCATCTAACTCAATCGTCTTAGGTAGCTCCATCTGCCTTGGTTTACCTATTCCCAGTGTCCCTAGGAACTACCATACTTGCGCAGGTGATGTGTAAGTTATATTATCGAAGATGTGTCGGCGTTTAGCGTTCCGTATCACCTGATTGCACCGATTCCTGGCAGTTTTGTAAGAGCTCCAAAGCATGTCTGTGCGATGTTTTTTATATTTATGAAAAGCCCGATCTCTCCGTTTCATTGCAATTCGGACTTCATTTGTTAGCCACGGCGCCGGGGGATGCTTTATCTTTACCCTCCTAACAGGAGCATGAGTGTCGTAGAGGCTATTTAAAGTTTCATTGAAGAGCAAAACTTTGTCATCAACTGTGGTAGCCTCTTCCAAAGGCGCCCAGTTTATTTCCGCGGCATCCGCACACAATTTATTGACGTCCATGCGTCCAAAACAACGCCTATGCAGCACTTTAGGTTTAAGTTTAGGAGGTTTAAGAATATAGGATAGATAAATTAAATCATGATGTGAGAAAGCCGGTGCCAAAAGCTGACCGTGTGAATGTACTAGAGAAGGAGAAGAAGTAAGAATTAAGTCGAGCCAGGTATCGTCTGTATCTTTATTGTGGTGCGTGGCCTCAAGTGGCAAAATATGAAGACTAGCTGACTCAACTATGTGAAGTAGTTTTTGAGCTCTTGAAGAGTCTACAAGAAGATTGGTATTAAAGTCACCCATGATGATGTGATGCTCATAGTCAGACCCTAATGACTCTAAGACCAATTCGAAATCGGTGAAATAATCAACACAGGGGGGACTATAAACAACGCCAAGAATAGTTTTAATACCCTTGACCCAAACTTCCAAGAAGAGGAACTCGGCGCTGGCGGAGTATTGTGGAGGAGATGAGGCAACTATTTTGAAAGGTAGATCACTGCGGAGGTATATTGCAACCCCACCTCGCTCCTTACCAATCCTGTCGTTTCTAACTAAAATAAATCCCGGGGGAGGGTAGGAAGTAGAGAGTAGTTCAGGCTTTAGGAAGCTCTCGGAAATCAGAACCGCATGAACGTGGGAGCTAGCGAAAGTAGCTACAAGGTCACTGTAGTGACCAGCCACGCTTTCTGCATTTATATGGCAGACATTAAACGACCGTCCCAATTCTTGTTCAAAATGCGTACGGAGTACATCACCATTTAATCATTTAATCATTTAATCATTTATTAAACCATCAAAATACACTTATTAATTGAGTCACTGTCCTCTGAACTAAGTTATTACCTGTATCTCAGAGGACAGTTCCTTCCCACATAAAGGGTTTAATAACAATATTTTTATAAAGTTACAGAAAGAAATAATAATTAAAATAAAATAATAAAAGAAAAAGAGATACAAAACTTCTGTGTAGGTGGTGTTTGCTCTTTTCTATATTACTATAAAGTCACTGCCATTCTAGGTCTATAGTTAATAATTATAGTTGTATGTACCTATGCGTAAGTGTATGTTTCCATCACTTGTTTAGTAGTGTACCGTAATTTACCGTATCGCACGTATTAGGCAAATTAGTTGGTAATAATGGATTCCACTTGCTCGTAATCCATTGACAGGAGTCGGTCCTGTAGATATTTCCTGAAAGTGTGATTGCTGTATGTGAGCATGTGTGTCTTAACAATCTTCTTGTAAAGTCGCGGTGCCTTATATCTGTAGTGTCTCTGTGCGTAGCTAGATTTTGTTACTGGTACTGGGCACTGTAGGCGTCTTTTTGTAGTTTTAGGTAGCCGTGGGATGGTAGTACGGTGGTACCTGCGTAGTATTTGACATATATATAGCCTGCGCACTGACAGAACTCCAGCAGCTTTGTATAAGTCCGCTGTGGGGTAGCGAAATGGAAGAAACATGAGAACTTTGAGGACGGCGCGCTGGGCACGCTCAAGTTCCAAAAGTGTTGTCTTGCACGCTCCCCCCCAGGAGCAGATGCAGTAGTTAAGTATGCATTCACAGAGTGCTTTGTATGTTTGTATAAGAAGTTTCAATGGTGCAACTGTTCTTAACTCCTTGAACATATATATCATTTTTCTCAGTCTGCTACTAAGTTTTTCTATGTGGTGATCCCAACGCAAATACTCGTCTATGGTAACTCCCAGGTATTTAACAGTGGAGGCACGTGTCAAAAGGTCACAACCACACTGAGCCCAGACTGTGTTCCGTTGGTTGCATGGGAAGGTGTGAATTTTTAAACCATATTGTGGATAGGGGCTCGTCACCGAAGTTTTAGTGAAGCAGAGGTAGTTGGACTTAGCGGTGTTAAGAGTAAGCAGGTTATTATCTAACCATTGTGTTACTTTCTTAAGTCCATTTTCAGCTTTTTCTTTCACCCCTTCCCAAGTGTTACCGTGGAAAATAATGACTGTGTCATCCGCAAATATTATAGTCTCTCCCCTGTCAAGCACCATGTTCCCAAGACTATTTATGTATATAAGGAACAGCGTCGGGCCGATCGTACTTCCCTGTGGAATTCCAAAGGTGCATGATGCGGCTTCACTTATGTGTTTATCCACTCTCACCCGCTGTTCCCGGCCAGTTAAATAGTCCCGGAACCACTGCAGTACGTGCCCTCTTATGCCCATCTCATGCAACCTCGCCACTCAGATTGGAATTGAAACGCTATCAAAGGCCTTTTTAAGGTCTAAAAAGACCCCTATCACCTTTTCCCGCATGTCAACGTGTTTCATTATCGTCGATGTCAACTTTAACACCGCATCGTTTGTGGAAACTCCAGCTCGAAAACCAAACTGTGCTTGCGTAAGCTGTTTGCTTTTTTCCAAGTAGCTGACAAGCCTTCGATTTACAAGTTTCTCCAGGACCTTTGACAGGCAAGATAGTAGCGAGATTGGACGGTAAACCAACAGTTACTGTAGTTATGTTGTCTGTGATTGAGCAAAAACTGTCATTTTCAGATGGTGTATTGTAAGCAGAGTAGAAAGAATCATTATCAGCAAATAAGTCACACATAATGTTTAAAATAATATAAATATAGTGAATATATATAAATAATATATGTATATAAAAATGTAATAAATACAATAAGCGTACCAAAATAATATTTACACTCAGTTGATGTAAGTCTTGCTCTCTGCACCACCCGCCAGCAAACATTCACAATACTGTCACCATGCGAAAAAATTCTAAATCCATGACTGTAGCAGAAAATTAACTATAACACACAATAAAATGATTTCTAGAACAAAATGAACATAATAAAAAAAAAGTGTTATGTTAGTGAAACTACATATTCGATGCTGCAACGGAACGCAATAGATTTTACACGAACAATTTAAGAACGAAAAATTCTAAATCCATGGCTTGCCCCGACATATTTCTGAACGAAACGGTTCACTAATTTAAGTCTGCAATCAGATTCTGTTAAACGTCACGAATGTCAACTTAATGTCACATCAATCAAACTAGTTTGAAGCTAATTTGTAAACAAAACAAACCAAGACAAAACTTTTATTTAAATTTTTAAAAACAAAAAAAACAAAATTATTCTTTTCTTCATTTCTTTTTTTTTGCATTGTATATTTTCCAGTTCCAGACGAGTTGAAGACTACCTAAAGGTAGGCGAATCACAGCCGGTTCTAGATTTCGCACCCAATACTCCACCGATACTTTTAGGCTAAAGGCCGTTTCCCTTGCTGAGCTTTTGAGCTTGCTGTTTCGAGCTAAGCGGAATCGTTAATGGGCCCATTCATGATAATAAAGCAGCTTTAACATATTACGGCGCAAAAGCGCCTTTTAAATTATCTTTGTAGTCAATCGCAAGAAAATGATAAATAAAGTCAAAAATACTGAAAAAATGTTATGGTAAAAAACAGTACATTACAAAAATAAATCATAGTGCAAAAATATCCAAAAAAGGCATTTTGAATATTCTTAAGTCTAGTAGAACTGCCGTGGGCGGACTAGCCCCCTAGTATCAGTAGTCCGATTAAATAGTCCGATGATCGAACTACTGAGACTTTTCCGGCTCAGTAGTCCGATGATGCAGATGATTATAAATCATCGGACTACTGAGTCTTTTAGTCCGATTCGACATTACGAAATAAGAAATGGATGCAGTAGTATAACATTCGTTTTGCAAATTATTTTTTTCCCAGATGCTAAATATTAAGTAATTTTATAAAAAAAATAGCAAGTTAAAAAAATACGAAACAAATGTTAATACTACTGCATCCATTTCTTATTCCGGAATGTCGAATCGGACTAAAAGACTCAGCAGTCGGATGATTTATAATCATCTGCATCATCGGACTACTGAGCCGGAAAAGTCTCAGTAGTTCGATCATCGGACTATTTAATCGGACTACTGATACTAGGCGGGCCCCCCCCCCTAGTACCTTGTACAAGATCTTTGTTGGGAGTATTTTTGGCCGTACGTACCACGCCGAGCAGGCCACGTAGAAGGGTTTGGTTTCATATTGGGGTTTCCTTCTTTAAACAATGGTTAATTTTACAAAAGTGTTCCCATAAACGCCATTTACGACCCCCACGGGACGAATTGGAGTGGAATATCAATCTCTCGCAATCACCCTGCCACAAAGTCTTTTTAACGTTAATGCGATAACTTCACCACATTTTATTGATAGTTTTTCGCCGTTATTGGTATGCTAACTTTTTCTTATCAGTTTATTTAGTACAGATCTATGAAGGGATATTCGTGTTAAAAAGAATCATTCAGGCTAGATTTAGCTGATTCGGATGCCAATAAGTCGTGTAAACGACAAATATCCACAAAGCTTCCAACCGTTGGTCTAACGTTACACTGAATGGTGTCGCAATAATGGTACCTACTCGATTGAATGAAACTGCTCGGCATCCGTTAGCACTGTAATACCGCAACAATTTATCGGCGACTCCATAGCACTTTTATTCTTTAAAATTTTCTACTTGGATAGTTTAGAAACGATTGATTTTGACAGGTTTCCATTCCATTAAACGAAATCAAATGACTATAATTTATGGTAGGTACCTAGTAGTTAATTTAGAAATTTAAAGTTGTGATTTCACAATTCTGATATGATTTTATGGATTTCAAAAATACCCTACAAATATTATACATGTGTAATAAATAACACATACCCATGTTCATACCCGTTCCTGCTTTCCGTGGGAAAATGTTACCACTGGAAGCAGGAACGGGTACCAAAGCATCATCTAGTTTGAAATAAAGGGAGGCCAGAGTTCAAACTTCTGAATAATTTCATAATAGAGGGATTAATAGTAGACAGTTTGGGTTGTTTTTATAAAGTGCAGAAGGAACGAATTGCTAATATAGGCTGCACTTTTTACCATATGGTAGATTATAAACTACTTTTTAGTCTAAATTACCTGCATCCATAAACAGGGCATTAAACAAAGTTCATGCATCAGCCGTTGGCTTAATACACTCTCAAAGTTAATAAATAATAAAAGCACAGGAATGGAGTCTATGGCTTTCACGGAGTAGAACGTACTAATGGCAGCTTCTCAACACTAAGCGAGTAAAGGTGGGTTACATCTTTTAAACAAGATTCCTATGACTAAGCAATGTCATAAATTTATCTACGAATTCAGTGGCAAGAACCATGATTTTTGTATCAAAAGTCTCGAAATAATCCTCTGGACGAGAATTTATTGTGGCGCGCAACCCTTAACTCTCTATAACTGGCTCTGAAAATAATCAACAGCAAATCGGCTTATTTTATAATGAAGGTAAAAGAGAATATTTACAATGAACCCTGTCTATAAACCATACAATGGCTATAAAATTTGCCTTTATGTGTAAATTCATTAACGAATTATGTAAATGTCTTTACAGAATTATGGGTACCTTCATATATTATAACCATTATAATTTTAGTGTGGGTTTCTAGAGCAACTACTTTGCCGTTTCTACATAATTCTCAAACAATGTCAAGTTCTAAAACATTCTTAGCTTGATGAATGTTGCTCAGAATTGCAGAGAACGAACTAGTGTACAGTTGAGTAATGCGTTGCACAGTTTTTGTAATTACCCACCGTCCCTCGTGAAAGCTCCTACGAGTTTTGATAGCCACATTCACGAAGTTAAATTAAGCCGTCACGAGAATTTATTTAAAATGTTGTCAGAAATTTCAATTGCTATAACTTTTGGAAAACATTACTACCAGTTTGATGTATATGATTAATATTAACGATTGTACAGAGATCAGCGGGCAAAAGACTATGGTTAACAAAATTTATCGATGTTATAGGTAGATGGGTAATCCTTAACGTTCATATTATTGACTAATTTTACTGAAATAGATCTTTACCGAATTACACCTTTTTAAAAACTTCCAATAGGGCACTATACCCTTATTTAACCAATAAGGGCGTAAAAAAGGAATTTACAGATCTAAAATTGGCAGAGCCGATTTTTATTCAAAGTATTATATAACTACTTTTTTGAATCGCTGATCGAATAATGTATTAGTATCTGTCAGTAATCGAATAATGTTTTATAAACAGACATTAACTATTAAAATTATAGGCTGAATGTCGTACGAACTTTGAAATTTTGAATTAAAGAACTCACTCTGATGTCTTAATCAAAAACCTCTACAACCAATTGTTCTATTAATAAGAGAGGGCTTTGCACCATTTTAGAAAGATGCAATTCTAGAACCTTGTGCGAATAAAATTAATCTTATTATTGAGAGATGCACGTTCTTTAAACTAGTTTTAATTTACAAATACATATAGGTGCCTACCTATAATAATTTTGTGAAGTTAGTTTCTATGACAAAATTTATATTCTATCATAGAAATCTAACTTCGCAATACTATATGGGTAGTTCTCACGAAATCCCGAAATTCGGTTCTGACAATAAAATTAAAAATAGAATGATGATTTAGATTTTCTTTTATATGGATTTTGTAGTAGTCATAATATTAGATTATAGTTAAATAGTGGTCCCCAAATTAAGCAATTTTTTTAAGAGTTATAAGGCTGTTTAAAAATTATAAAGTGAAGGAATGACGACTTAGGTGAGGGAATGATTTTTATAAGCAATGACGAACATTTCAAAATAAAAATGCGTAGTAATTTTGTTAAATATTTTGTATTAAAATATAAAATATTTATTAATTAACATTATTAGGAACTATTGTTCAGAAAATCACATTTATTGCAGTTTGCAGCTGCCATGAATAATTAACAACTAAGTTTTAATTGTTATGGCACTTAATAATTATGGCAGTGCCTATGGAAAACCAACAAAAAAAATTACTTCCTTAAAAATTAACCGATTAACAAACTCTTTTTAACTTACTCAGTCTCAAAGTTAATAACAGTCTTTGACGCAAATGAAATAAATAAAAATCAACAAAATAATATTCATTTTCTTAAAACTATCCTAACTTGCAATCGACTTAAATTCTTTATTCTACCTATTCAGGTCTCGAAGATAAAAAACATCAGTCTCAAATTTATATAATATTAAGCTAATCGATCTCTGTTACAGAATAACACCCTCTTTTGATCAGTGTCGGGGGTTTGATCTTCTGCAGAACATCTTTCCATGCATACAACTGTTCATCCTTAATTGCTGGCCATTTCTAATACTTTGTTTTGTGATGATGATTGTCCTTGTGGCTTAGTCTTCTTGGTATGTGTTTGAACTTTAGTAGGCTTTGTTGTAATAGAAGGCTTTGAAAACGAGGAATATCCCAGATGATAATGTGTACCTTTTCCTACACAATCAAAACAAGAAAGCTTTCTGAATTCCAGCACATCACAAGTGAAAACAAATTGGCGAACTTTTTGAGTTCCACGGAATGCAGAGATGGTGTCCGACTGTTTAACTAAATGTTCTATCTCTGTGATATTAGCAGTGTTAACCTCAAATAGCATTATCGAAGGACATCTAGCTGACAAAATTTCTTTGAGCGTATTTAAATTCACAATATCTCGACCTTCAGCAACAGCTTTGTCGGCAGTTCTTTTTAAAGTACCACCTACACCATCTGGTGCACCTTTGCCATGTCCTGGTTCTGAATAATTCCATGAAAAAAATGTTGTGCCCGGAAACAAATCATTTATGTGGCGATATGGAACATGAATTTGTTCTTGTACTGGTAAACAGGACCATCGCTTAGTACGTGAATTCTGTTAATGGCTAAATTCTGATTTTTTAGCCATTCTAAAACTGGTACCAATTGCGCCCATACTGCCATAGTATCGTGTCTGTTGTTGTCAGAAAGAGAGAAAAAAGTTTGGGGTCTGAGAACGTCATTGTCACGCAAATATAATACTCCTGTGTGAAGTGTGACTTGTTGTCTTGCTCCTCCAAAATGTACTGCCTGTATCTCTTCATTGTAATTGCAGCAATAATTTTCACTGAAGTCTATGTGGATAAGGACTTCATTTTGGGTCAACTTCCTTTTGAGTTCTGCAATCATCTGATACTGATGCGATATTGTGGCAACATGTTTAAAAACTAGAGGCAACATCTCTTCTAACTGTTGTACTAGTTTTCGTACCGTCTTCATCTTTCCATCCTTCTCGTAAGAAGTAGTTTCATACTGCCATTTATAATAGGTCACCATCCTGTTTGGTTGCGGAACATAATATTCCACGTTCTTATCTCTACAATCTTCACATTCTCGCATCAAACATTTCGTTGAATGCACATCGCATGTTTTCACGGCCAGAAATCTAGTTAGGTTACAGCAAGACAGCGCTTTATTTTCGTGCAATTTCATTATCATCAGTTCAACATTTGCATGGATAACACATTTGCAAGTGTTCCGTTCTTTGATGCTCGCCCAAGTAACCCAAAAAGGTCGATACCGGCAGAAAGTTGTCAAGCTTACTTTGTATTCGATCGTCGCCAGAAACTGTTTATGTAAATTTTTCAATGTGTCGCTCAATAAACGTTTTTGTTTTACATGTCCCTTTGACCTGATAAATTTTTTTTTTCCTGGGCACATCCGGGAATTCTCATCTTTTTCCAAAAAATCCACAACGTCTTTTTTAACTTTCATCTGTTGAGCATAAATTTTTTTCAAACCACTCTTTTTGTATGAGTCATGTTTGAAAAACGACTTTGATAAGTGGAGCAGTTTAAGCTTCTTCAAAAGATCTGGTTGTAGCATCTGAAAGTAATTCTTCTTTTCGATATGTTATTTCAAGTTTGTGTATTTGTTTGTCAGTTGTTTAGCCAAAACTTCCGACAATAGAAGCTTTTTTTTCACAAGTTCAGGAACTTGGACATTTTTTAAGAGTGCTGATACTTTAGTTTCAGGAGACGTCTGCACGTTCTTGGTTTGTCTTTGACATCTTTTACGGTATTTCTCCTTTTCTCTCAATACGTATCTCAGTTTTGCTTGTAATTTAGTTATTTTTGCATATAACACCGCTCTACGTTTTCTTAGTTGCCGCCTTCTCCTAGCAGCTACACAATTCCTAACTTCATTATTATTTTGATAATCCGCCTCTATCACAGGTCCTGGGCTAGGAGGAGGCGTCTCATCTAGTAGTCTCGATAGATTTTTACGTACTTTAGCTTTATTATCTCTATATGTCTGACTATTTTTTTCCACTTTTTCCTCTTAATCCTTTTCTCTCTGGAACTCATGTTTGATATTAGTTTCGCTTGACCTTTCTCTTTCTTTTTTAGGTATTTAAGTCTTTCTTTTTCTCGCAGTGCCTCAAAACTTATTGGGTTAGATTTCATTTTTTCCCTTCGCTTCCTATCATATTCCTTCTTTTTTAATTTTGCTTCCTCTTCACTGATTTTCTTTTTTCGTACCATTATTGTACCCTAAAACAAGCCGTTAGAGTTAAATTAAAGGGTTTGTTACAAGCAAGCGACAATAAAAAAGAATTACAACCCAGTGAAAATCATTACCTCCTTAGTCATCATTCCCTCACTGTTAATCTATATGAGGGAATGACGGTGAGGGAATGACGAAACAAAGCATTACCTAAAAAAAACTAGTGACACGACTATGCTTTAAACAAGGTTATTTGTGTAAGTGAACTACTCCCAAAACCCTACTTCTTCATGCAATTAATAATTGTTAGAGTACTTACCTTCCTTTTTATTTTAGACGTGATGTAATGACGACCAATAAAGGTAATTTTTAAAAATTATTTATTCGACCTTTTTTCAACGAAACCTCGAACGTGTACACAGTCAATTCGCCATATTGGTAAAATGTCAGTGCTGCCAGCTATCAAAAACGAATGGTAGCGTTCACGTTTGATTGAAACGGCGTTCAGAAATTAACTGTTTTTGAAGTTGTGAGGGAATGATGAAATTTATTTGGACACATGGTTTTGAATTTTTTACAAATTCATTTTTAGTTTTATTATCCTAAAAAGGAATACATTCATAAATCCATTGTTTTTAGAATAGGTTAATGAACCTTTCATCGCTTTTACCTTATTATCTTTTTATTTAAAAATTTAAAAGTACCTGAAACTGGGACTTGGGACATAGTGAGGTAATGATTTTGACGTCATTATATATACCATTTTTTTTTTATTTACACATATGATTCACAAATCATAACTATAACGCTTAGCTCTGGTGATGTTTATTGCAGGGAAATAATAGTTGCCGCTGTAAATCTTCTATATTTTTGTCAAAACATGAAGGACAAGAATTTCGGGATTTCGTGAGAACTACCCATATACCCAATTGTCTTCGAATCAATAAATCTATCTTCTACAAGACAAATAGATGTTAACAAATTCGATGTGGAGTTTCTGTATGGTTCTAAAATCCCTTAGAAACCTTCAAGCCATTCATTGGCTGCTAAAGGATCGGTTTTTGAAAAAGATTGATTGTTCCGGCCGTCACTTCCAAAGTTGGGACCGACAAGCGTTTGTCTTGAGAATTACAGAGTTCTATCTGTACGGGTGGTTTAATCGTTTGGTAAATTACTGGGCTTAGATTCCAGTAACTTTAAATCGATACAGCATTATAGGAACGTAATTGAAACTTTATCTCTAAGACGTAAAGTAATGTAAACATTAACATGAAATAGATGAGAAAATTAGTAAAGTAGACCGTAGCTTTGTTTCCGAAAATAATAAACACTCGGTAATAATCTAAAATCTGACTAAACAATCCGCAAGAAATATTACTTCTTTAATTTTTATGTATCACACATTGTTTTTGTAAATCAAAAACATTAAGCAAGAAATGAGTGCAATATTAAATTAAAATCTTTTAGTGTACTGTAAACGATCACTGCGGTAAGCAATTTTCACTATGGCCGTTTCTTGGATGGGTGACCATTCATGTGACCACTTCGCGACATTTATTTAAGCCTTTCCGTACTTCGGAAGGCACGTTAAGCCGTTGGTCCCGGTTGCCAGTAAATTGGCAGTCCTTAAGCCAAGTTGAAGGCCTTTTTAGGCGGCAGGCAGTCACAACCTGCGCCTGTCCATCTTAACACGGCAAAGACGGCTCACCACTTATTACGTGGGACAAGTTCTAAAAAGATTTTTAGACTACTGTTAGACGAGTTTTTTAATCTACGATAGATGCTAGAGTCAAACATTTCAACAACATGAAACTGTTTCTGTCTTAACTTTTTATTGTACACATAAAAGTCTAGCGTAGAAAATTCACAGCATCTTTATTTCCGAGTACAATAATTACTCACTTAATACATTTCTTGAGCTAAATTGTAAAAAGGAATTATTTATACATATGCACACATACACATGATCACGCCTTTATCCCTAAAGGTGTAGGCAGAGGTATACTATATGCCAACATTTAACCTTTTTTTAATGTCTCCCTCGTAGTGGTGAGCCGTAATTTTTTCAAGCCACCCGAAATGCCGTCAACTTGGTGTAACGACAGCCATTTTGCTGACAACCGAGACCAACGGCTGTACCATTTTTTTAACGTGAGGAAAAATCCATCATGGATGCTATGCCGGACTCCTACCGACTAAAAACCTCACGTAACGCCTATGGTTGGGAGCCCCGGGTAAGCCCTCGGAAGGATGTCCCAGGACTCCCAACAGACCTACGGTTACCACTGCCACCTCGCCCAGAGGGCGGTTCGGGTGCTATCCCGCGTCTTTGGGGGGTTTTGGCTGTGATCCCGCTTCTAAGCCCTACGTCACGCTGCCGTCATGAGCCTGCTTCTGTAAGGTCGATGAGCAGCCCTCTCACCGTCATCGATGGTCTTCGGCAAAGACACTTCAGCGGCGCCCAGGGGCGCCGACTGCGGAACTCGGGTGGGAGAGTTCTCGCCCGTTTACGCCCCCGCCTCTTTCACGAGCATGACCTGCTCGCAGAAAGAGGCGGCACAGTCCCACTTACGATCCCCGATAGAGATCATGGCTCGCACCATGGTCTCGAGTGAGAAAGTATCCACATCTAGGACCACTTCAAAGACCTGGCGCTGCTGCGCCCACTTCGTGCACTCCACCAGCTGTGTCATCGATGTGGTCCTCGCAGTACAGCTGTACCATGTAATGTACAATACAATGGTTAAAAATAAATGTAGCCATAGCATAGAGCTTTTAGATCGACCAGCAATTTATAAATCCTATTGTGGTAGAATATTTTTAAACCACTCTGATTGCGTAATTCACTAGGTTGCCACTGCATCATGGCGGCGCCGCTCTCAAACAATCCGATGAAATCCAAACAGGAAAAAATGTTTCACTGTACTATTCCAACTTTATTTGTATACGTTTTGTCGTGTCAGAAACAGAATTGAACGGAGTTGGGTTGTTCACGTGAAATGTTTAGAAGAAATTATTTACATTGAAATTATGTTGTTCCAAGTTCATCACTTTGGGAACTTTTATTGGTTTATAGAGAAAAAAGATAATAATTTTGCAAAACATTGCTATAAATAACATCATAATCGTCACGCATTTCATCATTTTAGCAGCTTTACAGGTTCTAACAAATCACCCCTAACCGAACGAACCACTCTGTTCGAATTTTAAAGCTGCCTAATAAGGCCTTGAACTTGACTTTACGACTGCCATGATACTGAAACCGAAACTAACCGCTTACCATGCCTTACGAAGCACGGAAACTATCACAAATGAAAGATCAGAGAATCAGTCATAGCAAAAGTTACTTCCACCATTTATAAATAGGTAATAAATAAAAAAAAATAGATAATCCCAGACTGGAAAAACTGAATCATTGACGCAATTCAGGCTTCAAGCTAGCCACTTTTTTATTTCACTAAGGTGGCAGACAAGCATGCAGCTCACCTGCTTAAAAGTGTTTTTGATCGTACTCCTAGTCTATGGTCGTTTGCAGCACCAGTGACGCTTACCCTAGAGCAGCCTATCCCTGTAAAAGCCTGCTAAGATCCACGGACGTGGATCTATTGCCTAGTACACCCTGACACGCTTTAAACACATATATCATGAAATTTAACATGATTAGAAATTATAATACCTTTTAGCCACGTTTGGAGCAGAAAATTTAAAAAATAAACAAATGAGACAGAGACGTGTACAATAATTACAGCTCGTTTGTTCAAGCCCAACCTTGTTTAACGCCGTTCAGCCCCGGATGTGATTAATTGACCTGTTTTGTTTACGACTGCCGAGCGAGAGAGGCTAAAGCCACCGCTCATATTGGCTCTTTGTTCTACGGATGTTAAGAGTTTGAATATCGTGTTCTTGTATTAGTAGTTTTGGTACAAGAGAATTTGAAGGATATATTTTATTGCTTTCAAAAACTTGGTTTGAAAATTCTGTCAGTGGGACTTATTAGCTGTGACGGTTTTACATTTGTTTTAGCTTTGGCACACTGACTGAGTTCTGAAGACACCGTTCAGGTCAAATGGAACGCAGACCTCATTGTGCATGAACAACATTTTTGGTACAGGCCACCAGCCGTCGCAGCGGTCCGGTCAGTGATGAAAACTGGCATTTGGTCGTGACAGTTGCCTAGCTCTCGACCACCCGTTTGGGAATGAAAACAGAATCGGGCGGAGTCGCGGGTGCCATGCAGTACAAATACAACTACAAATTCATCCTCAAAGCCTTGAATGAAACCAAAAACGACCACTTGGTTTGGTACATTGGAGCACCGTACCCTAATAATTTTCCCACAGCACATTTCCCGTATTGTGAGCACATTAGTAAAATTCCCAGCGACTGTTATCTGTACGACGTTAGCTTAAGGGTAACAAACATAAGTAGATTGTCGTTTGAGAAGGCCCTTTACGTGGGCTGAAGTACAACGTGCTTTTGAGAAAATTGAAATATTTATTATGTATTTTGTATGTCATGTGAATACAAGTAGAATTGTTGGCTGTGAATATAATATTGTGTGGTAAAATACTGCGTGACATGTGGTTTTAGTAGAATTTGGGATTCTCGTAACTTATTATAATATTTAATTAAGACACATATTTATTTAAGAAGAAGATAAAATTATTAAATCTAAATAATATTGAGTAAAATAATGAAATTACACTAACATTATTATTAAAATTAAAAAATTAAAACGAAAACTACTAAAATCAAATGCATCATAAAATTTCTCCGCATCGCAGTCCTCTTGTGGTAGCGTTGCCAGAAGACTGGCAGCATTGCCACGTTGAATGGCAATGCTTTATCTCTGCCCCAAAGAGAAGCCAGCCTTTGGTCACGACTAGTCACGAGTAGTAACTTTCTCGTAACTTGTTATAACCAGTATAATTATTTTCGTTTCAAGCTGAAGATGCATTGCATGGAAGTGCAGACGCATGTAATTAATTATTCATGACAACATTATAAACGATATGAATAAATTGAGCAAAGTAAAATCATTGACAATGAATCATAATCTAGTAGTTTAAATACAAAAATAATAGTGGAAATGTAATGTATGATGTGATGATGTCTGAAATAAGAACTTTAAATGCTAGTGATGGTTATTTAGGAATTAATGAGAAGCACTTACAGAAAAAGTAGAATATAATAAGTATAAAGGTAAACATTCTACTCTTTCGTAATAAAAGTCAACTGAAAACTAAAAACTAAAATGATTCAAAGCTCAACGTCAGCTTTAACAAATTATGTATCACAAAGTTCGAAAATCTCGACTGTAAAAAGTTTTGCTTTCAACTATTTTGCTTTTATAACGGCCAATATTTTTTCATTTGCAATAGCATCAATAAATCACGGTATCACTGCTCAACCGACAGGATTATCTGACTAGCATTTTTATCAGCTGGCTACCATCCAAAACCCATTATGGAGTTCTCACTTTTTTGCTAGTACTTGTTCCCAAAAATGTAGGCTAGCTGTGTGTGAAATGAAATTAATGAAAGGCAAATAAATAAAGGAGAGCGCATTTTTTGCTATAGCCTTTTATTAATTGTGTGATACGTTGACTGGTTTTAAAAAATATGGCTGTCAATAACCGCCCATTTAATGTTTATGGTATTTAAAATATAGTTTATATATAGATAATCATGCCTTTCTCCTCAAAAGGGTAGGTAGAGGCATATATAGCCAGACATTTTATCTTTAGCTTTTGTCCTAGAAACCAAAATAGGTGGATAAGCTTATTAGTTAGCAGCTTTTTGACTGTCAGATAACATTAGGTACCAATACAATAATATTACTGCAAAATGGGTTACCAACTGACAGTTACGGTAGTAGTAAATACTGCAGTCTTGTCACTTTAGTCTAGAAGGAAATTCAAATCCTACATGCTTTGAACTTATAATGTCTTTCAAAGATTAGATAGTATACGGTGTCCTTTGAAATGCCTAGATATAGGCTTCTTGGAAAATGATTGGCTTGTATTTAAAAAATCCATTTCATGAATACTTAGCCACCACTACATACAAATGATACTACGACTAACAAGACCCTGTATAAGGATATCGTAATAAATAAAAAAATCACCCATATCTTGTACCTATTTGAAATAAAAATCAATTACTGGTGTAAAAAAATCCAGGTTCCCTTTTCATAACTTAGAGTAACATATTTTTAAACTCTAGGACATAATGGTAACTAAAAATAAGGTCTTGTTACATTGTACTATTATTCGTTTTAAGCGTGGCAGTCTTATTCTGAATGTCCATTACGAGTATAAGCCCATCAAACTATTGGAACGTTTTGAATTAGTGGCCACTCGGGCTAGTAAACATTATTACAGTAAACTTACTGCAATATTTTTTTCAATCCACGTTGTTTACTTAAAGTTATTAAAATTTCTCTCAGTGTCCCAGTAGCAAGCAAGAAGATAAAAAGTTGCTTGATACAAAAATCGTCTGACCTCCCAGCCTATAAAGAGTAAAATCACTCTAATCTTCTCTCAGATTCAGAAATGATCCGCGTTATACTCAACGTGTACCAGTAGAAAAATTCTACTTATCAATTTGAGACATTTTTGGTTTTCATACTTTGATCTCCTTTCCCGCTTTAAAGGCGATCAAACTAATGATGAGCAAATATGTGTGGCGAGGTTAAATAGTTTCCAATCTCTCATTCTGAATGTCCATTATAAGCTCATCAAACTACTGGAACGTTTTGAATTAGTGTCCACTCGGGCTAGTTAATGAACAGAACTGTTTAATCCACGCTGTTGATAGTTAGCGTGCTACAAACGCGTGGCGTGCATAATGCATTCACGGCACGTTACTAATGCTGTATTTACAGTGTTTAGTGCCCTACGTGGCAGCCCCGACGCAAATAGGATATAAAGTAATTAATGTACTTGGAAGTTGCTACGGTTGGTGTGTATTTTCATGCAGATTCAAGAAATTACATAATTGTACACCTCTTTTAATGGATACTGAAGTACAACGGGAGTGTTTTGCTCGTATGAAAACTATGTATCATTACATATTCTTAATATAATATGACTAAATAATATGACTAATTATCATTATAAACGTATTAAAAGATCTACATAATATAGGTACCAATCGAAAGCAAAAATAAAATACAAGATTGAAAATACAAGTGTTGATATATTTTCTCCTGAATGAAATCGACCGGTAAGATTGTTTGGCAATGCTTGTTCCCTGACTGAGAAAGAGGTCAACCCAGTACACGAGAAATGTTAAATTAGTTTTAATTTTGCCTTATGATGTTCATTTTGTTAGACGTGTTGTTGGACGCGAGATATTCAACGTCCAGGCTATTAAACACATCAAGGAGTCATGGGTCTTTTAACTTCAGGGGAACTCATCTCATCAAATCATTAAACGCAATCAAATAACTTGAACAATTTCATTAAAATGTATAGCTATCTAATGAGGGGTTCCGTAATCAAGTGACGGCTAAGCGGTCCCTATTAGGTGCCACCGTGACGATAATCCGGGATTATCTTGTTAACTTGTTTTACAGGGCCATTGGACAAAGGATCCAACCATTGAGAATGGATTGTGTCGTCTTTTTGAAGAAATAATATTATGAGAATAAACTATATAGTTCTGGCTGTCTAAAGACTTTGTAACTACGCTTAACTTTGAAGTACCTAACTTTAGCGCGGTCACAAGCCCATCTTTATCAGAATGGCGAATCCAAATATTTTAACTAAGAGCTAATAGATTGCCTCTTTCCTATTCCTTAAATGTATTTGGAAAGGAAGGGCCCACCAGGTCAATGCAAAGTCAAAAGTATCTTAAACTTCCTTTGTTCGAAGCATGTCACGTGTGAAACCGGGTACAACATAAAATTATTGTGACTGGTCTCCGTGGTCCAGGGATTAGCGTGCCTGACTACGGATTCGGAGGTAGAGGGTTCGATTCCCACCCTGGAAAAATTTCTTTATGCCATGAGTACATTGATTTGTTCTGTGTTTGGGTGTTTTCTATATTATAAGACGTTTGTAGGTATTTTAAAATATATAAATAATATGTTCATCAGTCGCCTAGATCCCTTAGCACAAGCTTATATTGACCTAATATGGGTTCGATGATGTTATGTGAGAATGTCCACAAATTATTATTATTATTATTTATTATATTGCCATGTCTTTGGGGAAACAATTTGAAGAATATTATGGCTGCTAAAAAATTTACAAATTAATTTACTATCTGAAAAAAGAAAAGGCTTTATTCTTGGAATACAATACATTTACAATAAACATACGTAAATAACCAGTAGAGAATAATATAAAGATAACTATTGCTATTTTGCTAACTATTATTATTATTATATTAATAGTCTATAATGATGCTAGTTCGATTAAATAAATCATAACATATTTTTTTTTAGTCACTTCTGAAAAATTCCAACACAATGAGAGCTAGTGTTAATAAAATTTAATTACGAGTACAGTAGATTCAATTAAGAGTTAAGGGCCAATTAATTTGTATGAAGTTGCGAATACTCATGTGATTTACTGAAAATTATAATTAAATGTTTGTAAATTGGGTCGTTGGTCTAACATTTTATCACTATTATGAAAAGACCAACTTTTGCTTTTTCACTTATTACTTACGGCCCACCTGATGGAAAGTGCGATGATCACCGTAGCCCATGAACGTTTGCAACACCAGAGGCGCTACCCTGCAAGAACCTTCTAAGACCCCTTTTGAAGAACTTGGGGTTCTTCGAAGACTATAGGCGTTAGTGAAAGCCGAGGCGTTGATATCATTCCACAATCTAAGCGTACGTGGAAGAAAGGCCCTATCGGATCTTACAGAGTAGGGTAAAAATTCTTATCCGGGATATGACAATGACAATAAACAACTAATTAAGGGTGATTTCTTAGTTATTAGAAATTAACGAAAAGTAAACTTAAATGAATTAGGTTGGAAAATGGGTTCGAAAATGGTCTCTATCGTATTTGTAGAGCCGTTGTAGTATAATTGAATATTATAAAATATCCAAACATACTACAATCTTACAAACGTTCACATTAATAATAATAATGGGTATTTTTATTCACCTTTTCATTCGTTATTATTAGAAGGCAATTCTTTGAAAGGACAGCAGGTATGTAGTTAATTTATTTCTCAACGTCCCTTTGGTTTATTTGATATTTTATGCCTCAAAAACCCGACAAAGTGCGAGTCAGACTCATGCACGGAGGGTACCATACTAAACATATACATTTTATATATGGCAGCCCCCTGACTTTTTTTTTTATTTCAGTTTTTTGTTGTTATGGCGGCAACATAAGTGCAACAATTGCGAATGATTAAGCTGTCTAGGTATCACGGTTCCTGAGATACAGCCTGAAGACAAACGGACAGACAAACACCGGAGTTTTAGTAATAGGATCCCGTTTTACCCTTTGGATACGAAACCCTAAAAAGTAATATACATCTTGTACAATTATTTATTTTAGCTACGTCGAATCGTTGTTTATTCCGTTCGAATGAGATGGATTTTATTGTTTTTCTGTTTCAGAGCTGATGAACGATCGCCATGTTTTCCTGGTAAACAGTGGCCTGAGTGATGATGTTGCTTTGGTTATTTGTACCCAGTGTCTCCGCATCAATCAATTCTGTCAACAGACGACACTGTGCTCGCCATGGAGATAACTTGTTTTTTTACTTTAATAAATTAGTCAAATATATTTCATAGTTTAGGTAACTACTTTTATAACACCTTGTATTCTATGACATATAACTTTCAAGTACAAAAATATGTTCTTCTTCCAAGAAACTAAAGGGTGTATTTTTTAGAGGTAGAGAATGATATTTTTTATTAATATGAAATTTACTTTAATCAAAAGACAATCTTCTGGCATTATAATTTAAATATGATTTCTGGCATATGACCACCACGGCTGGTTCGGACGTAGTCTAATCTAGAGGAACACCCGTTATAAAGAAAATTTAGAGATTTTCACAGACACACATTTTTTTCTGCTGAAAGATTTACGCTATGTAATTATGTCTATATACATGACAAACATCATCACCAACTATATGGATTCATAACTATCTATCAGTTTACCTTAGCATTGAGTAAGATAATGTCAACCCCAACTCTACAGATTAGATAAGGACCTGTTTTATTCCTGTGACGTCATCGTGTGCCGTCGTTAGGGAGACGTGTTCGTTTTTTGCTCTGTTACATTACTTAGAGACCAAGCACATTGTTTGCTGAATGGAGGCAAACACAAAAATAAATTTTGTCCCCAAACCAAGTCGGTATTATTCTGAGAAACGATAAAAACGAACATGGATAAAATCACCATCATTTTCTGACCCTTTCTTTTTCGTATACGATCTTTGATATCCCAAGTGTAATGAAACCAATATCACACAACATACCATCCTTCTTAACAAGGACTCAGTATTCCTTTTTCTTTTTTATACCACTGAGGTGACATACAAGCATTGCACCAGGCCGGTACTGGTGGTCACCGTAGCCTATGAACGTTTGCAACACCAGAGGCGCTACACTTATTCTTAAGTTTGCACCTTGGGCTCAGACGGTATGCGGTTATATAATCGGAATAATCATCACTATGGTTTATGGTGGTAATAACTTCTTTCTTCTTGTGATTGACCATCGGTGCGCATAACAATATAATACTTGAACGGGTTGTATTATAGCTTGTGGAACCCGTATCGGAAGACAAGTTATGTATCTTTACAATCTAATAGGTTTTTTATCATATTTTAATCGAATTTCCCCTTGTGTGGCTGACTGAAAGCGAGGGTCAAAATTTAAAAATTTTAGCACATGACTGAAAAACTTTACCAGTTTCAAATCGTTTCAGCACACTTTTATATCGTTACCAGTAACTCGATCTCAAAAAGAGCAGCAATCTCGAGCGCAGTGTAAATAGCCACAGTAACAATACACTGTGTAAACGTAGCATTAATAACTGGCGGCCACACAAAATTAAACTTTATGGTACTGAGATAAGAGTTATGAATTATAAAATACGAAACTGGACGGGACAAATAAAATCTCGGGTTGAAACTGCAGTTTTTATGTTACAACTTATGTTTGCGAAAGTTCTACTCCACTTGCTGTTTGCGAATGAGACAAACTTTAAGATTGTGTCAACATTACAACGGAAAATAAAACAATGGCTGGTACGAGTATATTTTGTGTTTAATTTAGCAACTGTTGTCCGTAGTTTCTATACTTTTAATCTAAACGTAAGCATCTTATTTATTATACACTTGAATCAGAAAACAAGCTCCAAGGTACTGAGAATGGAGTAGTATGTTCAAAACTGTGAATAGAATGATAGTTAAAATGTAACTAAATGCGCTTTTAGATAAGCTTTACGTTAGTTTTCGTAGCATTGCAATTTAGTTTGAGTTTAGGAAGAACTATGTATGTGATCGAGGCAATTTTGAGAGCTTTGGTATAGTACCCACTGTTTACCCAAACCCCTAAGTTGAAGGCTACAAATAATTTCTAGGAATATTCTTCCGAGGGCTTACACGGGGCTCCCAACCATTGTAGGCAGTAGACAGGGAACGTGCTGGTTTTTAGTCGGTAAAGGTCCGGCATAGCATCCATGACGGATTTTCCTCACGTAAAAGAAGGCTACAAATAAGACTTCACTTCAGAATTTTGGGAAGTATGCTATACTGGATAATATTGAGTACTTTTGTCTTCAGTTCTATGACACATAAATACAGTGTATATCCTAGTTATAATGCAATAGATGTGTAATTCTTGAATACTTATTTATATCAATAGAACCATAGGATGTTGTAAAGATGTCTGAGCTAGATCTCCGGGGACCAAAGTTCCCTCACCTAACATAACGTATTTGATAGCTCACTGCTCTACCTCCGTTGTAATATAGACGTCTACAGAGGGATTAGCACACTGGCAGTCACTTCTAACAATTCCAAAAATAGCGGTAATTTGCCAGTAGCAGAAGCTTCACACTTGTAACAAAAATCGGACAAGTGCGAGTCAGACTTGTCCACCGAGGGTTCCGTACATCCGTTCGTCCATTCATCCGTCCGCCCGTCTGTCATTAGTCTTACTGTCGAGACGCTATATATCGTGAGCGCGTATAGATATCAATTTGATCCTTTGTTGATTAACCCTAATAATGTATCATTTTAATTATACACCATCCAAAATAAATTGGTGAATGTATGTTATTGATTGTAACTATCATTCGAAAAATAGTATTAAGTTATTTCTTTGACTAACTATATCATCAACAAAATATGTGATATAGTATTTTGGGAACTCAATTTAATATAATACACTGTATTTGCAAAGGCACGAGACCTTTTCACTATCGAACAATCTGCAAACAAAATAAACAAATCAAATGAAATATTGTTTCGGTAATTTGCCTTTCTCGTTTTACGAGTACAATCAGCTGAACAAAAATAAGGCCAAAAGAAACGATAGATTTCACAATATTGAAGTTCTGTAATTTTTTGGAGTTCCGTACTCGAAGTATAAAAACGGTTTCCAATTACTGAGACTTCGCTGTCAGTCTGTCTGTATGTCATCAGGCTGTATCTCATGAGCGGTAAACGCTAGAGAGCTGACATTTTCACATATTATGTATTTCTGTAGCCGTTTTATCAGTAAACTAGTAGCTGAGGTTGGCGGCTTCACCCGCGTGAAATTTGGTTCATCTTATGGGAACATCTTCCCGAAATGAAAAGTAAAGGCTAAAATTTAGCTTGGTACCAAATTTCAGCCCCCGTGATTGAGTAACAAACATCTAAACATCCAAACACCTTCACAGACTTTCTTATTTATAATATTAGTAGGATACTAAACACAAAAAAACCAGCCAAGTGCGAGTTGGACTCGCCCATGAAGGGTTTCGTAGCAGCAAGTAACATAATATAAAAGTTCTTATAGTTCGTTGTAACTTTGATTGATGTTTTAACACGTTCGCAGTGGTAGTGATTTTTCTAACCGAAAATTGCGGTTTATGACGTATTAAAAAAAAACTACCAGCTCTATCTCGTTTGAACTAATTTTCGTTGGTAGTTTTTATGGCAGTGTACATCATTTTTTTTTTAGATTTATCATTCTCTTAGTTTAGAAGTTAGAGGGGGGGAGGGGACACACATTTTTCCACTTTGGAAGTGTCTCTTGCGCATACTATTCACTTTAGAAAAAAATGAATTTAGAAACCTCAATAGCATTTTTAAAAACCTATCTATATATACACCACACGTATGGATTTGATCAAAAAAAAATTTTGAGTTTCAGTTCTGAGTATGGGGACCCCCAAAATTTACTGCTTTTTTTCTAGTTTTATATAAGAATCTTAATGCGGTTCACAGAATACATCTAGCTACCAAGTTTCAATAGCATAGGCCTCATAGTTTCGGAGAAAAGTGGCTGTGACACACGGGCGGACAGACAGACAGACAGACATGACGAATCTATAAGGGTTCCGTTTTTGCCATTTGGCTACGAAACCCTAAAAATTACAATATTTGAAGGGGCTCCCAAACAACTTAATTTACTTGTCGTTTTTGCACTCTCCGGCTCATACTTGCACGGATTTTTATCGTTGCACTGTTTGGTAGTGTATTTGGCACAAATATTGTAGTTTACCCACTTCGGAACTATTTAAGATAATTAAAAAACTTCAAGCTACTATTTCACCTCCTTATGGGCGGAATTGCTGAAAACGGTAAACATTTCAAGTCTCTATGTGTAAGGTTTTCGACTGAGCGTTATAATCTATCTGGGGACTAAGACTTTTAAATAGGTAATAGAAGATTTCATTTCTTATAGCGCTGCAATAAACCATTTAAGAAATTAATTCATTCTAGATATTGAAATATCACCTGGCGGGTGGTAGGGGTATAAGGCAGTGTGTAGTAGTGTGTGCACATTGAATATAGATACGAAAGTTCAATCTCTGTTGAAATACAAGTGGTTTCAGAAATAAAGAATCCTTTTCCAAGGAAGTGAACAAAGAAAATTAGATGCCGGTCAGTCCATCAAAGTAAAAGAGAATTAATCCAATAATGTAACGTGCTCTCACAGCTGGGCCATGAAAACGTTGGTACTTCTTAAGCGACTCTCCTAAACTAAGACTACGGAGTATTGTCCAGAATATTACTTTAGTCTAGTGGAAAATAAATACATTTTCAGTTTCAAGATAATTTTTACGTTTTTGTTCAAACAATAATATAAATAAATAAATTAATATTCACGGACATTTCACACAGCGCTATCTGATCCCAAAGTAAGCTAGGAATAACCTGTTTGTGTTATGGGTATCAGATCACGAATATTAATACTTATATACTTTTATAGACTTATAGACTCTTGAGACAAACATTTATGGGTCACACAAATATTTATCTCCAAACACAAATGTTTAGAATTACCTAAAATCTAACAGAACAAGTCGACTAGTTAGACTAGACAAGGTGATAATACGAGACACTGAAAAGGCAGAACGCTACAATAATATTACAATTTTGTTCAAAAGTACTTGGAAATTAAAATAACAAATTTGCTACCGTCCTGTCCTCATACTGCATTCAAGCGCTGATTTTATAGCTCCACAATTTTTCCCTACACAAACGCGCACCCGTCCAGACGATAACATAAGGCGTGTAATGGATTAAAATCTCTTTGTGTAAAGCGCACAAAGCCGGATGTGAAATGTTGTTAAAATATGCCCTGAATTTTCTGTTGGTGATTTGGCCCGACAAATTAAAATGTAACAACAACTGTACGCCGCACAATAAAATATTTGTAATATTGTGTATGTGTCTGCTTCAATTTTCACTTGAAAATGAATTAATATTCGGTTATTTGAAGACAAGTTTATTAGAGCATTTGCTACAAAGGTCGTATAAGCACAGATAATATAATATAGTCTATTAATGCTCAAGTCACGTAGTGCTTTAAGCTATTGCACTCTGCAATGCAGTGCCGTTTGTGAAACCACGAATCTTGGGTACTATTTTATTAATTTTAGTGCACACATTACTTTAGTTAATATCACTCTACACTCAAATGAAGTTTGCGATTTCATGAATTTGTTCCCAGTTTCCAGTTCGTCACGCTTACCTACACCTCGAACTGTACCCGACTAGAACTGTTGGAGGAAATGATTTCAATTGCGATTTCGCATCTGGAAAGTTCCAAGATCTGCTTGGAACTTTCTAGGTACAGAAACGCTCGAAATAGTAGTAGTAGTAGTGTTAGATGCTTACCACGATGATCATTTACGGAGTTGGCTATGAGTCGGTGAGTGAGCTATGATCGCTTTTTATGTATCAAAAACCTATTTTGTGGTATATATTCGGCAGTTTTTCATTGAATTCGGCAGTGACAGTATTACAAAGGCAACCAGTAAAGCGTTCCCGTATAAATCACTGTAAATATATTATGTCATTGCTAGTCCTTTTGTTCGTGTTACCTAACTTTATTTTATGTTGTACCGATATAAATTGAGCTCTGTAAAGGTACTTGTAGTTTATTAGCAAGTCTGGAGATTTCAAATAATGTTTTTTTTTTATACACGTTGGCAGAAGAACAGAATATAAAAGAATGGAGCATGTAGTTACACCACTTATCAATGGCAAGATGATGCTCGCGTGAAATTCAGTACCCGTTCCCGCTTCCCGTGGGAACATTTTCCCGGAATGAAAAGTAGCGTATGTGTTTTTAAGACTATAAGCTATCTCTGTACCTACCAAATTCCAACCCAAACCGTTCTGCCCTTAAAGCGTGATTGAGCAACAAACATCTAATCATCCAATATATCCAAACATCTTCACAAACTTTTTCATTTATAATAGTAGGATAGGAAGTAGGATGTTAAGGAAATCTGGAAAAACAGTTGTCACAGAGCCATCATTAATCAAACAAAAACCTAAAAGTTTTCGCATTAAATATCTAACAAAGATAACTGCAAATTTCAAACCTAAAATACAGTTGTGATTTAGGAGAGACATCGAGTACAAACTCGAAAGAAGCAGCCAACACAAAATCTCCAATTATTTCACGTCGAATCCAAATCGATAACGTTTGTTCTCGGTTTGGTAATTAAGAAGTTTGGATTGGTCTCGATAAAACTTCCCGAGTTCTCATTGACGTCCCCACATCTAAATGCTGTTTTAGGGTTCCGTACCCGGGGGTAAAAAAACCAAAAAACTGAACTCTATTACTGACGCTTCGCTGTCCGTCTGTATGTTTGTCTGTCTGTTTTTCTGTGTGATAAGTAGAGATTTGAAATTTTCACAGATAATGTAGGTACACGGGCTGGTTTCCGTAACTCGACGTCATTTCTGAGCCTAATTTGCGTGGGGGTTATGGTATGGCTACTGCCATGCCAGTTCCTCCAGGAAGTCTGGAAGACTCATCACGTTGCCGACGACTTCCTGGAGCGACCTTGGTGTACCGAAGTGTTTAGCCCTGTATCTGGCCAGTTCTGGGCATTCCATAAGAATGTGACTGGCAGTTTCGTCCGTCTCCATACAGGCTCTGCAAAGGGGACTGTCTGTGACACCTAAATTAAAGAGATGTTTGTTTATTGGAATGTGACCCGTAAGGATAATGGTAACCGTAAGGTACTTGTGTTGCCGCTATAATAACAAATACGAAAATATTTAAGGAGAACCCCCGGTCCTCGAGTCCGACTCGCACTTAACTGGCTTTTTTTCAGAAATATCTTAGATATGATCGGTAGAAGTGTTTGTTGATGACAGCACAGCTTTTGCGATAAGAGCTTTCAGAAGTTTTTTTCATCATATAACAAGATGCGGGCTGCCTTGTTATTTAATAACTATTCAAGTCTTGGTTCTGGTTGCAGAGAAGCCTTCCTTTTGGTAACTAGAACTAGGTTACCTATTGTATTTTCTCCACTGCGCATGGTAATCAAGTTTTCCAGAATTGACAATTATCACCCATGTCATCCCACTGTTCATTAAGCCAAAACTTTATTTCCATCCGGGAACCAAACCAAAAGTCTTGCACAGCAGGTTGCATTTCTCACCTAGGCAGTTTAAGCATTTAAATATATGGGATATCATTAATCAAGTACTATCAACACAAATAAGTATTTCCGCATAAAATAAAATGAAAGATGGACTTTATGTCTGCCTATGACATTAATATACATTGTACTCCAATGCTATTTCAATTTATATTCAGAGTACTTTTAGTCCAAGTGCCAACGTTTTTATAATATTACTTTTTTGGATGATCAAAGCCTAGTGGAAACGAAGTACCTACAAAAGAAATATTCTTTTGATGAAATATGCCAGAGACCTGTATTTGACAAATAGATTTCTTTCAGCTGACGCATCACATTCTGTT
This sequence comes from Miltochrista miniata, assembly GCA_933228765.1. NCBI lineage: Eukaryota > Metazoa > Arthropoda > Insecta > Lepidoptera > Erebidae > Miltochrista > Miltochrista miniata. Next base: position 3,974,331 of record OW121749.1, on the reverse strand, counting down.
CAATTTATGTGAGAACTAGCAAACTGTCTCGGATTGGCCTGGGTTAAACTTAAGGCACTTTGTATGTGTGAAGACGCCAACGATAGTTTTTACTACTCTCATGTACAACAGTACAGTTTATACACCTCTCACTCCGCCTCCGCAAACTCTTTTTGTCACTTCTCGTCTGCAATGTGGTGGTCACATAAGTTTAATATAAAACCGGTCCTTATGCTGTAGACTACCGTCTCTGTAAAATGGCCATCAATTTGGTTACAATTATCTACCTGATTATGCAGCTCCGACGTGTGGTAAAGGGAGCGTGGGAACGGATTTTTATACAAAAAATTCTGACTGGCTTCAGCCCTGAAAATCTTTTTAGGTCACCCCAGTACCTAGAGTACCTAAACCATTATTTACATAATAATTTTTTTGAAAAGATATTTAAAAATTCTAACAGAAAAATGGCGTCAATAGCAACCAGAAGTAGTGTCGATTTAACCGTCACCCTTGATACAAAATTTTGTAACTAACCGGAATCCAGATCATGAAAAGATTTTAACCGTTTATAACATTCATATAATAATATTTAACCTGACAAATAGAAACCCACAAATGAGTCATTTAAATTCGTATCCCGCGGAGAAACACAACACATACTATCATTTCAAGCATATTTTACTGCCAAATACATTATCCATGATTTACGACAGCCCAGGGATATCTGATAGGACTCTAAATAACGAGGTTATCCCTTCTGCGTAAAGCCATAGCGGAAAATAACACCGATAATTTATTTATCATTTCGAGATTATGAACTACATTTCTCGAACTGTAACGGATTCGCGGTGGCTTCGCATAAAATAGCGTCCATTATTCTTAAGATAAAATAGAATGCGTTCTTCATAATATGTAGGGATTTAGCCTAGCATTGTGTGATCTCCCAATCTCATACTATGTAATAAGGTCGCCTGTGAGAGCGACTAGGGTTGCAGTGTTATAAACGTTTTAGAATCTATTAGACTCTAAAACGTTTATAATACTGCAGCCCTAGTCTAATAAGAGTTAAACTGGTTCTCCGTAGTAATTCATACTCGAGTCATTAAAACCGTATAGAAAAGTTAATAAAATTTCCAATAATACTAACTCTGGCCGACGTCATAACCACAACAATAAAACAATACATCACGGCATTAAAACCCTGCAATTTGAACCCGGACTATCAAACCACCACACCATGCAATATATCCTATCCTTATTAATATTTAAGACCACAAAACGCATTTTGGACAGCACGATTAGCCCAGTGGCAAACCCAGATATATTTATCTTTAAATAACGAGGTTATCCCTTCTGCGTAAGGCCATAGCGCAAAATAACACCGATAATTTATTTTTCACTTCGAGATTATGAACTACATTTCTCGATCTGTAACGGATTCACGGTAGCTTCGCATAAAATAGCGTCCATTATTCTTAAGATAAAATAGAATGCGTTCTTCATAATATGTACGGATTTAGCCTAGCATTGTGTGATCTTCCAATCTCTCAACATACTATGTAATAAGGTTGCCTTTGAGAGCGACCAGGGCTGCAGTGTTATAAACGTTTTAGAATCTATTAGACTCTAAAACGTTTATAATACTGCAGTCCTAGTCTAATAAGAGTTAAACTGGTTCTCCGTAGTAATTCATACTCGAGTTATTAAAACCGTACAGAAAAGTTAATAAAATTTCCAATAATACTAACTCTGGCCGACCTCATAACCACAACAATAAAACAATACATCACGGCATTAAAACCCTGCAATTGAACCCCGAACTATCAAACCACCACACCATGCAATATATCCTATCCTTATTAATATTTAAGACCACAAAACGCATTTTGGACAGCACGATTAGCCCAGTGGCAAACCCGGTTATATTTATGGGCAAAATTACCGTTTTAATGGACACAAACTGGCCACGGTAAATTGAAAGCAACACCCCTACCATGATACACGATAACACATTCATATCACGAGTTACGGCGCCTGAATTGTTACGATGGAGGCAATTGACTTTCATGCCCTCGTAAAGAGAACGTTTCGCGGTACGGGGTGAATGATGTAATTATATTGTTAATTTTTTTCTTATTTAGGAAATGGCTTGAATTAATTCGTAAAATGTGGGAAATGGTGCGTTGTGAAATCACATTTTATGGAAATGTTTTACTGTGTTATAAAAATACCACACAGATACAGCTTTATAACAAAGGGATTGGGAGGGACAGAATAATTCAAAGTTTTGGAATCGATCTGATGATTGAGTCGAAAGACAGTCGAGGAAATTCCTTAACAATTTACAGCAGTTACCTTGTGTTTGGGCTTGATTATTTCTATTAAAGAGAACTTTACACCTAGATAGAGAGATTTTCTGTCCATCCGTAACTTAAAGTACATGTAATGAAAAAAAATTACTAAAATTAAAACCGACTTCAAACAAAGACTGATAATAAAATTACAAAAAATATAGTGTAATTAAAGTCTGAAATCAGAAAGTATTAAATTAATACTGGTTTTTTTTTACGGTCTTGATCTCGTTGCAGTGTTAGCGTCCCATCGAATCGAAATATGAAAAAATATTTATGCTTTTGATTGATGGCACTTGGTGGACTACGCTGCCCATTTGAAAAGCGACACGCGTCAGTACATGTGTCTCTTTTCAAATGGGCCGCGTGTGTAGTCAAACAGTTTTCACATTATTGTGGAACAGTACAAGTGTCGAATTATGAAAATATCGAATTATTAAGCCGTAAATTAGGGCACCAAGGATCCCTGCAGGAGACTGTACCTTGATTTTTTTTAAATATGGAACTTGATTCTGATTGTACCTTGGGATTGAAAATTGATTCTGATTGTACCTTGGGATCGGGGCTGGAGCGGGACCTTAGACCTTGGTCTCAAAAATCGAGGCTCGGTGGTCCCAGCCCCACCAGGAAACCGTAGAGACCTGGATGGTGCGACTTGAGCAACCAAGGGGTGGAATCGCCACAATCGAGGCGGTCAAACCGGTTATGGACGCGTGGTTGGAGAGAAGATACGTAATGTACCCCTACTGGTTGTCACAGATACTCACCGGGCATGGAAGCTTCGGTAAGTATCTGTGGCGAATACACCGGGAAACCACGGCTGAGTGCCAGCACTGCGAGGAATTTTCCTTACGTTAAGAAAAGGGCACCAAAGATCTATGGTTCTCAATGCCAAGAAGTAACAGCAAGAAGAAAGAGCGTTTATCAAAGATTTCAATGAAATAGTCTCTTATTTTCGGTTTACAGTATCCGCAGATTAAAAAGACACATTTATTGAAGACAATACATTTTAGAACATATTACTCATAACGCGTGTATTTTCTCTGTGTTGCGTACTACTATGCCTAAAGCAGCGATGGTTTCTGAACGCGCAAGTGACGAACGAACGGAACGTAACACGGACGAAATTAACTAGCAACACTCGCAATACTTTTCTCGCTTACGTATGTCGGTAGCACAAATTTTGTACAATATATTTTATTCCAATTAAAATCAAGATTAAAAACTACAGTCCACTTTCATTCACATCAAAATACAACCTCATCGAAGAAGATGCAACATAGTTTGGACCTTCAGAGCCAAATATCGAGAAATTCAGCGACCTCAGCGACCGTCGGCGACGCGGCAGCCCTTTACAGAAAAAGGGTACAAAGCGACGAAATTTGCAAGCAGTACCAGCAAATCACACAATTATTCAAGAGAGGAGCAGTCAGCGCTTCAGGAGAAGAAAGTCCGGATCCAGGCCTGCCAACAGGAATACGCGCAACGGTACGGTCAGCCAGCTTTCCTACTCCACCTGAATCCTTTCATTTGTGTAATTCCGTGACTGTACATAAATTTCAGTTCGCGAAGTCGTGATCAGCTGTGAGCTACCCCTAAGTGTGTCTATCGACTGTGAGGAGGAACCCACTACCGTGAGAACTTGCTTCCCGTTTCCCATAAGCTGCCAAAATGTCTACTAAATCTCCATTTAAAGTTACTTCTGAAAATAGTGCTAATCAATCAGATAAGCTAGTGCATTTACGTGAGTTAAATAAAAAGCGTGGCATTGTAAAAGCTAGATTTACCAGATTTTCAAACTACGTAAATGATATTGATTGTGTTAATCAATTGTCATCTAAGTCCCTGATTGATCTTAAGTTACGCATTGAAGGAGCCAAGAGCCTATTTACTGACTTTAATGATCTTCAAACTAATATCGAAGAAATTGTGTCCGAAAGTGACCTTGACGAGCAGCAAGGTCAACGCGCAATGTTTGAAGATACTTACTATAGTATTTTGGCTCAGGCTGAGTGCATCTTACTTAGTAATGGCGAATCGTCGAAAATCAATTCCAAATGTAGTGAAAAAATCTCTAAGTCCGTCAAATTACCTACCATTACAATGCCTAAGTTTAACGGTTCGAGTGAACACTGGCTGGAGTTTAGGGACACATTTCTATCGCTAGTACATAATTCTAAAGAAATAAGTAACATACAAAAGTTCCACTACTTGAAACAGTCACTCACAGGCAGCGCGGAGACCGTCATTGATGCCATAGGATTCTCCGATCAGAATTATGTAGTAGCTTGGGAACTTTTACTTAATAGATACAACAATAGCAGATTACTGGTGCACAATCACGTAAAAGCGTTGTTTACTATTTCTACTATAACTAAAGAATCGGCTAATCATATTAAAACCCTGATAGATACTGTCCTGAAAAACCTACGTGCTTTAAAGGTTCTCGGTGAGCCTACAGACCACTGGGACACTTTAATTTTATATATGGTAGTATCTAAGCTTGATTCTACAACCGAACGTTTGTGGGAGCAATATAAAAACATTATCTATCGAGATAAAGATTCTATGGTTTCATTAAAGGTGGATGATTTACTCAAATTCCTAAATGATCGAGTGGATTCATTGGAAACATTGTCAGCTTCACGTAACACTAAGCTTACGAATACTCCAATTATAAAACACTCGGTTCAAGATCCATCGAAGTTACACTGCCACGTTTCCAATAAATACACACGAGACACTTCACTTCGCACTTGTATAATGTGTAAAGGTAAACAACATCCACTATATTCTTGCCAAATGTTTCTTAACGCTAATCTGGATAAGAAACTTAAATTAATCGCCGATCACAAGCTGTGTAAGAATTGTTTACGCGGTGGGCATACTTTGGAGAATTGTAGGTTTGGTCTATGCCGCCTATGCAATCAAAATCATAATTCACTAATTTGTGACCAAAGTAAAGGATCGAGTTCTAACAATAACGCGTCGAACATTCCTTCGCCTAGTTCATGCACAAATGAGGCACTCGCCGCTGCAACTGCAAACGCTCATTCCTTGTCCCTTACGTCCCGCTCAACCCCCGCAGATATCATCGTCAATGAAATGAGAAATGGTCATTCAGTTCAAGTAAACAGATTGCACACTAAGGAATCACACATACATCACACAGCTAAGCAACCGGTTTTGTTATCGACTGCACTGATCGAGATAGCCGATAAATTCAACAATTATCATTCTGTGCGGGCCCTTCTAGACAACGGCAGTCAAACATGTTTCATAACTCAATCGTTATGTGAATTATTAGGTGTCCCATTGGTACAGCACAAGCATGAATTTCGAGGTGTAGGTAATTCTTTGTCACAGTCAACACAGATTTGTGACGTCACAATAAAATCTCGCATAAGTAAGTATATACTGCGTATGACATGCGTTGTGTTGCCCAGAATAACATCTTCATTACCAGCTGTACAGTTGCAACGCGCACAGTTTAACATTCCCGATAACGTGCAGCTAGCAAATCCACACTTTTTAGAGTCTCAGGACATTGACTTGCTCATAGGTGCTGATTGTTTCTGGGACTTACTTATTGATGGTAAAATTAAATTACACAACGGGCCCTATTTACACAACACGAAGCTAGGTTGGGTAATTTCGGGTCCTATTTATTCAAATTTACGCATTCATAATCGCATTCAGTGTAATTTTACACAATCTATAGATACGCAACTACGCCAGTTCTGGGAACTGGAGGAACTTCCTAAGCGTAGGGACTCACACACAGATAACGAGCGGGCTTGTGAAGAATCGTTCACGAATACCACTACGCGTGATGATAACGGGAGATTCTGCGTTCACATACCGTTAAAGCAGTCACCCTACTCTTTAGGCGAATCATTCTCTCAGGCTCAGCGGCGCTTTTTAGCTTTAGAAAAGAGGCTAGAACGCACACCCAGCTACAAACAAATGTACAGGGATTTTATTAACGAATATGTTAGTCTAGGGCACATGACTCGAATAGACACATATAACAATCCGCATTTTTTCTTGCCACATCATGGAGTCTTTCGGGCGCAGAGTACTACGACAAAGCTACATACAGGCAAATCATTAAACGATTTACAATTAGTAGGACCAGCTATTCAAGGCGATCTGGTCGCTATATTGTTACGTTTTAGGCAACATAAATACGCAGCCTGCGCCGACATCGAAAAGATGTATAGGCAGGTACTAATCACCCCTGAGCAGCGCGATCTGCAACTGATAATCTGGCGCGACGAGCCTTCACAGCCGCTCAGTGTTTATCGGCTAAACACTGTGACGTACGGCTGTGCCGCTTCACCCTTTCTTAGCGTACGGTGTTTTAAAGCAATTGGCTATCTATTGTGATAATTCTGAAGTGCAACACGTTATCAATAATTGTTTTTATGTTGATGACATGTTATTAACTAATAACAATAAGAACACCTTATTAGATATTTGTCAAAAAACTGCAAACGTGCTTCAGTCAGGGTGTTTTCCACTTCGTAAGTGGATATTCAATTTTGATGCAAGCGAACACAACAGAACGTTGCCGTCACTTGAGCGCAATTCCAAATGTTTATCGCTGGACGAACACAGTCAGTGTAAAACTTTGGGGTTGGGCTGGTACAATAATATAGACGAATTTTATTTTAGCACACAATTTGTAGATAACAATAGTACTGTAACTAAACGTTTAATTTTATCTACGGTGTCTCAAATATTCGACGCATTAGGATTTTTGAGCCCATCTATTATTATAGGTAAGTTATTATTGCAGCAACTGTGGTTATTAAAAATAGGATGGGACGAGGCGGTACCGGATGACGTCACGCGCGCATGGAACCGGTTTGTTAGCGATTTATCTGGTTTAAACGTCATTCGTATACCTCGGCCTGTTATCAGCGGCGATCCTATTGATACTGAGTTGCATATATTTTCGGACGCCTCACAGAAAGCGTACGGCGCGTGTTTGTATGTACGTGCTATCTACATTGACCGCGTCACGGTTAGGCTTCTATTTTCGAAGGGTAAGGTCTCACCGCTGAAACCTGTTAGTATACCTAGGCTTGAGTTATGCGGGGCATTGCTTGGTGCTAGGTTATACGAGAAGGTGTATGAATCGCTTCAATTACAGTTTAGAAATACCGTATTCTGGACTGATTCTACGATAGTTTTAGGGTGGTTAGGCATGCCTCCTAATTTATTAAAAACTTTTGTTCAGAATAGGATAGTTGAAATACACGATTTAACCAAACAGCTTCCTAGGCGTCATGTAAGCGGTAAAGAAAATCCTGCTGACCTTGTCTCACGAGGAGTGGGTTTGAACGATTTGTCAACCTCAACGCTTTGGTGGGAAGGCCCTGAATTTTTACGAGATGTCGACTTTAATGCGCACTTTACTTCTAAGCCATATGAGTGTGACCAGTCGTTGCCTGAGCTCAAATCTACTACCCTACACGCACACACGGTAGATTCAGAGCATCCCCTATTCCCATTTCATCGGTTCTCTCAGTACAATCGCATGATACGCTGCGGTGCATACGTACTTAGATTTATTTACAATTTACGAAATAAGTCTAATCGACGATCAGGCGCCCTGCAGGTAGACGATCTTAAAACATCAACTACAGTTCTGACTAGACTTTCTCAACTAGAATGTTTTCCAGATGAGTATAAGTTATTATCAAGTAGCAAACATTTAAAGGAGAAACATAGTCTATCTAAATTAAGTTTATTTCTAGACAAGGATAATATTTTACGAGTAGGGGGGCACTTAGACTATTCGACTGAGTTCTCATACAATAAGAAGCATCCCATTTTATTATCATGCAAACATAATTTTACAATTTTACTCTTTCGTAACGAGCATAAGCAGCTGTTACACGCAGCCCCACAGGCACTGCTATTCGCGTTACGTGAAAACTGGTGGCCATTAGGTGGACGAAACCTCGCTAGAAAGACTGTGCACCAGTGTATCACATGCGCCCGCTTGCGTTGTAGGTCTATTAATCCTATGATGGGTAATTTACCCGCCGAACGTATCACTCCTACTTATCCATTTTTACGCACCGGAGTCGACTACGCAGGGCCAGTGTTCATTCTTAATCGTAAGGGCAGAGGCGCACGTACCGTCAAGGCATACATCTGCTTATTCATTTGTTTTGTAACACGCGCAATTCATTTGGAATTGGTTAGCGACTTGTCCACGGATGCGTATCTTCTAGCTTTGAAGAGGTTCATTTCACGTCGAGGTAAACCAGACGAGATTTACTCGGACAATGGCAGAAACTTTGTAGGTCTGATGAATGAGTTTACAAGATTTCTTAATAATTGTTCCGATGAAATTATACATTATGCCACTAGTCAGCAAATTAAATTTAAGTTCATACCACCTTATGCAGCACATTTTGGTTCTTTATGGGAGTCGGGGGTCAAGTCATGTAAATGGCATCTATTGCGTGTGATTGGTAAGGCACACTTAACATTTGAAGAGTACAGCACGGTTCTTACACAAGTGGAAGCTATTCTTAACTCCCGTCCCCTTAGTCCTCTCTCTCCTGACCCACATGATTTCCATTCCTTAAGTCCAGCTCACTTCCTGGTTGGCCGTTCCTTGACAGCGCCAGCATCTGACGACATGCTTGACACTCCAATGCACAATCTTAACCGATATCAACGGCTAGAGCAACTACGTCAGCACTTCTGGGTACGTTGGGCAAAGGAGTACGTTTCTGAGTTGCAGATCAGGAAGAAGTGGAGAGAGAGAACCACTGAGTTGAAACCAGGTATGCTGGTGGTAATCAAGCAAGACAACCAACCTCCGTTACATTGGCATCTAGGACGCATTGAGACCATCCTACCTGGCAAAGATGGTATCACTAGAGTTGCTGATATCCGTACGTCAACTGGCATCATCAGGAGGGCATTTACAAAATTTTGTCCCTTGTTTGAAGAATATGACAGCACTTCAGAACAACCTATCTTGGAACCAGGTGCTTCCAAAGCCGGGGGCATGTTGCGTACTACTATGCCTAAAGCAGCGATGGTTTCTGAACGCGCAAGTGACGAACGAACGGAACGTAACACGGACGAAATTAACTAGCAACACTCGCAATACTTTTCTCGCTTACGTATGTCGGTAGCACAAATTTTGTACAATATATTTTATTCCAATTAAAATCAAGATTAAAAACTACAGTCCACTTTCATTCACATCAAAATACAACCTCATCGAAGAAGACGCAACACTCTGTCTTAAAAAAACGTTCTTTCAGGCCCCGAGGAGAGAGGCAGTTTCAGCTTTGCCAAGTGCAATAGTGATTTTCACTTTCCTAACTTTCTGTTAGCTTAAGATCAATTTGAGAGATGCAACTGTAAATACATGACAGCAATAACCTGATCCGACTCGCACTTCTCCGATTTTATACTTGTAAAATCAGTATTATAAATCACACTTACATAAAGCTTTTATCCACAGCATTCAGATTGCCCTAGGGAGAAAACCATAATAATGTTCAATCTAAGACTTGAAAGAAGCGAATATGAAATTAAAGGAGTAGTCATGAGTGGATACGAGTTATGCAATTCCTCAACAGTCTGTATAAAAGTAAAACTTTTGGGTACCTATTTAAAACATTGAGAACTTGACACGGCATATTTTTCAGGTCAATTAGGGGACGTGCAATGACACGGGAAGGAGGAGTTATATTAACACAACAAATCAATGCGCTGCTTGCAAAAAAATTATCCTATTTAAGTCACAACAAAATTAAAAGCTGTATTATCGACTCAGCAACAATCCCACTTCACGTCACGACTCCAACCGCTTTTCATTGGATCCAGCATCCACGGTCCTTTTCAAAAGTTCAGGCGTGTAGATGAAGCCTTTTGTTTCAAATCTTTTCCTAATTATTCTCCGTTACTCTCGGGAAGTGCTCGAGTTCTAATGAATTATTTCAAATCCGTTTGCTTGTAAAGGGTTTATTTGTGTCAGGGCTTTCTGTTTTTGCAGTATTGTGTTTTATTCAGAGGTAATTGGAAGCGTGTCTTCCCTCTTAGATACTCGTGACAGAGTGGTATCTATTAGTAAAAAAACAGTCAAGTGCTAGTTGAACTCGCGTACGGACGGTTCTGTTTTCAAAAACGGCAAATATCACGTTTGTTAAATACTTTATAAAAATTTTGTATTAATTGATGTTATAGCGGCAACAGAAATACATCATCTGTGAAAATTTTTGCTCTCTAGCTATCACCCTTGACATGTATGCAAATTTTGTACAAAACGGAACATAATTAAATTATGTCTACGATATGATAATAAATGTTATTATCGTAGATCTATAATTTGTAAGACGGTACTATAATGTTCAAAAAATAGACTAGTCTGCGGTAAAATAAAAAATGTTGATAAGTTTCTACAATCTTGTACCTACCCTACTATTAAAATGTGCCAGTAAAAATCTTACGAATAAAATAACCAAACTTAGCACAAAATGTAACAAAGTGCAAACAAACTTTATAATTCACCGCTTTGTTTACGAAATCCATCGCAAAGTAATTACACCGTCAGTACACATAAACAAAAATAAACCGGCCAAGTGAGAGTTGAACTCGCCCATGAAGGGTTCCGTAGCAGCAAGTAATATAATATGAAATTTTTTGTAGTTCATTGTAACTTTGATTGATGTCTTAACGCGTTCGCTGTGTAGTGATTTTTCTAGGCGAAAATTGCGGTTTATGACGTATTAAAAAATAAACCAGTCAAGTGCGAGTTGGACTCCCCCATTAAGGGTTTCGTAGCAGCAAGTAACATAATATAAAAGTTCTTATAGTTCGTTGTAACTTTGACTGATGTTTTAACACGTTCGCAGTGGTAGTGATTTCACTAACCGGAAATTGCGGTTTATGACGTATTAAAAAAAAACTACCAGCTCTATCTCGTTCAAACAAATTTTTGTTGGTAGTTTTTATGGCAATGTACATCATATATTTTTTTTAGATTTATCATTTTCTTAGTTTAGAAGTTAGAGGGGGGACACACATTTTTCCACTTTGGAAGTGTCTCTTGCGCAAACTATTCACTTTAGAAAAAAATGATGTTAGAAACCTCCATTGCATTTCGAAAGACCTATCTATAGATACCCCACACGTATGGGTTTGATGAAAAAAAAAATTTAGAGTTTCAGTTCTGAGTATGGCGACCCCCAAAATTTACTGCTTTTTTTCTAGTTTTATATAAGAATCTTAATGCGGTTTACAGAATACATCTAGCTACCAAGTATCAATAGCATAGACCTTATAGTTTCGGAGAAAAGTGATTGTGACACACGGACGGAAAGACAGACGGACAGACAGACAGACAGACAGACATGACGAATCTATAAGGGTTCCGTTTTTGCCATTTGGCTACGAAACCCTAAAAACTACCAACTCGATCTCGTTCAAATCAATTTTCGTTGGTAGTTTTTATGGCAATGTACATCATATTTTTTTAGATCTATCATTTGCTTAGTTTAGAAGTTAGAGGGGGGGGGGGGGCACTCATTTTTCCACTTTGGAAGTGTCTCTTGCGCAAACTATTCACTTTACAAAAAGCAATGTTTGGAACTTCGATACCATTTTTAATGACCTATCTAATAGATATGGGTTTGATGAAAAAAAATATTGAGTTTCAGTTCTGAGTATGGGGACCCCCAAAGTTTACTGCTTTTTTTTTAGTTTTATATAAAAATCTTAATGCGGTTTACAGAATACATCTACTTACTAAGTTTCAACAGCATAGGCCTTATAGTTTCGGAGAAAAATGGATGTAATATACGGACGGACAGACAGACAGACATGACGAATCTATAAGGGTTCCGTTTTTTGCCATTCGACTTCGGAACCCTAAAAACGACAAAAACTATTGTTGTATTGGAGCTTAAATGTTATTTTAATGTTTTTATTATTTGCTATAATGGCAATGGCAGTCAGATAAACAGACAGACAGAAATCGGGTCCCTTTTTACTCTTTTGGTATGCATGAAATGGGCCGCAGAAAGGTGGTCGACGTCCCCGCAAGAGATTATATTCTCCTTTCGCTGGCCTGCTGGAAGAGATCTCTTATAGAAATAAGCAGTGCCATTGTACTCTGTTTCCCGAACTACGTCTCTTTGTTATTATACTATGCGAGTACATACCTTTATTGTTAAATAAATAAATAAGAAAATAATAATACCCTTTAGGTACGGTACCCTAATACTGGTCTCAGGGAAATAATTTTAAATTGTGCGGTAGGATCACTGATAGACCTCATTTATATTTGGCGACACGACTGACGCCATATTGTTTGTTAAATGATAATGATTGCTGTGTACTCTCTCGTTTCATACGTTCATGTGAGGAGTTTGCATATGCGCTGGTATCTTTTTAATCTATTCATTAAAAATATTTCAGGTAGACATTTTTTTAATTACGGTAACATACGAAATATGTTAGGTGATTTAGAACATGTCATGGTATATAAATCTTGCTTAACCAGAAATATCAAGTGTCATCACATATTTTGATTTTTTTGTATTTCGACATTATGAGGGAAGTTTTTTTTTTTTTATACTACTTAGGTGGCAGACAAGCTTACGGCCCACCGGAAGGTTGGTAACCGTAGCCTATAGACGTTTGTAACACCAGAGGCGCTACACACGCGCTGCCGACCCGGGCGCAGGTTGTGACGACCCACAGTTGAAATTTTTCAAGCCGCCCGTAAGGCCTTCAACTTGGCTTAACGACTGTCATTTTACCGACAACCGGGACCAACGGCTTATCGTGCCTTCCGAAGCACGGAAACGCTCGTAAATAAATGTCAAAAGTGGTCCACGTGGTGGTCACCCATCCATGTCCGGCCATAGTAAATGTTGCTTACTGCAGTGATCGTTTACAGAACACTGAGTCCGCGGGGCCACGAGCGCTTCAAAAGTAAAGTTTTATAAAATTGGTTGCGAGATTTTTACACTTTTGATACATTTAAAACCGATGGTAGTAATTATCAATCAGGTACGGTTGTGGTAAAAGAACCCGTGCTTTGCTGCACTACTGAACTAGAATTGTTTCCACATTACAATTTAATGATACAGTGTAATAAGGTTCACATTATTTGTAATCACTATCAAAAATATCGTTATTTTTAATATCGTGCCGTAGTAGATAAAACCTCTCAACATTCCACAATTGTATCAAATTTAATTAGTTAATTGTTCCAAATTTTAATGTTTCCTGCTTTAAATTGACCACTAAACCAAATTAACATCAGTTATTGTTTATGCAGGATGAAATTGGAACTCCCGTATAAATCCACTTTTGCATAATTTATTAACCGACTTCAAAAAAAGGAGGAGGTTCTCAATTCGTCTGTATGTATTTTTTTTTATGTATGTCAAGCGATATTTCCGTCAATTATAGACGGATTTCAAAAATTTTTTTTTTGTTGAATAGGGTTTACTTCTGAGGTGGTCCCATTTTCACCAGGTCAGGATCTGATGAAGGGATCCAGTAGAAATCGAGGGCAACCACGGAAAATTGTTGGGACAAATAGTGCGCATGTTAACTTTTTAATTAAGTGCTTTAATGTTCTACATTTTAATGAAGGTCTGGCGTCGATCTGATGATAGAGTCGAAGGAAAGTCGAGGGCATTCCTTAACAATTTACAGCAGTTATTATTCTAGCTGACCCGCGCAACTTCGTTTGCGTGATAAATGACGAACCGCTCGACCGATTTTGTGCAAACTTCACATAAACCATCTACTAAATAGTTCGAACAAAGCCTAAATATTTGGTTTGGATAGGTGAGCCCAATCTCGAGTTATAAAATTACAACGAAAAGTGGCATTGATTTTTATATATATAAATCGTAACGACGATTTAAAGTTTGGAACCTAGGTAAATATTGTCATGGAACTCTATTCACTAACCTTTCCTACTTAAAAATAATATCTCCACCTTGTTTGGCTGCACCAACATGGATAACATGGAATCCAATGAATTTCCATGCGGTTTTCTCCAAAAGATACAGAGGAAAGTTTAGGTATATCATTTGATGTACGGGGCGAAGTCGCTGGACATATGCTAGTTAAATAAAATTACAATGCAAGCCGATGATTAGACGAATCATTCAGGAAGAGACGAACACGGTTAAACTATATAATATTCTTGTGTTTGGACTTGATTGATTTGTATTGATTAGAACTTTACACCTAGATTGACAGATTAGACTTAAAAAAAGAAAGTTCTCAATGTTTTATGTATGTTCACCGATATTTCCGTCAATTATAGATGGATTTAATTTTTTTTTTGTTTAATAGGGTTTACTTCTGAGGTGGTCCCATTTTAACCAGGTTATGATCTGATTATGGGATCTTGGATAAATCGAGGGCAACCATCGATAATTATAGGGACAACTAGTGCGTTTGTTAACTTTTTAATTCAGTGCTTTAATGTACTACAGTTAATGAAGGTCTGGAGTCAATCCGATGATGGAACCAAAAGACAGTCGAGGGAATTCCTTGACGATTTACAGAGCAGCTACCTTGTGTTGGGGCTTGATTGATTTGTATTAATGAGAACTTTCACCTAGATAAATATATTTTTCGGTTCACCCGTCACTTAAAATATTGAAAAAAAATTTTTCAATAAAAAATACAACCGACTTCGAACAAATCCTGAAAAATAAAATTTACTTAGCACAAAGTAATATGTATTTTGATTTATCAGATTTTATTCAATATAATATTGAAGTTGGTGCCATGAATAATACCTACCTAAACCTATGAATTTACTTGGCGCCGACTTCAATATGATATTGAATAAAAAATCTGATAAACGAAAATACATATTACTTTGTGCTAAGTAAATTTTATTTTGCAGGATTTGTTCGAAGTCGGTTGTATTTTTTATTGAAAAATTTTTTTACTATTATGTTGATGGCTCTTAACAAAGATTACTTATTTGGAAAGTAAATTTAATTTTAACGGGAAATACTTTTGAGAACGCTTATAATGATAACTAGCTGATGCCCGCAGCTTCGCCTGCGTAAAATTTTGTTCCTAGACTATAACATATCTCTGTAGGCACCAACCTCTCCCAACCCATGGTACACCTCATTGGTTCACCTGGGTGGACCACGACCAATTATTTTTTTCCGTGGTACACCTTGGTCCACCTCGGTGTACTACAGGCAGAATTATTTACCCTTGGTCCACCTTGATAATGAACCTTTTATAGAAATAAATTAATATTCCGTATTACGTTCTATTCTAAACTAAAATATTAAGCGTATTTTCAGAAAGGCATCGTACTAATAACGTCGCGGAAGCATTTCACTCAAAGTTACGCAAAACTATCAATAAAAGAAACACCACAGTTTTGCGGTTATTAGCAGGCTTAAAAACTATCGAGTCTTTCGCAATGTCCCATTCATATGCGAAGCGGAAAAGCACATATGTAGAAAACGACGACGACATTATTAACATACAGATGCAATTATTAAATAATGATATTTCTGTTGGTTACGCATTAGAGAAACTGCGATAATTCATTCAAGTATCAAGTAGTTCTTAAGGAATTAAGGAATTCTTTGACGTCTGATAGTCCTCATATACCTAATTATTAATTTTATTTTTATGTAGCTTAATTTAGTTTAATTAGAATTTAGTTTATTTTATTTCTTCAAGTGTTAAACATTTAATCCCAAATGATAAAGGCGTTTAATTTCAAATTAAGTACCTACTTACCGTCTAAGTAGACGCAGGTGAACCACGACCAACATAATTTATTTAAAAAAATATACGTTTGATTAACGTGTACCACGGAAAAAAATAATTGGTCGTGGTCCACCCAGGTGAACCAATGAGGTGTACCATGGGTTGGGAGGGCAAATTTCAGCTAGATCCGTGCAGCCGTTACAGCGTGAGAGAGTAACACACATCCACACTCACAAACATTCGCATTTATAATAATACCTAGTTAGATAGATTTCTGATTAACAAATTCATAACGCAAAATAATATGAGCTAAGTAAATTTATTTATTAAATACATTTCTTAATCCAATGGCTAAACTACTACTTGACACAACTTCTCTTCTAAGCCATTGACATCGTAACTTAGTTCCTTCTTCAGGTAGTCCTAGTCTACGACGTTTGGATAAACCGAACTACTGTAGGCTTTGTCCTCCTAATACAGATGGTCCAACCAAGACCTGGTAACGTAATAACAATGTAAATTTTATCAGCTGAGCGTTCATGTTCATTGTAATGGCTCTTTTCAGTCCTGTCGAATGTAGTCTACGTAGAGGCCATTCCCGTATTTTACAAAGACTGAGTCTGTTTCCTGACAGAATGCAGTCGGCGCTATATGTAGAATAAAGTTCATGCCTTCCATGACCAGTCGCTTAGGGCTGCTGACAATATTTGTCGTAAGATTCAATCCAAGATTGAGCGTAGATGGTACCATGCAGTGGATACTACCTGAAGCGTGGTGTTTCATTTTTCTGGCTAGCCATCTTAGAATTTTTTTCTTCTTTTCACAAATGTATTTTTGTCACACAAAATTTTAATAAATTAGCAATAATACTTCCATAAAGCATATTTGGTTAATATTATACCATTATAGCGCTTTTTATTTAACTTTATGGCTTTGTAGTAAAATCATTTGTTTGAATTTTGAAGTAAAACATAAATGAAAACGTCAATTGTATTGAACTTTCACAAATTATGTGTCAAAATAAAAAGTAATTTAAGTATAAAATAAGAGTATTTAAGGAGTATTGATATCAACTCCGGAGAAAATCAAAATCGAAAAAAATAATTTACATTCCCTATTTAGCTCGTTATAGTGTAAAATTCAATAAAATACGAAACACGTCTTCCATCAATTATGTTGGTAATGCTATATGCCAAATTTTAAGTAGATCGGACCAAGGAATCACGATGTCTCATACAAACTTTACCCTCCTTTTTTATACCTTTGGAGGTGGAATTTGCAAAAATGTTAAAATTACTTTTTTCAAATTGTAACAAACAACGCTTATGCTTAGTTTCATCATCGTACCATTAACTGTTTACGCAATAATTGATAATAACTTTGGGTAAGTTTGGTTTGAATTCTATATACTCTTCCTGGATAAAAAGTACCCAGTGTGGTGCCCAGGCTATTAAAGAATAATTATACCAAGTTTCATCGTAATCGAACCGGTAGTTTTTGCGTGATGCCTGAACAAACAGACAGACAGACAGACAGACAAAAATTTTCTTTATCACATTTTTGGGTTCGGTGTCGGTCTAGTAACACCCCCTGCTATTAATTTTTTTGATATTTTGAATGTACAGAATTTTCACTTCTACAGATTTATTATAAGTATAGATAATGAATTTGTATGTCTGTTTATGTAAGAAGTGAGTGAGAAGTTTAGATTTTATCGTAATTTCATATTAAAAACATTCAAAATAATACAGAACAATGAATATTTTAGTATCACCTTCGTCAATAAAGCAAAATAACAAGACAATATACACAAAAAGTTTGTTGATGAAAATCAGCGCTTGGTGTGGAAATATTCTGCATCACAGCATCATGCTGAGAAACGATCTACTTTCACCAGTTGCAGTGGCTATCACATCGTTGTGCACGAATTATGAGTTATGATACTGTATTTACACCTCTTGTTGTTTCTTGTCATAGATGTTACAGTTTCTTGTAATCGTATGATTCGATTATGCAATGTTTTCTTATGTACGTAACTCTACAAATTTCTCTACATGAAACAGAAATAGAATAAGTTGACAACTTGTGAGTTTGTGACACTGACATGACAAGGGACACTGTTGTCAGTCACAGTCATTTTTTTTCTATGTACGTTTTTGTTAGTAGTTAGTGTTAGTTGCACAACTGGCAGAAATAAATTGTTTTTCTTTCTTTTTTTTCTAATATAGCTCATTTCACGTTTAATATTAAAGAAAATTGTAAAACCACGGCCATGGGTATTAATGATCTTCTAAATATCATAGTGTTCTTTATAATCCAAATCTTGGCGAAACATTAGTTCCAATTGTGATGCAAAAACATCCTTTAAGTAATCCTCGCAGCGAATCTCAATTATGTTTTCTAAGAATTACGCGTCTTGTTTTAAACATTTGATTTAAAAATGTGAATAGGACCTTCTCATTGTAGTTGAGAATAGACTTGAATAAGAGCATGAAAATTAAATGTCCGTTGGGTCGTCGGAGACGAAGCTTGAGGCTGAGGCACAGAATGCCGGGACAGTATTTCTTTTTTAGGGTTCCGTACCCAAGGGTTAAAAAACGGGACCCTATTCATGAGACTTCGCTTTTCGTCTGTCTTTCTGTCCGTCACGAGGCTGTATCTCTGGAACCGTAATAGCTAGAGAGCTGAAATTTTCGTCGATGACGTATTTCTGTTGCCTATTTAGCAACAAATAAGAAAAAAAAGGGGGATTAAGGGGGCTCCTCTACAAAAATCGTAATTGCTTTTGGTATGGAACCCTCCGCGCAAGTCCGACTCGCACTTGGGCGGTTTTTATTTCTTTTGTATCTTGTGTTGGGACGTGTTATTATCTCGCTGCAGTTCACTGATATACTGTTTGGCTGAGCTATATCTTAACAGAAAAGTATTTGCATTGTAAAGTTGTTTTATGCAGTTGCTTGGGAAATTAGTTTTACTAAGTTAGATTAAAATGTCTATTACAAAGTTACTACAATGATGTATATTACTCGTAGATAAAGAAGCTTTATTTTTAATATGTGTGTCCCTTTTAAAATGCTCTCAAAAACAGAACTAAAACGAAACCTTATTTTTCATTATTGTTGAAATCCTACAGGAAATTAATTTCCGTGACAGTGAAATCTCACGCATTAAGGATAGAAAATATCTTTTCATTCCTTCTATTCGAAAAGAATCACTTTGCACCACGATAACGGGGCGCAAAATAGCTCTTTTCTGTTAAAAGCTTTTTAGCGGGCGGCAAAGGATTTGAATTTGGAACTCGAAAATTTCATAGAAATCGAATGCAAATTGTATTGAATTACTGGCTGGTAAGTGTTGGCTGCACAGCGCGGTGTCCTGAGCTAACTAAAAAAAAACTAAAGAGCGCCATTTATCTGTTCGTGTTCCTCATTATTAATGTTCTTGTAATCAGTAAACACATTTTATTCTATTCTGCAAATATAATAAGTTCTACGTCAAGTTATGAAAGTGACAATCCATGAACTCCTGGAACAATAACTATAGAAGGTAACTACGTCGTACAAAACTTAGTATACGTTTTTCTCATAGAAAGGGAATGAAAAGTAGAGTATATTACTCGAGGGCAAATTATTTTCCCCTCGGGCGGTGTACTTTGAATCCCTCACTGCGCTCAGGATTCTACGTTAGAATCCCTCGCTATGCTCGGGATTCTATTCTAGAATCCTTTGCTTCGCTCGTGATTCAAAGTAGCGCCCTCGCCGTAAAAATACTATTTTGCCCCCTTGTTATACAATCTACTATTTTTTACCTCAATATTTTTACGAGCTTCATCGTTACACAGTAGAACACATTTCTGGTTTATTATAAAGAAAATTATACAAAACAATGACTTTATTGATCATTATGAATGTGGAACGGGTTGACTATTAATGGTTGCTTATTGAAGTTGAACGAACTACTTAACTATTAAAAAAGTTGAAAGTGTGACCTAATCTGAGAATTGCCATGCAGGAAATCTAGTTTGCATAGTGATGAGTGATGATACAACATGAAAGTTGTAAGTTATAAAAGGTTGAATGCCTACATTTTTTTATATTTATCTCATCAAAACGATACCGCCGCCTGATGGAAAGCCACAGCAATATCTAGCGATTGGGGGCCACTGTCACAGCCTGTAAGACTGTAGGTAGACAGTAGTCCTCAAGTTGGCGGCCCTATGACGTGCCTCTTCACATTCAGAAGAACTTCTTGAAGAACCCAAGATTGTAAGAGGAGGGAAGTACGTGCGCTGACAGGTCGTTCCAGGTTTTCATGGTTTGATAGAGAAACGATCTTTTGAATCGATCAGTTTTAGTGACAATTCTCTAAGCTTTGTGAGAGTGGCACCTCTGCGCACATGAAATTAAAAGTAATAAAAAAAATAAAAAAATAAAAAATGTTGAAATGTGGGCATATAATATGCTTCTGCCTACCCCTAAGGGGCTAACATCTTATGTATCATCATTAACTTTGAGTGAAGGTGTCTAGATGGACCTTACACTTCGATAAGTATATTAAAGTGTAGTTTTAATTACAAATCACACCGTCTGAATCTTACTAATATTATAAATGCGAAAGTTTGTGAGTGTAGATGTTTGTTACTCTTTCACGCTCGAACGGCTGTACGGATCGGGCTGAAATTTGATACAGGGGTACATTATAGTCTGGAATAACACAAAGGCTACTTTTTATCCCGGGAATAAGTTCCCACGGGAAGCAAATTTTTCGCGGGCGAAGCTGCGGGCATCAGCTAGTTATAGATACATCCGTGATATTATCGGTGACATTGTAGAATGCAAGTTACTTATTTAATTATTAAGGACTTTTAAGTCTTTTGTTTGTCTGTCTTCTTCCACCAAACCAGAAAACAATTGCTTGGCATGATTTTGAAATAAGACTTTCATAGTGCCTAATACTGCATAAGGTGCATTGAATAAGTTATACTCATTCATTTCAATAAAAAAAAAAATACCACTTTCTTAATCAACTGTACTTTTAAATAGTTTCAGCCCACAAAAGCTTCATAAAAGTAGTATCGTACCTACATACTTGCATATTTTATCCTGTAACGTTAATAAATTCTGGAAATTGTGGGTACTGTTTCATCTTTACTACTCGTATATCAAGGCGAGTTTACAATTTTGTATTCATAACAAAAGCTATTTTCGCTTGCAGTTGCATTACAGAGGATGTTTACGGTAAATGCACGTGTAAAAGGCTTTCCCATCACAAACGTGTAAAGTGTGGTCGTTTTTCAAAGGCAGCAAGCCGTGAAACGGTCACGGTGTGAAGTTTGATCGAACGACTAAAAGCCATATCTTTACTGTACGTTTTGCCAGGCTGCACTTTATTACTGCAGAGATTTTTCTTGTTTAGAGTTGGTACTGAATAAAACATTCGACCAGTGTTGATAAATAAGTTTGCTGTTTTTTGGAAATCTACAGCGGTTGACGTAAACAGGGACATTATCAAGTGGTGTCTCAAGTAACTTTGTGTTTGGCCCAGGGCTCAGGTAATCAGGAAGCTCTTCACGTGATCTCTCAAGCAACTTTTGCTTTATCCCATTCAACAATCAGCCAATGTGATAGTTTCTTACTGCAGTGATCGTTTACAGAACACTGAGTTAACGTAAAATCTGCAAGTTTACAAGTCAACAGGGTCCTCGTAGGTACGAGACATCAGAAAGAATGGGCACAGCTAATTCATCTTATTGACCAAGCGAGCGAAGCGAACGAGAGTCTTCGATTCGACAGTATGGACGATTTTACTTTTGTCCGTATATCTGTGTATATGTCGTTCCGGTCTAGAGGACGCATTTCTTAACCAGTTTTCACCAAACTTGGCACACGTGTTTTTTGATTTAAAGTACAACTTTTGTCGAGAACTTTTTTTTAATAGAGGAGAAAATGGGGATTAAAAGGGGTGAAGATTGGTGTCGCGTTATTTATGAATGGATCTTCATGATTTTTGACTGAAGTATAAAGAATTTTGATTCGTCACAGGTTGCTTTTTTTCCCTGGGTGCTCGCGAGGTCTACTCTTTTAAGAAATATTAGTTACTATGATTGATAACTATATTTTACGGCAATTTCGTTACATGAATCGATATGAGTAAGTTTACATTAAAGGATGTTAGATCAAGGTTGCCTGTCAGATATTGCTTTTAAAAAAAAAATATAAATTATTGTAAAATTAGTTTTAACATGGTGTACAAATAAAGTATTCTATTCTATTCTATCACAGATAATATGAACTCATATTTACAAGTTGCCTTCGGAGCTCTATAGTTTGCAACCAGTTGCAAAATGTATTTTTGTTGTTACAATAAAGAATAACTCTAACTAACTAACTAACTGAAACGAAGAAACCAGGCAACTCTTAATACAAACACAACATAATATTACAGTAAAATCAACAATTACATTATAATATAATATATTAAGATCCACCATGTTCACAAAATACTCGAATAATACCAAACCCAGTTAGTTCTAGTCACGATAGTGGTAACTCCGCTATTAATTAACACGACGAAGTGTCACGACGGATCGTTAGCGAGGGATTGTTCACAAGAACATACTGTCGCAGACTAAACGTTAAGATGTGATGTTTAATTAGGATTAAAGTGAATGCAAATATCACATTGATGAACTAAACGGGGAGGTATTATTTTGTAACATACAGTAAGCGTGACATCTTATCTAAAAAGCTTTAACCTCACGCCTCTAATCTCGAAGGGGTATGGAGAAGCATATTATAATAAAACCTCTAAAATCTTTACCAAAATTTAATTATCCTGCCATATCCTGCGGAGAAACCATAGTCGTGTTTAAATATAGAGACGCTAGTTTTGTTATTTTTTTTTTAAAGTAACCCTAAGGCGACCCCTATACGACTGTCATGTGTCTGACAAGCGCAACTAGCTTAACGTGCCTTCCTAAGCAAAGAAACGCGAGACCAACTGCAACGGCCTGACGTATCTAACATCCAAAACACGGAGACGCATGGAAATTTCACTATGTGGTCACCCCATCTGAAGACCACTCACAGCTAAAGACTTTAGTCCGGTCACTGCTATACACTGAATCGGCGGGTGGATGGTTGGTACAAATTAAACAAATTCACTTTCCAATTGCACAAAAACTCTGGACAAACTTAATACAACTTGTAACGACAGACATTTCTTGTAGAACATTTTTATCTTTTCTTCGTTAATACTTGTTCTCCGAGCAGTTTTAAAGGCTCCAATTAGTGCTCTTACATCTCTGAAAGTTGGAGAAAATTATTTTTTTGTTGTTTTCCATTCAGTCATCTTTGCTTAAGTAGTTCGGAACTGTAATGAAGCGTTTGTTATTTTAATGTAAATAATATAGTTTTCTTTTAGTTTGTAAGTTGATTAATAGTTCCAAGTGTTTGAAAAGTAAGACAATGTAAAAATTTATGTAACCGTTGCTGAAGACTACGCTATTCGTTTCCGCCCGTCTTTTACCACTCTGTGATCTTATGGACCACTGTAGTTAGACAGTGGAAATATTATGTTTATGCTACAAATACTAAAAACTTTTTTTGTTTCTAATCAAGGAAATGGGAGCGCTCCACACTTGATGTACTTATACATACGTGATTTTTTACATGTTGTCTAATGCTGGATAATGAATAACGATATGGAACCCTCAGTACGCTAGCTCAATTCGCACTTGGTTAGTATTTTACTGTCTACTGCATACAAAGCTGAATTAAGTATCACGTTGCTAGTCAAATTGCCTAGCGAGTCAAATTGCTTTATCATTATTTTGAACAAAAATGGCTTCTCACATATGAATTCTATATAACCGTAAAATGTAATGGCATATCAAATATAAGAGAACGAGTATAATAAATGATATAACCAAGTTATTACGCTGTTTAAGTACCAGTTACAATTTCATTCACGTACCGATGTGATGGAAGGGTGAAACTCAGAACCATCGTATTGCCGTGAGAGGCTTTCTAATAGATACTACTAAAATAGTATTATAATACGAATTACGTCTTTTAAATTTCTATATAGGTGCCTGAGGGGTGGGTAGAGACATAAACAGAGAAATTTGCAGAAACTGACCCTGCAAAGCTATGAGCGTTTAAGCAGTCATCAGTGTGGCGACTAATTTATAGTTCACACTTAGGTAAATATTAATACTATATAGCATGTAGACGTTAGTCACCATACTGATGACTGCTAAAGCTCAGTTCCTGCAACTTTCTCTGTGACTGGTCCTTGTATCATTAACCCTTTGAGACATGATGAGCATTTTAGTGCTTTGGAAGGCACGCTAAGCAGTTGGTTCCGGACTCAGTCAGTGTCATGGTAGTGGTTAAGCCACGCAACGTATCCTTATGGCCAGTGGCATTACTTAATAGAGACAAAAGAGACTTGGCGATCTGCTTGAAACAAACGTTAGTGTTTGCTGTGGAAGACTCGTTGAGTAAGGTTTTGATTCGATTTTAGAACAATTGTTCAAAATGTTTTTAAGAGTATTCCTATAGGTATTGCAGCAATGCTAAGTATGGTTCTTTCTTTACATTTTGTCAACGAACTGTAATATTAAGTTTGACTTAACTCTACATACACTTGTTTCAAGTTAAAAACCTTTCTTCGGGGATACAAGGGTTATTGTCAAAACTTAATCGAGCTAAGCTGGAGTGGTTACTGTGCAATAGTGAATCATTTAGTTATGATTTCTTCTATAATCCAATTTATATTTCAGATGTAAATCATAAAAAAATTACATTTGCCGGAAACAGCCAAAATAAATATTTAAGTACATCTTATTAATTACATTGTATCGCTAACGTTTAATAACGTCTGAAATGAAGTTTAGTCAAAACAGTAACTCCCTTTGAAAAGATTGTTTGATGTGTAATCTAATATAATTTTTTTAATAATTTAGGGATTCA
This sequence comes from Miltochrista miniata, assembly GCA_933228765.1. Taxonomy (NCBI): domain Eukaryota; kingdom Metazoa; phylum Arthropoda; class Insecta; order Lepidoptera; family Erebidae; genus Miltochrista; species Miltochrista miniata. The sequence goes on along the minus strand of OW121749.1, from coordinate 3,949,268 downwards.
TTATAAATAAATTACGTTTACAAAAAATATATCAATAATGTTAGATTGCACAGAGCAACGCGCCTTAATACAGTTCGCGTTGCTCTTTGTTTCATTGTGATGTACCTTTTGTAATAACTCTCAGCTAGCGTGTACATTATTTTTTGTAGTGGGATTTATAGTTGTCTATAATTACAATAATATTTGAAAATAATTAGGCTTATTCAGCGTCATTTAATATCAACTACGGCGGGTAGTGATACGAGTTCATGATATTGTACTGTTTTCCCTACAGAAAACGTAGTTTTCAAATAACGAAATGTTTTTTTTTTAAATCGGTTGTATAGCCTGCTCTGAAGTTTATAGACTCAAAATTATACAAATCTTGCCTTTTTACAATACCTATCTACTACTTTCAGCTCTACAAAGCCAGTACAGAATGAGTAGATATCGAGAAAACCTGATACTATAATACCGTTTACTCTTCACAGTCTAACGAAGATAAAGTATCTGATCTATAGGTATGTATAAGCACAAGCCGCGAAGCGTTAGCACTTCCTCCTCTAAAGTAGGTATCTTAGCAGCCTCTAACCACAAACTCCCCCCTCCCTTCCCCCGTAGGGAGTAGACACAAAAGTGCACTACATTAATTATTAAGTCTGAAACTAGTCTTTGTTTCATTGTAATTAGCCCAAATTGTTCTCGAGACGGGGCTTGGCGACAAATTTGCAATGAAACGGTGCACTTAGAAGATGTAGTAAAGGTGTGTTTACTGCTTCGATCAACAATATATGTGAAAATTGTGACTCCGTAAAGTGTGATTGTTCATTTTCATGATTATTCATATTCAAAGATGAATGAATTTACTTTTTGTTACATAATACTACTAAACTACTACCACAAAATACTATAAATATATACTTATAAATATATATATATAATTATATATATATATATATATATATATATATATATATATATATATTTATAGTATTTTGTGGTAGTAGTTTAGTAGTATTATGTAACAAAAAGTAAATTCATTCATCTTATATATATTCATTTATCTTATATATATATATATATATATATATATATATATATATATATATATATATATATATATATATATATATATATATATATATATATATATATTTATATATTGTATAGTTAGTATAAAAACAAACCGAATAGGATAAACCAAAATCTGCAATGAAATTAGTGAAACGTAAATTATTATGTTGTGTGTTACAGTTGCAGTAGGTACGTTTTTTAGTACATAGGTCCACGACAGTCGTAGAACTGCACCTTTTTTCATCCCACCAAGAAGACCACACGAAGTAACGATACCGGTCAAAGAGAAACTGACTAAACTATTGGTTTACTCAGTTTCTCTTTCTCGTTCTCCAAAGCTGCAATTTGCCTGAGATTTCAGGTTCCTCGAACTCCATTCATTCTTCAACACCAACTGTGATGAACCCTACCTGTTTTAATGACAGGTGTGAGAATGCACCCTAATTTGGGATACATACACAGAATCATGTACCGTCGTGTTTCTCGTAAGTGGCAGACTTTGTGAATAGAATATCTACATCTTGATCATAACTAAATGCATGTTTGTGTTTGAAATTAAACACAACTGACTGTTACTGAATAGACGTAATAAGAGGAGAGCTTGATTATCTGCAATTTAAAATCATATCGCGGAATTTACGATCCTTATTTTATCTTTTGAATAACAATTAGTTGTTGATCTTTGCGTCTTCCCAGTTATATATAAACGTGTTTACAATTCAGTACTTATTGACATTGATATTGATATTGATATAGCCTGCGCCTTTCAGCGTCACTTCAGTGTGTCATCACCACTCGGGCCCTCTTCACAGGTGCTCGCAGCGGACTGTCGTCCCGAGGATGTCACTGTCAGGTTTTCTGATGAGGAGGTTGCCTTAATAATAAAAAACATGATACGAGGCAAATCCCCGGGCCACGACAGTCTTAGCATCGAGCACTTGCAGCATGCAGGCGTACATTTACCTCGGGTGCTAGCATTATTGTTTAACCTGTGTCTTAGTCATAGCTTCTTGCCGGATGATTTAATGTATACGGTGCCTATTGTGAAGGATAAGACGGGCGACTTGGCAAATTTGTCAAATTATAGGCCAATTTCACTCGCGACTGTTATAGCCAAGGTGCTGGACAGTCTGCTTGACCGACAGTTGGGGCAGCACCTGCAAATAAATGATGCTCAGTTTGGGTTTAGACCAAGTTTGTCAACTGAGAGTGCTGTTCTCTGTCTTAAGCAGACTGTACAGTACTATACAGCAAGAAATACACCTGTATACGCCTGTTACTTGGATCTTTCGAAAGCCTTCGATCTAGTAAATTATGACAGGCTGTGGCAGAAGTTGCTATGCGGTACGAATGTGGAACGTGATGTTGTTTACCTATTTCAGTACTGGTACAGTCGGCAGCAAAACAGGGTAAGATGGACGAATGCGCGGTCACACGTGTACGGATTGGAATGCGGTGTGAGGCAAGGTGGAATATCCTCGCCTCGCCTCTTTAATCTGTACATGAATGGGCTGATCGATGAGCTCAGCGGCGCCAATATTGGTTGTTCTATTGATGGTATGTGTATAAATAACTTAAGCTACGCTGATGACATGGTGCTGCTGAGCCCATCGATTGGTGCATTACGTAAACTGATAGCTATCTGTGAGTCATATGCGGCGTCCCATGGTCTCAGGTATAATACCAAGAAGAGTGAGTTCATGATCTTCAAAGCCGGTGCCAAATGCTACTCAATTGTGCCTCCAGTCACTCTTTGCGGTACTCCTTTGAATAGGGTAAAAAAAAATTCAATACCTTGGCCATTGGGTCGCTGATGACTTATCAGATGATCTAGACATTGGGAGGGAGCGTAGGGCGCTGTCTGTCCGGTGTAACATGTTGGCGCGCAGGTTCGCACGTTGTACTACACCAGTCAAGGTTACTCTTTTCAAGGCATATTGTCAGTCCTTCTACACGTGCAGCCTGTGGACTAACTTTACGCAGCGGGCATACAGCGCACTACGAGTACAGTACAACAATGCCTTCAGGATCCTGCTGAATCTGCCAAGGTTTTGTAGCGCCTCAAACATGTTCGCGGAGGCACGTTGCGATGATTTCTATGCAATAGTTAGAAAGCGGAGCGCGTCAATGTGTGCTCGACTGCTGGGTAGTACCAATAGGATCTTGAGGGTATTGTCCGAGAGGTGGGACCTTCCAGTTCTACAGAGGTGGACGCAACTGCATGCTAGCCCATACCCGAGATTTGTTCAGTGATTTTTGTGTTGTTTGTAATATAAACTAACATAGTTTTTAAGATATTTGTTACTAACACGTATACCTACTTAGTATGAAACTAACATAGTTGTAAGATCACTGTTACTAACACATATTATGGACCTATGTCTGAGTTAAATAAAATTATGTTATGTTATTTTATTATTGAAATGATTTGTGTTTTTCTATATTTTCTAGAGCATTGGTTTTCAAAGTGGGGGGCGCGCCTCCCTGGGGAGGCGCGAAGACATGTACAGGGGGGCGCGGTTAGATCAGAGTGACATCACAAGAGCTATGGAAATTTTGAAAAGATACTAAGACACAATTTTGGGTTAAATATCTCAAATCTTATACCTTTTTTTATTAATATTCATGGGTAGCAATGGTTACAATAATAAAAACAAAGTTTAGAAGCAAACACAATTTTGCTAGTAATCTATGTTGTGCAATTTTTTAATTTCTATTAAATTCACAATCGGGAATCTTGTCAAAATCATGCAAGCACTTTCTTTCTTTTTGTAATCTTTGACTCTTTTTGTAAGAAGTGACCTTTTGTAATACTAACTTTTAAACTTTCGCGTTGCATGATATTATTAATTATATAAAACGGGTATTAACGCGATCATGCATACCTTAAAATTGAGGCTTGACGTTTCGGCTGGGTTGCACCAGCCGTGGTCACAAGCAGACTGAAGAGGCGGTGTCACTCCGATTGCGAGGTAGAATCGTTCAAATCTACCCTCGCATTGTCCATCCACGCATTAGTACACACTACGCTGACAGTGTCCCTATTCTGGAAGCCGTCCGTATTCCGATCACTACCCGACTGTGCAAACGAGCGAGATTGCGTGATGTTGATTACTGGATTCCACGTCGCAGATAATTTGTAACCGTCCTCTCTATTGAAATTGGGATGTTCTTTAATTTCTATAGCTTCACGCACTGTTCTTGAATAAAAATGGCGGTCAGTAGAGAGGACTTGCGGACGGTGAAATTCTATCCAGTGGTTAGTGCCTGATTGTAATAAATGCTCTGCAATCGCTGATTTGTTGGTCTGTCGGTTTTTGTTGGTTGGAGTGACACCGCCTCTTCAGTCTGCTTGTGACCACGGCTGGTGCAACCCAGCCGAAACGTCAAGCCTCAATTTTAAGGTATGCATGATCGCGTTAATACCCGTTTTATATAATTAATGACCTTTTGTAAGTCTGACCGTGAATCGCTGGCATCAGGATAATAAGAGGGTAACGCACGATATCCGTCGAAGCTGTATGTCTCCTACCTGGAAACCCTCCATGGGACCTGGAAGTGAGGGCCCTGTAGGAGCTGCAGTGATACCATAGGTAGGCCTGTTCCCCGAGCTGTCAAATTGGGAACTCACTACTATCGAGGTGGTGAAGCCGATTATGGAAGAGTGGCTTTAGAGGCGCCATTGTAGCATCAACTACCGCGTGTCATAGATATTTACCGGGCACGGGTGCTTCGGTAAGTATCTGTGGTGCATACACCGGGGAGTAACACACTGCGGTTATTACAGCGAGGACATGGCGCCACATACTCTGACGGTGCTCAGCATGGACGCTGCAACGCCAAGACCTGGTCGCAGGCCTGGTGTAGACATTCTCACGCTCACGACCGTGTTGAGGGCCATGGTCCCAAGCCTTGTCTTTCTGCGTGCAAAAAAAGGGTGGCATGGTGGGAGCAGGAGATAAATACGCCCAAGACTCGGTAGTCGGTCATGAAGGCCGGTGCCTTCATGACCGACTACCACCGAGGGCCTGAGAACGGCGGGTTTGCTGCTCGCCAGTCTTACAGAAGCAGGCCAAGATGGTGGCGTGTCTCTTCATCCCTCAAAGAAGTGGGATAGTAAACAAGAGGGAGGTCTAAGATGTATTTATAAACTTTATTACCTACTCTTATTTTATTTAATAATTGTATGTTTCAGGGTTCCGTGTCCAAAGGGTCAAAACGGGCCCCTATTCAAGAAACTTCGCCGTCCGTCTGTCTGTCTTTCCGTCACGAGGTTGTATTTCAGGCACCTCGATAGCTAGAGCGCTAAAATTTTCACATAATAATGTATTTCTGTTACCGCTATAACCACAAATACCTACTAAAATCAGAAAAATAATAATTACTATTATTTTATTTTTAAATTATTTGGCGAGCCCATTTGTTCCCTGGGCTGAGGGGAGGCGTGGGCATATTCTTTTTAACAGGAGGGGGGCGTGATACCTTTAAGTTTGGGAACAACTGTTCTAGAGCATAAAGTTTAGTCTTAAAAAGTGGCTAGCAACGACAAGGCACACCTACTACATGGTTACCAATACAAATTGCACTTTACAAACATAATCTTTGAATTTTGATATTTTGTATATTGGTATGAATATATACTCTGCATTACCTAACAATAGACAAAGAAAATTATGCAAATGGATAGCATTGGCATTCGAAACACGTTGTATGTATAGTTTCCATTGGAAAGCAAACATAAAGTTCTCACGAATTCACAAGGATGACACAGCTGTAATGTGGAGCCTCACACACCCCTGAGCCCGCCAAAAATTATATCTAAACTATATAAACTATATATATTCACATTTTATAAGCATAATTTCAATTCATAATATTGTCAAATAATATTTTTTATTTCAATGCATAATATAGTAAGATATTTTTTCATAGAAAAAACATCTATTTAGATTTAATATTTTCACATGATACACGAAAGGCACAGACCGCGTATTGTGCGTTAACTGGGAGAAGCCTACGTCCAGCAGTGGACTGCTATAGGCTGAATTGATTGATTTATTAACAACTATATTATAACGTTGTCGTTATTAACAAAATTACTGGTATAAAGAAAATATAAGAGGGGCGTAGAGAAAAAAAGATAGTAGTGAATAAAAAAATTACCTTGTTGAATTAGTCACCACTTTTATTAATATACTAGCTGATGCCCGCAGCTTTGCATGCGTAAAATTTGTTCCCGCTTCCCATAGGAACTTATTCCCGCGATAAATAGTAACCTATGTGTTATTCCAGACTATAATGTATCACTGTACCAAATTTCAGCCAGATCCGTTCAGCCGTTAGAGCGTAAAAGAGTAACAAACATCCACACATGCACACTCACAAACTTTCGCATTAATAATACTAAGTAGTAAGATATTCCGAATTCCTAACAAAAAACAACGTTTCAGTTACAAAAAATAGAATCACTAGAATTGCAATTCTTAAATACACCTAGAGAAATATCTTGTTTCACACCTCCCTTTAAAAGACAGATAGATCACAACAAATAGGAACGTAACTGTCTGTCCTGCTAACGGACGGACAAAAAGGACTGAATTCGATCCCCATTGAACGTCCTCAGCTACAAGTAAAAACGTCAGAGGTACAAAAGGGCTCATTCCACATGCGACCGTCAAGGAAGCTCTTACAGTTTTTCAAAGGAATAAAGTGCTAGCTCTTTGTGGGGCAGCGCTCGGTAAACTTGATTTATGGTGCAACCGTCTTCTTAGATTTGTCAGCGCAGGAAATGTGTCTTCGGGTAGAAAAGTGTTTGGATGATAATTACTATTTATTTATTCATAGCGTAATATTAATCATTTAAGTCCCGTGTGATAACAGAGCGATGTTACTCGTTTTCGAAATATGTCGATACGTAGCATTCCCAAAGTTCAACGCTGCTGTTGAACAAAAACAGTTAATAAATTGTTCTATCGCGCTTATGACTAGGATTCGGCGACTCAAACATAATTGCCTTCTAGGTTACAATACAACATAGCTGCTATAAAGACTATTTTCAAAAGAGAGGTAGCCCACCACGTGGCATGCCATGGCCTGCATTATCAAGTCAACGTCATTGGTCAGTAGCTCTCTACCGTGGCCAATGTGGCACGACAATGTCTGAAATTGTCATCATCAGGTAATTTGAAGTGTATGTATTTGTATGATATACTGTAAATTAATAGGTAGGAAAGTCAAAAATTGGCTTGTTATAAGTTAAGTTGATTTACGATGACTGTATTTGTGATGAATTGTAGACTTCTAATTAGTAAAATTGTTATGTAGAGTAAAAAGTCTTTAAGTACCTACCTACTTATATTCTTAACTGTTTGAATAAATTAACACAAAAGTAACCAATCAAATAGAAAATCATTAATTTAAGCGAGAGATGAAACTTTTCCATCTTGAATATTCATAAAACATTAAACAACTTTGTTTGCAACTGTACAGGTAGAAAATGAGGCTTTTTCTTTTATTTAGACGGAACAAAATTGAGAAACTTTTTATTTAGAGGTCTGCTAAAGTGACGGTATGTTTACAAAAAGGACGAAGATATCTTAAAAATTGAATTGTAGGTGTCTGTTCATGAATATGAACTTTATTTTAAATACAGAGTCCTATGAATTTGTGTATATTTTGTCATCATCACCACATAATTCATGAGAACATGAAAGTAGAGCAAACTCTTCAGGCAGTTTCTTTCATCTTTCAATGTTTGGCTAAGGTCAAGTTAGCTATTCTAACCTTAACAAACGTCAGTGTTATTACCATCAAGATTGACTAACGCCAGAATGTTGTGTATGAAAGCTATTTAGTTTTTATTAGAAGTATGATGACTTCTCAGCGATTATAAATTATAGAAAGACCGCATGTTTGCTGGAGCGTCTTCTTTGATCAAGCGAGCGAAGCGTATGCGAGATTCCAATTCAACAGTATGGGCGATTTTGCGTTCGACCTAATGTCTGTGTGTATTTTAATTCCGGTCTATAAGACGCATATATCTTGAACGATTTTTGTCAAACTTGGCACACGTGTTTTCTGATTAAAAATACAAGTTTTGTCGAGTTTTTCGATAAATAAATAAAATAAATAAATATTCACGGACATTTCAACAACGTCATCTGATCCCAAAGTTAGCTAGGAATAACCTGCTTGTGTTATGGGTATCAGACCAACACAGAACACTAATATACATTTAAATACATACTTATCACACAACAACGCCATAGAAACACCCTGACTCTAGAGACAAACATTTATGGATCACACAAATTATTATCTCCGGTGGAAATCGAACCCACGATCTAATTATCCGCAGTCTCACATTTCGACCTCTAGCCCAACGAGGCATCCGAGTGATAGGGGGAAAAAAGGAGGAGTAATGGGGTGAAGATTGTTCTTGTGTTATTTATGAGCGGATCTTGATGATTTTTTGCTGAAACATAAAGGATGTAAGGTATTACATCCTTTTTGTATCACAGGTTGTTATTTTGCTTTTTTTTTGTCCTGGATGCTCGCGAGGTCTGCTCTTCGCAGAAGTACCAGTATTATCGGCCATACCTAGTATTCCTGCAGGTCTAACAAACACTAGCATTACATTCAACAACCGAATAGCTTTGATAGAGAAAAAATGTTACAAGTTTGGAATCCATTTCAGCATTTTCATACTTGATTGAATCATGCATAATTATGTTTCTTTATGTCTGACTATCAAAGCCGAAGTCAGATTTAGTAAACATTTACTACAAATTACCCAGGCCCCTTGTATGTCACCCTAAAGCGAATTTCGGGCAGGTTATAAATTGCCCTCACTCGGAAACGGCTCGGTGATGAGATAGCACGGCGAAATTAAAATGTAACAAAATAAATCATGCTGGAGTAACCCGCCCTCTGCCCGAGGCTTGTGTGAGATGCCAACATAATTTCGTTGTGAGACAGTTTGCAACTAACTTAGATTGCCCTGAGGATCTTTGCTTCTCATGGAGTATTTTTGGTACGTTAAATATTTAACTTGTACAGTTTAATATTGATAGAAATGTAAGCAATCGGGTGGGTAAAGAATATTATAAATAGGAAATAATCAATACAAAATGTAAACAGTGATTTTGTTAAAAAATAACACTAGCTAATGCCAGTGGCTTCGCTCGCATGGAATTCGGAATTAAGATTTGGATCAATCAAATCAGCCTATCGAGTCCACTGACGCCTGGCAGTACTGTAGCCCCTCCCAAATAACACCACAATACATGGTCCTGCGCCTTCCGCATCTAGCCACTACCAGGTCCTCTTAAGGTCGTCGGCCCATCTATAAACATGCAATTTTAAATTTTAACAGGCGAGGTCTGGTCGTGAAACAGTGCCAAAGATATTTAATTTAATGCTTACGTTAAAATAATGCTCTGTACACCTGTTACATTACCCGAATTTAATTAAAGAGAATGTTTATTTCGAAACCTTAATTACAGGTACATTGTTTATTAACAGGGGATTTTGTTACATTACCATTGTGCTGTTTCTTACATTCAAGTGTTACTTTTTGCTTCTACTTTTTGGATGCTACGGGGTAAGTATAAACTCTGGAGACATCCTGACTTCGACCGTAGGCAGTGGTAGGACACGTGTGGTTTTAGTCGGTAAGAGTCCGGCATAGCATCCATGTCAGAATTCTACAACTACAAAAGGGGTATGAACTCCTATAACAAAGCCGTGGTGCACTGGACATCCCTACCAATATTATAAAATGCGAAAGTAGCTCTGTCTGTCTATCTGTCTGTCTGTCTGTTATGCTTTCACGCCCAAACGGCTGGAGCGATTGAGATGAAATTTGGTATAGGGATAGTTCGAGGCCCTGGGAAGGAAATAGGCTACTTTTTGACCGACTGCGCAAAAGGACCCTCCTTTTACGCGATAACGACTTCTACGCGGACGAAGCCGCGGGGAACATCTAGTAAATAAATATGTTTACTAAACTAATAGTAATATATCAAGAACAAAAAGAAACATAAGAGTTTGGGCACTTTCAGTGAAAAGCATGTAGGTACCTACCACACGTACACCATTTTATCACCATTCCACGTAGCAGTGATGAAAAAGTTTCTCGCAACCATCAAAACTGTCTCACTAACAGTGAATTATGCAACGAGTAAACTTCTAATATTCCAACTTATACCAGTGGCATTATTAATATGAAAAGTTTTTTTATTAGTCTCATAATCAACATATCAATATTTTATCTGCAATATATAGCTAAATTTATTACGTTACGATAATATTTTGGGCCGTAGGTACGTACATTTCCAATTGAAAGCATTAGTCCGTCAAGTTTCATGGTCTACTAAATGCTAGTATGCGGCGTGGAGTGTAAATAGATCCATTTAAGAGCACGCTACGGTTTTATACGGTTTGTGGATCATAAAACGCGCCATATAACTGGGTTTCCTCTGAATACTGGCACTGTTTTACACGGACATACTTTGCTGAACAATATGCTATTCAGTGTGATAACTTTGTGTTAGATTATCACATTGTACTATATAGATAGCTATTACAAAGAAGGACATTAAAAGCATTATGCGACTTTTGGTTTCTCGAAGACAGCCCCTTTTTTCATGGGATTACTACAATCCTAAAGTTTCATTAAAAATGCATCAGTATTTAGCTATTTTAGACCTTTCGACTATCTGACCTTGACCTTTGTGGTCGTCAGACCACAAATCCAGCCAGTCCTTGGTGACAAAGATGGTATAAAGGTGGTATGGGGTGCAGCAAATCTGAACTCAGCCTTGCTATAGTTGATTTGATTAATTGAGGCAGAAAGCTAGATCTATTCACCAAGACACCTAAAATGATACTGCCAGGTGTACTTTCTATTTCATCTTTCTCTCTCTCTCTCTTCCTCTGTCTAGCATATTTTACAATCCTACTATTGTCCTTGTCCGTTACTGTTCTTCCAATTAAAGTAGGCGTGGATTCTGAATAGAGATTACTAAACAACTTATTATAATTTTACCGACTTTCAAGAATTGTTCTTGGTCGCCTACCAAATATTTAGATAGATATTTGAGGACATTCTCACACAAACATCTAGCCCAAATTAAGTTGATATAAGCTTGTGCTATGGAATCTAGACGACTGACAGACATACTTATGTATTTCTAAATAGATATACCTATTTATTATGGTACATAGAAAGCACCCAAACTCCGAAAAAAACATTTGTGGATCATACAAATATTTGGACCGATCCGGGAATACCCTTGATCTCAGCGCGGCATGTGGTTACACTACCAAATGCGCCACCGAGGCACTCAATATCCCTTTCTTTTAAAACTATAAGAAAGTACCCGAGATGAACAAAATTCTTTTTCGATAATCAATAACATAATTTAATAATACCTATAACGATAGTACTCGTAAAACATAACAATTGTTAGTTGCGTTCATGTAGGGTCATAATCAATAACTAATAAACTATGAATAGGTAAAAGTAAACACAGGTAATGTTTTTAAAGGTCCTCTAGTATTATATGACAGCGCAGTCCGCTGCAACCATCATATTACTGTTTATTTGATGTAGAACACCCAAGGGAAATTTACACACCAAACCCGAAAATTGAATTCTAAAGTAACCTGTTATCATTTTCTAGTTAATATTTTATGAGGCCAAAATAAGGTGCCATGTAGTTATCTAGCGATGAAAGGTTTCTGTGAAAATGGTTTTCGGTAAAATGGGAAATTGTTACACGTTATTTGAGGCAGAAATTGTATTTCGATGAGAAAGAAATACCAATGATAAAATTATTTAGACACTCAAAGGAACTGATCGAAAAGTGTTTGTACGAATAATCAGGATATCATATCTTCATAACATTAATTAAAATCACTGTATCTATTTATTAGTGTAACTATTATTTAAGTACATTTCAAAACCAAAAGTTGTAGAACCAGAAAAATTAATGGGGTTCAAAGTCTGTCATGGACGCAGCCATGAGACATAGATAGTGTAACAAATTGGTGGTATAACTCCGCCTTCTTGCACATCGTTGCTCATGTTACCGTCTCCATACACGTACAATAATATTGATCAATATAGCAATAAATGAACCGTGTATGTGGTAATGATATTGAGGTTTGAACAGACTATATTTGGACGGAAATAAATATTGAAGCAATATTATTGAATCAATAATATTGTACGTGTATGGGGCCGATTAGGTCAACAAATGGGCAGCTTAGGATGGCTGGTGGGATGCGGGTCTAATGAGTTCAGATGATTTTAATGTTCGATTTTTGCTGTTTTAAATTATGTGTGTAATGTGACTGTAAAATTATGAATATGTACTTGAATAAATTATGAGCTAAATCAAAATTATTCTCCTAATATTATTAATGTAAATGGATGTGAGTATGTGTGGATGCTTGTTACTCTTTTACGTTTTTACAGCTAAACAATTTGCTTCAGTGTTGCAAGCGTCCAAAGGCTGCGGTGACCGCCAGTACATCTGATGGGCCGTATGGTTGTCTGTCACCTCAGTGGCTTAAAAAAAATAGAACTGACAGAAATTTATCAGGACACTAATTATAGTAATTCTTATTCTCAAAGTACCTAAGTTCCCATGGAACCCGGGATCGGGAACAAAATTCAGCACGGGTTGAGCCGCAGACCCCATCTATTAAGGTCTATATTTTTTAAACTGCTTCGTAAATTAAACATTGTGCTAACTTTTGCACTTTAGACTCGATGACAGGGGTGAATATTAACAGCTATATTACCTTGTTATTACAAACCTATTTCCCTAAGGTGCTTAGAAAATGTTTAATGGCAATATATTGTAGTTTATTATTAATTGGAAAAAGATAACCAACCACCGGCGAGACAAACTTGCTTACGGAGGGTCTCGTACCAAATTACGGCAAAAAAATTGTTGTATGGAAGCCCTCTTTATTGTCTTTTTTTCCGGTTTTCAGTTTTTTGTATAGTGACAACAGAAATACATCATGTGTAAAAAGTTCCACTTTCAGGTTTGGACAGTGAAGTCTCAGTAGTAGGGTCCCAGCTTTATCCTTTGGGTAAGCAATCCTAAAAAGAAAATCAATGAAAATCATGTTTCAAAATTAAGAATATTCAAATAAATAACAATCTCTACACAATTTATACAACGAAGAGTAAGTTTCAGTAACTTACACAGTTAATGATTGTAGGATTCCAATAAGTTGGGAGTCCTGGGATATGCTTCCGAGGGTTTCCCCGGGGCTCCCAACTGTTAGGCAGTATACGTGAGGTATTTTATTCGGTAAGAGTCATTCATGAGGAATTTCCCTCAAAATTAATAATAAGTTTCATAACTTTGTTTAAAATGTTTGAAGAGTTTCCTATATAATTTACCGACTAAAGGATATCTGAAAAATAAATATGAATGAAGGACTTAAATTACATACTTATTTCAATAAACACCATATTAGATGGGATACGATACGATATCAATACCTATATTAAAGACTAGCTGACCCTCGCAACTTCGATTACGTCACATAAGGTGTACGAAAGGAGAGGCAATTCTTCATCAGACTCATCAAACACCGTGTGAAACGGCCCTGTTGGTTTAATCATATAAGAGCTTAAAGATTAAGGCTATTCTTAAACAATTCAAATTAAATTAATTAATTATTTTACAACAGCCTTAATAATTAAGCTCTTTTATGATTTAGCCAACACGCCCGTTTAGATTTACCCTCTCATTCAAAGGAACCCTTGAATTCAAGGTTTGGCGAAAGTTGATATGCTTCTAGTTTCTGAACCACAAAACCCTCAACCTTGAAACTTGTGTGGAATAATGCTTAAAGTATTCCCTTTGTGACGCTAAAAAAACATTTGAAATCAAACTACGCGTTGAGCAATTACAGCTGAAAAACCATTTCATCTTTCATCGCCTCTCCTGAAGGAACCGCGGAAAATATCGGGATCAAAAGGATCCTAGAACCTTCCTCGGAACATAAGCTCAGATTGTACCAAGTTTCATTCAAATCGATTCAGTAGTTTCGGCGTGATACTTATTCGGGATACAGACAGACAGACAGACATGAAAATTTTAAACTACATTTTCGGCTTCAGTATCAATTAGAGAATGCCCAACAATTAACATTTCCTATATATCTTCCATGTACAGACTCTCGACCCTCAACAGTTTTATTATAGGTATAGAAGATGCCCTGCGGGTTACGTAGTAACTATTTAGTAATCTGTGCTGCGGGTAAGATCATTTTAATGCTATATTTTTTTCTTTTAGGATGGGTAATCGTTCTAAGTGAATGCTTTCGTCATAAATTAAAGGTTATTTTAAAAGCCCTTAACACACTTAATACATTTAAGGTGTTCACGAGACGGGTAGAGGATGCAAAACTGCCTTTGGCAATAGACTTCCTCTTTTGTATCTTCCTGTTATATGATTTAAATATTAACATGAACATTTGAAAAATGACCTATGATTTTCGTGTTTTGCAAATAAAATATCAATATTATCCCATAACAAAGCTTCTGAATAAATTATTTCATGTAATATTACTGCAAAAGTATTATTATTTCGCTTCACATACATTACAAAAACAAACAGAGGATTATTTCGAACTATCAAAGCGTTTGGTGCTGCTAACAAGTTATAAATAATAATATTTGCACAAATGTTTGCGATCCTGGGATCATGTTTGTTTGTGTAAGCAATTTGCGTAGTTTGTGACTTCTAACACATGATTTAAAAGGCTTTACAAGCAGAATAAAATATTGATATTTGTATTACCTACATTACATTTTTTTTGTTTGTATTATTTACAAATAACACATGTTTTAGTACAGTTTAGAAATATACCTACTTTATACGTTCAAGAAACTTTAAGTAGCTTAATAATACTTTACGGTCAGGATAGCTAATCTTCCTATGTGCAAATTACAATCTCAAGTTACATAACTCTTCATATTATGCAGGTCCTATTTTTTTACGGACAGACTTTACAATAAGTGCTCGTAGCCACACTGACTCCTTGTTCTATAAACAATCACTGCGACGACCATTTTTCTATGGTTAGTCCTCAAATGGGCGAGTACTTAGACATTTCCATTGTTGAGCGTTTTCTTACTTTGCAAAGCATGTTAATCCATTGGTCTCGGTTAAGAGTAACATGATGACCGTTAAGTCAAATTAAAAGCCTTATGGGCGGTCGGAAACATAATAAGAGTGGATAGTCACAACCTTCATCAAAATATGCTCATTTCAACATGGCAATAGGCTCACCACCTACAACATGGGACTATTATGGCGTGAGACATAGATACATGGGAAATCTAATTATTGTACATGTGCACGTGTAGTACCTATAATTTGTACGAAAATAAAACATTGGTCTATAAAATAAACTTATAGTTTGCTTCTGGCATTGTACTCATACAGTTTGAATATTTGAGTTTACGGTACAGTCAAAAACTTTTATTATTGCTGGTATAAAGTTTGAAACTGCTCCTTCAAGAACATGTTGTTTGTAATATTTTTAGATTGGCTATAGTTGAAGTTTACTTTGCGGTTGTTTAGGATCATGAATATTAAGCATTTGTTTACTGTTTTGTATATTGAAATCATAACGCGGTATAGTTGGAATGTTGATAGTGTTGTTGGAATTTATTGCAGATGTCAAATTTACTATAACCTCGAGATAATCAGTACATTTCTACATATTGAGGATACAATTTTTTTACACTTTGGGTATGGAACTCTAAAAATTGACGCTATGGTTGTGCAAAATCACTAGGTACGCAACGAGCACACGGCAATACGGCTCACTACCTATTACGTGGGACAAAATCTAAAGGCGAAATATAGGCATATAATATGCCTCTGACTACCCCTTCGGGGATAAAAGGCGTGACCGTAATGTATGTATTGTTTGTACATCGTGTAAAGGGGTTGGCTTGACGATGCACATAATCTGTGAAAAGGTTACTACTTCTGTTGTGTTTTTTCTGTTATTGTTATTTTATTTTTTCTGAGACTGATTTTGAAACTGAATTATAATGAAAGACCTACACTGCAGCATCATAAACATAGTTTCAACAGACAGAAAGACAACGAAGTCTCAGAACCTATTAGGGTATTTTTGGAAAGACACGTACCTAAATAAAACTGAAAAAGAAAATACACAAAATGAAATTAGCAATTACAAAGAACGCTTCATTAATTATTTAGAGCAGTACCTACCATTATTATTTTTGCACATTCTAGGTTGTTGAACTTATCTCTCTGAGTACAAATCTCATTACCACCTTTGCCCTTGAAAGCTGGAGCTACAATGTTAAAATTTAATTAGCATGTAACGGGTTTTGCTTCGGTGTCTAAATTATTCTCATTGCGTGGCTAGACTAGGAGCTACTACATTAATTACAGCGGTCACGACTGCTCCCATAATTCAGTTAATTCACATCCGTTAGCGGGTTTTGGCAGGTTTGGACATGTTTTTGCTAACTTGCATTATAGAACCTTCTATTTGTAACGTCCCGAGGAGAAGGTAAATTTGTCAGGCATGAAATTAATGGTGTTTTATTATCCAGTTTGGGATAATACATTCAAACTTTTAGTTACGCCTCCTCGAAGGGGGAGGCAATGCATACTGTGCGCACATATACTCGTATCACTATTTCACTTTGCTTGCCCACTTTAGGTAGTGAGATAACTGCCAAGTTGAATGTAATGGACAGGCGCTGGTTGCAGCTACCTGCTATTGAAATTTTAAGCCACCCATAAGAGATTTCATATTACTGGCAATCGAGTCAGACCAACGGACGCTCCTGTAAATGCAAAATGCCATAAAGAGGTCAGCCATCCAAGGACCAGCTGTATTGTAAGCGGGGCCCCGAGCGCTTCGTAATAAAATTGGTAGGATGTCAGCTTTATACTTTTTTTCTTAGGTGCGGTGAAAATGGTCTAAGATTTCAGCGCTTAAAATTGTGTAATAATGCTTAAATCACACAGCCCACGCCTTTTTTCAAGACCTGTGAAACAGCATCTAAAAAGAACCAATGACACCTTCAAAAAATGTTCGATCGTCCCATGACCCAGATACTTTGCACGAGTAAATTATGGACACTAAACCAAACAAATAGGTGCTTTAGAGCCACTCTGTCACACAGTGTTCTCGTAAACTCGCTATAACTCTGCCGACCCAGTAAAGTAGCGACCGTGTAAAATCTTGAATGTGCAAGATTTAGGCGCATGTTTATTTAAAGTAGCACCATAATCATGTGAATTTTATTTTTATCGCTCACATCCTCTCTGATACAAATTGAAGATGAGACCCTGAAATCACGTACTGCAAATACATGCCATAATAATAAATGTAAGAGTATTTAATTGTGTTTCCTTCTTTGAATTGTGAGAAAATAATTTTATTTCATATTTTATTAATTTTATTAGAAAAATTACCAAAACTAATGCTTGAAAACTTCATGATACGGGTGGAGCGAAGCCGCGAGTATTGGCTAGATAGATATTATTTATACAATGAAAGGAAAGTACGAGTATGTACATACAAACAATAAACAGTGTCTGACTATAGTAATTAGTACCTACCTACAATACTTTAATCAAAATATTTATAACTAGCTGTTCCCCGCGGCCTCGACGGCGTAGAAGTCGTTATCGAGTAAAACCACAAGCCTCCTTTTGCGCAGTGGGTTAAAAAAAGCTTATGTCCTTCCCAGGGCCTCAATGTCAAAGTCAATTAACAATTATTTCGCATAATCCTAATACACAGGCACTTACGACACGTCAATGAATACAAAGCAAAGTCAGTACCACCAGTTCGGAACGCGGCCCGCTTGAGAAGAACTGGCATGGAACTCGGCGGGCTTTCCTTTTTGTGAAACGTACTACCCCTATATCAATTGCTCCAGCCATTTAGGCGTGAAAGCGTAACAGACAGACAGACAGGGTTACTTTCGCATTTATAATATTAGTAGGGATTAGCTTCTAGCATTTTCTCGCAATATTAAACTTCAGAATCTGATTGTCAGCCCCCCGGTAAGGGCGCGACCGCAACTCGATGGTTAGACCTACAGCGGTCAATACCAGAGGAGGCTACTCAGGGCGCCTAACAAGAATTAATGAAGGCTTGGGGTGAACTGTCAATACTTAACGAGATATTGCTTTTTTGAAGTGGGTTTTGAAAATGTTAGTGAAATGAAATTTCGATGTACTTACGTAGTTACATCAATATAATGGCAATATAGTTTGTTAACAAAAGTGAATATATTTTTTGATTATAAATTTTAGTAATGACGGCCGACGCGACGCGGCCCTCTTATCTCCACTGACTCATTATGTAGGCAAACGATCACTGCAATAAGAAACTTTCCTCGGACTTCTTCGCTACCTGGTCCTTGGATAATATGTGACTACTTTGTGACCTGTTCATTTGCAAGTGTTTCCGTGCTTCGAATGGTACGTTAAGCTGTTCGTAATGGAGCTCAGTAATATGACAGTCGTTAAGTTGAAGACTTTATGAGCGGCTTGAACAATTTCAAGCGGTTATCATCACAACCTTCACCTTGGTCGGAAGCGTATGTGTAGCGCCTTAGGTGTTGCAAACGTCCATAGACTACGATAACCACATTCCATCAGATGGGATATAAGATTGTTTGTCACCTTGGTAGTTTAAAAAAAAAACTAGAACTGCAAACTATACATCAGAATAACAGGATATACCTAAATCAAATTTCGTAGTAATAATTTTACTATAGGTACCCCTAATTCCTGTCTAACCTTCTCTACAATTTCAATTATGCAAACAGCTTTCATCAAACTTTCACCACCAGAACGTAGGTAGGTACTACCCTTCGACTGTAGTCTCATTACCCGGTTTTGCAGTAAGATATTAAACGGATAAACCGAGATAACCGGACCTCCGGTTTTGCATACTTTATGACGTGAATGCGTTGTGAATTAATGATTTGAGTGGCGCTGTCTTTCGTCTATCTTAATTAGGTGTGTTGAGGACTTGGAAAGTTAGGTAAGATGAAAGGTCCTGTGACATTTTGTTGAGGGCTTCGTGTGGTTTTAGTTGCTACTAGCTATAGCCCGCGACTTCGTACGCTGCATGATCGTTATATTGATATAACTTTTTTATTTATAAACCGATTGAGATAAAACAAACACTTAATGTTAAGTGGAGCAAACCGCAACGCAATAAAGAAAACCGCATTGCAATCGGTTAAGCGGTTGCTGAGATTGGCGTGCACAAACGTACAGACAAACAGTAAAAAATTCTGAAAACCATTGTTTTGGGTTCTACTGCGTCCATAAAGCCTCCCTATAAACTTTTTTCTTATATATCTTCAATGTACAGACAGCGGACCTGTTACGATTTTATTATAGGTATTGATATTGATTGATATAACGGACATGCACACATTTAAAAACGGGTAATACGGAACTTTAAAAACTTAACTTAAGTTTAACCATCTTAATTTCTATATTATTATATCCCCTGTTTCACACTTCCCATTGTGGATTGAACTTCCTGCTTCGGTTTTACCGAACTTCTACACTATAGAGTCTTACAATAGGGGTCTCGGCAGCGCGAGTGTAGCACCTCTATTGTTTCAAACATATACTCGTATCAGCTGTCGGCGACTTTCCAGCAGTCACAAGAACGGTTACTCTACCAGTTTCCAAAAGCTGAAATACCGCCTTCCAATCATTTTGAAGGTATGCAACATAGTAAACGAGTTGATACTTTAAGTAGATGTTGACGCCTTAGAATATTTTAAAGACTTACTTATCAGTTAAGTACAACGCTCAATAATAAAGTTCCTTTAATAAATATAGTAAAAAATGTGTATTGATATGACGACATTTTACTTTTTTTGTCAATCTGTAATTCTACTATTTGTATTGACTTTTTTCTTTAATATTGTTATATACCTATTGTTAATACTACCCACAATAACATCTATGTATTTACTTCGTTTGTATCACCCCGTCGTCAAATAATCCTGAGCCAACTTAACGACACACGTATCTAAAGCACAACACACAAATCTCGAGGTGGTAAACAGAAAGGTCGGAAGGCAACGTGAAAGCTTTTTCGTTCAAAGTCGTCTGTAAACATTGGCGGGTAGACTTTACATGTGTGACACACGGAGTCGTAGGAATCATATCAGAATAGATAGATAGATATTATTTCAGGAGGTAAGTTTTGTTTAATGAAAGTCAATTAACTGTTAAGTAAATTACATACTTGTACACATTATCTCAATGGTCACGCCTTTATTCCGCAAGGGGTGGGCAAAGGAATTATACGTTCACGTTTCATCGTTTTATTTTATCTCACGTAATAGGCAGTGAGCCTGTTGTTGAGTTGAAATGCACAGGCGCAAGTTGTGATAAAATTTGAGGCTTTGTCTTGCAAAACGGTTCGTAGCTCACAACACAACCTACACCGAATCACGATACATACGTGATTCGGTGTGACAACTAAGTAATAATTTAAGATCCTTTCTTTGGTTAGAAATCAATACCAAAATAATAAAGATTTCCATTCATCACAGCGGTATATCACATTCAAAAGGCATTGCGATCATTTTCTTGAAAACTTTTTAGTTACTCAGAGATTGCATTTTCTCTCGTCGCAAAGCCGGGGATTTTTATGTCTGTCCTCGTGAACATGGAATAGTCTCGTCTTAGTACGCACAATGTAACTTATTCAAAGTTTGCTTTATCTGAAGGCCGTATTTTATCATGGTAGGAGGATTCTGTTTCCTGAAAAGGTATTAAAGCTCGACCTTACGCGGATATAGCATGTTGTTTACTTTTATTCCATTATTTATTTTTATTTTTGGCGGTATAGCAAAAATGATTGCCACAAATTTTATGGATGCTTGCTATGCAGATCCTTATTAGAAAATCCACTAGTTTGAAAATGTCTAGTTCACCTCACATATATTTTTTTTCATAAAATTTCTAAAATATTACATAGTCTAGATCTGTAACTTTATATTAGATTTTCAAAAAAAGTTCTCTCCGTCCAGTTACCAACTCATTGCTTATTTGCCCCATGCGCTATTTTCAATCTTGTGCTCAAACTACTGATCTTGTTTCTTTTACAACTTTCAATTTGTTTTGAACTCAACGAGAAACTTTAAGAAGCAGCAAACTCTGCCCCGAGACTGGAAGTTAAATTATATGACTAACATGTTTGTAAAAGTGTAATCATACGAACGAGCTACATTGGGTGTTCCAAAAGCGAAAGTTTAGTTTTATTTCTTGTGAATACTCGTACAAAAATATTATGAAGTCCGGATTAAAAGAAAACCACAACGAAAGTTTCGGTCAGTTTTGTAGCTTATTTGCAAATATAGGTATTATTCAGAGTATATGATTCAAGTGCTTTTAAAAATTGTAATTGACTACTTGCATTTAAATAGATTTATGCACTCTATCATGTCTTTCAATATTCCTCGAGCACTATCAATAGTTTTGTAAACTGTGAAAGTATTATGGCTTTCCATCAGGCGCGTGACATTTGGCGAGCTAAATATATTAAAAAAAGCCCTCTATAACACAAATAATTCAAGTAATTATTCAAAATGAAATTCAAAAAGGAATCCAAAACTATACTTTTCAATGGTGATAGATGCTAGGGCACGGGCTTCGTTATTCTCATTCTTTTCACTCAAGAGATGCAAAATTACCTTCATGGGATACATAGTCGCTTCTACCTACTACAAAAATTGAAACTAAAATAAAATTTAACGAACCAGATCTGAAACTTTTAAGTAATAATTTTGGTTCAAACTTATTACTTAAAAGTTTCAGATCTGGTACGTGGGTCCTTCGCTGTTTGACACCACGAATTATTGACACCACGGTGTCAATCGCAGAAGAACGTTTTTTGAATTGGCTGTTTGGCACCACGGTGTCAATCGACGAATACCTTATATGGCTTCGTTGATTGACACCATGATGTAAAACAGCAAAGGACGGCTCATTGGCATTTTTATTATAACATAACAATCATGCACAAAAGCGTTTAAACTATTTTTATCATCAATATGCATAATTTACATTTACCAACATTTTATATCAATTAAGGTCAAAATACCTAAAAATAATGTAATCCGATTTGGATAGGTTAGGTTAGAAGGCTAAGGCGGGAGCGGAGCGGAGCGGAGCTCCCGCCTTAGCCTTCGTGGTTATTTTTTTTATAAATTAAAATAATGACTAGCAAAGGGACTTTCCTATTAGTCCAATAGCTAGTGTTACAAACAGATGTTAATGTATTCAACAGATCACTAGATATATATTCACTGCAGTAATTTGCTAGAAATGTTTTCTTTAGAGACTTGGGTGAGTAATATCCCAGTTCATCGATTCATTGCAAGCTCTATTCCGCTGATTGATAAAGCTAAACAAAATTACTCCTGTCACCAGTTGAACTCAATTTGTACAAATTTCATTGAAGAAAAATATAGTCATTGTTACAAAATTTTTACCGATGGTTCTAAAGATAAAAGTAGCGCGGGGTCAGCTGTTTACGACCCACAGTCAGCTTGTTTTGTAAAACTTAGGATTGATTCTAATATATCAATTATGCACATTGAATTAGTCGCAATTTTTGAAGCTTTATCTTACATTGATTCAGTGAATTTTGATCAATTTGTCATATTGACGGATTCAAAAAGCGCATTACAACATTTGTCTCGCTGTACCTCTCCCGTGAGAGGCATACCGATTGCCTATAAAATATTAGAATCAGTCTTAGGTCTACAAGCTCGACAGAAGACGGTCACCCTTCAATGGATTCCATCCCATATCCAACTTGAACCAAACGACATTGTAGATGTGCTAGCTAAACAGGCATCAGTGGATGGGATTCCTTATGCAGTTTTACCACTATTTTCGGACAAGGTAAGTCATGTTAAACGGCATTGCCTGGATGTTTGGCAGGAGTATTTTGATGAGCGCTCACAAGAAAAGGGTATATGGTACCGAACTATCCAACCACACATATCAACGTTCCCATGGATAGCCTCGATTGGAATAAACAGAGAACATATAAAAACCATTCTCAGGCTACGTTCCGGACACATTCCATCTAAAAAGTTTGGACATTTGATGAAAAAATGTTTATCACCTAATTGCATCGATTGCGGTGTAATTGAAGACGTGTATCACATCCTGATGGAGTGTGTTAGGAACGAACCTTTCAGGGCAACTTGTTTTGTTGGTGAATCGAGGATGTTTGTGGGTCAGGTGAATAGTGCCTTGTCTGAGCCAGGCTCACAAAAAGCCCAAGAATTAATTTAAGTTAGGTTTAAGCGATTCCTAGTTATTTTTTCTAGTTTGTAATAAGTTCACTTTTAATTGATCGTAATTTTGTCAGTTGTCCTTACGGGACGATGTAATCGCTCAGCGATAAAGTCCTTTTTAACAATAAATTTAAAAAAAAACTTATTCTTCTACTTTTATCGCAAATATTTTTTTGTTAAAAGTGAATAATGCTTACAGCAGATTACTTTAGGTAGGTGTAATATTTCAAAATAAGCAATTTCATAGAAAATAGTAAACAAAGAGCCTTTATTTTAGAATTTTCTTCAGTATTAGCCATTTACATACAAACATCGGCGTGTTACAATTTTATTACATGTATCAATGTAGTAGCTGGAGTGACTTTAATGGACAAAAAAAGAAATAGCGTGATAAGGGAAAAATGTGGTATAACAGAAGATGTAGTGACTAAGATCGAAAAAGGGATGCTTAGATGGTTTGGACACGTGGAGAGAATGGATGAGAATAGACTGACAAAGCAGATTTATGAGGCGAGAATGAATGGGCAAACTGGTAGGGGTAAACCTCGGCGTACGCATGCCGATCAAATCAGAGACGTTCTGGAAAAAGGCAAGGTCAAGAGTACCCTTAACCGGCGAGCGTGTATGAAAACAGTTATGAAAGTAGAAGAAGCGAAAGTTGTATGTCAGGATCGTAGCAAGTGGAAAGCCATAGTCTCTGCTTACCCCGATGGGAAACAAGCGTGATTATATGTATGTATGTATGTATGTAGTAGACGTAACGTGTATAAAATGACATCAATCAAATGTCATCAATATTCTGAAAAAGAAACTAAACATAGAGTTCACAAACTCTTTTGAAAATACATACTGTACCTACCTTAGAGGATCGTTATGAAAATAACATGATAGTAAACAACCACCACTAAGCAATACGCTTCTCCAGCGTATAGCTGTGTCTCTCTGTGATAACCACTATGAGAGGTACCTTTGTTCGGGCCATCCATAGAAAATAGATGGCATAATGCTATTCAGCATTATGCCATCTATTTTCTACCGCAAAGAACAAGCGGCGTGGCATAGAATGGTCCCCATTCTATGCCACGCCGCTTGTTTATCCTGATATCCTGAAGGATTTAGATGACGCCGATGACCTGTGCTTGCTGAGGCACTCACACGCCACAAATTAGAGATAGTACACATGGAAACCTACATACTAAATTCGCTGAGGCTACGCACACATAGACAACTCATTCACAGACACGAGGTGTCTCAACCGAATTTTCGATAGGTACTGATTTGTGCGCGAGTGTGTGTAGCAGAGGGTAGGTGTGACAAAATAGTACATACATGAGTTTTCCATCTGTACTATCTCCAATTTGGACACACGCCGTCATGCATGTCTACAGGACAACGTGCAAAATGAGACAGCGAATGAAAGGACTGAAAATAAAATCGACAGACGCAGGAGATGAGGTGTGGGGAGAAGAGTCTGTTTCGCTGCGCATTGGCACAGATGTCGAGCGCGTTCACTAATTCACGTAACTCGGGAGTGTCGTGTCGGAAACTGATGGGTTAGAAGAGTACATCATTTCGAGGCTCGCCAAGGCAAGAGCACAAGAGGAAACTTCACACAGCTGCGCCCCGTATGGCAGTTGCGAAAATTGACTCGAAAAGTGAAACCCAAAACAAAGTCAACGTTAAAACTGTACTACTATACGGATGCAAGACATGAAAGGTCAATAAAGACATTTCGCACCAGCTACAATTTCCAAGTTGACCTCTAACGGATCTTCGGTATTATACGGGCCCGTTAAAATCACGAACGTAAGCCTATTGGAACGCTGCAGTGACACTCCACTAACAGATCAAACGTCGGAAGTTTAGCTGGATTAGACACACGCTGCAAAGGGACCATGATCAAATACCGAGGCAAGCCTTACTGAAACTACTGAAAGAGCGGAGCAGCAATGTAAAATGTTTTGAAAACGGGGAAAATTTAATCGATATAAGAGTATCCGTTGCGCCTCTGCGTAAATGGTTAAAGTTACATAAAAATAATGTATTACAAAATTGAAAAGTTAAAAAGTTCTTAAACAAAAAATCTATTTTCGATCTATTCATTTCGTTCGATCACAGTTACCTTTTTATTAACATGAGGAAAATCCTACAGGTATGCTATCCGTTCGCTCTAACTTTGCCGCTGTCGTAGAGGCGTTTACCCTAATTGTTAATTAGACGAAGTAAATTGACAGTAGCTAATGTCACTTCGTCATAGAAAATTAGCAACATTGTATGAAGAAGTGACATTACTCGCTGTCAATTGACTTCGTCGAATTAAAAATTCGCCTTTAGTATGGAGCCGAGCGGCAAAGTTAGAGCGAACGAGCAGGGACTCATACCGACTAAAAACACACGCATCCTGCTTAACAACCTACCGTTGGGAGCCCCGGGTAAGCGGAGCTACAGCTACCACTGCGGCCTCACCTATGGGGATGCGGGAGCTATCCCGCGTCTTTGGGAGGTTTTCGATCACAGTAACGTTAATTATTTCTAAAATAATGAATAGTAGCGACGCGACGGAAGTAAACGCGACGGGAACAAATGACGTGAAACATGATATCAAAATAACAATAGCACACCGCGCTCTTTCTCTCTCTCTCTCTCTTTCTCTCTTATAAGACGCAAACGAAGTTGCGCGGGTCAGCTAGTACAAATATAAATAAAATTAAAGGAAAACTCTGGATAAGACTAGACTGGCTTTTATACTTATACTTACAAGTTTACAAGAAGAAATAGTCGAATGATTATCTTTATTCTACTCGAAAATTACACAAATTAAATAAACAAATTACACTAAAATATTAATTTTGCTCAAAATTTGGTCAAAATATAACGGCATGAACGCGAATGGGCAATACAAAAAACTGTTGTACAAGAATCAGAACCGGAAAAAAAGAAAAGAAAGATCTGTAATAATAAAAAAACTACTCCTAAAAAGTGTCTAAAATGAGACACTAGCGTCCAATTACCAATACCAGTATGGGCTATTATCTCGCTTAACAAACATAGGTAGTTACAACAGATATAACATTACGTGTAAACATAATTGACTTGTACACACTCACGTATAAAGAATTTTCAACGGCCAAGTCACACAACATTAACTATAATAATAAAGTAATCGCAGTAAGGTGTAGCATTTATTTTCTATAGATGCAGTATTTAGGATGTGTAAGCAGCCTTATCGAGTTATCTTTTTTTAATCGGTTGTCAGTGGTGACATTTCTGCTGTCAGAATGACAGGATGTCATAAGTTCGGTGACGAAGCGTTTCGCATTTAAAGGAAGGGGCTTTGTTAAGATTTTTCGTGAAAGACAGGACTTTTGACCGAGAGCTGCTTTGGGGTAGTTGGAGGTCCTTTGGCTTTTGCTCTGAGACTGTGCCGCGAATCAGTTTTTCGCTCAAGCGCGATTATTTGTTACCTCGCGTGGCCTAACGGGCTGTGATTGGGTTGCTGCATTGCATCTTGCTACATTTTACCCAGAAAACTGGTGAGTCACTTCTTCTTTTGCAAAGCGGGTCGATTGTCGTCTGTCGCGCAGCCAAGATCTTAATTTGTCGTCTCTTTCATGACAGGGTTTTTTACTACGGGGCTAGTTGCCGGATGAGATATCTGGTGCCGCACCTATAAGTTAGTGGGCTGCACGTGGTACGACAACGTGGAAGTGCGGACTACACGAGCTTCTCATGTGAGAGGTATCTGCCGTCATCACCTGGCAGTAACAACAGGCAGTCACTCTCACTCAGCTCACTCTGCAGGCCAGTAAATCCACTACTTATGTGTAGCTTAGTAGCATAAGTACCTAAGCACTGACTATACTTCTGTGTACCTGTGATATTTGTGTCTATCAGTGAATAAGCTCTCTGTGTGTCTCTGTGTATCTCTGTGTTATATAAATATATGTGTGTACACCCTACCTGACTGTTTTCGTCAGAGCCCTGGCCTACCCTTGCACGCACACTGGAATCTCTGTAGTAAGGCGCCCTGGGAAAGAGTTCTCTGCATAGCTACCTCGCGCTAGTTGGTGAGTAACACTGATCATCACTGTGTTATAAATTGGCTCCCAACGTAGTGGCAAATCTCTGGGTCTACTCTGCGGTAGCCTCAGTCTAGTGTGTGTGCATAGGTGGTTACCTCTGGCGAAACCATCCTGGTGAATCGTCCGAGACGCTCCAGGACGTTAATTGGTGGTGCTAACAGCTAAGCACAAAATTATCCCTTTCGTCTTCTTCCAGCTACCTACATCTTTGGTTGGAAAAGACACAAAATTCTAAATTCTAAAATTTAAAAATAGCTGTGATTTTGGAAAAACTTTTTGATTTTATTTGGAATACCCACTTCTTTTCTTATTGTGTTTTTTTTTTCTTCTTTATGTTCTTTTTTTATGGTGCACACATATATTTATTATATTATTAGTGTAGATTAATATATAATATATATGATCCTATAGCTTTACCTTGTAAGGTAAACTTAGTGAATCTCTCTGTGTTAACTTAGTGAATTTCTCTGTGTAACTTAAAACTTTTTTATAAGGTGTGTACATACCTTGTAATTTTGAATGTTAACCTGAACTGTGTTATCAGAAAATTTAGAAACTTCTCTCTTAATATACCCTTAATCTTTGTTAAATTCTAAAAGTCAATTTGAAACATAATTACCTAACTTAGTACACTTTGTTGTAACTCAATTTACATTTTTACTTTGTAATTGATCCCTATCTGTGCCATTTTATCTTTATAATTGTTGTAAGTAAATTTTTACATAATGGCACAGATGAAAAAATATATTAATTATTTAAGAAAGGATGAACTTGCTAACGAGCTGTCCCACATGGGTATTTCAGTGGAACCGGAAACGACAGTGTCTGGCCTTCGGAGTGAGCTAAGAACGGCACACCGACTCGTCCGTCGAGGTAGCATCAAAGCGAGTGCTCCGGTACCCGCTGATGCATCGGCTGAGCTCTCGACCTGCCTTCCGAAGGTCTCCGAGTTGGAGGAGGCTCTTCAGTCAGGTGAGTTTTTGGCCAATAATAATTCTCGTCTTAGGGTGTCCATCAGGGCCAACTACTTATTGAGTAGGTTAGCTCGTTGTGGTCTGGATTGCCCCGACCTGGTGGATATTCGTGGTAGGCTAGTGAAGATCATCGCTAGGGCTGAACCCAGTAGTGATTCTGAATCCGAAGGTTCGGATGATGATGGTGATGATCCTTCGGGTCGTGACCAGGTGGAATATACTTCACCAGTAGTGAGAGAGGACCGCTCGGTGCGAGCTAGTTCAAGTAGGAATAGTTCTACATGTAACATAGTGTATAAAGAACGTCCCCTTAACTTATGTTCATTTAACTTAAAATATGATGGTTCTACTTGTGTACGTGTGTTTTTAGAGAGATTAGAGGAACTTAGATGTGCTCGGGAGGTTACTAAGCCTAGACTCCTTATGGCTTTCTCCGACCTGTTGGATGGACCGGCTTTGTCTTGGTTCCGTACAAACAAAGCTAACTTCATCTCATATGAGGATCTTATTAGTGAGCTTAGAGATACCTTCGATATTCCTGATTATGATTACCGCCTCAGGAACGAGATAAGACAGCGTACACAAGCCCGCTCTGAGTCCTTGGTTAACTATATATGTACAATGCAAGCCATGTTCTCAAGGTTGTCATGTAAGATGCCCAGTGAGGAACAGCTGGACATTCTCATGCACAACATTAGACCTGACTACATGAAGGAACTGGCCTTGCATGATGTCAACTCTGTAGATGACTTGAGACGTTTGGGTAAGCGCTTGGAGCTTGCGCGTACTAGGGCAGACGCTTTCCATGAGCCTGCTCTTGACAAGTTTGAGATTACATCTGACTTACACCGGCTTAAGAACAAAGGTGTACAAAAGCCCGCTAAGCAGGTGTCTGCAGTGGAGACGCCGGTTACCCCCCACGATCGCAAATGCTTTCGTTGCGGCGGGGGCGGTCACACTGCATACAGCTGCACACAGTCAAGGGAGCTGGTGTGTTTCCGGTGTGGTCTCAAAGGAGTCAAGACCCCAGACTGCTCACACTGTACTAGCAAGTCAAAAAACGCGTAGGCCAGGGCCTTATTAGGAACTCTGTGCATCACTCTGTATCTGAGTCTATTTCTGATAAGGTCCTGTTTCCTAAACGGGATAGTGACATTAGACCGTATCTAGTTGTTAAGGTTTTAAATTTAAATGTCTTAGGCCTTCTAGATTCCGGTGCCTCCTGCTCTATACTAGGTAAGGGAGCGCACCGCATCTTCTTGGAACTGGGTTTTGATCTTGTGAGTATCAATCCTACTTTTCGTATTACAACTGCAGACAGCACTCACTTGCAATGTCTGGGTTGTATCTCTTTGCCAATTGAGTACAATTCGGTTATCCGAGTTGTCAAGTTCTATGTTGTCCCAGGTATAACCACCTCCATGATATTTGGAGTGGATTTCTGGCAACAATTTAAGTTAAGTGATAAGTTAATTTTACAAAATATTAGTCTTGATAGCTTTAGTGATAATAATCCTATAGAGTCTGTGTCCCTTAACGGTGGCCTCGAGGATTACGACAACCTGACAACTAAACAAAGGTGTGTAATCAACGAGGTCATTGAAAAGTTCGACTCGTTGAACACTGATAAGGTGGGTTTAGGTCGGACCTCACTTGTGCACCATGTCATTGACACTGGTGACAGCAAGCCGATCAAGCAGCGTTATTATCCGCTCTCTCCCCTTAAGCAGAAGGCCCTGGAAGCCGAGCTGGACCGAATGCTGGAGATGGGAGTAGTGTCCCCGTCTCAGTCCGCCTGGAACTCTCCAGTGGTCATGGTGGAGAAGGCGAACGGCGACCTCAGATTGTGCTTGGACTCTCGCAAGCTGAACTCTGTGTCTAAGAGTGACGCCTACCCCTTACCCTATATCAATCAAATCTTAGACCATCTTAATAATGCTAAGTATTTAACCTCTGTAGATCTGAGTGCGGCCTACTGGCAGATTCCATTCGACTCACTCCAGTCTGCTGAGAAGACTGCTTTTACGGTTCCCCGGAGAGGATTGTTCCATTACAATTCCATGTGCTTCGGTCTTGTCGGTGCCAGTGCCACGATGCAACGCCTCATGGACCGTCTGTTTGGTCCCGAGTTCGACAACAAGGTATTTGCGTTTCAGGATGACATAGTCTGTGTGTCCAGCACCTTTGAGGAGCATGTAGAGCTCTTACATAGAGTCTATCAGCAACTCAAGGATGCTGGCCTAACTATTAATATGAAAAAATCCCACTTTTGTCGGAGTGAACTCAAATACCTGGGGTATTATGTGGACAAACATGGCTTACGGACAGACCCGGGTAAAGTTGAGGTTATCCTCAACTATCCCACCCCTTCTAACCCTAAGGAGGTTAAGAGATTTCTGGGAATGGCCGGCTGGTATCGTCGCTTTGTTAACAACTTCTCGAAGATTAGTAAACCTCTGTGCAAACTCACTTCTACGAACCTTAAGTTCGAATGGACCCCTGAGGCTGAACAGTCCTTTAACCTGCTAAAGTCAGCCTTGGTTTCTGCCCCTATATTAAAAATGCCTAACTTTGAGATGCCCTTCCGCATTCTTAGTGACGCGTCAGCTTACTCAGTTGCTGCTGTACTGACACAAACTCACGATGGTGTTGAGCACCCTATCGCCTACTGTAGCCGTTCTCTCAACAAGAACGAGGTGAACTACAGCACAACTGAGCGAGAACTTCTGGCCGTGATTTTCGCTTTGGAACAATTTCGACAGTACGTCGAAGGCCAAAAATGTACGGTCGTCACGGATCATTCATCTCTTCTGTGGTTCCATAAGCTAAAAAATCCCACGGGTCGTCTAGCACGTTGGAGCATGAGGCTCAGTCAATTCGATTTTGACATAGAGCATCGAAAAGGTAAAGACCACGTTGTACCTGATGCTCTGTCTCGTATCAAAATTGATTCCCTCGATGCAGTACCCACTAAAGACCCGTGGTATGACCACACCATGAATAGTGTTCGGAAGAACCCTAGGAAGTCACCAAATTATGACATTCGTGACAACCTTCTATATAGGTTAACTAAAAATAAATATTCTTTGACTTCAGACTTTGACTGGAAGCTGGTGGTACCTCAGGAGGATCGCTTGCCCCTGCTCTCTAAGTACCACGATGACACACTTAGTGCCCATGGTGGCGTTTGGAAGACGCATAAAAGGTTAGCCCTAAATTATTACTGGCCCAAGATGTACGAGGACGTCAAAGAATATGTTGGGAATTGCGAAACATGCAAGCAGTACAAACCCGTAAATACGTCTCGTCCCGGCCTAATGGGTAGCCCGAAGCGGGTTTCGAAGCCATTCGAAGCTATCTCTGTCGATCTGCTTGGTCCCTTTCCCACTTCGAGCAATAGAAACGTACACCTGATCGTGGTCTCCGACTACTTTAGCAAATACGTCATGTTGTGCCCTGTTCGGGTGGCCACAGGCGCTGTAGTCGCGAGGTTCATAGAGAAGAGTGTGTTTCTCGTGCACGGAGTCTGCAAGACTATTTACATGGATAATGGCCCTCAGTTTGTGAGTAAGCCATTTAAGGATCTGTTGGCTAAATACAATGTACCTAATATATATTATAACCCTAGGTATCATGCCCAAACTAATCAGGCGGAACGAGCTATTCGTAATGTGGTTCAAGCGATCTCATGCTATGTGAAGTCACAACACAAGTCTTGGGATCAGTTCTTGGTTGAGATACAGTGTGCTTTAAACACTGCAGTTAACGAAGCAACTCGTTTCACCCCTTACTTTTTGGTACATGGTAGGGAATTTATTGGGGATGGAGTGCTGTACAGGCAGACAGATATCGCGTGCCATCCTACTTCAGTCTCTGTAGACGATCCATCAGCCTTCGGTGTCAAGCTGAGAGAAATACAACGCATTTACGACCAGGTGAGGAAACATTTGAACGTTGCCCACCAGCGTAATGAAAAGTATTACAACCTCAGAAAAAGGCATGTAGAGCTGAAAGTGGGACAGATAGTTTACAAACGCACGTTCTACCTGTCCAACAAGGCCAAGAATTTTACTGCTAAGCTAGCTCCTAAGTTCCTTAAATGTGTGGTGACTGCTAAACGATCCCCTTTAGTATATAGGCTGTCAGATCTGGACGGTAAGGATCTTGGGGAGTACCATATCAAGGACATCCTGAAGTATCAGGAGGAGCAGTCTCCAATACCTAACGTAACTACATAGCACTGTTTCTCTAGTTTATTAAACCAGTGCTATGTGATCATTATGTAAGACTATTTTAATCTTTTGTTTGTATTTCTATATGTGTACGTGACTTTAAATTGTCACGTTGTAGTTTCTTCTATGCACCGCACCGAGCGTTTTTCTCTCATTCGCTTCTTAGTACTCTACATTATCCTGAGAGCTTGGGTAGTGTTAGGGTATCGGCAGTGAGTAAAGGGAGCATTCGTTTTCTATGAAGGGCATTAGACTCTAGTTACTTAGCCTAACCGGTACACGAGTCAGTGTCTAGTTAGGTACATAGGAGGATCTTTCTTTGGTATTGTAATGGTCGTAGTCAGCTGGTGTTTGAAGGACCTAGCTGGTTGTCTTTGTTTATTAGTCAGTACTTTTCTGTTTTCTTTATTGTGTATTTCCAGCGTGTCATATCCGCAGGAAATACTATTAAAGGGGGGGTGGTTGTAGCATTTATTTTCTATAGATGC
Organism: Miltochrista miniata; assembly: GCA_933228765.1. NCBI lineage: Eukaryota > Metazoa > Arthropoda > Insecta > Lepidoptera > Erebidae > Miltochrista > Miltochrista miniata. Next base: position 3,916,052 of record OW121749.1, on the reverse strand, counting down.
AGTATTTAGGATGTGTAAGCAGCCTTATCGAGTTATCTTTTTTTAATCGGTTGTCAGTGGTGACATTTCTGCTGTCAGAATGACAGGATGTCATAAGTTCGGTGACGAAGCGTTTCGCATTTAAAGGAAGGGGCTTTGTTAAGATTTTTCGTGAAAGACAGGACTTTTGACCGAGAGCTGCTTTGGGGTAGTTGGAGGTCCTTTGGCTTTTGCTCTGAGACTGTGCCGCGAATCAGTTTTTCGCTCAAGCGCGATTATTTGTTACCTCGCGTGGCCTAACGGGCTGTGATTGGGTTGCTGCATTGCATCTTGCTACATTTTACCCAGAAAACTGGTGAGTCACTTCTTCTTTTGCAAAGCGGGTCGATTGTCGTCTGTCGCGCAGCCAAGATCTTAATTTGTCGTCTCTTTCATGACAGGGTTTTTTACTACGGGGCTAGTTGCCGGATGAGATATCTGGTGCCGCACCTATAAGTTAGTGGGCTGCACGTGGTACGACAACGTGGAAGTGCGGACTACACGAGCTTCTCATGTGAGAGGTATCTGCCGTCATCACCTGGCAGTAACAACAGGCAGTCACTCTCACTCAGCTCACTCTGCAGGCCAGTAAATCCACTACTTATGTGTAGCTTAGTAGCATAAGTACCTAAGCACTGACTATACTTCTGTGTACCTGTGATATTTGTGTCTATCAGTGAATAAGCTCTCTGTGTGTCTCTGTGTATCTCTGTGTTATATAAATATATGTGTGTACACCCTACCTGACTGTTTTCGTCAGAGCCCTGGCCTACCCTTGCACGCACACTGGAATCTCTGTAGTAAGGCGCCCTGGGAAAGAGTTCTCTGCATAGCTACCTCGCGCTAGTTGGTGAGTAACACTGATCATCACTGTGTTATAAGGAACCTAATACTTGGCACGACTTTGTCTAGATCTCATTACTTTTTAGAGATAAACAAGTAGCTCCAACGAGACTTGGCTAGTTTTTTACAGAATGTTTTTGGTGGGATATATGTTTACTCTAAGTTACTACGCAAGCAAATACAGTGCATTATGGAATTGAGAAAGGTTATGAATATTCAAGCAGCTATCAGTTGCATTCGTGGGTATTGCATTACTACTGTGAGAGGCGTTATCGTTACAAATGGGGAGCAGTAACTTTATTCAAATTATTGCGCTCTCTGAATACAAGATTCTATTCAATCGTGTTATCTACTACTTAACCTACACCAGTTTATGTAACCAGTCTTTGCATTTAATTAGAATACTGATGAAATTTTCTTATTACCTACATAAAGGAAAGTTTCATCGGAGTAAAATTATGGAACTATAAAGAAGTGGTAATTGTGTTATTGATTAGAGGTGATTGGTGTCAAAGAAACGTGGTACTATGTACCTAATTTCTGTAGGTAAGAGTTGAAAGAAAAAATACATTTTGAAACATTAGAAGGTTTATCGCTACGGTCTCCTTTATAGACGCGGTAGGCTGTATGCAACGCCACAAGGTACGCCACGGAGACCTTATCACGGCGTTTGGGGTAACGAGTACGAAGCATAATACAAAATGTACTCTGAGCCTCTGTGGCGTTTATGAGACCATAGCTTTATAGTAATACGGAGTTTAAAAAAATAAAAGAAAGAAGTAAGAGGCCCCACATGATTGACTTTGGTATGATTGACGATGATCAATATTAGTAATATTAATAATTGAACAATGATTGAATAAAAGTTTGAGCGAGGTTAAATTTTATTGATCAAAATTTTTTTCTTGCGCCGTGTAGGCTTAATATTGAGCAATATTTTTCAGTTCAGTGTTTGGAGTGGTCGCAATCCGTCAGTCATGCTCACGATGCGATGCAGCTTATGGGTGCGATTTTATTAAATCAAGCAAAATGGAGAGCAAGAATACAGTGAAAAAATAATAAACAGAACTTTGATTTTTTATTTTGAATTTAGGATTTTAAAATTGGGATATTGGACCTCGGAATTTCAAATTTGGAATTTACTTCTTCATCAGACATAATTATACTCGGATGGAAATAAATATTGATGCAATGTTATTGAGTCAATATTATTGAAGGTATTTATTTAAAAGAAAGTACCTAATTAATAATATTAAACATTAAAAATATTGATCAATATTATTGTAGGTGTATGGGGCCTTTTAGACGAACAGTATTACGACTCCCATCTCTTTATTCCAAATTTAAATCTTCCCGCCTATCGAAATTTCAAACTGGCCTCACCGCACGCATTGTCGTACGTCTCATTAAGCGCGGAAGAAAAAAAAAATGTTAAGCGTGCATTGTCGTGTCATTTTGTTCTCAATAAAGTTTAAATTATACGGTGATTGTGTTTGTCTGTTTGAGTTGTACTAACCTCTACAACAGCAGTACTCCGACCAAGAAGAATGTCAAGGATGTAACGAAACACCTTTACGAAGGTAAGTACCTAAGTTTTGTTAATAAAACCTTCGGAAGATAAAGCTAGATAACAAGAGTCCTTATGTACACATAACTTCCTGTGATTTATAGAACTAAAACGACTCAGGTCAAAGGAACATTGAAGTTTGTTCTGCTCTGCGATCTAACCAAACATTACCTATCTAAAACATCTTCGTTCTAAAACGTTCTTCTATTGCATTCGATATTCGTCTCCTGGCGTCTTTCTTCCGAGGGCTTACCTGGGGCTCCTAATCGTAGCCACTAGCTAGTAGACGTGTGGTTTTTAGTCCATAGAGTCCAGCACAACATCGCTGTAGGATATTTCTCACCCCGAAAAAAAAATTGCGTTATTCGTCAGTTTACAAGAACTATCTAGAGTCCCCACTATATTTTTGTTTGGTGAGGAACCCTTCAGGCACTCGACACGCGTGCCTTATTCGCTCCCTCGATATATCAGCGCTGTGATTGCGCATTTCGTATGAATGTACCCCACCTGTGATTGATATTGGGAACGTTATAGATATCCCATCAAAAACATTCTGTAAAAAACTAGCCAAGTCTCGTTGGAGCTACTTGTTTATCTCTAAAAAGTAATGAGATCTAGACAAAGTCGTGCCAAGTCTAAGGTTCCTTACTGCGATTTCTGTATTATTATAGTTAATGTTGTGTGACTTGACCGTTGAAAATTCTTTATACGTGAGTGTGTACAAGTCAATTTTGTTTACACGTAATGTTATATCTGTTGTAACTACCTATGTTTGTTAAGCGAGACAATAGCCCATACTGGTATTGGTAATTGAACGCTAGTGTCTCATTTTAGGCTGTTATTGATTGTGCAACACATGCATTCAGCATTGACAATGCTGACTTCTGCTCTCTTCTTTTTGAAGCGGCAAATCGACCACCGAACTAACATAAAATAGACGTACAGACGAACTTCTATCAATGATTATAATAATAATAATTTGTTTGGTTATTGAATCAACGTTCTCCAAGTGGCCATTTTCGATCGTCAATGGGTAGCGGTTCTGGCGACAGATTGGTGCAATGGTGTCATGAAGCATCTTGTTTTGTACCCTTGTGTACCCTTCAACGGCCAAGTCACACAACATTAACTATAATAATAAAGAAATCGCAGTAAGGAACCTTAGACTTGGCACGACTTTGTCTAGATCTCATTACTTTTTAGAGATAAACAAGTAGCTCCAACGAGACTTGGCTAGTTTTTTACAGAATGTTTTTGATGGGATTTCACTTCTTTTTGTAGAAACGTGGGCATATTGATTTATTTTATTAGATTTTCTTATTAGACGCAGTTTTTTTTCTTTTTAGGAGTGGTTCTTTTTATTATTACAGATCTTTCTTTTCTTTTTTTCCGGTTCTGATTCTTGTACAGTAGCAACAGTTTTTTGTATTGCCCATTCGCGTTCATGCCGTTATATTTTGACCAAATTTTGAGCGAAATTAATTTTTATTGTAATTTGTTTATTTAATTTGTGTAATTTTCGAGTAGAATAAAGATCATCATTCGACTATTTCTTCTTGTAAACAGTATAAGTATAAAAGCCAGTATAGTCTTATCCAGAGTTTTCCTTTAATTTTATTTATATTTGTACTAGCTGACCCGCGCAACTTCGTTTGCGTCTTATAAGACAGAGAGAGAGAGAGAGAGCGCAGTGTGCTATTGTTATTTTGATATCATGTTTCACGTCATTTGTTCCCGTCGCGTTTACTTCCGTCGCGTCGCTACTATTCATTATTTTAGAAATAATTAACGTTACTGTGATCGAAAACCTCCCAAAGACGCGGGATAGCTCCAGCATCCCCATAGGTGAGGCCGCAGTGGTAGCCGTAGCTCCGCTTACCCGGGGCTCCCAACCGTAGGTTGTTAAGCAGGATACGTGTGTTTTTAGTCGGTATGAGTCCGGCATAGCATACATGTAGGATTTTCCTCATGTTAATAAAAAGGTAACTGTGATCGAACGAAATGAATAGATCGAAAATAGGTTTTTTGTTTAAGAACTTTTTAACTTTTCAATTTGTGTAATACATTATTTTTATGTAACTTTAACCATTTACGCAGAGGCGCAACGGATACTCTTATAACGATTAAATTTTCCCCGTTTTCAAAACATTTCACATTGCTGCTCCGCTCTTTCAGTAGTTTCAGCAAGGCTTGCCTTGGTTTTTGATCATGGTCCCTTTGCAGCGTGTGTCTAATCCAGCTAAACTTCCGACGTTTGATCTGTTAGTGGATAGGGGTCTCACTGCAGCGTTCCAATAGGCTTACGTTCGTGATTTCGGGTCCGTATATACCGCGGATCCGTTAGAGGTTAACGAAGACTTGTAGCTGGTGCGTAATGTCTTTATTGACCTTCCATGTTTTGCATCCGTATAGTAGTACAGTTTTAACGTTGACTTGTTTTGGGTTTCACTTTTTGAGTCAATTTTCGCAACTGCCATACGGGGCGCAGCTGTGTGAAGTTTGCTCTTGTGCTCTTGCCTTGGCGAGCCTCGAAATGATCTCTCTCTCTTCTAACCCATTAGTTTCCGACACGACACTCCCGAGTTACGTGAATTAGTGAATGCGCTCGACATCTGTGCCAATGCGCAGCGAAACAGACTCTTCTCCCCACACCTCATCTCCTGCGTCTGTCGATTTTATTTTCAGTCCCTCCATTCGCTGTCTCATTTTGCACGTTGTCCTGTAGACATGCATGACGGCATGTGTCCAAATTGGAGATAGTACAGATGGAAATCTCATGTATGTACTTTTTTATCACACCTACCCTCTGCTACACACAGTCGCGTACAAATCAGTACCTATCGAAAATTCGGTTGAGACCGCCTGACCTCGTGTCTGTGAATGAGTTGTCTATGTGTGCGTAGCCTCAGCGAATTTAGTATGTAGGTTTCCATGTGTACTATCTCTAATTTGTGGCGTGTGTGTGCCTCAGCAAGCACAGGTCATCGGCGTCATCTAAATCCTTCAGGATATCAGGATAGTCCCCATTCTATGCCACGCCGCTTGTTCTTTGCGGTATTCATCATTATGCCATCTATTTTCTATGGATGGCCCGAACAAAGGTACCTACCTCTCATGGTGGTTATCACAGAGAAACACAGCTACACGCTGGAAAAGCGTATTGCTTAGTGGTGGTTGTTTACTATCCTGTTATTTTCATAACGATCCTCTAAGGTAGATACAGTATGTATTTTCAAAAGTTGTGAACTATAAGTTAAATTTCTTTTTCAGAATATTGATGACATTTGATTGATGTCATTTTATACACGTTACGTCTACTACATTGATAAATGTAATAAAATTGTAACACGCCGGTGTTTGTATGTAAATGGCTAATACTGAAGAAAATTCTAAAATAAAGGCTCTTTGTTTACTATTTTCTATGAAATTGCTTATTTTGAAATATTACACCTACCTAAAGTAATCTGCTGTAAGCATTATTCACTTGGGATGCGGGGTCCTACTAACATCTTAAGGACCCCAATGGGTCGGATCCTCCTCGTGGTGCATCCTGGGCAACGGAGTAGCGACCACTCCCCTTCCTCTGTGGGGGAGTTGTGCTACTCTGGCTAATTCCGGCCGAGGCGGGAGTAACCCACCTGTGGGTTGCTCGGTGGTGTGTGTTGCTGCCGGCCGTGCCGTTATTCACGGCATACGTGGTCCTACTAATAAATGGTTTGAAAATTACTTGTCAAATAGAAAAATGCGCACCGTTATATGTGGAATAGCTGGTAGGGAAATGAATGTGGAATTAGGGGTGCCGACCGGATCAGTGTTTGGTCCTGTTGGCTATGTGATGCACGTCAACAGCGTATCAAATGTTGTGAGCAGGTGTCGGGTGTATATGTATGCAGATGACATGTGTCTGGTTTATGGTGGTACAGATATTTTTGAGACCCAAAGGTATATACAAGATGATATGGAAAATGTTACTAAGTGGGCACATGATAATGGCATAATATTAAATTATGCAAAAACCAAATGCATGCATATACACTCGCCTTATAATAGACGGGCTAGAGCAATGACGAAGGAAAGCCTTGCTGTGATAGGGCACACCTATGAATGTTTGCATAATAAAAAGAATAACTGTAATTGTAATAAATTAGAATATGTAGCAACATTTAAATATCTAGGTATTATTATTGATGTAAACTTTAATTGGAGAAGACATGTTGTCGATGTTTGTAACAGGCTGCGATCAGTATTAGGGAAATTCTTTCAATTGAAGGGAGTATTAAATAAACACACATTACTTATTGTATATTATGCACTGGCGGACTCACTTATAAGTTATGGACTTATTGTATACGGCAGAACTTTCAAAACTTACTTAAAAAACATAAAAGACTTACAAATTAGATTACTCAAATTTTTAGTTAGCAAAAAAGATAAAGACAACTGTAATAAAGATTATGAAAATTTGTTTCCTATCTGTAGAATTTTACCATTGGAAAAAAGGGTTGAATATTTATTAGGATTAGAGTATTACTATACTTAATACCGAGCATAAAGAATTTATAAAAAATAGATATAATACAAGAAATGTCAGAAATAATCGATTGGTTCAACCGCGGATGGTCAACTATTATGGGGAAAGATTATCTAAATACTGGGTACCAAAGGTTTTTAATAAGTACGATTTACTGAGACAGAGCCCAAAGATAAGTAAGGGTATGTTACGATCCAAGTTTCGAGATTTGCTACTCGACGGTCGCAATAAGGCAGCGGGCGCGGTGGCGCGAAGCGGCCGCCGAGTGTCAAATCTATACTAATATTATAAAGAGAAGGGATTTGTTTTTTGTTTGTTTGTATGTAACGAGTGGGCTCCGGAACTACTGGACCGATTAGGGAAATTCTTTCGCTGTTGGGGGGCTGCACTCTTTGGGGTGAACGTGGACTGTATTTTGTTCCCGTATTCCCACGGGAACGGGAGCTGCGCGGGTGGAGCCGCGTGGCGTCCGCTAGTGTAAAATAAAAATAACGATATCTTTGTCGTATGTTTTTCATTGTGTTAGGTGTGCATTTATGATTGTTTGAATTTTGTGTTACAAACGAACCTTTCAATTTTGCATTGAAATACTTATTTAAAAATATGTTGTTAGTAGGTTAAGGTATATTTAAGTAAACTTAAGCTATGTATTGAACACGAGCGCGTCTCGCCATCAAACATAACAGTTTGGCGAGTAAAATGTGGTAAGAAAAATTTTTGTAACGCTTATTTTGAATAAATAAAAAAAAAAAAAAAAAAACGGCCGGCTGCAGCAATGATGGGTCGCCGTCGCTTCGCCTCCTTTGCTGGCGAGACGATGGCGGCAAAGTGGGAGATTCACTGCGTGGGGGGCGGGAGTTTGGGTGGATGCTCCCGCCCTGCCATGCAGTTCGGGCTGCCGGCCGTGAATAACGGCGCGACCGGCGGCAACAGTGCTGGGCCGCTGTCACCTCGCCAGTTGACGAGGTGATGGCGGCAAAGCGGGAGGTGCACTGTGCGGGGGAGCGGGAGTAACCGATAATGCTCCCGCTCTGCCGTGCAGTTCGGGGGCGCCGCGGTGAGGAGTTACTGCGCGCCCCCGATTGTTTCTTGACCGAGGGCGTAAGGTCGGGGGACCCCGCCCACCAACGGTCACATGGCGGTGGGCACCTTTTCCGTGTTCCAGGGGTGCCCATTAGCGCACGCCTGCGCCAGCCGCTCTCTGTCTCCTCTATTACAGAGGGGCGCTCGAGAGCGGTGCAGGCGTGGACTTCAGCTCCTTAGGGAGCTTTGGGGAGCCGCCCATCTGGCTCCCCCGAGGAGAGCCCCGAATAAACGGGGCGCCCCTAGCCGGGTCGACGTGAATAATCTTTTGATATCCCTCGGCCCGGCTAAAGGGTGAGGAGGAACACCGCGGGGTTTAGTGGGTAGGACGGTCCATTCTGGACCGGGCCGGGAGTCCCACACACCGGGATGAAGGCGCGTAAATGCGTTCCCCGCGTCAACAAAAAAAAAAAAAAAAAAAAAGCGTTATTCACTTTTAACGAAAAAATATTTGCGATGAAAGTAGAAGAATAAGTTAGTATGTGATTCGTATATTGTATGACCCAGTTTAATCATGGCGACACAAAATTAATTTCGTTGCGCATTATTTTGATTTTGCTATATCTCATAAGGTATTCATTTAACTTGCATGGTGTAAAGGGAACAAATAATTTTCATTATATTTTCATGCCCACTAATGTATTTAAATTGAGATGGGTTAACACTTTCTTGGTGTAAATAGCATTCCAATTGCGACTTTATAATTGCTAAATTTTTAAGGAATGAACATGGTTATTGTATGTTATCCTTAAGAGATAAACATATGCTGCCGCGGACTTTTCTGTAGGCCTTTATAAGATACACAATTCCATCGTACATTATTTTGTAATACCTCGAAGGGTTAAGGCAGCGTTTTCGTTAAAAGCTTCCAGACGCCTTATTTTTTTCTGACCTCTCCAACTAATGTCGTAATATTTTAGTCAATGTCAACAAAAACTCAACAAATTATATACGAAAACCTTTCTCGAGAACCACTCTATCGATTGGTGATCTCAGCCTGAAACTCCATGCAGTGGTTTATGAGTTTATCGCGAACAAACAGACAGACAGACAGACGCGGCTGGGGACTTTGTTTTATAATATGTAGTGATTAAAAGCAGAAGGGGAGGCATTCGCCCAGCAGTGGGATGCTATAGGCTAGATTAAATTATAAGATGTGTCAGATGTCGATTTTTTATGTCCCAATAGTAGAAGGGGGCATTACCATATCTCTAATACACCTGAGACCAGCTGAAGGTTCTTCATCAGATACTTCAGACCTTCGATTTTTGACATCAAATAAAGCGGCCCACCAAGTTGAATATTATTTGTAAAGGCGGTATGTCGATCTCTAATAGTTTTGTTTGGGCTCTTGTGTGTTCTAATCAGGGTCACCAGGTACTCCAGATCTTCGATTATCCGAGTTTTTATAGTTTTCCCTTTATTTGGTCATTAAACCCTAACTCTGTACCAAATTTCAGCTCTCTGAGTTTATGGGAAGTACTAGTTCTATTTTGATGATCATGAATGAATGAGTGTCATAAATGCGAAACTTTGCTTTCGCTTAACTCCGGAACTAAATGACCTATAGACTTGAAATTATGGATTTTAAGTATGTGATCATAGTTTACTGGATGACGAAAATTTCTGCGTTCTGGTCTTATCCAGAGGTTCTCAACTAGGAGCCTGAAAATGCGGCGAAATGGATCCTGTAAAGGATGGTACGGCAGTGTTTGCTTCGCGCTCGACTTGGCTTGGGGGCACTGCCGTGCCCCCAAATGTGAATTTAGATGAGAAACAGCATCACGTTCAAAGCTATAAGTTAGGTACAAACAGTTCAATATATTGTTGAATTGGTTGTTTTATTATTGTTCATGTCATTATTTCTGGATTTGACTTTTTTTATATACAACTAAGGTGGCAGATAAGCATACGACCCACCACATGGACTGGTGGTCACCGTAGTCTATGAACGTTTGCAACACCAGAGGCGCTACACTCGCGCTGCCTACTGTACTGTACGCGTTTAGAAAAACCTAGGGTGGAACTTGGAGCTCATTCCACAATCTAAACGTTTGCGGAAGAAAACACCTATCGGATCTTACCATACTCGAACGCTCTAGCCGCATTACTTAAAGTATACGACTTATAACAATTTAGATTTACCTAAACTTAGAATATTATTTGTACCGTGTTTATAAGATCAGGTCCAAAGCAAATACATCTAGGTATAGCAATAAATCAATCACGAAAGTAATCAAGCTCATCTAGTCTAATCCTACTTGACCCTGTCTGCCCGAATAAGAAGATATTCTGTTACGAATTACGTAAAAAAATTCATTTTTCAATAAAAGTATTTTGTATACATAATAATAATATCAAATAGATACGGCTGCGCGCCTACGTGGAATTCCGTTCGTGCATCTCATGGTTACTTATTCCGGGAATGAAAAGTAGGTACCCTGCCTATATGTTATACCCTTAGAGTAATTAGAGGGCACTTTCTAATATATACTCTAATCATACTCATATAATCATCATACTATAATCTATCCCCATGCCAAATTCTGCCAGATCTGCTATACCAAAAGAACGTGTAAAAGTAACAAACATACCCACAAACCGTCGCATTTATAATGTTAGTAAGGAAGGATATTATTGTGGTGTTCAATTTTAATACCTGTATAATGCACATACAAACAAAGAGAATGATTACAAAGTGTATGCATTAAAAACTGTCCACTAGCTGGGAGAGGGTAGAAGATAACACACACTAAACGGTAAAATAACATTCAAAATATGAGCAACGCGAAGTTCCGTGAAACAGCATGTAAGTTGTTCTAATTTTATTCTAAAGTTTTTTCGGGTTCCGCACCCAATGGGTAAAAACGGGACCCAATTCATGAGACTTCGCTGTCCGTCGCGAGGCTGTATCTCAGGAACCGTGATAGCTATAGAGCTGAAATTTTAGTATAAAATAGCAGTATACCTAGTTTTATTTTCTATTTTTTATACTATTTAGTTGCCGCTATAACTAAAATGATAATATTTAAGGGGGGCTCCCATACAACAAACGTGATCTTTTGTCATTTTTTTGGTACGAAACCCTCCATACGTGAATCCGACTAGCACTTCACCGGTTTTTAAATGTATTAAAACGCTTTGCCGCCGAGGCCACAGATACGTGACTTTTTACAAGTTTCGTGTTCGCCGTAAGTTCATACAGATTTGCGGCTGTAGCAAATGTGTCGTGAAATACTACGTGCTCGCATTTTATTGGAACGTATTTCTTCCACACCAGATTTGAGTTCTTTTGCGTAATTTTGACCTCATTGCTATTCAGATTAGCTGTGTGATTGACTTATCGCGGTTCGTTCAGCTGAAGCATTTTTCTTTGAATCGTTTTAGTACATGAGTAATAATTCAAGTTACTAGATAGAGAGACCTATTTAAACGACAAGTGAGATAGTAGCTGACGATCTAGAATTCCATCTGAAAACATACATACCTATTGATAAAATATTTATCAGTTCTAGCTTTGAGGTTCGTTTATAATTAACACTTACAAAGAGAGGAACGGAAGAATTTGTAAACCAGCCTCGATAATTTATTGAGAACGAAATTATTATCTGAGGGCACGTCAGGTAAATCGTCATTCTCAACTGTATGCAGGTTTGCGTAGGTACAAATTCTTGCGGTATTTTTCAAATAAAATTTGTAATTTATATACAACCTTTAATTAAAACCAAATCGGTCAAAGAGGTATAAAATGGTAGAAAATGATTAGTACAACGACTTAATCATTCACCGTAAACACAGCATCAGTACTTCTATATACTTCACAATCTTCGAAATATTCAATAAATAGCCGAGTTAATTTTTTGGGTTCTTTAGTCAAACGGTTAAATCGGGATCTTATTACGAACACTCCGCTGCCCGTCTCCGGGCTAAATCCCAGAAACCTTGATAGGAATTTTCACAAATTTATTTCTGTTGCTGCTATAGCAGTAAATACCAGAACAGTTCTGGTAGTTACTAGAAACAAAATATTTAAGGTGGTTTTCTATAAAACCATGCTGTTTATTTATAGTTTTTTTTGGTGCGGAACCTTTCGTGCATGAGTCCGACTCGCACTTAACCGGTTTTATACTGTGACCCACATGCAAGATATGTGTACCAATATTGAATCGCCACGCCAACTTCGCCCCAGCTGGCATTTGTTCGCGAACTAATATGATTAATGGGGGAAACTCGTGCAGTGCTCTTTGCTCTCTGTAAAGGCATTATAATATCACATAGCAAGGTCTTTTTATTAAAAGTGTGGGCTACTGCGAGAAGTACCTATGTAGGGTTTTATTATAGTTTTAGCCCCTCTCTATAAAATAGAGTGCAGAGGGGCTTATGTCCAGTTTTTGTCTGAAGTCTGTGACTCTGTTGCATTAAACTGATAACTGCAAAACCACTTGACTTATTGAAATTTTGCATACAATACTCTCAAAATGACCAGCTGGTCATTTTGAGAGTATTCAAAATTTCAAAAAGTAAATTCAAAAGACGTGTTAGATAGGGGCAGTCGGGTGAGACCGATCTCACGGCTTAATGCGTTATGCTATTAATGTGTTAAAGTACTCGTAGCTCGTAGACTCTGTGTAGTAGTAATAGTAGTAAGATAATCTGCATTTTTTCAGATTTCGCACTGCCTGCTCTTTTTCTATGCCCATTATAACGCCTAAGCAGTCCACCTCTAGACTGGCAAATTCCCCTTGACGTGCCTTGAATATATATAGACAAAGAAATAAACAAAAGTGAAAGTAACTGTACTTGTTATCAGAACTAGCTAAAACCAACCGAAACAATATACCCAAATCTATATCTCAGGACTTTGATTTCTCAGGAGAGACAGAGGAAAAGCATAACATTCTATGAAAAGTCTTGGCTACGCTAATATTTACTACGTTATTAAGATAAGATCGAATTGTAACTTATTAGGTAATGTAGGTATCGAATGTCTTACGAGTTCGGAGAATTTGGGGCATCATTTCACATGAATGTAATTGTCATCATACGCTATAGACATACCATCAGTCTACCTAAAAGTTTCAAGTTTTTAGAAGTGCAAGACTCTCCGTGGGTCAAAATTAATAAGTCCATAAAAATGTTACATATTCTGGCCTAATCTCTAACTTGAGGTAGTACTAATCCGATCGCCTCAAAGTAGTTTGTGTGAAAGGTCAACCTTGTCATAAGAAATGGCGCCATTCCAACCAGAACAAGAAATAAGTGGTAGTAAAAATCATTGTCAAGGTTCCGCCATTATTTATAGGTTAACATTATTCTTCCATTGGGCGTGTCAAGGCGCCCATGATAACAAAGACCAAAATCGATGTTAGTGCCGCGATCGCGAGCTTTAGCTACGTAAACAAACAATCTCAGCGGACTATAAATTATTCAAATGCTTGTTAATACAACGAACAAAGCAACTCTGGAAACAATTTAACTAACCGGCTACAAATTCGTTCAATAGAGCTGCAGCTACTAATTGTACTAACATTTAAAGGAATTAATGGGCGGACACAAATAAGTGCATAGGACGGACTGAAATATTTTGTAATGAACCCTAAACAGAAATATCTTCAATGTTATGCGTAACTTATGATCTAAAAATAAATTTCTAGCCTTATTGTAACAAATAAACAGTTAATAACATAGGGTAAAAATACCAACCAATTTTCGACCCAAAGTTGGAACATGAAATCTCTTTAGTCAATGCACTTTGACGTACCCCGACCTTTGGAAACACTAATGATCCGAAGCGGTGCCCCCTCGGCCCGATTGACTTAAATTTATCGCGTAATTTATTCTCAGAGCATCTTACATCTTACGTGGCACTATTTTATAGCCAAGCCTCTAGTTTATTAGCGGGAGTCTTAAACAAAGAAAGCGCTATCCAATATCTCACTGCCGAAGATAATCCAACGTCACTTAGATGTATTTGATTTGGGAAAAGCTCCAAGGATTTTTTTTATAAACTCGTGAACCGCTCACTGATTCTGTGTGATACAATATTCGTTGAGTGATTGGTATACGAGTATCAGTCGCAAATTCTCATATCGAATGGTTTTATTTTTTCTTAAAAACGTAGGCTATTTTGATTCGTACAGATTTGTTGTGTCAAATCCCTACAGCAATAAATTTATAAACAATTTCAAATTAAGATTTTATTACATTATTGAAACACACACTTGCACTTACATTCCACAATTTAACTTGTGGAATGTAAGTGAAAGTGTGTGTTTCAATAATGTATTACAACAAGTTCCATCAAGTGCCGACAATCGAGAGTATAAATAATATAAGATTTTATTACCTGGAAGATGGTAACAGAAAAGATGCATATAAAATCTGTTGTTTTTTCCTTCAAAGACACTCCTGATTAGGCTTTCAGGGCTTATCACTCAGCCTTTTGCAAAGAGTCTAATTACGAATAAATTGTCTTGTGCATTTCACCTCCATCTCCATAATCAGACCTTGAATGAAGTTCACATTCGAATCACAGGCATTCGAAAAGGCGTATTACGATTCCTTCGATTTATAATATTTTTTTGCGCATTTACCCACCTACTACTACACGCGCAAGATGTCGCAGACCATGACTAGCTAATAATCTAAAAATATCAAACTATTAAATTTAAACTGAAATGAGATACATTTTAAGTTGCGAGTGGCTGTGGATTGGGAGTGGCTGTGTAACCTAGGCGTGAATAATCTCACCTGACTAATGTATCTACGAAATTAAATAATTATCCTTTAGAAAAACTACAGCCCAATTTGTGCTAGAGTGGATGTAACTGCCTCGCAGTTTAAGAAGGCTTTCCTTATAGTGAACTAGCATTCTCAAAAACATCGCTCTAAAGTTAGAGGATGGGGATGGCATAATGCAGAAAGTTTTGTCAATTGACTAACGTTTTGATGATCATTATAATGAAGTTTCCTTTAGACTAAAACCAGACGGTGAATTTAAATCAGCCTACTTCCTTTAGAGAGTCCTAGATATATATTTAGATTTTTTTTTAAAATTGGTATACCCACGAAATCCCTGGAGTATTCCTTCACGTCGCTATTGTTGGGTCACAGGTAAGGCTAGCGTTCAACTTCTGCAACCCAACAAGCGTTGCCTGCGACAGGCTCTACACTGGGGGGTCTACAAATTACCCCCCGAAACTGCACTGACTGTGACCCCGAAACACGAGGGGCGCACCTTAGTCAGTCACACGGCTGGTAGAAAGCGAAAGGACGGGGCCAATTTGAGCTTCTAGAGCAGCTAGCGCGCTCGCCACTCCGCTCCGTACAAACGGTGAGCGTGTGCAGCGCTGTGTCCACGGCGCCATCCTCGCAGTGACGGCACGTTGTCTCAGGCTCAGTGCCTACCACCTCGCACAGATATTTACCAAAACGGTTGGAGAACCGTGCCGCCTTTCCACCCAGGGATGCCCTATTTAGGATAAACACAGGGCTCCTGACTCTTCTTTAATATTAGGTAGCGCTTTCCAATCCCAATACTGTTTAATCTTAAAAACCAAAGAAAATGCTTCCATTAAATATTGCCTCACCATTTCTTGTGAAATTATATTCAACTTTAGAGTGAAGATCCGTAGTAGCACGGGCACAGTAACTGTAGGTACGTCCGCTGCCAGTTTCAATGTAAGCTTATGAGAGACATCTCTAGGCTAAAGTTGTAGATAAGAAGTTTGTTCTAGCGCGTGAGAGGAATACTTGCGTTATTTTGAGTCGTCTGGAACTTTTGAAGTCTTACTACTTATTAATTTTCCGACAACGGTAGTTTAATGTTGCGTGAACTTAGTGTGTCTAGAACAAAGGAAGTTTTTCAATTTCGTGTTTAAATATAGATTTTTTAGCTCTAGCTATAAATAGATGTGTTTCTCTAGAATTCTTGAAATTACTTTAACTAGGAAATATACCCGCACTTTTAAATTGGACAATTTTCAAGAATGTCCAAATTCTGCAAAATCATTATCACGGCGGGTACCTTTTTACTATCTTTCCGTCCTTATGATACTAAAATGTAAGTCAGCAGCGATTGATAATGTATTTTGCACAATATCCTAGGGAGCATAATATGAACACAATACAAAGGGTACTGCAACTGCACTACTCGCGGATGATATCATTTATACCGTCGACATTGGCTGCCACTGCCGGTCCCCTGAGAAATAATACGAAGAGCTGCCGTGATCAGTACGTCGTGTTATTTCATATTGTTCATGTACCTATTGGATATGGCATATTTGTTATTAGTAAAATTATGTTTGGGATGCGACGGAATCTTGAGATCAGGGTTTATATATGTATTGCGAATTCAATTTTGCAAATATCTGGTAACGTTTTTGTAGTTTATATTCTTGTCGACTTTACTCTGTTTGGAAAAAAGAAAAGCAAAGTCTTAAAAAGCTCTGTAAGAATTGTTTTAGCCTTAGAATCACGCTAGTAACATGATAAATGATCCTGATTCCATGATTGATGACAAAAGAACGCTGTCACATAATATATTCTATATTTACACACGATGTAAACAGTTTTTAGAGCTAAAATAAATTTTCATTAAAATATTAATCAAAGCACCAAATTTCACGTTACACGTTCTAATCCCAAACACAAAGGCAATACCTACCTAAATATTTTCTTTTCGGAAACAAATTTTGTTCTCCGCGTAAATACCGACGTCGCTTGCGGTAAATAAATTAAAAGCTCGGATAACATAATAACACATTTAAGGTGCAGTGAATTAAAAAATAAAACAGCAGAAAGCAAACAGGAGCTAGCGGATATTCACTTCCGTGTAGTGATGTGACACAAGGTAATATCCGCTCAATTTTCCGAAAAGGAAAACTTGCTTCCTTTTTATAGGTTCAGTGGAGCTTTTTATAGTCGAAACAATTCGGATTTATAGCATAACACATGACATTAGATGATTTTCAACTAAGTATACACCCGTTGTTTGTAGCGCTTGCAATGTTATTTTTTTTACTAGTTTTTGCTCATAGCATCGTTCACGAAACAAAACAGTATTGTTTTAATGATTTTATAATATGTGGTTTCAGTAATTACTTCTTTACTATTTTCTTTTCTTAACTAAACTCCATTTTAAAATGAAAACCTTTTCTAAAAGAGATCAATTTATGATTTAGTTATCATACTTTCTGATTGCTTTTCGAAAATATATTCTAAAAGAATAATATTCAGATTTAGACTTTTATTGAGGAAATTACTTCGGAATTTTATGTAATTTTAATCGTGATCGTGATAAATTTTATTTATTTATCACAAGAAAATACCAAAGGTACTCTTAGTTTTACAAAGTGTAAACAGATGAAATATTTAATCATAGTTCAGTTAAGACTAGGAAAATTGTATAAATTAAATAGATGATTCGTTGGATCGTTCAAGTAAAGTACATCACTAGTTCCGCAATTATACGGAGCACGCGGCCTTCTTAATTGCATTTGCACTAAACACAGACGCTTAGTAATTAATTCTAGACAGCCCTTAAAGTCACTCGTAAATGTTTAATCTGAATAAAAATGTTCAAGGATCTTATAATTTTCAATTTTGTTTAAGATTTTTTTTCCTTAGAAGACTCATAACACGGAGTTTTAATTATTTTAGGGTTTTGTACCAAAAGGGTAAAAATGGGACAATATTTCCGAGATTCCGCTGACCGTCTAT
Source organism: Miltochrista miniata (assembly GCA_933228765.1). Lineage (NCBI taxonomy): Eukaryota > Metazoa > Arthropoda > Insecta > Lepidoptera > Erebidae > Miltochrista > Miltochrista miniata. Next base: position 3,898,287 of record OW121749.1, on the reverse strand, counting down.
CAGCCGCTCTGTCTGTATGTTTCGAAGCTGTATCTCAAGAACCGTGATAGCTAGAGAGTTGATTTTTTTACAGATGATGTACCTATATCTGTAACAGCCGTACATTGTGACTTAAGGTTTATTTTAGACGTAAAAAATGTAGCTACGATTTAACAATTATCGCCCACTTCTGATCTATATTATCCGAGATCAAAAACAGCAATGAATTTTCAAACGAAATGTTCTAATAAATTCAAGCGTGTAATTTGCACATACGCGACCAAGACCGCACCGATGTGTACTTTTGATGGTTCAAGTCACAAAAGAATACAGATAAAGTGCTCGCAATCCTACTGACTTAATGCTCTGTCAACGACCTCCGCATTAAGCATCCTCCGCATTGACTGGTACTCAGATGGGTGACAACTTTGTAACATTTCCATTTTAAGAGTATATACCTGATTTGAAAGGCAGGTAACGCCCTTGGTTCCAGTTTGCCGTAGCATAGTATTCGTAAAGCCATGATGAAAGCCCTATGGCTTCCTTGAAAATATTAAACAGCGGTTAGACACATCCTGCGCCCCTAGGTTAAGTTTTCTACCTTACAAGACGTTGAGCCCATTATCGTGTCGACTAAGATATCAAGATTTATACTTATTTTTATACATCTTTAAAAAGTACCTCACACAAAAACCTTTCAAAAAAATTGTTGGAAGATTTAAAGTATTAATAAATTCACAATTATTTCATTTGTGGTTGTGTTAATTTATTAATTAGTTTAAATTGTAATCCTTCTGATCGCAGGCAGTGGTGGGGAACCGTTTGGCTTTAGTACGTAAGATTCTGTCACATAAGTAATTTCCGCAAGCAAAAATAATATATTTTACAATGACACAATTTCATCATTATTTTGATTATCCTTATTGTGTTGTATAAAAAGCACACACACACACACAAGTTATATCATAAACGCTGATCGCCATTTCTGCTAAATTAGACCACTTTGAGCCCGATGCCGCGGCACCACTGATAAATGAACTAACCGCGGTTGTTTATCGCCAAATAACAACATTTTATGTGTATATTCGCCACTTATATCCTGTATGTTGAAAGTTTGGCAAAATTTATAATAATAATCATTATGTTCCAATTGCAAAACATTATTGTTTCTTAGCAATTTTTATTTTTGATAAATTGTATTGCCAATTTAAAAAGTACTTACATAACAGTTTATAAATACGTTTTAAAGATTACAAAAGCGTTGCAGAAATCACACCCAGTTTGTCTAAACAAACAAACAAACAAACAAAAGTATATTTATTTCACTTAGGCATTATACAGATACACTTTAATGTAAAACGTCCCGATTATAAAACAAAAACAAATAATTTCACGTTTTTCTCAGATGGGCCGCGTTGTGAACTCGTGGTTCACAACGCGACCCACCTGAGAAGAACACTAGCAAGAAAGTCAGAGATGGTAAGAGTAAATCATGAGAAGAAATTAGTATTGCAGACGTAAAAGAAACGGGATAATAAGTGAACTAGGAATCTAAGAAGAGAATAATAGTGTGAAATAGAAGGTATTTGGATGGATGAAGATATATATATAGAGAGACGACGAACGCCTGAAGATGTAAGGTACAATAATTTAAAAGTAATAACACGGATTTCAAGAGATGAGGGTTTTATTTTAAAATACTGGTACTATTCCCACAAATATAATAATTATATTACAGTTTATCAAAGGCAAGCTAAACGGTATCCGAAATTGCATGGGTCAGCTTAGTATTCTCATAAAAAAAAAGCAGACTTACATAATATTGACTAAGCCAAGAAATATTAAGTCAGCTATCAAAATCCCTTGTGCCACAGTTCTGAAACATTACACATCGCGTCGTAACGGTCGCCGGTCATGCTGTATGCCTTACGCAGTAAAAATGTCCCTCAAGTCCTAAATAAACCCTGAGCCATCAAATTATGCAGACGAACAGGTAATAATTAATTTATTCTGTGTTATTATGCAAAGAGCTATAAAACTTGAACGACGGGTACCTCGGGCAATGTTTATTTAAAGAAGCCTTTATTAAGTATCTGCCCGTTCTGGTTGGAGTAAACAGAAGTCTTTAATAGCCTGTTGTTATGAATAAAAGTAACATTTTTCTTTCGTTTTTCTATAAATAAAATAAAAAAGAAAGGCCACTTTCTTTTTTATTTTTAATCACAAATTGAAAGAACGAGATTTGTTATAAGTTTAGTATAACCTGTGTATCTATCTATTATATATATGTCTGTCTGGGGATTAACGTCCCCTGACCTTCTAAGGTTGCGTCATCTATATAGTTCTTAGCTATAAGTTTTGAACATCATCACTCACCTTCCTAGGTGATAAATAAAGTCCGCAGACTCGATTGATCTGAAAATTTAAATACTTCCTGTAATATTTGATGGTGTTACCACGACATGATATCGATAAGTTGTTAAACACCAAGATACATTTTATATTTATATCTACTACTTACATTAAATTTGTATGTTATTATATCCATGTTTGAGCTTGTTAAAACTGTCACAGCGTCAGGGGTATTTTAATCAAATAATTTGAATGAAACTTTTGCTTACTGTCCCATCATTCCTACTATAATATTATAAATGCGAAAGTAACTCTGTCTGTCTGTCTGTCTGTTACGCTTTCACGCCTAAACAGCTGGAGCGATTGAGACGAAATTTGGTATAGAGATAGTTCAAGGCCCTGGGAAGGACATAGGCTACTGCGCAAAGGGAGCTTTATGATTTTATGCGATAACGACTTCTACGCGGACGAAGCTACGGGGATTAGCTTGTATGTCATAAAAATATTCACAATTTTTACGCCTTACTCAAATGAAACTGAAAATTCTAACAATAAATTAGGTACTTATCTAAGATCAAACTACGAGAAAATTACCCGGAAATAATATTACTGAGCTGAATATATTATATCCGTGATTCAAGTTTCAGGCAAAAGTTTTAATCATTTATCTCAGCCTACTTCCAAGACAAAGTAGGACGAGCCGAACTACCCTTATCTGTTGTTAGAAAATTATTGCACATTCCAGAGCCTCTAGACCTCCAAGTTTGTAGGAAATTGAAAGATGATTCATTTCTTACTTATATAATTGGCCTTTCTAAGAACGTGTAGAATTCTCAATCTAGCTAGGTAATAAGTGAACGTTATTAATCTCATGAAAATTAGGTTAGGTACAAAAAAAATATTTTAGAAAAACTAAGAAAAAGGAAAACTCTACGCGCACTCTAACAGTTTTAGACCTATAGCAAAGTATGATAAAGATACTTATAAAGCGTATACCTACCGTAATATTCCGATAATCTAGGACGAATGAAAATTTCATTGTTGTGCCCTTTGAATTTATATAATCAAAGGCTGTGCCGTATCAGGGTCCATTATGAACAAAATGTTGTCCTCGAACCTCTAAACTTACCTACAGAAAACTGTGATTGCGTCGTAATGGCAGAACCAGGTAAATAGATAATTTTTAAACAACTTATGTAGCTTTTAAACACAAGCAAACAACCTCAAAGTCAATATCAAATCTATTCCTGTCCCTTAACTCGGACCCTTGTTTTCAAACGTGTTAAGGTCACCCGGACCTCCGAGACCCTTGTCTCGTCCTATCCCGTTTGGAAGAGACGGTATTCATTAATGTCGCTTTGTTTCTGTAATATCCTTGTTTGAACCCTTTTGTTTGTGTTTATGATTAAATAAAACTAATTTCATAATGTTATATTGTAACATATTACGTGCAGAAATGGTTTTATTATTGTGACAAGTTAGTTAAGACTATCACTCATAATAAGAGTATCGCTCAAAGATAATATTATACTGTCAATCTTTGGACACAATGCCACGGGGATCTTATTTAGATATTATAGTATTAAGTGTAAAGTGCACAACGTGGGCGCACCAGCGCCAGAAACTCGTGGCGGGTCTGGACGTGGTCATTCTCTCGCTGGAGACCATGATGCGAACCATGATATTCAATTTTAAACCTGCCATACCGTTAAACTAAGTATACCTATGTGTTATTTACATTGAGAGAAAAAATAATGAACGTATTTTTTTGCTGGGAATTTTACTTAAAATTAGAGATCAAATTAAATCACGGTAAGTATTGCAAAAAAAGTATACTTATACCCTCCAAAACAATACAAATCTGTTTCGATATAAAAAAGCAAGATTAAAAATTGTCTACTATGAAGTATTCTTTATTCATTTTTTAACGAGAGATGAAAAAAGGCCCTATTTTTGTTAATCTCGGAAGCCATGACGTAACTTTGGCATCAAGTATTTAATTATTTTAATCCTCTAACAAAACTCAGAAAGCTTTCTCCAGAGACTTAGAAATTTTAATAGCATAAGTTATGATATACTTTTTTGTGGGTACGATGTAAAAATTACGGTCTCTCATTAAAGAATCTTCAAATGGGATGTTCTCTCTGGTGCACTCCTGGGAACCTGTTAACCTAATGGGTTAATGTCATGGGATTATGCCTACCATTATTGAGCAAAGTCACAAAAGTGTTTTATTACTTTTTTTTAATAATTCCAAGAAAACTGGGTGTAGACGCTGTGATACGAAAAAATATGTTAAATGCAAAATGTTTTATTTAACTTGAAAAGTGAAAGCGCTCGTTACCCTGTGGACTCAAGTGTTCTGTAAACGATCACTGTAGTAAGTAACTTACTATGGCCGGTTATGAATGGGTGACCACCACTTGTGACATTTATTTGCGAGGGACTGCTTCGGAAGGTTTAATTGTTGGTCTCGGTTGCCAGTAAAATGGCAATCGTTAAGCCAAAATTTCAACAATGGGCAGTCACAACCTGCGCCTGTCTATATCAACACGGCAATACGGCTCACCACCTATTACGTGGGACAAAATCCAATAGGTGAAATGTGGGCACATAATATGCCTCTGCTTACCCCTTCGGAAATAAAAGGCGTGGTCATATGTATGTATGTAACTGAAAAAGGGTTGAACTAAGTAGAAAGAAGTTAGCACTAGTAGTTACAATTTCTTCCGTCAGACATTATTCAAGTCGCAAATTTTGTTTATTGTGGGATGTAATTGGGACAAAATACAATGTGATTTAGTTTAGCGCCGTAGTTTGAAAAGAGAATGTCATTGAATACTTGTTGTATAATGTGCATCCTATTTATTCAAACCTGAGCACGGGAATAGTTTAAAAGTAATAGTAATTTTGAGTACATTACAGTTTTAAAAATGGTGATTTAAATAAAAAAAAAGCGTGTGCGTGTAACCTTAACGCGCGATTAAAGTAAAACGTCCTTGCCATTAACGACATAATATCACTTAAATGATTAAATAATTTTACTGTCTAAACTTGCTACTTTTCTTGAAAATACAGCATCTATCGTTGTACCGAAACGCGTTGTTGATTGAAGTTAACAAGTATTCATAGATAGATCAAATTCATACATATTATTTCCATCAAATCAATACATATTACTGTCAAGTACGGTGGATACCATGTTTGTCACAATCTTTGGTTAGTACTTTATGGCACTTGCAGGGATTAATCGTTTTGTAAGATTAATAAATAAATATTTTGTGGACAGTACTTGACTGTACATAGGTATTTTCGTACATAATACTTCTTGACAGTAATTAATGGTGCTATAAGCCTATGCGTATAGGTATATGTACTTACCTGTATTTGTAAACATAACCTCAAAAAAATCAAACTGCTTTATCTTCATTTATTGTTATCTTTATCTTTATTTATTTGTTTAATGCTTTATCATTATTTATTGTTTTATTGTTGAATTTTTATTCACTTTGCTATTCACAATATTGATCCGTTTGAAAATATTGGAAATAATCTAATCCCAATTGATTAGGCGTTATTTCCGTCATACAAAAAATCTGAGTTACTCCCTACTTGCGCCTAAAGAAGTTTTACTTCAAAAAATTACCAAAGTCTTCAATGTTACCGATTAAATTATTTTTTTATAAGCAAAATTATACAATTAGAATCTAACGTCACTAGGTGACTACGCTAAAAAAAATCTCAAACTGATGTTATACAAAGTTTATATTCTCAAGTCGTTTTCTTTTATACACCCTTCAAAATATAGTCCAAACAAAAATTCTATTATCTGATAAAGACAATGTCTCTCCGGCCCTTGAGAACAACTACATAGAATAATATTAAATCAAGCAAAGATAAGACCGTTCTTATTGTGTCGTTTTGTTCCTATCAACGAATTTGCTTCTACAAATAGCACATTGAGTTCACTAGATACAAATTTATCTGCAACAAATGTCTGCAATCATGCTGTGGATTTGATCTGTCAAGATTAGTCAAGATCATGATGTCAATATTATTGTGGAATAGTGTGCTTCACTACATTATTATAAAACCAAGTCATGCATCTGATATTCGTGATAGAAGAATTTACCAATAAATACTTACCCGGGGCTCCCGGCCGTAGACAAGTGTAAGGCATCGTGTGTGTTTAGTCGGTAGGAGCCTATATAGCATCCATTTAGGATATCCATACGTAAAAAAATGTCAGGTTTCGTTTGCACTATTTATTACAGATTGAAGAGTTGGCCCAAACCGTAGTTTACAATAATTCTATTTTTACCCAGATTACTACAATGTCAATGTAAATAATTAGTTTATTGAGTCATTCTTGTGGAATACAGAAAGCAGATATTACATTTTTTTACGTGAGAAAATCCTACATGGGAGCTATACCGGACTCCTACCGACAAAAAACCTGACGTATCCTGCCCAACAGCCTACGGTTGGGAGCCCCGTGTAAGCCCCCGGAAGGATACCCCAGGACTTCTTTGAGCATGAGTTATGTTGCCGTTTACTTCAAGATTTTATCTTTACTTCTAGAATAAATATACGTCATTTAAAGGTAACTTTTATACAATGTTTATGCACTAAGACGATCAAAACACATACAAATTCTACACATTAATTTATTCCCTTGTTTCATTCCAGGAAAACTGAAATATTATTCAAATTTCTGTAATCATTGGACGGTATTTATCACAAGAAAGTTTGTTAGGTAACAATAAATAAAATTTCTGTATAATTTCAGAAACATTAAAGTTAAGCAAAAAACAAATTGAGCATAAAAATTCTCTCTTAATTATTAATTTGTCTGTAAATAAATTAAAAGAAATTGCGACATCAAAGAGAAATCTTTTGCCCAACCTGTTTGATGTCCTTCACAATAATAGGGCCATTAAACTTTGCATTGGAATCCTGGGGTGCTTTTGATTTCTGTGTTTTTTGTTATCTTAGCAAGCGGATATGATCCTAACAGATCAATTTTGAAGTACCTATCTATCAATCAATCAAATCAGCCTATGGACGTCTACCACTGGACGTAGAGGTCACCCAAATTTCGCAAATTTTGATGTATCTATGCAATATGCATGCTTAAGCTGCACAATATTGTAAAGAGATTTAACTGGCTGGTGTCTTGGTAGTCCAGTGGATAGGGCGTCTGCCCCGGATTGGTAGACCACGCAGGTATGTATGTATATATGTATACTCGAAATCGTTAATATTTTTACATTAAATTTGTGATGTACTTAGTTATCATGCTACTTTTCAAAATTATTTATAAACTAGCTGATGCCCGCAGCTTCGCCTGCGTGAAATTTAGTTCCTACACTGTCTCTAACCTATCTCTGTAGGTACCAAATTTCAGCCAGATCCGTTCAGCCGTTACAGCGTGAAAGAGTAACAAACATTCACACTCACAAATATTCGCATATTTATAATAGTTGTTCTGATTAACAAATTCATAAAACATATTATATGAGTTATGTAAATTTATTTATTAAATACATTTCTTAAATCATTGGCTAAACTACTACTTGACTCAAATTCTCTTCTAAGCAATTGACATCGTAACTTAGTTCCTTCTTCAGGTAGTCCCAGTCATACTGTAAGCCTACAACGTATGGGAAAACCGAACTACGATAGACTTTGTCCTCATAATACAGATGGTCCAACCAAGACCTGTTAACTTAATAACCATGTAAATTTCATCTTCTAGGTGTTCATGTTCATTTTTATGGCTCTTTTTACTTGTCAAATGTGATCTTCGTAGAGGCTATTCCCGTATTTTACAAAGACTTAGTGAGTCTGTGTCCTGCACCGAATGCAGCCAGAACTATACAATAAAGTTCATACCTTCCATGACCAGTCGCTTAGGGCTGCTGACATCTTTCATTCTAATGCACAGTGGACACTACCTGAAGCGTGGTCTTTCATTATTCCTGGCTAGCCATCTTCGAATTTTCTTCTTCTTTCACATATTTATATACAAAATTTAAAAAAATTAACAACAATATTTACGATAGTACTTTAAAGCAAAATCATGAATATGACAATGTCATTCGGATTGAACATCCACAAATGTGTCAAAATAAAAAGTAATTTAAATCAAAAATAAGAGTATTTAAGGAGTATTGATGTCAACTCGGGAGAAAATCAGCTCCAAAATAATTTACATTCCCTTTTTAGGTCGATAAAGTATACATTTCAATAAAATAAGGAACACGTCTTCCATCAGTTATGCTAATAATGCTATATGCCAAATTTTAAACAGATTGGACCAAGGAATCGCGTTGTCCCATACAAACTTGACCCTCCTTTTTTATACCTTTGGAGGTGGAATTTGCAAAAATGGTAAAATTACTTATTTCAAATTGTAACAAACAATGCTCATGCTGAATTTCATCATCGTACCATTAACCGTTTAAGCAATAATTGATAATAACTTTATACAACTTAAGTTCGTTTTTTATTTTATAATATGTATACTTTTTCGGGATAAAAAGTACCCAGTGTGGTGCCCAGGATATTAAAGAATAACTATACCAAGTTTCATCGTAATCGAACCGGTAGTTTTTGCGTGATGCCTGAACAAACAGACAGACAGACAGACAGACAGACAAAAATTTTTTAAATCACATTTTTGGGTTCGGTGTCGGTCTAGTGACACCCCCTGCTATTTATTTTTTTTATATTTTCAATGTACAGAATTTTCACTTCTACAGATTTATTATAAGTATAGATAAATAAATGGTTTAAAAAACCCTAGAAAAATACGCTTTTATAATGCACGAATAAACCAAAAATAATTTATGGATCGTTCAAGTTGCCTCTATTTCTAGGCTGAAGTGTAAACTATGTGCTTTTAGTTATAATATTTGATTGCAAAAGCGTGGGGCGCTGGAACAGGAAAGACTTTCCTGGCGGAAGCATGCAGCTTCCGCCAGGAAAGTGTCTTGTCAGATTAAGGATAAGGCCACATTAATAAAAGCGCGTTTTTCTCGTGTTTAAACTATTAATTTACACTGTCACGCTTTTATATATCTATTGTGACTTTTACTATTATTATTATAATTTTACATTTCGGAAATGTATTAACGATGATAGGCTTTAATTGAAATGCATAACATACTTACTTGAAAAGTAACTACTTTACTTTTCAAGTACGCCTACGCATTTTCAACACCCACTTTTGCCAGTTTTTCGTGACGCCCGCGTAATAGAAGCAAACCTATTACCGTTACGGATCTCTATTAGATAATTTATAGGTAGGTCCTTAAAGTTTTGGCATTCTAAATATCTCGATATTTAGTACAATATGTAGTAAACATGTAATAAGAATACAAACGCATATATCCCTAAGCGGGTTTTTAACGGTAACCAAAGATATCTCGTTCTCGAACAAGAACTCTACATTTTGTCACTTAACGTATTCCCCTCATGTATCTACTTAATTGCCTGAAAAAAGAGGCGTTCCCTTTGGCAGCATAAACGTTATGCTCTTGTGCGACCTCATGCAGCTTTCGCCAGGATTTTTATTATATAAGGATTAGTCGTAATAGGATTTTGCTTACTAAAAAGTCTTTCTAGTTCCAGCGCCCCACGCTTTTACAATCAAATATTATAATTAAAAGCACATAGTTTACACTTCAACCTAGAAATAGAGGCAACTTGAACGATCCATAAATTATTTTTGGTTTTTTCGTGCATTATAAAAGCGTATTTTTCTAGGGTTTTTTAAACCATTTATTTATTTTATACTTTTTAGTCACAACATTTATACCTTTAGTAGCTGTTCCCTGCGGCTTCATCCGCGTAGAAGTCGTTATCGCATAAAAGCATTACCCTCCTTTCGCGCAGTCAGTTAAAAAGTAGCCTATGTCCTTCCCTTAAACTCAAACTATCTTTATAACAAATTCCATCAAAATCGGTTCCGTGGTTTAGGCGTGAAAACGTAACAGACAGACAGACAGAGTTACTTTCGCATTCATAATATTAGTAGGGATTTCTGTACTACATGGTGTTTTGTCTGAGTTCGACTAATGTGAAAATATTTCATTATTACTCTAATACATATACATTTTATGCAGGTACCTATGTCAATATTTACACTCAATATTAACTTCAATAACTAACAGGTTTGTTATAACCTTAAACCCTAAGGGTCAGTTCAAACCAAACGGAAAAATACTCGCGTGCGCTCGGGCATCCTCTTGGTTTTTATTCACACCGAGAGCAAAAATGCGCTACGAACGTGGCGCGCCGCGGCGGCATGGAGAAAATGCCCGAGACCACGCGAGGACGCCCGCGTCTGCCCGAGGACGCGCGCGCCTTCGCGAGCAAACACGATGGGGTTGCCTGCCGCAGGTAAGTGCATTTGCCAGTTCGTAGAAGTTCGCAGACGTTACACGTTGTTAAAAATTATAGACTGGGATATGAACATGTAAATAAAGTAAAGCGACGGAAAATCAAAAGAAATATATGGGTAGATGACACTTGGCAAGAACGGTGTTTTTTTAGTGAATATAATACTCTGTGCGTTACTTTAAAATACAGACGTAATAAATTTTACGACTACTTTATTACTTTACATTCAATTTTAGCAGTTTGTCACTGTAGGTTCTGCTCGATACGTCGTACAAGCAGTTATACTTTTGGATGCAACTTATTAATTTCTCTTCGTCCATGATGTACCTACGTAGATGAGGTTCTTGTAGATATCTCTGGCGACACTGAAGATGCGAACACGAACAAGTTGTCGCGCGGCCTCGAGGCTGCGCGAGCGGTATCGAGGATGCGCGCGTGTGCTCGAGGACGTAAGCGGCCGAATGCTCCGGCACGCGCCTTGACGCTTTGATGTCTGCGTCGGATTTTGAACCTAAGTCCATGCTAATACAGTTTATTATTCAGTGACATCAAAAAAGTGCGCGAGCATTTTTCCGTTTGGTTTGAACTGACCCTAATCGTGGTCAAAGTTCATTACACGACTTTTCTAACAAATCCAAACACAGCTATGATACAATGTTCAATCATGAAGTTACAGTTCATATCTTACGACTCCATCATCAGATCAGTTTGACAGCACCATATTATAGTATTGCTATCAGAACTACAAACATCTGCCAATTTTCATGACGGAACGATCCTTGGAAGATGGTTAAATTAGTTACCTGAGATTCCATTGCATAGTTTTACAAGTCAATTAAAAAAAGGTTTGTTATAACCTTGAAACCTAAGCCTGGTCAAAGTTCATTACAAGACTTTTCTGATGAATCCAAAAACAGATATAATACGATATTCCATCATGAAGTTCCAGTGCATATCTTCCGGCTCCATCATCATATCAGTTCGCCAGTACCATATTATTGTATTGTCATCAGAACTACATACAGCTGCCAATTTTCATGACGCTACGATCCTTGGAAGCTGGTTAAATTAGCTACCTTGGATTCCACTTTTTCCATCGAGGTTTCAGTGCCTATCTTCCGGCTTCATCATCATATCAGTTTGACACTACCATATTATTGTATTGTCATCAGAACTACATACAGCTGCCAATTTTCATGACCCTATGACCCTTGGAAGCTGGTTAAATTAGCTACCGTAGATTCCACTTTTTCCATTGAAGTTTCAGTGCCTATCTTCCGGCTCCATCATCATATCAGTTTGACAGTATCATATTATTGTATTGTCATCAGAACTACATACAGCTGCCAATTTTCATGACCCTACGATCCTTGGAAGCTGGTTAGATTAGCTACCTTAGATTCCACCTGTTTTCAGTGCCTATCTTCCGGCTCCATCATCATATCAGTTTGACAGTATCATATTATTGTATTGTCATCAAAACTACATACATGTGCCAATTTTCATGACGCTACAATCCTTGGAAGATGGTTAAATTAGTTTCCTTAGATTTACATTGTTAGTTACATACACGACGACCTAATAAAAGCTTATTAAAAATTATTGCTTGTTTGCATTGAATTGGCTCCGAAAATACGAAACTGATTTGAATAATTATTGCATATTGGTTACTGCAGTGATCGTTTACAGAACACTGAGTCCGCGCGGCCACAAGCGCTTCCATTAATTAAATGCCAAAATATTCAATCTTATACATAATTATGTAGATGTCATCATCATATCACTGTTTATAATAATGCAGCAAAGGTTAACGGTTCAGGTCTAATTGTTGGTTTAGGATAATGTTCGGGTCAGTATTTAAGTGCTCGTTTAAGGAGACGCGGCGCGTCAAGCTTCGCGTACGGCGTGGCTTGCAGCGGCGCGTCAAGCGATTTGACCGTTTATGGTGAGGCGGCGCGTAAAGCGGCCGGCGGCGGATATGGAAATGTAGGAGCTCGTTTAAGGACACGCGGGGCGTCGAGCGACGCGAGTGGCGTGGCTTCTCTCGGCGCTGCGTCCGCCGCGTGGCACGCAGCTTCACTCGGCGCTGCATCCGCCGCGTTGCACGCAGGTTCATATACGGCGTCGTTCAGTGCGACATAGGGATGTGACATTGTACATAAAAAATCGATTTTTAATTAATCGATTTTTTCTTTAGCATGAAAAATCGATTAGTAAATTATCGATTTTTCTCAATCGATTTTTTTAAAATAATCGATTTTTTCATAATTTGACATTTAATTTTTTATAAAATAAATACCATATCAAGTTTTATTCATTAATAATAAACAATATACTACTACTACTGAACGGCTGTTTATAAGTTTTTTATATTAAATTGATCTTGGTAAGGCTTAAATCTGAGCTTTGTTTAATGGCAATCGGTTGAAAAAAGCGGAGTCATGAACACAAGTTGAGTAATCACGGTTGTGTTTCCGTGCGATCTTTATTCTTAAAAAAAAACAACAAGCATAGTCAAAAAACCAGTTAGAAATCTTTATTTATTTATTTATTCATATATGTACATACACACTAGGAAAGTAAAATAACAATAATAAAAGGATAAATAGGTACAATGGTACTGCTTATTTCTGTAAGAAATATCTACCAGCAGACCGGCGAAAGGAGAACGTGAAGAAAAAGGAAAAGATCAAGAAAAAGTGTGTTTACAAAACAGAATAGAACTAACATAACACACAAAATAAAAGATAAATATTATTAACTGTATATAATACACATATAAAGAAATTTAAGAAATATAAGGAAATTTAAGATTTGAGCGTAGGTGAGATCTGCAGAGAGCATCAGGAGAACGAACAAAAGAGAACCTTTCCTTTAGATAGGGAGGTGAAGATGGATTATAAAGGATATTGTAAAGGAGGCGAGGATTCGAGTGTTACGGCGAAGGCGGATTGGGAGCCACTTGAGTTCTTTGCGAAAGTGAGAAACATGATCGAACTTTCTAAGATTGAATAAGAAGCGTATACATAAATTTTGCAACCTCTCAAGTTTATCCAGAAGCTCCTCAGTGGTATCTAAATAGCAGGCGTCGGCGTAGTCAATAATGGGCTGAATAATAGTTAGAGCAAGACTAATTTTCGTCCTCAAGGGTAAGAGGCTCTGGAGGCACTTCAACGAATGAAAGGAGAAGTGCACTTTCTTGCTGACGTCACTAATATGGACACTCCAGGATAGCGTGGTGTCCATGATCACTCCCAGGTCCTTCACAGTGTCTGCGTAGGGTATCTGAATACCAGCCAAAAGAACTGGATCCAGTTCAGACACCGGCAGATTGTCAGTTTGATGCTTACTGCTAATGACGATGGCTTGCGACTTCAGAGGGTTGATGCGCAGTCCGACCGAATTAGCCCAGTCGCTTTGTCTAACTAAGTCGCGGTTAATGCACGATATGCCAAATGGGGCGTCAGTGGCCGAAAAATGTCGGTACAGCTGCAAGTCGTCAGCGTAGAGATGGAAGTTACTAGAAATAAGACTCGTAGCCGAGTTGATGAAGATACAGAATAAAAGAGGAGATAGAACGCCACCCTGAAACGTATTGAAATGTTCGAGTTCGACGTATGGAATTGAACGCCAATCTTTCATAAGTATCGATGTATCGTTTATTTTGCGTACGTGATATTTTGCTTTCATGACGTTCTGCTCCAGAGGGTTATAAACATCGATTACATTTTCAAAATAAAATATCGATATTTTATTTTGATAAATATTTTTATTTTAATATCGATATTTTCTATGAACGATATTGCCCGACATTCCTACCTAACGCATACCCCGCACCTCTCCCACCCCTTCCTTGAAGCGTCCTTCGCGGCGTCACCCGCAGCTTCATCCGCCGCGTTCCTCCATTGCGAGACTCGCTGGTTTACCCGCCGCGTACTCCGCGGCGTCACCCGTCGCTTCAATTGCCGCGTCCGACGCGACGACACTCGCCGCTGTGGCAGCTACAACTCAAACAAACGCTTGCAAAAACGCTTCTCCTTGAACGCTCTGAACATTTCCATACGTTTGTGTTTCAGTCTCCTTAAACGAGCCCTAAGAGTCTACCTATTTCGAGTGTCTCACGAGCGTTCATTTTTCTGCCTTTATCACAGGAATGTAAAGCTTTAAAATTAGTTTTTCGATCATCGGTTAGGTATTACAATAATAAATGTTGTGGAACAGTACAAGTGAAGTTTTTCAATATGCGTAGCAAGTTCCATCAAGTGCCATCAATCAACAGTATCAATAATCACTATTTGCAAGTCTTTCTTAGTTAGGACCAAAGTCTCAGCCGAGTCTCAATATCGTGATTTAACATTTTTTAAATAATATCATGACCATGTATTACAGTAATGTATTTATAATGGCATCACATTTTCCTAGTTTAAAATTACTAATTGACACGCTTTAAGGAAACTCGTGCCAAATAATCTGAATCTGAAAGAAATAGATCCAAAGTAAAAATGTTAATCTTGCTTACTTACCCAGAATTAACATTTCCGCCCGACCTCACTTTGTCAAGGGAAAGATAACTGCACTCAACAAGCCAAATCTTAAATCTTTAACACCTACCAGAGAAATTCCAGCCAAATAATAAAATTTTCTTTGCCGAAAAAATAAAAGGGCGTCCAATGGTCGCCATAAAAAAGCAATTAATTTGAATAAATACAATGAGAAAAAAATACATTTCCTTTAATAGAACATTTGAAATTCCGTTCCTGTTTTATCACAAGACACCATCATTAATGGTCGCTTAATATTTGCAGAAAAGTCACCACCTCCTGGTTCGGGCGGCATCTTATCATTTTTTCCGAATACCATTTAAATAACGAATGGAGTAATACATTTTTCTTACCACAGTTTAGTAGTCACCGCGGGAATTTAAATACCCACTTGTAGAGAAATGACACATTTTAGACAACTTAAGCTAACAAGATAAGCTTGGACTGTAAGACAGCCTATATGCAAATTCATTTAAACATAACATTATTAATTTTTAATAGCAATTACCCAAACTTCGAAACAAACTTTTACAAGTCACAAAAACATTTTTTTCGACAGCAATTGAACCAGAGACCTTACAATAACCGAAATCTACTAATCATTAGTTTGGAGATAGTGCCTATGTCTCTACGAGCGTGAGTTCTATCAAAACATAAAAAAATTCTGATAAATTTCTAGAATTACGTTGCCATATGAAACTTTTTTATTTATTGAAAATCATCTTTTAAACCCAACTTTTTTTACATATGTCTCTAAACATTTGCTTCAGTTTTTTATTCGGACTTAGTTATAAGTAATTTATTAAAGTAATTTATTATATGAGAATGAAAACAGTACATACTTATCTTTAATTTATATTATACTGCTGATTGACGGTACAATGGCACTTGATGAAACTTGATACACTTATTGTTATTATTATAGTCATCTAGATAGCCTTTGCAAATGCCGTGAGGCGAAGCATTTTGGAACAGTACAAGTGACGTTTTTCAATATAGTGTCTTACTTTTTTATATCTAGTAATTAGATAATAATTAATAATTTCAACACGGCAAATATGGCTCACCACATATTACGTGTTAAAAATTCTAAAAAAGGCGAAATGTGGGCATATTAAATGCTTCTGCGTACCCCTTCAGAGATAAAGGCGTGACCATTATAAGTATGTATGTAATAATTAGATATTTCAAGTTAATGACAAAGATGAACTTGGCTCACAAAAGTCACCAGGCTTATAACTCGGACGCGATAAACGAATATCGCTATCCGTTAAATACTAATAGTAAGAAGAGTCATAGTTCAAGTTCATATTAACCCTTAACACTACTCGTTATTTCTAGCGACACATTTACACATGTGGGGGAGTCCGGTCCCCCAAAAAGATTCCCCCAGAATTCTAATATTTTTAAGTTTTGAAGGGATTTTTTTTAGGAAATGAATTAAATGGCTTTAATCAATGTAATAACCATTTTTATTTATAAATTTAAGTCTAACAAGAACGTATACAAAATTATACTAAAATTTTAAAAGGTATCTTTAGAGAACAATTTTTTTTTAAATTTCGTATAAAAAAATAAATCTAACTGTTTTTTTTTAATTACTTATATCTTAAAAACTACAAAACAGGTAAAAAAATAAATGAAAATATTACAACATCTAAAATCACAAGAGGAATTCACAATGTACTAACAGATAATGTACAGACACCCTTACGGCTTTACAGACAAAACATCCCCCAGCTCCTGTTTCGGACTACTTTTTGGACCCGCCTACATCGCCCGATGTGTGTTTGCTGGCACAAGAAAAAGACACAGTGAGTGCTATTAATGGTTTTAAAGTTGGATCGGCAGCTGGCCTTGATGGTCTTTCTCCACAACACCTGAAAGACCTAACTTCTCACTGTGTGGGTGATGCAGGTAAGCACCTCATTGGTTGTTTAACAAAATTAGTTAACCTCATGCTCTCTGGGAACATTAACACTGAGATTGTTCCAGTTATCTATGGAGCAAATCTCATTGCCCTCACTAAAAAAGACGGAGGAGTTCGTCCTATTGCAGTTGGTTCTACTTTTCGGCGTTTAACATCCAAAATTTCAGCCCGTTACATTTTGTCAAAATTACAACAACAATTTGAACCTACTCAATTAGGTTTTGGTACCAAAGGTGGGTGTGAAGCGGCGGTTCACGCCTTGCGCACGTACCTTAATAAAGATGAGTGTGAGGTTTTATTAAAAATTGACGTCAAAAATGCCTTTAATTCGGTAAATAGGGACACCCTGCTTTCAGAAATTAGAAACAATATTCCGGAAATTTACAACTATTTACTAAATTGTTATCATGAACCATCAAAATTAATGTATAAATGCAACGAAATCTCTTCTGAAGTCGGTTGCCAGCAGGGTGATCCCCTTGGGCCAGCCATATTCAGCTTAGCTATTAACCCTATCATTCAAAATTTAAAATCAAAATTTAACGTGTGGTATTTAGATGATGGGACTCTTGGAGGTGATGCCGTTACTGTTCTCTCAGATCTTTTGGAAATAAAAAACAAATTTAAGTTGATTGGTTTGGAACTAAATTTTAATAAGTGTGAATTATATATTCATAACGCTCACAACCGTTCCGAACTCATAGAAAAATTCAATATCTTATGTCCAAATATCAAAGTAATTGATAGAGAGAATCTTAACCTCTTAGGGTCTCCGATTTTTGAAGATGCTATTCCAGAAATAATAGCATACAAAATTTTAAAATTTGAATCAAATGTGGATCGACTTCTCAATATAAATTCACATTATGCAATCACAATTTTAAAATTTTGTCTATTTGTTCCTAAATCTATGTATCTGCTTCGGTGTTGTCCTTTTTGGAAACATCAGAATTGTTTATTAGCGATTGATTCCCTCATAAAAACGTCTTTAGAACGTATTTTGAATATACATCTTAATGAACAATCTTGGACTCAAGCTTCCCTTCCAATTAAATACGGTGGATTAGGGATCCGCAAAATTTCCAGTGTGGCTTTGCCAGCCTTTTTGTCATCTGTACATGCCACGTCAGCACTCGTAGGTAAAATCCTAAACAATTGTTTTACTAACTATGAGATGGCTGGCTGTACAGATGCCAAGGATGCTTGGCTTATGGCTTGCCCAGGTCAAAATTTTCCTATTCATCCAAATTCACAACGGAGCTGGGATGACGCAATTTCAAAATTAACTTTTGACTCGATTTTAAACGCCAGTTTAGGCCCAGATCGTGCAAGATTATTAGCGCTCAGCAGAAAGGAATCCGGTGATTGGCTAAATGCTTTTCCAACTGCTAACACCGGAACCTTTCTTGAACCGGACACTTTGAGAATGGCAGTTGGCTTGAGACTTGGCGTCCCGCTCTGCGCCCCACACCTTTGCCCCTGTGGTGTTACCGTTGACTCTATGGGACACCATGGACTATCCTGCTTAAAGAGTGCAGGTCGCTTCTCTCGCCACGCTGCGCTTAACGATATCATTCGCCGTGCTCTTGCCACCGTCGGTGTGCCCGCACTCTTAGAGCCAAATGGCATTTTTAGGGACGATGGCAAGAGACCGGATGGGATGACCTTAATTCCGTGGGAGATGGGTCGGGTCCTAGTCTGGGATGCCACTTGCGTAGACACATTGGCCCCGTCCCATCTTCCTCGAACAAAAGAAAAAGCCAGCGCAGCAGCGGAAGCGGCAGAAAATAAAAAGATAACCAAGTATAAGGGTCTCGGCTCGTCGTACAATTTTATTCCAGTCGGTGTCGAGACCCTAGGTCCTTGGGGTCCCAAGGCGCATAAATTCTTCAAAATTTTGAAGAAGCGTCTTGTGGAGTCTACTGGTGACCTAAGGGCTGGCAGTTATTTCTCCCAACGAATAGGCATCGCCGTTCAAAGGGGGAATGCTGCCAGTCTTTTGGGCACAATGCCACGGGGGCCCTATTTAGATTTAGTTTAGTTTTATTTATTTTGTAAATAGTTATTACGCTTTAATGTACGTACCATACCATTTATTGTTTAATATTTTATTGAATAAATTATATATAACCATAAAATTCAAAAAAAAAAAAAAAAAAAAAATGTACTTAGTAAGCATCGAAATTATAAATTACTAGCTGACCCGCGCAACTTCGTTTACGTGATAAATGAAGAACCGCTCAACCGATTTTGTGCAAACTTCACTAAAACCATCTGCTAAATAGTTCGAACAAAGCCTAAACATTTGGTTTGGATAGGTGAGCCCGTTCTTGAGTTATAAAATTACAACGAAAAGTGGCATTGATTTTTATATATATAGAATAAATATTATAAATTATATTATTCTAAAAATTAATCGAAATTATAAATATTATTACAGAATGTATTCCTACTAGACTCTTGCTGTTCAATGTCTTCTAAGTTTTCATCGTTATCCGACTCACATTCCGCTTCTTCTTCGCTTTCAGTATCGTGTTCACTGGCTTTATATTCCGCATCGGTACAATCCCATATCACCTCTGGAAAAATGTCCTCTAACTCGCTTTCTTCGGAATCCGAATCATTTATAATGTGTTGTATTTGATGGTCTCTTAAATGTTTATTAATAGCGCTTCACAAACTTACAAAATAATAAGTAAATAAAATAATGAGAAGAAAAAATAACTTACACAATTACACTCGTGGGGGACCTAGGTCCCGTAGCTATACATACCTCCGAAACTAATCGCCACAAGCCCGATTCACGTACACTCCCCGCGAGACCACGGGCGGCACAAAGAATACATGGACGCTCAGCCGCGTCACGCACATAGTACTTAAAATATTTTCGAAAACATCTGCGTGGGGGACCTAGCTCCCCCACCTGTGTTGTTAAGGGTTAATATTATTATGATCACAAATCAGAAAATAAGCATATTCGTTTCAGCTTTTTATATCAATTCGGCATGAAAAACTCAAACCTCATAAATCTTGTTTCCAAATAATATGTTACACAGAAATATGAATTTTCTTTTTAGTCATATTTCATATCAAAGCTAAGGAAATAAGGACGCCCACGACGCATCTGTTCTAATCTGCGCGCAAATATTTATTATACCTCTTGTAAGGGTGCGTACAATCTTGCAAAGATGGCAAATATAAATTTAGTTCTAAGCATAAATTGCATTGTCAAGAATAAGAAAACATTTTTATTCCTGCCTTATAACCTTACAATATTTTTTGAAGCTTGCAGTTACGCAGTAGCATTGTTCAGTTACAACTATTTTTAAGTTATGCAGACCATTTCATAGCTCGTCTAAAGTCTGAAGAGAGAGAGAGAGAGAGAGAGAGAGAGAGAGAGAGAGATAAGTTTAATAGAGTGTATTTTGTAATGGAGTCGGAGTCTAGAATACGCCTGGGGCGACAGGCGTCGCGTCTAATCTTTCAAATCTGGAAGCATTTGTCATTATCTTGTCACGTAAATAGTAAACTCTTAACAAAGTAGAAATGACACATTAATATTCATTGCCCATCATTCTCGTACTCTATGTTATTCCTTCCGGGTTTAAGCCATGCGTATATATAATTTAGGTTACTTCAGAGTTCCTCATGTAACGTCATTTACAAAGTTACCAGTCTGACAAAGGTGGACACGAGTAAGGTGACGTGATGTGTAAACGCGATGATAGTTGTTTTACTTGTAAGTATAACAGGAACAAAATCTGCCTCCCGGCCTTGGTTTTAGTTGGTAGGAGTCCGGCTAGCAGCCATGTACGTCTTTCCACATGTGATAAAAAGGACTGAATGTAATGTTATCTGAATCTACGAGTATCTAAGGAATATGGAAATTGCCAGGAGAAGACGGTTCGGCTTGCCAGCATTCAGCAAACAACAACAGGGTTTCACGTCACCGATACGGCAATGCCTGAAAACGAAAGTCTTATGCATGCTGCTTTATTTATCATTCAGATGTTGTAGTGGTGCAGTGTATTTTTATTAGATAGAGCCCTCGGCCGTGTAATTTTATAAATTAATGAAAATGATTGGGAACCCGGTGTATAAAGTTTAATTTAAACTGCATACTTATTTTAAAAAGATACTCCATTAATCTTTTTAGTACGAGTATCTGATAAGTTTACGTTCCTACGTTGTAAAACTTTGTCGACCTGCTCCACTTGAAGGGTGCTAAAGTACAGATATTGATCATAATGAGTGATTCGTTTAGTCAAAACCTGTTAAACATGTTAAAAATATTCAGTCCAATATTTACAACTAAATCACAATAATCCAACAGCGACAACCAAGACTGCTTAATAATGTCCAACAATAGCATTGAATCCCAAATTCTAATTAGCTCAGTACACAATACAGCGTCAGAGAGAATTGAATTAGTTCAATGCGACTAATCCGTGGCAAATTCTAATTTAGTTTCGACTCTACTAACAAGTGTGTCCTACAATTATATACAGACTCTTTTTAGAACGTAAAATACGGCTATGTATGAGTCGGGCTCACGCACAGGGGGTTCCGTAACAATAAAACGTACCGTTTAATGTATGGAAATCCCCTCTTAAATTATAACTTGTTGTTATAGCGGCAACAGAAATACCTACATCATTTGTGACAATTTCCGCTCTCTTGCTATCTCTAGCGAAGTTTCAGTAAAAGGGTTTACCCGTTTTTACCCGTTGTTTACGAAACCCTAAAGAGACGACGCTCACTGATTCCAGCAAAAAATTCCTAATTTTGGGCAACGCAGAAAACCGAAACGAAAATCGTATGAAACAAGATCCTTTGTGTACAAGCCGTTAGCTTGTCTGTTTGTTTGCACTTTTTGTTATCGATATCTCGGGAACAGAGCAGCTGTGCCGACTGCGGTGTACTTTTTGCTCGCTTCCCCTTGTGTCCAGGATATTTTTGGCGCACGTTACAAAACGGATTTCTGTAGTGCCGATCGGAATGTTAAGCCTATACTGAATTCTTTACCTGTCGTATAAACTAGATTGAAATATCGTGTATTTGAATACTTATTTCCACTTTCAATTTTAAGGAAATTCCAATTTCTATTTTAAAACTTTCGCCAATTTGAACATGAAAGCTCGAATAAAATAATTGGCAGGTTGGAAGGAAAGCACAGACGTTTGCAACTGCAATGTGAAACTTGTATAGTTCAGATTTTTTTAAAGTATGATTGTAGCCGTATTTTCTACTCACCGAGGTATATGAGTTGGATTTATCTCTAGCCATAGCTCTAGAAATTATAAGTGTATTAATATTATTTAAAAAAATCTTAAACAAAAGCACCGAAACTTTTAATATTCTTCAGTAAAATGTCCCTGGAGTATAAACTAATCTGGACGAAGTAAACGCGTTACTAAAATAATAATAATGAGGTCTTTTCACATCATAATTTATAATTTTAACCAAACGGTCACTAAGTAAAAAGAAACGCTCGTGTAGCAATCTTGAATAATGTCTATACCTATACTAATCAATACATATAATAAAAGCGTAACAGGTCGCTGTCGGTACATGGAAGACAAATAAGAAAAAATAGTATAGGGGGGCTTTATGAACGCAATTGAACACAAAACAATGATTTTTAGAATTTTTGTGTGTTTGTCTGTTTGTCTGTACGTTTGTGCACGCTAATCTCAGCAACCGCTCAACTGATTGCGATGCAGTTTTCTTAATTGGGTTGCGGCTTGCTTCACTTATCAATATAAAGATAATGCAGCGTACGAAGTCGCGGGCAACAGCTAGTATTCTAAAAAGGATAAAGTTGTACTTATTTACTTTTAACTAGCGGACGTCACGCGGTTTCACCCGTATAGTTCCCGTTTCCGTGGGAATACGGAAATAAAATATAGCCTATGTTCACAGCAAAGAGTGTAGCTTCCCAACAGTGAAAGAATTTTTCAAATCGGTATAGTATTTCCGGAGCCTATTCGTTACAAACAAATTAACAAAAAAACCAATCTTTCCTCTTTATAATATTAGTAAGAATATCTATAGATATAAAAATCATTGCCACTTTTCGTTGTAATTTTATAACTCAAGAACGGGCTCACTTATCCAACTCAAATTTTTAGGCTTTGTTCGGACTATTTAGTAGATGGTTTGTGTGAAGTTTGCACAAAATCGGTCGAGCGGTTCTTCATTTATTACGCATACGAAGTTGCGCGGGTCAGCTAGTATAGTATAGATATAAATAAACGAATAAACTCAAGAACTACTATAGTTCTTCCACCACTAAAATATTTATTTATTTATTTATTTATTTTACTCTTTATTGTACGCCAGATAAAAAACAATAATGTACATAAAATCTAAAAAAAGAGGCAATACAATGGGCAAATACCACAATCTCTGAGTAGGTTTTTTTATTCCCGTATTTCCTCGGAAATAATAATATACGGGTGAAATCGCGTAATATCCGCTAGTAGGTATGTTATAGTAATATCGCAAAAGCAACATGCAGGGTCAACGCACCAGTACTAACTTCTAACTTCCCACTAAACAGTTCTCGTTCATCTCACGAAATGACCAGTAACATCTTCTAAATATGTACGTACTAGTACGTTATTAATATTTTAAGCATGTCTAATTTGGTCTCCTGCTCTGCCCCAGCTTATTATGGTGGTGACACATGAAAGCAGGTTGACAGGTGAGCAGCGCCTGTCGACGATCAAGCCCATGTCGTATCATAGTAGAAAAATTAATAATTATACTGTATACAAATATTTTTAGTTTGGTTGAAATTATCTTGTATGACAAAATTATAGATTGTAGTCAAACTTTTTGATAACCTTTATATCCGCTTTACTCATCTGTGATTTGTATCTGTTCATGCTATTGTACTTATTTTTTTCTCCGAATTGGCACAGGAAAAAATCATCAACAAACTCAAAACAATCTTTACTGTATATCTATACGATAATTTTTCTATTCGGTAACATTCTGATCTTCAAAGCTTATCAGCATAATAAGAAGTCGTAACTTATTTATTTAATACATAATGGTATATAGATAAATGTTTGGAGTATATTTAGAGCTATAAAAATAAAACAATTAAAATCACAGAGCATGCCACTGGCTAATCTTGGATAAGTACTTCTCAGATGGCTATTTCTGCGGTTGTCGTTACACCTGGTCCATGCGGATGTCCATTTATTTTATTTCTTAGCAGTTTGTCGATCTCATAGTGTTTCTGTTCTGTGTATACCGTTTCTTGACATATTTTAAAGTTTTTATTCACATTTCACTACAGATGTCAGTGTGATCTTTGTTAGATACATCTTTAAACACAGGTAGGTGCATAAAATAATAATTCACATTCAGCTTTTTCTCCACACAGTTTATATCATCGTGATCCGTGAAATCTTGAAAAAAGGTACGTATTCCCTTACAAACTTACAGTTAGTTTTAGTAAAGATCCACAACTACGTAGGGACTTACGGTTCTTTTTCAGGGCGATTGTTTTACCAGTTTGGAATGTTTTGAACATTTAAAATAACGTCATCACAATTTCATCAAACTTGAATCAATGAATACTAATAATTTCAGAAATGTCTACATACCTAAACAAAGGACTTGGTACTGCCATGTTGGGCGCTGTAAAGCAAATTTCTAAGAAACCCCAAGATAGATCATCTGGAAGCTTCGCCAATTACGACTTTATATCTAATGCTTATTTTAAGCGCTATGGTGACTCACAACATAGGCGTTGTACAAATATTTTTATATTTCCTTTTCTTTATAATTTTATAGTTTAGGCAAGTTTAGATTACTATAAGATTTTAATCTAGAAGTGCGGTAATATAGGTACGCTCTGTCCAGCTTTATAAATGAAATGTGAAATGTTTTATTTTGCTAGGGTTAAATTCAACTTTAAAAACGTTCATTGTTAATTTATCCATATGTACACATTAGAGGTTTTATAAAAAGAAAACATGAGTTATGTTGCGATGCTAATCACAAAAATGCTATACCTTTTGAAGTTTTGTTTGTCCCTTTTAGTCTTTCCATTTTAATTCAGTTCTCCATACATAATACCATACATACATAATTCTATATATACATAATACAGAAAGAACTTTGTTGAACTCAAATTTTTACATTTGTTTTATCACAATTGATTGAGTAAATAGATAATTTGAAAATGTTGAATTTCCGTAACATCGTTATTATTATTTTGGTCACATTAATCGACATCCAAGCGGGCGGAGTCGCGGGCTTCTACTAGTTCATAATTACAACATTCTAATATTATCATTAAATTAGTGTTTTTGAGTGATTAGTGAATTGAGTGTTTCAGGATTTGCTTTCATCATGATCCTGATGTATTGACATTTAACGCAACTCCTTTCTTCTTCCACAAAGTAAAAGTTATAAAAATAAAAGGTTGAATGAAAAGCGAACTGTAAATTTTAAGGAAATAACTCAGCTAAACATCCGGAATTCAGCTTTGTATCCTTCCTGACCGGTCATTTATCCGGATGCCACGTGTTGCAAAGTAAAAATAACCCAGCGTTACCCCAACGGTTAGAATGATGCGCGTGCGACTTTAATATCACAGCTATAAAAGAGATCCATCGTGAGGATGAGTCTTTAGATAAATATAGAAAGATGACAAACACTGTTAAAGATTTGATAGTTTATAAACAGTTTTATTGATACAGTGGTCATAGACTCTTGACTTTTTTAAAATAATGAATAGGTACTTCTACTTAACCCTGTATTATGTTGCCTATCGAAAATTTTACAGCGTTTGTGGATCAACATCATTGAACTGCCTTTGAAACACTTTGTTACATACTAATTTGTAGCCTAAACAAACATGAATCAGCACAGTATAATAACATTACGAATAGCATATTTTATCTAAATAAATAAATAGATACTTACATATATTACAAACATAAAGAAGATTAATCCACTCAATCAGATCACTTTATCAGATTAAGCCAACTCAGTATCGTCTTCTTACACTTACATTTTTTCCCGCATTTCTGACATCAAGACCAATTAAAAGTATTATTATCCTAATCAACTTTTTAACTCTTCAGCTGATATCATTTCTTTCACTGGAGCTATTGATACTAGCCTAAGTTTAAAGGTACGGCCATACATCGCCCTTCAAGGCTTCTTTCTAACTTTAACTTTTCGGTTTTAAATTTTACCCGTTCAAAAACATTTTGCTACAAAAGAAAACCCATTGCAAAGGAATGTAATCGTCTTAAGAGTCTTCGTCAAATAATCTTAGCGATGCACATCCCCTCTGCTTCGAATGCCGCAGTATTTCGGTATTAGTCTCGGGGACAACTTTGGACGCTATCCAGTTAGAATCACGCGCCGGGAACGCGCAAACGCCGTTATTTGAAAGTAAAAAAAATCAAAGTAATTAGTAAGAAAATGCATTATGCTTTTCCATTACACGTGAAATATAAATACAAAGTTTTAAAACTATTCGTTCTAAAAATAAAAACAAAAGAATTTGATAAATTTATAAATAACGACCTTGTTGACAACTGATATTATTAGTGTAATGTGTTGTGCTCTATAAATATTAAACTATTCAAAAAAAATATGCGATAATAATAGAATTGCAGAACAGTGTACAGTGTATAATAAAAGCTGAGTGCAAACAAACAATAAAACAGCCACTATTTCGAGCACGTCGAGTATAAAACGAGCAAACCGATGCTCATAAACAAAATGGCCACTAACCGGCACGCGACTTCGTTTATAAATCACAATATGTTTATTTGTATTTTCATCTCGCTCTTATTACCGATGGCCAACGAAGGTGCTTCAAATGCTTATGTTGATGCTCGAAATTTTCCGAAGGACGAAGGAAAGCGGTTGACGAGAGAATATGATTTGAGACAAGGCGCTCTGAGAGGCTTGATTGTGAAGCCGAGTCGACAGTACGATTTGCCTTTAGTGGAGATGTTTCTAGGCATTCCATATGCTGCTCCTCCCATCGGAAATTTGAGGTTTATGCCTCCAGGTAAATCTACGAAAGTATACCTACGTTATAGATGATATTAATGCGTTCAATTGTATTCCATTTCATAGGAATTTTAGTTTACCTGTTCAAAATTATCCTAGCAAATATAAAATGAGAAACATGCCAATTCAATGGTACAATTATTGATGAACGTTAATATGTGACAGCTATCATTAATGTTAATTATATGAACTGTATTCAAACGGCTTTATTTTCATGTTTACTTGGATCATTTAAATCAGGGTGGTCGCCAATATAATTATTATTGACGTTGACTGTCCACACAAAGGTTACCAGCCAAGCGACTGTACTTACACTGAATAGGTTAGGTTTTCAAATAACATTAATATAATATAAATATTCACGGACATCTCACACAACGCTATCTGATCCCAAAGTAAGCTAGGAATAACCTGCTTGTGTTATGGGTATCAGACTTCGGATATTAATACTTATATACTTTTAAATACATACATATTATACATAGAAACACCCAGACTCTTGAGACAAACATTTATGGGTCACACAAATATTTGTCTCCGGTGGGAATCAAACCCACGACCTCCAGCGCCGCAGGCGGTATTTCTACCGACTGCGCCACAGAGGCAGTCATTTAAGGTAACATTTGCCGTTAAAATAAATTTTAATAATGAACGCCGTTGAAATTAAACGATTTTTTATATTATACATCACCGCGATTCGCAATACTATGTTAATAAGGTTAATCAAAACACCTTGCGTTATATGAAGCAGTGTAGACGTTTTATTTAATATTTATGCTGACTCTACTGTCTCCACTTTTATATTGAAGTTGTATTTCACTTTCTTTCATCCAATTTACATTTCTTTAAATGTAAACATATTTTATGCATGGGCTTTTGGACTTTTTTAGGTATCCATAGTTCTGTACCAACATTATCTAGTAGAACATTATTTTTTGGAACGGGTTGGTTTTACCTTAAATGTCTATTCCGCTGACTAACGTATTAGATCACGCCGGGAAGAAAAAATCGAAATATAAACCTGTACCAAGGCCTCTGGTTAAGGTAGTACAAAAGCCCCTCCTCGTTCCCGCAACCAAAATTGAAAGAGTTAGTGGACAGCAATGGGACTCATTCGCTTGATCGATAAGCGTACCATAACATTCAGATTCAAAATTTTATGCGAATAAAGTCCCGGACATCATCTAGTTAGTATCAATGTAGACCCTAATCACTAGACGTCGCCATGATTTTCCGTCATCCGGGAGAAATAATTTTGAAAAATGGATAGAAACAAAGCCGGTCAATTGCAAGTCAGACCCAAAAAAGTAAATAAAATCACGTTGGTTATTATGGCCCCCTTATTATTCTAATTTTAGTATTAAAATTTGTTGTTATAGCGGCAACAGAAATACATCACATGTGAAAATTTCAGCTCTCTAGCTATCACTGTTCATGAGATACAGCCTACAGACTCATGAATAGGGTCCCGTTTTTACCCTTTAGTTACGGAACCCTAAAAACAAAGTGTGTGTGTCTTGCGATCAAGTGCAAACACTTGACGGCAAGACAAACAATCGGTATTCGATAAAGTTTTAAACTATAAATTTATATAAAAAATGTGAAGGATACTGCTGAAATTAACAAAGTTTTCTCTTTTTGCAGTGAGTGCGCCACCATGGTCTGGTACTAAAATGGCGACGCGATTCGCGCCTGTCTGCCCTCAGTCTTTTCCTCCTATAAAGAAGGAAAATCCGCCTTCTACAGGTCGTCAGATTTACATGAATCGCCTGAAAACATTCCTCACCAACGAGTCTGAAGATTGTCTGTATTTGAATATATACGTTCCGAATAAAGGTGAGTTTTTTTCTAAATGTTAATCGTTTATCCCTAGAAGTGGGTACTTACATTGTTTGTGAAATTGCTATAAATGTTTTATTACTCTTTATAGTTATTGCGAACGTTGACTTTTGTGAGGTTCAGTAGTAGTATGTAGTAGAGAGTATATTTGTAGAATGGGAACTCTTGAAAATACTTACTATTCCAGGCTACTCAACCAAAAGAACAGCTTTTAAAAAGCCAGTGTAGTAGTTACCCGAACTGCCGAAGACAGGAGGGTAATGTTTTTCGAGATAATGTGTATGTATGTATGTAGGTATAATTCTTTGTCACGTCCTACAGCCTGAGCGTCTTGACGGATTTTGACATACAAGGTGTCATTTGATTCGTCGTGATTGTGTGAGTGACACCAGGTATAATAAAATTCATGGAAAATCAAAATGGCAGACTTTTGGCGTTATAATTATTTGACTGCAATGAAGACAAAACTACTGAAACGATTTTGATGCGGTATTATGTGTTTATAAGGCCTTGGTAAGACTTAAATTCTTACATTTGTTTGATTGCAATCGGTTGAGTAGCACCGGAAATATGACCAAAAATATAATAATTAAGGTTATATTTTGGTGTCGTCCCTTCACTACACGAAAATTAATAGCTCCAATACTAACATAACCAATAAAAAGTTTTAAATAAACTTAATTATTTAGAATACAAAAAACCCGACTGCCAAGTAAACATGCGACTGAAAAGCAAAAAACAAGCTCTACATTTCTTTTGTGATTTTCTTTAGCTACTTACTGTTTTACTTTGTCTTCAACATTTGCAGTCGGGAACAAGCTAACTCAAGCGAATGGTGGTTTACAAAATAGGTACATGTTCCCATAGCTTGTTCCCGCCTGCAAATGTTGCCGACAAAGTAAAACAGTACGTAGCTAAAGAAAATCACAAAAGAAATGTAGAGCTCGTTTTTTGCTTTTCAGTCGTATGTTTACTTGGCAGTCGGGTTTTTTGTATTCTAAATAATTAAGTTTATTTATATACACGTCAGTTAGCAAAGTTTAGGCGGGCAATATTTTTTATCTAATCTTAACATAAGGTATGTGCTATTGAGATTGTTTATACGAAATGATTTTTTCTATTGGTTACAATGAAATAATCTTAATAATATTATCAATGAGAAAGTTTGTGTTGATATCTGAATGTTTGTTAATCTTTCACACTCTAACGACTGAAACGGATCTGATTCAAGTTTGGTACAAGGTAGTGCTTTGGTCTAAAATAACACATAGGTTCCTTTTATCCCATGCAATAGGATTGCAGATGAATGAAGGGGTTAGAGTTATTGATAGTAACTTCATTGCGTTCATACTTCGAAATCATTTGAAAAAAAAAAAAACCTTTGATGTAAAGTTTGGCAATATTTTCTGCTTTGAAAAATGTTAGTGTAGCAGACTGATCTGTAATGGAGAAAGTAAAATATTTTGAACCGATGCCAATGTTCATTTGGGTATACCCTAGTGACCTAGTCATAGTTCTTAGTTCTACGCCGATGCTTTAAAATCTACGTTTTTATTTTTTGGGACTTAACATTAAATCAAGAATTGAGGTCTCATAGATATGGTAGGTATATATAGTTTTGTTAACTATGTAGTCATAAGTAGGTATCTACCTCATTTTATTAATTCCTTCAAAATAGTGTTGAACTTCCTTTCTTAGACAATCTCTAAATTATAAGGGAAACTAATCCTAAAATTTTTCGTTTGTGGTTTTTCTTTTTTTTTACGTGTGGATATCCGTCATGGACACTATGCAAGACTTTTACCGACTAAAACACAAGTGCTACCGCTGCCTGTGGTTGGGAGTCCCGGGTAAGCCCTCGGACGGATGTCCTAGAATTGCCAACAGACTATGGCTACTACTGCGGGCTCACCTGGGGTGATTTCTCGCGTCTTTGGGGGGTGTTTGGGTGTTATCCCGCTACTTGGGGCGTGTGGCGTGCGTGAAACATTTTTTCCCAGCGCTGTCTTCTTGGGCCTGCTTATGAAAGACGCCGAGCAGCCCCCTTATGGTCCTCAGGCCCACAGAAAGACGCTGTTCGCAGAACGATGCAGTGGCATGGCCTTTGTCGTTTCTGGGTGGGTGCAAAGGTTTTGGCTAAACATGAATAAAGGTTGTCACTTAAGCCTGGCTGCCAGTACTGTTCAAGGTCCCTGAGATTTCCTTTAGAAGCAGCCCCGTGCCAGAACGGAACAAAAAACAGCAATTTCGTTAAAATAGATATAAACTCACTTAAACACCAGCAGTGAGCCTTGAAATATTTAAACAGTGATTATATTTTTGACGGATATGCCTGTTTAAGTGTACTACAAACTTTGCGGCGCTCATTTCAGTAACTAAATAGGCAATTCAACTTTTTGATGAGCGCACAATCTACTAGGGCCTATTTTGTTGGCCGGCTGATGAAAAAAAAAACTTAAAAGGCTTCATAATAGGCACTCATCGCGTAAACGTTAATTTAATGGTAGGTACAACTTTATAACGCTTAAAAAGTTGTCAGGTTTGGCGTGAAAATGATTTTAAAAACCTATTTAAACACAACTGTATAGGATCGTAGCGATTTATTATTATTGGCTAAAATATGATACTTGCCTTAAAAATCGCGCATGATAAAATCGTTGTGCTACGACAACCTGAACTGTGAAATGAATAATTTTATAGGTAGGTCGAACTAAAGTTTGGGTGGTAGATTAGTTTTCCATAAATATCGAAGTTTTGAAAAATAGTGCCTAATAAAGGGTAAGACGTTTCTTTAAAACCAATATTAGTAATGATTGACACTGTATTCTTAAACGATTTCATGTTAGGAAAGCACACAAAAAACGCCCTCATTCCTGCTCGATTGTAACATCTATTAGCAAGAAGTGTGAAGTTACTGAGCTTTATGTTCAGCAATGCCAATAAAAGGCGTCGAGCATTGTTGTGCAATTGTGAACTACACTCGAGAGCAATGAATCCGGGTCACTTAAAGAATCCTAAAAATCTCGGAAACTAAAAATGCTAGGTTATTGCAATAAATTGTATTTAATAGACAATGTAATACTCCTTAAATGAAGGTATTAAAACTTCTTAGTTATTGTAAAGTTATATCATAAAAAAATCAAATTTGAAAAAGGGCCACTTTCGAAGATGGAACTACGAAATTACAGCATTTGGTGTTGCTTTTGTTTGTAATCTGTCATTTATGTGGGTACATAAACCATGTTGATAGTGCTCTATATTCATTAATCAAGCTGAAATTATGTCGCTTACGCCTGAAGAATGCACCAGAATACTTACAATGCTGGAAACCGGCCGGAGTCAGCGCGATACAGCCAGGACTGTCGGTGTGTCGCTGTCAACAGTACAAAGAGTTCTCCGACGTTACGAAGAAACTGGTTCTAACCTACGCAGACCAGGAACGGGCAGAACCAGGTGTACCACAGCACGAGAAGACCGATACTTGGTGAACACCATGCTTCGAAATCGCTTTCTCACAGGAACTGAACTCACCAATCAGTTTCGACGCCTCGGAGGAAGTAACCCAAGTGCATGGACAGTAAGACGTCGGCTTGCTGAATCTAACTTAAAACCCCTTAGACCTGCAAACGGCCCTAAACTGGAGCGTGGGCATCGTATTTCGAGACTAAGGTATGCCCAGAGCCACGTAAATTGGAGTATTGAAGATTGGTCAAAAGTTATGTTCTCCGACGAATCAAAATTTATGCTCTACAAGCACGATGGAAGACACAGAGTGTATCGAAGACCAGGGGAAAGATTCAAGCAAGCATGCATCGAAGAAAAAGTAGCCTACGGTGGTGGGTCTGTACTTGTGTGGGCCGGAATTTCTTCTGAAAGTCGCACAGAGCTGGTGATCATAGAAAACGGCTCTTTAACTAGCGTAAGATATGTGGAAGAAATCCTCAATGATCACGTTGGTCCATTTATGGTCAATTTAGGTGAGGATGCTATATTTATGCATGACAATGCCCGACCTCATACAGGTAGGATTGTGAATGACTACCTTCAAGAGATGAACATTACTCGTATGGAGTGGCCAGCGCGCAGCCCGGATATCAACCCGATCGAGCATGCTTGGGACGAGCTAGGCAGATGCGTAAAACAACGAAACCCTCCCCCAATCACGCTTCGTGAGCTCAAAATTGCTCTCACAGAGGAATGGGAGAATATTCCCCAAAATCGTATAAGGAACTTGGTGTACAGCATGCCAAACCGCGTAAACGCAGTAATGGAAGCACGAGGAGGCAATACGAAGTATTAAAATTCAAGAAAATCGTAATAAAGTTCAAAAATTTCATGTTTCCTATTTTTGTTTTAAGGAGAGATCGACAGTTTTTTCTTTATGTAATTTTGTGTTAATAAAATGTATGGTGACTCATATTTTTTTTACTTTCATTTAAGGAGTATTACATTGTCTATTAAATACAATTTATTGCATTAACCTATCATTTTTAGTTTCCGAGATTTTTAACATTCTTTAAGTGACCCGGATTCATTGCTCTCGAGTGTATTTTGAATGTATAATTGGCACATTACATGATCTAAGAAATCTGTAAGCAAATAATGCAACTGACTCAAAACATTCTAGCTCTTTTTAACTTCAAGGTCATTATATATATATATATATCAAGTGATATTAATTTCAACTTTATACCGTCAAGCATTCACGAGATATAAGGTTTGACAGAAAAGAAGTACGTACTTACTTTTAAGACCTTTTTTAATAATTTCATGAAAGATGTACAGTTTTTAGATTTTCTCCTACCTTTGTGGTTTAGAGGATATTGTTTGCCTAATTTCATAGTTGTAGGTTAACGGGATGTACCCAATTATTTTGATTCCCTTGAGAGTGTCGAAATACACATTTTTGACGACATAGGAGGCCGTAACTTTTATCTGTATTAACTAAGATTGATTTTTTACAGCTTCAAGTGACCGTAGATCTTATACCTATATGGTGTTAATTTCAACTCGATACCTTCAGACGATCAAGAGATAAAAAACACAGACAGACGGACGGACGACACAGTGATTCTATAAGGTATTGAAAAACTTCACTTGTACTGTTCCACAACATTTACATATTATTGTAATACCTAACCGGTTTCGTCTTTCGGCATTCTCAAAGGCATTATATGATTTAAATAAGTAACCTTTGAGAATGCCGAAAGGCGAAACCGGTTAGGTATTACAATAATAAATGTTGTAGAACAGTACAAGTGAAGTTTTTCAATATGTGTAGCAAGTTCCATCAAGTGCCATCAATCAACAGTACCAATGATCCTATAAGGTTTACGTCTTTTTCGTTTGAGGTACGGAACCCTATATAGCAGTGCAGTCTAATAACATTTAATTTAATCGAGCGATATTCTATGGTCTTATTGTCATGTGAGTTTCAAAAATTTACTTTTCACCTTACCGTTTTTACCTCGCGTAATAGATAGTGAGCATATTCCGTTCCATAATATCAACATACTTTGAATCTCAACCTTCAATAAACCAGCTGGCTCTCTACGACATAAAATTTAATTCATCGACGAAACTTTAAATGAAATATAACTCAATTCCAGTCAGTTTACAAACGATTTCTATTTAAAAGGTCGTTTTGAATAATTTATCGTTCACAAACTTAAATTTCCTGTGGAAATTCTTAAACGACACGTAATCTATTTTTGGGTCAGTAAGAAATTTGTTAATAATAGAGAATTACCGTAGCGTAAAATACTACTAAAATGTACTGTGTTAAGACGATAAACAAATAGGTATAAATAGAGTGTTAATGGCACTATACAAACCAAAGTAACAATAATTACCCACTAGCTGTTTCCCGCTCCTTCTACTCAGTCAGTTAAAAAGTAGCCTATGTCCTTCCCAGGGCCTCAAACTATCCCTATACCAAATTTTATCTTAATCACTCCAGCCGTTTAGGCGTGAAAGCGTAACATACAGGCAGACAGACAGACAGAGTTAGGTACTTTCGCATTTAGTAGGGAAGTAGGGATTCCCTGCTGAAATTAAGTAAAGATTATCTAAACTAATGTTATAAAGAGGAAAGGCTTGAATGTTTGTTTGCATTGAATGGGCTCCGAAGTTAATGAACCGATATGAATAATTCTTTCACTTTTTGGAAGCTACGCTATTCCCGGGTGACTATGTTTATATAAGCTTGTGCTATGAGAACTAGACAACTGCTAAACAAACTTATGCATTCCCAAAACATACACATTACACACATAAAACAACACGAAAACAACAATTTGTGAATCACACAAATATTTTGTTTCAAACCGGGAATTGATGTAATGATTGATTTGATCGAGGTTACAAGGCGCGTATGTTAAAATAATTAATTAGTGATGTTAGTATAAATAACATGAACATTATTACTGGAGCTACTACGAGTATGTTATTGGCATTCCATTTTGAAATTCTTCGTTTTTTCGAAAGCTCTCTCAAAAAGTAACAAATTCTCAAAAAGACGCCGACACGTAGAGCATTTTTGCAAATCGAGGCCTGGCGCGTGAGGGGTTAATAGAGTTTATTATGGAACTGTGTGGCAATAGGAAAGAGTAGGTACAAAAGGTCGCCACCTCCATTCATCCATGCAAATGTGGGTGTATACTTTGCTCCTGATTACCATTTCGATGGTGAGCGTGACTATAATGTATGTATGTACAGATTTTTTATAAATAATTATATGTATAATTCTGATCCCAAAAGGTCGATTCAAGCTTATGTACCCTTAGCAATTTGGAATTAAGTATAACGAGCGATAGAAAAAAGTATCTGTCTCAGCATTTAGGTTTGTCGATATAATGCACAATAATTTTGTAACAGAAATTACCTACAAGTATTTACACTCCAATTGCACAGTTAGTGCCCTAGTTTAAGGAAGTGTACTATCGTGTCGATCCGAGTAACACCTTGTCATTACTCAGAAAGCAGTCCTTTGATCTAGCCGACTGACAAGTGAGTCAAATACATTTCCATTCGTCATGCAAATGATGAAGGAATATTTAGCTATTTCAAAGATCTGTCTAAATGTAGTTGCATTAGTGTGGCGTGTTAGTTCATCAAACTGAAGAAATAATCTAGAATTTCATTAAAATTATTGTGTGTGGAGCTTGGAGTTGAACGACTTTGTCTGGAGACGCATCAATCTACCCTCTGGCATTACGGTAGATAACATGCACATGATTCGATGCGTTTGTCAATGTGTTCATTACAACGATTATTATGATGTTTATAATAGAAAAGTTTCACGTTTATATTATATGAGCGACTGAATCCTCTATCCGATTCAGCGGATACCTACTGGTAGAAAAATATGTTTATACACACTATGCACTTCGAAACTACGCAACTATGTTTTACATTAGAATGGATCTGTTCTGACGTAGGAGATAGGATAGGTTCGATAACAAAAAAAAATAACGCGGCCGAAATTGCGTGGGACTGCTAGGTATTAGTCATATACACATATTTGATAGATCAAAGGCAACGGTTTCCTCGTGGTTCTTTTTATTTTTTGATAAAGACCATTTTGGTATTAATGATTCATGAAAATAGAGTCAATAAAAAAACAAGTACCGAATGAAATAAACAAAAGTAACAAACAGTAGAAATATTATTCATGGCGGAACTATTTCGTCGTAAACTAACACAGGTTATTCCCGTCGCTTAAAATAACTTTGGCGCCATCTCTAAGAATCGTAAGTATAAATATGTGTCAATCACGCTAATGTCGGTCGAATCTACAGAAATAGTGTTTGGACATTTGCTAACTGTGAAATGGGTATTAGAGCTATTGCTTCATATTTAGGTCACGAACTGGATAAATGTGGCATGCTTCAACAAACTTTGGTATAAAGCTACGTTCTGATTTTACTATGGTAATACTATAAGTTTTCACAAACTCTTTCAAAATCAATGTTCAGAGGAAATTGAAAAAAATATTGTTAATCTTTTTATTATATTTTTTTACCTTTTTGTTCAACTTTCTTATCTACCAATAAGCACATAATACACACAAACACACACACACACACATACACTCACACACAACAATATTTTTTAATTTTCCGCAAGCATGGTATTCCTAGCTTACTTTGGGATCAGACTGATAACGTTGTGGGAAAATGTCCGTGAAAAAATATTTACTTATTTATCACAGAAACTCCCTAATAATGTTTATAGAAATACATGATTATATTATTAGTTAATTGTATGAATATATAAATTAATGATATGAATTGTGGCTAATATCATAAACATGTCCGCCGGGAGTGGATGCTGCAAACCGAAACACCGAGTTTCGCCTAGTTCGGCTCTCACAGAGTCTTATATAATTATTATGTGATATGCCTCATTTTTCACTGTAGTCAAAGTTACTTTACTATACTAACATAATAATAATAATACTCTTCAGTAATTATTTATTAAAGTTCACTCACATCCTGTAAGAATAACAAACTGCTTGAATGAGCTATAATTATAAAATATTTAACGCACATCGTTTCCTGTCTAGTATATCAAAAATAAACAGTGTAGCATTTATTTTCTATAGATGCAGTATTTAGGATGTGAAAGCAGCCTTATCGAGTTATCTTTTTTTAATCGGTTGTCAGTGGTGACATTTCTGCTGTCAGAATGACAGGATGTCATAAGTTCGGTGACGAAGCGTTTCGCATTTAAAGGAACGGGTTTTTGTTAAGATTTTTCGTGAAAGACAGGACTTTTGACCGAGACCTGCTTTGGGGTAGTTGGAGGTCCTTTGGCTTTTGCTCTGAGACTGTGCCGCGAATCAGTTTTTCGCTCAAGCGCGATTATTTGTTACCTCGCGTGGCCTAACGGGCTGTGATTGGGTTGCTGCATTGCATCTTGCTACATTTTACCCAGAAAACTGGTGAGTCACTTCTTCTTTTGCAAAGCGGGTCGATTGTCGTCTGTCGCGCAGCCAAGATCTTAATTTGTCGTTTCTTTCATGACAGGGTTTTTTACTACGGGGCTAGTTGCCGGATGAGATATTTGGTGCCGCACCTATAAGTTAGTGGGCTGCACGAGGTACGACAACGTGGAAGTGCGGACTACACGTGCTTCTCATGTGAGAGGTATCTGCCGTCATCACCTGGCAGTAACAACAGGCAGTCACTCTCACTCAGCTCACTCTGCAGGCCAGTAAATCCACTACTTATGTGTAGCCTAGTAGTATTAATACCTGAGCCCTGATTTTACTTCTGTGTACCTGTGATATTTGTGTCTATCAGTGAATAAGCTCTCTGTGTGTCTCTGTGTATCTCTGTGTACTTAGTAAATATATGTGTGTACACCCTATTGTCTGTTTTCGTGAGAGCCCTAGCCTACCCTTGCACACAGACTGGAAACTTAGAAATAAGGCGCCCTGGGATAGAGTTCTCTGCATAGCTACCTCGCGCTAGTTGGTGAGTAACACTGATCATCTTAGTGTTACAAATTGGCGCCCAACGTGGGGCAAATCTCTGGGTCTACTCTGCGGTAGTCTCAGTCTGGTGTGTGTGCATAGGTGGTTATCTCTGGCGAAACCATTCTGGAATCGTCCGAGACGCTCCAGGACGTTAATTGGTGGTGCTAGCAGCTAAGCACAAAACCTTCCCTTTCGTCTTCTTCCAGCTCCCTACATCTTTGGCTGGAAAAGACACAAAATTCTAAATTCAAAAATTTTAAATAGCTGTGATTTTGGAAAAATCTTTTTGATTTTATTTGGCATACCCACTTCTTTTCTTATTGTGTTTCTTTTCTTTGTTATGTTCCTTGTTATGGTGCACACATATATTTATTATATTATTAGTGTAGATTAATATATTATATATATTATCCTATAGCTTCACCTTGTAAGGTAAACTTAGTGAATCTCTCTGTGTTAACTTAGTGAATTTCTCTGTGTAACTTAAAACTTTTTTATAAGGTGTGTACATACCTTGTAATTTTGAATGTTAACCTGAACTGTGTTATCAGAAAATTTAGAAACTTTTCTCTCTTAATATACCCTTAATCTT
The DNA here is from genome assembly GCA_933228765.1 of Miltochrista miniata. Classification (NCBI taxonomy): domain Eukaryota; kingdom Metazoa; phylum Arthropoda; class Insecta; order Lepidoptera; family Erebidae; genus Miltochrista; species Miltochrista miniata. The sequence continues at coordinate 3,859,114 of OW121749.1, read as the reverse complement.
TATTAAATTCTGAAAGTCAATTTGAAACATAATTACCTAACTTAGTACACTTTGTTGTAACTCAATTTACATTTTTACTTTGTAATTGATCCTTATCTGTGCCATTTTATCTTTATAATTGTTGTAAGTAAATTTTTACATAATGGCACAGATGAAAAAATATATTAATTATTTAAGAAAGGATGAACTTGCTAACGAGCTGTCCCACATGGGTATTTCAGTGGAACCGGAAACGACAGTGTCTGGCCTTCGGAGTGAGCTAAGAGCGGCACACCGACTCGTCCGTCGAGGTAGCATCAAAGCGAGTGCTCCGGTACCCGCTGATGCATCGGCTGAGCTCTCGATCTGCCTCCCGAAGGTGTCCGAGCTGGAGGAGGCTATTCAGTCAGGTGACATCTTCATTAATAAGGGTAGTCGTCTTGGGGTGTCCCTCAGGGCCAACTACTTATTGAGTAGGTTAGCTCGTTGTGGTCTGGATTGCCCCGACCTGGTGGATATTCGTGGTAGGCTAGTGAAGATCATCGCTAGGGCTGAACCCAGTAGTGATTCTGAATCCGAAGGTTCGGATGATGATGGTGATGATCCTTCGGGTCGTGACCAGGTGGAATATACTTCACCAGTAGTGAGAGAGGACCGCTCGGTGCGAGCTAGTTCAAGTAGGAATAGTTCTACATGTAACATAGTGTATAAAGAACGTCCCCTTAACTTATGTTCATTTAACTTAAAATATGATGGTTCTACTTGTGTACGTGTGTTTTTAGAGAGATTAGAGGAACTTAGATGTGCTCGGGAGGTTACTAAGCCTAGACTCCTTATGGCTTTCTCCGACCTGTTGGATGGACTGGCTTTGTCTTGGTTCCGTACAAACAAAGCTAACTTCATCTCATATGAGGATCTTATTAGTGAGCTTAGAGATACCTTCGATATTCCTGATTATGATTACCGCCTCAGGAACGAGATAAGACAGCGTACACAAGCCCGCTCTGAGTCCTTGGTTAACTATATATGTACAATGCAAGCCATGTTCTCAAGGTTGTCATGTAAGATGCCCAGTGAGGAACAGCTGGACATTCTCATGCACAACATTAGACCTGACTACATGAAGGAACTGGCCTTGCATGATGTCAACTCTGTAGATGACTTGAGACGTTTGGGTAAGCGCTTGGAGCTTGCGCGTACTAGGGCAGACGCTTTCCATGAGCCTGCTCTTGACAAGTTTGAGATTACATCTGACTTACACCAGCTTAAGAACAAAGGTGTACAAAAGCCCGCTAAGCAGGTGTCTGCAGTGGAGACGCCGGTTACCCCCCACGATCGCAAATGCTTTCGTTGCGGCGGGGGCGGTCACACTGCATACAGCTGCACACAGTCAAGGGAGCTGGTGTGTTTCCGGTGTGGTCTCAAAGGAGTCAAGACCCCAGACTGCTCACACTGTACTAGCAAGTCAAAAAACGCGTAGGCCAGGGCCTTATTAGGAACTCTGTGCATCACTCTGTATCTGAGTCTATTTCTGATAAGGTCCTGTTTCCTAAACGGGATAGTGACATTAGACCGTATCTAGTTGTTAAGGTTTTAAATTTAAATGTCTTAGGCCTTCTAGATTCCGGTGCCTCCTGCTCTATACTAGGTAAGGGAGCGCACCGCATCTTCTTGGAACTGGGTTTTGATCTTGTGAGTATCAATCCTACTTTTCGTATTACAACTGCAGACAGCACTCACTTGCAATGTCTGGGTTGTATCTCTTTGCCAATTGAGTACAATTCGGTTATCCGAGTTGTCAAGTTCTATGTTGTCCCAGGTATAACCACCTCCATGATATTTGGAGTGGATTTCTGGCAACAATTTAAGTTAAGTGATAAGTTAATTTTACAAAATATTAGTCTTGATAGCTTTAGTGATAATAATCCTATAGAGTCTGTGTCCCTTAACGGTGGCCTCGAGGATTACGACAACCTGACAACTAAACAAAGGTGTGTAATCAACGAGGTCATTGAAAAGTTCGACTCGTTGAACACTGATAAGGTGGGTTTAGGTCGGACCTCACTTGTGCACCATGTCATTGACACTGGTGACAGCAAGCCGATCAAGCAGCGTTATTATCCGCTCTCTCCCCTTAAGCAGAAGGCCCTGGAAGCCGAGCTGGACCGAATGCTGGAGATGGGAGTAGTGTCCCCGTCTCAGTCCGCCTGGAACTCTCCAGTGGTCATGGTGGAGAAGGCGAACGGCGACCTCAGATTGTGCTTGGACTCTCGCAAGCTGAACTCTGTGTCTAAGAGTGACGCCTACCCCTTACCCTATATCAATCAAATCTTAGACCATCTTAATAATGCTAAGTATTTAACCTCTGTAGATCTGAGTGCGGCCTACTGGCAGATTCCATTCGACTCACTCCAGTCTGCTGAGAAGACTGCTTTTACGGTTCCCCGGAGAGGATTGTTCCATTACAATTCCATGTGCTTCGGTCTTGTCGGTGCCAGTGCCACGATGCAACGCCTCATGGACCGTCTGTTTGGTCCCGAGTTCGACAACAAGGTATTTGCGTTTCAGGATGACATAGTCTGTGTGTCCAGCACCTTTGAGGAGCATGTAGAGCTCTTACATAGAGTCTATCAGCAACTCAAGGATGCTGGCCTAACTATTAATATGAAAAAATCCCACTTTTGTCGGAGTGAACTCAAATACCTGGGGTATTATGTGGACAAACATGGCTTACGGACAGACCCGGGTAAAGTTGAGGTTATCCTCAACTATCCCACCCCTTCTAACCCTAAGGAGGTTAAGAGATTTCTGGGAATGGCCGGCTGGTATCGTCGCTTTGTTAACAACTTCTCGAAGATTAGTAAACCTCTGTGCAAACTCACTTCTACGAACCTTAAGTTCGAATGGACCCCTGAGGCTGAACAGTCCTTTAACCTGCTAAAGTCAGCCTTGGTTTCTGCCCCTATATTAAAAATGCCTAACTTTGAGATGCCCTTCCGCATTCTTAGTGACGCGTCAGCTTACTCAGTTGCTGCTGTACTGACACAAACTCACGATGGTGTTGAGCACCCTATCGCCTACTGTAGCCGTTCTCTCAACAAGAACGAGGTGAACTACAGCACAACTGAGCGAGAACTTCTGGCCGTGATTTTCGCTTTGGAACAATTTCGACAGTACGTCGAAGGCCAAAAATGTACGGTCGTCACGGATCATTCATCTCTTCTGTGGTTCCATAAGCTAAAAAATCCCACGGGTCGTCTAGCACGGTGGAGCATGAGGCTCAGTCAATTCGATTTTGACATAGAGCATCGAAAAGGTAAAGACCACGTTGTACCTGATGCTCTGTCTCGTATCAAAATTGATTCCCTCGATGCAGTACCCACTAAAGACCCGTGGTATGACCACACCATGAATAGTGTTCGGAAGAACCCGAGGAAGTCACCAAACTTTGACATTCGTGACAACCTTTTATATAGGTTAACTAAAAATAAATATTCTCTGACTTCAGACTTTGACTGGAAGCTGGTGGTACCTCAGGAGGATCGCTTGCCCCTGCTCTCTAAGTACCACGATGACACACTAAGTGCCCATGGTGGTGTTTGGAAGACACATAAAAGGTTAGCCCTAAATTATTACTGGCCCAAGATGTACGAGGACGTCAAAGAATATGTCGGGAATTGCGAAATCTGTAAGCAGTACAAACCCGTAAACACGTCTCGTCCCGGCCTAATGGGTAGCCCGAAGCGGGTTTCGAAGCCATTCGAAGCTATCTCTGTCGATCTGCTTGGTCCCTTTCCCACTTCGAGCAATAGAAACGTACACCTGATCGTGGTCTCCGACTACTTTAGCAAATACATCATGTTGTGCCCTGTTCGGGTTGCCACAGGCGCTGTAGTCGCGAGGTTCATAGAGAAGAGTGTGTTTCTCGTGCACGGAGTCTGCAAGACTATTTACATGGATAATGGCCCTCAGTTTGTGAGTAAGCCATTTAAGGATCTGTTGGCTAAATATAATGTACCTAATATATATTATAACCCTAGGTATCATGCCCAAACTAATCAGGCGGAACGAGCTATTCGCAATGTGGTTCAAGCGATCTCATGCTATGTGAAGTCACAACACAAGTCTTGGGATCAGTTCTTGGTTGAGATACAGTGTGCTTTAAACACTGCAGTTAACGAAGCAACTCGTTTCACCCCTTACTTTTTGGTACATGGTAGGGAATTTATTGGGGATGGAGTGTTATACAGGCAGACAGATATCGCGTGCCATCCTACTTCAGTCTCTGTAGACGATCCATCAGCCTTCGGTGTCAAGCTGAGAGAAATACAACGCATTTACGACCAGGTGAGGAAACATTTGAACGTTGCCCACCAGCGTAATGAAAAGTATTACAACCTCAGAAAAAGGCATGTAGAGCTGAAAGTGGGACAGATAGTTTACAAACGCACGTTCTACCTGTCCAACAAGGCCAAGAATTTTACTGCTAAGCTAGCTCCTAAGTTCCTTAAATGTGTGGTGACTGCTAAACGATCCCCTTTAGTATATAGGCTGTCAGATCTGGACGGTAAGGATCTTGGGGAGTACCATATCAAGGACATCCTGAAGTATCAGGAGGAGCAGTCTCCAATACCTAACGTAACTACATAGCACTGTTTCTCTAGTTTATTAAACCAGTGCTATGTGATCATTATGTAAGACTATTTTAATCTTTTGTTTGTATTTCTATATGTGTACGTGACTTTAAATTGTCACGTTGTAGTTTCTTCTATGCACCGCACCGAGCGTTTTTCTCTCATTCGCTTCTTAGTACTCTACATTATCCTGAGAGCTTGGGTAGTGTTAGGGTATCGGCAGTGAGTAAAGGGAGCATTCGTTTTCTATGAAGGGCATTAGACTCTAGTTACTTAGCCTAACCGGTACACGAGTCAGTGTCTAGTTAGGTACATAGGAGGATCTTTCTTTGGTATTGTAATGGTCGTAGTCAGCTGGTGTTTGAAGGACCTAGCTGGTTGTCTTTGTTTATTAGTCAGTACTTTTCTGTTTTCTTTATTGTGTATTTCCAGCGTGTCATATCCGCAGGAAATACTATTAAAGGGGGGGTGGTTGTAGCATTTATTTTCTATAGATGCAGTATTTAGGATGTGAAAGCAGCCTTATCGAGTTATCTTTTTTTAATCGGTTGTCAGTGGTGACATTTCTGCTGTCAGAATGACAGGATGTCATAAGTTCGGTGACGAAGCGTTTCGCATTTAAAGGAACGGGTTTTTGTTAAGATTTTTCGTGAAAGACAGGACTTTTGACCGAGACCTGCTTTGGGGTAGTTGGAGGTCCTTTGGCTTTTGCTCTGAGACTGTGCCGCGAATCAGTTTTTCGCTCAAGCGCGATTATTTGTTACCTCGCGTGGCCTAACGGGCTGTGATTGGGTTGCTGCATTGCATCTTGCTACATTTTACCCAGAAAACTGGTGAGTCACTTCTTCTTTTGCAAAGCGGGTCGATTGTCGTCTGTCGCGCAGCCAAGATCTTAATTTGTCGTTTCTTTCATGACAGGGTTTTTTACTACGGGGCTAGTTGCCGGATGAGATATTTGGTGCCGCACCTATAAGTTAGTGGGCTGCACGAGGTACGACAACGTGGAAGTGCGGACTACACGTGCTTCTCATGTGAGAGGTATCTGCCGTCATCACCTGGCAGTAACAACAGGCAGTCACTCTCACTCAGCTCACTCTGCAGGCCAGTAAATCCACTACTTATGTGTAGCCTAGTAGTATTAATACCTGAGCCCTGATTTTACTTCTGTGTACCTGTGATATTTGTGTCTATCAGTGAATAAGCTCTCTGTGTGTCTCTGTGTATCTCTGTGTACTTAGTAAATATATGTGTGTACACCCTATTGTCTGTTTTCGTGAGAGCCCTAGCCTACCCTTGCACACAGACTGGAAACTTAGAAATAAGGCGCCCTGGGATAGAGTTCTCTGCATAGCTACCTCGCGCTAGTTGGTGAGTAACACTGATCATCTTAGTGTTACAACAGTACGTTATTTAAATGTAATTTAGATTTGACGTTAAGCCTATAAATACATTTTAATTATAATAAATGTCAAATTACACTTTTTAAACTATCGCAAAACTTGAGTGATTTTGTCAGTGTCTTACCAATACTATAAAAATGTAATTAAATCAATAGTTAGGTTTTCCTTGTACCTAAATGCTTGTTTGACGTTCATGCAAAAACGACTGAATGGATTGTAATGAAACCTAACAATTATGAAACTTATTATATACATACGCCATAATACATAGGAATAAAATGCATAACCTTTCATGTATAAAGGTGTTGTGGAAATTTACCTAAACACAAAAAAAATAATTAAAAAGTCTGATAAAATTTCTGCTATCTGCAAAAATAATGGGTTAAGTTGCAAAAATAATGGGTTAAGTTGCAAAAATAATGGGTTAAGTTGCAAAAACCGTTGCACTCATAATGTGAGGCAGAACATTTCTATAAACTTGGATTGAAAAATCTGAATTACTTTCATCACGTGTTTAAAATCCAATCCATTACGAAACAAGGATCAAAGTTCCCTCACTCCGCGCTAGTAGTAGTGTTTATTTTTAGATAAAGAATTTAGACACTAGATACGGCGACGGAAGTGTCAAAATAGTACGGATTGGTGATTGGTGCGTAGCCGATTACATATAACTGACTTGTAAGAATGGAACATGAATATAAACACAGTACCTACTTAAATAGACCATCGGCATTAGTGACACTAGAATATGTGATAACAGAAAAGGTCTAAAACTCAACATAATCTACGCAAAACAACAGTTTTTATTTTTCAAAGTAGTTGATTATGTGGCAGATATGAGTGCATCTCTTACGTGAAAAAAAATCTAAAAAAAAGTGAAATGTGGGCATAAAATATGTATCTGCATACCCCTTCGGGGGAAAAAGGCGTGACCTTATGTAAATAAGAATAAATTTTAAAGCTAAGCGGGTCAAAGCAATGCCGAGTACGTTTTTGACGCCCATGTGAACAAGGCATTAAATATCACTAAGTCCCAACTAATTTCAAATGAAAATTTCATTCAATATTGCACGTATTATATTCTGACTGCAGATTGTGGGGAACATTGTCTTGTATACACTCTGAAATAGATTATCAAACAGCAAAATTACTAAATGAGTAGTTTAAAAACACATAATTTTTATTTTTCGGAATCACACCAACTAAAATCTCACGGCATGTGTTCAAATACCTATTTAGCTGGAAGACCACATGCGGTATAAAAACTGACAGATGCTATCCTAGTCTAGGCATAAATAAAAAGTCAGAATACAAGAGAGTAATAATCGAATTTAAAATTATGTTCAAGACACTTTCAGAAGAACTTATCAAAGCATTAAAACATGAAACATTGTATTAATCTCTGTTCTTCTTACAAAGTAACAACTTGTAAGGATAATGTTATCAATTTGACAAATGTAGTTCGTAGCTTCCAAGGCTAGTTAATTAATTTACTTACAATACGAGGACCAGGTTTCCTTTTGTATGACATAAAGGCAAAGAAAACTAGACTGGGATAATTTGGTATGTACTCGTATATAATAAATTCTATATGAGAATAACGGATATAATAAATTAGATAAGAGCATTACGGTATATTTTATGTTCTGAAAATTCTATTACGATTCTTAGATTTTCGTAAGAAGGTAATATTAAGTTATATTGAATCTTATAAGGGCGACTACTGTTCAATACAAAAAAGATAAGGTACATGAAACTGATTTTCATTACATTTTTGCTTGGAATTGTTTAGTTCTTAGTTGAAAAGATTAGGGGAAAATATTTTTTTTCATCTCTTAAATGCTATAGGGCAATGTTACAGGATTTAGACAACTGATAAACATACTCATTATATTTCTATATAACTACAAACCTATTATAAAATAATAGAGACACTCAAACTCCGCAACAAACATTTATTTGTGGATCGGATCACACAAACCTAAAATTGTGTGATCCGACCTAGGAATCAAATCCAGAACCTCAGCGCACCAGTTGCTTACATACACTACTGCCTGTGCCAAATATTTCCTTATAAATAACTTCTTTAAAATTATTTTTGTATACTTTATGCTTAAATCAATAAACTCCCTCACTCTATTATGTACGTACTCAGAAAGATCTTCATAAAATCTTGAATAGAAAAAATACGTTTGCAAATTTAAGACACTATAAGCATTATCGACTTTATTCAATTAGCAATAAGGTTTTGGTTACTTTAGAATAGTGTAAGAGTTCTGTCTCCTCTAGGAAAAGCAACTCAGTTGAACGTAAAATATAAGACGAAGTTTAATTTCACACAACATTTTCCAGTATGGGAGGGAACTTGAGTACGTCCGGTTTGCATGCTTGCTTTGTAACGAGCACTCTTTGTAATGTAGGTACCACAATTTTATTCCGGTACGCTTGTAAGTGGCACGTTTGAAAGGAAATTGTTGAATTTACTTAGGTATTCGTTCTTTAGCGTTTACAATTTAACCAATTTGCCTATGCAGCACTCACTTTATTTCGCAAAATAGGGGTCAAAATAAAGATTTACCATACATAGGTATCTGATAAGTTCAAAAATTATAAACTGATTTTAAAATTACGGATAAAATTAACTAACTCGGGCACCCTGCAGCGTAATGTTTGTTTCCTCTCATATTTACAAATCGATAGTATATAACAGAGTGAACTTACCTACACATCAAAATTCAATTAAACTACAAACATTCATAAAAGAGATTATATTTTTTTAAATACACCGAGGGCTTTATAGCTAACTAGCGGATGTCACGCGGTTTCACCCGCGTAGCTGCCGTTCCCGTAGGAATATTTAAATAAAATATAGCCTATATTCACCGGGGATAAGTGTACCTTTCAAACATTTAAATCGGTTCAGTAGTTTCGGAGCCTATTCGAGTCAAACAAACAATCAAACCTTTCCTCTTCATAATATTAAGTATAGAAAAGCAAGCTCTTACGAGTACCACAAAATAATAAAGTAGAGTATGTACCTGCTATAATTACATATTAATACTGATAATAACAGTCCAGTCCATAATAATAGTAAATTTATCCATTATTGCACAGTCTTATCATGGAAACATAACATACACTTACATAACTACATAGTCGTAATAATGATTGACAGGCAGTTTGGACAGCACTTTGTGTCATTAGCGAAGCCGCCTAATTCAATTCATCTCAAGAGGAGCCTATAATGATAATAATGTTATGTATGTATAATCAAATGTATGCATCGGCTCGCTAGACTACGAACGATTTTATTTTGAAAACTAACACAAAGAAGTATTAGCGAAATCGGTCCAGCCATTTGCACGTGATTCCGTGACCAAGGGAAATAAGCAATCATTTTTGCTTTAAAATTTAAAAATAGTAGGTAAGTGCAGAAACTTTTGTAAGTAGGTATGCTCTTACTGAAGTTCGTCTTTCTTACTTAAATTCGAGCTTACCTTAGAATACTCAAGTCATTAAAAATCCAGACCCCAAAGGCATAATGCCGACTCGTCAAAGAAAATCTCGCTTTGATTCCAACAAAAGGTAAGGTGATTTACGCAACGTTCGTAAAAACTTCACCGTCTCTATCACCTTACGTTGGTTAGACAAAGATAAAAAATATTTCATTTGCACGAGATGTGAAGAAGCAGTTTATTTTATGCGTTCACGTATTTGTTAGTGTTCATTAACAACCATGGCCATAACTTTTGTTTGGAGTGGTGTTTATAGAGTTTTACAGTAAGTATACAAGATAATTGCCTAATCGTTTGTAGTTGGAGAGTTTCAAGTGATAGGCAATAACTGCGGCCAAATTGTTTTTTAAGAAGCACTCGTGTTCTGTAAACGATCACTGTGAACCTTGGATTGCCAAGAGCTTTAGTATCTAGGCTCTTTACTAAAACGAATATTAGAAAGTGAAATAGATAGGATCGTACTAAATATGGGTAGGCAGAGAGAGTAACTTTGTTGACGATGTAGTTGAGCGCTGATGCATCATAAGGTGGCCATCCTAAACCTACATAGCATCTTACGCTATGACTGGTCTTAGCTATATACATTCCTAGCTAAATAAGATAGATGGTCACTTTGTGCCACATAGAGGCACGATAAGCCGTTGGTATCGTTTTTACCAGTAACAATGCAGTCGTTTGGCGGTTTGAAAGTCGCGCGTGGTCCATTGCTCACCACATACGGGACAAATTACGAATATTGACATTTATAGATGCAGGAATTGATTGACTTGAATATGCTTTATGCATAACATCCGAATCTAGTTTTCATTTCTAAGCAATTTGTAACACACAAGTAACTTAACCGTACTTTGGATTTGGGCTGAGCTACTCCGAGTTTGACTGTTTTTTTTTTACCAGCCAAGATTATCACAATTATTACAAAGCTAAGCTACTTTAAGTTAAAAGAAGTAGAAAGGACTGTACCTAACCATCGCATAGCTTGGATTTATATTTTACAAATTTCACTTAAACTTAATGTTTATTATGAAAAATTACTATGGCATTAACATAAAAAGGCAAACGTAAAGCGATATTAAAGTAGATGGCTGAAAGCCGTCGCCACTGTGCCGCAGTTAGAATTCCCTCATTTCCGCCGACTTACTCATTCATACACTTAATGTTTTTGCTTTTTTGCCTTTGAAGGGTTAATGAGTTGAGGCTTGAAAAGGCAAGCTTTAATTTTAGTGATTAAGTTTTTCAGCAATGTTTTATCTGACAAAAAGAAAATACTTTTTAATACAGTTGCTCAAAAAGTGGCGTATTACAAGGACGTATATCGTTCGGGATGTGGGCTATTACACACTCGTGCTTTTTCTTTACCATTCCCGCACTCGTGCATTTTCTTTCCCAATTGTCAAATTAATGTCTGTGATTCATGCAAATATTTCTAAAAAAAGATACTAACTTGTTTCAATATCAGATTAAAAGTAATTTTAATTAAAATTTAAGCATAAATTAATTTAAGTATCAGCCAAATTAAATTTATAAAACTAAAAAAAGTTGGCTGTATGAAGTGCACTGCCATAGTCTCTACTTAGGAAGGTATATATTCTTTTACGGTTGGCGCCATTTTGGATATTCAGGTTTATTGTGTTTTTATTATTTTATAAAATTGCTTAATATTTTCGCAACTGTATTAAAAATAGTTGTTCAATACAACGTGTGGGACTGTTATTTAAACTCGTTCCGACTGTCTACCCTCGCCTTCGGCTCGGGTCAACACCTGTCGTAACACGTTGTAATAACAGAAATCCCACACTTGTATCGAGAACTACTATTTCTTAGTTATATAGGTATTTACTTTAGTTTTTTACAACTGGGCCTAATTAAAAAGTTGAAGCCCTAATCTATAAGGAATAATAGTACAAGGCGGTAATAATATTAGATTGTTTTTCGATTGCATTGAATAGACATCAAAACTACTGAACCGACTTAAAAATATCTTTCACTGTTGGAAAACTACGTTATTTCCGGTAGTAATAGGCAATTTTTTAGTCCCAAATTCCCACGGGAACTACTTGGGTGAAACCGTTTGACGTTCACTAGTTATCTATACTAATATTATAAAGAGGAAAGATTTGTTTTTTTGTTTGTTGGTATCGAATAGGCTCCAGAAATACTAGACCGATTTGAAAAAATCTTTCACTATTGGAAAGCTACACTCTTTGCGGTGAACAAAGGCTATATTTTATACCCGTATTCCTACGGGAACGGGAACTACGCGAGTGAAACCGCGTGACGTTTACTAGTTATAAATAATCATAGAGATCGCAAAGTGTAAAACTTATAATCGGGAAACCCTATTTCAAACCCAAGCTATTACGTAGGTACCTAGCAATACTGTAATTCTTATTCGACGTACCTACCAGTTAAGTTCTGGCGAATAAACTATCAATCTACAGTCCACGAGTTTCATCCACTGCACCTCAACCAGGCGTGAAGACAGTTAAGACTAGCAATATTGCTTGGCTCGAACGGTTAACAAGAATATTAGTAACTGGTTTCTAACATGTCCAATGCCCCTTGTCTTTGGTTCCTAGCCAACTTATAGGGATTATAGACGTTAACTGCAAGGCTTAACATGGCTCTAGTGATGTCCTTTCCAGATTATCCACATAGGCCGGTCATTTTAATGCAGGAACATTGGAGGGATACTAACTAAGTCGGTCTATCGCCAGCTCTCGGCATGTATTTAGGAATTATTATTTTATAAGCGATTATAAAATAGATCTTAGTTCCCAATGCCATTAATTTAAAAAAAAAGTAAACTATTAATTTACTAAGATAATAAAAATTATATAAATCTTTATACATTTAGGTAAACAAGTAACACTTATGAACGTCAACGTTATGCATTCACTTACACATATTGTTGACATACTGCCAGATTCGGAACGCAATAGGTAGAACCGGATATTTTTTTTTTACGGCCAGAAGTAATTACAATTTATTTAACAATTAAGAGAACATAGTGATTAGTAATTTTACAAGATTGAGTTGGTATCTGTTACACTGTGGGTAGAGGTTAATGATGGATGAATCACTGTGGAACTTACTTGACTTATGGAAAAATAATCTTACAGTTATTGGTTGAAAACATGATTCAGGCTCGATGGTAGTGTAATGACTGTAGTTGGTGAGTAACTCGGGTTCGAACTCCAAATCAAACCATTATCCACAAGTACTTGCCGAGATGTTAAACTTGATAAAAAAGTTTAAAAACAGAACTAGTAATTTGCAAGTTGGCGAAATCGTGGAAATGCAGTCAAAAACGTCAATTGCATCAGTTAATAAATGAAGTAATACATTTTAGGTACATCCTACCACAAAATAAACAATGAAAGGAGGACATACATCATGCCTTTGCCTGCTCTCATTTAAGGATAAATGCGTTCCTATAATTGTATGTACCTACGCATGATTATAAATAATGTTTACTAATTACAGCAGAATGGTGCTCCCTTATTTTGTACTCTTTTTGCCAAACTGATGAAATTATGCGTGTTTAGAGAACCTGAATATTAATTAGTTATCCAGTTTGTGTAGCACAAGCTTATTTTAAATTTGGGCTAGATGGTGCTGTTAAAAAAAAATCCAAAATTTGTTTATTTAATAGGTAAATGTTATACAACATACCTAACCTTTATATTCTGTAAAAAAATATGAGATAGTGTAAAAATAAAATCTGAAATGTATCACTTTTTAGAGTTTCGTAGCCAAATGGCAAAAACGGAACCCTTATAGATTCGTCATGTCTGTCTGTCTGTCTGTCTGTCTGTCTGTCCGTCCGTGTGTCACAGTCATTTTTCTCCGAAACTATAAGGCCTGTGCCATTGAAACTTGGTAACTAGATGTATTCTGTGAACCGCATTAAGATTCTTATATAAAACTAGAAAAAAAGTAGTAAATTTTGGGGGTCCCCATACTCAGAACTGAAACTCAAAAATTTTTTTTTCATCAAACCCATACGTGTGGCGTATCTATAGATAGGTCTTTAAAAATGCTATTGAGGTTCCTGACATCATTTTTTTCTAAAATGAATAGTTTGCGCAAGAGACACTTCCAAAGTGGAAAAATGTGTGTCCCTCCCCCTCTAACTTCTAAACTAAGAGTATGATAAATCTAAAAAAAATATATGATGTACATTGCCATAAAAACTACCAACGAAAATTGGTTCGAACGAGATAGAGCTGGCAGTTTTTTTTAATACGTCATAAACCGCAATTTTCGGTTAGAAAAATCACTACCACTGCGAACGTGTTAAAACATCAATCAAAGTTACAACGAACTATAAGAACTTTTATATTATGTTACTTGCTGCTACGAAACCCTTCATGGGCGAGTCCAACTCGCACTTGGTCGGTTTATTTGACCTACATTGAGTAATTAATGATGGATAGTCACTATTATTAGGCAAGAAAACATGATACTAATAAACTTTGAGGACACCGGCCTCTTTCGGAACTCGGCGAAACCTCATTGTCTACGCTTTTAACGCTCTGCTGTAACAAGCTTTCAGTATTTACGTTTTCAGTACAGCAGTTAGTTGTTGAATATTTTACTAGATGTCGCTACTAGTTACAATCGCCTTATGAACTATGATTACTTGAGTATAAGTTTTTGGTGGCTTCTGTCTTTAAAGGGCATATTTGTTATTATTTAAGTGTCTCTAAGAAACAACGGTATTAGGAATAGGTACCCACCAATAGCGACATTTGAAATGTTCAGACTAAAAGTCTGAGTTTAAAAGTTAATTATAATCGAATGTTACATACATAAATGTTAGGTATGAACGCGCACAGTTATACATAATCACGTATTTCATACATACCTGTAATAACCACTGTCCATGTCGGATAATATTATAACGTTTGACCATGAGCCATACTTTTTTACGTTTACATTACTTTACGTATATTTCGATTAGGTAATTTAGAACAAAACGGTAAAGGGTTGTTTGCCATGTGCTGTTTTTTATTATATATTATATTTTAACTGAATATTATAAGCTTGGGCATGAATGGGTATGGTTAATAGTTTGCTTAAATATCATTATGTATTATTAGCATGCTATACTATTCCACAGTATACATAATTGAGTAGTTTTTTTTTTGTTTGCACTCAAGATAAAATCGTTGGAGCCGACAGTAGCTGGTATTTGGTGGCCGAAATTTGATGAAAGGCGTGATTACATGGATTACAATTTACTTTCAGAGCAGAAGACGAAGAAATTCCCTATTCTTGTTTTCATTCACGGGGATTCATTCGAGTGGAGCTCGGGCAACCCCTACGACGGGAGAATGCTTGCAGCCTACGGGAAAATCATGGTCATCACACTCAACTTCAGGCTTGGTATTTTAGGCAAGTTCTTTTGATTTCCTATTCAATGGACTCACTCTTAAAGTAAAATTCAGTTAAAGAAAAAGAGGTTCCTAGGTTGTACTAATACGATATTCATTAGTACAGGTGTATAAAAACATTCTTGAATAACCTTCCAGAAATGAATTGCAGAACCCAAAACAGTTACATTTGTAAAAACATCACCATAAAAGATTGAATTATTAATTTTCAATCTTTCATAACATTAACGACCTAAAACATAAATCAAAATAAAATTAAGTACCTTTCAACAAACATTTTAAAAAAAAATCCTGTTGCAATTTCCTTTGAAAAAGATTTTTTTCCGTAGCATCTTCAACCCTTTTCGATTTACGACAGTCAACAGATCGGGGTCATATTATTAGAACAACATGAACCCTTGCTTTTCAAACAAATGTTTATCAGTGTCCCTACCGGAATGTAATTTACATGTAATGTAAGTATACTTTCTTTTAAAAGGTTTTGTTTTGCAGGGTTTATGAAACCAAGTCTGACAGATCATGTTTATGGTAATAATGGGCTACTGGATCAGCTGGCTGCTCTGCAGTGGATCAAAGACAATATTGAAGATATGAATGGGGATCCGACATCGGTGACTTTGATGGGACACAGCACTGGAGCTGCTTGCGTTAGTTTCTTGATGTTGTCTCCAATATCAGATGGTAATTGTGATTTTTAGAGCATGTGAACAGTCTTTTACATTCACACATGCAATGTGAGTCATACTTCCAATAAATATAACTTCGCAATGTATAACTAATAGTAATTTCACATTTCACATAGTAATTTCACATTTTTATCTATGGTTTTAGTACCATTATTCATAGAGATGGGTGTGTTTGATGAGTTAACAAAGATAAAAACTTCGAAACCATATTAATAATAACACTTCATATTTTCATCACCAAATAAAAGACATGAAAGAATTTTTATTTACTGATGAAAATATGAAGTATTTTTTATTATTATGGTGTTTTTATTAATATTTTCATCACTCAATAAAAAATCTTTCAGGTCTTTTCCATCGGGCGATACTAATGTCAGGGTCAGCCCTCTCTGACTGGGCGATGACAAAAGATCCAACACCTTATACCTTACAAGTGGCACAAAGTCTGGGTTGTAAGCCCAGTTCCAAGAATATGATGGCTTGCTTGCAGAAAAAACCGTAAGTTTTTCGTCTACATTTTCACTGAAACTTAGTAAATAGATAAAGATACCGTATAGCGTACGGTTGCAGGGACGTATGGACGAAAGTTTATTTTTTATTTTTTATTGATCAACAAAAGAAATTCATAGAAAAAGATTTTATCTCGAAAATGCACAGTTTACAGACGGTCTTTGTACCTTTCAAATTTTTATAGAAATTCAAATACGAGATGAATTTTTTTGTGAAAAGTATAGGCCGATATCCGTCTACCCATTTAGCGGAATAGTCGTTACGAGATACATAAATATAAGCTGAATGCCAATGAATCTATACAACCCATCTAGAGCTTTAAAAGCTTTTAACGTTTGCCAAAATTTTAAAAGGTACATAAAATATGTACAATCTTTTCCGCGTTTCAATGTTTCATTGAATAAAACAGTGAATTTCGTTCTTTGAAAAGCAGGGGACATTAATGGATACAGAGTGTTTCTCGTTAACTCCTTTTTAAGTGGAGTAATTGTAGCTTATATATTATTCCACTGTTAATGTGTTAACGTTTCCTGCAAGTTACTGTAGCTATTAGCTGATAAGAGCATGAGTTTCTAACCTTTGACATAGGCAGGCAACAGTCACTGCTTACAATGTTGAAAAACTCAGACAATTATTCCTTTGTTTCTTATGAGCATCAAGGAGGAAATTTACAAAAAAATATAGTTCGTTTTCATTTTTTTGTCACTTATATCAGACCTAGGGTGCCTAGGGTACCATAGATTTGGTAAAAGAAACGTAGGCTACTACTACTACTACTACACACAGAGCAACGCGCGCTCGTGTTGCTCTATGGGTACTACCAAACTTAAATACGACTAGTGTCACGGAAATAAAATATAGCCTATGTTACCCGGGGACAGTGAAAGAATATTTTTTTAAATCGGTTCAGTAGTTTCGGAGCCTGTTCGATGCATACAAACAAACAATCTGACTTTTCCTCTTTATACTATTAGTATAGCCTTAAATGGAATTACGAACGTTCACAATTTTGCGAATAGTTATTTTACTACATCTTTACTGTATAAGCTAAAGTCTCATAATACGCTTTGCTTTCAACAGATTATCTGACATAAAAAAGGTACAAATCCTTGCTAGAGAGTTTGAGACACCGTTGGGACCTGTTGTTGCTGGCTCCTTCATACCCAATGAACCAGCTAAAACTGTGGAGTCATACCCAAATTTATTGAGCAAGTAAGTAGTAATGAAAATTTCATCCTACATTCTCCTTTTCAATATCACACAGCGCAGAGCAGAGGTGCTTAATGTAATTTGTTTTTGTAAATTTAATATTCGTAAGAACAGACTTAAAATATTGTTTCGTTTCTTTCTTCAACCAAAAATACTTGGAACGCTCTGCTAGTGCACTTGTTTCTATTCTGTAATATGAAAAACCCTGGGTTCTTTAAGCAGAGTGAAAAAGGCACGTCATTGAGCAACCAACTTAAGAGCTACGGCCTTATGAACTGTGATAGTAACCCTCAACGCACTAAGGCTTTCCATCAAGCGGGTGGTGTCAAATAAAAAAAAAACTTTTTTGGATATGTAGTGCAGTGTTCTGTGTTTAATTCTTGTGGGCAAAGTTACGACCCTCCATCCTCTTTAATCCTTTTTCATTAATGAATATTACTTCTCTCACCCTTCATTCGGAAGATCAATACATATAGTAAAATGATAGAAAAGTCAAAACTGTACATTGGAAATATTTGAAAAAAAGTAGTCGCTGGGTGTTCGACTTATGATACCGAAGCTAAAAATATATAGTTAGAAAAAATTTTGTCTGTTTGCTTTGTTTTGTCCGGAAGGATCTCGAAAAGTGTTAAATAGATTTGATTCAAATTTTGTACAAATATTAAATAGGGGTAGCGTCTTCAAATAAGCTATATATTATCACGCTACATATCCTAGGGGCTAGGCAGAGAGCAATCAAATTGGCATAATAACACAATTTTCACGCGTACGAAGTCGCGGGCAACAGCTAGTAATAAATAAAAGTCAAATTACATTTCATTCGCATCGTAATATTGATCCGTCAATTTTAAGTGCTTTTTAATCCGAAATTATCTTGATAAATTGAATTTTGATCCAATTTAATCCACAAATATAATAAAGTTTTCTTGTTTACAAACTTCTAAAGATACAATTAATTAGTGTTCTTCGAGAAAATAAGATAGTAGGTGTGTATTAACTCGCAGTAAAGGGTTTGTATGCTTTAAACATTTAATGAAGCTATGTAACTTCTCGATACCTTTATTAAACCACTAGCTGTTCCCGCGACTACGTACGAAAGAAAATTATATGAAAGAGTAACAAACATTCACCACTCACAAATTTTCGCATTTATAATAATACAGTAAGAATTATAAATAGAGAGATAAAATAGCTCTAAATTTATATTACTTCGTTCTCAGTACAATCAATAAAAAGTGTAACTACCTAAGATAAAGAAATATAATGTCTTATATTCTAGGTATCAGCTACTAAGCGGAGTCACAGAACTGGATAGATACCATGATTTTGGATACCTAGAATTGGAATATGGAGTGCTGGAGAATCAGCGCGACGAATTCATAAAAAAATGCGCCAAAAGTATATTTGATGGTGCAGAAAATGAAGCTCTGAAAGCAGTGTTAAAAGAGTGAGTTTTGTTTACATGTACCTACTTACTGAGAGGGACGAGTTCAGACTATCCGAAATTTGTGTAATCCATAAATATTTGTTTCGGAGTTTGGGTGTCTTTCTAAGACGTAGATATGTTATGTATGTATTTAATAATATATTTAAGTACGTATATCAATCGTTAAGATCCTATAGCTTATATTAGCTTAATTTGGGCTAGGTGATGTTGTGTGAGCATGTCCACAAATGTTTATTAATACATTCTTACAGATACTCTACCTCAAAACTGGATCCTCAGCGATGGAACGTAAAAACCAACCGCGACGTCGTCCTCAGCACGTTCAGTGACGCGCGCGCGCTGGCCCCCGTCATGCGCTTCACGGACTACCACTCGCGGGCCAACAACCTATCTTACTTCTACGTGTTCGGACACAACTCTGTCAGCTCTGAGTATGCCGCGGTGAGTTTTTGAAAAACATAGTTTTATAGCTTTACTTTGATTAGTTTAAAGATTACCTTGCATAACGTTCAAACGCTTTGTATTGTGTCCTGTTGTGTTTATGTTTTTTTTAATACAGTTGCTCAAAAAGTGGCGTATTACAGGGACGTATAGCGTTCGGGATGTGGGCTATTACACACTCGTGCTTTTTCTTTACCATTCCCGCACTCGTGCGTTTTCAAAATAATGTCTGTGATTCATGCAAATATTTCTAAAAAAAAGATACTAACTTGTTTCAATATCAGATTAAAAGTAATTTTAATTAAAATTTAAGCATAAATTAATATAAGTATCGGCCAAATTAAATTTATAAATATAAAAAAAGTTGGCTGTATGAAGTGCACAGCCATAGTCTCTGCTTAGGAAGTTATAATATTCTTTTACGGTTGGCGCCATTTTGGATATTCAGGTTTATTGTGTTTTTATTATTTTATAAAATTGCTTAATTTTTTCGCAACTGTATTAAAAATAGTTGTTCAATACAACGTGTGGGACTGTTATTTAAACTCGTTCCGACTGTCATCCCTCGCCTGCTGCTCGGGTCAACACCTGTCGTAACTCGTTGTAATAACAGAAATCCCACACTTGTATCGAAAACTACTATTCTTCCTTTTCATTTACTTGTCGAGCCAGGGCTTTTCAACTGGAGCGTGAAGAGGGACATCACAGGGCCGCCAACTTAAGGACCACAGTCTGAAGTCTTACGGACTGTGAGAGTGGCCCCCAATCGCTAGATGTGCCGCTTTCTATCAGGCTGGCGACGTTAATTTGGCGGGCTTAATATGAAAAAAAAAAACGTAAGGTTGTTTCCTCAACCGCAAGTTGGACATGAGCGGTAGTTTAAGAAGGAAGAGGAAAAAATACCCCTATGACTCAAAGTAGAGATTTAACTCAACATTTTTCTTAGTGACATCCATCTCTATTGAGTACATGATAATATTTTATTCGATAACATCAAAGATAGTATTGCATTGTAAGCAAGTGGACAATTTTACGAGCGAAATGTTTCCTGATATCAAATCGACTTTCAATTTTCAGTTGAAAGCTTTAGACCAGTGAAACGTAACGTGAATGCAATTTGCTCTAGATTTTGAACAATAGCGAGTAAAAACTATGAAAGCGAAATATTTTTTCTACTTTTAAGTCTACCGAGACAAGTTTCGAAAACAATAATGACTGTGAATTCAATGGACTACTCTTTGAGTGTTGTACAATTTGTGCCAGTAGTATATTATGGTTTAACTTTTTGGATCTTTTCCAGATTCACAAAATTTATTGCTTGCGAAACACAACCCATGGTTTATGTGATTTAAAGTCCTTTGCTTTTTATAATTTGTCGTTTAACTATGTCTTTGTTCACAGCTCAATAAAAGTGTCCAGGGTGAAGAACTACCGTATGTGTTCGGTGTTCCCTTGGGAGGTACCAACACACACTTTGGTACGGACTACACTCCATATGAAAAGCTGTTAAGCGAAGTCGTGATGAAGATGTGGACCAACTTTGTCATAAATGGGTAACTTTATTTAATTAATTTTATCAGTTTCTCTTCTGGCTGAAAGTTTAAATTGAGAAATTGAATATTATGAAGTTCTGATCACCCCTGGATGTAAGCCTATATTGATATTTAATCCCCGATGAAAATGGTTAGTCAGCAAGTGCAACACTAGCAGATGAGACTGACTTGGGCATCGAAAATTTCAGTAGAGTTACAACATGCACATGATTATGATTGTGTGTAATTTGCAATAATATTTTATATTTATATCATACACTATTGTCTTGTTTGTTTTTCATATAGGTCTCCAAATACACAGTATCCTGTGAAATTCTTGAATCTAGATAGAAGACAGTGGAATCTGTATAATCAGATGTGGCCTGAATATGACACTACACAACGAAGATATTTAAGGTTTGGTAGGTATTTTTTGTATTTTCCTCTTTTATACAGTACCTATATGTTAAAAACATTAATGGAGGGTACTCCACTAATGTGTTTAACTTTGTACAAGACATTTTCAGAAAAAAAAGGAAAAATAGCTGAATCCAGGGTCTCTCAATTAATTTTGAAATAAAGTATTGAGTTGCATTGTTAAAAGCTTCAAGAAAATGGTTAAAAAAAATATAAACATTATAATTTACTGATTAATACGATATTTTTAATGATAGAAACAATAAATTACGTACACCGGTCTTAAATGACAAAACAACAAACAAACACCAATCAAAATTATTGTAACTATACAATAACAGCAAATAAAAGGGGTAGAGCAGCACTGCGCTCCTATCATTTTTTATTCACTGTGATATTTTGTTTGATTGCAGATATGCCGCCAGGAGAAGAAACATCATACAGAACAAACTATACAAACTTCTGGACGGAAACATTGCCAAACAAAATGAGCAAATTTATAGTAAACCCACTGTTTGAGTATACTCATAAAGGTTTGACCACACAGCGACCTAAACCAGCAGCGGCTGGACCTGTGCATAGGAGTACTAATAATCCCATCGGTAATACCTATTAATTTTATTAATACGACATTTTTATTGAAATAAAAATAACATCGCTATTATTTTAACTTAATCTACGCCTACTATAATATAGGTACATATGATATTTCAAACGCATTTGTTTTACTTTCTTTTGCTATTGCTTATTTTTTTTGTTACTCGCACCTCGTAATCATTGTTTCCTTAATAATATTAGAGACATTTTTAGAAAACCAAAAAGTTTTTTAATTATTTTTTTCTTTGTTTACGTGTAGATCGCTGTTTATGACTTTCAGTGTGTTATGTATAGTTATAATTTATACGAGCATGTTTCTTTACAGATCAAGTTCGAAGAGTATGGTCACCACAGAGGCCCCAATATTCATCATCATCATCTTCATCATCATACGGTAGAGAAAGATCATATTCGCAGCCTGAACCCAGAGTGGACACAAGCGATATATATAGAGAAATAATGTCGATTGAAAAACCATCGCGTTCTGTATCCTCAGGATTAATGGAAAAAAGTACAGCTCGTACGATCACAGAGAAACCAAAAATTGATACGCAAGTGAAAACATCAAATGCAACCATTACGTTGATAGTCTCTTTATGTATTCTTTTTCTAGCAGTAAATTTTGGCATTTGCTCCATTTTGTACTTCAAAAAACGTAAACTAAGAATTCGTGAGCAAACACTCGACAGTTCTCGACAACCTCGTGCTGAAATTGGTGAAGTAGATGTTATCGGCCAAAAAAGTTCGAAAGATGACAAAAGCGCATTAAAAACTTTAAAGAATGGATGTAGTGTTATCAAATCGATGAAATTCAGTAGAAGCAAAAGCGGTTCAAAGAAGATTAAAAAGAAATCTGATGTGTGCAAAACTCCCAAATCAGATGATTCTGGGGGATTTAGAGAAAGATTTCAACTGAGACGACATTTGTCTACTAGTACTTTAGATGCTCACACAAAAGTAAGAGACTGGATTGCGAATGAAGTGATGCATCGATGTTCCCCAGCAATTTTGAGAAAATCTAATTCTGACTTGAATGAAAATCCCGCAACAATTGCCAAACCTTTTACAAGGTCCGAAGAATTACTTTCTGATACAAAAAGAAAACCTAAAGTATTGATAACAAGAGAAAATACAAATTCCAAAAGTCTTGATTCTAAAACTTATAATAGAAACAAAACTTCAGAAAAGACCACATCTACATCGGCATTTGGATCACATTCATCCATTGGGAGTAATAAACAGTCCCTTAATAGTAAACGAAATAGCAAATCAAATGACTCTTTGAAAAGCAAGGCAAATGAAAGCATTAGGTCTAAAAAGGTATCAGTAGCAATTGATGCTACACCCGCTGCCCGTACAAATTCCATACTGCAGCAAGAACCAATTGAGGTATCAAAATCATTTGATGCAAGTGATTATATACATTCCAAATCGAATTCACCACTTAAATCTACTGAAAACGATCATAATATAAATCTTGGTATAAAAAAAGATGACAAAATATTTACAAACGTTATCACACTATCAGTGGAAGACAAACCGTTAATTATTTCACATAAGCATTCCTCATCAGACCCTGTGACTGATATTAATTACGATAAACTAATGGAAAGATTGGAATGTGGAAATACTTTAGATATTTTGCCACCAGTCACATTTAGGAATGATATAAATGTGACGTCTCGAGATGAAAAGGCGAATTGTCTTATGACAGCTGAGCAGGCATTACAGCATATGAAAAATAGGAATTTTCCAAAAGTACTACCCGATTTACCCAAAGCACGTAAAAGGTTATCATTACAACCAAACTCGTTGCAATCTTTTCGCGGTTACACAACGGAAAGTCAATCTGATCGGTCTCGGTGTCCTCCCCAGCCACCGCCAAGAACCACAACACTTGAAAGACGTCTCGCTTATAAAAATACAAAGCCATTATCTTCCTTTGTTACACCTAACGTAAGAAGAATTAATGAAAATCCTGTAGCCCAAGATTATGAAAATATCGATGGCCTTTCAAACTATATTGATATGCCGCAAAGTACATTATGTGAGAGAAATATGTCATCAGATACACCTGATTCTGCAATCACGTTTCCTAAAGACAGAGTACCAAGAGTAATAATAGCTTCTAGTGAAAATCCTCATTCACAAGACCCAAAAATAATAATAACTCCATCTTCTAGTCAAATTGAAATACCGATGAATGTGCCAAGGGTCCGGCTGCCTGACGATTTTCATTCTACGCAGGGTTCTATAACATCATTTTCTTCACTTTACTCCGACGATAATGAAGATAATATTAATGATGATGAATCTTTTGATGACTTTGAAAATAAACTGATACAAGAACTAGTCGGCGGTGTTGAGTCTCCTACAAACATGGACAACATGTTAGATTCAAAAGGTCCAGAAACAATATTCGAAAAGAAATTAGAAATAGTACCTGTTAAAATAAACCAGGGGCGTGCTCCTCCCACAGCAAACGAAGATTATGTATGCATTAGTAATTTACTCCTGCCAGATATAAGTAATTTAGAAAAAACAGCTCAAATAAAACCAAACTTGAGTTTGAACAAACTTCAGCATCGAACTGAAAGTATTCACAAACCACCAGAGAAGGCTGTCAAAGTAAAACAGAAAAAGAGTATGAGAACATCATCAATTTTAAATAGAAATTCAAAGAACAAAAAAGATAGTGATAGATATAAAAATGACTTAGTGAAATTAGAACATTCTACTTCTGGTTCATCAAATGATACTGAAACTAGTACAGGGACTGTAAAAAAGGTGGAACCAAAGAAAACATGAAAAATAAGAAATTGTTGGTAGCATCTACCGTTTAGCAAAATAAATTTCTATGAATAATTATGTGTTTATCAAAAAATGATGCCTTTACATTTAACATAGATCTCAGAATTCAATATGTTGTAAATATTTTTATGTTCGGAGTAAGCCTGTATTATTTTGGTAGAATAGAAAATGAAATCTAGGATTTTATTTTCAGCATACTTGAGTGTTACTTACCTAATTTAAATTTTAAATAAGTACATAATCGATTAATAGATTATCAAGAACCCGTTTTATATTGTGACTACAAAAATATTTTTTATAAATATAAAATATTTAAAATAAACTTTTCTGTACACGATAATCATTATTATTCATAAGCGACCACGCTTAATCTGCAATGATGTGAACCTAGAACAATGAAACTTGAAAAATAAGTCTTTAATTGCCTTTCTAAATACCTTGACTGCAAAAAATAATAAATGGTTGTAAGAACTCCATGAAAGAAGCGGGATAACACCCGTACCCCGCTCATGCAAGACGTGAGGTAAACCCCAAACCCTAAGGAGAAGTCTGCGATGGTAGACTAAGCCTGTGGAAAGCCCTGGGCTAATCCTTCCGAGGGCATACCCAAGACTGACGGCCATAGGCAGTAGGCAGTGCATCACGTGGTTTTTAGTCGGTAGAAGTCCGGCATAACATCCATGAGAATTTACATACGTAAAAAAAGGGGACAACGGCAGTCAAGAAGACCACCGCGGCGCTGGTTTATCGACCAAAATTGTTCACACGTAAGTATAGGTATTTTATCAAAATTGTGACCACATTGGGTAGTGTAGGGTACAAAGATTCAAATTAAGATTAATGTTAAGACAGTCTTGACTTACATTGGATATAGCAGGCTCTCCTTTTCTTTTCACGAAGTGTTGCGTTACTAAAAGAGATACCTAGTTAACAGGAATAGGAGTTTATTTTTACTGCCCTCCATTCTACAGGAACATAAGCCTCAAAGAGACACGTGGGGCCAACTGTTACTCCAGCAAGCTAAGGTTATGACTTTGCTCACTTGCCTCGCCTTACTCACCACTTTTTGGTATGTAAGTCAGGTGGATTGTCGTTGTGGCAAAACAGACTTGCAATCAGAATGGTGAAATAGAGACGTAAGTATTGGTTTCTTTTGTTACCTAGAAAATTCTTAAATAGATTTTTCATAAATTCTAGCCATAAGTATGCCAAAAAGTTAATCTCCTTTTCCTAACTGGTTCAAATAAAGTATTCCATTACTCAAAGTTACAAATTTATAATTAGTAAAAAAGTTTTTTGAAAACAAAATTTGACAAATAATTTTGCACCTTGTATAAGATTTACGTGGGAATCTTAATTTTGTCGTCGCTCTTGGCTAACAAACAACAAAATGTTAAAAAGTATTAAACGATATTCCCAAGTATCACAAATCTGTTGTCTTTCGAACATATTGTAACTTTCAAACTGCTCGACTCGTACGTACTCTGATCCTGTGTAGTAAAAGTTATAAGCTGTTCTTGTTTTAGCTGTAAGATACTAGTCACTGATATTTTATGAGTACAATGCCAATAAATTTAATAAGAACTATCTCTAAAAATAAATTACAGGCGGTCATTCACATGACGTTGTGTTTTAGATCAATCATCAATATAATAAAAGTCTTTAGTTTATTATGAAGCCAAGGTATTTTAAATATTAATAATTATAATACTTTATTGTACATAAAAATTACAGATATTAGGTACTTATTTACTTCGGTACAATGGGCGGCCTTATCGCAAACACCGATCTCTCCCAGGAAACCTTTAGATGGATGGGATTGTATTGAAATTAAGCGTGGGTTTAAAACTTTGAAAAGGCCTTATTTTATTTGAAACTAGAGGACGTGACGCGGTTGCACCCGCGTAGTTCCCGTCCCGTGGGAATACAATATTTTTTCTTCCATAAGAACCTTCTCCTGACAATACCTTACACAACAAAAAAAGAGTTAGTGAAATCCGTCCACCCGTTCTGAAGTTATGCGCTTACCAACACATTTTACGATTCATTTTTAAATATAAGACTAGCTGTTCCCCGCGGCTTCGACCGCGTAGAAGTCGTTATCGCGTAAAATCATAACCCTCCTTTTGCGCAGTCGTTTAAAAAGTAGCCTATGTCCTTCCCAGGGCCTCAAACTATCTTTTTACTAAATTTCATCTCAATCGCTCGAGCCGTTTAGGCGTGAAAGCGTAACAGACAAACAGAGTCACTTTCGCATTTATAATATACTAGCTGACCCGCGCAACTTCGTTTGCGTCTCATAAGAGAGAGAGAGTGAGTGGCAGAGAGAAAGAGCGCTATTATTTTGATATCATGTTTCCCGTCATTTACCCCCGTTGCGTTTACTCCCGTCTACTATTCATTATTTTAGAAATAATTAACGTTACTTTGATCGAAAACCTCCCAAAAACGCGAGATAGCACCCAAACCCACTTAGGTGAGGCCATAGTGGTAGCCGTAGGTCTGTTGGAAGTTCTGGGTTGACTACCGAGGGCATACCCGGGGCTCCCAACCGTAGGCTGTTAAGCAGGATACGTGTGGTTTTTATTCTTTAAGAGTCCGGCATAGCACATGTATGTAGGAATTTCCTCACTTTAAAAAAATGTAACTGTGAGCGAACCTTAGAAGATAAATAAATAAATAGGTGTTTTCCGTTCTCGAAACATTTCTCATTGCTGCACCGCTCCTATTAATCTAAGCATTATGTTATGTAGCCTTAAGCCATTCTCAATAAATGTACCTATTTAGGTACTATCGAACAGTTAAAGAGTTTTTAAAACCCTACCAGTAGTTTCAGTAAGGCTTGCCTTGGTATGATATGATCTTGGTATGATGAAAAAATCTTTTTCTTTCTTTCATGATCATGGTCCCTTTGTAGCGTGTGTCCAATCCAGCTACACTTCCGACGTTTGATCTGTTGGTGGATAGGGGTCTCACTGCAGCGTTCCAATATGCTTACGTTGGTGATTTTCTCGGGCCCGTATACACCGAGGATCCGTTGGAGGCAGCGGTTGACGAAGACTTGTAGCTGGTAGCTGGAGCGAAATGTCTTTAGTGACCTTCCATGTCTCGCATCCGTATGGCAGTTAGCAGTACAGTTTTAACGTTTACTTTGTTTTGAGTTTCACTCTTCGAGTCCATTTTCGCGACTGCCTACGAAGCAAAGCTGTGTGAAGGTTGTTCTAGCCTTGGCGAGTCTCGAAATGAAGTAGGGTAGTCTTCTATCCCGTCAGTTTCCGACACGACACTCCCGAGGTACGTTTATTAGTACCTCCACCACATCTCCTGCGTCTGTCGATTTTATTATCAGTCCAGTCATTCGCTGCCTCATCCTGCACGTTGTCCTGCAGACATGCATGACGGCGTGTGTGTGCCTTAGCAGGCACAGGTCATCGACGTCATTTAAATCCTCCAGGATATCAGGATAGTCCCCATTCTATGCCGCACCGCTTGTTCTTTGCGGTATTCAGCATTAAACCATCCATTTTCTATGGATGGTTGCTAACTATCCTGTTATCTTCATAACGATCCTCTAAGGTAGGTATTTTCAAAAGAGTTTTTGAACTCTATGTTTAATTTCTTTTTCAGAGTATTGATGACATTTGATTGATGTCATTTTATACACGTACGTCTACTACATTGATACATGTAATAAAATTCTAACACGCCGGTGTTTGTATGTAAATTGTTTATACTGAGGAAAATTCTAAACTGAGGAAAAGCTTTAAGAGTCCATATGACGCCAAATAGACTATTTCTTTGATCTAGATCTCAGGACTCGTGAGGTCTGCTGAATTGAAATTTGAACACAGACAACTTCAGTTCATGAACTAAAAATGCTCTAGGCCCGAAACACGATTACTGATAAAATTCTCGATAGATTTTTGTGTTGAAAATACCTCGATTTTGTGAAATTTTAAGCTAGATCTCGTATGTTATAAGTTGTTTTTATAATATAAAATATTTATAAGAAAGACAATAGTAAAATCATCATTTGCACTAGAGCATTTTTTTCATATTGGTTATAGTTTTTTTATAATTAATTTATTTCGTTAAAAGCGCACAAAAACCGATCGCATCTCTCTCTTTCTTGCACGCTAAAATGTATATCTTCTATCTTCTTTTAACAATTTGGCGTCTGGTAGGCTCTTAATCGTTGAGCTCTATTTTGATTAAGATTCGCAGATTCGCACGCTGTATGATGAGTCTGATTAAGAAATACCTCAACTTTAATAGACCTTATGTGACGTAAACGAAGATGCGAGGGTCAGCTAGTTAAAAGATAAAAGAGTACCTATTTCTTCTTAACTACTTAAAAACTGTTTTTACAATTTTTATGGTAATAATAGACATTCTTTTTAATGTACATTTATGGTATTGTTGTGACGTTTATGACATGTTTTAAGTACATAGGTATGGTTCAGAGATGGCGCTCGCGGCTACGTCAGCGTCAAATTTTATTTCCCACTTCCCATGGGAACTTTAAAAAGTAGCCTATGTGTTATTCCAGACTATAATGTATCCCTGTACCAAATTTCAGTCAGATCCGTTCAGCCGTTCAAGCGTGAAAGAGTAACAAACATCCACACTCACAAACATTCACATTTATAATATTAGTAAGACTAGCTGTTCCCCGAGGCTTCGACCGCGTAGTAGTCGTTATCGCGTAAATTCATAACGCCCCATTTGCGCAGTCGGTTAAAAAGTAGCCTATGTCCTTCCCAGGGCCTCGAACTATCCCTATAGCAAATTTCATCTCAACCGCTTCAGCCGTTTAGGCGTGAAAGCGTAACAGACAGACAGAGTTACTTTCGCATTTATAATGTAAGTGGGGATGGAACTAACATCTCCGAGTTGATAATTCTTTGACTTGTACCATCCAAACACTCCCAAACTTTACATCCTCCAGCATTAAACGTAGACAGTTTGTAAGTGTTATTCTTGAATCATGAGTTTCACTTCAGTCCAATCAGTACAATGAACCAATTAACCACTGATCCTTACCCAGACCAAAACTTAACCAATTATAAATGGGAATACCTCGAGGACAGGCGATATTGGGCAATTTAACATGATTTGTGTCTTTCAAAAACTTTTGATAATGGGAGTAATTACTTGCAGTATTACAAAATCTATTAGCACTAGACAAAATTTGTTGAGGAGAAGTTGTAGGTATGGTGTTTTCTATGTCTATGGCTGGGATTAGTATTTAGGGAGATTTATGAGAAAGGCGATATAAGATAATGGTATAAAAGCTCTGGGTGGAGTTAACGCAAGGTTTCCGCCTCCAATGGAAAATATTTCGTAAATAAAGGCCTAGGTAGCCTTTTTGCTATTTCAGACTTTAAAATGTAAAATATCTTTGTATCAAATTTCAACCAAATCAGTCATTAGCGTCACCACACATTCAATATTTTCAATTTATAATTATTAGTGAATACAGCACAAATTCCTAGCATTATGAAAATAATATTCTATTCAATTCAATAACGTTAGCTTTAATCATGTAGATAAATGCACTTTGCATTTTGATTTCAAATCATAAATTGTTCTTCAAGCAAGTGAGATGAAAATATTTGTCGCACTGCAGCTATGTTATTGTCATTACAAGTAGGAAGAGAAACAAAGATTATTTTGCCTAAAAATGTACTTCAGCGAAGCGGTTTACGAATTCTTGCAGTGAATTTACTTTAATATTACGGTGAAAAAGTTTAATAGCTTCGTGTTTTTGTAAAATAGCGACGAATGAAGTGGTTCCCAAGTAGTTGGAATACGAACGGAAACTAAATTTTAAACTATTTTGAAATACCTTCAATAACAAGAAATTATATAAGGCTGAGAGTAAATTATTGCATAACCTGTAGTAAAAATAGGAATCAGGTAAGTTAAATAGATAACTTTATTTTCTGAAGATATTTCAATTACCTATTTATTGCCGATAATGCTACTGCCGCGCTGATGTCTAGAGGGACGAGAATATTTTTGTAATTAGATCACTTGTCTTGTCTAGAGCCCACAGTACGAGCTTATATTAGTTTATCTTGAGCAAAAAATAATCTTGCGATACTTTATAAAACATGACAAACTAAAGCTATTAAATCATTTTATCAGTAAAATAAGAGCTTCCGTTCATAAAACAGTTCCCGAACACTATCTTCATAGTCATGACGTGTAATAAAACTTTATGATACAATGCAGCCTTTTTCCCACATACTTTGGCAATAGTATCGTTAGAATGATTGTTATAACTTGAAAAACACCAATATAAATCGACTCGTCTTCTTACCTAAATATAACATTATTTTAGTAGGTTTTTTTACGTTTCATAGATGCTATCTATACTAATATTATAAAGCTGAAGAGTTTGTTTGTTTGTTTGTTTGTATGGTTGAACGCTAGGATCTCAGGAACTACTGGTTGGATTTCAAAAATTCTTTTACAGTTTGATAGTTCATTTATTGAGGATGGCTATAGGCTATATAACATTACGCTAAGACGAATAGGGGCGAAGCAGCAATCAATAATGTTTCGAAAACGGGGAATATTTTTTACCGTCTGAGAGCTTCCGAGGTGTACGCTGCGTAAATAGTTAAAGATACGTAAAAAATGTGTATTACAATATTGTTTCTCTTAAAAAGTCCTAAAAAAAGTCCGCGGCAGCATATGTCTATCTCTTAAGGTTCGCTCACAATATTATAAAACTGAAGAGTTTGTTTGTCCTAGGATCTCGGAAACTACTGGTTGCATTTCGAAAATTATTTTACAGTTTAATAGTCCATTTATTGAGGATGGCTACTGTCGATATAAAATCACGCTTATGCAAATAGGAGCGGAGCAGCCATAAATAATGTTTCGAGAACGGGGAAAATTTCTTTCTTTTGGAGCTTCAACTGCGTACGTTGCGTAAATGGTTAAAGTTACGTGAAAATTTTATATTACAAAAATGTTCCCCTTTATAAGTTACAAAAAAATGTCTTCAACAGCATATGCCTATCTTTTAAGGTTCACTTACAATAACCCCTTTTAATAAGTTTTGAAGTATGAGCGACGCGACGGGAGTAGGTAAACGTGGTCTGCGGTGGTAGCCAATCAACTGAACGATAAAAACCGGCCAAGTGCGAGTCGGATATACATGAGTTCCGTACCAAAAAAAGGACGGGTGGAAGTAAATGCAAGGGGAAACATTATATCACTTTACATATTAATACCACACCTCTCTCCTTCTCAATCTCATGTGATGCTAACGAAGTTGTGCGGGTCAGTTCTTATGAATATAAGCGACGCGACGGGAGTAAATGCGACAGGAAACATTACATCACCTTAAATATTAATACTACTCCTCTTTCTTTCTCGCTCATGTGACGCTAATGAAGTTGTGCGGGTCAGCTCTTATGTATATGAGCGACGCGACGGGACTAGGCACGACGAGAGTAAATGCGACGGGAAACATTATATTACTCAAAATATTAATACCATACCTCTCTTTTTCTAACTCTTATGTGCCGCAAACGAAGTTGCTCGGTTCAGCTAGTATTATGATATAGCATCTCCTACCGACTAATATACCGTTAAATATTCCGTTAACTCTATATTAAAACTAGACTAGCCAAGCATTCATTGTATAACAATAATATATAAGCACAACATCATACGAATGATAGGACTTCCGATTGAATTATTGCAAACTGGCAGTACTCGAGAGAGAAAGTAAGTTGTCGAGCCGTTGTCGCAGCGGAGAACCATAGCATCCTTGTCTACCTTCTACCGAATATATCACGGCGGGTGTTCTGAAGAGCTCTTCAACTTGATCCCGCCCTCTCCTTTCCTATCGCAAACAACGCGTGCCGGGCAAAGATGCCACTCACTTACAGTGGAGAGAATCTTCGCGAGAACTGAGCGATCCAAAAGATCGTTCCTCTTTTGAAGTATAAATAATTTGGAACGACCTTCCCGCACACGTGTTTATCTCATCTTACAATCCCGAGTTCTTCAATTGGAGCATGAAGAAGCACATCACAGGGCCGCAAACTTGAGGACCACTGTCAGAACTTTTACGGACTGTGAGAGTCACCCCCAATCGCTAGATGCGCCATGACAAAAGAAAACGGGTCCACGAGCGCATCAATATGATGTGTTGTTCAGAAAATGAAGACATCTCAATGCATGCCGTACCTTCCTAGCATTCAAGGGTTAATTTGAATGTTAGGGTCATTCTAAGCTGACGTGTTTGCTTTATCATAAAGGAGCTAAGATTTAAGATTATGTCTATTGTAATAATAGAATCCAGAATTATTTTAGTTGACTTAATCTATCAGCTCTTCTATGATAAAGCAAACAAACCAGTTTCACACGAGCCTTTGAGCTTGATGAATAAATACACCTATTTATATACTTTCTTTCGCTCTCCGTCTCTTTCTCTCTCTCTAAAAGACTGTTTATCTATCATCATATATGATAGATAAAGTCACAGTTTAAGGACATTTCATATTTGTAATCAAGTTAAGTTATAAAATTATTATTTAACCAATAAAGTCCAGAACATATTTTTTTAACGATAACGATACTGCTAACACGAAATATACGAACTCGAAACGAACGAACACGAAAAATAAAAATATTTACTACCTACTACTACTACTACTGACAGAGCTATAAATAATTAGGCAATAGTAAAACAATTTAAAGCAAAACAGAAAATAAAGTTCGGTATGTCCGTGAGTCCATCGACGTTTGTTTTATTTTTTAGATGTTTATGAATAAATTAATTGACAACATTGCCCAATACTCTGCACCAAAACGAACTACAGACGTGAAATTGTTTGGAGCCTTTGTTGTACCTCCGTAACTAATAAATTTACAACGAACACAACTTCTATTTAAAATAAAATAGGCTTTGCGTTTTTCCCTATTGCCCAAAACAATACAGGAAAATTTATCGGTACCAATGAAAATACAAAGTAGAAATTACTG
Organism: Miltochrista miniata; assembly: GCA_933228765.1. Classification (NCBI taxonomy): domain Eukaryota; kingdom Metazoa; phylum Arthropoda; class Insecta; order Lepidoptera; family Erebidae; genus Miltochrista; species Miltochrista miniata. The sequence continues at coordinate 3,825,528 of OW121749.1, read as the reverse complement.
CGTAGCAGGTTAAACGGTGTGCAAACATTCTCTCGTGGCTTATGTACGAGTATTACCTGGAATGAAAGCAACAAAGACCGATATTTGTTGCTTAGACAGGACACCCAAAAAGTTTTTAGTAGATAGGTATTTTTATACTTGGTGTTTACGAAACTGTATCTATGTATCTCGCTCGTGGCCCCTCGGACTCGGTGTTCTGTAAACGATCACTGCAGTAAGCAACTTTCACTATGGCCAGTCCCTGGATGGTTGACCATTCATGTGACCACTTTGTGACATTTATTTGAGCGTTTCCGTGCTTCGGAAGGCACGTTAAGCCGTTGGTCCTGGTTGCCAGTAAAATGGCAGACGGTAAGACAATTTGAATGCCTTTATAGGTGGCTTGAAAATTTTCAAAAGTGGGAAGTCACAACCCGCGCCTGTTCATATCAACACAGCAAAACAGCTTCCCACCTATTATGTGGGCCAAATCTAAAAGGTGAAATGTGGACATATAATATGCCTCCGCCTACCCCTTTGGGGATAAAAGGCGTGACCATATATGTATTTACTGATATGTTTTAAGTATAAATATTTGAATACCTACCAGTTTCAATATTCGTAGTTAGACAAAATAGAATCTATTAAGTCAGCTATACTATAATAATCAGATCAAAGCTTCGATGATACGCATCGGAGCCCTAAGTTATCTCCCCTGAGTAACAACACAACTGAGGAGCCCTAAGTTATCTCCCCTGAGTAACAACACAACTGACCTACATTATAGGTATACCTAGATAAGTTTAGCACTTCGGCGTCTGTAAAAAATTAGAATAGAATAGAATAAAACTTTATTTGTACACCTCGTTAAAAACTATTTACAAAATTAAACATACAATATTGATGAGATGAATTACAGCGAATGTCGCATATTTTTGGCCCTTCTGTAAAATTATAATTTCAGTATTAACCTCTCTGAAATTTTGTTATGAAATTCATTTACACTCGCATTAATAATTAAATAAAAATCTCAATTTCATTACTGATTAGATATTCAGTAACCTAGATATACGCCTGTACTTTGTAATTATACTTAGCTAACAGTAAACACTCCCCAAGCGCACTTATTTCTCTTTCTGTAACGTTAAAATAAACGTTGTAGATAATAAACTCGCTTGAGAGTTAATTAAGAGGTACGTGTCTCGGTGTTAACTGGTTAAATTAAAATACATAGCTTTCAAGTTCACTATGTTTTGAAATTAACTTTCTAACCTCAGGCTGGCCGTAGATAGTAGCGAAAGAGGATAAGAAAACACCATAATTAGAGAAAAAATTACTAAGAACGGGTTGGAGCAGGAGAAAAACAGGGAATTCCAGTGAATAAACACTTTATTGTACTTTAGGTTTTCTTACCCCCGCCGTGTGACGACAGGGCCCCATGTGGCAACAGGATAGAGGACAAAATGTCACCACCCCAATTCATTCTGAGGGTGTCTTATGAGCGACTAAGGAAACACTTTTGCGAATCGACCCGGTTGTCAGTAAAATTACAGTCATCAAGCCAAGTTGAAGGCCTTATGGACGGCATAAAGAAATTCAGCAGCAGGTCATCACGAGCTGCGCCTGTCAATTTCAACACGGCAATGGGCTCACCACCTTTTACGTGGGACATAGAACTATAAGGTTATATATGTGGGCGTATACTATTCCTATCCCTTCGGAGATGGAGGCGTGACTATATGTGCCTATGGTAGATTTTTTTACTGAATTAATTTTTCCAAAAAATCTAAATTGAAATTGGATCACTTGCGTTTTGTCATAGCAAACTATAGGCAAAGTAAATCATTGAATGAATTTGTTTTTGGTCCTGGAAAAATGTTTCTATGAATAATTTTACAGGAACAAAATTTTATACAGAGTTTTAAGAAACAAAAGTGAATATTTTGTTTTAATTTGGTCCATGGGTGCTGTTCCTAAACAAAGTAATTCATGGGATATTAGGGTCTTGCGACATTTTTGTTTATTTTTTTCTTTGAAATGGGAAGTTCTTTCAGATTGCTTTCATAAAACTTTTACTCGTAAACTACATTTCCATAATTTGGGACAAAATTACAATGGGATATTTTTAAATGCACCTCTGTTTAATTTTTCTGCACACTAGGAAACTCCACTAATTTACTGAATGCAAACCAGAAAATTAAATGCTGTGCAAAAAAACTAATTGATTAACTAAACATGTCCTACTTCAAAAACTTAAATATTACTCAGAACGATTAATCGAATGCACACCAAAAATGTGGTTTATAAAACAGAAATACGAATTGCATATCAAAAATACTAACTTGCACTCTAAATAGTACTATCTTATAATAGAATAGGTTAGGTTTTTTTTTTTTTTTTTTTTTTTTTTTTTTTGTTGACGCGGGGAATGCGTTTAGGCACCGTCATCCCAGCTACGGGGGTAGCTGGGACGGTGTGTGGGACTCACCGGTCCCGGAAGAAGGGACCGTCCTACCCACTAAACCCCGCGGTGTTCCGTCTCACCCTATAGCCGGGCCGAGGGATATGAAAATTAGATTCTACGTCGACCCGGCTAGGGATGCCCCGTAGAGTTGGGGCTCTCCTCGGGGGACCAGATGGTCGGCCCCCCAGAGCTCCCTAAGGAGCTGAAGAAAACAAGCCCGCATCGCACCACTCTCGAGCGCCCTTCTGCAAGCAGAGGGGGTAGAGAGCGGCCGAGCGGGCGGGCACTAAAGGCACCTCCGGAACACGGGGAGATGCCTTCCGCCATATGGCCGTCAAAGGGCGCGGTCCCCCGACCTTACGCCCACGGCCAAAAACTGATGCTGTGCGGAGCGGTCGCACAGGCGGAAGGGCCGCACAGGCGGAACGGCCGCACAGACGGACCAGCCGTACAGGCAGGCAGAAGCCCACACGCAGCAGCCGCCCAAGCTGCCGCGTGCCGAGGGGCTTAACTGCCGCACATACATACGGCTGCCGTACAGGCGAAATCAGCCGCACAGGCGGAACAGCCGCACATGCGGCCGCTGCCGCACAGCAACTTGCTCCAACCGGCCGCAGCCGGGAGCATACCTCGCGTATTCACAAAACCGCGGGCCTTGAAGGCCCGCCATTCCACGACCCCCTCGTGCAATGGGGTCAACTCCGTCAAATGACGGCCAGAAACGGCGCAGGTGCGCCGTACCACACACCCCTACCAATGCTGCACGCAGCGGCCGCACAGGCGGAAGGGCCGCACAGGCGGAACGGCCGCACAGACGGACCAGCCGTACAGGCAGGCAGAAGCCCACACGCAGCAGCCGCCCAAGCTGCCGCGTGCCGAGGGGCTTAACTGCCGCACATACATACGGCTGCCGTACAGGCGAAATCAGCCGCACAGGCGGAACAGCCGCACATGCGGCCGCTGCCGCACAGCAACTTGCTCCAACCGGCCGCAGCCGGGAGCGAACTTCACAAATATGGTTGCGACGCTTCTACTGGGTATCCAGGAGCTGTCGCAACCCCGCGGACCTTGAAGGCTCGCCATACTACGACCCCCTCGTGCAATGGGGTCAGAATAGGTTAGGTTAGGTAGGTTAGGTTAGACTTCTATTTTGGGATATTTTTAAATGCACCTCTGTTTAATTTTTCTGCACACTAGGTAACTCCACTAATTTACTGAATGCAAACCAGAAAATTAAATGCTGTGCAAAAAACTAATTGATTAACTAAACATGTCCTACTTAAAAAACTTTAATATTACTCAGAACGAGATGACCTTTTTAATCGAATTCACACCAAAAATGTGGTTCGTACATCGAATATATGATTTGTGAAACAGAAATACGAATTGCATATCAAAAATACTAACTTGCACTCTAAATAGTACTATCTTATAACGGAATAGGTTAGGTTAGGTTAGGTTAAACTTTTATTTCTTTGATCAATAAAATTTAATTTTGTAGAGGTGACTGATTAAATTGAGGTTTTACTTAGAATAAATGATGTTCATAAAAGTAAATTAGTCGATAGATTTCCTTAAAAAAGTATTAATATTTTTGTTGAACAATGGAATTTTTAGATAGGTATACTATTCTGATAATAGTTATTCGTTCAGTAAAACAGTTCTGCAAATACCATTAAACAGTATAACGAATTTGGTTTATTTAGTGTGCATAATTACACTAATTAGCAAGTCAGTATTTTTGGTTTAATTTTGAAATATTTTGTTCAGAAAAAGGGAATAAAAAGATATCGATTTAAATACATGCCTTTTATTTTTTTTATCAATAAAATTTAATTTTGTAGAGGTGACTCACTAAATTGAGGTTTTACTTAGAATAAACGATGTACCTAAAAGAAAATTAGGCGATAGATTTCCTTAAAAAAGTTTTAATATTTTTGTTGAACAATGGAATTTTAAGTTATTCGTTCAGTAAAACAGTTCTGCAAATACCATTTTAAACAGTATAATGAATTTGGTTTATTTAGTGTGCATAATTAGTGTGCAAGTCAGTATTTTTGGTTTAACTTTGAAATATTTTGTTTGGAAAAAGGGAATAAACAGATATCGATTTAAATACATGCCAATTACAATCCTTTTTTTGTGTTACCATCTAGCAAGTTTAATAAAACCGGCCAAGTGCGATTCCGACTCGCGCACGGAGGGTTCCGAACCAAAAAACAACAAAAAGGCTTATTTGTTGCATGGGAGCCACCTTTTTTTATTTTTTTTTTATTTGACGTGAGGGAAAATCCTTCATGGATGCTATTCCGGACTCCTACCGACTAAAAAACCTCACGTTACGCCTAACAGCCTACGGTTGGGAGCCCCGGGTTAGCCCTCGGAAAGATGTCCTAGTAAATGTCCATTTTGTTTTAATTAGATTTATTTTTTATGTAAATAGACTGCGCGATATTCTGTGAGTATTTCAAACGTCTACTGGTTGCCCTTATAACATAATATCACTACATATTATGAAACAAGTATTGCTCTATGGTGTTTGGTAACCACAGAGCAACGCGCGCCTTAGACAGTTCGTGTAGCTCTATGTTGTTAACTATCCTGTAAATAGATCCTCTACGGTGGGTACAGTATGTATTTCTCTATGTTCAATTTCTTTTTTAGAATATTAATGACATTTGAATGATGACATTATTAAAACGATAAGTCTACAACATTGGTGCATGTAATTGAATTGTGTGTTTGTACGTAAATTGTATAAACTGGAAAAAAATAGAAATATGGGCATTTTGTTTTCTATTTCCTATGAAATTGCTATCTTTGAAATATTATAATTACCTAAAGTAATCTGCTGGAAGCGATGTTAACTTTTTTAAAAAAAATATTTACGATGAAAGTCGAAAAATAAATTAGTATGCGACCCGTTTAATGTTCAATCATGGCGACACGAAATTAATTTCCTTCCGCAATATTTGACTTTGCTATACCTCCTAAAGTATTCATTTAATTTGCATGGTGTAAAGGGAAGAAATAATCTTGATTATATATTTAAGCCAACTAACGTATTTAAACTGAGAAGGATACCTTGTTACCTAATATATAAGATAAAATGGCGAAAAAACACGTTTGTTGTATGGGAGCCCCCCTTTAATATTATTATGTTTTTGTTTTTAGTATTTGTTGTTATAGCGGCAACAAAAACACGTAATCTATGAAAATTTCAACTCTCTAGCTATCACCGTTCATGAGATACAGCCTCCTGACGGACAGACAGACAGACAGACAGACAGACAGACAGACAGACAGACGGACAGACAGACAGACGGACAGCGAAGTCTCATGAATAGGGTCCAGTTCTTTACCCTTTGGGTACGGAACCCTAAAAAGTAACCGCTGGTCTAATGTATATGATTTTCTAACAGTCATAAGATAATAGTGATTATCATTGAATAGGACCACCCAAAAACTAAGAAACAGTTGAGTAGAGACCCCGAGAAATACTTTTAAATCCACCCGTCGATTTTTCAAACAAAAACTACATAATTCAAGAGCACAAATATCTACTGAAGGAATTGGTAGTAGGTGCTTACGAACTATATCGCTTCGCATAAAAACTTGTCCAAGCTTTTCTGAGAATAAACTGCCGTTTATCGGGGTCGACATTGACAGATGAAAACCGTTGTTCACAGATTGTAGAAGATACCCGCTTAGTGATTAAGAGAAGTTCTATCAATATGGATTTAAATGATCCTTGAGTAGGTTGTCCTAATTTAAAAATTCAGTGGTCTTTCACCTAGTGGTCACTATTTCTATTGTACTTGTCGAGAGCCCTATTATATCTGATTTTGGGAATTTTTACTGGAGGAAATGCTGCTTTTAAATGTTAATATAGAAAGCATTAAACATTATTCTATCAACAACGTTATTTAAAACCTTAGTACCTACCTATTTAAAAATACTACAATACCAAAAACAGTATAAATTCATTATTCTGTACACAATTTGCAGAGCTGTCATCACCATTTATTTGCGTAGTTAATATACTGCAAAAGACAGACGGAATACAATAACCTCTGTCACTAAATTGTTGGAGGTCGGCTCGTAACAATTTCAAGCCTTAGTAGAAATAATACCTGTCATAGTTAATTAGAAAGTCTATTGTGCTCATAACCTTCCAGATATACTTAGGCTTATTCTGACAGGTACTGGCTGGGTTATTTGCACGGGCATAAAATTGGTGCCTGTTTGTAATAATGTTTCACTTAAATCAACTCTAAAACCCAAATTTAAAATCACTTTTTAAACTAAAGTTTTTTTGTCTGCCTACTTACTTACCAATACATACTTATCATATTTTGAAACACCCAGACGTGTTTCAAAATATGATAAGTATGTATTTAAAAGTATATAAGTATTAATATCCGTGGTCTGATACCCATAACACAAGCAGATGACTCCTAACTTAGGTACTTTGGGATCAGATAGCGTTTCGTGAAATTTTCGCACAAAAAAGCTTTAACTGCCAGATCTACTTTTCCTTCAATGACACTCCCGTTTGAAACTTAATAATAATATTTCCAAACGACTATGTATTGAATTAGCGTTCACTTTAGTAATGACTTTTCACTTCAATGCACTTTGAAGGGTGTCTCAGTTGACACAAATAATGTTCGCTATATTCGCTAACGAATTCTGTTGTAGTGAACGACGGCCCTTATCGTTGTCTGTTTACGTTCTTGAATGTTAAGGAATGTGAATATTTTTCGATCCACCCGCCGAATAACGAAAAAATAAATTCTACTTTTTAGGGTTCGGTGAACCGAATTACAATTTGAACCTTTATAAAACTTAGTATTTGCTTTTGGAAATACTTAAGTTTGGAAATCTCACCTTTTAGGGTTCCTTCACTCAAATAAAAATTTGGACCCTACTAGATATTCTTGTCTGTCTGTCTGTCTGTGTTTAAATGTAATCTAATCCGAAGCAGTAAGTAGTGAAAGTGAGGTGTATGATGATGGGTTGATGAAGTTAGCTAAATGTTTGACCGTAATCGATTAATGCAATTTTTGACGTTAATATTATTTTTATTACAATGTAACTATTCCCACGAACGTACTAAGAGTTAATTGTATTTTAACTCGTACCACTAATTTTTTTTTTTATATCGTTCCTTACTACTACGGAACCCTTAATTATTATGAACTGTGTCAAAGACGATACGCACTTGGACGGTTCTTGAAATAAACTATATAGTAGTAACCAACCTTTTATGTAAATTGTTCCTCACTACTACGGAACCCTTGAATATTTCGAATTGTTTGAAAAACCGATTCGTACTTGGACGATTCTGGAAATATCTTGTATGATACTGTTGGTGTCCGGAGTGTATTTTATCTACTTCCACCCACAGTTTATATGGAAAAAAAAATTTCTTCTACTATCGAGCTAGTAATTCAACTTACTCGTAAACGTTATGAAAGCAACATCTGCCGTTGTTTATTCAGAACCCGAATCAAAGTTATAAGTTTACAATTGTTATGGCAAGAATGTTTTCACTGCGTGATCTACGTTTGGAATGTTTTTTCTTACAGTTTTATTTCAGTGTATCAGAATTCTACGTAATTCGAAAAGTGAAACAATTATAAATCTCTTATAATTTACGTGAAGTGAAATTTGTAAAATCTTTCGTTTTACTAAAGTGAAATTTCAATAGGGATTGTTACCCAGAAGTGTGATTATCGGCTGTTGGTCTCGCTGTAAATTCACATATAGGAAATACAACAAAATAATACACAAATTGAGGCGGTTTGACGCCGTAAAAAAAATAAAAATTGTGGTGGTGATATCCTGTGACTACTTTTTACGATGAATATAGGCAATACAACTCACTTACTAAAATTAATGTAAGCGTTTCAAATGAGAAGTTTTACTTCAGAATTTAACAAAGTACTATTTAAAATTGGAACAAAACAAAAAAAAAAAAACTTTTACTTTTAATTTAATTAAAAATTTTTCCACCATAAAATAAATACCTATAGAGGGTGTGAAAAATAAATTGGGGACCGTTAAAATTTGGAAAAATTACAATTTACGTTGAGAAAAATTCAAATTTTGCCTTGTTCTTGTTTATGCCGAAATCTGTCTAAAATAACTAAAAAAACACCCAAAATAAGCCGGAAAGAACAAGTTGGCAGCAGAGGTCAGGAGAGCCAAATTCCTGGGTAGTTGTAATAATTTGGAGGGAAACTACCCCGCTAACGGGCACTCTTAAGGCTATTTTACACAAATTGAATAATCTTATAATTATGACTTCCCGACTCCCGTCGGAAATCGCTTTCTCGCTACCCGAAACCACGATATGGGCGCCACTGAAAAGCTGATGGCTTTCAGGAAGAAGAGAGAAATGAGAAGAGGTGACGTTTAGAATTTGAAAGTAATAATTTATTTAAATATAAGGAAAGAACTCGGGGTCGTGGTAATTTCGGGCAGCAATTACGGTTTCCGAAGGCCTTCGCAGGGTTCGACTTATCTTGGTGGTTCTGAAGTCTGAGGCAGTCCGTGACGTAGCCGTGCCGTCCACAACTTTGGCTGGCACGGTGTTCTCAACCCGCAGGGTGGATTGCTTCTCTCGTAGAACCCGAAGGGTGTACTTTCACAACCCGTAAGGTGGATCTCTTGAACCCGTAGGGTGGACGAACACTTGTCGCCCGTAGGGTGGACCCTGGAATGTTCCAGAAGACGGGTTAGCTGGAACCCTTTTTCCCGCCCATTGCTAAGACAGCCGACCCCGGTTAAACCATTTAGGAGTCGGTTGCCTTACAATGTTTGTCTATATATTAAGTTTACAGAGACCTTTTTTTCACACCCCTGTAATCTACCCTCCCATAACAGGGTTGACCAACAGCCGTTAATTTTCACTGTTTAAAAAATCTAGATTTATAATAATTAATTTAACTCACCCAATGATGGGGTCTTCTGTCTAGAGCTATTTGCTCGTTATACTTGATGTACGGGTTCCGTACAGTTATGCTACTAGATTAATAACCACTAAAATGATTCTACTAATTGAATTGTAAAGGTAACTATCATTTATTGCTAAGTAATTAATTAATCTATAAAATATGATTTATTGCTTATGAGTACGTCGCCTTGCTGCTAGACGTGAACTCAACTAAGTATACGTAAATTAATAAATGTTAATAAAGTCTGCATTATTGCTGAGTGCTGACCGAGCAAATGTACGGTCATTAGCCCGTACATCCTCCCGGGCCCAAAAAAGCGCGATCCTATGGCAAGTTCTTTGAAAACACACTCTTTTTTGGGATGGGAGAAGTTGATTGGTCCTTTAGATTGTTCTCATTTGTCGAGTCTGTAGGCACATCACTAGGCTGCCGGTCAGCCGTATTTAAATTGCGCGTAAACACAACACTTTGCTCTGGAGCCGGTGAACATCCCACTCTTGTGTTGGCTCGTCGCCTCTTCCACAGGTACACTGCAACTGCTATCACTCCAGCTCCCAACAATACGTATGTGATAACGTATTGATGAATATCATGTGTTGATATTGGATCGTATGAGGAGTCTCCGTTTGTCGCCGACTTTAGCTGCTCTATCTGTTTCCCCAAATCATTCAGCGTTTGGTTTATTTGCTCATCTCGAGGCTCCACGTAGTGACTCAGAGATATGTTAACCATGTGATTGAGATCGAAGATGCTAGGCGTGACGATTTCCGGTTTCAAATTCATGGTGTGAACTGGCATTGACCGAGAATATAGTGCAAAGTCCTTTCCTTTTATAATGCAATTTGAGTCAAGGCTTATAATGCCGGCTCCAGTCAGCTGTTGTACTGTAATTTGATCTTGACATATTATTCGTGTTATGTACGAATCACAACAAAAATAAAAATACTTGGACGGGTCATTTAACTCAATCCACACCTGATTGCAAGTGGATATGCTGACACTGCACTGATTCTTGTTGGCATATGTTTCACAGAAATTTTCGTCGACGGACAGATAGTGAACAGGCGTGTTGATATGACACAAATATGATCGTTCGTTATGTAAGCAAGCTTGTAGCTCGGACGCGGATAATGTTACGAATGCATCTTTACCCAAATTAACGGCAATGTATTCATTAATTGGGCGGACAGTGATCATGCCATTTGTTGTCTGATGAGGAATTGGGATAGTTTTGTGAATGCTATATGATTCCCGGCTGGTGAGCGCGAACGTTATTTCAAAAATGAAATAATCTTTTAATATCCTTGCTTTAATTCTCAACAGGGCATAAATGTATCTGAGATCTGACTGTATGTTTTCGATGGGCAGCGTAGTATCTTTTGTTAACTGGCTGGCAATAAGTGAGTATTGAACTTCCCGTGATAAATATCGGTGACTGTGTCCAACAGAGTATCTTGAATCCCTTTTAAGTTTTGAATAAGGTTACTTGTGGTCATGGCCGATAATGTGAAGTCCTGTGCCTCACTAATGCTCATCATCCTCTGTGAGGCGGAGTTTGCCGCTGCTTCCAATGCATTGAGATGTTTGTTTATGGCTTTGTGCTGAATGGACATGATGTTTTCAGTTCTTTTCAACAGATTATACTCGGCTTCAACGATGGATGTTTGATTCCTTAACCCGGCGCCAATGACGCTGGGTCATATTGACCCGAGGCAAATGTTAACTAACATTAAGTCATTTTTGTGATGTTCTTAGGGTTTGAACGTTTGTGTAGCTGGAGATACGTTCCCCCTCTACCCGTTTCATCGATACGCTTAGTGCGACGCCGCGAGCGCTGGAAGATACACGTGCGTCAAATGAAAGCGGGTAATTATGACCCAGCGTCATCGCTGGCGTTGTTATTTCATGACTTAAGTTTATTTTGTTTCTAAGTGATAGATGTTGATTAAATTTGTTTGCTTCTAGGTTTTTAGAGAAAATGGCATTGAATAATGATCCGGCAAGAATTGTGGCGTTGTTAGAAGAGTCTGATTCTGACAATGAAGACTTGGAAACTGCTTCAGACGTGGATATTGACGACCATTTATCTGAACGCAGCAATGACAGTGAAACTGAACAAGAAGGTAGTGATATGGAGGTAGATTCAGATGATAACGATCTTGCGTCCGTACAACTCCAATTACGGCAACAATTTTATAAAGGAAAAGATGGAACAATGTGGCACAAAGCACCTGCGCGATCGAATGTACGTACCAGATCTGAAAATATACTATCAGAAAGGCCTGGTGTAAAACAACTGGGACAAAGTGCCAAGACCGAGTTAGAATGTTGGAACTTATTCATAACTCATGAGATGTTATGTAAAATTGAAGCATACACCAATTTACAAATACATAACCGCAGAGCTTCGAGTGTGGATGTGAGTAAACATAGATACATGTATGAGATTACCATTTGTGAATTGAAAGCTTACATAGGGCTTTTGTTTTTAGCAGGATTTTATCGGTCTAATAGACAAAATCTAAGTGACTTGTGGCAAACTGATGGCACTGGAGTGGAAATTTTTAGACTTACTATGTCACTTCAGAGATTTTATTTTATACAAAGCTGTATACGCTTTGATGATAAGGCTACACGTGCTGAAAGGCAACAATTCGATAATTTGGCACCTATACGTGAAATTTTCAGTACTTTCAATGAGAAATGCCAAGAAATGTACTCATTGTCTGAAAATTGCACTATTGATGAGATGCTGGTGGCATTCAGGGGTCGATGCAAATTTCGACAGTATATTCCATCTAAACCTGCGAAATACGGCATAAAAATATTTGCGTTAGTGGACTCACAAATATTCTACGTGAGCAATTTAGAGATATATGCCGGTAAGCAACCCGATGGGCCCTTCTCACTTAGCAACAGACCATTTGACGTGGTAAATCGCCTAGTGTTGCCAATTTCTAATACTCACCGTAATATCACTTTTGATAACTGGTTCACAAGTTACGAACTAGTGACTCATCTCCTAAATGAACATAAACTAACATCAGTGGGTACTTTACGCAAGAATAAGAAGCAAATTCCACCTCAATTCATTACAACACGTGGAAAAGACCCAAGCTCTTCAACCTTTGGTCATCAAAAAGATATTACTCTGGTGTCTTACATTCCGAAGAAAAGCAAAGTTGTTCTTTTGATGTCGAGCTTACACCATGATGCTAACATTGATAATACCACTGGCGACAAACAGAAACCCGAGATAATAACCTATTATAATCATACCAAAAGTGGTGTAGATGTAGCTGATGAACTTAGTGCTACTTACAACGTGAGCAGAAATTCAAAACGATGGCCACTGACGATTTTCTATGCAATGTTGAATATATCTGGCATTAATGCGAACATAATACATCGGGCTAATAACAATGATACACGCACTAAAAGAAGACATTTTTTGAAAAAACTGGGACTCGCTCTAGTTCATGAACAGTTACAAACGCGAAAGGAACGTGTAAATTTACCTCGTCAGTTGCGCAAAAGAATAGCGGATTTCGTGGGTGATCCTAGTGAAGGACCTCCCCGAAAAATTCCAGGAACTCGCAAGAGATGTCAACTATGTCCATCGAAAAAGGATAAGAAAACATCTCACACTTGTCATGCATGCCACATTTACATTTGCCCAGACCATTTGATTCCATACTGCAATAATTGCAGCAGTTCCGTGGACCTGAATGATGATGTAGAAGACTGATTCGTTGTTATTTTCATATTATTAAACTTAATTAATATGTCCATTAGTACGTAAGATTATTGATTCCTATTAAAGTTAAGAATATTTCACCAAAAATTCAAAATATAAATATGTTATGTTTTCAAAGTTGATTTTGCATGTGTTATTGAAAAAATTAATAAAAGTTTAATTTCTAGAACTTATTACAATTATTTTTATTTCACAACCTAAGAAAAGAATCACTTCTAATAAACAATCATTCAAATATGAAGGTGGCTTGCTGAATTTCCTGAAAACTATCGATAAACTTCGGGTCAATATGACCCGGCGTCATCGTACTAGTAATTATTTTCACGTCATTGGCGCCGGGTTAATAGGTTTGTTAAATGATGCTCGTTCCGTCGTATCAGCTCGATATCTTTTCTGTACTGTTCTGCGTGTGACACATCTGCGTATGTATTTCTTGGTAGCTCTGTTGCCACCAATAACCCAATATTTTAATCTAAGATTTGATAATGTCAGTCGTGCTCCCCCATGAAATGTAAGTTCATGTGCTTGTTGCAAAAGTAAGGTGGTGAGGCGACTGTCATGAGGAATAATGAGTGGATGTTTGTTTGCTTGACAGGAATTTTGACCTCCAGATTCGTTACATATGTTGTTTCATCTTGCTTTGTGAAATTCTGTAACCAGGACGGTCCATCCCACCACAGACTGTGTTCTTTCAGTTGTGTTGCCGACATGCCTCGACTGGCACAATCTGCGGGATTTTCAGTTGTTTTGACATAACTCCAACTAGATGCCGAAATAATGTTCCGAATAGCAATAACTCTATTTGCTATGAATGGCTTCCAACGAGCTGGGTCACCTTTAATCCAGCCTAGGACGGCAGTTGAATCTGTCCAGCCGTATATCTCTGTAGGATATTCGGAAAAGCTCTGTGAAACTTTACTCATTAGTTTTGTTAATAGTTCGGCGCCCATTAATTCAAGTCTAGGTATCGATAAAGTCTTGCTTATAGGAGCTACTCTGGCTTTGCCTGCAACTAACGAGATGACTGACGTGCCATTTCTGCTGATTCGGCAATATATGACTCCCGAATATGCTTTCTGAGAAGCGTCACAAAAGCCGTGGAGTTCTAGCTTGTCATGCTTTTCAATTCCTAGCCACCTCTTAATTTCAAATGTCTGAATAAGAGGAAATTCTTGACGCATAATGGACCACTTATTTTTTATCTCAACAGGCAGTTCATCGTCCCATTGCAAATTGGAGAGCCAAACTTGTTGAAATAGCACCTTCATGCTAGTGCTAAGTGGGGTGATCCATCCCAAAGGGTCAAATAGTTTCGAAATATCTGAAAGAAGTGACCGCTTGGTGAATGTTTTCCGTGATGACAGGGACAAGGTGGATTTGAAAATGAATTTGTCTCTCAGAGGATCCCAGCCAAGACCTAGAGCTTTTGTTGATTCTGATTGTTTAAATTCAAACGTTTTTTGATTATACTGCTCTTTACATAGTCCAGTTAATAATTGCGGGTGATTTGATGTCCATTTTCTTAAGTTAAATCCGCCTGATTTCAGTAAAGATATTAAGTCATTACGCAAGCTTATGGCTCCTTCTAGTGAATGATCACCTCCACAATAATCATCAACATAAAAACATTCTTCTAAAGCTCTTGCTGCTTTAGGAAAATTTGATTTTTCATCTGCTGCGAGTTGTTTCAAGCACATCATGGCTAAGAACGGCGCAGGCTTGGTGCCGTAGGTTATTGTGGAAAGCTGGTATGATTGAATAGGCTGGCTGCAGGAGTCCCGCCAAACAATTTGCTGATATGCCTGATCCTCCTTATGTACCAATATTTGCCGGTACATTTTTTCAATATCCGCAGTGTACGCGAATCTGAACTGTCTCCAGTTCAAAATGATTTGCTGCAAGTCCTTTTGCAAATTTGGACCTTTATACATGACGTCATTCAAGCTAATTCCAGTCGATGTCCGAGCCGAGGCATTGAATACTACGCGTAACTTAGTAGTAGTTGAATCAGCGCGAGTAACCGAGTGATGCGGTAAATAATACCCCGGTGTCGAGTTCTCCATTGACGGTTTCATGTGACGTAACTGTATATACTCATTGATGAATTGTTTATAGTCCCGTTCCAACTGGCTATTTTTAGAAAATCTTTTTTCTAATTGACGAAACTGGGCTATTGATGATGGTTTCGATGACCCTAAACGTTGCTTGTACTCAGGTTGGAATGGTAAGCGGACTTCATACCGACCATCTTCTTGACGTACGGTTGTTTCTTGAAAGTAATCGATACAGCGTTGCTCTTCTGTGGATGTTGAACTTTCTTCCGTAACGCCCTCTATCTCCCAAAACCGCTTAATGTCGTCCGTATGATTGACGACATAACAATGACGTATTGGCGCGGTCGAGGACTCGGTGCTTCCACAAATGATCCACCCGAGCTCTGTTAGTTGAGCTATGGGCATAGTAGGGCTGTCACCCTTTCGAAGACCATCTAATATAAGTTCTGGGTAGATGTCTGAGCCTAATATCATGTCCACTGATCTACTGATATTGAAGTTTCTGTCTGCTAATTGTATACCTTCCAAGTGCGGCCAATGTTGCTTCTTGAATGTGGCGCCAGGAAGATCTTTTACAAGCTTATTCATGATATAAGCATCGACAGTAAATATAAACTTCGGATTGTATAGGGATGCGCATGATATGGTGACAATACCCTTGCTACTGTTCTCTTTTTCGCCGACACCTGATACAAAGCTTGTACACCTTTTTCTCGGTAATTTTAAACGCTGTGCAGCTTTTTCAGTGATCAACGTGATTTGAGAACACTGATCGACTAAAGCTCGCATTTCGTGATACGAGCTGTCCCCTGCTTGAACCTGGACCATAGCGGTAGTTATTAATATTTCGGACGTGGAGTGATCTTCGTGCTTGGAAACATACGTACAGTTTTGCTGATTTGATTGAGAGGAAACTGTGTCAGCTGCGAATGCCTCGTGCAAAATTGTATTATGCTGCCCATCGCATTGTTTGCATTTTTTGTTTGAGAAGCAAGACTTATTTTTGTGTTCAAATAAGCAATTATTGCACAAGTTATGTTTCGAAATTGTTTGTCGCTTCACGTCCGCTGGCATACTTAAAAACTGCTGACAGTAATAAACGCCGTGGTCATCACCGCAAATTGGACATGCTTTATGCGAGTTTTTAGTAAACCTAAATTTCTTTTTGTTATGATGGACCGATTCTGATGTGGCTTTGTTAGTTGCAAAAGCCTTAAATTGAGAGGATTTATGCTGATGCTGTGCTTCTGATGCTTCAGAGCTTCCACTCTTGAATTTGTATTGATTTTCATGCTTCCTACGTACTCCTGAGGACTCCATGGTTGTAAATTTGTTTTCCAGGAACTCTAAAAACTCTTTCAACGTAGGAAGCTCCCTCGGCTGCTTTAGAGACTCCATGTAGTCTCTAAGCGAATCCGGGTCCAACTTTTGCGAAAGTATATGGACCAGTAACGGATCCCAAGTGGTTATGTCCACACCGAGATTTTTGATTGAGTTTAGGCACTCATTTGTTGTATCATGCAGACGTTTAATCTGGGATGCATTTGCTTGCTGAATAACTGACAGGTTTAACATTGTATTAGCATGAGAGGAAAAGATAAGCCTATTATTCTGATATGTGTGATTTAAAATATCCCAGCATGCTTGATAATTATCAGAACTAATTGAGAGATGCTGTAACAACTTTCCTGCTTCACCCGTTACTTTGCTCTTTAAGAATTGCATCTTTTGAGCATTTGAGAGTAACGGGTTTTTGTGGATCGTCTCATTAAACAGATCTCTGAAGGACACCCAATTATAGTAATTGCCATGGAAAGCTGGTATCTCAATTTTAGGGGTTGTTTTCTCCCTGTGAGAATTAGACCATAGTTTGCTGTTGATGGCTTTTTTCATAAAATTGTACGTTTTTTCGTTAGTAGTAAACGTTTCTTCGTACTCTGCATTCTCACCATCCAGTTCACTATCTAACTGCCAGTGGAGAGTATCGATAGCTGACCATCGCGCTTGAAGCTCTTTTAAGATGTCTTCGAACTCCCACTTTTCGGTCACCGCCTCCAAGTCTATATTGTTCACTGTCCGCGAAAATGCCTTAAAATTGCTAGCCTGTTTTTTCAGCATCTCATCTGTTTTACTGTCCGTTGCTTGCGACCGTTTTTCAGGATTAATTGCTGCCATAGACGACCCCGGTTTGCTTGTACCTACTGATAAAGTCATCTTTTGTTCTTCTGGAGCTCTGCTCGGGGTTGTAGGCCTCGGCAGAGATTGTAGAAGATGGTTTTTAGCATCGTTGTAAAATTCCGACGCTTGCTTAAAATGATTATCTTCTACAATCTCTGCCGAGGCCTACAACCCCGAGCAGAGCTCCATACGTAGTTTTACGTCAGTCATCTCGTTAGTTGCAGGCAAAGCCAGAGTAGCTCCTATAAGCAAGACTTTATCGATACCTAGACTTAGTTAAATTATTAATCTGGCGGTCTCCTGCCTTTGACGCAACGCTTTATATATTAATGAAATAATATTTACGATGATATTTACGATGATATAAACGATGATTTTCAAACTTTTGTATTTCTCACAATTTCCAATGACACTTATACGTCCGTGAGCTATTTTAAATATTAATCTGGCGGTCTCCTGCCTTTGACGCAACGCTTTATATATTAATGAAATAGCGCCTCTAGTGGCACCACTCGAAACTACTCAATCGTCAAGACCGCCTATATGACTATGGCTTCCGTCGTTGCGACCCTTACTCGGTAGATGGCGCTTTCATTTATTGATCTAAGTTTTCATTTTAAACCCCTAATGTTAAACCCCTATTTGCACCCGTTGTTTCACAACGTTACAATTCTGTACACAATTTGCAGAGCTGTCATCACCATTTATTTGCGTAGTTAATATACTGCAAAAGACAGGCGGAATACAATAACCTCTGTCACTAAATTGTTGGAGGTCGGCTCGTAACAATTTCAAGCCTTAGTAGAAATAATACCTGTCATAGTTAATTAGAAAGTCTATTGTGCTCATAACCTTCCAGATATACTTAGGCTTATTCTGACAGGTACTGGCTGGGTTATTTGCACGGGCATAAAATTGGTGCCTGTTTGTAATAATGTTTCACTTAAATCAACTCTAAAACCCAAATTTAAAATCACTTTTTAAACTAAAGTTTTTTTGTCTGCCTACTTACTTACCAATTACATACTTATCATATTTTGAAACACCCAGACGTGTTTCAAAATATGATAAGTATGTATTTAAAAGTATATAAGTATTAATATCCGTGGTCTGATACCCATAACACAAGCAGATGACTCCTAACTTAGGTACTTTGGGATCAGATAGCGTTTCGTGAAATTTTCGCACAAAAAAGCTTTAACTGCCAGATCTACTTTTCCTTCAATGACACTCCCGTTTGAAACTTAATAATAATATTTCCAAACGACTATGTATTGAATTAGCGTTCACTTTAGTAATGACTTTTCACTTCAATGCACTTTGAAGGGTGTCTCAGTTGACACAAATAATGCAAGCGCTGAAGCGTATTATGGAAAATTCCTTTCTTGAGTTCACACAGTCAGTGAAGCAGGTGACAAGCACACGAGTGAACTTACTTACGTCACCTTGAGGTGTCTCACGAATCGTGACTATGGGTTTTACCCTCCACTTGTGCATTTAATTACATTTAGGGTGTAATTTATTTTCTATTTACAGATGTTACATAATTAATTATATGTTAACGTTACTTATGTAAATATATTATACTGATAATGTTGTTTGGATACTATTAGCACAAGCTTGAATAGCCTATTTGGACAATATAGCATTGTACGAGAGAGTCTATTTAAGACATATCTTTCGAAAGGGGAATAATATAAACTATTGAGGACTATATTGATGAAACAGGGAAATGAAGCTGAGTTGCGTGCTCCTCATTTAAAATGACAAGGCGAGATTTTAGACGTCGCTTGTGTAGATTAAATTGTTCATATTTTTAAATTGCATAGACTGTAGGTAGATGATTTGAAAAGAGTGGCCTCAAATTTTTTTGCCAGGTTCTTTCTCACGGGCTTTACCTATTGCCTTGCAAATCTGGCAGTAACTGTAAATGCAGAATGAAAAGTCTTTACGTTCATAAGTGTTACTTTTTATTTCATCTCATTTCAGTACAATACCCCGATTGTAGATGACAAATCAGCAGTAAGAAAAGTATGAACGTGCAGAATATGCGTGAGAAAAAAAACGTAAACTTTTGTGCGATCTGAAATAGTCTTCTAGTTAGTCCACAGCGTGAGGGTTAACGTGATTGAATTATTATTTAATACACATCTTCTACTCACTAACCCTAAACAGAAATCAACTGATATTACAGAATGAATAAGCAGTAAGTAAGTGGAATATAGTATGCGTAGTATATACTATACTATACTATCTTCACGCCAAATCCCTTGCGGGGTAGGCAGAAAGAACCGAGCGCCACACGGCACGGTCCATACACACCTCACTCGCCTCTTCAACTTTCATTTTTCTTTTCATGCATGCACGTCGGTTCCTACGGCTCTTGACACCACCCTCCACTAACACATGATTAATTTGGTCGTGGTAGGTGTGTCGTGGCCTTCCCCGACTCCTACGTCCATCCACTTTCGCGTTGTATATCTGTTTTGTCATTCTTTCATCTCCCATTCGTTCCACATGCCCGAACCATCGTAGCATGCCCTTCCTTACTTTAACACCGACACTCTCTTTCAGACCAACTCTCTTTCTTACATCTTCATTCCGAACGCGATCTGCGAGCGTTACTCCGCAGATTTTGCGTAGCGCGCGCATCTCGACCGCGTTTATTCTACTTTCATGCGTTTCCTGCCATACCCAACTCTCGCTTCCATACGTTAGCGTAGGTATCAGCACCGCATTGTGTACTGCGAGCTGGGCCTTTTGACTTAAGGCCTTGGTACCTAAAAGTTTGCCTAACGCTCCATTCACACTATTTCCCGCAGTTACCCTCTTTTCTACATCAGCGGTGTACCGTCCATCCCTGCTAAATGCACATCCAAGATATACAAACTCATCCACCTGTTCCAGCACTACATCATTTACAGTTATCCTGGCATTCGTTCTGTCCTCTTCTCTTTCGAATACCATCACTTTCGTTTTAGTCGCGTTCAAATGTAAGCATAATGTATGTATGCGTAGTAAACATACATTATAAGCTGCAGGTAAGCTCTATTTACATACTAATTGAATTTATAACCGAAATGGATGTATGTTTAGAAGCTCTGTGCGTTCGGTATCGGTATTTCACATTATCATGTTTGGAATTTCATTACGGAGTACAAAGGTTGCAGCGACCACAAGCTTTACACCACAAAGCACTTAGCTTAGACATTATTATAGGAACTTTAGTATACCTGCAACGTGTTCAAATTTAAAATTCTGCATGATTGTTTACCTGGTTCGTTTCGTATGATAGTTCGATGTGATTGAAGCTGATTTGTATTTCTTCAAGGTTTAAAATATCGTTACTAAGATGTTGTGTCTTAAATTCCTCAAGATATGTTTGTGATCTAAGCAAAGTTCTCTGCTCAGATAACCCAATTAATCGACCGAATGACCATTGAGTTTTCTACAGTTAGGTACTATCTCTGCAAAGATATACTACTCAATTACCTAGGCAGCCAATTGTTGCAGATGGTGAAAGATGCGAACTGTGTCCGGGTCAGGATATCATGGATATCATCGCGAACATACATACACACCACAGCTTTTGCCAGAAGTTTGACTTAAGCTTGTGGCCAGAGTACGTCAAGTAAGTAAACAAATCTGTTTCAGTTGAGCAGTCTTACAATATTGGTATAGGTACTGATAGGTATTAGATATCAATTGTACAATGATTATCTTGCTGCAGAATAATCCAAAATCTCCACTTTCATTAAGCGCCTTCTCAGTTATACAGTAGCGAGATAAAGTATTTTGTTCTAAAATACACCCGAAGATACTAAATCATTGGATGAGTTCGTCACGCAAACTCTTTAGTGCCTCATTGTACTTGGTTCTGTGGGCGAAAACATGGAATGTTTATAAAATGGATACGGCGTTTACAGTTACTTATTTTTATTGGCCTTGGTAGTAAGTTGACAGACAAGCGTCGAATAGAAAGTGGTCATCGTAGCATAGAGACGTTGGTTATACCAAAGGCATTCAATCGCGCTGTCAAGCCTGTAGAAACCCTCTAAGACTTTGTGAAAATCTGCATACAGAAGACAATTATTGCGGTTAAGGTCTTTGGTTCCATTTAGTTATAGCTTCAAAGAACTCAAAAGGGATTACATTCTTTCCGTCTAAATGACTAAGAATATTGAACGCGACTATTAAAATGTAAAATATAGGTAGGTTTTTTTTTTTTTTGTTTAACGTGAGTGAAAATCCTCATGGATGTTATGCCGGACTCCTACCGACTAAAAAATCTCACGTCACGCCCAACAGTCTATGGTTGGGAGCCCCGGGTAAACCCTCGGAAGGATGTCCCAGGACCGGAAGGATGTCCCAGGACAATATAGGTAGGTATGAACTAACGCAGTACTGAGTGTAGATGTTATGATAATAGTAGCAGCAAGTTATGTGTACCTATATTTTTATTTCCGTAGTTTCGCTTTTCGTGTCATATGATTTCCTTCCTACATCCCGTCGCTTCGCATCTTACACACCAGGGTTACCGTTTCTATTGTTTATTATATTTTAAGCCTATTTGCGAGCGTCTCTTGAGTTATGAGGTGTCAACGTGGCTTGATTTATCTGTTGAGACACGCAGGGTACAGGCATGATGTTACCCTTAATTAATGCAAAGATATTTTAGATTACTTAGTTTCCGTGAGATAATTTGATGTAAACCTGAACCGTTTATATTACGGTTATCAAGTAGATATTAAATTTATTTTCTGTAAACAGAATTAAATAACTATTTTTAATAGAATTTTGTCATGCTTTGGAATGATTTCAATTTAGTATTTTTATTTTAGTAGGTACCATTAGATGTTATAGTTTACTTTTATACATCTTGGTTTTTAAGTTGATTTTAGGCTATCTTTGTGATATTTACTCACAAGATACATTGCTTTCAGCTACTATTTTCGCTATAAGCCTGACAGTACATTCTGCATTACATACAAGCTCAATGTACACATTGAGCTTGTGTTATTATGAAAAAGTAAAATCGGTAAAAGTAAATAAAAGCAGTTTCTAACAAATTCTGGCAGCAGTAAATCATAATTTAAGTACTCTATTCAATCTCACAATCTAAATTAAACCAAAGACATTCTCAAGAGCTCGCTATCTGTTACAAGTTGCTGGAACTTATCGAATCCAATTAGTGCGATCGATCAAACACATTGTCGCCAACTAGACGATCGCTACAAGAAGCGCCATCCTACAATTCCGTGAAGCGCCAAGTTACAATTCCGTAGCCAATGAACGGTATCCAAGTTGCTGTCGTGTTCAATCGTTTTATACCAACTTTGCACAAAAGTTTTAATATTTTTGTTCAGTTTTTTTGTAGACTTCATACCTAGGAGCGTGGAATGACTTATGTACAGATTTAGGTACTAGCGATGCGATTTTTTAGACAGGAAATGTGTGTTAATGTGTGTGAAAAAAAAAACATTATTATTGGTAAGTGTAAAAGTTTTAAATTTCGATGATCTCATTTGAAAGTCATATTATTATTGGTAAAAGAATACGGTGCTTTGAGAAAAACTTTTTTTAATTGTGTGTAAATATCCTTCATAGATGCTATGCCAGTCTCCCACAGACTAAAATCACAAAGTTGAAATATTGCAACAGCTTGTCATCACAGCGCGCCTGCTATTAAACACGCCAATAAGCTCACCACCTATTACGTGGGGCATAAAACTATAAGGTGAAATATGGGCGTCATACTATGCCTATGCCTTTCCTTTCGGGGATAAAGGCGTGACTATTATACTAATATTATAAAGAGGAAAGATATGATTGTTTGTTTGTTTGCATCGAATAGGCTCCGGAAATACTGGACCGATTTGAAGAATTCTTTCACTTTGGGAAGCTACACTCTTCGCGGTGAACATAGGCTATATTTTATTCCCGTAAACGGAGCTACGCGGGTGAAACCGCGTGACGTCTTCTAGTATGTATGTAATTATGTAGGTATGTATGAGTTTTGTATAACAGAATATTTATACTGGTAGAAATCGCTTTTAGTGATAAGGCCGCCCATTGTACCTGCTTCTTGTAAGGAATCTATTTGCTCTGTTTATATTTACATGGTGTACAATAAAGTGTATAATAAATAAATAAATAAATATACTTAATTCTTTCAAATAATATTGCAGAGTTTTTGATACAACCATTTTTGGTAAAGTGTCTCGGCGTACACCTCTTCCTCTCGTTTCGCATCAGCTGATTGGTATGTTATGTCTGTGAATATTCACAACTTGAGTATAAGCTATCACTGAACGTAGGTTTTAAGGGAAATTGTCCTTTTAGGAAATAATAAAATACTGTCTTTAAGAAAACATTTTGTACAAATTAGTATTGTAGAAGCGCTCGTGGCCCCGCGGACTCAGTGTTCTGTAAACGATCACTGCAGTAAGCAACATTTACTATGGCCGGATATGGATGGGTGACCACCACGTGGACCACTTTGTGACATTTATTTACGAGCGTTTCCGTGCTTCGGAAGGCACGATAAGCCGTTGGTCCCGGTTGTCTGTAAAATGACAGTCGTTAAGCCAAGTTGAAGGCCTTACGGGCGGTTTGAAAAATTTCAACTGTGGGTCGTCACAACATGCGCCGGGTCGGCAGCGCGTGTGTAGCGCCTCTGGTGTTGCAAACGTCTATAAGCTACGGTTACCAACTTTCCGGTGGGCCGTAAGCTTGTCTGCCACCTAAGTAGTAAAAAAAAAGGTAGGAATAGCCCAGTTGCACCGGGACTTTTAAAAAGTGTCGTGTAGTCATTAATCATAATGCTGTAACATTAGAGCTCTTTTTGGTGTCCGTAGCTAAAAGATAAAAACGGGACCCTATTGCTCTCTGAAAAAAGGCCCTTTTCTTGCAATAATCAAAAAGAAGGGCAATACATGGAAGTTAGGACTAAATAAAATGGAGTTCAAAACTTTCTTTGAACTTCTTTCTATTAACAAAGCTGAAAAAAAGAAATCTATTTACAAGTGTAGTTAATTATTTGATACAAAGAGTAAAAAGGCTTAGTTCAAACAAAGGAATTTAGAACGATAAGAACCTACAACAACTTCAAGTTTGAGCCCAAATTTTCTTTCCTTATGATTCAAGGAGTCTTTATTCCCGACTGGAAAACGCAAAGGAAGTGTAATGTTTTATTTCCTTTGTAGGCAAGACACGTGACAATGAAGTCAATAATTCTTATAATATGCTCTTTAAACTTAGATCATCTAACCACAGGATGCGCCTTACTTAAGCATTGTTTTCTGCCATTGCACATGACCATTTGGTCTTTTGGCTTTATAAAAAGCACTTTACATCAGTACATCATTTTATATGATTAAACTAGTACATTTCATTGTAGTTGACTTGAAAAGCTGTATGCTTTCAGGAAGAGGAGAAGAGAGAAATAATACTATAGAATTTAGAACATGAAAATCAATAATTTATTTAAATTAAGCACTTGGGGGTCGTGGGTGTGGTAACTTCAGGCAGCAAGGATTTTAGCGATTCCCGATTGATTTCGCAGGGTTCCGACTTATCTTAGTATTGGTCTTCCTGTAGACCGCTGCCGTTCGCCAGGTAGCCGTGCCGTCCACAAACTCGGCTGGCACGGTGTTTTCAAACCGCAGGGTGGACGAAAGCTTGTCGCCCGTAGGGAGAATGATGGTTGGTAGCCCGTAGGGTAAACGTTCCTTCTTGGAACCCGAAGGATGGATCTCGACAACCCGTAGGGTGGACGAACACTTGTCGCCCGTAGGGTGGACGAACACTTGTCGCCCGTAGGGTGGACCCTGGAATGTTCCAGAAGACGGGTTAGCTGGAACCCTTTTTTCCCGCCCATTGCTAAGACAGCCGGTCCCTGTTAAACCATTCAGGAGTCGGCTGCCTTACAATGTTTGGTTATCTACTAATTTTACAGAGACCTTTTTTTCACAAGTACAATAAAAATTAACACACAACAGCCATTACGCGTTTGTCGATTAATACATTTTTAAATGCAATGAAATTTTATATGTTTTTGTGTTTCCCCCTTAACTTGTATGAAAACTGGAAGAATATTTTTGTATGCGGTGGTTCGCAAAGGCTAGTCCCGTGATATATGGTCCAAGTCTTTAAAACATCTCTTTAATATTGTTCGAGAGTTTTCGTTACGCAGGCAAACGTCTCGTCTTATCATCTATTTTATGGAAATTCCTTCAAATTTTATTAAATTAGAATACCCTAAAATTACTCTCTGAAAGGTAAATTCTAAAATAAAAAAATACTTTGAAATCATGAAAAGTATTATTTTTATGAAGTTGCGTTCTGTTTCAATTTTACTGACGGTCTGTTAGAGGTCCCTGGAGAAATTACAAGGGGCCCGTACAGTCGCGTTTAATAGCAGTTCTTGATTAACAGCCTGCAATGCGAAAGTGGAAATCTTTCATTATTTACGGTGTATTTTCAGCGTAAAATTTTCGGGTCCCCACATCATATTACATTTCAGAAAACTTATAATAAGTATTCTGTTGAAGTCTTTGACTCAAAACTCGTAATAAATATTGTTTCTAGCAATTGTTGCGTTTCGCAAGCAACACAACAAAATAACAATAATTTTCATAGTTCATGCTACAAAAAAATTATGAGATAGAATGTTAGTCACTCGTTGAAGTAATAATTCAAAGAATTTTTAATACTATTACATTATAATGTAAAAGCGCTACTTAAATAAAGTATACACAGAAAATTATAGACGCACAAAACGCTACAAAGTGACAGTAAAATTATATTCATTTCCCGCCATTATTGTGGCATTTTGCTCCACTCATAAGATTACGTTCGTTGTTACGCCGCAAGTGGGCAAAGTTTGTAATGTTTATCCCATTTGTTTAATCACACAATGGCTGTTGGTTGGCTAATTTTCTAATAAAGGACAAAGTTGTAGAATTACACAATAATGCAAGCCGCCACGCTAGGAAATTATGCTGTTGTTACTGTTTGAGTTACTTTAAGTATCACTAAATGGGTACATTCTGATACCATCGTACCATACGTATAAATAGGTTTATTGCACTTTACTTATTTTGCTACAACTTTAATTTATGGGGTACGCATTAAAATTTTGTTTTCTTTACAGTGTAAAGGATGACTCACGCTACACCGCGCCGGGTCCGACCCGACTGTTGGTCGTGGCTCGGACACCGAGCCGGTTCCGTGTCTGAAACAGGATGACTCACGTGAGACCGTGCCGGGTCCGAGCCGTGTGTCGGCCGAAGCACGGTCACCGAGCCGTTTCTGTTCGCGACTATTCGGGCGAAGCTCGGCGGCACTGTGTTCATGCAACGGGCCGTGCCCGAGCCGAGGCGGGACCGAGTTGTTTCCGAGCATTATCCGTTGCTCGGCCGTCACTCGGTTGCCGCGGCAACAACTCGATCCCGCCTCGGCTCGGACCCGGCACGGTCTAGCGTGAGCCATCCTTAATTTGAGTGTGAAACAAGTGAGTTTAAGTTAAACAACATCCTTTGCAGCATTCCGCACCTGAAAGGTAATAACGGAACCCAAATTACTGAGTCTTCGAAGTCCGTCAGTCTGTTTGTATGTCATGAGACGCTGTGTCTCAGAAACCGTGATAGCGAGAGCTGAAATTTTCACAAATCCTACTAATAATATAAATGTGAAAGTTAGTAAATATGTTTAAATGTTTCAATGTTTAGATGTTTGGATGTTTGTAACTCAATCACGCTCTAACGGCTAAACGGATTGGGCTGAAATTTGGTACAGAGATAGCTTAAAATCTAGAATAACTTAAAGGCTACTTTTCAACCCGTGAAAATGTTCCCACGGGAAGCGGAACAGGTACCGAATTTCACGCGGGCGAAGCCGCGAGCATCATCTAGTGATGTATAATTATCTGATGCCGCTATAACAACAAAATATTATAGAAAATAAGAAACAAATAATTATTTCAGGGTGGTTCGCATACAACAAACGTAATATTTTGCCGTTATTTATTACCGAACCCTTCGTGTGCGCACTCGCACTTGATCGGTTTTAATTTTTTAATCAGAATTTGTCTGTTACCCATAATTTTGTATGTATTCTTAAAATAAAATTCACATTACATAGTATCATTATCAAATGTAGGTTCACATTTCAAGTACAATATTGTATTATTGTCACCTAGCATGGCGGCCCGGGCATTTAAAAGTAACGTCACGTACTACACGATAATACATTTAACGTAACGAACAATCATATTATATATCTCTTTGTCCACTTAGGTTTAACAACGATAAGCCAAACGAGATATGAATACGAGACCATGGTAAACATTGTTTGAACTTTGGTGATGAAAGTAATAAAGCTAAAAACAGCAAATTCCTAATCGTCAATAATTGAAATGATTTCTAATTTAATGAGCCTACATAAATTATTATTACTGTCAGGAGTCGATCCTGGGACATCCTTCCGAGGGCTTACCCAGGGCTCCCAACCATATGCTGTTGGGCGTTACGTGAGGTTTTTTAGTCGGTAGGAGTCCGGCATAGCATCTATGAGGATTGTCCCTCGCGTTAAAAAAATAACTGTCAGGAGTCGCAATATGATCTTAAAAGTCGAGATAGTTTCAGAAGAGGTGTTTCACATTTATGATACTTTCGTACTTAGAATACAATAATAGGCATGTTTTTTTCACGTAAATACACATTCAATAAATCAATCGTGTTTTCTAGTATAATAATGTGTTTATACCGGTAAATCTAATTGAGTACTTACAACAGTTCTACGTTGTAATGAAGATAATTATAACTTTTAGAGACAATTACTTCGTTTGCTAAAATGTATTCAAACCTATTCATTATTATTTACACTACAAAGATATAAGCCACGAATGACCTAATTTAACATAATATTCAAAAGAAGGCTTACGTCAGATAATATAAGAAGCATAAAAGATATTTATTTCTGGAAAAGGTTTCTGAATGCTAATAAAATTATATCTGCTTATTTTCCTCCGCTATGTTTAACTGTGTTTGATGCCGCTATCAAGAATTTCCATAACTTATCGACCTATTTGTAAGCGATACCTACAATGCTTAGATTTTGAATAACGGAAATTGGCAAACGAGAAATGGATTGTACTATGAGTCCCATTGATTTAAGACATGACAATAGTTTGTAAATAAGCATTCATACTATATTATAACGTCGTGATCATTACTTTACTGCAAATCAATATCAACATCATCAATCAATACATATATAATAAAATCGTACTGTCTGATTGTCTGTACGTTTGTGCGCGCTAATCTCAGCAACCGCTC
This sequence comes from Miltochrista miniata, assembly GCA_933228765.1. Taxonomy (NCBI): domain Eukaryota; kingdom Metazoa; phylum Arthropoda; class Insecta; order Lepidoptera; family Erebidae; genus Miltochrista; species Miltochrista miniata. The sequence goes on along the minus strand of OW121749.1, from coordinate 3,796,795 downwards.
AACCGGTTTTCTTTATTGCTTTGCGGTTTGCTCCACCTAAAATTTTGTGTTTGTTTCATATTAATCGGTTCATAAGTAAAAAAAAATTAATCAAGAGAATCACATATAAAATGCAGCGTGCAAAGTCGCAGGCAACAGCTAGTTTAACTTAAAGCTACAAGAATGAAACAAAATTAAACTCGTCCAATATTATGTACCTAATTCTTGTTCAACTCACGTTTTGACAATAACGTGTTAATCTTTTTAAAGGAAATGAGAAAACTTGATACCCGGGCTGATGTTTAAATGTGGTTGACGATTTAGGAAAAAGAAACGTTTTTTTTTTCAGCGTTATTTTCAGTTTGGGATCATAGGATTCGATCTTTAGATTGAATCGCTGGGTTTACCGAAATCCTTGATGAGGTCTCTTTGATCGCTTGTTCTGCTTTGATAATTTTATAAATAAAAACAAGGACTAAGACATTTTTGCTTCGAGGAGAATAAAAAACCCTGAGACACTGATATCGTTAAAAGTAACGTAGGCAGATCAATGTCATAACTTGACAAACAACCCAAAAATACAGTTTTAACTCTCAATCATTAGGTAAAATTTAAGTAATAAGATTCAACTTTGCATTGATAAAATCTAGGCTGTATGCTAACAAAATATTAGTGTTTATACTAATACTAATATTATAAAGCTGAAGAGTTTGTTTGTTGGTTTGTTTGTTAGTTTGTTTGTTTGAACGCTAGGATCTCAGGAACTACTGGTTCGATTTCAAATTTTTTTTTACAGTTTGATACTCAATTTATTGAGGATGGCTATAGGCAATATAACATCACGCTAAAACGAATAGGAGCGGAGCAGCAATGAAGAATGTTTCGAAAACGGGGATTATTTTTACTGTCTGAGAGATTCCGAGGCGTACGCTGCCTAAATGGTTAAAGTTACGTAAAAAATATGTATTACAAAAATGTTTCTCTTAGAAATTTCTATAAAAAAGTCCGCAACAGCATATGTCTATCTTTTAAGGTTCGCTTACAATAACCTAATTTGTCTTTCTTTTAAGGTTAGCTCACAATATTATCGAACTGAAGAGTATGATTGTTCTCAGGATCTCAGAAACTACTCGTAGCATTTCAAAAATAATTTCACAGTTTTATAGTCCATTTATTGAGGATGGCTAATGGCTATATAACATCACGCTAAAAGAAATGGGAGCGGAGCAGTCATAAATAATGTTTTGAGACCAGGGAAAATTTATTTCTTTTGGGTGCTTCCATTGCGTACGTTGCGTAAATGGTTAAAGTTACGTAAACATTGTTTACTACACTGTTTTTCCTTTTAAAAAGTCCTGGACAGCATATGCTTGTCTTTTAAGATTCACTTACAATATCTCTCTAAATAATTTTTAAAATATGAGCGACGCATCTCGACGCGAAGGGAGTAAACGTTTTCTGCAGTAGTAGCCAGTCAACTGAAAGATAATACCGGCCAAGTGCGAGTCGGACTCGCACACGATAAGTTCCGTACCAAAAAGCGGACAAAACTAAATGCGACGGGAAACATTATATCACTTCAACAAGGTTGTGCGGGTCAACTCTAATGGTAATGAATATAAGCGACGTGATGCGACGGAATTATATTATTTATAATATTAATACGCAAACGAAGTTGCGCGGGTCAGCTAGTGTATTTATATTATGTCAGGCATTTCAACAACTTTTATGCGCAGATAAGTAAAGGTACTTTGTAATAAATGCGTCAATTGCTCATACTGCAAAAAATAAAAATAAATTAAATCACAAAAATTGCAGCCATGCAATAGGTAGCTACAAAGCTTTGAGAAGTCCATGACGGTGAAAAAGTTCTAAAACATTTCGCTTATTACCTAAATGGAAGAAAATTGTTGAAGATATCTATTTCAGCAATCTTCCGATGACATGACGTCACAGCCTTGATTACATGGCGCTGCCAACTCCCATTAATCTTACTAAGTGTCAATTAAGTAGAAAATAGGAGAATGAGGAACGCCTATAAATACGTTTATTGTGACCTCTGAAATGTTACACCGGTTCCTTCTCAGACAACGGCGATTAATAAGCTCTAATGAAGATCGAAGATTAGGCACCTACATAGGGTCGCTGAACGCTACGTTAGACTAAACACAATAATGTATTCCACAATAGCACAATTTATGTTTGAACATGTCGGGTACTTTCAATAGCAAAGGGAATATAAATGACGGAATTAGAATGCGTTATACATTAAATACTCGTACAATAATTGATTAATATTTGTTTTTCATATTTTGCTTACCTTAATAAAACCGTCCGCTTGGTTGAGAGCTAGGGCACATCTTACGAACTGGAGGCCACTCTCACCGTCTTTTGTCGGATCCCTGTGACTATGCCCTGGGCTATCCCGCAATTGGGTTCAGAACATCGCGAGTTTAGTGGGTGAGACGGCCTCAGCTTCCAGGGTCGGGAGTCTCACACAAAATCCTTCTGCTGACCTGTTATAAAAGAGGACTTAGTTCATTATGACTATTGACGGTGGCCCTCAAGTTGGCGGCCCGATGATGTGTCTCTTCACGTTTCTTTTGTAGAACTCAGCTTGTAAGAGAATAATTGATATGAAGTCGGTTAAAAATACGTCAAATGCGACACTTGCTTAGTAGGTAAGGGGGATCTTTTACCACTATTTAAATTTTCTATTATAAATTTAGTACAGTCGTTTAGTATTTTTACTTAGAAAGTTTTCCGGGAGTTTTGAAAATTGGTAATTTTATAGATTTTGATATGCTCTTTCCAAATATCAACTTTGCCACCTCGTATGTTTGCAATTCGCGCCGCCATTTTGAAAAAATGGCGCTCAAAAGCAGTTCTCCTTTCCGACGCATTTTACAGGAAAAACATATCTGCACAATAAAAGTAGAGGAAATTTCCTACAATTTGTCATAATCTTTTTTTTCTCTAAAATTAACAGTTTCGGCGTAGGAGCGCCGTAAAGTGTAATTCCAATCCTTTTCTTTCACTTCAATAACTTGTAGGAAATTTTCTCTAAGTACTTTTATTTTGTATAGTATGTTTTTAATTTTCAGAAGATTTTCTGGGCAAATTGTAAACTGGCAACCCTTAAAATTGGTTAAATATTGTCATATGAATGGAAATGATTTAGTTTTCAAGTATGTTGATACTTTGCATTCTCCCTAATTTTTGGGCGTAAATTTGAAAACTAACAACATTGTCTGTTGGTATACCTACATGGAAACAATTGTCATTGTTTATGCGTTCGAAGTGTAATTATGATCTAAATAAGTAAATAGCCTTTGAGAATGCCGAAAGGCGAAACCGGTTAGGTATTACAATAATAAATGTTGTGGAACAGTACAAGTGAAGTTTTTCAATATGTGTAGCAAGTTCCATCAAGTGCCATCAATCAACAGTATCAATAATATGAACACGGATATACGCAATACTGTGACTGAGAATTTCATTCGAATTTTATGGAAAGTGGAAAAAGATTATAGCTTCAGTCATGGATATGCTACATACGATACATTGGCAGCTGCAGTGTCCAATTTCTTATTTGAATCTATTGGGAATCCTGGGGTCCTCCTTCCGAGGGCTTATACGGGGCTCCCAACCGCAGGTATTAGATATGGAACGTGTGGTTTTTAGTCGGTGGGAGTCCGGCATAGTATCCATGTAAGATTTGGTACACGGATAGATTCGTTTAGAATAAGCTACTTTTATCACCGAAATAAGGTCCCATAGATGCGGGCACAAGGTTTTAAACAAAATGTTTGAAATCATTACATCTTAGTTCGCCAGAACTGAGCGTTTAAAAAGATCGTTCCTCTGTCGAACTATAAAATCCTGAAACGACCTGCCCGCACACGTGTTTCCCTCATCTTACAATCCCGGTTTCTTCAAGCGAGCGCGAAGAGGCACATCACAGGGCCGCCAACTTGAGGACCACTGTGTCTGTGAGAGTGCATCGCTAGATGTGCATCGGAAAACCCACAGATTTTTGTAGTGAGTGGTTAAAATAGCGCTGCAACAAAATTTTTAAACTTACTACCGTGGTTACAATAGTATTCGAGCATTTTAGCGTAACGTACAAACAAAGCAATAAAACTTTATTTTTCGCAAAAACTTTTTTATTCACGTGAAGTGGTGTTTTATATCTTTGAACTACTATTTCTGAGCCATTTGATCGTGAACTAAAAAAACCGTATAATATTTATGACCTCTACTTATTTTTTCATTTACCCACAAACATAATCTGGTCACTTCTGTATTCCCGAAGGGGTAGGCAGTCGCATTGTATACGACCGCTTTTTAAATTAAGTTTTTTTTTTCAACGATGACTGCCAAATTACTGACAACTTGGAATAAATAGAGGGGTACCTACCTACTACTATAAGTAAATATAAAAAGATATAGAATAGCCGGTTTAGGTATGTGCTCGAACTCGGTATTTCAGTTTCGGAAATATTAATGATGTCTAGAGTAGATTTCCGATCTCCAGCTGACATAGTTAATTGAAAAGAGTTCTTCGTATTTCATTGATAATTTAACTAATGCAATGATTTGATTAGTTATGATGATTAGAACTGTTTCACTTTCACCTTCCTATTAATTATCACTTCGAACTTACCTGAATTCCCATGACAACCTTCCAGGCAATTTAGTCAATTAAAGCAAGAATGACTACTAAAGTACCTCTTTAATTCAATTTCTGTTCATTACTTTTGTCTTATTCTATTTTTATAAAAGAAGAAGTAACAGGGGCACAGTTTCAATTAATTTCGATTCAAACACTCGACACGTACATATGAATATCGCATTTTACGCTAATTGCATTTCAAGTTTGCAAAATTTACGAGGAATTCATTTGAAAGTCGTAATGCTCGGTTGATGCTCTAACTTTGCGTTGAGAGTTCTGAAATAAATTAGTAATAATAACATGATGAACATAATGATCACGCATTTATTCTCAAAGATGTGGACAGAAGATATGTTATACTAGCTGTTGCCTGCGACTTCGTACGCTGCATTTTATATGTGATTCATTAGATTGATATAACATTTTTATTTATAAACCGATTGACATGAAACAAACACTAAATGTTAAGTGGAGCAAACCGCAACGCAATAAAGAAAACTGCATTGCAATCAGTTGAGCGGTTGCTGAGATTACCGTGCACAAACGTACAGACAAACAGACAGATTTTATTATATGTATTCATTGATTGGTGATTGATGATTGATATTGATGATGATTAATGATGTTAAACGCCCACATTTTACGGTTTAATTCTTTTCCCCACGTATACCTATCACGGTGGTAACTTATTGCTCTGTGGCACACGGAAACATCACAAGGTGGTCACACTCACCGGAGGACTAGTTACAGCGCAAATCGATCACTGCAGTGATCGTTTACAGAACACTGAGTCTGCGGCTACGAGCACCTAATTTAGATAGCGATTATTATTGTTATAAAAAAACCGGCCAAGTGCGAGTTGAACTCGCCCATGAAGGGTTCCGTAGCAGCAAGTAACATTAATATAAAAGTTCTTGTAGTTCGATGTAACTTTCATTAATGTTTTAACACGTTCGCAGTGGTGTTGATATTTCTCGGCGAAAATTGCGGTTTATGACGTATGAAACAAAAAACTACCAACTCGATAGTGTTCAAACCAATTTTCGTTGGTAGATTTCAGGGCAATGTACATTACCTATTTTTTTTAGATTCATCATTCTCTTAGTTTAGAAGTTAGAGGCGGGGGGGGAAGGACATTCATTTTTCCACTTTGGAAGTGTCTCTTGCGCAAAATATTCACTTTAGAAAAAAATGATGTTAGAAAGCTCAATAGCATTTTAGAAGACCTATCTCACACCTAGGGGTTTGATGTAAAAAAAAATGAGATTTAGTTCTGAGTATGGAGACCCCCAAAATTAACTGGTTTTTTTCTAGTTTTATATAAAAATCTTGATGCGGTTCACAGAATACATCTACTTACTAAGTTTCAACAGCAAAGGCCTTATTGTTTCGGAGAAAAGTGGCTTTGACACACGGACGGACAGACAGACAGACACACATGACGAATCTATAAGGGTTCCGTTTTTGCCATTTGGCTACGGAACCCTTAAAAAATTGGGTTTCGTAAACCAAAAATTTCCTTTCATTTACTGTTAGTAATGCAAATGGCAATGCAGCACAGCACAAAGATATGCTCACAAGTGAGTAACTTGCACAATTGCACAACATTAAATAATTTCAGCTAAGTCTTTTGAAATACCTTGTGAGATTACGATGACATTTTTTTAATTTGGTCGTTTGTGAGATATTTAACTTTAAACAGTATTTTTTTTAAAATAGGGCGCCCCAGGGCATTTATTACTGCAAGCAGCAGAAGTTTTATGCGTGACTTGACAAACACTTTGCTGTATTCTTATTATTCTATTGAATCAGTAACTAAAGCAACATTATTCAGGCACTAGATGATGCTCACGGCTTCACCCGCGTGAAATTCGTTACCCGTTCCCGCATCCCGTGGTAACATTTTTCCGGGATAAAGTACCCTATGTGTTATTCCAGACTATATGCTATCTCTCTACCAAATTTCAGCCCAATCCGTTCAGCCGGTAGAGTGTGATTGAGTTACAAACATCCAAACATCTTCACAAACTTTCACATTTCCAATATTAGTAGAATTTAAAATCATTCTGAAATCAACGCTAAACAAATATTAATACCCAATCGCTTCCAAGTTTAAATGAGCCGCTATAAATCAAACGTTAACTTTCTTGTCAAATGCATCTGTCATCAAGTTGCCGACATTCTATTTGGAGTATAATTTATCAAATGTGGGCAAACTTTAAATTACGCTTCAGTGAAACATTTCTGGGGCAACTTGAAAATATTGTTCATACAAGGTTACGTGAACGGAAATTTCAGTTCTTTATTGATTTAAATACAGTAAAAAAATCACAAAAAAGAAAAAAGACCACAGTCTTTTTTCTTTTTTGTGATTTTTTTACAGGTCGGCAGCGAGAGTGTAGCACCTCTGATGTTGCAAACGTCCATATGCTACGGTGACCATCGGTACATCTGGTGAGTCGTATGCTTGTCTGTCACCTGTTACCTTAATGATATAAAAACAGTAAATCATAATCAAGTGTTAGTTATAACTTGGAGCTCTAGTAATTATTAAAGATGATGGTAAATTAAGGCCGTTTGGATTAATAAAAATACCTATGATTACAACTTCAAAATGTACCGTTGCAGTAACAAATAGTTCTATAGGAATATCAGTAGCCTTACCTTTATATTAAACCTGTTTAAATATGTTTGGGAAGTATTCGCAGGCATGCACTGAAATATCAGATAGGTAGGGTACTTTCATTGCTTTTATCCTTTCCTTGAAGACAGTATTTTAATTTTTATGAAGCTTCCCGACAAAACTTTAATATTTTTATTTTGCATTCAGCTTTCCTTATTTATATTTTTTTTTTCATTTCAAATTATCACACAGATTGGACAGAATTTATTCATACCGTTTTGTCACAATTTTGTACACAGATTTGAATGATCGACCGTGGCTCCAACCAATTTTACCGATTCGTTGAGGCGGCTTTGGCGTTCGAAAAATGTCTCATATAAGTTTACAAGAATTTTATCTTCAATCCATGGCACAGATGAATTGAACTGGATATGATGATATTTTGATTACAAAAATGTATTACGTTTTCACAAAGATTACTGCCGACAGTAAAAATAAAATCGTAGTCGAAATTGTAAATACTTCAGAAAACTAAAAAAAACGACAATATTTCATACTCTCAACACTCAAAATAAAATAAATTTATTTTACAAATACATAGTTTCCTTAGACAAATTAGAGCAACTAACTTTCAATGGCTCTGTTAAATTAGTAATATTCTACTTTCGTTGCCCATAAAATATATTTAACAGATTGTTTTAATTAGAAACATTGTTTTAAAACTTTCAACTGCTTTAATATTGCGTTAACTGTGCTGGATACATGGATGAATTAGAGAGCAATTTATTTTGTCCTCCGTTTTAAATGCTTGTGAAGTTTGGGATTTTTTAAGTTAATATTATATTTTTAAAATAGTCATTAAAAAGTACGTAAGATACAGAGGGCATTGAGCGATGTATTGGTCGAAATTGAGTTATGAATGCCACTGTACGTAAAATGTGGTAAAATCTGTTTAGGTACCACATATTGGGAAAAGAACCAACTTCTCTAAGCGAGATAAAACTCATGAAAGAACACCGAATGTTAAAGAAAACCATTTTAAGCTCTTCGATTCTTGATTATAGAACTATTTCTACTTTTACGCTATGACAATTTCCGAATAGGTAGTTATGTCCATATATATCCGATTTAAAAAAAAAAACAAATAAAATATTCATATTATTCACATTCTTTTTGAAAATTTAAAAGCTGTTGGAGGAACTTCAACAGTCTTCTGATTCAATGATTCGGTGAGCAATCCTAGTTTGTAACGTAGTCCATTCGGCCACGTTGCTTAAATTAGTCAGAGAACTCATACAACGCTTCCTAAAACTCTATGACCTAAAACTCTATAACTTTAAAATGAAAACTATGCATAAGGCATGGTGGTCACCTTGGCTGTCGTACTTTATAATCTGTAACTGTCGTATGCTCTCAATGCATTAAAATTTATCGCGTAAGTTTAATGTGTTTATAGAATCTTGTATCTCATTTTCCTCCACTTGCCCTTTGTTCACTCGTCTACGCTTCTACAAATTAAAAATAAACACCACATCAATAAAGTACACATTTGCCTCTTTTAATTGCAGGATGCGTTTAATTAAAACTTTATAATGAAATCCGCACACTCTAGCTTTTGTTGTTACTCTTTGCTGGTGCAGTAGGTACCTACTATATTATTCTAATTTACGAAATATTATGTTTACGGTAAAGTCGAAGATCATCATAAAGCTGCATAACTTTTTGATAAAAATAATGTAATAGTTACATCTGTTTATTGGAAATTAAATTCTTTAGCTACCCGCATTGAATCATTTCCACAATACGTTATCCTATGCGGTGTGATGTGGCCCAACTTGGGCTAATGGCGGCTCTTCATACATCGTGAATGTAGGATAGGTAATGATATATTAAGAGTATTTGTCCTTGGAGCTCGCAAGGTCCACTTTGATTGGATCTAGTGATACTTTGGTGTTTCTAAGGCATTTATGGAAGCGGCTAATGTTTTACTTCTCAACTGCTTTTTATGGACTCCTACTCTGTATCTTAGTCTGTCAATTTGCAGGTCACAGCTCTACTTGCAGGTAACTTTGACTTGAATCATGTAGATATTGATACGGTACTTACACCAAAACAAACTTTATAGTAAACTTTAAAGGAATAGCAAAAGCTCCAACTTATTTGATAGCACGAGAAGGTAAAGTATAAGAGCATAAATTCTCAGTGAGCAGTGCAGCTGGAGGAATGTACTCCTTAAAGATATACTGGCGTGAATAATCAAGAAATAAATAAGAGTCAAAGCTAAGCTCTATGTAAATCACCGGTCCTCATGAATTGTAACTCGAGGTTATTTTAATTCAATTTCAACAAACTATTCGCGATGCCACTGAGAATGCTGGTGTTTGTAAATACTGTTTACTTTGAAAATGAATATACTTGCTAAGTAATTTATCACTATGTACTTACGTTTACTAATATTTATGTTGAAACATTTACTTCAATTGTTCGACATTCGTTATTATAATGTAATGGTAAAGGGCAATGGTAAACAAAGGTATTCCCAATGTACCGGTTCTTTTAGCAGTCCGCCAAACTTCAGTTAAATGTAACACGCCCGAGGGATTACCGACCGATACAAAACATTCCAAGTAACCGATTAACGTTGGAAAACACGTTTCGACTTCGACGCTTACAACAGAATTTCGATATGTTTACATTTATACAACCACGTCTTTTGTGGATTTGGGGCAAGGAAACTGCTATGGTTTGCCATTTCATTTTCGTTATCGTCCTAAGTGAGTACAATCTAACGTTTGAACCCCGTAAGAAAACCTCCGTCATTAGTTAGCACGTGCACGGCTAGCAGACGAGGTTGCTTGGGTTTCGAAAATCTTGGTGGAGCCCCATATTTCCCAGGCTAACTTGCAGTAATTTGTAACGAGTTACGTAATACACAGTTACAGGTCCTGGTGCGGTCTTTTAAAGACGAGTTGAATGTGTGGAGAAGTTTCTGTCAATACCATTTCTTTAGAACCCCAAGGCGAGCTGAACCTCGAGGAAATTCGGCTGAAAATATAAATAAACAATTACCCATGGGTGGTACTAATAAGAAATGCTGAAGACCTTGCTTATGAAAGTAATCTAAATGAGAAAACAGGATCACGCTGCGAAATAGCTTTGATAGTAAGTGGGACTTACGCTTTTTTGTTTTACGTAAAGGGGTGTTATGCCGGGCTCCCACCGACTAAAAAACCTCACGTGTCCTGCTAACAGCCTACGGTTGGGAGCCCCGGGTAAGCCCTCGGAAGGATACCCCAGGACAGCAGGACTAACGCTTGAATGACGATACCAAAAACTACTTATCTAATTTTTTTTTTACTTTTTATATACAAAACATTTTCTTCGCGCATTCTAAGTCACAGACATGAGCGACTACGATACGATACAAGTATGAGAATTGTTTCATTTTCACTGTGCCTATTCGTTTACACAATTTTCTATGTTTATGTAAACACAATGCTCAATTTTCTTAGCCTACTTTCATCCAATTTTTCTCCGCAAGGTTACATTATATCATCCTCCTTCAACATGCTTAAAATCTAATACAGCCTACGAGTAACAGCCGTCATCAATTCTTTGCAAACAGAGAAAAAGCGCACGCCACATTATTTACTCAATGTCAAAGTGAAAGCCGAAACGAATTTAATTCAGTGAGCACGTACTAACGTTATCTTTTGCGTATTTTAATGTAATCCAGAGAATACTTAAATATAGGATTATGGTAAATATTTTGCTTAATATGTTCGGAAAGATCAATACATCTGGTTCAGTATTGTAAGAAAATATAACTGACAGGTATCTTCTTTTTAGGATTCCGTATCCAAAGGGTAAAAACCGGACCCTATTCATGAGACTTCGCTGTCCGTCTGTCCGTCTGTCTGTCTGTCTGTCCGTCATGAGACTGTATCTCAAGAACCGTCATAGCTAGAGAGCTCAAATATTCAGATGATGTATTTCTGTTGGGTAATAAGGGGGGCTCCCTTACAACAAACGGGATTTTATGCCGTAATATGACCTTCTGTGCGCGAGTCCGACTCGCACTTGGCCGGTTCTATCTTTGATTGAGGGTACTGTTAACAAGTTACACATTTTTTTGGTTACTTACATTAAATTTTCCTCTTTATTAATTTGTTATTTTTTTTTATTCACGCACATTTCACACAACGCTTTCTGATCCCAAAGTAAGCTAGTAATAACCTGCTGGTGTTATGAGTATCAGACCACGGATATTAATACTTATTTACTTTTTTTTTAAATGCATACATATTATACATAGAAACACCCAGACTCTTGAAACAAAAATTTACGGGTCACACAAATATTTGTCTCCGGTGGGAATCGAACCCACGACCTCCAGCGCCGCATGCGGTATCACTACCGACTGCGCCACAGAGGCAGTCAATTTTTAGGTATGAAATTTAATTTTAGGTATAAAATTATCCGCCTCTTTCTGCGAGCAGATCATGCTCGCGAAGGAGGCGGCGGGCCGGGTGCGGGAGAGAACTCTCCCACCCGAGTTCCGCAGTCGGCGCCCTGGGCGCCGCCGACGTGTCTTCGCCGAGGACTATCGGCCTCCATGACCGGGGGTCTGAGGACGGTGAGAGGGCCGCTCACCGTCCTTACAGAAGCAGGCCCATGACGGCAGCGTGACGTGAGCACTCACGCACGCCCCCCCTTAGAAGAGGGGTCACACCCGAAACCCCCCATAGACGCGGGATTGCACCCGAACCACCCCCTGGGCGAGGCCGCAGTGGCGGCCGTAGGTCTGTTGGGAGTCACGGGACATCCTTCCTGAGGGCTTACCCGGGGCTCTCAACCATAGGCTGTTGGGCGTTACGTGAGGTTTTTTAGTCGGTAAGAGTCCGGCATAGCATCCTACGAGGATTTTCCCTCACGTTAAAAAAAAAAAAAAAAGGTATAAAATTAAGTGTAACTACGGCAATATACTTACCATCTGATATTAAAAACCATTAAATTACGTGGGACATAAATCTATAAGGTATACTATGTATCTGCCTGCCCCTTCGGGGATAAAGACGCGACTATTATGTATGTAACTATCATAATTTTAGTATAAAGGTACTCTTTGTAAATTTATACGCAGCAAGAAATGTATGTCTCTGTACTGCATATTATTGCACTGTATCATTATCAGTTCATGCTTAATCTGTCACGCTTGTTTGTTGTTTAGTAGTCTCCTAATCAATCTAACCCGATATTGGGACATTTGCGTTATTATTGTTGTTGTTGTTGTTGCAGTGAAATTGTTATTTACATTAATAATAACAATTGCATTGCAACAACAACTTTCAAATTTTGAATATCTATCCTTTGAAATTATTTTTTAGAAGTCGTTGCAATTAGTGCCTAAAAATTTTTTTAAGTACCAAAAAAAGACAAGAGAATTATACTATTGTATGGTAATTTTTGATATAGAGACAAAAGAAATAAATCATAATCTGTAAAAATGTCGACTGTCTAGCTACCACGGTTGATGGGAACTATCCTGATGACAGACAGACTGACAGACGGACGGACGGAGAGACAGACGGATAGCGAAGAATTGTAGGGTCCCGCTTTTACTCTCTGGGTACGGAACCCTAATTACAAAACTATCATAGGTTATTATACAGCCGAAGAAACAAAGCAGCTAAGCAAAGCCGCAGGAGACATTTGTGAGGTATTCACAGTTTGCGTTCAACACGTACCTACCTACCGTACTCACCAAAATTCAACACTCACCGGCCTAAATAAATAAAACGAGAGTAAATTCTGCCTATTTAGGTTTTAATCAAAAACTGTTTAAATTATTCACCGATAGTATTCTTTTGTTGAATTTCATTTCGTACATTTTATATTATTCTTTGTGGTAGGAACGAAATTTACTTAAGTAACATAACCTCCTCGACAGTTATTTCTTTTTTTTTCTAAATCTTATCTAAATCTTATGTTTCAGTTATTATTTAATAACTAATTCATACATGAGTGTACTGGTATTAAGTTACAAAAGGTACTTCCTAATAGAGACGCTTTTCTGTAGTTGAATAAAAAATATCAGCGAATAGTGAACGTCCTCCTTTTTTTTAAATTGGTTAAAAAGAACGAGTAATGGAAATCTTTTATTTTGCGCGTATCTTGCATGCATGTTATTTTTTTTATTACTTTACATCTTCGAAACCGCTGCCTGCACGGATTTCCGTAATTAATATATCGTTAGATTTATCTTGGTTTTTTGCTCTTAGATACTTAGGTGTTTCTGCGGGATTTAAGCCGCAGTACAGCCGCCCCTAACTCACCCTCGGTGACTACGGGCACGTCGTTCTCGCTGCCTTCCGCGTTGGGCGCCTGAGACGGAGCCATGCGCGGAGAAATATGTTCCTCCGCTCTCGACGGGAACAAGGAGTCCAGGAAATCCTCCAGCCGCTGCGGCTGGAGACTCTGAGTCAGTGGGGGCGCCTTAGGGCGTCATTTGCCCCTTACCATAAGGTACGGGCGCCCCCACGGTCCGCTCCAGAGTCTCCATCAGCTCATCGCGGCCCAGCTTTTTGGACCGCTTGATGGCCGTCTGGAGGGCCCTCTTGGCCTCCCTGTACCCATCGTAGAGCTCCGTCTCTTGGGCTGCCGCATCGTCTGGGCGGCGACGCCTCCGGCGGAACCTGGTGTAATGGCGGCGCGCAGTAACGCACTCCGCGCGCAACTGCGCGATTTCCGGCGTCCACCAGTACACCTGTTTCCTCGCCGGTCTGGGCCTAGCCCTGGGCATCGCCGCATCGCAGATGTGCGAAATGGCTCTCCCGAACCACTCCACCTCGGTATCAACATCGGCAGGCCTGTCCGCTGTCGGAATCCAGGCCTGCACGATGGCCGCCTCCAGGAGAGCCTCCCGATCAAGGCGATGGAGTGCCCAACGCGGTTCCGGGGGATTCGCGATTGCTGGCGGCAGGTTAGGTGGAGGGGAGACGTCAAACCGAATGTATCGGTGATCTGACGACGTCTCCTCCTCCTCCACCACACGCCATCCCTGGACACGGCGGGCGAGCTCAGGGGTCGCAAACGAAACGTCTATGACCGAGCTGAGCCCCCGCTGCGTCCAGGCTGCGACATTCCCCCGGTTCAGGATGACTAGGCCACGTGTAGTGACCCAGTCCTCCAGTATCCTTCCCCTGCCTCTGGTTTCCCGGGAGCCCCAAGATTGCGACCAGGCATTGAAGTCTCCTAGGACCAGGACAGGGCGAGGCCGGCATGCAGCGAGAACGACGTCCAGCTCAGGGAGCCATAGCTCAAATTGATGCTGGTCGAGGCTCGGCGAGATGTAAACGGCCACGACAGCCACACCCTCATATTCCGCCGCGACGCAACCCGGGCCCCGTGCGGACGGACGGGGCTTCGGCCTTGAGGCAGCGCAGGACTTACTGCCCGCCCGGTGGTCAGCCTCTTTGCCCTCCGCCACGCATTTGAAACATCGTGGCGGAGCGTCACAGGCAAGGGCCGTGTGACCGGGCTGACTACAGCGGAAGCACCGGTCTCCCACTGTGACTTCCGCCGTACACTGCACTCCTACATGCCCCACGACCAGGCACCTATAGCACCTGTCTTCGCGAGGCTGCAGGAGATGCACCTGCGCCCTCAGAAAGCCTCCAATAAGGAGGCTTCGTCCGTCCGCCACTTTCTAACCTAAGTATCTAAGAGCAAAAAAAAAAAAGATACTTAGGTTGCAAACGGTAGTACAATATAGGCTGACCTTTCTTGATACCAGTAATAAGTAAATTGAAGTTATCAGGAGGATTTTAAAACTATTAATTATAGCCAAATTTTAATTTCAAGAGCATGAAAATTCCTTCAAAGACCAGTAACAACTAAAAGCACAATTCCTTATCTTGATATCGTCAACCAAAAAGAGAAAAATTAATTTAAAGTTCTTATCTTATATTTGCCCCTCGGGGTTTAGGGGATACGCGTTACTTCTCATGAAGCTAACGTAATACCCTGAGGGCACAGTGTTTGGCTTCTTCAATTCGATCCCTAAGATCTAATATCCTAGGGATTAACGAAGGAGCCTACATTAGGAGGAAGGGCATAACGGAATTCCGTTCGGTGAGCAGCCCGCCTGGGGCAGTACCTCCACCCTGCAGAAGACCGCGGTAATAGTAACCTTGCTTCGTGCTGGGTTATGTTCTCCGTCGGTTAGCAGGGTTCCAGTGCTCATTGGGGTGACTTTGTGCCGGTGGCGGTGAGACCAGAGGCTCATCTGTCTCCATTTTCTGGCATAGGCGCGGAATATTGGTACGGCGGTCAGGGAGACCCGGTGAAACGGTTGCCCGCTGACCGCCCGCAGGCTGTACGGGACCCGAACCTGGGGATTACGTAATCTCCGCCCCAGGAGGCTGAACCAGCAGCCTGTGTAAAGTCCCTGGTGCTGTGGTCGTGCCGGAGGAGGATACCGGAGTGGACGCGGCCACTGCATTGGGGGGGGACCGGGGGCCCTTCCGTACGCCGTGCCAATCTACCGCACTACCTGTGCCTGCCTTTGGGGAATTGGAGCCTCGCTTAGTCTCTTGCGTCACCGACACACAGGCACCCCCTACCTTCTTTTTATCCCCTTTCAACAACAATCATGGCAAAAGGTCACAAAAGAAAAAAGGTTTACACAGCGGCTTCGTCGTCGTCCACACTAAATGTGGACTTCTGTAACATCAGAGGAATGCACTCAAACATCAACGAGATCCACCGCCACCTGGAATCTGCGAGGCCGAACTTATTTTTCCTGACGGAGACTAAGATATCTTGCCCGAACGATACATCTTACTTGATGTACCCTGGCTATAAGCTGGAGGCTAATTTCAGGCGTCAAGCTGGGGTATGCATGTTCGTGCGGGAGGATATCTGCTGTCGCCGTCTCAGTGACCTGGAAGACAGGGACCTGTCTACATTATGGGCGCGCGTGGATCATGGGGGCCACACTCGGATCTACGCGTGCATTTACAGGTCCCATAGCGGTGATACGGAGACAGTTCGCCTTTTTGACCACCTGCAACAATCGACCGACAAGGCTATTGAGCGGTATCCCTCCGCGGAGATAGTGATTTTGGGGGACTTTAATGGTCACCATATTGACTGGTTGGGTTCCGTGCACACTAACTTTGCGGGGAAAGCTGCTCACGACTTTGCCCTGACCTACGGTTTCTCCCAACTGGTAAAATCTCATACGAGAATACCAGATAGGGAGAACGAGCAGAGTGCATTGCTGGACCTTCTGCTGACTACGCGGCCTGACGGATACACCACATCAGTGGATGCGCCACTTGGTTCATCGGACCACTGCCTCGTTCGGTCGCGAGTGCCTCTCGCAAGGCCTGAACCACCTCGGCCCAAGGAGTGGCGACATGTGTGGCACTACAAGTCAGCAGACTGGGATGGACTTCGAGAGTTCTTTGCGTCGTACCCGTGGAGGCGGCTTTGCTTCACTTCAGATGATTTGAACTCCTGCGCTGCAGCAGTAGCTGAGGGGATCTTGGCGGGCATGGAATGTTATATTCCTAACCGCTGGATCCCGGCAGGAGCTAGGAAACGACCGTGGTTTAATCGGCTTTGTAGAGAAACTAGGATGTTGAAAGAAACTGCCTACAGAGCTTGGACCACGGCTCGCGCTAACTCAGATCCTAGCATCTCTGAAGTGAAACGCAAACTGAATGCCGCCTCGAGGGCCAGTAAAAGAGCGGTTGCCAGGGCAAAGTTTGATTTCGTCGGCAGAATTGGTCAGCGACTAGCCGGCTACCCTTCTGGAAGTCGTGAATTCTGGTCGCTCGCCAAAGCTGCCGAGGGAAACTTTTGTCGGTCGGGATTACCACCTCTACATAGACTGGATGGTAGTCTGGCCCAGAGTGCCAAGGAGAAGGCCGACCTTTTGGGTTCTCTCTTTGCCTCCAACTCGACCATGAACGATGGAGGTGCGCTTCCGCCTGGTATCCCTTGGTGTGGCACTTCCATGCCAGAAATTAAATTCAAGCAACGGGACGTCAGGCGGGAGCTTCAATCCCTAGATATTCATAAGTCGAGTGGGCCGGACGGCATTCCCGCGGTGGTACTTAAGCGGTGTGGTCCGGAGTTGTGTCCGGTACTTACACATCTTTTCACGCTTCTTACTCCATGAAGCAAGTCCCGGCGTCGTGGAAGATCGCGTACGTGCATCCTGTGCCCAAGAAGGGTGACAGGACCGACCCGGCCAATTATAGGCCTATAGCCGTCACCTCCCTTTTATCTAAGGTGATGGAGCGTGTAATTAATACACAGCTCCTGAGGTACCTTGAGGAACATGACCTGCTCAGTGACCGGCAGTACGGTTTCCGTCACGGTCGCTCGACGGGCGATCTTCTTGTGTACCTCACACACCGCTGGGCGGCGGCTATCGAGAGTAAGGGTGAGGCTCTAGCAGTGAGCCTCGACATCTCGAAAGCCTTTGACCGGGTCTGGCACCGTGGTCTTCTTACGAAATTGCCCTCCTATGGACTGCCCGAGAGTTTATGCGGATGGGTGTCCAGCTTTCTGGCCGGTAGAAGCATCAGGGCCGTCGTTGACGGTAGCTGTTCTGACTGCATAGCCATAAACGCTGGAGTACCACAAGGCTCAGTGTTGTCCCCTACTTTGTTTCTGCTGCATATCAATGACATGTTGTCTATTGACGGCATTCATTGTTATGCGGACGACAGTACGGGCGACACTTATTACACGGGCCGTCCCGGTATCTCTCGGGATGCAGTGGAAGAAAGTCGTGAACAACTTGTGTCTGAAGTCGAGGCTACTCTCACTAGAGTGTCCGATTGGGGTCGACAAAATCTTGTCCAATTCAACCCTACCAAGACACAAGTTTGTGTTTTCACCGCAAAAAAGACCCCATTCACTGTGGCGCCACAATTTCAGGGCACATCTCTCACCATCTCTGAAAGTATAGGGATCCTTGGTGTTGACATCTCCAGTGATGTGCAGTTCCGCTGTCACTTGGAGGGCAAGGCCAAGCTGGCGTCCAGGAAGCTCGGAGTGCTCAGAAGGGCGCGGCGGTACTTTACTGCGGCGCAAGCACTGCTTCTCTATAAGTCGCAAGTGCGTCCGCATATGGAGTACTGCTGTCACCTCTGGGCGGGGGCACCCGAATACCAGCTTCGTCCATTTGACTCGGTGCAAAGGCGAGCTATGAGAGTTGTCAACGATCCCATACTTGCAGGTAGTGTGGAACCTCTTAGTGACAGGAGAGACTTTGCTTCTCTATGTGTGTTCTACCGCCTGTACAACGGTTTGTGCTCTGAAGAATTGTTTGATATGATGCCTACGGCTACATTCTATCATCGCACCGCTCGCCATAGACAGGGTGTTCATCCTCACACGTTGCGTCCTGAGCGCTCGAGCACGGTGAGATCTAATAGAGGCTTTCTTCCGCGTACGCTTAGGTTGTGGAATGATCTCCCTGCTTCGGTTTTCCCGGACGCCTACAGTATGGGGTTCTTCAAAAGGGGACTTAGAAGGTTTTTAACCCTTAGCCACCTACCATAACTTTTTGTCACACAACCACCTACCATACGTCTATGAGACCCCTGAGTAAAATGGTTCTTTAAAGTAATATCTTGTTTATTGAAGTATATATTTTAGTAAAAAATCAACTTAGGAAAGTATTAAACTCTTTAGTAAAGGTACAAGAGAATCAGTTTTATAGGCATTTTGTCTTAATTACTATTAATCAACAATATCTGCTTAAAAACTAAGTCATTTGCTAAATGAGATCTATAAAAAATAATCACATGGATATGAACTTCTTTTATAATTTTTTACTGATTCAATAATCAACCATTGCAAAAAAAAAGAAAATGGTGAAAATTAAATTAAATAGAAAAAAATTACAAGCCCTAAACTTATAGTTTTTCACGACAATTATTGCACAGCTTATTAGAAAATTCTCGGCAAATTGGTGATTTGCATTCGAAACTGATGTATTGTGGTTTGCACGGCACTGAGGGACACGGGGAAAAGGTACAGGAACGGACGAGTTCGCAAACGACTCGGTCGCCGATATATTTACGTTTTAAATATCTGCTGCGTCTGTGAGACGTATGGTAGGTGGTTAAGGGTTAAAGAGTCGGCAGCGCGCTTGTGGCGCCTCTGGTGTTGCAAACGTCCATAGGCTGCGGTGACCACCGGTACATCTGGGGGGGCCGTATGCTTGTCTGCCACTCTAGTGGTATAAAAAAAAAAAAAAAAAAAAAAAAGTGTGCTCTTTAAGTATGTTAGTTTCCCATGTTAACTCACGGAGTTGCACAAGTATTATATAATTGATGCATGTAGCCTCAAAAACATCAATTTATCGGGTATGCATGACAAGGCGCATACATTCTCAAGGATTTTAAAGTGATTTTCATACGTGTCTGCAAGTAGGGTCTAATCAGCAGTAATAATTGAAACTGAGTATGGTTTAAGGCGATTTCTTCGAACAGTTTTTTCCAAACTCTATGTCACTTCTTGTGTTTGTGGTCGAACCGCTTATTGCTTTAGCTACCGATAAATACACAAGTATTAATGTACTGGATACTTTAATTCACAATACAACTACCTAAAGTAAGACTACATTAAAGCTTAAGGGCTTTCCCTCATTAATCAAGTTTCGGTACAATTTAAGACCCTTCTAACCGAACGTGCTGTAAACTTTTCTGGGTATTGTAACTTTTAAACTATTGCGTTCCCTACAATAAGATTTTCCTTTGAATGTAATTTATATCTTGTGAATCAAAAAACCTGCACCAAAATGTTAGAAATTCGTTTTGTCTCAGCTCTGGTAAGACTTTGGTTATGTGGTAGAAGCATTTCAATTACATAAGTTAATAATTATCAATTTTATACTTGCAGAAAACATTTTTTATCGAATAAACATGCCCAAATATGCAAGTCGGGTTCATGCATGGGGGGTCCTGTACTAAAAAACCGGACAAGTACGAGTCGGACTCGCCCACCGAGGATTCCCTACATCCGTCCGGCCGCCTGTCCGTCCCTCCGTTTGTCTGTCAAGACCCTTAATGTCCTGAATGCGTGAACGTATCGAGCTGATATAATACAACGTTTTTCAAACGATTTTGTCACAAAAGTACAGTTTTTAGATTTTTTTCTTATAGTTTTTGTATATAAAGGATATTACTTGCCAAATTTCATGGTTCTACTTTAACGGGAAGTACCCTTTTTTAACGTGATTAAAATCCTGCATGAATGCTATGCAGCTGCTATGCTATGCCGGACATTTCCTACCTAATGCCTACGGTTGGGGGCCCTGGGTAAGCCCTTTGGAAGGATGATCTCAGGACTCCCAAAAGACTTTGCGCCCCCATCTAGGGGGAGGGGGTTCTTCTTGGGGAGGCCTGGCGGGCGTGATTCCCTCACGTCACGCTGTCGTCTAGGGCCTGCTTCTGCAAGGACGGTGAGCAGCCCCGCACCGTCCTCAACTTTCAAGCCAACACAAGGTCTTCAACTTGACTTAAAAACTGCCATGGTACTGGCTGCCGGGACGAACAACTTAACGTGCCTTTCGAAGCACGGAAACACTCGTTAATAGAAATGCCACAAAGTTGTCATCAATCCGAGAGGACCAGTCAGCGTAGGACGCATATCGCAGTGATTGTTTACAGAGCACTGAGTCAGCGGAGCTATGCTTTCTTCTAATTTTACGTACAAATTGCAGCAAGCTGAGACGATAACAATAAATAAGTAGTCTAGGAAGTCTGCTCAGCAGTGCTGAACATCGAGTCGCCCACTCTGAAATAAAATATGTACTGCCGTTTGGTACAAACCACACGTGATTTTGTTGTACTTTGACTCAAGTCATGTACTTATTTATATTTTGCTTTTAATTAATAATATACTTAATATTTACTCATTACGAAACTATGTAAAATTACTTGGGAGGAGAGTTGCAAAGGGACCAATGAGCAATGTACAAATTATTTCGATGTCGAAAAATGCATTTTCATTGAAATTGACGAATAAGGTTCTCAGTTTACTAAAAAATAAGTCCAAACTTTGTTCTAGAGTGTAATGACTTCCTGGGTGCGTCTTATACATTTTTATACACCTTTGAAGGGAAGTCATAAGGTAACTCACGGGGGTTCACCAGCGTACCTCTTAGTCCCGTGGAAATACGGGAACAAAATATAACCTATGACACCCGGGGATAGTGTATCTTCCTAACAGTGAAAGAGTTATTCAAATCGATTCTGTAGTTTCCGAGTCTATTCGATGCAAAGAAACAGTTTTTCTCTTTATAATATTAGTAAAGACAAAGACTTAATTGCTTTCAGCTTTGCTTTGCTCTAGCATCGAATTAATTCCGGATGCATTCTAAGTATTTGAAAAATAAAACGAGCAAAGCTTATGACATAGGCAGCCTAAAACGAAACTAGCCATAAAACACGGTTGCTGTTTCGGATTTATGCTGGCGATAGTCCTGGTTTATACTCCATGTAATATGGTCACTAGAGGCTAAATTTACCGCACAAAGGTCGTGACTTTTGCCGCTCTTATGTTTGTATTGCTGCATAAAAGACAGGTGAACTAGATAACAAAATATAATTAAATGTATAGCGTCGTAGAGAATGCTTTGATACAAAAAGTCGATAAATAGCGTCGCCCCAAGACGACTAAGGTCGAAATTTCATCGGTTACAAGGAAGGTCTCGATGGTTGAGTAGACAAAGCGTCCGGTACGGTATGAAAGAAGGCGCAAATTCGAATACTGCGCGCAATTGATATTTTTCCACAATAAATAAAAAAATTCAATAGTTGGCAAAGATAAATATATTTTATTAAACGGTAAATTAAGGATATTGAAGACGTTCTAATTTTCACTCTGCGAATCCAGATTAGAAATACTGCTTAGTCTCTAATACTTACTCATGTTGGAAGCAAATCGTAAGTGGTTACTTAAAGGAAGTATGTTCAATCAGTAAGCAGATTATGCTAACGAACTACATAGTTGCTTCGTAATTGCGTTTGTAACAAGTTGGTACAAATATTTGAATTGAACATTTAATTGCTTTAGTATATTCTAGTGCTAGTTTAATTTTAGTCACTCTGTTTCTAATAAACGATTTCCAGTTCCCGCATACATAGCATTTTATTCTGGTTTAAAATGCCTATGTTATTCCTGGCTATAATCAATCACTTTAATTTTAGACGGATCTGTTCAGCTGTTAGAGCGTGAAAGAGTAACAAACATCTACTTATTATTAGAAAGATGTATATTTTGTAGAACCCTTCGAAGAAGTGATACACCATAATCACAGCAATAGGTTTAATAACTTTCATGTATGATAGGAAATAATAACAGGAAAAAAACAGACACGTAATATCACCAATCATCCCAAGAATGCTTTTAACTAATAAATTCGTAGTGAACGCCAAAATGTATTGGTTTATATCAATGTTCAATCATAAATTTAGTTTCATACTAGTATTATTTAACAGTGACATGACGTGCTAATGATTTAGAGGAGTGACATTTAATTAATAACCTTAATTATGCTGTGCAATATATCACAATAGTTTATTCGAATGAAACATCACACATTCATTATGCAGGTGCATGTAATTTTAGATTGGATTACACGTATATCCGTTATTAATGTACATACATACAATACATATTTATATAGGTATGGTCACGCCTTTATCCCCGAAGGGGTAGGCAGAGGCATAGTATACGCCCAAATTGCACCTTATAGTTTTATGTCCCACGTATTAGGTGGTGAGTCTATTGCCGTGTTTAAATAGACAGGCGCATGTTGTGACGACCCGCGATTAAAATTTTTCAAGCCGCCCATAATAAGTCTTTCAATTTGGCGTAACGATTGTCAATTTATTGATAACCGGGTTTCATTTTGAGTTTTCTTCTCGAAATGGAATGTTTTGTGAAAGTGTTCCCTTAGTCGCCTCTTACGACACCCTCGGGATAAATAATGGTAGTGATATTTTGTACTCTTTTCCGTTACTATGGCCAGTCCTTGGATGGGTGACCGTTCAAATGACCGCTTTGTCACAATTACTTGAGCGTTTCCGTGCTTCGGAAGGTATGTTAGGCCGGGGTGGTCCCGGTTGCCAGTAAAATTGCAAACGTTAAGCCAAGTTGAAGGCCTTTTTAGGTGGCATGAAAAATTTCAATAGCAGGCAGTCACAACCTGCGTCTGTCCATCTCAACACGGCAATACGGCTCACCACCTATTACGTGTGACAAATTCTAAAAAAGTTAAATTTGGTCATATGATATGCCTCTGCCTACCCCCTGCATGTACACTGCATATTCTTATGTAAAATATTCCATAGAATCCATAAAATAACCGAAAGAACAGGGCTCGCACAGATTAATCGTTTTCAATTAACATTGACGTTATCCAAGGTTAATTAAGGTTGCCCTGGCAACCTTAAAAAGGGCCCAGCAATCAGCAGCTATTTATTACATGGGATCCCAAACAGACATGATAATATATCGCACGTAAAGCTGAAAAATGTTAGCCACATGCGGGCAAAGCGGGTGGTTCGTCATCCCGGATCACTTTTTCCTCATAAAGCGAAAAGGTCCGCCATTTGTACAAGAAATGTTTGAGCTGAAATCATAAAGTGATTTGCGGTCCATTTTTTGGCTAACTACTTTTTATGCTATGAAGCTAGAGTAAATAATTTGGCATTTGTACGAGTACATAGTACCTACAAATCTTTCTAATCTGTGTTGATTAAAACTTTCTGGTTGAATGAACTTCAAAGCCGAGTAGTCACAATGAAGAAGTACAATCGGCAAGTACGTAACTATCTTTGCATGTTTCTTCAAAGACTTCTATATAAACTGAGGTAGACATGCCCTACGCACCGATTTTTGAAACCTATAAACTGAGCTAATTAGCAGCGTTGCTCGCACTGTTGTGAGTCAAAACTTCGAAAGTAGGTGCTCGACTTGCAATCGGGGTCCATACGCCTTCTCTTTTACCCTTTTTCTATTCGTATATTGCTATTGTGCGTGGTGACAATTACGTAAAAAATATTTATAAGTGAGTGTAGTCTTATTAATGTGTGTATTTGAGGATTGCTTTTGAAATCTCGTTTGTTAGAGTACGGCGCGTCTACCTCAGTTTATATAGAAGTCTTTGTGTTTCTTACGTTTCCTTAAACTTTTAAACAGTATTTGAAATTCAAAATACGTACAAGGGAAAAACTCAAACCGACAAACTTTTAAATTTATTCCGAGAAAAGTAGCTGGTATAATTTTAAGGCAGATATAAGCCGTCGCCTGCGTGTTACCACAACTTAAGTGCTGCATCTAAAGTTATCATAAAAACATGGTAATATTTTCAAATTTGGTATTGCAATAAAAAAATATTGAAAGGCAAGTTAAAACTTGCTATGATGGGTATGATCGTAATAATTAAATATGAATATTTTAAAATTAGGTTTCTATTTTTGTATCAATTAAGGTGCTCCCTGACCGGGAGCATTCGCCTGTAATGTAACAAATTAGATTCCACTCGAGCATTGCGTTACGATGCTACCTCCCTGACCGACGAGCGTTCGCGTGTAATGTAACATTTATAGATTCGACTCGAGCATTACGTTACGATGCTACCTCCCTGACTGACTCGAGCATTCGCGTGTAATGTTACATTTATAGATTCCACTCGAGCATTGCGTTACGATGCTACCTCCCTGACCGAAACGAGCATTCGCGTGTAATGTAACATTTATTATAGACTAGCTGATGCCCGCAGCTTCGCCTGCGTAAAATTTTGTTCTCTTTTCCGCGTCGTATAAAACTTGTATCATTTCAAACTATAATCTATCTCTGTAGGTGATTACATAATAATTTTGCAATTCAATATGGCCGCCGCGCCGAAATCACAAAATTTCATGATGGGTATCGTTTTAAGGGGTTTTTTGGTATGCTGAGTACGAAATTTATGATAATTTTGAAATCCAAAATGGCCGCTGCGCCACTATCACAAAATTTCATGATGGGTATCGTTTAAGGGGTTTTTTGGTATACTGAGGACGAATTTCGGGTTAATTTAGAGATCCAATATGGCCGCCGCCCCAAAATCACAAAATTTCATTATGGGTATCGTTAAAGGGGTTTTTTGGTATGCTGAGTACGAAATTTAAGATAATTTTGCAATCCAAAATGGCTGCCGCGGCATAATCACAAAATTTCATGATGGGTATCGTTTAAGGGGTTTTTTGGTATGCTGAGTACGAATTTCGGGTTAATTTAGAGATCCAATATGGCCGCCGCGCCGAAATCACAAAATTTCATGATGGGTATCGTTTAAGGGGTTTTTGGTATGCTGAGTACGAATTTCGGGTTAATTTAGAGATCCAATATGGCCGCCGCCCCAAAATCACAAAATTTCATGATGGGTATCGTTAAAGGGGTTTTTTGGTATGCTGAGTACGAAATTTATGATAATTTTGCAATCCAAAATGGCCGCCGCGCCACTATCACAAAATTTCATGATGGGTATCGTTTAAGGGGTTATTTGGTATGCTGAGTACGAATTTCGGGTTAATTTAGAGATCCAATATGGCCGCCGCGCCGAAATCACAAAATTTCATGATGGGTATCGTTTAAGGGGTTTTTTGGTATGCTGAGTACGAATTTCGGGTAAATTTAGAGATCCAATATGGCCGCCGCCCCAAAATCACAAAATTTCATGATGGGTATCGTTAAAGGGGTTTTTTGGTATGCTGAGTACGAATTTCGAGTTGATTTTGCAATCCAAAATGGCCGCCGCGCCACTATCACAAAATTTCATGATGGGTATCGTTTAAGGGGTTTTTTGGTATGCTGAGTACGAATTTCGAGTTGATTTTGCAACCAAAAATGGCCGCCGCACCACCGTTGTAAAATTTCATGTTGGATACCGTACCGTATAAGGGGCTTTTTCGTACTCAGCTGACCAAAAACCCCCTAAACGATATGCATCATGCAATTTTGTGATAGTGGCGCGGCGGCCATTTTGGATTTCAAAATTATCATAAAATTCGTACTCAGCATACCAAAAAAACCCTTAAACGATACCCATCATGAAATTTTGTAACAGTGGCGCGGCGGCCATTTTGGATTGCAAAATTATCATAAATTTCGTACTCAGCATACCAAAAAACCCCTTAAACGATACCCATCATGAAATTTTGTGATAGTGGCGCGGCAGCCATTTTGGATTGCAAAAATTAACTCGAAATTCGTACTCAGCATACCAAAAAACCCCTTAAACGATACCCATCATGAAATTTTGTGATAACGGCGCGGCGGCCATATTGGATCTCTAAATTAACCCGAAATTCGTACTCAGCATACCAAAAAACCCCTTATACGGTATCCAACATGAAATTTTACAACGGTGGCGTGGCGGCCATCTTGGATTGCAAAATTGACCTTATATTCGTACTCAGCCTACCAAAAAACCCCTTAAACGATACCCATCATGAAATTTTGTGATAACGGCGCGGCGGCCATATTGGATCTCTAAATTGACCCGAAATTCGTACTCAGCATATCAAAAAACCCCTTAAACGATACCCATCATGAAATTTTGTGATAACGGCGCGGCGGCCATATTGGATCTCTAAATTAACCCGAAATTCGTACTCAGCATACCAAAAAAACCCTTAAACGGTATCCAACATGAAATTTCACAACAGTGGCGTGGCGGCCATCTTGGATTGCAAAATTGACCTTAAATTCGTACTCAGCCTACCAAAAAACCCCTTAAACGATACCCATCATGAAATTTTGTGATAGTGGCGCGGCGGCCATATTGGATCTCTAAATTGACCCGAAATTCGTACTCAGCATATCAAAAAACCCCTTAAACGATACCTATTATGAAATTTTGTGATAGCGGCGCGGCGGCCATATTGGTTCTCTAAATTAACCCGAAATTCGTACTCGGCATACCAAAAAACCCCTTAAACGATACCCATCATGAAATTTTGTGATAGTGGCGCGGCGGCCATATTGGATCTCTAAATTAACCCGAAATTCGAACTCAGCATACCAAAAAACCCCTTATACGGTATCCAACATGAAATTTTACAACGGTGGCGCGGCGGCCATATTGAATTGCAAAATTAACCAGAAATGCGTACTCGTACTACTATTTTTTTCCCAAAAGCATTTGACATCTTAGATCGTATGTCCACCTATTTTAAATACGGACCAGTGTGCAGCCGGCCAGCCGCAATAAAAAAAGCGCACTGATGTTACGAGTGGTATCAAAACGATACACACTGTATCATTACAAGGCGCGCATTGTAATGCTCGATTCTCCTCCCTCACTGGTGTAACCTCGTCTTGTATCATTACAAGGCGCGCATTGCAATGCTCGGTTCACCTCCCTCACCGGCTGTAATTCTCGACTCGTAACGTTACATTACGCGCGAATGCTCCCGGTGAGGGAGCACCTTTAGAAACACACGTCTCAAAAAGTCTAGCTGGAATAAGGCTTTTTTTTGTACCAAATTAGAAACAAATATCGTGGAAAGTCTACCTCGTACGAATTTCATTTTGAACGGTATCATTATTTTTAGCAAAGTTTTTACAGATCCAATTACTTGGTCGTGATATAGCAGAAAACTTTATTTGTTAGTTCTTAAACTGATCTTGGTTTATCTAAAAAACGTTGGGAATTAACGTGCACGGTGGGTATGGCAGAGTTCTAAAGATTTTTTCTGTAGGCTTATGTATGATTTCGCTATTCCGGACCGTCTTCTCTCATTATCTTACAAATCATACCAGTCTGCGTAAAAAAATATCGGCACGTATTAAGAGTTCTTTCTACCTCGCGCGCTATTCCGGATAATCATAAAAGAGCGGTCGTGTAAATTTGTTGATTAAATTTTGATTGCCTACCCATATCATTGTCAGTCTCAAGAGTTTCATACCAGCCACTTGATCATAACTGGTACATGGTATATATCATACACATATTAAATTCATTTCCATACCAATGACACTGGAGACTGTCTAATAGAATCCTGATTGATTGATAACGCCGTAACTGCTGAGCCAAACATCCGTGAAATTTTATTGTTTACCTATATAATGTAATAGTGCCTCGGTTTATGCCAGATCATTGCATTGTACATGTTTATGATAGATAAAATTATCCTGATATTATTTTTAGGCATTCTTGAGTGTTACTTACATAATCGATTAATAGATTATCAAGAACCCGTTGTATACTGTGACTAAATGTAAAACAAAATATCATTTTTTAATACAAAATATTTAAAATAAACTTTTCTATACACGATACTCGTTATTATTCGTAAGCTACCACGCTTAAGGGCCGAATGCCAGAGCGCATTAGGTATTTTTACCACCTCACCTCACCGCGGGCGATACCCCCGTAGCATGCGATCGACATGAACTCATTTGACCCCAAGCACTTTGTTTGGACATTGCCAGTTGGTGCAATTGGACGTTGACAGTTGGTGCAGCGTGTATTTCATGCCGCACTTTTTGTACCACCAAGTCTTCAGTCTTCAGTCTTCTTGGGCTCCCATTTTCCGCACTTAGGTCCGCCAGTGGACCCATTGTACGTGACCGTTGGCTGTCACTCCAGCCAACCCAGCTCCGACCAGAAGCGCAGGATCCTCTTCGGGTCCTCACACGCCTCCCGGAGTGTTGTGGGGCTGCCAAGTATGTCGACTCTGTATGTAACCAGGCTCTCGCACTCCAAGATTGCGTGAGCTATGGTTTCTTCTTTCAACAGGCACGCTCTGCACAGCGCGCTGTCCGTGATACCTAAGACATTCAAGTGCTTATTTACTGTGCAATGACCCGTTATTGTGCCCACCATGGTTCGCAGATCACCTTTATTCAGATGTAGCAACGTTCTAGCTAGTTTTGGCCTGGGTCTCGGTAGAGCTTCCCTTGATTGCCTGCAACTTACTGTTTGTGCCCATCTCTTTTCATGCCGCTCTTTCGTGCGTTGTCTCAGCCATGCCCTTACCTGGTAGAATGGTATTGGTATAATCGGGCTTGGTCCCACCGGTGTGGTGCTGGAACCCAATCTGGCCAGTTCGTCAGCTGCATCATTGCCGCTCGATCCGCTGTGACCTTTTATCCACTGAAGGCTTACCTTGTGTGTTAGGGCCAGCTTTTGTAGCCCCTGGTGGCATTGAAGCACCAGCCCAGAGTCGATTGTGGTGCTCCTCAGAGCTTTTAGCACTGCTGCACTATCGGAGAGGAGCCTGATGTGGTTGTGCTCAATTTTCCTGGAGTCGATTGCATTGGCGGCGTTAATTAAACCTATGCACTCACATTGGAAGATTGACGAATGAGACCCTAAAGGTATTGATGAGTGTATGTTGAGCTCCGGGGAGTAGGTGCCTGCTCCTGATCCGTAGTCTGTTTTGGATCCATCCGTGTACACTCTGAGTTCTCTTATACCGGAGTGGTCCTTGGCGGACTCTGCCAGCGATATATTGTACTTACGGTCAAACACGTATGTTTTCGGTATCCTGTCGTTAGGGGCTTCCACGAGAGGTTCATACTCTATTGCGTCCTCTAGTATGCGCCTATGACCTACCCTTGAGCGCGTCCATTGTTTTGACGCCTGAAGTCGTGCCGCCGCGGCGGCCGCTTCCTGGTGAACGAACAGGTCCAGAGGCGGTAAGCAGAGCATTGCCTCCATCGCTGCTGTGGGTGTGTTGCGAAAGCATCCCGTGATGGCGCAACACGCCGCTCTCTGGAACTGCTGCATTTTATCTATGGCTGAAGCTAGTTCGGCCCTGGGCCACCAAACTATTGCGCCATACGTTACCTGTGGTCTTATGACTGTGGTGTAGAGCCAATGTATGATTTTCGGTGAGAGTCCCCACTTCTTACCGATCATTCGTTTGCATTGCCAGAATGCAATGGTGGCCTTACTGATTTTTTGTGTGAGGTGCTTATTCCATAGCAGTTTGCTGTCCAGTGTGACCCCCAGGTACTTGACTTCATTTACTAAGGAAAGTTTTGTGCCAAAGAGCTGTGGGAGTTTCAGATCATCTATTTGGCGTTTGTTGGTGAACAGAACCATTTCTGTTTTCGTCGGATTTACCGTGAGATCATGTCTGATGCACCATTTTTCGACGATCCTCAAGGCGTTGTCCATCAGGTTTGTTATTGTACCTAGGAACTTGCCACTTACCAGTATGGTGAGGTCGTCAGCGTAACCTACAGTGAGGTATCTCTCTCTGTTGAGTACATCTATGAGCTCGTTCACCACGAGATTCCACAGGAGCGGAGATAGAACCCCCCCCTGCGGACATCCTTTGGCTGCGATCCCTCTAGATGTGGAGTTCACTGTAATTTGTATAGCTCTGTGTCGTAGCATGTTCACTATCCAACTTACCACAGTGGGGTGTACTTTATGCTTTTGCAGGGCTCTTTCGATACTTACAAAGGTCGTCTTGTCGAAGGCACCTTCGATGTCTATAAAGACGCCCAGTGTTGATGATTTACTCTCTAGGGAGTCTTCTATGTACGATACTACCTCATGCAGTGCTGATTCGGTGGATTTTCCGGAGCAGTAAGCGTGCTGCTTTGTGTGCATTGGTATTTGTCGGAGTACTTTCTCCCTTATTTCTCTCTCGCATAGCCTCTCTAGAGTCTTTAATAGAAATGAAGTGAGGCTTATTGGTCTAAAGGACTTAGGATGAGTGTAGTCACTTTTACCTGGTTTAGGTATGAAGAGTACTTTGACTTCTCTCCATGACTTTGGCACGTACCTGAACGCGATGCATCCCGTGAAGATCTTTGTCAGGTGCGTAGTGATAGCCTCTATACACCATAACATAAGTCCGGGGAATATACCGTCTAGTCCCGGTGATTTATATGGTTGGAAGCTTTCGATTGCCCATCTTACCTTGTTATCGGATACTATGGCCCTAGCTGTGGACCAGTCCGGCTCGGATTCGATGGCGCCTTCTGTGTCTTCCCAGTTGATATCTGATTGGATTTGACAGCCTGGGAAGTGTGTCTGTAGTAAGACCTCACACGTTTCGGAGTCAGATTTTGTGTAGGTGTTGTCTACCTTTTTTAGAGATCCAATAGACTTATCCGTGTCCTGAGATAGAAGTTTTTTGACTCTTAGTGCGTGACTATTGGATTCAATATTGGAGCAGAAGCGTTTCCACGCCTCTTTTTTTCTCTGACTTAAACGCTTTTTAAACTTTGCTTGTGCTAGCTTATAGGCGTCCCAGTCAGACTCTGTTCTGGTGTTTTTGGCTCGGTTGAAGCGTTTTCTTACCTTGGTTCTCAACCGTTCGAGGTCCTTACTCCACCATTTTTCTCCCGATTTTGCTCGATTGTCAGGGACGGTTAGGGGGCACGTTTCCTCATAGCAAGTGGTGAGTGTGTTTGTCACCTTCCGGACATGTTGTTCTATGTCGGCGGTGCCAGAGTAACTTACCTCTGAGTGTGCATCTCCTATGTTTAGACCTACTAGAATTTTGTATTTTTGCCGGTTCGTTTTACGTGGGTTACGTCTTGGGGCCGTGGGAATTTTGCTCCAGTCCAAGTCGAACATGATTCTTCTGTGGTCGGAGCATGATGGTTCCTCTGATAGTCTCCAGTTTTTTATCAGATTTGATGCTAGATTAGATGCTAAAGTAATATCTATGAGTGTGTGGGCCCTACGAGTATTGAAGGTCGGTTCGGAGCCTACATTTAATACGTTTAGCTGTGTGGATAATAGGAAGTTGAAAAATGACTCACCTCTATTATTTGTGTCTGCGCTTCCCCAGATGTGGTGATGCGCATTAGAGTCTGCGCACACGATGAGCTCCAGGCCCTCATCTTCGCAATATCTCGTCAACTTGACCAGTTCGTCGTTGGGCACTGCGTCTTCTCCGGGCTGGTAGGAGGACGCTAGTATGATGTCACCGGTCATGGATGTTGTGCTGTCAACAGCGGAGGTGTTCCTGAGTCTAACAGCAGTTAGATCTCTAGAACAGAACTCATTTAGTAAAGTGGCGGGGATACTGTTAGGCATATAAACACAAGTACGAGGCCCGCTCACTGTAGTATCTAGGAGTAACTTACCTCCAATGTTGGAGAGACCACAGATCTTGTTCTTCGCTATCCACGGCTCCTGGATAGCGGCTATGGTCAACTTGTTTACCTCCAGGTGTCTGCGCAGGGCAGCCGCTGCGAGCCGCTTGTGCTGGAGGTTTGCTTGCACTATCGGTATAGTGCAAGCCTGGGGATTATTGGGATGAGGTGGTGGCGGCTGGGAGGTCATCATTGTTGATGGTCTCCATCCCCTCTTCCTTTTTCTTCTCGTCGCTCGACGATGCACCAGGGGTTTCCGGCCTTGCGGCGGCACCTCGTCCGGTGGGGGCGCTTTCGCTTCTCCCCTGAGTGGCGAGCGACTTGATGCCCGATGGTCCTGCCTTGTCCACGTTGGTGTCAACCTGGGATTGGGCGGCTTCGGTCGTCTTCTTCGTCTCTTCCTGCGCGGCGGAGGATCCGAGGAACCTGAGGTAAAGGCTGCCTAGCTCGTAGGCGACCCTTTGTCCTCTGGCCTTTAGCTTCTCGACGTCGTATGCAGGAATGCCGAGCATGAGGAAGACGCCCTCTTCCTGCTCCTGGTCTGAGTAGATGTGCCACTCGTTGACACTGTACCAGCGGTTCTGGCTCACCAGGAAGGATCTGATCACATCTATATCCTCCTTCTCTGGGATGAAGATCCCCGCTTTCACGCGTTTCGGGATGTCCGACTGTCTCTTGACGACGAGTCGGGTCCCGGGTACTGGCGAGCTAACGGGTTCAATGGTGGAACGGAGCCCCACCAAATAAATTACAACAGAAGTATACGTTTATCAAACCTTTATAAGACATTTTATTTAGTAAGTGCCTGTTAGCAGGTATATTCAAAATGGGGTTGTAAGAAACCTTTCCTTATTTTTAACCGACTTCAAAAAAGGAGGAGGTTCTACATTCGTCTGTATGTTTTTATGTATGTTCAGTGATATTTCCGTCAATTATAGACGGATTTAATTCTTTTTTCTTTTCTTCAATAGGGTTTACTTCTGAGGTAGTCCCATTTTTACTAGGTCAGGATCTGATGACGGGATCCAGGAGAAATCGAGGGCAACCACCGAAAATTGTAGCGACAACTCGTGCGTTTGGTAACTTTTTAATGAAGTGCTTTACAGTGGGCGCACACTAGGCGACAGTCGCGGAGACATGTCGCGGCGACTTGTCGCGCAGTGTGCGCCTGCATCGGGCGATTTGACGCCGTGACAGACGTTGTGCAAGGAACACGTTGTCCAAAGCTGTCGCTGGGCGACTGTCGCCGTGTCGCCGCGACAATAGCGCGACAGACGCGAAGACTCCCCTTGCTTGTCTCGGAGTCGCGGCGACATGTCGCCTAGTGTGCGGAGCTTAGAACAAAATGTATGTAATTTGGCGCCCACAGCTTGTCGCCGTGACAAGACGCCTAGTGTGCGCCCACTGTTAATGTACTACAATTTAATGAAGGTCAGGAGTCGATCTGATGATGGAACCGAAAGACAGTCGAAGGAATTATTTAACGATTTACAGCACGTACCTTGTGTTTGGGCTTGATTGATTTGTATTGATAAGAACTTTACACCTAGATAGATATACTTTTCGGTCCACCCGTCACTTAAAATGATGATCAAAAAATTTTTAGTAATAAATAGAACTGACTTCAAAAAAATCCTGAAAAATAAAATTTACATAGCACAAATACATAATAATATGTATTTTGATTTATCAGATTGTATTCAATATGATATTGAAGTTGGTGCCATTAATAATACCTACCTCAACCTATGGGTTTACTTGGCGCCGACTTCAATATGATATTGAATAAAATATGAAAAATCAAAATACATTTATCTTTGTGCCAAGTAAATTTAATTTTTCAGGATTTGTTTGAAGTCGTTTCTATTTTTTACTACATTTTTATTATCATCATTTTAATTGTGAGACGAGCCGAGAAAAGATAATAAGAAAAAAATCCGTCAATAATTTATGAAATCAATTCGAGCAGTCTTCGAAGAGGTAAGCATAGGTATAACAGAGACTTCAATGCCTGGTCGCAGGCTTGGGGCTCCCGGGAAACCAGAGACAGGGGGAGGAAACTGGAGGACTGGGTCACAACACGTGGCCTAGTCATCCTGAACCGGGGGAATGTCGCAACCTGGACGCGGCGGGGGCTCAGCTCGGTCATAGACGTCTCGTTTGCGACCCCTGAGCTCGCCCGCCGTGTCCAGGGATGGCGCGTGGTGGAGGAGGAGGAGACGTTGTCAGATCACCGATATATTCGGTTCGACGTCTCCCCTCCACCAAACCTGCCGCCAGCAATTGCGAATCCCCCGGAACCGCGTTGGGCACTTCATCGCCTTGATCGGGAGGCTCTCCTGGAGGCGGCCATCGTGCAGGCCTGGATTCCGTCAGCGGACAGGCCTGCCGATGTTGATACCGAGGTGGAGTGGTTCGGGAGAGCTATGTCGCACATCTGCGATGCGGCGATGCCCAGGGCTAGGCCCAGGCCGGCGAGGAAACAGGTGTACTGGTGGACGCCGGAAATCGCGCAGTTGCGCGCGGAGTGCGTTACCGCGCGCCGCCGGTACACCAGGTTCCGCCGGAGGCGTCGCCGCCCAGACGATGCGGCAGCCCGAGAGACGGAGCTCAACGATGGGTACAAGGAGGCCAAGAGGGCCCTCCAGACGGCCATCAAGCGGTCCAAAAAGCTGGGCCGCGATGAGCTGATGGAGACTCTGGAGCGGAACCCGTGGGGGCGCCCGTACCTTATGGTAAGGGGCAAATTACGCCCTAAGGCGCCCCCACTGACACAGAGTCTCCAGCCGGAGCGGTTGGAGGAGGTCCTGGACTCCTTGTTCCCGTCGAGAGCGGAGGAACATATTTCTCCGCGCATGGCTCCGTCTCAGGCGCCCAACGTGGAAGGCAGCGAGAACGACGTGCCCGTAGTCACCGAGGGTGAGTTAGGGGCGGCTGTACTGCGGCTTAAATCCCGCAGAAACACCGCCCCTGGACCCGACGGCATTCCAGGCCGAGCGTGGGTCCTGGCTCTCGAAGAGCTTGGGCCTCGACTAATTGGGCTCTTTAGCGCATGCCTCGAGAAAGGCCAGTTTCCCAAGGTCTGGAAGACAGGGAAACTGGTCTTGATTCGAAAGGCGGGGCGGCCGGCAAATTCCCCATCAGGGTACCGGCCGATCGTGTTGCTCGACGAGGTGTGCAAGCTCTTTGAGCGCATTATTGCACAACGCCTCGTCGGGCACCTCACACGCGTGGGGCCTGATCTGGCGGATAGCCAGTTTGGCTTCCGTCAGGGACGCTCCACCGTGGACGCGATCATGCGCATTAGAGGCCTGACGGAGGAAGCAGTCTCACAGGGTGAGGTGGTGGTGGCGGTGTCTCTCGACATCGCCAACGCATTCAACACCTTGCCCTGGAGCTGCGTCAGGGAGGCGCTTATCTATCATGGAGTGCCTCCCTACCTCCGTCGAATTGTCGGGGCTTATCTCTCCGAGAGAGCCATAACTTACCCGAGCTGGCTAGGGCCGGGTCGGCGAGATGTGTCGTGCGGTGTTCCACAGGGATCGGTTTTAGGGCCGCTCCTGTGGAACATCGGTTACGACTGGGTGCTGCGTGGTCCGTTGCTCAGAGGGGTCGGCGTAACGTGTTACGCCGACGACACCCTCGTTACGGCGCGGGGAGCAACGCACCGTGCCGCAGCACTTAAGGCCACGGCAGGGGTTGCTCAGGTCGTGGGTCGGATTCGGCGGCTGGGTCTCGAGGTCGCCCTTCACAAATCCGAGGCTCTGTGCTTCCCCGGACCTCGGATGGGGCCACCTGCGGGATCCAGCCTACAGGTAGGGGGCGTCAGCATCGGCATCGAGCCCTCGATGAAGTATCTGGGGCTCGTACTCGATGGCCGGTGGAACTTCGGACATCACTTCCGAAGTTTGGTCCCAAAACTGAGGGGAGCATCGGCCGCACTCGCGCGGCTGATGCCCAACATCAGGGGACCCAACGCTCCCTACAGGAGGCTGTACCTGGGGATCGTGCGAAGCATGGCCCTGTAAGGGGCTCCCGTATGGGCGGAGACCCTGACGGCCAGCAATGAGGCTAGACTGCTGAGCCCGCAGAGAATGATGGCCGTCAGGGTGATAAGAGGATACCGCACGATCTCCGGTGAGGCGGCATGTCTCCTAGCCGGGACCCCTCCATGGGACCTGGAAGCGAGAACCCTTGCGTCACTGTTCAGATGGCGCAAGGAGGCGCTGGAGCGGGGCCAAAGGCCTGCGTCTCGAGAAATCGAGGCCCAGCGGACCCTGCTCCACCAGGAAACCGTGGAGACATGGAAGGTGCGACTTGAGCAACCAAAGGGGGGATTCAAAGTGGGTCTGGGCGTGGACACTCTCTCGCTCGAGTCCATGGTGCGAGCCATGCTCTCCAGCGGGAGTAAGTGGGACTGCGCCGCCTCTTTCTGCGAGCAGGTTATGCTCGCGAAGGAGGCGGCGGGCCGGGTACGGGAGAGAACTCTCCCACCCGAGTTCCGCAGTCGGCGCCCTGGGCGCCGCCGACGTGTCTTCGCTGAAGACTATCGGCCTCCATGACCGGGGGTCTGAGGACGGTGAGAGGGCCGCTCACCGTCCTTACAGAAGCAGGCCCATGACGGCAGCGTGACGTGAGCAACTCACGCACGCCCCCCCTTAGAAGCGGGGTCACACCCGAAACCCTCCATAGACGCGGGATTACACCCGAACCACCCCCTGGGCGAGGCCGCAGCGGCGGCCGTGTGTCTGTTGGGAGTCACGGGACATCCTTCCTGAGGGCTTACCCGGGGCTCCCAACCATATGCTGTTAGGCGTGGCGTGAGGTTT
Source organism: Miltochrista miniata (assembly GCA_933228765.1). Classification (NCBI taxonomy): domain Eukaryota; kingdom Metazoa; phylum Arthropoda; class Insecta; order Lepidoptera; family Erebidae; genus Miltochrista; species Miltochrista miniata. The sequence continues at coordinate 3,759,540 of OW121749.1, read as the reverse complement.
TTTAGTCGGTAAGAGTCCGGCATAACATCCTATGAGGATTTTCCCTCACGTTAAACAAAACAAAAAAAAAAAAAGCATAGGTATAACATAAGTAGCAAAAAATAATAGAATGCATCTTGTGAGTAAAATAATGCGTTTATTTATTTTACATTATAATATGAATAAGACAAGTAACACGCACGCCGCATGTCAGCTTAGACCTGTGTTACAAAATACAACCAATGATAGATGGCGCTGACGGTATACCGTCATAATACCAGAAATCATAATGCCTTTACTTAAAATGCCTGAGCCCAAAATACCCGAAATCAAAATATCAATATTCAAAAGGCAAATATTTATAATATAAATAATTTAAAATGCCTTACGGTCGAATAACCGAAACCCAAAAAACAAATTTATCAAATACCTTATCCTAAAATGTTCAAACACAAAATACCTTTTTTTAACATGATTTAAATCCTACATGGATGCTATATATCTGTGAATGGTTAACACCCCGACTCAGAGTATCCCGACTCGGATAGGTTAGGTTAGAAGACTAAGGCGGGAGCGAAGCGAAGCGGAGCTCCCGCCTTAGCCTTCGTGGTTATTTTTTTTTTATTTTTCGTTAGCCCACTGTAGTACTTTTGTAACTCTGAATCAAAGTGTTTTAACATGAGGTAAATCCTACATGGATACTATGCCGGACTCCTACCGACTAAAAACCACACGTATCCTACATTACAGCCTACAGTTGGGAGCCCCGGGTAAGCCCTCAGACGGATACCCAAGGACCAACAGACCTACGGCTACAACTGCGGCTTCACTTAGGTGGGGGGGTGGGGTGGGGGGGGGGGGGGCTGCAAAATAAGTTAAAGTCAAATAACAAAACGTGTGAGTGGCAATAAATCTTTATTTCTTAAATCATTCATTTATTAACTATGCGCTATTATAATGAACTGGTATAGCATAATATATACCTAATAATACCCAGTAGATTATAGCGATAAACTGGGTAGGTTATGGTTTTTTTTTATATTCACATTGTATTCTATTTTCGGTATTTTAAATTAAGGATATTTGAAAATTTGTATTTTGAATTCTGATATAATAATTACTTGTATTTTAAGTTTAGACATTATAAGGTAAGGTGAACTGAAATAAGGTATTTTGAATGTTAAGGTATTTCGAATTCGGGTATTTTGGTCTAATGCATTTTAAGTAAAGGCATTTTGATTTCTGGTATTTTAATATACAACCGGCGCTGACACCAACATAGTCAATTTGAAGTCAATTTTAAGTCTATTTGAAGACCCTACCCCTAGTTAATATTTGTGCAAAATTTTAATCAAAAATATTGAGTACTTTTCGAGATCCTTCCGGACAAAGCAAAATTAACAGACAAACAGACAAAAAAAATCTAACTACATTTTCGACTTCGGTATCCTGTGTAGAACCCCCCGCGAGTATTTTTTTAAATATGTTTAATGTACAGTTTTGACTTTAGATGTTTTTATTATATGTATATAGACTAGGAACTTAGGTTGCCTAGAAAGTTTTCAAAAACCTATTCTTAGTCTCCCGCAGGCTGGATCCCGCAGGTGGCCCCTTCCGAGGTCCGTGGAAGCACAAGGGATATAAACCCTTGTTTGCAAAAATAAAGGATTGAATTGAGTACTTAAACCAGACAAAATAATAAATATTTATGGGGGACTTCCATACAACAAATGTGATTTTTTTTTGCCTTTTTTTATTAATAACGGCAACAAGTACACACTTGAAATGAACGCCGCAGACGTGTCTTCGCCCAAGACTATCGGTCTCCATAACCAGGGGCCTGAAGACGGTGAGGGGGCTGCTCACCGTCCTTACAGAAGCAGGCCCATGACGGCAGCGTGACGTGAGGGATTTATGCATACCCCCTTCAGAAGCGGGATCACATCCGAAACACCCAAAGACGCAGGATTGCACCCGAACCTACCCCTAGGCGAGGCCGCAGTGGCGGCCGTGGGTCTGTTGGGAGTCCTAGGACATCCTTCCGAGGGCTTACCCTGGGCTCCCAACCATAGGCTGTTGAGCGTAACGTGAGGTTTTTAGTCGGTAGGAGTCCGGCATAGCATCCATGAGGATTTTCTCTCACGTTAAAAAGAAAAAAAAGAGGGTTTATAACCCTTGCTTACAAAAAATAAAGCTGTTACAAAGTTGAATGAAAAAGGTACATGTCCTCAAAGTCTCGCTCTCGTATGTCAATTCGGTGAATCAGCTTATTGATAGAAATATTGGCATGCAAAATTCAATATTTGTCATTATGGCTGCAACAGAAACACATTATCTGTGAAAATTTCAGATCTCTAGCTATGTCCATTCATGAGCTACAGCCTCGTGAAGGAAAGACAGAAAGATAGACCGACGGACAGACAAACAGACAGACTGACCGACAGACAGACTGACCGATAGACAAACAGACGGACAGCGAAGTCTCATGAATAGGGTCCCGTTTTTTTACCTTTGGGTACCTACGGAACCCTAAATATTATGCACTTTTTCAAACATTCATATTTACTAAGAAAGTAACGATTATTACACTCAAAATTAAAGTATGAAAGTACCTACGAGTACTAGGTACTTACGATTCACGTGTATCTTTTTTTGCAAATGAACCACCGTTCAATCTCGGAATCGATGAGCTGAAAAAAAAAAGACTTTGAGGGTACACTACAACGAAACGGCTAGACTACAACGAAAAATAAAACTACACGTTTATTCTTTTATGTCTGTAGTGGGTAGGTACTACTGTTATAATTTATACAGTGTAGCAATAACAACGTGAATCTACTATTATACTATAAGCGTCAAACATTATATTATTTACTACCCGTTCGCGCTAAGGTTGCCGCTGGCGGACAGGATGGTGTACAGGCGTAGTATGGGAGGCGAAAGGCAAACTTAGAGCGAACGGGCAATACGTTGATTGTTCAGGCATAGTAAAAACAGAATATTTTATACCTACTTAGTAGTTACTGTGGTTTAGGTAAATACTATCCCTCTTCTTATCGTAAGGTCCCAAGCAACTTTGGGGCACCGAGTTCAATTCTCACAGTCATTCATTACCAAAAACAGCCGTGATCTAACTTACTTGGCCTTTGCTAAGTGACACCTACCTGTACCTACGTAGAAGAGGACTGGAATGGGAGATCTCTAAGCCTATATGAGTACGTTTAGCTACTGTACTGCCTCTTCAGCAGGTAGCAAAATAATGGCAGCTGTTGGCTTCAGTCGCTTCGCTCAGCATCAACCATCGATATACAAAAACCCTTGCGTGGTATTTTTGTATATCGATGGCATCAACCTTATAATTTCATCATGCCCGTCAGTGAATTATTTGGTTGTGTATTTTTATAAATATAATAAAGATAAAACAATACTTGTAGGAACTTACCATACTTGCCGTCGTAGTAGCCGCAATTGACATCTGGGCATTTTATTTCTCTTGGCTTTTTTTTACCCATATTCACTGAGTCCCTAGTCACTAATCACTATATTACACGATAATTATTTATTTATACACAATAACTTACTTATCCTAATATTTACAAATAAAAACAAAATAATATTTACAGATTTCTGCAACTATGTACTTGTAATTAAAACGATCACGGATGACAGAGCGACACAGGTCCTACCCAGAATAGCCCTGTCAGGCGTATGAAGTGATTGAAGTGTACGCTAAATGCCTAATTGTTCTAGATTCTACACTTTTTATCATTGTTTTAAAATCTGAGGTGTTTAAAAAATAAATAATAGCATGAATATTGTTCATAAGATCAATATCTTTAATATAGACATGTGTTTATATAAAATAAACAAGTATATTTTGAGCAATAACAACATTCATCTTTAAAATTTTTGCACATTTCCAGTTTTTCGAGAACGATTTTTATCATATAAAGTTTTATTAATCGTGTTTTAAAAATTAAACGAAGCAAGAGCATCTATTAAACTATAGTAATACATTTTTATCAGATCAAATCAAAGAATATTTCCTAGTGTAAAGATCGCTTCAAAATGGGTCGATTTTGGTCGATTTCGGAAATACTAGCCTTAATCTGCATTTGATTTGAACCAAGAACAATGAAATTTGAAAACTAAGTCTTTAATTCCCTTTCTAAATACCTTGACTGCAAATAATAAATGGTTTTAAAAAATATGGATGTAGATACACTCCACGAAAGAAGCGGGATAACACTCGAACCCCGCTCCTCAAAGACGTGAGTTAGGTAAGTAAAAAAATCTGTAAAGTTTCTTTTACAGATTTTTTTTTCATCGATTTTTTTATGAATTCGAGCCATAAGTGTACCAAAACTTAATTTCTATTTCCTAACTGGTTTAAATAAAGAATTCCATTACTTAAAGTTATAAATTTATACTTAGCGAAAAAGTTAATTGAAAACTAAATTTGATAAAATAATATTGCACCTTGTATAAAATTTACGTGGGAGTCTTAATTTGTCGTCACTCTTGGATAATAAACAAAAAAATATTAAAAAGTATTAAACGATATTCCCCAGTATCACAAATCTGTTGTCTTTCAAACATATTGTAACTTCCAAACTGCTCGACTCGTAGGTACGTTGTACTCTGATCCTGTGTAGTAAAAGTTATAAGCTGTTCTTGTTTTATTTGTAAGACACTTAGTCACTGATATTTTATGCGTACATAATTATATTTGTGGACATTCACATACAACATCATCTAGTCCAAATTAAGCTAATAAGCTTGTGCTATGGGATCTATACGACTAATATACACACTTATTAATAAACATATAATTCTAAGTACATAGATATTATACATAGAAAACACCTAAACTCCGAAACAAACATTTGTGGACCACACAAATATTTGGACTGACACAGAATTCCTGCCCATGACCTCCAGCGGCGCAGGAGGTATTTCTACCGACTACGTCACCGACGCTGTCAAAGCCAATAAATTAAATAATAATTTTCTCTAAAAATAAGTTACCTACAAGACGTTGTGTTTCAGATTAGTCATCAGCCTAATATAACATAAATTATGTACAACATATAATAAAACTAGCTGTTCCCCGCGGCTTTGACCGCTTAGAAGTCGTTATCGCGTAAAATCATTATGTACAACATATAATAAAACTAGCTGTTCCCCGCGGCTTTGACCGCTTAGAAGTCGTTATCGCGTAAAATCATAACCCTCCTTTTGCGCAGTCGGTTGAAAAGTAGCCTGTCCTTCCAAGGAATTCGAACTATCTTTATACTCAATTTTATCTCGTAACAGAGAGACAGACCGACAGACAGACAGAGTTACTTTATCATTTTTAACCGACTTCAAAAAAGGTTCCTCAATTCGACGGAATATTTTTTTTTATGATATAAGTAGGGAAGTAGGGATGGAACTAACATCTCCGAGTTGATAACTCTTTGACTTGTACCATCCAAACACTCCCAAACTTTACATCCTCCAGCATTAAACGTAGACAGTTTGTAAGTGTTATTCTTGAATCATGAGTTTCACTTCAGTCCAATCAGTACAATGAACCAATTAACCACTGATCCTTACCCAGACCAAAACTTAACCAATTATAAATGGGAACACCCCGAGGTCAGGCGATATTGGGCAATTTAACTTGATTTTTGTCTTTCAAAAACTTTTCATAATGGGAGTAATTACTTGCAATATTACAAAATCTATTAGCACTAGCCAAAATTTGTTGAGCAGAAATTGTAGGTATGGTGTTTTCTATGTTTATGGCTGGAATTAGTATTTGGGGAGATTTATGAGAAAGGCGATTTAAGATAATGGTATAAAAAAGCTCTGGTGGTGGAATTAACGCCAGGTTTCCGCCTCCAATGGGAAATATTTCGTAAATAAAGGCCTAGGTAGCCTTTATGCTATTTCAGACTTAAAAATGTAAAATGTCCTTGTATCAAATTTCAACCAAATCAGTCATTAGCGTCACCACAGCGTGATTTAATAACAGACATTCAATATTTTCAATTTATAATTATTAGTGAATATATATTATACAAATTCCTTGCATTATGAAAATAATATTCTATTCAATTTAATAATGTTAGCTTCAATCATGTAGATAAAATTCACTTTGCATTTTGATTTCAAATCATAAATTGTTCTTCAAGCAAGTGAGATGAAAATATTTGTCGCACTGCAGCTATGTTATTGTCATTACAAGTTGGAAGAGAAACAAAGATTATTTTCCCTAAAAATGTACTTCAGCGAAGCGGTTTACAAATTCTTGCGGTGCATTTACTTTAATCGTTTCGTATTTTTGTAAATTAACGAACAATGGAGTGTTTTCCAAGTAGTTGGCACACGAATGGAAACAAAATTTTTGACTATTTTGGAATACCTACAACAACAAGAAATTATATAAGGCTGAGAGTAAATTATTGCATAATTTGTAGTAAAAATATGAATCAGGTAAGTTAAATAGATAACTTATTTTCTAAAGGTATTTAAATTACATATTTATTGCCGATTATGCGACTGCCGCGGAGTGCCGCGCCGATGTCCAGCGGGATGTTTTCTAATAAGATTGTTATTGTAATTAGATCTGAATCAGTTGTCTGGAATCCACAGTACAAGCTTATATTATTTTATCTTGAGCTAGAAGTTGTTGAGTGAGAATGACCGAAAATATTAATTTATTTTACTACTGAGGTGACAAATAAGCATACGGAACACCTTATTGTAAGTGGTAACCGTAGCCTTAGTTATATTTGGAACATCAAAGATGTAACATCGCTTCGCCGACTCTATTAACGTGTTGAAACAGCTTAGCTGCTCAGGGAAGTGGATACAAAATTCGTTTTCATTCAACGCTAGTGTAAATACTTAATTACCTACTGCTTTTGATCTTGAACATCTAAAGGGATGTAAATCTGAAAATTTAGGTTAATTATTATTTCGGCGATTGCAGAATGATCTTTTAGTGAAATAAGTCAAGTAGGTATCTTCCAACATGAGTCTTGCCTTTCGGCTTTCAACAAAACATGTTCTAATTGATAATTTGGTAGCAATATTTCATTGAAATAGCTAGGAGACAAATTAAATACTGTCACTTTACACCAATCAAATGCCTCGAAAATGGAATCAGTCAAAAATAATCTTAAAACGGTTCTCAAAAAGAATATAACAACCAACTTGCGATACTTTATAAAACATGACAACCTAAAGCTATTCAATCATTTTATCAGTAAAATAAGAGCTTCCGTTCATAGAACAGTTCCCGAACACTATCTTCATAGTCATGACGTGTAATAAAACTTTATGATACAATGCAGCCTTATACCCGCATACTTTGGCAATAGTATCGTTAGAATGGTTGTCATAACTTTGAAAACACCAACAACAATCGACTCGTCTTCTTACCTAAACATAATATAATTTCTGTAAGTCTTTTTACGTGTCATAGATGCTATATCATACTCCTACCGACTAATATACCGTTAAATATTTCGTTAACTCTATATTAAAACTAGACTAGCTAAGTATTAACTGTTATAATATATAAGCACAACATCATACGAATGATAGGACTTCCGATTGAATTATTGCAAACTGGCAGTACTCGAGAGAGAAAGTAAGTTGTCGAGTCGTTGTTGCAGCGGAGAACCATAGCATCCTTGGCTGCCTTCTACCGAATATATCAAGGCCGGTGTTCTGAAGAGCTCTTCAACTTGATCCCGCCCTCTCCTTTCCTATCCTTAACAGCGCGTGCCGGGCAAAGATGCCACTCACACACAGTGGAGAGAATCTTCGCGAGAACTGAGCGATCCAAAAGATCGTTCCTCTGTTAAAGTATTAAAACTTGGAACGACCTTCCCGCACACGTGTTTATCTCATCTTACAATCTTAGGTTCTTCAAGTGGAGCTTGAAGAAGCACTTGACAGGGCCGCCAACTTGAGGACCACTGTCAGAACTTTTACGGACTGTGAGAGTCGCCCTCAATTGCTAGATGCGCCATGACAAAAGAAAACGGGTCCACGAACGCATCAATATGGTATGTTGTTCAGAAAATATAGACATCTCAATGTTTGCCGTACCTTCCTAGCATTCAAGGGTTAATTTGAATATGAGGATCATTCTAAGCTGACGTGTTTGCTTTATCATAAAGGAGCTAAGATTATGTCTATTGTAATAATAGAATCCAGAAAAATTTTAGTTAATTTGTGTACTCTTCTATGATAAAGCAAACAAACCAGTTTCACACGAGCCTTTGAGCTTGATGAATAAATACACCTATTTATAAACTCTTGGTCTCCTCCCCTCTCTCACTCTCTCTCTAATGTGATAATTATGCAAGTTTTTGAACCCACAGTTTGGGGACTTTTCATATTTGCCATCAAGTTAAGTCATAAAATTATTACCTACTCAAACAATAAAGTCCAGAACGTAAGTATTTTTCTAGCGATGACGATGTGCTTACACAAAATATTGAAGAAAATTAAAATATCTACAACCTACCGCTTACAGAGCTATAAATAATTAGGCAATAGTAAAACAATTTATAGCAAAACAGAAAATAAAGTTCCGTATGTACGTGAGTCCATCGACGTTTGTTTTATTTTCAGATTCATGAATAAATTAATTGACAACATTGCCCAATACTCTGCTCCAGAACAAACTACAGACGTGAAATTGTTTAGAGCCTTTGTTGTACCTACCTAACTAATAAATTTACAACGAACACAACTTCTATTTAAAATAAAATAGGCATTGCGTTTTTCCCTATTGCCCAAAACAATACAGGAAAATTTATTGGTACCAATGAAAATACAAAGTAGAAATTACTACGTAGCAGGTTAAACGGTGTGCAAACATTCTCTCGTGGCTTATGTACGAGTATTACCTGGAATGGAGGCAACAAACACCGATATTTGTTGCTTAGACCGGACACCCAAAAAGATTTTAGTAGATAGGTTTTTTGGTAGTTTTTTGTCTTACTTGGTGTTTACGAAACTATATCTATGTATCTCGCTCGTGACCTCACGGACCCGGTGTTCTGTTAACGATCACTGCAGTAAGCAACTTTCACTATGGCCAGTCCTTGGATGGTTGACCATCCATGTGACAACTTTGTGAACTTTATTTGAGCGTTTCCGTGCTTCGGAAGGCACGTTAAGCCGTTGGTCCTGGTTGCCAGTAAAATGGCAAACGGTAAGACAATTTGAATGCCTTTATAGGTGGCTTGAAAATTTTCTAAAGTGGGAAGTCACAACCCGCCCCTGTTCATATCAACACAGCAAAACAGCTTCCCACCTATTATGTGGGCCAAATCTAAAAGGTGAAATGTGGGCATATAATGTGCCTCTGCCTACCCCTTCAGGGATAAAAGGCATGACCATATATATGTATATATTGATATGTATTAAGTATATTTTATTTACCAGTTTCAATATTCGTAGTCAGGCAGAATAGTGTATTAACCTTCCGTCCGTCGCGTGGGGTCTTTGAAAGCCCGAACATTACAAAAATGCAAAATTTTCTTATTTAAATCTATTGTAGCAGTGCAGTAGTTTATGTACCCTCCTAAGTTAGATTGTAGCTGGCGCGGACAGTGGCTAACTTCAATTCGCGCGTAAGCGCCGTGTGATATTGACCTGTTTTGAACGCATGGGCTCTCAAAGACCCCACGCGACGAGCATACAATTTCGTAAAGATACGATTTTTTTTTGTTTATTCCTTATATATTATATGTTACAAAATTGATTATTTCTATATGATGCCAAAAAAGTATTCAGTAAATAATTACGGAATAGATTTCTTTATTTTATTTATTTTTTGTAAAAGTGATCTCAGAGAGAGAAAAATAGGTTCCTACTTTTAGATTATAAGTTTAATAAGTAATTAAGAAAATATTGCTTAATAATTTATCATTGTTTTATTGTAGTTTGACAAACAAGTAATAATGTAACGATAAATTATATGAAATACTTGTAATTTCCTATTTTACATGCTATTTTTCATTGGGGTTCTCAAGAACCCCACGCGACAAACCTCGTAAAGTAAAATGGCGCGACTGACCGAAGGTTAAGTCAGCTGTACTACCTATAATAATGAGATCAAAGCTTCGATGGTACGCACCGGTGCACTGAGTTATCTCCCCTGAGTAACAACACAACTGACCTACATTATAGGTATACCTAGATAAGTTTAGTACTTTGACGTCTGTAAAAAATTTACAACGTTTGTCGCATATTTTTGGCCCTTCTGTAAAATAAGAATTTCGGTATTAACCTCTCCAATATTTTGTTATGAAATTCATTCAAACTCGCATTAATAATTCAATCAAAATCTCGATTTCATTACTGATAAGATATTCAGTAACCTAGATATACGCCTGTACTTTGTAATTACACTTAGCTAACAGTAAACACTCCCCAAGCGCACTTATTTCTCTTTCTGTAACGTTAAAATAAACGTTGTAGATAATAAACTCGCTTGAGAGTTAATTAAGAGGTACGTGTCTCGGTGTGAACTGGTTAAATTAAAATACATATCTCTCAAGTCCACGATGTTTTGAAATTAACTTTCTAACCTCAGAATGGCCGTAGATAGAAGCGAAAAAGAATAAGAAAACACCATGATTGGAGAAAAAATTACTAAGAAGGAGTTGGAGCAGGAGAAAAACAGGGAGTTCCAGTGAATAAACACTTTATTGTACTTTAGGTTTTTTACCCCCGCCGTGTGACGACACCGCTCCGTGTGGGAACGGGAAAGAGTACAAAATGTCACCACTCTAATTCTTCCCGAAGAGCGTCTTAAGACACGACTAAGGAAACACTTTCGCGAATCGACCCGGTTTTCAGTAAAATTACAGTCATCAAGCCAAATTGAAGGCCTTATGCTTAGGCTTAAAGAAATTCAGCAGCGGGTCATCACGACCTGCGTCAATTTCAACACGGCAATGGGCTCAGCACCTATTACGTGGGACATAAAACTATAAGGTTTTAAGGGGAGTGGTTGACAAAGTTTGCGAAAAAGAGGTGCAGATAAAGACGTTGTTCTCGGTATTAGTATACGAAAAATGAGAGCCAAAAGTAGATTTGAAATCTACAAGATGTGTTCCAGAAAATGGTTTCACCAGAAATTGTGTATTTATTATAAATAACTAGTAAAACATCACTGAACTAGCCCACAATGTTTTAGAAGAAGCCGTTTTATGACATGTATTTATTAATGAATGATAATAAAATTTATATCAAAGACTAAAGAAAACATAGACGTCTAACATGGTTTTCTTCAATTTTAAATTAGTATAAGTTTTAACTAATTATACCTAATAATGTATTCAAAGAATACATCACATTGCTTGCTTCCCCGCTCTCGCCCGAAAATCTAGTGCGGGGGGAGTCGTGTTGCTAGACGGACGTGTGTCGCTCTGGTCTGCAAAATATTCTCGTAAAATGTTATATTTTCATTCATGTACAGAGTAATGCGTGTAACAGAGCCAGAGCCCGAGTTCCACAATGCATAGTGCATTACATGAGAATATAATGCATTTCAACTTATTTTTCGTATTGATTTATTAAATTACTTCGAAAGGTGGTCATGCTTATATTGTAAGCATATAATTAAATGAAGAAATATTTGTGGACATTTGCACACAACTTAAGCTATTATAACCTTGTGCTAAGGGATATAGACAACTGATGAAAATACTTATATTATAGTTATTATTGACACACTGCTTTTTTGAGACACTGCTCTCAACCTAAGCTGAAAGAATTGACTCTTTTAGCTTAGTACGTCTTGTGGGTCGCCACAAGTAGGCACCATCTACCGGCAAATTGGTTAAGGTATAAAAGTGAACAAAGTGAGTGCCCGCCGAGTTTTGCTAGTCTATATCTTTACATAATAATAAAACTGTTGAGGGCCGAGAGTCTGAATATGGAAGCTATTTAAAAAAAAAAGAACACGTTCTCTAATCGATACCTACTTAAGCCAAAATGAAATTTAAAATTTTCATGTCCGTCTGTATTACGAATACGTATCACGCCGAAACTACTGATTTGAATGAAAATTGATCCGAGGAAGTTCAGGAGTTAGAGACATCTCAACTTCTCTAAACCTAGAATTCAAGAGTTCCTTTGAATGTGAGGGTAAATCTAAACCAGCGTGTTGCTTTATCATTTTTTTCATTCAAATCGATTCTGTATCCCACTTCGAGCAATAGAAACGTACACCTGATCGTGGTCTCCGACTACTTTAGCAAATACGTCATGTTGTGCCCTGTTCGGGTTGCCACAGGCGCTGTAGTCGCGAGGTTCATAGAGAAGAGTGTGTTTCTCGTGCACGGAGTCTGCAAGACTATTTACATGGATAATGGCCCTCAGTTTGTGAGTAAGCCATTTAAGGATCTGTTGGCTAAATACAATGTACCTAATATATATTATAACCCTAGGTATCATGCCCAAACTAATCAGGCGGAACGAGCTATTCGCAATGTGGTTCAAGCGATCTCATGCTATGTGAAGTCACAACACAAGTCTTGGGATCAGTTCTTGGTTGAGATACAGTGTGCTTTAAACACTGCAGTTAACGAAGCAACTCGTTTCACCCCTTACTTCTTGGTACATGGTTGGGAGTTTATTGGAGATGGAGTGCTGTACAGGCAGACAGATATTGCGTGCCACCCTGCTTCGGTCTCTGTAGACGATCCATCAGCCTTCGGTGTCAAGCTGAGAGAAATACAACGCATATACGACCAGGTGAGGAAACATTTGAATGTTGCCCACCAGCGTAATGAAAAGTATTACAACCTCAGAAAAAGGCATGTAGAGCTGAAAGTGGGACAGATAGTTTACAAACGCACGTTCTACCTGTCAAACAAGGCCAAGAACTTTACTTCTAAGCTAGCCCCTAAGTTCCTCAAATGTGTGGTGACTGCTAAACGATCCCCTTTAGTATATAGGCTGTCAGATCTGGACGGTAGGGATCTTGGGGAGTACCATATCAAGGACATCCTGAAGTATCAGGAGGAGCCGTCTCCAATACCCAACGTCAGCAATGCTGTAACTACATAGCACTGTTTCTCTAGTTTATTAAGCCAGTGCTATGTGATCATTATGTAAGACTATTTTAATCTTTTGTTTGTATTTCTATATGTGTACGTGACTTTAAATTGTCACGTTGTAGTTTCTTCTATGCACCGCACCGAGCGTTTTTCTCTCATTCTTTCCTCAGTACTCTACAATATCCTGAGAGCTTGTTAGGGTATCAGCAGCGAGTAAAGGGAGCATTCGTTTTCTATGAAGGGCATTAGACTCTGGTTACTTAGCCTGTCCGGTACATGAGTCAGTGTCTAGTTAGGTGTATAGGAGGATCTTTCTTTGTTATTGTAATGGTAGCAGTCAGCTTGGGGTTGAAGTACCTAGCTGGTTGTCTTTGTTTATTAGTCAGTACTTTTCTGTTTTCTTTATTGTGTATTTCCAGCGTGTCATATCCGCAGGAAATACTATTAAGGGGGGGGTGGTTGTAGCATTTATTTTTTGTGTAGCAATCTGGTACTCGGGCTTGACAATGTGTAAAGCCGCCCTTAATCAATTCATCGCTGGTTCTTTTATCTGTGGTTTTGCTTTGACACAAGTACAACAAGGCCAGTAGCCTTGAGTTAAGCTGAGAACAGCACAGCACGAGAATGCCACGTGGAGGCGGCTGATTCCTCTCAAAGCCCCTCGCTCGTGCAGTCCACGTGTCTTTGGGTGTGGCTCTGCCAACCGTGGACGGGCCGCTTTTCCCCGTAGTAAAAAACCCTGTCATGAAAGAAACGACAAATTAAGATCTTGGCTGCGCGACAGACGACAATCGACCCGCTTTGCAAAAGAAGAAGTGACTCACCAGTTTTCTGGGTAAAATGTAGTAAGATGTAATGCAGCAACCCAATCACAGCCTGTTAGGTTATGCGAGGTAACAAATAATCGCGCTTGAGCGAAAAACTGATTCGCGGCACAGTCTCAGAGCAAAAGCCAAAGGACCTCCAACTACCCCAAAGCAGGTCTCGGTCAAAAGTCCCGTCTTTCACGAAAAATCTTAACAAAACCTGTTCCTTTAATGCAAATCCATCGGGCGTGCCACAGACAAAACATGTCACTTGTGTCAAAGCAAAACCACAGATAAAAGAACCAGCGATGAATTGATTAAGGGCGGCTTTACACATTGTCAAGCCCGAGTACCAGATTGCTACACAAAAAATAAATGCTACATACTAATACAGAGAAGAACGTCTTTATTTGCATTTCTTTTTGCAAACTTTGTCAACCACTCCCCTTAAGAGAAGTTCTATTAATATGGATTTAAATAATCATTAACTACTAAATTTGACAATATTGTGGCCTTTGCCACTCTTTTTTATTGAACTTGTCAAAAGCGCTTTAAGTCTGATTTGGGAAATTTTGAATGGAAGAAATGCTATTTTGAATTTAATAAAGAAAGCATTTAAAATATCAAACATCAATGTTATTTTGTAATTTCAATACTAAGTACCGACCCAACTATTTAAAATATATAACAATTCCAAAAAGTATAATTTTATTATTCCGTACACAATTTTCAAAGCTGTCATCACCATGTTTTGCGTAGCTAATATATTTTCTGCAAAAGACAGACGGAATACAATAACCACTAAATTCTTGGAGGTCGGCTCGTAACAATTTCAAGCCTTCGTAGAAATAATACCTGTCATAGTTAATTAGAAAGTCTATTGTGCTCATAACCTTCCAGATATACTACGACTTATTCTGACAGGTACTGGCTGGGTTATTTGCACGGGCATGACATTGGTACCTGTTTGGAATAAGATTTAACTTTAATCAACTCTGAAAGCCCAAATTTAAAATAACTGTTTTAGTTAAAGTTTTTTTTTGTCTGCCTCGTTGGTCTAAAGGTCGAACTGTGCGTGGGATCGGTCGTGGGTTCGATTCCCACCGAAGAAAAAAATTGTGTGATCCATAAATGTTTGTCTCGAGAGTCTGGGTGTTTCTAAATATGTTAAGTATGTATGTACTTAAAAGTATATAAGTATCCGTGGTCTGTGAAAATCTGGCACAAAAAAGCTACTGCTGCCAGATCTACTTTTTCATCAATGATACTCCCGTTCGTAACCTAATAATAATATTTCCAAACATCATGCATGTTTGCGTATTGAATAGCGTTTACTTTAGTTCTGACTTCTTCACTTCAATGCACTTTGAAGGGTGTCTCAGTTGACACAAATAATGCAAGCGCTGAAGCGTAGTATGGAAAATTCCTTTCTTGAGTTCACACAGTCAGTGAAGCAGGTGACAAGCACACGAGTGAATTTACTTACGTCACCTTGAGGTGTCTTACGAATCGTGACTATGGGTTTCACCCTCCACTTGTGCATTTAATTACATTTAGGGTGTAATTTATTTTCTATTTACAGATGTTACTTATATGTTAACGTTACTTATGTTATTATTTTATACTGATAATGTTGTTTGGGTAGGTACTATTAGCACAAGCTCTTTTTTTTTTGTTTAACGTGAGGGAAAATCCTCCATGGATCCTACCGACTAAAAAACCTCGCGTCACGCCCAACAGCCTGTGGTCGGGAGCCCCGGGGAAGCCCTCGGAAGGATGTCCTAGAACTCCCAACAGACCCACGGCCGCCACAGTGGCCTCGCCCATGGGGTGGTTCGGGTGCTATCCCGCGTCTTTGGGGGGTTTCGGGTGTGACCCCGCTTCTAAGGGGGGGCGTGCGTGATTTGCTCACGTCACGCTGCCGTCTTGGGCCTGCTTCTGTAAGGACGGTGAGCTGCCCTCTCACCATCCTCAGGCCCCCAGTCATGGTGGCCGATAGTCCTCGGCGAAGACTATTAGCACAAGCTTGAATAGCCTATTTGGACAATAAAGCATTGTACAAGAGAGTCTATTTAAGACATATCTTTTGAAAGGGGAATAAAGGGCAGTCGATAAGCTAAAGTTGAAGGCTTTATTTCAACAGCAGGCAGTCACAACCTGCGCCTGTCCATTTAAACACGGCAATACGGCTCACCACCTATTACATGGGAAAAATTATACAAAAAGGTGAAATGTGGGCATATAATATGCCTCTGCCTACCCCTTCGGGGATAAAGGCGTGACCATATGTATGTATGTATATGTCAGTACAATACCCCGATTGTAGATGACAAATCAGCAGTAAGAAAAATATGAACGTGCAGAATATGCGTGAGAAAAAATAACGTCAACTTTTGTGCGATCTGAAATAGTCTTCTAGTTAGTCCACAGCGTGAGAGTTACCGTGATTGAGTTATTATTTAATACACATTTTCTACTCACTAACCCTAAACAGAAATCAACTGATATCACATCCGTTTGCTTTAAAGCTACAGAATAAGCATTAAGTAAGTGGAACATAGTATGTGTAGTAAACATACATTATAAGCTGCAGGTAAGCTCTATTTACATACTAATTGAATTTATAACCGAAATGGATGTATGTGTAGAAGCTCTGTGCGTTTGGTATCGGTATTTCACATTATCATGTTTGGAATTTCATTACGGAGTACAAAGGTTGCAGCGACCACAAGCTTTACACCACAAAGCACTTAGCTTAGACATTATTATAGAAACTTTAGTAAACCTGCAACGTGTTCATATTTAAAATTCTGCATGATTGTTTACCTGGTTAGTTTCGTATGATAGTTCGATATGATTGAAGCTGCTTTGTATTTCTTCAACGTTTAAAATATCGTTACTGATATTGTGTCTTAAATTCCTCAAGATATGTTTGTGATCTAAGCAAAGTTCTCTGCTCAGATAACCCAATCAATCGACCGAATGCCCATTGAGTTTTCTACAGTTAGGTACTATCTCTGCAAAGATATACTACTCAATGTTAAAATTTTTTGTTACTTGATGAATGTTGACATCCGTGGCTCGTTAGGGGTCTGGTCGTTGAAAACCAGCGCTAGGCACCAGTCTAGCACACGCTGAACCAGGCCCCATTCGGCACTCTTTGGGGATAGCAAATACGATCCTTTGTTGCCCGTGGCACTACCGCTTGGCACTACCAGTAGTGTCACGGGAAATTTTACTTTCCCGTGGCACTACTGGTAGTGCTACGGGTAATTGTACATTTACGTTGACACTACCATTTGCCAGTAGTGCCACGGGAAATAATACTTCCCGTGGCACTACTAGTAAAAGGATTACTAAAACAAATGAAGATCGCCAAAACAAATGAGGATCGCCGAGACAAATGAAGATCGTTTAAACAAATAAACATCGTAAAAACAAATGAACATCGCTAAAACAAATGAATATCGGTTAAAACAAATGAAGGTCGCTAAAACAAATAAACATCGTAAAAACAAATGAATATTGGTAAAAACAAATGAAAGTCGCTTATACAAATGAAGATCAGTTCTAGGTGAGGCCGCAGTGGTAGCCATAAGGTCTGTTGGGAGTCCTGGGGTATTCTTTCGAGAGCTTACCCGGGACTCCCAATCGTAAGCTGTTAGGCAGAGCACATTAGGTTTTTTAGTCGGCAGGAGTCAGGCATAGCATCCATGACGATTTTCCCTCACGTAAAACAAAAAAAATCAGTTAAACAGATCAAAAAAAAGAAATAATATAGTTAGTTATATAAAAAATGCAAAAAGAAATAAATAACAAATATTGAATATTTTTTTTATTTTTAGCTCGAAAAAGAAATTAAACAAAAGTTATGATGTCTTATAATAAAATCAAGTTTCCATGCAAATTTTAATGATTTGCTTATTAACTTTAGGCTTTTTAAACTAGCGATGCGAAAATACTATGGCAAAAGGTCTGCATTGTAAAATTAAGACCTATTACATTAAAATGGTACTCAGCCTACGATAAAAGCCATTAACCGATACTCATCATGAAATTTTGTGATTTTGGCACGGAGGCCATATTGGATTGCAAAATTATCATGTGATTCGTACTCAACATACCAAAAACCCCTTATTAATTTTAATTTACCAATTTTTACCAATTTTTAATTTACCTTAATTTTACCACGGTGGCGCGGTGGCCATATTGGATTGCAAAATTAACCAGAAATGCGTACTCGTACTACTATTTTTTTCCCAAAAGCATTTGACATCTTAGATCGTATGTCCACCTATTTTAAATACGGACCAGTGTGCAGCCGGCCAGCCGCAACAAAAAAAGCGCATTGATGTTACAAGTTGTAACAAAACATTACACATTGTATCATTACAAGGTGCGCAAAGCGCATTGATGTTACGAGTTGTATCAAAACGTTTACACATTGTATCATTACAAGGCGCGCATTGTAATGCTCGGTTCTCCTCCCTCACTGATGTAACCTCGTCTTGTATCATTACAAGGTGCGCATTGCAATGCTCGGTTCACCTCCCTCACTGCTGTAATTCTTGACTTGTAACGTTACATTACGCGCGAATGCTCCCGGTGAGGGAGCGCCTTAACTGGAATATATTTATTTATAATATAATAT
This sequence comes from Miltochrista miniata, assembly GCA_933228765.1. Classification (NCBI taxonomy): domain Eukaryota; kingdom Metazoa; phylum Arthropoda; class Insecta; order Lepidoptera; family Erebidae; genus Miltochrista; species Miltochrista miniata. The sequence continues at coordinate 3,741,025 of OW121749.1, read as the reverse complement.
TCACGGACATTGCCGATCTTTATTTGTTTCACTGATCTTCATTTGTTTTATCGATCTTCATTTGTTTTATCGACCTTCATTTGTTTTGCCGATCCTCATTTGTTTCACTGATCTTCATTTGTTTTATCGATCTTCATTTGTTTTATCGACCTTCATTTGTTTTGCCGATCTTCATTTGTTTCACTGATCTTCATTTGTTTTGCCGATCTTCATTTGTTTTACCGATTGTCATCATGGGACCATGTGAGAACATTTTCGCTCTTGATTTGATATGTTTGGTATTTAGTAGTGCCATTGGTAATTGGTAGTGCCATGGGAAATTATACTATATGGATTTAATCAGCCAATAGGAACGGTAGTGCCACGGGCAACAAAGGGATGCTAATGTTTTTTTTTTACTGAACAATTATTCTCTCCTATAATTTGAATGTAAGTATCCTTCCCTTAGAGCTCCTTCAACCCACACAAAATTTATATCGAAAATCAATAATCGCAAGCACCTATTTCCACCACCCTAAAAATGAAAAAAGATTTCTCATTTTCCAAAAAAAAAATTATTTCTCACTTACCAGACCAAATTTGACGATTCTGCAAACAGCAACCGGATTATTGATAAATTGTTTATTTTACTGTGTATAATAATAAATAATAATGAAAACACATTATTTATAATAAAAAAACAAAACACACGCACACACGCACTTGGTACACATGCACTCAACACAAAAAAACCTTTATTACTCTACCACCACACCATATTTTACGATTCTGGAAACACCAACCGGATTATTGATATATTGTTTATTTTACTGTGTATAATAATAAATAATAATGCAAACACATTATTTATAATAAAAACACGAAACACACACGTACTACACAAACGCACGCCATCCATGCGCAATCCACTCTCAACTTCAACTGTTCGATTTTTGTAAAAAATTCTGGCCCATTGACGTCATTTTATAAGATTCCAAAAACAAGAAAATGTTATATACTTTTTTTTTTTTTTTTTTTTTTTATACCACTAAGGTGGCAGACAAGCATACGGCCCACCAGAAGGACCGGTGGTCACCGCAGCCTATGAACGTTTGCAACACCAGAGGCGCCACACTCGCGCTGCCGACCCTGCAAAAACCTTCTAAGACCCCTTTTGACATATATACTACACATGCAATCAAACTGTTCATAGAAAAGTAGGACGTAAGGAGGCTAAAGTTAAGTTTAAAGTCGTCTGGGTAGGTGCGGCGACCGGTCGCCGCGCGGGGCTCAACGGAAAAGCTTGATTATTATGCGCGGCGACCGGTCGCCGCGAGGAGCACTAAGGGTTGCGAATGCTGAATAAAGTTTTTCTTTCTTTCTTTCTTTCTTTCAATTACCTAGGCAGCCAATTGTTGCAGATGGTGAAAGATGCAAACTGTGTCTGCGTCAGCGTCACCCCAGTAGGACCTATGAAAGAACGCGTAGTACTGAATGTGACGAGGTTTCTGAGATGGCGACTACAGATATCATCACGAACGTACATACACACTACAGCTTTTGCCAGAAGTTTGACTCAAGCTTGTAGCCAGAGTATGTCAAGTAAATAAACAAATCTGTTTTAGTTGAGCAGTCTTTCGATATTGGTATAGGTACTGATAGGTATTAGACTGCGATTGTACAATGATTACTTTGCTACAGAACAATCCAATAATTGCTGTACAAATAGAAACTATGGAGCACAATTTTCTGACCAAAATCTCCACTTTCATTAAGCGCCTTCTTAGTTATACAGTAGCGAGATAAAGTATTTTGTTCTAAAATACACCCGAAGATACTAAATCATTGGATGAGTTCGTCACGCAAACTCTTTAGTGCCTCATTGTACTTGGTTCTGTGGGCGATAACATGGAATGTTTATAAAATGGATACGGCGCTTTACAGTTACTTATTTATTTCTTGGCCTTGGTGGTAAGTTGCCAAACAAGCGCCAAATAAAAAGTGATCATCGTAGCATAGAGTAAGGCATTCAACCGCGCTATCAAGCCTGCAGAAACCCTTTAAGACTTTGTGAAAATCTCCATACAGAACACAATTATTGCGGTGAAGGTCTTTGGTGCAATTTATTTATGAAGTCAAAGATAAATAATAATAAATAAATATTTACGGACATTTCACACAACGCTATCTGATCCCAAAGTAAGCTAGAAATAACCTGCTTGTGTTATGGGTATCAGACCACGGATACCAATACTGAAATACATACTTATCATACATAAAAACACCCAGGCTCTTGAGCCAAACATTTATGGGTCACACAAATTTTTGTCTCCGGTGGGATTCAAACCTACGACCTCGTGGTCCGTAGTCGTACATTCGACCTCCAGACCAACGGGGCAGTCAGAATTTAAAAAAATTAAAAGGGATTACATACTTTTTATCTAAATAACTAAGAGTATTGTACGCGTCTATTAAAATGTATATGGATTGACGCAGTACTGTTTGTAAATGTTACTTTAATAATGGCAGCAAGTTACGTTAATTTTTTTTATTTCCGTAATTCCGCTTTTCGTGTCAAATGATTTCCTTCCTACATCCCGTCGCTTCGCATCTTACACGCCAGGGTTACCGTTTCTATTGTTTATTATATTTTAAGCCTATTTGCGAGCGTCTCTTGAGTTATGAGGTGTCAACGTGGCTTGATTTATCTGTTTAGACACGCAGGGTACAGGCGTGGTGTTACCCTTAATTAATGCAATGATATCTTAGATTACTTGGTTTCCGTGAGATAATTTGATGTAAACCTGAACCGTTTATATTATGGGGTTTACTAATGTTTGCCATAATTTAAAATGCCATAATTTCATATGCCATACTGGTATTTGCCATAATTTCATTAGAAATAACGCTTCAGTTGCCATAATCGTGAAATGACATAAAATGACTTTCACTAATTTCATTGGTTATAATCGATCAAGTGTCATAATAATTTTAATCCATAAATGTATTTGCCATAATTTTCGTTTTCAATAATGCTATTTTCCATAACTTTTATACACCATACTATAAATAAAGATAATTAATACGACACAGATTTTTTGGTTGGGTGGTTTAAAAAAAAACCACGAAGACTAAGGCGGTCGGAAGGTCTTCTAACGTAACCTATCCGAGTCGGATTGCACTGAGTCGGGGTGTTAACGATAATTAATTTCGACCAAACAATATTATGTATTATTTTCATAATTATATCAAATTTTGATTATGTCAAGAGTCTGTTATGAGATGTGTTACATTTGAAAACTAATTATTATGATATATGTTGTTATAGAAAGACATTTTATGGCAAATAAAAGTTATCTCTGTTGAGTTGTTATGGCAAACGTTATGAGTATAAATGATAATAGTGCAAGTAAATATTATGACCGGGGATGATTATGGCAAACAATATTAGTGCAAATGAGTTTATGGAAAACGAGAGAAGACCATATTATGGTTATCAAGTAGATATCAAATTTATTTTCCGTAAACAGCATTAAATACCTATTTTTAATATGATTTTGTCATGTTTTGGGTTGATTTCAATTTAGTTATTTTATTTTAGTGCCATTAGATGTTATAGTTCACTATTATACATCTTGGTTTTTTAAATTGATTTTAGGCTATTTTTGTAATATTTGCTCACAAGATACATTGCTCTCAGGTACTATTTTCACTACAAGCTTGACAGTACAATCTGTACATTGAGCTTGTGTGATTATGAAAAAGTACAATCGGTAAAAGTAAAAAAAGCAGTTTCTAACTACTTCTGGCAGCAGTAAATCATAATTTAAGTACTCTATTCAATCGCACAATCTAAATTAAACCAAAGACATTCCCAAGAGCTCTCTATCTGTTACAAGTTGCAGGAACTTATCGAATCCAATTAGTGCGATCGATCAAACACATTGTCGCCAACTTAACTGGACGATCGCTACAAGATGCGCCATCTTACAATTCCGTGAAGCGCCAAGTTACACTTCCGTAGCCAATGAACGGTATCCCAGTTGTTGTCGTGTTCAATCGTTTTATACCAACTTTGCACAAAAGTTTTAATATTTTTGTTCAGTTTTTTGTAGACTTGTAGGAGTGTGGAATGACTGTTATGTACAGATTTAGGTTATAGCATTGCGATTTTTCAGACAGGAAATGTGTGTTAATGTAATACATTATTCTTAATATTAAATTTCGATGATCTCTTTTGATGGTCATATTATTATTGGTAAAAGAATACGGTGTTTTGAGAAAAACTTTTTTTATTTTTTTATTTTTTATTTATTTATTTATACAAAAGAGTAAACATTTACAATTTCTGTACAGCCGTCACCCTAATTGTAACCGACTGCACGCGCACAACTGTAAGGTAAGAACCTACGGAGCCCTACCTAACACGCAAGTCCCTATTGAACCCTAACGTGCCTAATTCGCTAAGGCTCTGTTCTACCCTATAGTGTGATTTTAACCCTAACGTATCTACCTAACACGCTAAGTTCCTAACGAACCCTAACGTCCCTAGTACCCTAAGGCCCTAGCCTAGCATATACCTAGTGTGGTGAATATATACATAGATAGATAGTTACGGGATGCCTGCACCATGCGACCTAAGGTGGCAGACGGATGGTTGGAAGGATGTCCAGGATACGGAGAGATTACTCACTGCCAATCGCACAGACTCATACGACTGCTGAGGCTAAGGGTGTCTTGGCCACAGTGAGGGGTAGTGGTGGTAGGTGAGGTGGTTGGCTTATTCTTCAGATTCGCCGCTGAACACCATAAAGGGTAGTGGTCGACCCACAATTATATCAGCACTGAAGAATAGACCGAAGGGAATGAGTCAAAGTCGGGTGAGACGTAATGACTGATTTATTTACAAAATAATTGTTCTTATATATTAAAATTATCCTAAGTACACAAGTATGGGTGTTTATTAGTGTGCCATCGGTGTAAATTGCCTCTGCAGTAGTTTGAATCTTGGTCAAATATTTTGATGATTACAGCCGACCTTTGGAGCGCTGCTGAGTGATGAGTTGCAAATTTGATTGCATTATGTTCTTAATTGAACATTCTGGCAGCTCTCAGGAACGGGCTCCAACTCGTACAATTCGTTAATCTTGGTTGTGGTGTCAGTCTTCTCCGTAGGTTGTTTGACAGGTTGGCTGTATATCGCTTCCATGTTGATTGATTCACCATGCAGAGGTGGCCGCTTGGCACAGTTTCGAGCTCCAATGTGTTGCACTAGTTTTGGACCAAAACATATTAACATTAGTATAAGTATTATAACTATAATAGAGGATGTAACTGCAACGAGATAAGTGTGTGACGTTAGTTTGATCCATATAGTATCCTGTAACTGCGTATTTAATGCGTTTTCATTATCTAATAGGTGCTGAAAGATGTCTTGAGATGAACCTATTACGTCTTCTTTTGTAATATTTGTTATTTTTGTATCGTCTAGGGTATATGTTTCTTCTAAGAAATTGACTTCTTTTGAGTAGGATGACATTATTTGTACTGATACCGATCTTTGTGCAGCAAGAATATTATTTATCGATTTTATGATACAACTATCAGAAATTTGTATTACACCTACGTTTTGTAGTACTACTTCTTCTCTTTGCCCATCACATATGATTGATACTGTAGTACTATCTTTAACCATATACAACCACGTGTTTTGCATACAAAGTTGTTTCCAAATTATGCTGTTAGTTAGAGTAAAGGTCTTTGCGGGACATCTTGTGCGAGTATGATTTTTAAAGATCTGATCAACAATGCAATTTTTATTAAATTGCATGTTCTTCACCGCGCCAGGGAAACAAATATAATGATCACCTCTACGTAAACATGATTTGAACTCCTCTTGGTTTAATTCATAATACAACTCATTCGTGTAATCGATTGCTATGTATGCCTTTGATACTTCTATACTTTGAAAGGATTTATCCGCGTTTCTTTTTGGAACTGACGTAACGTGAATAAACATGTATTTTGTGGTATCCTGTATCGGAAAATATGCGTGTACTTGTATGTGACTACTATTTTCACATATTTTAGTTTCTAATAATTGTTGTTGAATTATTTTTAAGTTCGACGGTAACTTGATATTTGCAGATGCTATTAGCTCGCTTACATTTTTTGGTGGCAAAATGCTGTATATAGTTGCATGTGCTAGATAAATTTCTAATAGGCCATTATAATGCTCTATTATTTCTGATATTAAGTTGTTGGCAAGTTGATAAGTCTCCATTATTTGTATATTAATATTGTTATGATTGATTGACTTATACCAGTGATTTGAGTTGTCTATTTTTCCTATTATTTCATTCAATTTATTTTGAAATCCTATTAATTTCTGTCGTACTCTGTATTCCGTACCGTTTACTTGTGCAATTGTTGAGAGCATGAACTTTGTTTGCTTGTTGGCGGCATCTATTAGATGTAGTTGATTCGTATTTAAAGAGTCAATGTTCTTATAGACTTCGTCGTTGACACCAAATATCGAGGTTAAGAATTGTCCTAAAAGACCCCTTTTCTTTCTTGTATCGTTCACTGAATTCAGGTATTCCTTAATCCGTAAAAAACTATTTTCTTCCTCTAGTAAATGATGATGTAATTGTTTACAGTGTGTTCCAACTCCTGTGGATTCTGCACTTCTACAGAGTTGATCAAATTTGTACGTTACCGCTTTTATTTTTGTACCATCCTGTTGCAGTCGCTCTCTTTCGTACATATATTCTATCCTAAACATTCCCCTGTCAATGCTCGAGGTTCCTATATGTTCAACATAGAATCCTGCGTCAATATTCTTCATTTTATATGGATGTGAACTTGCCACGCTTCCAATCATTAACGCTAAGAGTGTGTAACTTATTAATTTCTGACACCAACTCGGTGATTTTACACGTAATTTCTTACTTCTTGTCAGAGTACTGTTACATTGTGTCTCCGTGGGGTTCTCCGAACCGTGTTCAGTATCATATTCGTTTTCGTTAACAGGAAGTGGTATTAAGGAATTAATCGATCTCCTGACAAAGGTTCCGGTTGATTTTTGAAGTGTAACTACTCTTACTATTTCATCGTCTCCTGGATGAACAGCTGTAATTTTTGCTAACGGCCATTTACTTGGACTTATGCTGTCGTCTTTAATGAGCACAATTGTACCAATTTTTACGTTATCCCGGACTTGTTTCCACTTATATCTTTGCTGAAGTTGATTTAAATAATCTTTTGTCCAGCTATTCCAAAAGTCCTTTTTCATTTTTTGAACCTTCTTCCACCTACTAATAACATCAGCGTTTATGTTTTCGATAGGATCAGGTGTACCGACTGCTTCTCGACCAATAAGAAAATGGCTGGGGGTTAACACTGTATTTTCATTTATGTCTTCACTTTGTACACACAGCGGTCTCGAATTTAAACAAGCTTCGATTTGGTATAAAAAGGTTGTCATTTCTTCATATGTCAATGTGCTTTCACCTATTACTCTATGTAAGTGGTATTTTACTGACCTCACACCCGACTCACTTATTCCATTTACGTGAGGGCTTGCTACTGGACTGAAATGCCACTGTATTCCTATGTTTGTTACTGATTTTTGGAATTCTGGTGACTGCGATATTTGTAATATCTCTTTATTTAGAAAGTTTGCCGCTCCTACAAAATTCGTACCGTTATCACTGTACATGTGTGAAACGGGACCTCTTCGGGCAGTAAATCGCCGTAATGCAGCGATGAAAGTCTCTGTGCTTAAATCACTGACTAACTCTAGATGTATAGCTTTTGTTGCTAAGCATACAAATACGGCAATGTATGATTTGTACGATTTGTGACCTCTCCCTTTCATAGCTCTTGTTTGTATTGGACCTGCATAATCCACTGCAGTATGCGAAAACGGGTGAGATTGTGTCACTCTTGCTTTCGGTAGCACTCCCATCTTTTGGCAACATGTAGCTGCTTTATACCTAATACACTTAACGCATTTGCTAAGTATCGTTCTAACTTTTCTTTTCCCACCGATAATCCAATACTTTTGTTGTATATATGATAAAGTTAATTTATTACCACCATGTAAAGTTTTCAAATGAGCATCTTGGATAATCAATGACGTCACATGGTGATTATATGGTAAGAGTATGGGATGTTTTTGAGTGTATGGTAAGTCTGAGTTGTGTAACCTGCCTCCCACTTTTAATAACCCATCTTCATCTATAAACGGGTCTAACGTGGATAGCTTGTCATTTTTCTTAAGTGATTTTCCACTGTGAATAGTCCTCAACTGTTCTTCAAAATACTCGTGTTGTATTGTATGCATAATTTGTTTTTCAGTCATGCTTAATTCAGCACAAGACAGCGGTTTATTTGATGTTTGATTATTTCTCCATCTATAGCAGTATGATAATATTCTAATCATTCTATTAAAACTAGAAAATCTGTTCCATATTTCATTATGTTGTACAATAGTTGCAGACATATAGGAATGTTTTACCTCCTCGTTTGTATTTGGTATGGTTCTCGTGACTGGAATTTTATCGCTTTTTAACCATGCTGGGCCGTTCCACCATAGCTCATTGTTTACTAGCATTTTTGGATCGGCGCCTCTTGACACAATATCAGCTGGGTTTTCGGCGGAGACCACATGATTCCACCTAATATCTGGTAAACATTGTCTAATCTCTGACACTCTATTCGCTACGAAGGTCTGCCATCGTTCAGGTTCGCCTTTTATCCACCCTAACGTTATCATTGAATCTGTCCAACAGGATATTGTAAGGTTTCTGCAGTTAAGCGCTTCCTTTACCTTCTGGATTAATTTAGCTAATAATACTGCAGCACATAACTCAAGTCTTGGTAACGTGAGCTTTTGCTTTTTCGGTGCTACTTTTGATTTTGCTTGTAATAATGTAACATAGTAAACATTATTAACTTTTATCCTACTATACACTACAGCTCCAAACGCTTTTTCACTGGCGTCACAGAACCCGTATAACTCAACCCACGTGTCATCTGTGATATAGCACCACCGTGGGATTCTTATATCTTCAATATATTTAAGGTTGTTTTGTATGTCCTTCCATTTTTTTTGTATCGTATTGTCTACGGGCTGATCCCATTCAGTCTGATTTGTCCAGAGTTCTTGTATAAGTAACTTCAGTTTAACTATAATGGGGGCCAACCAACCCAGCACATCGAATATTTTCGCAACTTCTGACATAATAAATCTTTTTGTAGGTTTATTATTCTCTGTTATAATAATTTTGAAGCAAAAATTATCTTCCCGAGGGAACCATGTTACTCCTAAAGATTTTCTTGTTTCGTCCAAGGGGAGCTTGAGCATCTGATCATCCCTGTCTCCTTTTGGTATATTTTGAAGTAATTCTGGACTATTGGACGACCATTTTCTCAACGTAAACCCTCCTTTGCTTAACATTGTTATTAATTGTTGTTGTAATTCTTTTGCAGAATCCACATGTGATTCTCCAGACAGTATATCGTCCACGTAAAAATCTTCTAATGTAGTTTTACTAGCCATGGGGTAGCAGTGTTGCTCGTCTCTAGCCAGTTGTTGCAATGTTCTGACGGCAAGGTAAGGTGCGCAAGTGGTACCATAAGTAACTGTCGTAAGTGCGTATTCACTCATGGCATGTTTTGGAGAAAATCTCCAGAGTATTCTCTGATACTTATAATCTTCTGGATTTATTTTTATAAATCTGTACATTTTCATTATGTCTGCCATAAAGGCAATCTTGTGTTTACGCCATCGTAATAGTATCGTAGATAAGTCTTGTTGTAGTCGTGGACCTTTATGCATATTGCTATTAAGGCTCAATTTCGTGCTGGTTTTGCTTCTCGCATCGAAAACCACGCGTAGTTTTGTAGTTAGTGAGTCCTCTTTTATTACAGCCTGATGAGGTATATAATATTTACCTACATTGTAGTTTGCTATTTTTACTTTTTTCATATGACCCATACGTAAATACTCATTCATGAAGTCAATATATTGTTGTCGTAAATTTTCGTTTTTAGTGAATTGTTTTTCTAGTTGTATTAGTCGTGCGGCGGCTGTTTTCCGTGAGTCTCCGTATTGTACGTTTACGTCTTTAAAGGGAAGTCGTACTGTATACGTCCCGTCGTCGTTTCGTATCGTAGTATCTGTATATTAATTTTCACAGATTACATCGTCTATGTTTTGTTTGTAATTCTGTGGAATTTCCTCTAATTCCCAAAATTTCGTCAGTTGTAGCAAGTCATCCATACGGGTAACCATGCTTATTAGTTTTATACCACAATCTATGTTGTTGGGGTATACTCCAGATAAAATCCACCCGAACTCTGTATTTTGGGCGATTATTCCATCATGGAGCCGTTTGAATCCCTGTAGCAATATCCTACTATATTCTTTGGCACCTAATATAATATCTATAGATCCCTTTTTATAATAGGTGGGGTCTGCCACAAGTATGTTGTCCAAGCAATTTGCTTGTACTTGTTGTAAGTCGTTCCTAGGTAAGGAACTAGTTAGTTTTGGTAGTACAATTAATGTTACTGGTAGTTGGTAATCGCTAGAGTACCTTGGTTGTAGAGTCAAATCGATTGTATAACTCGATTTCTTTGGGTTTTCGTCTCCAATACCTTTTATTTCGGTCTGGACTTTTCGTCGTGGGTAAGATAAGAGCTGTGCTACTTCTTCTGTACAAAAAGAAGCCTCTGACCCTTGGTCACACAGTACTCTCAGTAGTTGTGGCATGCCATCATAAGACTTTGTTCTCACTAAGGCAGTTGCTAATAACGTAGTATTGTTTGTGTCTAAATTCGTCGCTGACAAGCTAGAGGTTGCCGTATTTGGCTGTTTCTCAGTAGAAGTAGGCTTTGATAATTTTTTTCTCGTACTAAAATGAGATTTGTTATTTTGTTCGTAAGTGCGATGTAACAGTGTGTTGTGACCTTTACTTTTGCAAATTTCACATTGCTTATATATTTCACTCATACACTTTTTCTGATAGTCATGGTTTAAGCAACGTTTGCACATCTTTTTATCGATCACAGTCGAGGTTCGCTCGTTGACATTCAGTGCTTTGAAACTAGGGCAATGATTTATAGTATGTTCAATGCTATGACAATACCAACAGCGTTTCAATTTTGATGAGTTTGGAGTTTGTACGAGTACAGCAGCTGGTCGTTGACTTTTTGTGTGTGATGATGATACGTCGTAAGATTTTAAACATTTAAAGCGATTTTCCAAGAATTTCATCAACTCAGTGAATGATTGTAACTTGTTACGGTTTTGTAACTGCTCTTCATACTTAGCATCTGTTTCATCGTCCCATTTCCTACTAATTATTCGTATTAACAGAGGATCCCAAGATGAGGTGTTTACTCCTTGGTTTTTTAATGCCTCAAGACACTCATTCACGGTGTCATGCATATCCCTCAAAGATGATGGGTTTGATGAACTAATTTTTTGTAAGTTTAATAACTTATCGATGTAACTAGAAACAATCATACGCTCGTCATCAAATCTTTGTGTAAGCAACTTCCATGCCGTCTCATAGTTTATTTCGCTTATCGCCAAGTGACGTATGAGTCGCGCTGCGTCACCTTTAACGTGTGTTTTCAGATATTGCATTTTTTCTGTATACGATAATGACAAATCTTCGTGAATAATTTTTTTAAATAAATCTTTGAATGTACACCAAGAGTCGTAGTCTCCATAAAAAACAGGTATATTAATCCGGGGTAGTTTGGCTGTCGACTTGGGAAAACTAATTTTTTCGTCCGATTGTTGGAATATTTTCTCCTCTAACATCTCAATCAAAATCTCATAATCTTTTTGTAGGTTTTCGAAGCGGTTTTCTACGAAATAGTTATTCTCGAATGTAGTTTCTTCTAATAATAATTCGATGTGAGATTCTTCGATTTCTTGCCACTGTTTTTGCAATAACTGCATAAGCGATTTTAAGTACCATACCGGTTTATTTTCTGTAATAGCTGTATTTGCTTGTGAAAATTTTTTGCCAATTTGTGTCATTCGGAATTGCTGAATAAACATTTTAGAGCTACTTGCTACACGTGTGTTAACCTCCTCTACGTCATTTGTTGGTTCATAGACACTTTGAACCAGTTGTAACCTTTCCTCGCATTTTTTCAGGTGTTCTAATCCTTGGGTATAGTGTGCCTGTATGTTGCCAAAGTAGTTCATAGTTATGTATTTATGAGATGACAACACTTCCTGTTCCTGTAATCGTTCGTGCTTAGTCTGAACCCGCTGGAAAACTTCATCAAGTGATTTTCTTCTGTCATCAATATATTTTTGGGTTTTCCTTACCGCAGAGTCCTTTTTTATGTTAGTAATTATCCTCCTGATTTCATAGAAATCTGCTTCCTGGCTCTTGATTATTTCGTTAATGTCCGGTATCTCCATGTTGCTCTTCTTTCTTCCTGCCTAATGTCCCTACCCTAGGAAAGTCCGTACTTGTCACCCCTGCTCTTCTCGTTTTCGTACGTGATGATGCGACTTCTCAATCAATTGATGGAACCCGCTTGTGGGAAATCAATGACCGATCCGCAACGAGATGCTATAGGGTAAACAGGTACAACGTACTCCAGATTCCTGACTAACTGGTGCTTTATTGAGTACACCAGCCGGCAGTCGTCTGAAGGGTAGGTCCGTACCGTCAATTCCTACAGGAGAAGAGAGGACCGCGATGTTATTTATTTATTTTTTGCTCGAAGGACCAATGTACAGCCGTCACCCTAATTGTAACCGACTGCACGCGCACAACTGTAAGGTAAGAACCTACGGAGCCCTACCTAACACGCAAGTCCCTATTGAACCCTAACGTGCCTAATTCGCTAAGGCTCTGTTCTACCCTATAGTGTGATTTTAACCCTAACGTATCTACCTAACACGCTAAGTTCCTAACGAACCCTAACGTCCCTAGTACCCTAAGGCCCTAGCCTAGCATATACCTAGTGTGGTGAATATATACATAGATAGATAGTTACGGGATGCCTGCACCATGCGACCTAAGGTGGCAGACGGATGGTTGGAAGGATGTCCAGGATACGGAGAGATTACTCACTGCCAATCGCACAGACTCATACGACTGCTGAGGCTAAGGGTGTCTTGGCCACAGTGAGGGGTAGTGGTGGTAGGTGAGGTGGTTGGCTTATTCTTCAGATTCGCCGCTGAACACCATAAAGGGTAGTGGTCGACCCACAATTATATCAGCACTGAAGAATAGACCGAAGGGAATGAGTCAAAGTCGGGTGAGACGTAATGACTGATTTATTTACAAAATAATTGTTCTTATATATTAAAATTATCCTAAGTACACAAGTATGGGTGTTTATTAGTGTGCCATCGGTGTAAATTGCCTCTGCAGTAGTTTGAATCTTGGTCAAATATTTTGATGATTACAGCCGACCTTTGGAGCGCTGCTGAGTGATGAGTTGCAAATTTGATTGCATTATGTTCTTAATTGAACAATTTCTTTGGATGAAAGATAGTGGTTTTTCAGCTGTAAATTCTCACCGCGTGGTCCAATTTCAAATATTTTTTTAGTATTAGAAAGGGAGTACTTCAAGTCTTTTTTGACCCTAGTTTCAAGAATGAGGGGTTTGTAGTTCAGAAATTAGAGGCATCTCAACTTTCGCCAAACCTAGAATTCAAGGGTTCCTTTGAATGAGAGGGTAAATCTAAACGGGCGTGTTGGCTTAATCATGAGAGAGCTTAATTATTAAGACTGTTGTAAAATAATTCAGTCCGCGCCGAAGGCGTGGACTGAATTGTTTTAGAATAGCCTTAATCTCTAAGCTCTTTTATGATAAAGCAAACAGGGCCGTTTCACACGGTGCTTGACGAGTCTAATGAAGAATTACCTCTCCTTTCGTGCACATTGTGTGACGTAAACGAAGTTGCGAGGGTCAGCTAGTTTCAAATAATATTGCAGAGTTGTTGGTACAACCATTTTTGGTAAAGTGTCTCAGTGTACACCTCTTCCTCTCGTTTCGCATCAGCTATTTGGTATGTTCTGTCTGTGAATATTCACATTAGTGGAATATACAGGATGTTGATCTGCATTTGTGCATTACTTGCACACATGACTGTACTGCCTACACTCGTTGATATTTCGGGATAAAACGAGACACCTTTTTTTACACTTTTTTTTTCTGCTTAAATTCTTTTCTATTTGCTACGGGAACTCTACTGCTTATACTAAACCAATATTAAGTGAAAAAATGGGGCAGTAAAATTAAGTTCTTAATAATTATTAAATAAAATAAATTTAAAAAGCAACTCGTATGAATCGGTTCTAAATATTCTAATAATACTATTACCTACATAGGTACATTTTCACCGTTCATTCAAAACCGTTTCTTCTTTGCCTACAGTTTAGTAGGCACATACAAATGTGTAGGCATATGCAAAGGAGGCCTGCGGTGGCGGCGCGGCGCGTGTAAGTTACCCCTCCAACCCCCGCGCAGGAGCGAGCGGCTCAGGCGGCGCCTTTGATCGGTGAATTTGAAATTTTGAATTAATTAGTCGCTCGCCCGCGTTCAGCGTGAGTATAACCGCACGCGCCGATATCTACGTAACGTCCGTAACAACACCGGTAACGATGTCAGAGCGTTACAGTAACGTTGAGTTGGTGGAAATGGTGCGCCTTTACGCTATTTCTAATAATAACGTTGTTGATGCAATTCGCATGTTCAGGGAAATGTTTCCAGACCGACCAATACCATCTCGTCGCATGATGCTTGCCGCCACACAGCGCTTAAGGGATCACCGACAGTTCGAGGTTCCTCGACATGCACAAGGTCGTGGTACACAAGGCCTATCAGCTGATCGGCAAGAGCAGATTCTCAATTATTTTGAGGAAGAACCTCGAGCCAGTACGCGTGAAGCCGGTCGCCGTTTCGGTGTTCATCATACCACAGTGTGGAAGCTGCTGAATCGCGAACTAATGCATCCGTTCCATTTCCGACGTGTTCAAGAGTTGCATCCGCAGGACAATAACGCTCGGACAGTTTTTTGTCACTGGCTCCTTGAACATCAGGACGTGAACATTTTGTGGTCCGACGAATCACTGTTTACGCGCGTGGGCGTTTATAACGTCCACAATGAACATTGGTGGGCTCACCGACAACACAACCCACATGTTACTACGCGGGACTCGTTCCAGGTCCGGTTTAGTCTGAATGTGTGGGCTGGTATCATCGGTGATCATCTACTTGGCCCATATTTTGTGCTACATACTTGGTGCTACTCCGACATGTGGTTAATGAGATGCTCGATGACATTCCACTCGCATTTCATAGGGACTTGTACTTCCAACAGGACGGTGCGCCACCTCACTATGGACGCCAAGTGCGCGAATATTTAAGTGAAGTGTTTGGTACGCAGTGGATAGGCCGTGGTGGACCGGTAGCCCGGCCGCCGCGTTCACCCGACCTAACGCCCTTAGACTTTTATTTGTGGGGAGATATTAAAAGACTTGTTTACAATGAAGACATTGTGAGTGTTACACAATTACGTGAAAGAATTGTTTTGGCATTTGAACAAATAAAAACAAATGTGCTAGTGCTTCGCAGCTTAAAACGCAACTTAGTGCGCCGCGCCAATCTGTGCATAGACACTGGGGGTGAGCATTTTGAACAATTATTGCGTGTTACATGATTTTGTAAATAGGTATTTAAGCTTTGATTCTCAATTAATTCTGTAAATAAGTTGATTTAAAATTTTTAACTACGCCAGAAATGCTTCATTTCAGAATACTTTTCTCATACCTAATGTTTACTAACAGTACTTAATGTTTTTGTTTGCAATTGCATGATAAATAGCGTGTTTCTGCCGGTCCTAAGCCCTTGAAGTAGGAAGGAATCTTTTAAATCAACATAAACTCATCATCAAATCATTAATATCAAATCAAAAAAGTACATAAAGGTCACCGAACTTGTCAGCTGGAACTAAAAACTCATGAAACCTAATAACTAATGGCTCCTCTACACTGCCCGCAAAGTTCATAGGCGAAGTACTCTAGAAACTTTGTCTAAGTTCGAAAAAAGTGCGTCACTACACACTCAGTGGTGTCAGTAGCCTGCGCACGCACATTGCCGCCGTTTGTAATGAACAAAGAAATTTGTGTGGCAGAGTTTCCAGGAACAACATAATTTGCTCCTGACCACTGTTTGACGCTGATAATTGGATCACATACACCAAAGCACTAATTATAGCTTAAATCACGCGCCGGCAAAGCACCGGCACACACGATGTCGGCCAAGAAGTGTAGAGAGGTACTTCGTGAACGCACTTCCCGCATCTTTGGGCCCATTGACTGAGGCGCAAAAATCGACAGCAAATAAAGTCGCCTGAGGGGAGGTATAGTTTTTGACGAGGTAAGCCGAAGTGCCTCTTTACACTATCGTATTCATTTAACTTCGTTCAACTTCGCGGGCAGTGTAGAGGAGCCATGAGATGCGATACGTAGCCGCATTATCTAGATACCTACTATTGTCTAGCTTTAAGCCCAGGCCACACCGCCAGCGGGCGGGCGAGCGAGCTAGGCGGGCGGGTGAAGTGAGATATTGAAGTTATGCAAACTACGCGACATTGCCGAGCTAAACTATGGGGTTTACACCAAAAACTACATACGGAAGGGCGAACCGGGTAGTGCGGATGAGACTAGACACGTGGACACTGCTATTCGAATGACAAGCGACGACTAGTCTGAGTACCCGAAACGGGGAGGACGGTAGTTAAGCTAGCGAAGCGGGCGCGCCTAACGACGAAAACGAGTAGCTTCGCTCGCATCAGCCACGTAGGTTATTCGGCAGCTCGCAGTGTGCCTAGCTCGCTCACCCGCCCGCTGGCAGTGTGACTTGCGCTTTAGCGTTGGCTCGGCGACGTAAACATTAAATACACGGGTAAAGATTTTTTCTTCGTAAATCATATTTCACTAAAAACAGGATTTTTGGGGTTTTGTTATCTACGTATGTTTGTGTTGCTTGCAATCGATAATACCTATAGTACACTACGCACTGAAGGAGGCTTGTGCACGACCAAATCAACAGCTTGTATAAGGCTTTAGTAAAAGCTATCTCTGAAAAGTAAGTTTTAAGAAAAACTAGGAAATAATTAATACTCTCTTTAAGAAAACATTTGTACAAATTAGTATGTAGGTGGGGATTGCCCAATAGCATCAGGCGGGACTTTTAAAAAGTGTCCTGTGTCCTTAATCATAATGCTGTAACATTAGAGCACTTTTTGGTGTCCGTACCAAAAAGATAAAAACGGGACCCTATTGCTGTCTGAAATACAGCCCTTTTTCTTGCAATAATTTTGATTAGGGCAATACATGGAAGTTAGGACTAAACAAAATGATGTTCAAAACTTTCTTTGAACTTCTTTCTATTTACAAAGCTGAAAAAAGAAATCTATTCCAAGTGTCGTTAATTATTTGATACAAAAGGTAAAAAGGCTCAGTTCAAACAAAGGAATTAAGAACAATAAGAACCTACAACAACTTCAAATTTGAGCCAAGATTTTCTTTCCTTATGATCCAAGGAGTCTTTTTACCCGACTGTGGTGTGTGGTGAAACGCAAAGGAAGTGTAATGTTTTATTTACTTCGTAAGCAAGACACGTGACAATGAATTCAATCATTCTTATGCTCTCTAATACATCCCTCGAGCGTTTTCGTTACGCAGTCTTATTGTAGTAACGCCTTATCAACTATTTTATCTAAATTCCTTCAAATTTTATTAATTAAAATGTTCTTAACCCACTGAGGGAATACTCCTAAAATTACTCTCTGAAAGGTAAATTCTAAAATAAAAAATACTTTGAAATAATAAAAAGTATTATTTTTATGAAGTTGCGTTCAGTTTCAATTTTACTGACGGTCTGTTAGAGGTCCCTGGAGAAATTACAAGGGGCCCGTACTGTCGCGTTTAATAGCAGTTTTTCATTAACAGCCTGCAATGCGAAAGTGGAAATCTTTCATCATTTATGGCGTATTTTCAGCGTGAAATTTTCGGGTCATCACATCACATTACATTTCGAAAAACTTATAATAAGTATTCTGTTGAAGTCTGTGACTTCAAACTCGTTTTAAATATTGTTACTAGCAATTGTTGCGTTTCGCAAGCAACACCACAATATGTGAATTTTTATAGTTTTACAAAATTTTATGAGATAGAATGTTAGTCACTCGTTGAAGTAAAAATTTAAAGAATTTTTAATTTCTATTACATTATAATAATGTAAAAGCGCTACTTAAATAAAGTATACGCAGAAAATTATAGACGTACAAAACGCTACAAAGTGACAGTAAAATTATATTCATTCCCCGCCATTATTGTGGCATTTTGCTCCACTCGTAAGATTACGTTCGTTGTTACGCCGCAAGTGGGCAAAGTTTGTAATGTTTATCCCATTTGTTTAATCACACAATGGCTGTTGGTTGGTTAATTTTCTAATAAAGCACAAAGTTGTAGAATTACACAATAATGCAAGCCGCCACGCTAGGAAATTATGCTGTTGTTACTGTTTGAGTTACTTTAAGTATCACTAAATGGGTACATTCTAATACCATCGTACCATACGTATAAATATGTTTATTGTACTTACTTATTTTGCTACAAACTTAATTTATGGGGTACGCATTAAAATTTTGTTTTCTTTACAGAGTAAAGGATGACTCACGCTACACCGTACCGGGTCCGAGCCGAGTGTTGGTCGTAGCTCGGTCACTGAGCCGGTTCCGTGTCTAAAACAGGATGACTCACGCGAGACCGTGCCGGGTCCGAGCCGTGTGTCAGCCGAAGCACGGTCACCGAGTGCTTTCTGTTCGCGACTATTCGGGCGAAGCTCGGCGGCGCGGCACTGTGTTCATACAACGAGCCGTGCCCAAGCCGAGGCGGGACCAAGTTGTTTCCGAGCGTTGTCCGTTGCTCGGCCGTCACTCGGTTGATACGGCAACGCTCGGAAACAACTCGGTCCCGCCTCGGCTCGGACCCGGCACGGTCTAGCGTGAGTAATCCTTAATTTGAGTGTGAAACAAGTGAGTTAAATTAAACAATCCTTTGCAGCATTCCGCAACTGAAAAGTATTAACGGAACCCAAATTACTGAGTTTTCGCAGTCTGTCAGTCTGTTTGTGTGTCATGAGACACATGAGGCCGTGTCTCAGAAACCGTGATAGCGAGAGCCGAAATTTTCACAAATGATGTATAACTGTATCTGATGCTGCTATAACAATAAAATATAATACAAAATAAGAAACAAATAATTATTTAAGGGTGGCTCCCATACAACAAACGTAATATATTGCCGTTATTTAATACCGGAACCTTCGTGCGCGAGTCCAACTCGCACTTGATAGGTTTTAATTTTTTAAACAGAATTTGTCTGTTACTAGAACTGACCATAATTTTGTTTGTATTTCTCAAAATATAATTCACATAACATAATATCACTATGTGATGTAGGTTTACATTGCCAGTACAATATTATATTGTCACCTGGCATGGCGGCCCGGGCATTAGTTAGTAACATCACGTGCTACACGATAATACATTTAACGTAACGAACAATCCTATTAAATCATATTATATGTCTGTTTGTTCACTTAGGTTTAACAAAGATACGCCAAACGAGATATAAATACGCGACCATGCTAAACATCGTTTGAACTTTGTACTTACGATATATTTAACTTTCAAAGTAATTGCTAATAACAGCAAATTTCAAAACTTCAATATTCGAAATAAATTAGTATTGCTTTAAAGAGTCACAAAATGATTTTAAAAGTCGAGATAGTTCCAGAATATGTGATTCGCATAAATAGAATAGAATATGATAGAATATAAAAACACTTTATTGTACATACACCATATCGACAATTACAGAAATGAATCACAAAATTATTAACGTACAATGGGCATTTAAGATACTTTTGTACACAAATACACGTTCAATCAATCAATCGCGTTTTCTAGTATGTCTGACGATAATCTTATTGAGTACCTACAACTGTCCAGTTCTTTATAATGTAATGTGTACGATGACTTTGTTTTCTAAAATGTATTCAAACCTATTCATAATTCACACTACAAAGATATACCTATGACCTAATTTAATATACCTAATATCGAAACGTAGGCTTACGTCAGAAAAATAGAAGACGCATAAAAGATATTTATTTCTGGAAAAGGTTTCCGAATACTATTATAATAAAATTATATCTGCTTATTTTCTTCCGCTATGTTTAACTGTGTTTGATGCCGCTATCAAGAATTTCCATAACTTATCGACCTATTTGTAAGCAATATAATGCTTAGATTTTGTATGACGGAAATCGGCAGATGAGAAATGAATTGTACTATGAGTCCCATTGATTAAGACATGAGAATAGTTTGTAAATAAGCATTCATACCATATAACCTCGTGATCAACTTTACTACAAATCCCTACTCCTTACTAAAATGATAAATGCGAAAGTAACTCTGTCTGTCTGTTACGCTTTCATGTCTAAACGGCTGGAGCGTATGAGATAAAATTTGTTATAGAGATAGTTCGAGGTCCTGGAAAGGACATAAGCTACTTTTAACCGACTGCGCAAAAGGAGGGTTATGATTTTACGCGATAACGACTTCTACACGGTCGAAGTCGCAGGAAACAGCTAGTTTAAAATAAAGCTACAAGAATGAAACAGAATTAAACTCGACCAATATTATGTACCTAATTCTTGTTCAACTCACGTTTTGACAATAACGTGTTAATCTTTTTAAAGGAAATGAGAAATCTTGATACCCGGGCTGATGTTTAAATGTGGTTGACGATTTAGGAAAAAAGAAACGTTATTTTCAGCGTTATTTTCAGTTTGGGATCATAGGATTCGATCTTTAGATTGTATCGCTGGGTTTACCGAAATCCTTGATGAGGTCTCTTTGATCGCTTGATCTGCTTTGATAATTTTATAAATAAAAACAAGGACTAAGAAATTTTTACTTCGAGGAGAACATTAGACACTGAGGGACTAGTATCGGTAAAAGTAACGTAGGCAGATCAATGTCGTAGCTTTGTATAAAATAAAATAAAAACTCTCAATCATTAGCCTTTAAGATTCATTAAATAGTTTCTTATAAAAAATAGTCCTAATTAAGGTGATAGGTAAGATTGATATAAAACTTTGCATTGATAAAATACAGGCCGTATGTAATAGTGTTTACGTATATAATATATTATGACAGGCATTTCAAAGATTTTTATTGGAAGATAAGTAAAGGCACTTTGTATTCAATGCTCCAATTGCACATTTTCCAAAAAAAGAATTTTTAAATCACAAGAATTGCAGCCATGCAATACCTAAAAAGTTTTGAGAAGTCCATGACGATGAAAATGTTCTAATACATTTCGCCTATTACCTAAATGGAAGAAAATTGTTAAAGATATCTATTTCAGCAATCTTCTGATGACATGACGTCACAGCCTTGATTACATGGCGCTGCCAACTCCCATTAATCTCACTAAGTGTCAATTAAGTAGAAAATAGGAGAATCAGGAACGCCTATAAATACGTTTATTGTGACCTCTGAAATGTTACACTGGTTCCTTCTCAGACAACGGCGATTAATAAGCTCTAATGAAGATCGAAGATTAGGCACCTACATAAGGTCGCTGAACGCTACGCTATACTAAACACAATAATGTATTCCACAATAGCACAATTTATGTTTGAACATGTCGGGTACTTTATTTTATAGCAAAGGGAATATAAATGACGGAATTAGAATGCGTAATACATTAAATACTCGTACAATAATTGATTAATATTTATTTTTCATATTTTGCTAACCTTAATAAAAACGTCCGCTTGGTTGAGAGCACATCTTACGAACTGGAGGCCAGTCTCACCGTCTTTTCGTTTCGTTCAGAACATCGCGAGTTTAGTGGGTGAGACGGCCTCAACTTCCAGTGTCGGGAGTCTCACACAAAATCCTTCTGCTGACCTGTTATAAAAGGGGACTTAGTTCATTAGGCCTATTGACGGTGGCCCTCAAGTTGGCGCCCCGATGATGTGTCTCTTCACGCTTCTCTTGTAGAACACGGCTTGTAAGAGGATAATTGATATGAAGTCAGTTAAAAACACATGTAGCATGGCGGTTATTAAGCGCATTTTAGGTTAACTAAGGCGTCCATGTGCTATCGCCGGCTTGATGGGATGACGCACCAAAGGCATTGTTTGCAAGTGCACGAGGACGCTGGTATGCGCCTCGCCGAAGTCATTGTCCACAAGAATCCCGTTATGCACATGCGCCCGCGTTGCCGAGGTAGCTTCCAGAGGAAGCATCCCGGCTTACCAGTCGTTCAGTACCGCTCCTTTAGTTCGGAAGTGTCCGCTACGCTTGACGTATAAGATCTATCTGCCGCGCCTCCCGCTCTCTTGTTTTCTATTGTAGTTAGTGTTGTTAGTTCTATTTTTCTGTGTTCTTATTAGTCAGTATTCTTTTGTGTGTTTTCTATGTACGTATTTCTTTAGTGTGTAATATTCTTCGTTTGTCCTTTGTGTATAAGTGTAACGATAGAATTATAAGTATTTTGAGAGTAGGGTTCGATTAATTATTTTAATTGCCCCACGTTGGGCGCCAGTATAATAGTATACTCGTAGAGGGTCGTGGTAACTATCAATTAAACGCAGGCTAGCTCAAAATACTTATAATTCTATCGTTACACTTATACACAAAGGACAAACGAAGAATATTACACACTAAAGAAATACGTACATAGAAAACACACAAAAGAATACTGACTAATAAGAACACAGAAAAATAGAACTAACAACACTAACTACAATAGAAAACAAGAGAGCGGGAGGCGCGGCAGATAGATCTTATACGTCAAGCGTAGCGGACACTTCCGAACTAAAGGAGCGGTACTGAACGACTGGTAAGCCGGGATGCTTCCTCTGGAAGCTACCTCGGCAACGCGGGCGCATGTGCATAACGGGATTCTTGTGGACAATGACTTCGGCGAGGCGCATACCAGCGTCCTCGTGCACTTGCAAACAATGCCTTTGGTGCGTCATCCCATCAAGCCGGCGATAGCACATGGACGCCTTAGTTAACCTAAAATGCGCTTAATAACCGCCATGCTACACACATCAAATACGGCACTTGCTTAGAAGGTAGATCTTTTACCACTGTTTACGTTTTCTATTATAAATTATTTTATCGCACAAATAAACATTCTCGGAGTATTTTAGTAACACTATATTGTACCAATCTTCATATTATGGCTGATCACTAAGTATCCAACAGATATTTCAGTCTATCTAGAGACGAACCAAATCTATATAACAGCAATTGTACGGTCTTTGAACCCGTACATCGCCGAGTCAGAATTTACTCAGCATACTTTGACATAGGTAGTTATGCTACTTCGGAATGAATTCGAAGAATGAACACGGATATACGCAATACGGTGACCGAGAATTTAATTCGAATTTTATGGAAAGTGGAAAAAGATTATCGCTTCAGTCATGGATATGCTACATACGATACATTGGCAGCTGCAGTGTCCACTTTCTTATTTGAATCTATTGGAAATCCTGGGGTCCTCCTTCCGAGGGCTTATACGGGGCTCCCAACCGTAGGTATTAGATATGGAACGTGTGGTGTTTAGTCGGTGGGAGTCCGGCGTAGTGTCCATGTAAGATTTGGTACACGGAGAGATTAGTTTAGAATAAGCTACTTTTATCACCGAAATAAGGTCCCATATATGCGGGCACAAGGTTTTGAACAAAATGTTTGAAATCATTACATCTTTACTTCGCCAGAACTGAGAGTTTCAAAAGATCGTTCCTCTGTCGAACTATTAAAAACCTGGAACGACCTGCCCGCACATGTGTTTCCCTCATCTTACAATCCCGGGTTCTTCAATCGGAGCGCGAAGAGGCACAACACAGGGTCGCCATCTTGAGGACCACTGTGTCTGTGAGAGTTGCCCCCAATCGCTAGATGTGCATCGGAAAACCCACAGATTTTTGTAGTGAGTGGTTAAAATAGCGCTGCAACAAAAAAAATGACAACCTAACTACTGTGGTTACAATAGTATTCAAGCACTTTAGCGTAACGTACAAACAAAGCAATAAAACTTTATTTTTCGCAAAAACTTTTTGATTCACGTGAAGTGGTGTTTTATATCTTTGAACTGCTATTTCAGAGCCATTTGATCGTGAACTAAAAAAAACCGTATAATATTTATGACCACTACTTATTTTTTCATTTACCCACAAACATATATCTGGTCACTTCTGTATTACCGAAGGGGTAGGCAGTCGTATAGTATACGACCGCTTTTTAAATTAAGTTTTTTTTTCAACGATGACTGCCAAATTACTGACAACTTGGAATAAATAGAGGGGTCTAGGCCTTACCTACCTACTATTATAGGTAAATATAAAAGATATAGAATAGCCGGTTTAGGTAAGTATCGATCTCGGTATATCAGTTTCGGAAATATTTATGATGACTACAGTAGAATCCGATCTCCAGGTGGCATAGTTAATTGAAAAGAGTTCTTCGCATCAAATTGATAATTTAACTAATGCAATGATTTGATATCTGTTACAGGATTAACAATAAAATAAGCAATGCGAAAGTGGAAATCTTTCATCATTTATGGCGTATTTTCAGCGTGAAATTTTCGGGTCATCACATCACATTACATTTCGAAAAACTTATAATAAGTATTCTGTTGAAGTCTGTGACTTCAAACTCGTTTTAAATATTGTTACTAGCAATTGTTGCGTTTCGCAAGCAACACCACAATATGTGAATTTTTATAGTTTTACAAAATTTTATGAGATAGAATGTTAGTCACTCGTTGAAGTAAAAATTTAAAGAATTTTTAATTTCTATTACATTATAATAATGTAAAAGCGCTACTTAAATAAAGTATACGCAGAAAATTATAGACGTACAAAACGCTACAAAGTGACAGTAAAATTATATTCATTCCCCGCCATTATTGTGGCATTTTGCTCCACTCGTAAGATTACGTTCGTTGTTACGCCGCAAGTGGGCAAAGTTTGTAATGTTTATCCCATTTGTTTAATCACACAATGGCTGTTGGTTGGTTAATTTTCTAATAAAGCACAAAGTTGTAGAATTACACAATAATGCAAGCCGCCACGCTAGGAAATTATGCTGTTGTTACTGTTTGAGTTACTTTAAGTATCACTAAATGGGTACATTCTAATACCATCGTACCATACGTATAAATATGTTTATTGTACTTACTTATTTTGCTACAAACTTAATTTATGGGGTACGCATTAAAATTTTGTTTTCTTTACAGAGTAAAGGATGACTCACGCTACACCGTACCGGGTCCGAGCCGAGTGTTGGTCGTAGCTCGGTCACTGAGCCGGTTCCGTGTCTAAAACAGGATGACTCACGCGAGACCGTGCCGGGTCCGAGCCGTGTGTCAGCCGAAGCACGGTCACCGAGTGCTTTCTGTTCGCGACTATTCGGGCGAAGCTCGGCGGCGCGGCACTGTGTTCATACAACGAGCCGTGCCCAAGCCGAGGCGGGACCAAGTTGTTTCCGAGCGTTGTCCGTTGCTCGGCCGTCACTCGGTTGATACGGCAACGCTCGGAAACAACTCGGTCCCGCCTCGGCTCGGACCCGCAGGCTGATTACGTATAAAACAGCGATCAGCGATAATCGCGCAATCATTGCGCAATCATCGCACGATTTATCGCTGGTGGCGGAAAAAATGGTATTATGTTAAATTCTATAGCGAATCGTTCGCTAATCGCTACGTCGCACTTATCACTACGAAACTAGCGCCATAAACAATTACGTGGCGATCACTGAAAACTGGGAACTGTCACATCTGTTGGGCATTTCATTAGTGTATGTGTGTCCTGAGAGACCACTTTTATTTTTTCGGATTTTTGCAGTTTAACTAACAATAGTGCGTAGTAAAATTTGCGAAAATATTTGTAAAGCTTAGTGATCGGTTAGAAAGCGCGTCCGAACACATGCTCGCAGCACTATTGTTAGTTAAACTGCAAAAATCCGCAAAAAATGAAAGTGGTCTCTCAGTACACACATACACTAATAAAATATCGAAATCGCTGCCTGGAGGTTGTCAAAAACGATACGTAATACGAAATTATCGCCAGATCGCTGCCGCAGTATAGCACAAATGCAGTATTTAATTTACTGATTGTCCTACAGAGGCAGCACCGTCGCTAGTTGGCTATGGCAAAACGATCGTTGATACGTAATACGAAACAGTCAACAAAGAGCGATTATCGCGCGATTTCCGCGAGATTATCGCTGTCGCTTGCCTATTGTAAGATACGTAATAAGCCTGCCGGCACGGTCTAGCGTGAGTAATCCTTAATTTGAGTGTGAAACAAGTGAGTTAAATTAAACAATCCTTTGCAGCATTCCGCAACTGAAAAGTATTAACGGAACCCAAATTACTGAGTTTTCGCAGTCTGTCAGTCTGTTTGTGTGTCATGAGACACATGAGGCCGTGTCTCAGAAACCGTGATAGCGAGAGCCGAAATTTTCACAAATGATGTATAACTGTATCTGATGCTGCTATAATAATAAAATATAATACAAAATAAGAAACAAATAATTATTTAAGGGTGGCTCCCATACAACAAACGTAATATATTGCCGTTATTTAATACCGGAACCTTCGTGCGCGAGTCCAACTCGCACTTGATAGGTTTTAATTTTTTAAACAGAATTTGTCTGTTACTAGAACTGACCATAATTTTGTTTGTATTTCTCAAAATATAATTCACATAACATAATATCACTATGTGATGTAGGTTTACATTGCCAGTACAATATTATATTGTCACCTGGCATGGCGGCCCGGGCATTAGTTAGTAACATCACGTGCTACACGATAATACATTTAACGTAACGAACAATCCTATTAAATCATATTATATGTCTGTTTGTTCACTTAGGTTTAACAAAGATACGCCAAACGAGATATAAATACGCGACCATGCTAAACATCGTTTGAACTTTGTACTTACGATATATTTAACTTTCAAAGTAATTGCTAATAACAGCAAATTTCAAAACTTCAATATTCGAAATAAATTAGTATTGCTTTAAAGAGTCACAAAATGATTTTAAAAGTCGAGATAGTTCCAGAATATGTGATTCGCATAAATAGAATAGAATATGATAGAATATAAAAACACTTTATTGTACATACACCATATCGACAATTACAGAAATGAATCACAAAATTATTAACGTACAATGGGCATTTAAGATACTTTTGTACACAAATACACGTTCAATCAATCAATCGCGTTTTCTAGTATGTCTGACGATAATCTTATTGAGTACCTACAACTGTCCAGTTCTTTATAATGTAATGTGTACGATGACTTTGTTTTCTAAAATGTATTCAAACCTATTCATAATTCACACTACAAAGATATACCTATGACCTAATTTAATATACCTAATATCGAAACGTAGGCTTACGTCAGAAAAATAGAAGACGCATAAAAGATATTTATTTCTGGAAAAGGTTTCCGAATACTATTATAATAAAATTATATCTGCTTATTTTCTTCCGCTATGTTTAACTGTGTTTGATGCCGCTATCAAGAATTTCCATAACTTATCGACCTATTTGTAAGCAATATAATGCTTAGATTTTGTATGACGGAAATCGGCAGATGAGAAATGAATTGTACTATGAGTCCCATTGATTAAGACATGAGAATAGTTTGTAAATAAGCATTCATACCATATAACCTCGTGATCAACTTTACTACAAATCCCTACTCCTTACTAAAATGATAAATGCGAAAGTAACTCTGTCTGTCTGTTACGCTTTCATGTCTAAACGGCTGGAGCGTATGAGATAAAATTTGTTATAGAGATAGTTCGAGGTCCTGGAAAGGACATAAGCTACTTTTAACCGACTGCGCAAAAGGAGGGTTATGATTTTACGCGATAACGACTTCTACACGGTCGAAGTCGCAGGAAACAGCTAGTTTAAAATAAAGCTACAAGAATGAAACAGAATTAAACTCGACCAATATTATGTACCTAATTCTTGTTCAACTCACGTTTTGACAATAACGTGTTAATCTTTTTAAAGGAAATGAGAAATCTTGATACCCGGGCTGATGTTTAAATGTGGTTGACGATTTAGGAAAAAAGAAACGTTATTTTCAGCGTTATTTTCAGTTTGGGATCATAGGATTCGATCTTTAGATTGTATCGCTGGGTTTACCGAAATCCTTGATGAGGTCTCTTTGATCGCTTGATCTGCTTTGATAATTTTATAAATAAAAACAAGGACTAAGAAATTTTTACTTCGAGGAGAACATTAGACACTGAGGGACTAGTATCGGTAAAAGTAACGTAGGCAGATCAATGTCGTAGCTTTGTATAAAATAAAATAAAAACTCTCAATCATTAGCCTTTAAGATTCATTAAATAGTTTCTTATAAAAAATAGTCCTAATTAAGGTGATAGGTAAGATTGATATAAAACTTTGCATTGATAAAATACAGGCCGTATGTAATAGTGTTTACGTATATAATATATTATGACAGGCATTTCAAAGATTTTTATTGGAAGATAAGTAAAGGCACTTTGTATTCAATGCTCCAATTGCACATTTTCCAAAAAAAGAATTTTTAAATCACAAGAATTGCAGCCATGCAATACCTAAAAAGTTTTGAGAAGTCCATGACGATGAAAATGTTCTAATACATTTCGCCTATTACCTAAATGGAAGAAAATTGTTAAAGATATCTATTTCAGCAATCTTCTGATGACATGACGTCACAGCCTTGATTACATGGCGCTGCCAACTCCCATTAATCTCACTAAGTGTCAATTAAGTAGAAAATAGGAGAATCAGGAACGCCTATAAATACGTTTATTGTGACCTCTGAAATGTTACACTGGTTCCTTCTCAGACAACGGCGATTAATAAGCTCTAATGAAGATCGAAGATTAGGCACCTACATAAGGTCGCTGAACGCTACGCTATACTAAACACAATAATGTATTCCACAATAGCACAATTTATGTTTGAACATGTCGGGTACTTTATTTTATAGCAAAGGGAATATAAATGACGGAATTAGAATGCGTAATACATTAAATACTCGTACAATAATTGATTAATATTTATTTTTCATATTTTGCTAACCTTAATAAAAACGTCCGCTTGGTTGAGAGCACATCTTACGAACTGGAGGCCAGTCTCACCGTCTTTTCGTTTCGTTCAGAACATCGCGAGTTTAGTGGGTGAGACGGCCTCAACTTCCAGTGTCGGGAGTCTCACACAAAATCCTTCTGCTGACCTGTTATAAAAGGGGACTTAGTTCATTAGGCCTATTGACGGTGGCCCTCAAGTTGGCGCCCCGATGATGTGTCTCTTCACGCTTCTCTTGTAGAACACGGCTTGTAAGAGGATAATTGATATGAAGTCAGTTAAAAACACATCAAATACGGCACTTGCTTAGAAGGTAGATCTTTTACCACTGTTTACGTTTTCTATTATAAATTATTTTATCGCACAAATAAACATTCTCGGAGTATTTTAGTAACACTATATTGTACCAATCTTCATATTATGGCTGATCACTAAGTATCCAACAGATATTTCAGTCTATCTAGAGACGAACCAAATCTATATAACAGCAATTGTACGGTCTTTGAACCCGTACATCGCCGAGTCAGAATTTACTCAGCATACTTTGACATAGGTAGTTATGCTACTTCGGAATGAATTCGAAGAATGAACACGGATATACGCAATACGGTGACCGAGAATTTAATTCGAATTTTATGGAAAGTGGAAAAAGATTATCGCTTCAGTCATGGATATGCTACATACGATACATTGGCAGCTGCAGTGTCCACTTTCTTATTTGAATCTATTGGAAATCCTGGGGTCCTCCTTCCGAGGGCTTATACGGGGCTCCCAACCGTAGGTATTAGATATGGAACGTGTGGTGTTTAGTCGGTGGGAGTCCGGCGTAGTGTCCATGTAAGATTTGGTACACGGAGAGATTAGTTTAGAATAAGCTACTTTTATCACCGAAATAAGGTCCCATATATGCGGGCACAAGGTTTTGAACAAAATGTTTGAAATCATTACATCTTTACTTCGCCAGAACTGAGAGTTTCAAAAGATCGTTCCTCTGTCGAACTATTAAAAACCTGGAACGACCTGCCCGCACATGTGTTTCCCTCATCTTACAATCCCGGGTTCTTCAATCGGAGCGCGAAGAGGCACAACACAGGGTCGCCATCTTGAGGACCACTGTGTCTGTGAGAGTTGCCCCCAATCGCTAGATGTGCATCGGAAAACCCACAGATTTTTGTAGTGAGTGGTTAAAATAGCGCTGCAACAAAAAAAATGTCAACCTAACTACTGTGGTTACAATAGTATTCAAGCACTTTAGCGTAACGTACAAACAAAGCAATAAAACTTTATTTTTCGCAAAAACTTTTTGATTCACGTGAAGTGGTGTTTTATATCTTTGAACTGCTATTTCAGAGCCATTTGATCGTGAACTAAAAAAAACCGTATAATATTTATGACCACTACTTATTTTTTCATTTACCCACAAACATATATCTGGTCACTTCTGTATTACCGAAGGGGTAGGCAGTCGTATAGTATACGACCGCTTTTTAAATTAAGTTTTTTTTTCAACGATGACTGCCAAATTACTGACAACTTGGAATAAATAGAGGGGTCTAGGCCTTACCTACCTACTATTATAGGTAAATATAAAAGATATAGAATAGCCGGTTTAGGTAAGTATCGATCTCGGTATATCAGTTTCGGAAATATTTATGATGACTACAGTAGAATCCGATCTCCAGGTGGCATAGTTAATTGAAAAGAGTTCTTCGCATCAAATTGATAATTTAACTAATGCAATGATTTGATATCTGTTACAGGATTAACAATGAAAGTAACTACCTGTTTCACTTTCACCTTCCTATTAATAATCACTTCGAACTTACCTGAATTCCCATGACAACCTTCCAGGCAATTTGGTCAATTAAAGCAAGAATGACTACTAAAATACCTCTTTAATTCAATTTCTGTTCATTACTTTCGTCTTATTCTATTTTTATAAAAGAAGAAGTAACAGGGGCACAGTTTCAATTAATTTCGATTCAAACACTCGACACGTACAAATGAATATCGCATTTTACGCTAATTGAATTTGAAGTTTGCAAAATTTACGAGGAATTTATTTGAAAGCCGTAATGCTCGGTTGATGCTCTAACTTTGCGTTGAGAGTTCTGAAATAAATTAGTAATAATAACATGATGAACATAATGTTCACGCATTGATTCTCAAAGATGTGGACAGAAGATATGTTATACTAGCTGTTGCCTGCGACTTCGTACGCTGCATTTTATATGTGATTCTTTAGATTGATATAACTTTTTATTTATGAACCGATTGATATGAAACAAACACAAAATGTTAAGTGGAGTAAACCGCATTGTAATCAGTTGAGCGGTTGCTGAGATTACCGTGCACAAACGTACAGACAAACAGACAGTTTCGATTTTATTATATGTATATTGATTGATGATATTGATGATGATTCATATTGATTGATATTGATATTGATGATGATTGATGATGTTAAATGCCCACATTTTACGGTTTAATTATATTCCCCGCGTATACCTATCACGGTGGTAACTCATTGCTCTGTGGAACACGGAAACATCACAAGGTGGTCACACTTACCGGAGGACTACAGCGCCTACTACGCGAATCAGTAACTAAATGATGCTCACGGCTTCACCCGCGTGAAATTCGTTACCCGTTCCCGCGTCCCGTGATATCATTTTTCCGGGATAAAGTACCCTATGTGTTATTTCAGACTATATGCTATCTCTGTACTAAATTTCAGCCCAATCCGTTCAGCCGTTAGAGTGTGATTGAGTTACAAACATCCAAACATCTTCACAAACTTTCACATTTACAATATTAGTAGAATTTAAAATCATTCTGAATTCAAGGCAAAACAAAAATGAATACTCAATCGCTTCCAAGTTTCAATGAGCCGCTATAAATCAATCGTTAACTTTCTTGTCAAATGCATCTGTCATCAAGTTGCCGACATTATATTTGGAGAATAATTTATCAAATGTGGGCAAACTTTAAATTACGCTTCAGTGAAACATTTCTGGGGCAACTTGAAAATATTGTTCATACAAGGTTACGTGAACGGAAGTTTTAGTTCTTTATTGATATAAATACAGTACATATGTCGTCTCTTTTCTATTTTTTGGTCTTTTTACAGGGTCGGCAGCGAGAGTGTAGCGCCTCTGGTGTTGCAAACGTCCATATTATGCTACGGTGACCACCGGTACATCTAGTGAGCAGAATGCTTGTCTGTCACCTTAATGGTATTTAAACAGTATATCATAATCAAGTGTTAGTTATAACCTAGAGCTCTAGTTATTAAAGATGATGGTAAATTAAGGCCATTTGGAATAATAAAAATACCTATGATTACAACTTTAATATGTGCCGTTGAAGTAACAAATAGTTCTATAGGAATATCAGTAGGCTAATCTTTATAAACCTGTTTAAATATGTTTGGGGAGTATTCGCAGGCATGCACTGAAATATCAGATAAGTAGGGTTCTTTCATAGCTTTTATCCTTTCCTTGAAGACAGTATTTTAATTTTTATGAAGCTTCCCACCAAATCTTTAATATTTTTATTTTGCATTCAGCTTTCCTTATTTATATTTTTTTTTTCATTTCAAAATTATCACACAGAATGGACAGAATTTATTCATACCGTTTTGTCACAATTTTGTACACAGATTTGAATGATCGACCGTGGCTCCAACCAATTTTACCGATTCGTTGAGGCGGCTTTGGCGTTCAAAAAATGTCTCATATAAGTTTACAAGAATTTTATCTACAATCTATGGCACATTTGAATTGAACTGGATATATGATGATATTTTAAATACATAAATTTATGACGTTTTCACAAAGATTACTACCGACAATAAAATCGTAATCTAAATTGTAAATACTTCAGAAAACTAGAATAAAACCGGCCAAGTGCGAGTTGGACTCGCCCATGAAGGGTTCCGTAGCAGTAAGTAACATAATATAAAAGTTCTTGTAGTTCGTTGTAACTTTCATTGATGGTTTAACACGTTCGCAGTGGTAGTGATTTTTCTAGACGAAAATCGCGGTTTATGACGTATTAAAAAAAACTACCAACTCGATCTCGTTCATACCAATTTTCGTTGGTAAATCATATATTTTTTTTAGATTTATCATACTCTTAGTTTAGAAGATAGAGGGGGGGGGACACATTTTTCCACTTTGGAAGTGTCTCTTGCGCAAAATATTTACTTTAGAAAAAAAAATATGTTAGGCACCTCAATAGCATTTTTGAAGACCTATCTATAGATAACCCACACAAATTCAGTTCTGAGTATGGGATTTATATAAAAATCTTAATGCGGTTCACAGAATAAATTTACTTATCAAGTTTCAACAGCATAGGCCTTATAGTGAAAAGTGGCTGTGACACACGGACGGACAGACAGACAGACATGACGAATCTATAAGGGTTCCGTTTTTGCCATTTGGCTACGGAACCCTAAAAAACGACAATATTTTGTACTCTTAACACTCAAAATAAAATAAATTTATTTTACAAATAGGTACATAGTTTCCTTAGACAAATTAGAGCAACACTTGTATAGAGCCGTGAACTAACTTTCAATGTCTCTGTCTAATTAGCAATATTCTACTTTCGTTGCCCATAAAATATTTTGAACAGATGTTTTTAATTTAGAAACATTGTTTTAAAACTTTCAACTGCTTTAATATTGCGTTAACTGTGCAGGATACATGGATGAATTAGAGAGCAATTTATTTTGTCCTCCGTTTTAAATGCTTGTGAAGTTTGGGATTTTGTAAGTTAATATTATATTTTCAAAATAGTCATTAAAAAGTACGTAAGATATAGAGGGCATTAAGCGATGTATTGGTCGAAATTGAGTTATGAATGCCACCGTACGTAAAATGTGGTAAAAACATTTTAGGTACCACATGGTAAAAGAAACAACTTCTCTAAGCGAAATAAAACTCATGAAAGAACACCGAATGTTAAAGAGAACCATTTTAAGCTCTTCGATTCTTGATTCTAGAACTATTTCTACCTTTACAATATACGAATACGAAAAAGTTATGTCCATATTTCTGATTTTCAAAAAAAGAAATCATATTATTCACTTTCTTTTTGAAAATTTAAAAGGTTTTGGAGAAACATCAACAGTCTTCTGATTCAATGATTCGGTTAGCAATCCTAGTTTGTAACGTATTCCATTCGGCCACGTTGGTTAAATTAATCAGAGAACTCATACAACGCTTCCTAAAACTCTATGACCTAAAACTCTATAACTTTAAAATGAAAACTATGCATAAGGCATGGTGGTCACCTTGGCTGTCGTACTTTATAATCTGTAACTGTCGTATGCTCTCAATGGCATTAAAATTTATCGCGTAAGTTAAATGTGTTAATAGAATCTTTTATCTCATTTTCTTCCACTTGCCTTTGTTCACTCGTCTACGCTTCTACAAATTAAAAATAAACACCACATCAATAAAGTACACATTTGCCTCTTTTAATTGCAGGATGCGTTCAATTAAAACTTTATAATGGAATCCGCACACTCTAGCTTTTGTTGTTACTCTTTGCTGGTGCAGTAGGTACCTACTATATTATTCTAATTAACGAAATATTATGTTTACGGTAAAGTCGAAGATCATCATAAAGCTACATAACTTTTGATAAAAATAATGTAATAGTTACATCTGTTTATTGGTAATTAAATGCTTTAGCTACCCGCATTGAATCATTTCCACAATACGTCATAATGCTTACATAGTAGGATAGGTAATGATATATTAAGAGTATATGTCCTTGGAGCTCGCAAGGTCCACTTTCATTGTATCAAGTGATATTTTGGTGTTTCTAAGGCATTTATGGAAGCGGCTAATGTTTTACTTCTCAACTGCTTTT
The DNA here is from genome assembly GCA_933228765.1 of Miltochrista miniata. Taxonomy (NCBI): domain Eukaryota; kingdom Metazoa; phylum Arthropoda; class Insecta; order Lepidoptera; family Erebidae; genus Miltochrista; species Miltochrista miniata. The sequence goes on along the minus strand of OW121749.1, from coordinate 3,705,893 downwards.
TATGGACTCCTACTCTGTATCTTAGTCTGTCAATTTGCAGGTCACAGCTCTACTTGCAGTTAAATTTTACTTGAATCATGTAGATATTGATACGGTACTTACACCAAAACAAACTTTATAGTACACTTTAAACTCCTACTTATTTGATAGCACGAGAAGGTAAAGTATTAGAGCATAAATTCTCAGTGAGCAATGCAGCTGGAGGAATGTACTCCTTAAAGATATACTGGCGTGAATAATCAAGAAATAAATAAGAGTCAAAGCTAAGCTCTATGTAAATCACCGGTCCTCATGAATTTTTATTATTTTAATTCAATTTCAACAAACTATTCGCGATGCCACTGAGAATGCCGGTGTTCGTAAATACTGTTTAATTTGAAAATGAATATACTTGCTAAGTAATTTATCACTGTAAGCATGGGAAATATAATGGTGCCACGTTTCTGATGCGACGTTATTATAATATTTCATCAAAGAGTTACTAAGTATGTATGTACTTACGTTTACTAATATTTATGTTGAAACATTTACTTCAATTGTTAGACATTCGTTATTATAATGTAATGGTAAAGGGCAATGGTAAACAAAGGTATTCCCAATGTACCGGTTAGTTGTAGCAGTCCGCCAAACTTCAGTTAAATGTAACACGCCCGAGGGATTACCGACCGATACAAAACATTCCAAGTAACCGATTAACGTTGGAAAACACGTTTCGACTTCGACGCTTACAAAAGAATTTCGATTTATTTACATTTATACAACCGCGTCTTTCGTGGATTTGGGACAAGGGAACTGCTATGGTTTGCCATTTTATTTTCGTTATCGTCCTAAGTGAGTACAATCTAACGTTTGAACCCCGTAAGAAAACCTTCTTCATTAGTTAGCACGTGCACGGCTAGCAGATGAGGTTGCTTGGGTTTCGGAAATCTTGGTGGAGCCCCATATTTCCCAGGCTAAATTGCAGTAATTTGTAACGAGTTACGTAATACACAGTTACAGGTCCTGGTGCGGTCTTTTAAAGACGAGTTAATTGTGTGGAGAAGTTTCTTGCAATACCATTTCCATAGAACCCCAAGGCGAGCTGAATCACAAGGAAATTTGGCTGAAAATATAAATAAACAATTACCCATGGGTGGTACTAATAAGGAATGCTGAAGACCTTGCTTATGAAAGTAATCTAAATGAGAAAACAGAATCACGCTGCGAAATAGCGTTGATAAGTAGGACTAACGCTTTTTTTTGTTTTATGTGAAGGGGGGTAATGTCGGACTCCTACCGACTAAAAAACCTCACGTGTCCTGCTAACAGCCTACGGCTGGGAGCCCCGGGTGAGCCATCGGAAGGATACCCCAGAACAGTAGGACTAACGTTTGAATAGCGATACCAAAAACTACTTACGTCAATTTTTTTTTGAACTTTTTTACATACAAAACATTTTCTTAGCGCATCCTAAGTCGCAGGCATCAGCGACTACGATACGATACAAGTATGAGTATTGTTTCATTTTCACTGTGCCTATTCGTTTACATAATTTTCTATGTTTATGTAAACACAATGCTCAATTTTCTTAGCCTACTTTCATGCAATTTTTCTTCGCAAGGATACATTATATCATCCTCCTTCACATCCTCAAAATCTAATACAGCCTACGAGTAACAGCCGTCATCAATTCTTCGCCAACACAGAAAAAGCGCACGCCACATTATTTACTCAATGTCAAAGTGAAAGCCGAAACGAATTAAATTCAGTGAGCACGTACAAACGTTATCTTTTGCGTATTTTAATCTAATCCAGAGAATACTTAAATATTGGATTATGGTAAATATTTTGCTTAATATGTTCGGAAAGATAAATACATCTGGTTCAGTATTGTAAGAAAATATAACTGACAGGTATCTTCTTTTTAGGGTTCCATATCCTAAGGGTAAAAACCGGACCCTATGCTGTCCGTCTGTCTGTCCGTCACGAGGCTGTATCTCAAGAACCGTGATAGCTAGAGAGCTCAAATATTCAAATGATGTATTTCTGTTGGGTATTAAGGGGGGCTCACATACAACAAACGGGATTTTATGCCGTAATATGACCCTCTGTGCGCGAGTCCGACTCGCACTTGGCCGGTTCTATCTTTGATTGAGGGTACTGTTAACAAGTTACACATTTTTTTGGTTACATTAAATTTTCCCTTTTATTAATATAGTTTTTTTTTATTCACGTACATTTCACACAACGCTATCTGATCCCAAAGTAAGCTAGTAATAACCTGCTGGTGTTATGAGTATCAGACCACGGATATTAATACTTATTTACTTTTTTTTTAAATGCATACATATTATACATAGAAACACCCAGACTCTTGAAACAAAAATTTACGGGTCACACAAATATTTGTCTCCGGTGGGAATCGAACCTACGAACTCCAGCGCCGCAGGCGGTATTACTACCGACTGCGCCACAGGGGCAGTCAATTTTTAGGTATAAAATTAAATTTTAGGTATAAAATTAAGTGTACCTACGGAAATATACTTACCATCTGATATTAAAAACCATTAAATTACGTGGGACATCAAACTATAAGGTGAAATGAGGTATACTATGACTCTGCCTGCCACTTCGGGGATAAAGACGCGACTATTATGTATGTATCTATCATAATTTTAGTATTAAGGGACTCTTTGTAAATTTATACGCAACAATAAATGTATATCTCTGTACTGCATATTATGGCACTGTATCATTATCAGTTCATGCTAAATCAGTTCACGTTTGTTTGTTGTTTAGTAGTCTACTAATCAATCTAACCCGATGTCGGGTGATTTGCATTATTATTTAATGTAAATAACAATTTCATTGCAATAACAACTTACATAAATTTTGAATATCGATTCTTTGAAATTATTTCTTGGGGGTCGTTGCAATTATTACCTAAAATACAGGCCAATTGCGAGTTGGATTTGCGCTCGGAGGGTTCAGTACCAAAAGACGACAGGAAAATTATGCTGTTATATATTAATTTATGTTAAAGAAACAAAAGAAATGCCTACTAATATTATAGGTAAATGCGAAAGTAACTGTCTGTCTGTAACGCTTTCACGCCTTAACGGCTGGAGCAATTAAGATGAAATTTGGTATAGAGAAAGTTCGAGGCCCTGGGAAGGACATAAGACATACACTTTTAACCGACTGCGCAAAAGGAGGGTTATGATTATACGTGATAACGACTTCTACGCGGTTAAAGCCGCGGGGAACAGCTAGTAAGTCATAATCTGTAAAAATGTCAACTGTCTGGCTATCACGGTTGATGGGAACCATCCTGATGACAGACAGACGGACGGACCGAGAGACCGATAGCAAAGAATTATAGAGTTCTGTTTTTACCCTCTGGGTTGGGAACCCTAATTACCACTTTATTTTACTAACAGTCAAAGGAACCAAGCCAAGTTATGGGTGTCAGACCGCGGATATTGGTACTTATGTACTTTTTTTTTAAATACATACATATTATATATAGAGGCACCCAGACTCTTGAGACATACATTTGTGGGTCGCACAAGGATTTGTCTCCGGTGGGAGTCGAGCCCACGACCTCCGGCGCCGCAGGCGGTGTCACTGCCGGCTGCGCCACAGAGGCAGTCTATCGTATTTATTTCATTTGCATTTTATTTATAGTATGTAACTATTTTATTTAATTTGATTTGATTTAATTTGATTTAATTTGATTTAATTAGATTTAATTTGATTTGATTTGATTTGATTTGATTTGATTTAATTTAAATTAATTTAATTTAATTTAATTTAATTTAATTTTGATACGATTTGATGCGATTTAATTTACTTACTAAGTTTTAAATTGTAATTTGAATTTTAGAGCAGCTAAGCAAAGCTGCACGAGACATTTGTGTAGGTATTCACAGTTTGCGTTCAACACGTACCTACCGTACTCGCCAAAATTCACCCACTTACTGGCCTAAATAAATAAACCGAGAGTAAATTCTGCCTATTTAGGTTTTAATCAAAAACTGTATAAATTATTCATCGATAACATTCTTTTGGTAACGTTGAATTTAATTTCGTACAGTTTATATTATTCTCTGTGGTAAGAACGAAATTGACTTTATTAACATAAACCCCGCAATTACTTCTTTTTAACCGACTTCAAAAAAAGGAGGAGGTTCTCAATTCGTCTGTATGTATTTTTTTTAATGTATGTCAAGCGATATTTCCGTCAATTATAGACGGATTTCAAAATTTATTTTTTTGTTGAATAGGGTTTACTTCTGAGGTGGTCCCATTTTCACCAAGTTAGGATGTGATGATGGGATCCAGGAGAAAACGAGGGCAACTACCGAAAATTGTAGGGACAACTAGTGCGCTTGTTAACTTTTTAATTAAGTGCTTTAATGTTCTACATTTTAATGAAGGTCTGGAGTCGATCTGATGATAGAGTCGAAAGACAGTCGAGGGCATTCCTTAACAATTTACAGCAGTTACCTTGTGTTTGGGCTTGATTGATTTGTATTGATGAAAACTTTACACTTAGATTGATAGATCCGACTTAAAAAAAAGCAAGTTCTCAATGTTTTATGTACTTATGTTCACCGATATTTCGTCAATTTTAGACGAATTTCAAATCTGCATTTAGTTGGATAGAGTTCACTGCTGAGGTGATCCCAATTTCACCAGGTCAGAATCTGATGATGGGATTCACGAGAAATCGAGGGCAACCACCGAAAATTGTAGGGACAACTAGTGCATTTGTTAACTTTTTAATTCAATGCTTAAAGGTAGTACAATTTAATGAATGTTTGGAGTCGATCTGATGATGTAACCGAAAGACAGTCGAGGGAATTCCCTAACGATTTACAGCAGCTACTTTGTGTTTGGGCTTGATTGAATTTTATAAAAAAACCGACTTCAAGCAAATCCTGAAAAATAAAATTTACTTAGCACAAAGTAATATGTATTTTGATTTATCATATTTAATTCAATATAATATTAAAGTTGGTGCCATCAATATAATACCTACATAAAATTATGGGTTTACTTGGCGCCGACTTCAATATGATATTGAATAAAATCTGATAAATCAAAATACATAATACTTTGTGCTAAGTAAATTTTATTTTTCAGGATTTGCTTGAAGTCGGTTTTATTTTTTATGGAAATTTTTTTTCTTGAAACCTTTCATTATATTTACAACTAGCGGACGTCACGCGGTTTCACCCGCCTAGTTCTCGTTCCCGTGGGAATACGGGAATAAAATATGGAGTTTGTTCACCGCAAAGAGTGTAGCTTACCAACAGTGAAAGAATTTTTCAAATCGGTCCAATAGTTCCGGAGCCTATTCGTTACAAACAAACAAATAAACAAAAAAACAAATCTTTCCTCTTTATGATATTAGTATATAGATGTAATAACAAACTCATAATCCAGTGTACTAAGTTACAATAGGTGCTTCGTATCATAGACGCTTTTTGGAATATAATCGGAAAACTTGTGCAGAAAAGAAAAAAAAAAAAATCTTTGTTTTCGCGCGTGTCTTATATGCAAGTAATTTAAAAAAAAAAGACTGCGAACGTTCAGTATAGAGTATTTTTATATCAGTATTAAGGATATCAAATTAAAGTTATAAAGTGGATTTTAAAACTATAAATTATATAGCCTCAAATGTATGAAAATTCCTTCAAAGACAAATCACAACTAAAAGCGAAATTCCTCATTTTAATATCGTCAACAAAAAAGAGAAAAATGAATTTAAAAGTAAATAACATGTTTAGTCCAGACATATTTACTGCTACAGTCGGGACGCATTAAATAATCTAAGCTAAAATCATTCTACACATTATTCTACGTAATGTCTAGTTCAAAGGGGTTGGTACATCAAAGTACTTTTACTATTCGATTTGTGTCAACGTGGATTTACTCATACAGAAATACAAATGAACCTACAATATTATTACTGTAACAGTGAAGCGCTATGAAATTCTGCCTCTAGCTCGGTGATAGCACAAAGGCTGAATCTGGCATAGCCAATGAGTGATCGCTCCAATGGCACGACCGTACATGAATTGAACTCAACATGAGGCTGCGCGCGTTTCTGATTTCAGTGGACTGTGAATAGACTGCTAGTGATTACACTACTACAAAACTAGTTAAAGTTGGAAAATATTTTACTGAGCAAATGTGAAAATTACGTTCGAAATTGAGGGTCATCAGTGTTGAAAAAATTTAATATTGTGTCGAAACTCTTCATGTAACGATGTTTTATGTTGTGCAATATTGAAATAAGCGGTAACCGCTGCAACTATGAATCTTCCTTGCAGTTTACTTGTAGGGTTTTAGGCATTTTAGATTGTAGTAGGTGCTTATGTTTCTGTTATTCTGTTATTGACAATGTTATCGTTTCGAGAGACTGAGGCCTGCTGCCGACTCCTGTGCTAAACGAATTATGCTTGTTTACGTAGATAATGTTGTTGATATTTGCGTGTAATATCTAGCCTAGAAGAATTCCATACAAAATTCAGAATTATTTTGTGAACTTTTAAAACAAAGAGAAATGCAAGTTAAATGCAAAGCGTAATAGTAAAATGAATTATAGTATCCGCTAACGGTTCGCTCGCTAGCGGTTTTAAATTCTGCGGTATGCAGCTAGTTGCTATGAATAAATTTACCACAATTGCTTATAAATTATGTTGATATTGTAGTCTCTAAAAGTGTTATATATTCCCACTGGCTCTCACAGTTTGAGTAAGTATAGAAACAAACAGATACAACGTTAACATTCCTCTAGCATTACCATCGAAGTAAAATATTCTTGCAGCGTTTTCATCATTAGAAATCCGATAGGAAAATTATGTACAACAAAATCGAAGCTCAACTATGCTTCGATTATGAACTTGGGCTCCATGAATTGGGCCTATGCTGTGTGGAATAAGGATTACAGTAAGATATTTTAGTTACTCATTTTTTATACAAATTGTAAACATGTCTAAATTACTCTAAAACGAATATTGACAAGAGCATTGTAGTGAAACAAAGTAGTGTTTGCTTCATCGACATGAAATTAAAGCACAGTTTTGTGACGAACGAGTTTCTAGAACGCCGAAATTAGTTCTAAAAAGTTTGTAACACGATACATTTGCTACGAAAAATGTATCATGTCGTACAAACTTTGCAACGTAAATCGTCTTCTGCAATTTCGGAATATATTTATCTTGTTGCGAATCTTAACTTCTTTGTATTTCTAAAAAGAAAACGGTTACATTGCTTATTGTTTCCTTTTCAAAAGACCTAATTGAATAGATTTTAATAGAGGACTTTAAAAAGTAGCTCCATAACAATTTTTATTCGGTCAAGTCTAATTATTTATTCATCTTCATAGTGAGCTCTTGAAGTATATTAGTTTCGCATGGTTCCGTGAGTAGCACAAGTATAATTGATGCAGGTAGCCTCAAAAACTTCAATTTATCGGGTATGCATGACAAGGCATTCTTAAGGATTTTAGAGTTACTTTCCTACGTGTCTGCAAGTAGGGTCCAACAGCAGTAATAATTGAAACTGAGTATGGTTTAAGGCGATTTCTTCGAAAAGTTTTGTTTTTTTCAAATCCAATGTCACTTCTTGTGTTTGTGGTCGAACCGCTTATTATTGAAAACGACACTTGTACTATTCCACAATATTTATTATTATAAACCTGACCGGTTTCGCTTTACAGCATCTTCAAAGGTCTAGATGGAAGGACAAGGTATTACTGTCTCGAAAACACACCAACAATAACATTTTTCTAGTGTACCCATGTTCCCTGCCACACGCCGACCGCCCAGAACCGCTCGTTATTTAATATAGTCTGTATTTTACAATCTAGCTATTAGTAATCTGTGACGACCATCGCCATCGACAACAGACTGCGGAGGCGGCGGCAAGTGTCAAAGAGCGACGCCAACCAATATGGCAGACAACAACTTTAGACAACAACAAACGTTAATTTAATACATAGAATAAAAAAAAAGTGAACAAGAAGTGCACTGTGCAGGCGCAATCTATAATACCGCCAATGAAACAATGTCCGACCAATCTCGAGTTTGGCAGTTATTAATAGTGTGATATTCCGATACAAAAAGGCCGACAAAACCGAACGAGCGTTCATCAAAACAACCAAACAATAACCCTTATACTACTGGTTCCTCGTATGAGTGATCACTTTGTGAGGTTTCGTCGGAGAGCATCTTCGTCCTTTGAAATAGACATTAAGCCGTGGGACTCGGTTGTACAACGTGGAAGACCAATAAAAATTTCTATGATTGTTGCCATACTCGTATGCAGTTACCAATAATTTCAAGTATGAATTTAAGACTGTAGCAGCCTGCAGTGACAATTTTTGATTTGATGCCTTTGTGATGATCAAGTAAGCCAATTGAGTTTTAAGTCTCCAATGACATTCATAATTTACGACCGAACCATCTGTCACTTTATTTATGAAATCAAATTTGCCTGAAATGTAAAACATTACCAATCATCAATTTTCCCTTTTCCCCAGATAAACATCGAGTTATCGCGACAGAACATCGATCATGCTTAGATAACGACACCGAGCGTTCCGTGTTGATGTTGATTGCTACAAAATGTTGTTCTTGTGTTTAAAGTTAGAATTTTGTGTGAATTTAGTCGTATGTTAATGTATTTTCATTCCGGGTATTTTTTGCATAGTCTGGTGTTTGTGTAGAGTATAATACCTGCGTGTGTGTGAGTTGCTAATTTGAATGACAGACAGAATACCAATATAACCTTAACTGAGTAAGTAATGACCTGAGTAAATATAAAAAGAACCGGTCAAGTGCGAGACAGACTGACGCACGGGTCATCCGTATCAAAAAGTGCCAAAACATTGGTGGGTATGGCAGAGTTCTAAAGATTTTTTCTGTAGGCTTATGTATTATTTCGCTATTCCGGACGGTCTTCTCTCATTATCTTACAAATCATACCAGTCTGCGTAAAAAATTAAGAGTTCTTTCTACCTCGCGCGCTATTCCGGATAATCATAAAAGAGCGTCGTGTAAATTTGTTGATTAAATTCTGATTGCCTAGAGAAGAGCTTCATACCAGCCACTTGATCATACGTGGTATATGGTATATCATTCACATATTAAATTCATTTCCATACCAACGTTTTTTAGATAAACCAAGATCAGTTTAAAAACTAAAAATAAAGTTTCCTGCTATATGACGACCAAGGAATTGGATCTGTAAAAACTTTGCTTAAATTAATGTAACCGTTCAAAATGAAATTCCTACGAGGTAGACTTTCCACAATATTTGTTTCTTATTTGGTACAAAAAAAAAGCCTTATTCCAGCTAGACTTTTCATGACGTGTGTTTCTAATTTGATACGAAAATAGAAACCAAATTTTAAAATATTCATATTTAATTACTACGATCATACCTATCATAGCAAGTTTTAACTTGCTTTTCAATATTCTTTTATTGCAATACCAAATTTGAAAATATTACCATGTTTTTATTATAACTTTAGATGCAGCACTTAAGTTGTGGTAACACGCAGGCGACGGCGACGTATCATTACGCAATATATCTGCCTTAAAATTATACCAGCTTCTTTTCTCGGAATAAATTTAAAAGTTTGTCGGTTTGAGTTTTTCCCTTGTACGTATTTTGAATTTCAAATACTGTTTAAAAGTTTAAGGAAACGTAAGAAACATGCAAAGATAGTTACGTACTTGCCAATTGTACTTCTTCATTGCGACTACTCGGCTTTGAAGTTCATTCAACCAGAAAGTTTTAATCAACACAGATTAGAAAGATTTGTAGGTACTATGTACTCGTACAAATGCCAAAATATTTACTCTAGCTTCATAGCATAAAAAGTAGTTAGCCAAAAAATGGACCGCAAATCACTTCATGATTTCAGCTCAAACATTTATTGTACAAACTAGCTGAGCCCGCAACTTCGTTTACGTCGCATAAGGTGTATGAAAGGAAAGGTATTTCTTCAACAGAGTCATCAAGCAGCGTCTGAAACTGCCCTGTTTGCTTAATCATAAAAGAGCTTAAAGATAAAAGAGAGCTTAAAGATAAAGTCTATTTTAAAACAATTCAGTCCGCGCCGAAGGCGTGGACTGAATTGTTTAAAAATAGTCTTAATCATTAGGCTCTTTTATGATTAAGCCAACACGCCAGTTTAGGGTCACCCACATTCAAAGAAACCCCTACAATTAAAATTTTCAAAATATCTGATTCTTAAAAGTGTTATAACTCTTTTATTTCTAAACCGATTTACATAAAACAAACACTAAATGTTAACTGGAGCAAACCTCAACACAAGAAAAAAAACCGCATTGCAATCGGTTGAGCGGTTACTGAGATTAGCGTGCACAACCGTACAGACAAACAGATATACAGACATACAGACATACAGACATACAGACATACAGACAAACAGACAAAAATTCTAAAAATCATTGTTTTGGGTTCTATTGCGTTCATAAAGCCCCCCTATAATATTTTTTCTTATTTATCTTCCATGTACAGACAGCGACCTGTTACGATTTTATTATATGTATTGATGATTGATTGATGGCGGACCTTTTCGCTTTATGAGGAAAAAGTGATCCGGGATGACGAACCACCCGCTTTGCCCGCATGTGGCTAACATTTTTCAGCTTTACGTGCGATATATTATCATGTCTGTTTGGGATCCCATGTAATAAATAGCTGCTGATTGCTGGGTCCTTTTTAAGGTTGCCAGGGCAACCTTAATTAACCTTGGATAACGTCAATGTTAATTGAAAACGATTAATCTGTGCGAGCCCTGTTCTTCCGGTTATTTTATGGATTCTATGGAATATTTTACATAAGAATATGCAGTGTACATGCAGGGGGTAGGCAGAGGCATATTATATGACCAAATTTAACTGTTTCAGAATTTGTCACACGTAATAGGTGGTGAGCCGTATTGCCGTGTTGAGATGGACAGACGCAGGTTGTGACTGCCTGCTATTGAAATTTTTCATGCCACCTAAAAAGGCCTTCAACTTGGCTTAACGTTTGCAATTTTACTGGCAACCGGGACCACCCCGGCCTAACATACCTTCCGAAGCACGGAAACGCTCAAGTAATTGTCACAAAGCGGTCATTTGAACGGTCACCCATCCAAGGACTGGCCATAGTAACGGAAAAGAGTACAAAATATCACTACCATAATTTATCCCGAGGGTGTCGTAAGAGGCGACTAAGGGAACACTTTCACAAAACATTCCATTTCGAGAAGAAAACTCAAAATGAAACCCGGTTATCAATAAATTGACAATCGTTACGCCAAATTGAAAGACTTATTATGGGCGGCTTGAAAAATTTTAATCGCGGGTCGCCACAACATGCGCCTGTCTATTTAAACACGGCAATAGACTCACCACCTAATACGTGGGACATAAAACTATAAGGTGCAATTTGGGCGTATACTATGCCTCTGCCTACCCCTTCGGGGATAAAGGCGTGACCATACCTATATAAATATGTATTGTATGTATGTACATTAATAACGGATATACGTGTAATCCAATCTGAAATTACATGCACCTGCATAATGAATGTGTGATGTTTCATTCGAATAAACTATTGTGATATATTGCACAGCATGATTAAGGTTATTAATTAAATGTCACTCCTCTTAATCATTAGCACGTCATGTCACTGTTAAATAATACTAGTATGAAACTAAATTTATGATTGAACATTGTTATAAACTAATAAATTTTGGCGTTCACTACGAATTTATTAGTTAAAAGCATTCTTGGGATGATTGGTGATATTACGTGTCTGTTTTTTTCCTGTTATTATTTCCTATCATACATGAAAGTTATTAAACCTATTGCTGTGATTATGGTGTATCACTTTTTCGAAGGGTTCTAAATATATAGCACAAAATATACATCTTTCTAATAATAAGTAGATGTTTGTTACTCTTTCATGCTCTAACAGCTGAACAGATCCGTCTAAAATTTGTTAAAGTGATTGATTATAGCCAGGAATAACATAGGCATTTTAAACCAGAATAAAATACTATGTATGCGGGAACTGGAAATCGTTTATTAGAAACAGAGTGACTAAAATTAAACTAGCACTAGAATATACTAAAGCAATTAAATGTTCAATTCAAATATTTGTTCCAACTTGTTACAAACGCAACTACGAAGCAACTATGTAGTTCGTTAGCATAATCTGCTTACTGATTGAACATACTTCCTTTAAGTAACCACTTACGATTTACTTCCAACATGAGTAAGTATTGGAGACTAAGCAGTATTTCTAATCTGGATTCGCAGAGTGAAAATTAGAACGTCTTCAATATCCTTAATTCACCGTTAAATAGAATGTATTTATCTTTGCCAACTATTGAATTTTTTTATTTATTGTGGAAAAATATCAATTGCGCGCAGTATTCGAATTTGCGCCTTCTTTCATACCGTACCGGACGCTTTGTCTACTCAACCATCGAGACCTTCCTTGTAACCGATGAAATTTCGACCTTAGTCGTCTTGGGGCGACGCTATTTATCGACTTTTTGTATCAAAGCATTCGCTACGACTCTATACATTTAATTATACTTTGTTATCTAGTTCACCTGTCTTTTATGCAGTAATACAAACATAAGAGCGGCAATAGTCACGGCCTTTGTTCGGTAAATTTAGCCTCTAGTGACCATATTACATGGAGTATAAACCAGGACAATCGCCAGTATAAATCCGAAACAGCAACCGTGTTTTATGACTAGTTTCGTTTTAGGCTGCCTATGTCATAAGCTTTGCGCGTTTTATTTTTCAAATACTCAGAATGCATCCGGAATGAATTCGATACTAGAGCAAAGCAAAGCTGAAAGCAATTAAGTCTTTGTCTTTACAAATGTTATAAAGAGAATAGACTCGTAAACTACAGAATCGATTTGAATAACTCTTTCACTGTTAGGAAGATACACTATCCCCGGGTGACATAGGTTATATTTTGTTCCCGTATTTCCACGGGACCAAGAGGTGCGCTGATGAACCCCCGTGAGTTACCTTATGACTTCCCTTCAAAGGTGTATAAAAATGTATAAGACGCACCCAGGAAGTGATTACATTCTAGAACAAAGTTTGGACTTCTCTTCTAGTAAACTGAGAACCTTATCCGTCAATTTCAATGGAAACGCATTTTTCGACATCGAAATAATTTGTAGGTACATTTAAATACTTATAAATATTTGAGGACATTTTACATTGCTCATTGGTCTTTGCAGCTCTCCTCCCATGTAAATATGTCGTTTTCAGTCTATTAGTATAATTTTACATCGTTTTGTAATGAGTAAATATTAAGTATATTATTAATTAAAAGCTATATAAGTACATGACTTGAGCCAATGTACAACAAAATCACGTGTGTTTTGTACCAAACGGTAGTACATATTTTATTTCAGAGTGGGCGACTCGATGTTCAGCACTGCTGAGCAGACTTCCTAGACTATTTGCTACTTATTTATTGTTATCGTCTCAGCTTGCTGCAATTTGTACGTACAATTTGAAGAAAGCATAGCTCCGAAGACTCAGTGCTCTGTAAACAATCACTGCGATATGCGTCTTACGCTGACTGGTCCTCTGAGATGGATGACAACTTAGTGGCATTTCTATTTTTTTTTTTTTTCTCTGTGTTTATCTGCAATCAGTAGACAACTATAAGCAGATGGGTTGTATGATGGTGGCAGGTCGAGTGCATCCTCCAGTGAGGACTGCTACTCCTCATGAACTAGTCTGATCTCTCCGACTAGATAATGTCCTTTCTTTTAAGTCTCCTTCGGTAGCTCCGCGCAACAAGACGGGTCGCAAGTACATTCGGATGGTTTTCCAGTCTCCTTTGGTATTTCTGTCTGGAGACCTCGATTTCTGCTCTAACTGTGTTCACTTTTAGGTTCGTGTGGATTTCAGAGTTGGTAACAAACCAAGGGACGTGTGCTATTGCTCTTAATATAGCGTTTTGTGCTCTTTGCAGTATTGTGATGTTGGAGTTAGCAGCACTGCCCCAGAGCTCTAGGCCGTACATCCATGTAGGTTTCAGTATGGAGTTATAGATTAATAACTTGTTATCTATTGACAGCTTGCTATTTCGTCCCAGCATCCAGAAGAGATTCCTATGTCTTATATTTAGCTGCTCTCTTTTCGTTTTGATGTGTTGGTTCCAAGTCAGGCGACGATCCAGGTGGAGGCCCAGATACCTTACACTGTCTTGATGAGGCAGAATTTCATTTTGAAGGTGCACAGGAGGACAATTTTCTTTTCGTAGTGTGAAAGTTACCTGGACCGACTTTGTTGTGCTTGCTTTAATCTTCCATTTTTGAAGCCATTTTGCAATGGCGTCGAGTCCCAGTTGTAGTTGCTTTGTGGCTATATCTGGGTGTCTATTACTAGCCATTATTGCCGTATCATCGGCATATGTTGCAATCATGACTCCATCCACCTGTGGAAGATCGGAAGTGTACAGGGTGTACAGTGTTGGTCCCAACACCGAACCCTGAGGTACTCCCGCTCTAATTTGGTAAAATTTTGATGTCTTGTCAGATACCTTAACCTGGAAGATTCTCTCGGTGAGATAAGATTTCAGCAAGTTATAGTAGCTGTGTGGTAGTGAAGTCCGGATCTTATAGAGTAGACCGTCATGCCAGACCCTGTCAAAAGCCTGCTGGATGTCCAGGAACGCAGACGAGCAGTACTCCTTTTCTTCTAGGGATTTTCTTATCTGTTCGACCACTCTATGCACTTGCTCTACGGTTGAGTGCTGTTGCCTGAAGCCGAATTGGTGGTGAGGGATGACATTATTAAGCTCCAGTATCGGTACAATGCGGTTAAGGATCAGTTTCTCCCAAACCTTCGACAGAATGGGCAAAAGACTGATGGGCCTGTATGAGGCAGTCTGACTCGCTGGTTTTCCCGCTTTATGTAACATCAGGATTTGTGACACCTTCCAAAGATCCGGGAAGTACTGGACTCTAAGTATTCCGTTATACAACATGGTCAAAAAAACTATTGCTTTCTTCGGAAGCTGTCTCAAGACTTCCTTAGTAATCAGGTCGTATCCTGGAGCTTTTCTGTCCTTAAGGTCCTGAATAGATCTCCAAACCTCTCGCACTGTCACCGTAGTCGGCGGCAGCGACATTTGTAAAGGCTGAGCAAGGGCAAATTCTACTTCTGTTTCTGCATCTGTGTCACTGACGATGTTCGGTGTGAACACGTTTGAGAGATGTTCTGCGAATAGATCCGCCTTTTCCTGAGGTGTGCGGGCCCAGCCACCATCGCATCTCAGCGGAGACTTTGCCATTTGTGGTCTGTCATATGTCTTGGTGAATTTCCATAGTGAGTAGTCTGTGGCCGCAGTGGGTGTAAGAGATGCCAGTTGAGCCTCCAGAGTCATATTGTTCCAAGCACTCAGCATTCCTCTCAGGAGCGACGCTTGCCTGTTGAATATTGTTTTATCAGACGCAAGTCTGCTTAATTGCCAGACCCGGCGTAGCCTTCGTCTCTCCAAGACTGCTTTTCTTATTTCTAGAGGGTAGTTTTGTATCCGCTCTTTGGAATCAATTAAAGGTGTACTGCGCCAGCAAGCGTCCTGGATGAGATTTGTCAGATATTTAGTAGCGGTGTCAATGTCATCAGATGTCTTAAGAGCAATCTTTAATTTGATGTTCTCCTCTATATATTCTCTGAATGAGAGCCAGTCTGTTTTTTTGTTATATAGTCTTGATGGACCTTCGTCTTCTATTATCTTCGTACTCAAGGTGAGCAGTACCGGTGAGTGATCCGAAGAACTGTCATAACAAGGCTCACATTTAACATAGTGTGAAGAGAATTTCTTAATAATGAAAAAGTCAATCAGGTCTGGTAATTTTGTGGTGTCTGATGGAAAATGTGTGGGTTCACATGTCGATGCAGTGACTAAGTTATTCGCATCAAGGCTTAGTTTTAACTGTCTGCCCCTGGTGTTCGTTAGTCTAGATCCCCAGTAAGTATTCTTGGAATTCCAGTCCCCGCCCACCAGAAATCGATTCCCCAGTGTCTCAAAGAACCCCGTAAACATCTCCTGGGATATCTTGTGTCTAGGTGGACAGTATATAGAAGAAATATTGAAAAAGCCATTACTATCCTCAATTGCTATTGTTGTAGCTTGGATTTGACAGGTTCTATACTCTGGCATCGCATGGTGCTTCAATGATTTTTTGACAATGATGGCAGTACCAGCGTGTCCTGTCCCATCCGGGTGTAGGGTGATATAGCACTCGTAGTTTTTGAGTTTGATATTTGTGGTCGTCGTACAGTGAGCTTCAGATATCAACAACACGTCTAAATTATGTTGAATCATAAGGGATTGTGCATCGTGTTGGTTAGGGGTCAATCCATTGATGTTCCATGCTGCCATGCGAATTGCAGTCATTTTGTGAGTTTGTCGACAAGGCGTGTTATGAGCGTCATAAGGGTACTCATCTGTTGTAAGATTACGTCAAATTTAGCAGTTTGTTCAGTCAAAATCTGTACCAAGTTTAAAGAAGGTGGAAGATTTATTGTTTCTTGAACTGGTTCGGTTCTGTTCTGTGCGATGTCTGAGTATTTCTTTTGTGTTTTACCTTCAGAGCTTTCAGATGTCTTAGCAATAGTTTGTCTGTTCATTATTTTTTCGATTGAAGGTTGGAAGTGTTGAGCTTGATAGCTTCTACCTGTCAGATGAGCTGGCTTAGAGCGCCTCGACTGGATTTCCCTGTATACCTCGCACCCCTTGAAGTTGGCTGGGCGTGGTCCGTTGTACAGAGCACATTGGGCAGGTGTAGTGCGATCTCGTTTTTTGCATTCTGAAGTTTTGTGGGACTGTCCACATTTTACGCAACGATAGGGGCGCATACAGTAATTTTTTGAGTGTCCATATTGTTGGCATCTTTGACACTGCACTATTGAGGTACGCTTCTTTGGATCCTCGATGATAATAGACTGGTGGTATATATACTTGAGTTCTTTCACTGCCTTATTGTTTGGTCCAGGTGCAAGATTGACAAAGAACGTAGAAGTAGGTTTTTTGTCAGGTCCGAATTTTGCGTTGATTATTTCTCCTGAGACTGTGTTTCCCGTAGCTTCAATGTCTTTCTTGATCTCGGATATTGGAGTAGTTGGATGGAGATTTCGTATTACTACTCTAAAGCACCTCTGATCTTTCCTGTTAAAAGTATGACCAATCAATCCATTCTCCCGAGCCACTTTAATGATATTTTTGACGGCTTCGATGTTTAAGCTGCTTATCCTCAGTTGGCTGCGGTTTACGATTTTAAAAGTAAACTTGTCTTTCTCAACCACTGACTTAAGCAGTTCAGTGAGTTTGTTGAGGTCCTCTACACCATACAACACAATTGGTGGCGGTTTAGAGGGTCTTCGATCTTTGGTTGTTACACCTGTTTCAGTGTGATCTATTGCTAGGCCTGTAAAGCTATTTGAAGTTTTTACTACTTCAGGAGAGAAATTGTTTGAGATTTTCTTCCTTTTCGGATTCCTGCTTACAGGAACTCTTTGCCAGCTTGGAGGGCTGATCTCTTTTGACTCAACCTCAGTATCAACAGTCAAGGGTTGTTCGCCAGTAGTGGGTAGACTTCCTGTATTAGTGCTACCTCCTGGAGAAGATGTCTTCTGTCTTGTAAACAAGCCTGGATGGAAGGCCTGCTGGACGAGCTTCTTACTGCTACTGCTGCTGCTGCCAGGCATATTTACCAACACAGAGGCCTGGTCGCCCACCCCTGTGCGGTCTTCGGTAACAAATTTCACACACGCAGGCCCGGCTACCTGCGTGCGCCGGGGGTTAGCCGGTTCGCATGACATAGCACTCTCATTATTCGACATTTTCATATTAAAAAGGGGTTTTGGGAGTTTACTCATAGTACTTTCCCAAGGCACTACGACCACGCTTTTAGAGAGGATTTAGTCTCTCTTGGCTAGTGGCAGCCAGAGAACAGGTTAATTAACCGCCGCCCGATGCTCGGCGTTGTTGCTCTATAATACCAACTTTTTTTTTCCTTTTATTGTTATGGCGCATGCATTTTTTTTTAATTTTTTTTTTTGTTTTTACTAATATAATTTTTTTTTTGTATTTCTATTAACGAGCGTTTTCGTGCTTCGAAAGGCACGTTAAGTTGTTTGTCCCGGCAGCCAGTACCATGGCAGTTTTTAAGTTTAGGACCTTATGTTGGCTTTAAAGTAGCTGAGGACGGTGAGGGGGCTGCTCACCATAATTACAGAATCAGGCCCAAGAAGACACATAAAATTGATAATTATTAACTTATCTAATTGAAATTCCTACCACATGACCAAAGTCTTACCAGAGCTGAGACGAAAAAAAAGAAAAAGAAACGTAACTATCACTATTAAGTGATAGTTACGTTTATTTGATAAGAATTTTTAACATTTTGGTGCAGGTTTTTTGATTTACAAGATATAAATAAGATTCAAAGGAAAAATGTTATAGTAGGGAACGCAATAGATTAAAAGTGACAAATACTCAGAAAAGTTTACAGCACGTTCGGTTAGAAGGGTCTTAAATTGTACCAAAACTTGATTAATGAGGGAAAAGCCCTTAAGCTTTAATTTAGTCTTACTTTAGGTAGTTGTATTGTGAATCAAAGTATCCAGTACATTAATACATGTGTATTTACCGGTAGCTCCCCAAATTTAGGGAAATTTAAAAAAATAGGGAGAATAAATTTATTTCATTTTGTAAAAATGAAATAAATTTATTCTCCCTATTTTTTGCTTGCTTCAAATTGTACGTACAAATTGCAGCAAGCTGAGACGATAACAATAAATAAGTAGCAAATAGTCTAGGAAGTCTGCTCAGCAGTGCTGAACATCGAGTCGCCCACTCTGAAATAAAATATGTACTACCGTTTGGTACAAAACACACGTGATTTTGTTGTACATTGGCTCAAGTCATGTACTTATATAGCTTTTAATTAATAATATACTTAATATTTATTCATTACAAAACGATGTAAAATTATACTAATAGACTGAAAACGACATATTTACATGGGAGGAGAGCTGCAAAGACCAATGAGCAATGTAAAATGTCCTCAAATATTTATAAGTATTTAAATGTACCTACAAATTATTTCGATGTCGAAAAATGCGTTTCCATTGAAATTGACGGATAAGGTTCTCAGTTTACTAGAAGATAAGTCCAAACTTTGTTCTAGAATGTAATCACTTCCTGGGTGCGTCTTATACATTTTTATACACCTTTGAAGGGAAGTCATAAGGTAACTCACGGGGGTTCATCAGCGCACCTCTTGGTCCCGTGGAAATACGGGAACAAAATATAACCTATGTCACCCGGGGATAGTGTATCTTCCTAACAGTGAAAGAGTTATTCAAATCGATTCTGTAGTTTACGAGTCTATTCTCTTTATAACATTTGTAAAGACAAAGACTTAATTGCTTTCAGCTTTGCTTTGCTCTAGTATCGAATTCATTCCGGATGCATTCTGAGTATTTGAAAAATAAAACGCGCAAAGCTTATGAGATAGGCAGCCTAAAACGAAACTAGTCATAAAACACGGTTGCTGTTTCGGATTTATACTGGCGATTGTCCTGGTTTATACTCCATGTAATATGGTCACTAGAGGCTAAATTTACCGAACAAAGGCCGTGACTTTTGCTGCTCTTATGTTTGTATTACTGCATAAAAGACAGGTGAACTAGATAACAAAGTATAATTAAATGTATAGAGTCGTAGCGAATGCTTTGATACAAAAAGTCGATAAATAGCGTCGCCCCAAGACGACTAAGGTCGAAATTTCATCGGTTACAAGGAAGGTCTCGATGGTTGAGTAGACAAAGCGTCCGGTACGGTATGAAAGAAGGCGCAAATTCGAATACTGCGCGCAATTGATATTTTTCCACAATTTATTTAACGGTGAATTAAGGATATTGAAGACGTTCTAATTTTCACTCTGCGAATCCAGATTAGAAATACTACTTAGTCTCCAATACTTACTCATGTTGGAAGTAAATCGTAAGTGGTTACTTAAAGGAAGTATGTTCAATCAGTAAGCAGATTATGCTAACGAACTACATAGTTGCTTCGTAGTTGCGTTTGTAACAAGTTGGAACAAATATTTGAATTGAACATTTAATTGCTTTAGTATATTCTAGTGCTAGTTTAATTTTAGTCACTCTGTTTCTAATAAACGATTTCCAGTTCCCGCATACATAGCATTTTATTCTGGTTTAAAATGCCTATGTTATTCCTGGCTATAATCAATCACTTTAACAAATTTTAGACGGATCTGTTCAGCTGTTAGAGCATGAAAGAGTAACAAACATCTACTTATTATTAGAAAGATGTATATTTTGTGCTATATATTTAGAACCCTTCGAAAAAGTGATACACCATAATCACAGCAATAGGTTTAATAACTTTCATGTATGATAGGAAATAATAACAGGAAAAAAACAGACACGTAATATCACCAATCATCCCAAGAATGCTTTTAACTAATAAATTCGTAGTGAACGCCAAATTTTATTAGTTTATAACAATGTTCAATCATAAATTTAGTTTCATACTAGTATTATTTAACAGTGACATGACGTGCTAATGATTAAGAGGAGTGACATTTAATTAATAACCTTAATTATGCTGTGCAATATATCACAATAGTTTATTCGAATGAAACATCAAACATTCATTATGCAGGTGCATGTAATTTCAGATTGGATTACACGTATAGCCGTTATTAATGTACATACATACAATACATATTTATATAGGTATGGTCACGCCTTTATCCCCGAAGGGGTAGGCAGAGGCATAGTATACGCCCAAATTGCACCTTATAGTTTTATGTCCCACGTATTAGGTGGTGAGTCTATTGCCGTGTTTAAATAGACAGGCGCATGTTGTGACGACCCGCGATTTAAATTTTTCAAGCCGCCCATAATAAGTCTTTCAATTTGGCGTAACGATTGTCAATTTATTGATGACCGGGTTTCATTTTGAGTTTTCTTCTCGAAATGGAATGTTTTGTGAAAGTGTTCCCTTAGTCGCCTCTTACGACACCCTCGGGATAAATTATGGTAGTGATATTTTGTACTCTTTTCCGTTACTATGGGCAGTCCTTGGATGGGTGACCGTTCAAATGACCGCTTTGTGACAATTACTTGAGCGTTTCCGTGCTTCGGAAGGTATGATAGGCCGGGGTGGTCCCGGTTGCCAGTAAAATTGCAAACGTTAAGCCAAGTTGAAGGCCTTTTTAGGTGGCATGAAAAATTTCAATAGCAGGCAGTCACAACCTGCGTCTGTCCATCTCAACACGGCAATACGGCTCACCACCTATTACGTGTGACAAATTCTGAAACAGTTAAATTTGGTCATATAATATGCCTCTGCCTACCCCCTGCATGTACACTGCATATTCTTATGTAAAATATTCCATAGAATCCATAAAATAACCGGAAGAACAGGGCTCGCACAGATTAATCGTTTTCAATTAACATTGACGTTATCCAAGGTTAATTAAGGTTGCCCTGGCAACCTTAAAAAGGGCCCAGCAATCAGCAGCTATTTATTACATGGGATCCCAAACAGACATGATAATATATCGCACGTAAAGCTGAAAAATGTTAGCCACATGCGGGCAAAGCGGGTGGTTCGTCATCCCGGATCACTTTTTCCTCATAAAGCGAAAAGGTCCGCCATCAATCAATATCAATACATATAATAAAATCGTAACAGGTCGCTTTCTGTACATGGAAGATAAATAAGAAAAAATATTATAGGGGGGCTTTATGAACGCAATAGAACCCAAAACAATGATTTTTAGAATTTTTGTCTGTTTGTCTGTATGTCTGTATGTCTGTATGTCTGTATGTCTGTATGTCTGTATATCTGTTTGTCTGTACGGTTGTGCACGCTAATCTCAGTAACCGCTCAACCGATTGCAATGCGGTTTTTTTTCTTGTGTTGAGGTTTGCTCCAGTTAACATTTAGTGTTTGTTTTATGTAAATCGGTTTAGAAATAAAAGAGTTATAACACTTTTAAGAATCAGATATTTTGAAAATTTTAATTGTAGGGGTTTCTTTGAATGTGGGTGACCCTAAACTGGCGTGTTGGCTTAATCATAAAAGAGCCTAATGATTAAGACTATTTTTAAACAATTCAGTCCGCGCCGAAGGCGTGGACTGAATTGTTTTAAAATAGACTTTATCTTTAAGCTCTCTTTTATCTTTAAGCTCTTTTATGATTAAGCAAACAGGGCAGTTTCAGACGCTGCTTGATGACTCTGTTGAAGAAATACCTTTCCTTTCATACACCTTATGCGACGTAAACGAAGTTGCGGGCTCAGCTAGTTTGTACAATAAATGTTTGAGCTGAAATCATGAAGTGATTTGCGGTCCATTTTTTGGCTAACTACTTTTTATGCTATGAAGCTAGAGTAAATATTTTGGCATTTGTACGAGTACATAGTACCTACAAATCTTTCTAATCTGTGTTGATTAAAACTTTCTGGTTGAATGAACTTCAAAGCCGAGTAGTCGCAATGAAGAAGTACAATTGGCAAGTACGTAACTATCTTTGCATGTTTCTTACGTTTCCTTAAACTTTTAAACAGTATTTGAAATTCAAAATACGTACAAGGGAAAAACTCAAACCGACAAACTTTTAAATTTATTCCGAGAAAAGAAGCTGGTATAATTTTAAGGCAGATATATTGCGTAATGATACGTCGCCGTCGCCTGCGTGTTACCACAACTTAAGTGCTGCATCTAAAGTTATAATAAAAACATGGTAATATTTTCAAATTTGGTATTGCAATAAAAGAATATTGAAAAGCAAGTTAAAACTTGCTATGATAGGTATGATCGTAGTAATTAAATATGAATATTTTAAAATTTGGTTTCTATTTTCGTATCAAATTAGAAACACACGTCATGAAAAGTCTAGCTGGAATAAGGCTTTTTTTTGTACCAAATTAGAAACAAATATCGTGGAAAGTCTACCTCGTAGGAATTTCATTTTGAACGGTTACATTAATTTTAGCAAAGTTTTACAGATCCAATTCCTTGGTCGTCATATAGCAGGAAACTTTATTTTTAGTTTTTAAACTGATCTTGGTTTATCTAAAAAACGTTGGGAATTAACGTACACGGTGGGTATGGCAGAGTTCTAAAGATTTTTTCTGTAGGCTTATGTATGATTTCGCTATTCCGGACCGTCTTCTCTCATTATCTTAGTAATCATACCAGCCAGCGTAAAAAATATCGGCACGTGTTAAGAGTTCTTTCTACCTCGCGCGCTATTCCGGATAATCATAAAAGAGCGTCGTGTAAATTTGTTGATTAAATTCTTATTGCCTACCCATATCATTGTCAGTCTCAAGAGCTTCATACCAGCCACTCGATCATACGTGGTATATGGTATATCATACACTTATTAAATTCATTTCCATACCAATAACACTGTCTAATAGAATCCTGATTGATTGATAACACCGTAACTGCTGAGCCAAACATCCGTGAAATTGTTTATATAATGTAATAGTGCCTCGGTTTATGCTAGATCATTGCATTG
Organism: Miltochrista miniata; assembly: GCA_933228765.1. NCBI lineage: Eukaryota > Metazoa > Arthropoda > Insecta > Lepidoptera > Erebidae > Miltochrista > Miltochrista miniata. Next base: position 3,682,258 of record OW121749.1, on the reverse strand, counting down.
CACATGTTTATGATAGATAAAATTATCCTGATTTTATTTTTAGCATACTTGAGTGTTACTTACATAATCGATTAATAGATTATCAAGAACCCGTTTTATACTGTGACTAAATGTAAAACAAAATATCATTTTTTTTATATAAAATATATAAACTAAACTTTTCTGTACACGATACTCGTCATTATTCGTAAGCTACCACGCTTAATCTGCATTTGATTTGAACCTAGAACAATGAAATTTGAAAAGTAAGTCTTTAATTCCCTTTCTAAATACCTTGACTTCAAATAATAAATTGTTTTAAGAAATTTATACACTCCAAGAAAGAAGCGGGATAACACCCGAACCCCGCTCCTCCAAGACATGAGATAAACCCCAAACCCTAAGGGAAAGTCTGTGAAGTGGTAGACTAAGCCTGTGGAGAGCCCTGGGGTAATAGCCCATAGGCAGTAGCACATAGGTAGTAAGGTACAAAGATTTAATTTAAGATTAATGTTAAGACAGTCTTGACTAACATCGGATATATCAGGCTCTCCTTCGTGAAATACATAGAGACTATTGGTTTCTTTTACAGAAAAAAATTTCATCGATTTATTATATATTATGAATTCGAGCCATAAGTGTACCTAAAACTTAATCTCTTTTTCCTAACTGGTTCAAATAAAGAATTCCATTACTTAAAGTTATAAATTTATACTTAGCGAAAAAGTTGATTGAAAACAAAATTTGATAAAATAATATTGCACCTCGTATAAAATTTACGTGGGAGTCTTAATTTGTCGTCACTCTTGGCTAATAAACAACAAAATATTAAAAAGTATTAAACGATATTCCCGGGTATCACAAATCTGTTGTCTTTCAAACATACTGTTACTTCCAAACTGCTCGACTCGTACGTTGTACTTTGATCCTGTGTAGTAAAAGTTATAAGCTGTTCTTGTTTTATTTGTAAGATACTTAGTCACTGATATTTTATGAGTACATAATAATATTTGTGGACATTCACATACAACATCATCTTGTCCAAATTAAGCTAATAGGCTTGTGCTATGGGATCTAGACGACTAATATACACACTTATTAATAAACATATAATTCTAAGTACATAGATATTATACATAGAAAACACCTAAACTCCGAAACAAACATGTGTGGACCACACAAATATTTGGACCGACACAGGAACCGTACCCATGACCTCCAGCGGCGCAGGCAGTCTCTCTACCGACTACGCCACCAAAGGAGGCTGTCAAAGCCAATAAATTTAATAATAATTTTCTCTAAAAATAAGTTACCTACAAGACGTTGTTACAGATTAGTCATCAGCATAATATCATAAATTATGTATAACATATAATAAAACTAGCTGTTCCCCGCGGCTTTGACCGCTTAGAAGTCGTTATCGCGTAAAATCATAACCCTCCTTTTGCGCAGTCGGTTGAAAAGTAGCCTGTCCTTCCAAGAGATTCGAACTATCTTTATACTCAATTTTATCTCAAAACAGGAGACAGACCGACAGACACACAGAGTTACTTTCGCATTTTTAACCGACTTCAAAAAAGGAGGAGGTTCCTCAATTCGACAGAATATTTTTTTTTTATGATATAAGTAGGGAAGTAGGGATGGAACTAACATCTCCGAGTTGATAATTCTTTGACTTGTACCATCCAAACACTCCCAAACTTTACATCCTCCGGCATTAGTGCCGTAGACAGTTTGTAAGTGTTATTCTTGAATCATGAGTTTCACTTCAGTCCAATCAGTACAATGAACCAATTAACCACTGATCCTTACCCAGACCAAAACTTAACCAATTATAAATGGGAACACCCCGAGGACAGGCGATATTGGGCAATTTAACATGATTTGTGTCTTTCAAAAACTTTTGATAATGGGAGTAATTACTTGCAATATTACAAAATCTATTAGCACTAGCCAAAATTTGTTGAGCAGAAATTGTAGGTATGGTGTTTTCTATGTTTATGGCTGGGATTAGTATTTAGGGAGATTTATGAGAAAGGCGATATAAGATAATGGTATAAAAAGCTCTGGTGGTGGAATTAACGCCAGGTTTCCGCCTCCAATGGAAAATATTTCGTAAACAAAGGCCTAGGTAGCCTTTATGCTTATTTCAGACTATAAATGTAAAATATCCTAGTATCAAATTTCAACCAAACCTAATCAGTCATTAGCGTCACCACAGCGTGATTTAATAACAGACATTCGATATTTTCACAATGTTCACATTTATAATTATTTGTGAATATAGCAAAAATTCCTCGCATTGTGAAAATAATATTCAATTCAATTCAATAACGTTAGCTTTAATTATGTAGATAAAGTGCACTTTGAATTTTGATTTCAAATCATAAATTGTTCTTCAAGCAAGTGAGATGAAAATATTTGTCGCACTGCAGCTATGTTATTGTCATTACAAGTAGGAAGAGAAACAAAGATTATTTTCCCTAAAAATGTACTTCAGCGAAGCGGTTTACAAATTCTTGCGGTGAATTTACTTTAATGGTTTCGTATTTTTGTAAATTAACGAACAATGGAGTGGTTTCCAAGTAGTTGGCACACGAATGGAAACAAAATTTTTGACTATTTTGGAATACCTACAATAACAAGAATTATATAAGGCTGAGAGTAAATTATTGCATAATTTGTAGTAAAAATATGAATCAGGTAAGTTAAATAGATAACTTATTTTCTAAAGATCGCATAATCGGCAAGAAATTACATATTTATTGCCGATTATGCGACTGCCGCGGAGTGCCGCGCCGATGTCCAGCGGGACGTTTTCTAATTAGATTGTTATTGTAATTAGATCTGAATCAGTAGTCTGGAATCCACAGTACAAGCTTATATTATTTTATCTTGAGATAGAAGTTGTTGAGTGAGAATAACCGAAAATATTAATTTATTTTACTACTGAGGTGATAAATAAGCATACGAAACACCTCATTGTAAGTGGTAACCGTAGCCTTAGTAATATTGGGAACATCAAAGATGTAACATCGCTTCGCCGACTCTACTAACGTGTTGAAACCGACTGGAATAGGTTATGGCCACCCGTGGAGCTTAGCTGCTCAGGGAAGTGGATACAAAATTCGTTTTCATTCAACGCTAGTGTAAATACTTAATTACCTACTGCTTTTGATCTTGAACATCTAAAGGGATGTAAATCTGAAAATTTTGGTTTATTATTATTTCGGCGATTGTTGAATGATCTTTTAGTGAAATAAGTCAAGTACTGCTCGTTCGCTCTAACTTTGCCGCTCGGCTCCATACTAAAGTCGAATTTTTAATTGGACGAAGTAAATTGACAGCAACTAATGTCACTTCTTCATACAATGTTGTGTATTTTCTATGACGAAGTGACATTAGCTAGTGTTACCGAAGTGCGTATACCCGAATTGTTAATTTACTTCGTCTAATTAACAATTCGGGTATACGCCTCTACGCTAGCGGCAAAGTTAGAGCGAACGGGTAGTAGGTATCTTCCAACATGAGACTTGCCTTTCGGCTTTTAACAAAACATGTTCTATTTGATAATTTGTTAGCAATGTTTCATTGAAATAGCTAGGAGACAAATTAAATATTGTCACTTTACACCAATCAAATGCCTCGAAAATGGAATCAGTCAAAAATAATCCTTAAACTGTTCTCAAAAAGAATATAATAACCAACTTGCGATACTTTATAAAACATGACAACCCAGAGCTATTAAATCATTTTATCAGTAAAATAAGAGCTTCCGTTCATAAAACAGTTCCCGAACACTATCTTCATAGTCATGACGTGTAATAAAACTTTATGATACAATGCAGCCTTTTACCCACATACTTTGGCAATAGTATCGTTAGAATGATTGTTATAACTTTGAAAACTCCAATAACAATCGACTCGTCTTCTTACCTAAACATAATATAATTTCTGTAAGTCTTTTTACGTGTCATAGATGCTATATCATACTCCTACCGACTAATGTACCGATGAATATTCCGTTAACTCTATATTAAAACTAGACTAGCTAAGTATTAATTGTTTTAATAATATAAACACAAAATCATTAGAATGATACGACTTACGATTGAATTATTGCCAAATGGAAGTACTCGAGAGAGAAAGTTAGTTGTAGCATCCTTGACTGCCTTCTACCTGAAGAGCTCTTCAACTAGATCCCGCCCTCTCCTTTCCTATCCCGAACAACGCGTGCCGGGCAAAAATATTACTACTTACTGCTTACAGAGCTATAAATAATTAGGTAATAGTAAAAAAATATATATACATAGCCAAACAGAAAATAAAGTTCTGTATGTCCGTGAGTCCATCGACGTTGGTTTTATTTTTCAGATATTCATGAATAAATTAATTGACAATATTGCCCAATACTCTGCACCAAAACGAACTACAGACGTGAAATTGTTTGGAGCCTTTGTTGTACCTACCTAACTAATTAATTTACAACGAACACAACTTCTATTTAAAATAAAATAGTCATTGTGTTTTTCCCTATTGCCCAAAACAATGCAGGAAAATTTATCGGGACCAATGAAAATACAAAGTAGAAATTACTGCGTAGCAGGTTAAACGGTGTGCAAACATTCTCTCGTGGCTTATGTACGAGTATTACCTGGAATGAAAGCAACAAAGACCGATATTTGTTGCTTAGACCGGACACCCAAAAAGTTTTTAGTAGATAGATTTTTTGGTAGTTCCTTGTCTTTTTTGGTGTTTACGATCCCTACCTGAATTTGTTTTTATTGGCTAATACGGGTATCTCTGAAGAATTGATATCGTTCATCATAAATTATGTGGAATCAATAGGCAAATATAATTTATTGATATAAATATCATTTTATGTTAATTGTCATGTCATTTTCAAAATATGGTCTACCGCCTAAGTCGTGCCACTGGATGGCCAGCTTCTTGCACGGATGGCGTATACGGCCCTCAGTGATGACTGTAATACAAACATACATACATATAGTCACGCCTTTATCCCCGAAGGGGTAGGCAGAATCTTAGTATACTTCCACATTTCACCTTATGAATAATAATAATATTATGACTGTGATGGTCAGCTATATTAAGGTTAATGCCGGAGTACCACATAGGGACAACCTGGACATCCTCGGCATAGACGTCCGGCGTGAGTTCTACGATAATAATATTAAATTGATATGTTTTGAACATAATTATTTTAATTATACCAGTTTCAATATTCGTAGTCAGGCAGAATAGTGTCTATTAAGTCAGCTGTACTATAACAATCAGATCAAAGCTTCGATGGTACGCACCGGGGCACTGAGTTATCTCCCCTGAGAAACAACACAACTGACCTACATTATAGGTATACCTAGATAAGTTTAGTACTTTGGCGTCTGTAAAAAATTTACAACGTTTGTCGCATATTTTTGGCCCTTCTGTAAAATAAGAATTTCAGTATATATTTTGGAGAGGTTATCTCCAAAACTTTTTTATGAAGTTCATTCAAACTCGCATTAATAATTCATTCAAAATCTCGATTTCATTACTGATTAGATATTCAGTAACTTAGATATACGCCTGTACTTTGTAATTACACTTAGCTAACAGTAAACACTCCCCAAGCGCACTTATTTCTCTTTCTGTAACGTTAAAATAAACGTTGTAGATAATAAACTCGCTTGAGAGTTAATTAAGAGGTACGTGTCTCAGTGTGAACTGGTTAAATTAAAATAGATAGCTTTCAAGTCCACGATGTTTTGAAATTAACTTTCTAACCTCAGACTGGCCGTACATGGTAGCGAAAGAGGATAAGAAAACACCATGGTTAGAAAAAAAATTACTAAGAACGGGTTGAAGCAGGAGAAAAACAGGGAGTTCCAGTGAATAAACACTTTATTGTAAATTAGGATTTTACCCCCGCCCTGTGACGACAGGACCCCGTGTGGCAACGGGAAAGAGAACAAAATGTCACCACCCCAATTCATTCCGAGGGTGTCTTAAGAGCGACTAAAGAAAAACTTTTGCGAATCGACCCGGTTGTCAGTAAAATTACAGTCATCAAGCCAAGTTGAAGGCCTTATACGGCTTAAATAAATTCAGCAGCAGGTCATCACGAGCTGCGCCTGTCAATTTCAACACGGCAATGGGCTCACCACCTATTACGTGGGACATAAAACTATAAGGTTATATGTGGGCGTATACTATTCCTATCCTTTCGGAGATGGAGGCGTGACAATATGTAGCCTGTGGTAGATTTTTTTACTGAATTTATTTTTCCAGAAATCTAAATTGAAATTGTTTAACTTGCGTTTTGTCATAGCAAAATATAGTCAAAGTTAATCATTGAATGAATTTGTTTCTGGCCCTTGAAAAATGTTACTAGGAATAAATTTACATGGACAAATTTTATACAAAGTTTAAAGAAACACAAGTGAATATTTGTTTTAATTTGGTCCATGGGTGTTGTTACTAAACAAAGTAATTCATGGGATAGGTAAGTACCTATCCCATGAATTACTTTGTCAGTGGGTCTTGCGACATTTTTGGAACGAAGTTCCTTATCGCGCGTTGTGAAAGGGGGCTAGACGGAAAAAAATCTCACGAAAAGTTGTAACGACACTTTTGGTAGTGATAGTGGTAGTGATAGTGGTAGTGATAGTGGTAGTGATAGTGATAGTGGTAGTGATAGTGGTAGTGATAGTGGTAGTGATAGTGGTAGTGGTAGTGATAGTGGTAGTGATAGTGGTAGTGATAGTGGTAGTGATAGTGGTAGTAATAGTAGTAATGATAGTGGTAGTGGTAGTGATAGTGATAGTGGTAGTGATAGTGGTAGTGCTAGTGCTAGCCAGGGGATGAACATGAACTCTACGAGCAACACCAAAGCAAATAGGAGTTTCGCTCTGTTCAGTTTCAGTCGCGCGTAAAGGTTACACGCACTCACTTTTTTTATATTAGTTTTACTTTTTGTTTTTGTTTCTGTTTTTGTTTTTGCTTACAATAAAATTTTAAAATTAAAATAAAATTTTATTACAATTCCTTCACTTTAATCGAAAGGAACTTCGTTCCATCCGGGTGTCCCTTGACACCTCTCAAGTTTTTGTTTATTTTTTTCTTTGAAATGGAAAGTTCTTTCAAATTGCCTTCATAAAACTTTAGCTCGTAAACTACATTTTCATAATTTGGGACAAAATTACAATCCTTTTTTGTGATAAGATCTAGCAGGTTTGGAAAGTAACAGCTGGTATAATTTGATGGATTTTTTTTAACAGGCATAAGATAATAGTGATTGTCATTAAATAGTACCACCCAAAAACTAAGAAACAGATGAGGACTTTTTGGCGGGAAGTCAAATAAGGCGGGAGCTTTAAAGTTTTATTGCTCTAACATTTATTGTTTTCTTGTATATAATTGTAAAATATCAGTGTAAATAGTAATTTAAATAGAATTAGGAGTATACATTTCCAAAATGGGTGTGGATAGCGACGGGGACCCAGTCCCCGTCGACAAAGAATCGAAGAAAAGGAAACTGACCTTAGAGTCGGAATCTTATAAGACGTTCACCAAACAAAATTATAAAAGACTGTTTCCTCAAAATCATAGCGGAGACTGTATTGTTTATGTTGAATCTGTAGACAAAGAAAAAATTGTTAACGAAAACCCTATAACTTTAACGAAATTGTTTACAGAAAATGTAAAAGGAATTGTTGGTGTTCACAGAGTGAATGCATATAAGATTGGAGTTACATTTAAGAAGCCCTTACCTGCAAACAACTTTCTAAATATGGACAGTTTCTTATTCAGGAATAAAATGAAAGCATTTGTACCAGCATACATGACAGAGACAACAGGCATAATAAGGTATGTACCTACTGAATTAAAAAATGAAGAAATTTACAAAAATATAACATGTGAAGTAGAACATGAACATGTGAAGAGAAAAAAGATGTTGACATTTGCATGTTGAATGAAACTTGGTTCAAACCTAATACCATAATATGGTATTAGGTTTGAACAATATACTGTCCTCCAAAATGGCACAGGTGGTCATGGCGGTGTGGCAATATTAATAAAAAATTCCTTCCAATACTCTAATGTTCATACTCCATATTATGACTTCCTTCAAACAGCTGCGATCGTTTTAAATTTCAATCAAAAGATTTATGAAGAAAGTTGATGGAAAACTTATTCCATTAGGCACAGTGGCTATCACATTTGCTGCTACAACGTTGCCACAATATGCATACATACAAATGTTCAGATATGCGATTCATCCATATGTACCACCCTTATTACAATGCTACAAATGTCTGAAATTCAATCACTCAGCCAAAGTATGTAGAAGCGAACAACATTGCTCCTGCTGCGCTGGTCGCCATTCATATAAGGACTGCGATTCATCTGTAACCATCTGCATTAACTGTTCGGGCAACCATCTAGCCATATCACGGGACTGTCCTATTAAAAAGCCAAAAAATGGAGCAAAAGAAGGCCAAATTCCAACAATCATATGCCGCTGTCGCAACTACACCCTCATTTAGTGAAAAATCATTTCCACCATTACCCAAATCTAGAAATTTAGAAACTACTATGGATGTTAAACAATTAGATATTAAACAAATAGCTAATAATGACATTATAATAAATGCAATTGTTAAAGCTCTTGTAACTTTAGGCAATAAGTCTGTTGATGATGGCCCACTTACTACTAAAAAGATAAGGAAAATATTTTTGAGCCACCTGCGTTGATCTCTATGGACTCTAGGTCCCTTTATGATAGTCAAAGAAAAACACATTATATTACAATAGCCCAATTTAATAGTAGTAATATACAAAGTGCAAACAGCAAAAAAGCATTATTAATAAATTTTCTTCATAAAAAAGATGTTGACATTTGCATGTTGAATGAAACTTGGTTCAAACCTAATACCATAATATGGTATTAGGTTTGAACAATATACTGTCCTCCAAAATGGCACAGGTGGTCATGGCGGTGTGGCAATATTAATAAAAAATTCCTTCCAATACTCTAATGTTCATACTCCATATTATGACTTCCTTCAAACAGCTGCGATCGTTTTAAAAACCAATGCTGGCAATCTAACTTTATTAACTGCATATGCTCTACCAAATCAAAGGGGTAGACGTTTCAAATGTAGACAGTTGAAAAAGATCATTGACAACTTGCCCAAACCAATTATGCTCTCTGGTGATTTGAATGCTCATCATGTTGCTTTCGGTTGCCGTTCATCAAAGTTCAGAGGTAATGAGGTTTTCAATCTATTAGATGAATGTGATCTATGCATTCTGAATACAGGATCTCCAGCTACTGTAGGCACTATCCGCAATAATCCATCATCAATTGACATTACATGTATAAGCCCCAATATAGCTCCTCTGTGTCAATGGAATGTACAAAATGACCCAATGGGTAGCTATCACTTTCCCATACTGATTGACATTCAAATAATAGTACAGAAATATGTCATAGCCGCTCCTTCTGAGCGTTTTAATTATAAGCTTGCAGACTGGCCCAAATGTTATTCTGAAACAGAAAAAGCATTTGATAATGTAACATTTGAATCTCAATGTCCTCTAGAAATTTACAATTCTTTCTGTAAGATATTAGACAGCATTAAACAAAAGTGTATTCCAAAAATTGTCAACCAACATTCGTATAAAATGAAAATACCAACACCATGGTGGGACAGAGAATGTGCAATTGCAGTCAATAACAGTAGGTTAGCTTTAAGAAATTATAGATCACACTCTACAATAGAGAACTATATAGAATACAAGAAAGTTGATGCATTAAAAAAGAGACTGATTAGTCAAAAAAAGAAAGATAGTTGGAGATCTTTGTGCGAGGCATTCAATAGATACACACCTGTTAGCATGATTTGGAACTACATCCGTAGATTTAAAAGAGCTGGTTGTCGTAAGTCTTCTAAAAATGATCAATGGATTCCATCTTTTGTAGATAAATTAGCCCCACTATCTCCTCCTGAAAAAGAAATAGACACATCAAGGTTAAACATCATTTTTGACTCCAATGGTAATGCTGACGGACACTTCTTGACTGAACCATTCAATATCAGAGAATTTAAGACAGCCCTTAAGTCAAGGAAAGACACCACCCCAGGTCTTGATGACTATTCATATAAATTAATTAGAGAACTACATCCTAAAGCTTAAAATATACTCTTAAACATTTACTATCTGTTATGGGAACATGGGTTTATTCCTGAATCATGGAAAACTCAATGTGTATTGCTAATTCTGAAGCCCAACAAACCTGAAAATGATTGTAATTCATATCGGCCTATATCATTATCATCTTGCATTGGCAAATTATTCAAAAACATGCTAAAATTAAGACTAGAATTTTACAGCGAAACACATAATATGTTACCTGAACAGCAATTTGGCTTCAGAAAAGGTAAAAGTGCAGTAGAAAATTACACATCTCTTATCACAGATATCAAAAATTCATTTTATAGCCATTCATTCACAGCCTGCGCTTTCCTTGATGTGAGTGGTGCCTTTGACAATGTTAATCCCACAATCCTCATTCTACACCAAGACGGTATACCTGGGAAAATATGCAAATGGGTTTTCAACTTCCTATACAATAGAACTATGTATATCAAGTTTAATAACATTTTACATGGACCTAGACAAGTCTTTAAAGGTACGATGCAGGGATCAACGATATCTCCTTTATTGTTTGATATATATACATCACAAATAAATAGATACTTGACTGATCCTTCAGTCAAATGTTTGTTATTTGCTGATGATATACTTGTATATAGTGTAAATAAAGATGTAAATATAACAGTTCAAAATTTAAATAGGGGCATGTCCCAAATTTGTAATTTTTATAATAGTTTATCTTTAAATATCAATGTTGACGAAAGCGGAGCCATGATTTTTAGTAAAAAGACTGTAGATATAGACAATGTTCAGACAGTTAAATATGATGGTAGTAGCTTAGACTGGCTAGAAGAAAAAAAGTTTCTTGGCATATACCTAGACTCACAACTAAAATTTGAAATTCATATCAATAACATCATTAGAAATGCTAGTAAAGGCCTGAATATATTACGTTCCTTAGCTGGTGTTCATTGGGGTTCGGACCCAAATACTTTATCAATGTTGTATAAGAGCATTGTCAGGAGCCACTTTGATTACAGTTCGTTAGCTTACATGAATGCTAACACCAGTCACCTGCGAAAACTAGATGTTATCCAAAAGAAAGCATTGCGAATCATAACTGGAGCAATGTGTTCCACTCCAATAAACGCAATGGAAGCAGAAACAGGCATTATGCCATTAAGAATCAGACGCTTACAAATCAGTCAGAAACTATGTCTTAAACTGTTGGCTACTGAAAATAGCTTTGTCATTAATAGGCTTTTACCATGTAAAGATCTACCATCACATTTAATTACTAACATTGGCATTAACGCACAAGAGCTTCTCTCAGAACACCCACCAGAAATGTTAAAGATTTTTATAGAAGTTCAAAATATTTGCAGAAACTTGCAAACCTCTAGACTGTTACCTTTTTTCGCTACAGGATTTCAAGCAATATTTCAAAGGGACATTGACATTGATTTTGAAAAAGTTTGTAACCAAACCGAATTTTTAGCTTTCATAAATTCTCGATCTGACGTTTACAAATTGTACACAGACGGCTCAAAAACTACAGATAATGTAACATCAGCATTTTATGACTCTCAGACTAAACAATCTTTTTGTGTAAAATTAGATGTTCATTGCAGTATTTTCACAGCTGAATGCTACGCAATTTATTGCGCTTTGTTTCACATATCTAATATTAATAGAACCAAATTTTTAATTATATCTGACTGTAAAAGTGTACTGTCAGCTTTAGATGGTAGTTTACTTAGGTATAGCACTAATTATATTTTGTTAACAATTAAAAAGATCATGTTAGACTTAAGCAACACAGGCAAATTTGTTGCATTTAAATGGGTACCTTCACACAGTGGCATTGTTGGTAACGAGGCTGCAGATAAGTCAGCTCGAGGAGAGTGTGACGAAGATCGAGCAACTATAGTAAAGATTCCACCTGCTGATTATAACAACAAGCTGTCGGAAAACATCATCTTATTGTGGCATAACTATTGGAGAATTGTAGCAGAACAAAAGGGCAAATGGTATGCTTCAATTCAGCCTATCCCGCCGCCAAGACCATGGTATCATAAAAGAAAAGATGTAGATTGCCGAAATTACGTCACAACTATCTACCGACTAAGATTTGGTCACTGCAGAACACCAGCTCATCTTGCTAGACTCAAAATAATATACAATGATAAATGTGAAACTTGTAATAAAATAGCCGATCTCGAACATGTTGTCATGGAGTGCCAGAAATACAATATGCAGCGTCTAATCTTAGTTTCTGAGCTAAAAAGCATCAATGAAGAAGTGCCATCGAATTTGATGAAACTGTTAAGTGAACCTAAATATTTCAGGCCTATCTATAGGTATAAACTTAACACCGTAGAAAAAATATAAAATTGTAATTCTCTTAGTTCTAAGTTAGGCATTAAGGACTCTGTATCCAGTTGCCAATAAACATTATTAAAAAAAAAAAAAAAAAACAAATGAGTAGATACCACGAGAAATACTTTTACATCTACCCGTCAATTTTTCAAACAAAAACTACATAATTCACAAATATCTACTGAAGGAATTGGTGCTTACGAACTATATCGCTTCCATAAAAACTTGTCCAAGCTTTTCTGAGAATAAACTGCCGTCGATCGGGGTCGACATTGACAGATGTAAACCGTTGTTCACAGATTGTAGAAGATACCCGCTTAGTGATTAAGAGAAGTTCTATCAATATGGACTTAAATGATCCTTAAGTAGGTTATCCTAATTAAAAAATTCAGTGATCTTTCACCTAGTGGTCACTATTTCTATTGTGCTTGTCGAGAGCCCTATTATATCTGATTTTGGAAATATATATAGAAATATATATAGAAAGCAATAAAAATTATTCTATCAACAACGTTATTTAAAAACTTAGTACCTACCTATTTAATAAAACTACAATACCAAAAACAGTATAAATTCATTATTCTGTACACAATTTGCAGAGCTGTCATCACCATTTTTTTGCGTAGTTAATATACTGCAAAAGACAGACGGAATACAATAACCTTTGTCACTAAATTCTTGGAGGTCGGCTTGTAACAATTTCAAGCCTTAGTAGAAATAATACCTGTCATAGTTAATTAGAAAGTCTATTGTGCTCATAACCTTCCAGATATACTACGACTTATTCTGACAGGTACTGGCAGGGTTATTTGCACGGGCATAAAATTGGTGCCTGTTTGGAATAATGTTTCACTTAAATCAACTCTAAAACCCAAATTTAAAATCACTTTTTAAACTAAAGTTTTTTTGTCTGCCTACTTACTTACCAATACATACTTATCATATTTTGAAACACCCAGACGTGTTTCAAAATATGATAAGTATGTATTTAAAAGTATATAAGTATTAATATCCGTGGTCTGATACCCATAACACAAGCAGATGACTCCTGACTTAGGTACTTTGGGATCAGATCGATGCCTCCAAGGAACACTCCTCTAACTCAAAATTTTGAAATTTTCGTTTTTTACCTAATTTGCTTTAATATTATCTAAGGATTAAGCCCCCCAATTTTTATAAAAATATCATGAGAAACAAAAAAGTTTTAAGATTTACAAAACTCTAAGTATATGTACTTCCAGCAATCACGGGGTAGACATGCCACTACCTCAATATAGCGGAGCGTATGCTGAGCGCACGGGCGGCGGCCCGCGACTGCCCGCGAGGTATATTCCACCAACTACGGTTGGTGGGATATAATTACGCGCGCGCTCGTTTGTTTATCGTCGCTTTGGTGGTGAAGAGAGTCAAGCCACAATTTTACTCAAAATGAACTAAATATGCCACATGCATAGAAAAATGTTGTTTTTATGGTGGAGAATACAGCTAACTGCCAAAATAGCTTAAGAATCTCGAAAATTGAGGTCACGGTATGGCCACCCGCTGTCTTTAATTTCACCAGACGGGGTCTTCCAAGCTGTTGGACTAAGACCTTGGAACCCCTGTTTTGCTCGATCACAGCCTCGACGACGCTGGTGCTATGTCGTCTGAGGTCACGTCGTATCAGCTAGTGGATCCTTAGGTTCAAATCCCACTGGTCTGACAAAGACGTGTGCAAACATCGCATGTCTCATCTTATCCTCATATGTTCGAGAGTCTCGGGAGAGAGCTTAGAGCACCTGTTATTGCTTTTTCCGGACAAACACCTTCGGGACTATTGCTGCAGCGTCCTGACTATAATATCAACTTTTTATGGGGCTTCTTTTTAAAGAATGAGTTCATCAAGAAAAGCTTTTGAGACTCAAGAAAGTTGACAAGCCCCCGGTCATTCCTACGCCCCACTGCAAAGAGGCTGATTTTCATTTTGCCGCGTTTAGTACTCCCACTATGGCATTAAAGCCCCCATCACAACATTGTAGTGAGTCTTGGCATTACGGTCGGGGCATACACCTGGATCCCCTTCAGGAAGTACCTGTTGGTAAGACTTAGTATACTAAGGCGAAACACTGCTGATCTCCACAACGATGCTAACCAGGTCCTTTTTCACCACAAAGTCCACACCACCCTCGGGAGAATGCCTTCCGTCACTTTGTTGAAAGTAAAACAGGTCCTCGCACAAACCCAGTATGTGCCAGTTTATGTGACCTAGTTCTACCTCGAGTTCCATGAGCCGCTCGTCCAGGCGCAGATTGGCTCCTTTGAACGTTGCCAGGGTTTGGTAAAGGGTTTCTTGCGAGTTTTCCTTCTCTACACCATGACCCCGTCCGTTAATTGGCAGGTGCACCACCGGCAGGTGAGGCTGGCTTGGACCCCGTGGATGCTGGTGGGGCCCCATCACTCCCAGGACTTTTGTAAGAAAGTTACAATTCCTACCTCTTGCCATGATTTTATATAAACCTTAATGCTTCAAGTGAGGATGTTGATGAAGGCCTATTATTAGTAAAGATTTTTAACAAATATCTATATCTTTTATTATTACTTTGTGCCTAGTTATTAATGAAGATAATTTTAGTTTTATGTAAATGAGGTCCTAACTGATACAAATTGCAAGCATTGATTCTAAATTTGAAAATTCTAAATAGGTCTATGACACTTATATCTTTTCACCACCATGTTTATTAATTAGGAATGTTCAAAAGATTTCAATCGTGAAAAGAGACAAGTGCAATTTTGCAATTAACCGAAAAACCCGTCTGCTAACAAAAGGTATTATTATGTCTAAAAAACAAGGAACATGTTTACCTAATGTAATGCCGCTCTTGTTAAAATCTTACTTACGGTTTGGAAGTTGTAGACTAATTATCATTTTTAGTTCAATCTCGACACTTAAATGCTCGTTATCTCGAAAATTGGTAAATGTGGCTTGACTCTCTTCACCTCCAAAGCGACGATATACTGTGATTTACTATGTAAGAATATTAATTTCTAGAAGTTTTTAAGTTAAAAATAATTATTTTATTCGTACGTACTGAATGTTATTAAGAATTTTTTAATAATTAAAATAAATAAATATGTTTATAGTAAACTTTGTTTCCATTTATTTACATACATCTATAAAATAAAAATAAAAAGTATTATGTAAAATTCTAAGGTTTTCGTTGTTATCTACTAATACAAAACGTTAAGTCCGTACACTTTATGAGTTACAATCCACTATATGATTATTAGCAGTTTGTTACACGGCGTAACATTTTCTTGTTATCCCAACTACAAAACTCCAACTAACATAAATTGATATAAATTGGTTTTATTGGCAGAAAATATTGGTTAAAAAACTGTAATTAAGTTACAAATTTGATTTTAGACGTAACTAATATGTGTATTTAATTCTTTCAAGAATTTTATTTATTATTCTGTATTATCTAATATTGCCTCATATATTCCTTCAACTAAGAGTTAGTGGAATGTATCCTAATCTTGAACTAGATTTTTTTCTGTTACAATCCGCTAACTGGGGCTAACTTTAAAATTAAAAGGATTTACAATATACTATAAATGGGGTTTGAAGCAAGAGTAAATCAGCTAGTAACATACAAAAAATCATGAACATATCTGCATTAATAAAGATTTTATCGAGTTTTTTCGTTCACATGCTTCTCGTGTAAACCTATGAATTTGAAGTTAGAGGAGTGTTCCTTGGAGGCATCGAGATAGCGTTTCGTGAAATTTTCGCACAAAAAAGCTTTAACTGCCAGATCTACTTTTCCTTCAATGACACTCCCGTTTGAAACTTAATAATAATATTTCCAAACGACTATGTATTGAATTAGCGTTCACTTTAGTTATGACTTTTCACTTCAATGCACTTTGAAGGGTGTCTCAGTTGACACAAATAATGCAAGCGCTGAAGCGTATTATGGAAAATTCCTTTCTTGAGTTCACACAGTCAGTGAAGCAGGTGACAAGCACACGAGTGAATTTACTTACGTCACCTTGAGGTGTCTCACGAATCGTGACTATGGGTTTTACCCTCCACTTGTGCATTTAATTACATTTAGGGTGTAATTTATTTTCTATTTACAGATGTTACTTATGTTAATATTTAGATATATAGAATGTACTGACCTATGTTTATACTGATAATGTTGTTTGGAGACTATTAGCACAAGCTTGAATAGCCTATTTGGACAATATAGCATTGTACGAGAGAGTCTATTTAAGACATATCTTTCGAAAGGGGAATAATATTAACTATTGAGGACTATATTGATGAAACAGGGAAATGAAGCTGAGTTGCGTGCTCCTCATTTAAAATGACAAGGCGAGATTTTAAACGTCGCTTGTGTAGATTAAATTGTTCATATTTTTAAATTGCATAGACTGTAGGTAGATGATTTGAAAAGAGTGGCCTCAAATTTTCTTGCCAGGTACTTTCTCACGGGCTTTACCTATTGCTTTGCGAATCTGGCAGTAACTGTAAATGCAGAATGAAAAATCTTGACGTTCATAAGTGTTACTTTTTATTTCATCTCATTTCAGTACTATACCCCGATTGTAGATGACAAATCAGCAGTAAGAAAAGTATGAACGTGCAGAATATGCGTGAGAAAAAAAACGTCAACTTTTGTGCGATCTGAAATAGTCTTCTAGTTAGTCCACAGCGTGAGGGTTAACGTGATTGAATTATTATTTAATACACATCTTCTACTCACTAACCCTAAACAGAAATCAACTGATATTACAGAATGAATAAGCAGTAAGTAAGTGGAATATAGTATGTGTAGTAAACATACATTATAAGCTGCAGGTAAGCTCTATTTACATACTAATTGAATTTATAACCGAAATGGATGTATGTTTAGAAGCTCTGTGCGTTCGGTATCGGTATTTCACATTATCATGTTTGGAATTTCATTACGGAGTACAAAGGTTGCAGCGACCACAAGCTTTACACCACAAAGCACTTAGCTTAGACATTATTATAGGAACTTTAGTATACCTGCAACGTGTTCAAATTTAAAATTCTGCATGATTGTTTACCTGGTTAGTTTCGTATGATAGTTCGATGTGATTGAAGCTGATTTGTATTTCTTCAAGGTTTAAAATATCGTTACTAAGATGTTGTGTTTTAAATTCCTCAAGATATGTTTGTGATCTAAGCAAAGTTCTCTGCTCAGATAACCCAATCAATCGACCGAATGACCATTGAGTTTTCTACAGTTAGGTACTATCTCTGCAAAGATATACTACTCAATTACCTAGGCAGCCATAATTGTTGCGAACTGTGTCCGGGTCAGGATATCATCGCGAGCATACATACACACCACAGCTTTTAAAATAAATAGATAAATAAATATTCACGGACATCTCACACAACGCTATCTGATCCCAAAGTAAGCTAGGAATAGCCTGCTTGTGTTATGGGTATCAGACCACGGATATTAATACTTATATACTTTTTAAATACATACATATTATACATAGAAACACCCAGACCCTTGAGACAAACATTTATGGGTCACACAAATATTTGTCTCCGGTGGGAATCGAACCCACGACCTCCAGCGCCGCAGGCGGTATCACTACCGACTGCGCCACAGAGGCAGTCAATTTTGCCAGAAGTTTGACTTAAGCTTGTAGCCAGAGTACGTCAAGTAAGTAAACAAATCTGTTTCAGTTGAGCAGTCTTACAATATTGGTATAGGTACTGATAGGTATTAGATCTCAATTGTACAATGATTACCTTGCTGCAGAATAATCCAAAATCTCCGCTTTCATTAAGCGCCTTCTCAGTTATACAGTAGCGAGATAAAGTATTTTGTTCTAAAATACACCCGAAGATACTAAATCATTCGATGAGTTCGTCACGCAAACTCTTTAGTGCCTCATTGTACTTGGTTCTGTGGGCGAAAACATGGAATGTTTATAAAATGGATACGGCGTGTTAAGGCATCGGCCACTAAGGGAATTGCTGACACATTGCTGACACGAAGTACACTCATTCCACCTTGGCAACAGGAAACGAGCACGAGGCGCTGACACGTCAATTTACCTAATGCGCACATGCGCCCGCTTCGACGAAATTACGCCACTTCGTATCTTACATCGATCGTAGTCGATTCCTTTAATTGTAACATTTTTTATTGTAATTTTGAATTATTAATTAAATTAAGTTGAAAGCATTTTGGTTTTTTTTGGAACCATCGGCTGCAGGTTACTTAATTGGCGCAGTCGGTAGGATATTCGGGCGCGGCGCGTTAAGGACTCTCGTATCGATTCCTGTCGGCTCCGCATAGCCGCTGCACATTGTCTTCAGCGAGCAGAACCGAGTATCCCGAACCTCTCATCAGTAAGCAGTAGCCGGTGCATCCAGACATCGATGATCCAGATATACCAAATGTGGAGACTGTAAGTACACCAAAATCATATCTTTTGTGTTGCTTCCTTCTATTCCAATCCAGTCTCACTAATCCTTCAAGATTTTCCACCCAAGGCAATCTACTTCTGATAGAGCCGCGAGGGAGGATAGGCGTAATAAGTTAGATTTAAATAGAAACTTAGATAGCTTAAACGAAGAAACAGCAATGAGTTTCTCAAGCCAACAAGTAGAAATTCCTCCGCGAAGAGACCCCATTGACGCTATTTTCAAAGCTCTTCGTTTAGTCCCGGAATTCGATGGGAACCCTAACATTCTCACGAGATTTATCAGCTTGTGCGACGAATTAGTTAAGAGATTTTTAAACCCTACAGAAGGACACGAGCTAGAGAATCAATCCCTACTTAATGGCATTCTCAATAAAGTAACTGGAAATGCCGCCAGGCTTATTAATTCTAACGGTATACCGACGGACTGGAATGGAATTCGTACAGCCCTGATAAATAATTTCGCAGATCAACGTGACGAAACAGCTTTATATAACGATTTGTCCTTACTGACCCAGGGTCATAGCACCCCACAAGAATTTTACGAACGGTGTCAAAATTTATTTAGCACTAGCTGAGATAGTCTTAATCATTAAGCTCTTTTATGATTAAGCCAACACGCCAGTTTAGGTTCACCCACATTCAAAGAAACCCCTACAATTAAAATTTTCAAAATATCTGATTCTTAAAAGTGTTATAACTCTTTTATTTCTAAACCGATTTACATAAAACAAACGCTAAATGTTAACTGGAGCAAACCTCAACACAATAAAAAAAACCGCATTGCAATCGGTTGAGCGGTTACTGAGATTAGCGTGCACAACCGTACAGACAAACAGATATACAGACATACAGACATACAGACATACAGACAAACAGACAAAAATTCTAAAAATCATTGTTTTGGGTTCTATTGCGTTCATAAAGCCCCCCTATAATATTTTTTCTTATTTATCTTCCATGTACAGACAGCGACCTGTTACGATTTTATTATATGTATTGATTATAATGACTTATGTTACGTTGCACGATGATCTGTCGAGTACTGTAGAAGCTAAGCGTCAACTTTACAAAAAACTAACTCTTCAATCGTACTTACGCGGTCTGAGAGATCCACTAGGCGCGCGTATTAGGTGCATGCGTCCCATATCTATAGAGCAGGCACTAGAGTATGTACAGGAAGAAACGAACACATTATATCTACAGCAGCGCAACGACAATTTTCTAGATAAGAAACATCTTACAAATTTTATGGGTGCAAATCAAAAGCAACACAACATTCCACATCTCCCACAGCCTAACGCTAGGACCATGAACTTCGGTATGCCTAAACCGGGACCTTCGCAACAATTAGTCTTACAGGGCCAACAGCCCTGGAGACCAAGTAACCAGGCACCGCAACCATTTAGAGGACCAACAAGGACCCAGCAGATGTTTAGGGCTCCTCTACCTAACTATAACGAAAGAAGCAACGTGTTCAGATTGCCCCCGCGCAATCCACCTATGGGGATGGGTTCCCAAGGGCCAAAACCCATGAGTGGTGTCAGCCACTACGTTAACAAACCAATGCCAATTCGGGGTCACGATTGGTCCAGGTCCGGTAACCCACCGCCGAATAACTATTTTAAGTCCCGTGAAATAAATTTTAATGACTGTCCCGACTATGAATACGACCCATATCACGAACAATACCCGGCATCAGATTACTTTGAGCCGGAGAACTTTGATTGTAGTTATTATAGCAATGAGTATTATACTCATCCCTACTATGATGACATGTCACAGACAGCAGTAGAAAGTTTGCCGGAAACTTCACCACCTGCAATTCAAGAGGATTTTGGCAAGGACCTTCTGTCCGACAAACCAAAATAGAAATCAATACTCAAACTCAACGCGAATTGCCCTATATTCAAATTGCAAACCCTCCATTACAGTTGTTAATCGATACTGGAGCCAACCAGTCCTTCATTAGTCCAGAAGCCGCCCAGAGTTTCTATCCGCATTTACCACTAGATTACGAGCCGTTTCGCGTTACAAATATTCACGGCTCCGTAAGGGCCGAACATACAATTACTATACCGTGTTTCTCAGAATTTAATGATAGAGATAGTATTAATTTATTCGTTTATAAATTTCATGATCACTTTGATGGATTAATAGGGTCCGATTTATTAGGCGAATGGCAGGCAAGCATAGATTTTAAAGATATGCAACTTAAGACGCGGTATGCTACTAATACGATTCGTGTGCACGATTCCCGTAACGTTAACCTGTACGAGGATATTATACCAGCAAGGTCTTCAAAAATGGTCAATTTACCGATCAACTTTCACGATGGTTCGGCATATATACCGGAACAGATAATTTCGAACTGTAGGATTAGCGAGTGTCCAAGAAGTGATCTCCAAACTACGTACCGATCACTTAAACTCAGAAGAGCGAGCTAACCTCGAGAACCTCTGTGGGCAATACGCGGATGTATTCTATGTGGAAGGCGAGCCTTTAACCTTCACTAACCAGGTTAAGCATAGAATACCAACCACAGATGAGGTACCCGTCTACACCAAGAGCTATCGCTATCCTTTTATACACAGGGAGGAAGTCAGAAGCCAGATCAATAAAATGTTAGAACAGGGGATTATAAGACCGTCTCATTCAGCTTGGAGCTCACCTATTTGGGTTGTGCCCAAAAAGCTAGACGCCTCAGGCAAAACTAAATGGCGTATTGTTATAGACTTCAGGAAATTGAACGAAAAGACATTAGACGATAAATACCCAATACCCAACATCACCGACATCCTAGACAAGTTAGGTAACTGCCAATATTTCACCACTTTGGATTTGGCAAGTGGATTCTATCAAGTCGAAATGGACCCTAGAGACATTCCCAAAACTGCTTTTAATGTCGAGCAAGGTCATTTCGAATATCTAAGAATGCCCCAAGGGGTCAAGAACTCTCCAGCGTCTTTCCAAAGGGTCATGGACAACGTCCTCCGGGGTCTGCAGAATGTCATATGTCTCGTATACTTGGACGACATAATTATCTTTAGTACATCGCTCCAAGAACATATGAACAACCTCGAGAAAGTGTTCCAGCGCTTGAGAGAGTCCAACTTCAAAATACAACTTGACAAGTCAGAGTTTCTCAAGCTGGAAACAGCCTTTCTGGGTCACATTATCAGCAACCAAGGCGTAAAGCCGAACCCTGATAAAATAATCGCCATTCAAAAATATCCATTACCCAAGACACCCACGGAAATAAAACGTTTCCTAGGATTACTCGGGTACTATCGTAAATTTATCCCTGACTTCGCCCGGTTAACAAAACCGCTCACCCAGTGTTTAAAAAAGGGTTCAAAAATTACCTTTAATTCCGAATACACAAATTGCTTCGAAAAATGCAAAACCCTTCTCATGAACGACCCCATACTTCAATATCCTGATTTCTCCAAGGAATTCGTTCTCACCACTGATGCTTCTAATTTAGCCATTGGTGCTATACTATCGCAAGGGCCTATAGGTAGCGACAAACCTATAGCGTACGCCTCACGAACTCTCAACTCCAGCGAAATCAATTACAGTACCATCGAGAAAGAGTTACTCGCGATTGTATGGGCGACAAAATACTTCCGTCCTTACTTGTTCGGACGCAAGTTTAAGATCATTACAGACCACAAACCATTACAGTGGGTAATGAATCTCAAGGAACCGAACTCTCGATTAACTCGTTGGCGTTTAAAGTTGAGTGAATACAACTTTACCGTCGTCTATAAGCAGGGCAAAGCAAACACCAACGCCGACGCCTTGTCTAGAATCGAAGTCTGTAATGAAGAGACCAGCTCAGTGATAGTTAACCCCTCTATTAACCAGCCCATGTTAGACGAATCTAGAATCCTCACAGCTCACACAGACGCAGAAAACCCAATCTTGGAAGTGCCCATAACGGATGAACCCCTCAATAAATTTAATAGACAAATACACTTTACAGTCGTTGGCGAATACAGATCCAAAGCTGTGGTCACCAAACCTTTTGACACCCATACGCGAACAGCTATACAGTTACGTAAACCCATACTAGAACTAGACCTTGTAGATGCAATCAAAGAATACGTCAACCCTAAAGTAAAGACTGGTATATTGATCAACCCACCTTTAGAGATGTACAATATAATTCCGATTATTCAGAGTCACTTTAAAAGTTCCGCCATGAACCTAGTCCTAACTAAAACAGAGCTCGAGAACGTCAAAGAGTATCTGCGACAGCAGGAGATCATTCAAAAATACCACGATGGGAAAACCAATCATCGCGGCATAAACGAGTGCTATTCTGCTTTATCTCGAAGATACTACTGGCCCAAAATGAAAGAGCAGATTTCAAAGTATATCAATGAATGCACGATCTGTGGGCAAAGTAAATACGATCGTAACCCAATCAAGCAACAGCTTCACTTGGTTCCACCACCATCTAAGCCCTTCGAAGTTATTCACATAGACCTATTTACAGTCGAAACTGAGAAGTTTCTCACCATCATAGATTCGTTCTCAAAGTATGCCCAAGCGTATCATCTAAGAGACGGAACCGCTATGAGTGTAATTCAAGCCTTGCTTACCTTCTGTACCCATCACGGTGTCCCACTCACAGTGGTAACTGATCGTGGAACAGAGTTCACGAACCAGTTGTTCCTCGAGTTTACACGATTACATAAGATACAACATCACAAAATCTTAGCTCACGCACCCAACGAAAATGGCATGGTAGAACGCCTACATTCGACTCTTTTAGAACACCTAAGAATACTTAAAGTAAAGCACCGTACCGAGTCTGCTATTAACCTTATGCCCTATGCAATTTTAGCCTACAATAGTACCATTCATAGTTTCACCAGATGTAGACCTTTAGAAGTTATAAGTGGACATTTTGATCCCCGCGATCCTCTAAATCTAGACGTGACCGAACATTTAATGCAACAGTATATGCAGGACCACCACTCAAAAATGCGTAAAGTTTACGAAATCATTAGCGAAAACTCACTGAGGGATAGGACAGATATAATAGACAACTTAAATAAAAATCGCGAACCAGAAGAAAGTTACATCCCCGAGCAACAGATATTTATCAAAAACCCACTCGCTGCTCGTCAAAAGCTAGCCCCTAGGCTTACACAAGACACAGTACTTGCCGATTTACCCATACACATTTACACTAAAAAGAAACGCGGCCCAGTCGCAAAATCCCGTTTAAAAAGAGTACCTAAGGCAACACGGTTGTTACAGGATGATCCTGATGTTCCTTCTACCAGCGGTAGCTGCTCAAGAGATCACACTTGAAAGCATCGACGATGGACCGGGACTTCTACCCTTCGACTTAGGCCCCACCAAGATAATTTCCCAATACCACTCCTTTTTACAATTCGTTGATATCGAAGAAATAACTTCTAAGGTTACCAGCGTTAAGAGTCAATTAGATAGTATAGAACCCCAATTAAATAATATGACTAACTCAATGTACGAAATCCATATCCAGTACCTACGTACCAAACTAGACAAGATTACAGAACAGTTAGAAACGTTTGAATCAAGTCGAGTTAAACGCGGATTGATAGACGGATTAGGCTCCGTAATTAAAAGTATCTCAGGTAATTTAGATTATACCGACGCCTTACGCTATGATAATGCTATTAAAATGTTAAAAGACAAGGAAAACGAGTTAAGTTTGCAGTATAACCATCATATTAGCCTAAGCAAAGATTGGATGTCTCAACAAACTAAAGTCCTAGATAATTTGACGATTAACCAGAATAAAATCACCGAGACAATTAATATTTTGATAAATACTACCAATCTAGCCAATGTAGAGTTTACTAAACTTGTTCATTTATCTCAATTACTGATTATACTAGCCGATAATATAGAAGAGTTATCCGAGGAAATATTAGGAATAGAAAATCTGTTAGATTTTATTCATGCGAAAAGTACTCACCATTCGATGCTTAACCCAAAAGCATTAAAAGGTATGATAGATAGAGTACGTAACCTCTATGACAAGGAGGAAATTTTAGAGATAAGTATTAGAGATTATTTTGATATAATTAGTTTGGGTTCTTATTATAGTAAAAGTAAGATAGTAATAGTATTTAAATTACCGATTGCCTTACCCAAAACATACCACCTGTACAAGTTATCCGTCGTGCCTAACAAAAATCATGACGTCCTCATTCCACCCTCACCTTTTATAGCAATACATGAGTCTGATTTTATGTACATAGAGGCAGAATGCCCGAAGGTTACTGACTGGTATATCTGTGAGAAACTGTCTAGCTACAATCACCACACTCAAGAAGACTGCATCCAGCAAATCATTACGAAGCAGACGTTAGATCCTACCTGCAACCACACTCCTGTTCAACTCTCAAAAGAGGCCTTCGAGCGACTAGACGACAAACACTACGTAATCTCGTTCCCGAAACCCACTAAGGTACAGACATCGTGTGAAAGAAACGTCTTCAAAACACTTCGAGGAAGTTACCTAGCTATCCTGCCCGAACATTGCTATTTAAAGACATCCGAATTCACGATAGCTAACATCAATAATCGTTTAAAAGGACAAGCAACGAAAATAATGGACCTACCTATAGATTACAACAGGAATTCTCCTTTGCAATCCACACTCAAACTGAATTCCATGAACCTGGAGAACTTACATGCCAGTCATACCAAGATAATGATGCAGCCTCCAATTAATCTACAAGCAGTACAAGATACATCATTATATCACACTACAGTACCGCTGTACCTTATCCTATTTGGTGCAGTTGTCCTTTCAAGCTACATCTTTATCAAAAAGTATCGACATCGAACTATTAAAATTTCAGTGAAAGATGGAAGTCAATCTACAAGCCAAGATGGCACAAAGAGGGTTGTTGAACAACCACAGCATCCAGCTCCTACCCCGGACCATTACTCAGCACTATTCTCAACAAAAGTCCTCTAATAGTTGCTGAGCTACGGCGGGAGGTGTTAAGGCATCGGCCACTGAGGGAATTGCTGACACATTGCTGACACGAAGTACACTCATTCCACCTTGGCAACAGGAAACGAGCACGAGGCGCTGACACGTCAATTTACCTAATGCGCACATGCGCCCGCTTCGACGAAATCACGCCACTTCGTATCTTACATCGATCGTAGTCGATTCCTTTAGTTGTAACATTTTTTATTGTAATTTTGAATTATTAATTAAATTAAGTTGAAAGCATTTTGGTTTTTTTGGAACCATCGGCTGCAGGTTACTTAATTGGCGCAGTCGGTAGGATATTCGGGCGCGGCGCGTTAAGGACTCTCGTATCGATTCCTGTCGGCTCCGCATAGCCGCTGCACATTGTCTTCAGCGAGCAGAACCGAGTATCCCGAACCTCTCATCAGTAAGCAGTAGCCGGTGCATCCAGACATCGATGATCCAGATATACCAAATGTGGAGACTGTAAGTACACCAAAATCATATCTTTTGTGTTGCTTCCTTCTATTCCAATCCAGTCTCACTAATCCTTCAAGATTTTCCACCCAAGGCAATCTACTTCTGATAGAGCCGCGAGGGAGGATAGGCGTAATAAGTTAGATTTAAATAGAAACTTAGATAGCTTAAACGAAGAAACAGCAATGAGTTTCTCAAGCCAACAAGTAGAAATTCCTCCACGAAGAGACCCCATTGACGCTATTTTCAAAGCTCTTCGTTTAGTCCCGGAATTCGATGGGAACCCTAACATTCTCACGAGATTTATCAGCTTGTGCGACGAATTAGTTAAGAGATTTTTAAACCCTACAGAAGGACACGAGCTAGAGAATCAATCCCTACTTAATGGCATTCTCAATAAAGTAACTGGAAATGCCGCCAGGCTTATTAATTCTAACGGTATACCGACGGACTGGAATGGAATTCGTACAGCCCTGATAAATAATTTCGCAGATCAACGTGACGAAACAGCTTTATATAACGATTTGTCCTTACTGACCCAGGGTCATAGCACCCCACAAGAATTTTACGAACGGTGTCAAAATTTATTTAGCATTATAATGACTTATGTTACGTTGCACGATGATCTGTCGAGTACTGTAGAAGCTAAGCGTCAACTTTACAAAAAACTAACTCTTCAATCGTACTTACGCGGTCTGAGAGATCCACTAGGCGCGCGTATTAGGTGCATGCGTCCCATATCTATAGAGCAGGCACTAGAGTATGTACAGGAAGAAACGAACACATTATATCTACAGCAGCGCAACGACAATTTTCTAGATAAGAAACATCTTACAAATTTTATGGGTGCAAATCAAAAGCAACACAACATTCCACATCTCCCACAGCCTAACGCTAGGACCATGAACTTCGGTATGCCTAAACCGGGACCTTCGCAACAATTAGTCTTACAGGGCCAACAGCCCTGGAGACCAAGTAACCAGGCACCGCAACCATTTAGAGGACCAACAAGGACCCAGCAGATGTTTAGGGCTCCTCTACCTAACTATAACGAAAGAAGCAACGTGTTCAGATTGCCCCCGCGCAATCCACCTATGGGGATGGGTTCCCAAGGGCCAAAACCCATGAGTGGTGTCAGCCACTACGTTAACAAACCAATGCCAATTCGGGGTCACGATTGGTCCAGGTCCGGTAACCCACCGCCGAATAACTATTTTAAGTCCCGTGAAATAAATTTTAATGACTGTCCCGACTATGAATACGACCCATATCACGAACAATACCCGGCATCAGATTACTTTGAGCCGGAGAACTTTGATTGTAGTTATTATAGCAATGAGTATTATACTCATCCCTACTATGATGACATGTCACAGACAGCAGTAGAAAGTTTGCCGGAAACTTCACCACCTGCAATTCAGGAGGATTTTGGCAAGGACCTTCTGTCCGACAAACCAAAATAGAAATCAATACTCAAACTCAACGCGAATTGCCCTATATTCAAATTGCAAACCCTCCATTACAGTTGTTAATCGATACTGGAGCCAACCAGTCCTTCATTAGTCCAGAAGCCGCCCAGAGTTTCTATCCGCATTTACCACTAGATTACGAGCCGTTTCGCGTTACAAATATTCACGGCTCCGTAAGGGCCGAACATACAATTACTATACCGTGTTTCTCAGAATTTAATGATAGAGATAGTATTAAGTTATTCGTTTATAAATTTCATGATCACTTTGATGGATTAATAGGGTCCGATTTATTAGGCGAATGGCAGGCAAGCATAGATTTTAAAGATATGCAACTTAAGACGCGGTATGCTACTAATACGATTCGTGTGCACGATTCCCGTAACGTTAACCTGTACGAGGATATTATACCAGCAAGGTCTTCAAAAATGGTCAATTTACCGATCAACTTTCACGATGGTTCGGCATATATACCGGAACAGATAATTTCGAACTGTAGGATTAGCGAGTGTCCAAGAAGTGATCTCCAAACTACGTACCGATCACTTAAACTCAGAAGAGCGAGCTAACCTCGAGAACCTCTGTGGGCAATACGCGGATGTATTCTATGTGGAAGGCGAGCCTTTAACCTTCACTAACCAGGTTAAGCATAGAATACCAACCACAGATGAGGTACCCGTCTACACCAAGAGCTATCGCTATCCTTTTATACACAGGGAGGAAGTCAGAAGCCAGATCAATAAAATGTTAGAACAGGGGATTATAAGACCGTCTCATTCAGCTTGGAGCTCACCTATTTGGGTTGTGCCCAAAAAGCTAGACGCCTCAGGCAAAACTAAATGGCGTATTGTTATAGACTTCAGGAAATTGAACGAAAAGACATTAGACGATAAATACCCAATACCCAACATCACCGACATCCTAGACAAGTTAGGTAACTGCCAATATTTCACCACTTTGGATTTGGCAAGTGGATTCTATCAAGTCGAAATGGACCCTAGAGACATTCCCAAAACTGCTTTTAATGTCGAGCAAGGTCATTTCGAATATCTAAGAATGCCCCAAGGGGTCAAGAACTCTCCAGCGTCTTTCCAAAGGGTCATGGACAACGTCCTCCGGGGTCTGCAGAATGTCATATGTCTCGTATACTTGGACGACATAATTATCTTTAGTACATCGCTCCAAGAACATATGAACAACCTCGAGAAAGTGTTCCAGCGCTTGAGAGAGTCCAACTTCAAAATACAACTTGACAAGTCAGAGTTTCTCAAGCTGGAAACAGCCTTTCTGGGTCACATTATCAGCAACCAAGGCGTAAAGCCGAACCCTGATAAAATAATCGCCATTCAAAAATATCCATTACCCAAGACACCCACGGAAATAAAACGTTTCCTAGGATTACTCGGGTACTATCGTAAATTTATCCCTGACTTCGCCCGGTTAACAAAACCGCTCACCCAGTGTTTAAAAAAGGGTTCAAAAATTACCTTTAATTCCGAATACACAAATTGCTTCGAAAAATGCAAAACCCTTCTCATGAACGACCCCATACTTCAATATCCTGATTTCTCCAAGGAATTCGTTCTCACCACTGATGCTTCTAATTTAGCCATTGGTGCTATACTATCGCAAGGGCCTATAGGTAGCGACAAACCTATAGCGTACGCCTCACGAACTCTCAACTCCAGCGAAATCAATTACAGTACCATCGAGAAAGAGTTACTCGCGATTGTATGGGCGACAAAATACTTCCGTCCTTACTTGTTCGGACGCAAGTTTAAGATCATTACAGACCACAAACCATTACAGTGGGTAATGAATCTCAAGGAACCGAACTCTCGATTAACTCGTTGGCGTTTAAAGTTGAGTGAATACAACTTTACCGTCGTCTATAAGCAGGGCAAAGCAAACACCAACGCCGACGCCTTGTCTAGAATCGAAGTCTGTAATGAAGAGACCAGCTCAGTGATAGTTAACCCCTCTATTAACCAGCCCATGTTAGACGAATCTAGAATCCTCACAGCTCACACAGACGCAGAAAACCCAATCTTGGAAGTGCCCATAACGGATGAACCCCTCAATAAATTTAATAGACAAATACACTTTACAGTCGTTGGCGAATACAGATCCAAAGCTGTGGTCACCAAACCTTTTGACACCCATACGCGAACAGCTATACAGTTACGTAAACCCATACTAGAACTAGACCTTGTAGATGCAATCAAAGAATACGTCAACCCTAAAGTAAAGACTGGTATATTGATCAACCCACCTTTAGAGATGTACAATATAATTCCGATTATTCAGAGTCACTTTAAAAGTTCCGCCATGAACCTAGTCCTAACTAAAACAGAGCTCGAGAACGTCAAAGAGTATCTGCGACAGCAGGAGATCATTCAAAAATACCACGATGGGAAAACCAATCATCGCGGCATAAACGAGTGCTATTCTGCTTTATCTCGAAGATACTACTGGCCCAAAATGAAAGAGCAGATTTCAAAGTATATCAATGAATGCACGATCTGTGGGCAAAGTAAATACGATCGTAACCCAATCAAGCAACAGCTTCACTTGGTTCCACCACCATCTAAGCCCTTCGAAGTTATTCACATAGACCTATTTACAGTCGAAACTGAGAAGTTTCTCACCATCATAGATTCGTTCTCAAAGTATGCCCAAGCGTATCATCTAAGAGACGGAACCGCTATGAGTGTAATTCAAGCCTTGCTTACCTTCTGTACCCATCACGGTGTCCCACTCACAGTGGTAACTGATCGTGGAACAGAGTTCACGAACCAGTTGTTCCTCGAGTTTACACGATTACATAAGATACAACATCACAAAATCTTAGCTCACGCACCCAACGAAAATGGCATGGTAGAACGCCTACATTCGACTCTTTTAGAACACCTAAGAATACTTAAAGTAAAGCACCGTACCGAGTCTGCTATTAACCTTATGCCCTATGCAATTTTAGCCTACAATAGTACCATTCATAGTTTCACCAGATGTAGACCTTTAGAAGTTATAAGTGGACATTTTGATCCCCGCGATCCTCTAAATCTAGACGTGACCGAACATTTAATGCAACAGTATATGCAGGACCACCACTCAAAAATGCGTAAAGTTTACGAAATCATTAGCGAAAACTCACTGAGGGATAGGACAGATATAATAGACAACTTAAATAAAAATCGCGAACCAGAAGAAAGTTACATCCCCGAGCAACAGATATTTATCAAAAACCCACTCGCTGCTCGTCAAAAGCTAGCCCCTAGGCTTACACAAGACACAGTACTTGCCGATTTACCCATACACATTTACACTAAAAAGAAACGCGGCCCAGTCGCAAAATCCCGTTTAAAAAGAGTACCTAAGGCAACACGGTTGTTACAGGATGATCCTGATGTTCCTTCTACCAGCGGTAGCTGCTCAAGAGATCACACTTGAAAGCATCGACGATGGACCGGGACTTCTACCCTTCGACTTAGGCCCCACCAAGATAATTTCCCAATACCACTCCTTTTTACAATTCGTTGATATCGAAGAAATAACTTCTAAGGTTACCAGCGTTAAGAGTCAATTAGATAGTATAGAACCCCAATTAAATAATATGACTAACTCAATGTACGAAATCCATATCCAGTACCTACGTACCAAACTAGACAAGATTACAGAACAGTTAGAAACGTTTGAATCAAGTCGAGTTAAACGCGGATTGATAGACGGATTAGGCTCCGTAATTAAAAGTATCTCAGGTAATTTAGATTATACCGACGCCTTACGCTATGATAATGCTATTAAAATGTTAAAAGACAAGGAAAACGAGTTAAGTTTGCAGTATAACCATCATATTAGCCTAAGCAAAGATTGGATGTCTCAACAAACTAAAGTCCTAGATAATTTGACGATTAACCAGAATAAAATCACCGAGACAATTAATATTTTGATAAATACTACCAATCTAGCCAATGTAGAGTTTACTAAACTTGTTCATTTATCTCAATTACTGATTATACTAGCCGATAATATAGAAGAGTTATCCGAGGAAATATTAGGAATAGAAAATCTGTTAGATTTTATTCATGCGAAAAGTACTCACCATTCGATGCTTAACCCAAAAGCATTAAAAGGTATGATAGATAGAGTACGTAACCTCTATGACAAGGAGGAAATTTTAGAGATAAGTATTAGAGATTATTTTGATATAATTAGTTTGGGTTCTTATTATAGTAAAAGTAAGATAGTAATAGTATTTAAATTACCGATTGCCTTACCCAAAACATACCACCTGTACAAGTTATCCGTCGTGCCTAACAAAAATCATGACGTCCTCATTCCACCCTCACCTTTTATAGCAATACATGAGTCTGATTTTATGTACATAGAGGCAGAATGCCCGAAGGTTACTGACTGGTATATCTGTGAGAAACTGTCTAGCTACAATCACCACACTCAAGAAGACTGCATCCAGCAAATCATTACGAAGCAGACGTTAGATCCTACCTGCAACCACACTCCTGTTCAACTCTCAAAAGAGGCCTTCGAGCGACTAGACGACAAACACTACGTAATCTCGTTCCCGAAACCCACTAAGGTACAGACATCGTGTGAAAGAAACGTCTTCAAAACACTTCGAGGAAGTTACCTAGCTATCCTGCCCGAACATTGCTATTTAAAGACATCCGAATTCACGATAGCTAACATCAATAATCGTTTAAAAGGACAAGCAACGAAAATAATGGACCTACCTATAGATTACAACAGGAATTCTCCTTTGCAATCCACACTCAAACTGAATTCCATGAACCTGGAGAACTTACATGCCAGTCATACCAAGATAATGATGCAGCCTCCAATTAATCTACAAGCAGTACAAGATACATCATTATATCACACTACAGTACCGCTGTACCTTATCCTATTTGGTGCAGTTGTCCTTTCAAGCTACATCTTTATCAAAAAGTATCGACATCGAACTATTAAAATTTCAGTGAAAGATGGAAGTCAATCTACAAGCCAAGATGGCACAAAGAGGGTTGTTGAACAACCACAGCATCCAGCTCCTACCCCGGACCATTACTCAGCACTATTCTCAACAAAAGTCCTCTAATAGTTGCTGAGCTACGGCGGGAGGTGTTAAGGCATCGGCCACTGAGGGAATTGCTGACACATTGCTGACACGAAGTACACTCATTCCACCTTGGCAACAGGAAACGAGCACGAGGCGCTGACACGTCAATTTACCTAATGCGCACATGCGCCCGCTTCGACGAAATCACGCCACTTCGTATCTTACATCGATCGTAGTCGATTCCTTTAGTTGTAACATTTTTTATTGTAATTTTGAATTATTAATTAAATTAAGTTGAAAGCATTTTGGTTTTTTTGGAACCATCGGCTGCAGGTTACTTAATTGGCGCAGTCGGTAGGATATTCGGGCGCGGCGCGTTAAGGACTCTCGTATCGATTCCTGTCGGCTCCGCATAGCCGCTGCACATTGTCTTCAGCGAGCAGAACCGAGTATCCCGAACCTCTCATCAGTAAGCAGTAGCCGGTGCATCCAGACATCGATGATCCAGATATACCAAATGTGGAGACTGTAAGTACACCAAAATCATATCTTTTGTGTTGCTTCCTTCTATTCCAATCCAGTCTCACTAATCCTTCAAGATTTTCCACCCAAGGCAATCTACTTCTGATAGAGCCGCGAGGGAGGATAGGCGTAATAAGTTAGATTTAAATAGAAACTTAGATAGCTTAAACGAAGAAACAGCAATGAGTTTCTCAAGCCAACAAGTAGAAATTCCTCCACGAAGAGACCCCATTGACGCTATTTTCAAAGCTCTTCGTTTAGTCCCGGAATTCGATGGGAACCCTAACATTCTCACGAGATTTATCAGCTTGTGCGACGAATTAGTTAAGAGATTTTTAAACCCTACAGAAGGACACGAGCTAGAGAATCAATCCCTACTTAATGGCATTCTCAATAAAGTAACTGGAAATGCCGCCAGGCTTATTAATTCTAACGGTATACCGACGGACTGGAATGGAATTCGTACAGCCCTGATAAATAATTTCGCAGATCAACGTGACGAAACAGCTTTATATAACGATTTGTCCTTACTGACCCAGGGTCATAGCACCCCACAAGAATTTTACGAACGGTGTCAAAATTTATTTAGCATTATAATGACTTATGTTACGTTGCACGATGATCTGTCGAGTACTGTAGAAGCTAAGCGTCAACTTTACAAAAAACTAACTCTTCAATCGTACTTACGCGGTCTGAGAGATCCACTAGGCGCGCGTATTAGGTGCATGCGTCCCATATCTATAGAGCAGGCACTAGAGTATGTACAGGAAGAAACGAACACATTATATCTACAGCAGCGCAACGACAATTTTCTAGATAAGAAACATCTTACAAATTTTATGGGTGCAAATCAAAAGCAACACAACATTCCACATCTCCCACAGCCTAACGCTAGGACCATGAACTTCGGTATGCCTAAACCGGGACCTTCGCAACAATTAGTCTTACAGGGCCAACAGCCCTGGAGACCAAGTAACCAGGCACCGCAACCATTTAGAGGACCAACAAGGACCCAGCAGATGTTTAGGGCTCCTCTACCTAACTATAACGAAAGAAGCAACGTGTTCAGATTGCCCCCGCGCAATCCACCTATGGGGATGGGTTCCCAAGGGCCAAAACCCATGAGTGGTGTCAGCCACTACGTTAACAAACCAATGCCAATTCGGGGTCACGATTGGTCCAGGTCCGGTAACCCACCGCCGAATAACTATTTTAAGTCCCGTGAAATAAATTTTAATGACTGTCCCGACTATGAATACGACCCATATCACGAACAATACCCGGCATCAGATTACTTTGAGCCGGAGAACTTTGATTGTAGTTATTATAGCAATGAGTATTATACTCATCCCTACTATGATGACATGTCACAGACAGCAGTAGAAAGTTTGCCGGAAACTTCACCACCTGCAATTCAGGAGGATTTTGGCAAGGACCTTCTGTCCGACAAACCAAAATAGAAATCAATACTCAAACTCAACGCGAATTGCCCTATATTCAAATTGCAAACCCTCCATTACAGTTGTTAATCGATACTGGAGCCAACCAGTCCTTCATTAGTCCAGAAGCCGCCCAGAGTTTCTATCCGCATTTACCACTAGATTACGAGCCGTTTCGCGTTACAAATATTCACGGCTCCGTAAGGGCCGAACATACAATTACTATACCGTGTTTCTCAGAATTTAATGATAGAGATAGTATTAAGTTATTCGTTTATAAATTTCATGATCACTTTGATGGATTAATAGGGTCCGATTTATTAGGCGAATGGCAGGCAAGCATAGATTTTAAAGATATGCAACTTAAGACGCGGTATGCTACTAATACGATTCGTGTGCACGATTCCCGTAACGTTAACCTGTACGAGGATATTATACCAGCAAGGTCTTCAAAAATGGTCAATTTACCGATCAACTTTCACGATGGTTCGGCATATATACCGGAACAGATAATTTCGAACTGTAGGATTAGCGAGTGTCCAAGAAGTGATCTCCAAACTACGTACCGATCACTTAAACTCAGAAGAGCGAGCTAACCTCGAGAACCTCTGTGGGCAATACGCGGATGTATTCTATGTGGAAGGCGAGCCTTTAACCTTCACTAACCAGGTTAAGCATAGAATACCAACCACAGATGAGGTACCCGTCTACACCAAGAGCTATCGCTATCCTTTTATACACAGGGAGGAAGTCAGAAGCCAGATCAATAAAATGTTAGAACAGGGGATTATAAGACCGTCTCATTCAGCTTGGAGCTCACCTATTTGGGTTGTGCCCAAAAAGCTAGACGCCTCAGGCAAAACTAAATGGCGTATTGTTATAGACTTCAGGAAATTGAACGAAAAGACATTAGACGATAAATACCCAATACCCAACATCACCGACATCCTAGACAAGTTAGGTAACTGCCAATATTTCACCACTTTGGATTTGGCAAGTGGATTCTATCAAGTCGAAATGGACCCTAGAGACATTCCCAAAACTGCTTTTAATGTCGAGCAAGGTCATTTCGAATATCTAAGAATGCCCCAAGGGGTCAAGAACTCTCCAGCGTCTTTCCAAAGGGTCATGGACAACGTCCTCCGGGGTCTGCAGAATGTCATATGTCTCGTATACTTGGACGACATAATTATCTTTAGTACATCGCTCCAAGAACATATGAACAACCTCGAGAAAGTGTTCCAGCGCTTGAGAGAGTCCAACTTCAAAATACAACTTGACAAGTCAGAGTTTCTCAAGCTGGAAACAGCCTTTCTGGGTCACATTATCAGCAACCAAGGCGTAAAGCCGAACCCTGATAAAATAATCGCCATTCAAAAATATCCATTACCCAAGACACCCACGGAAATAAAACGTTTCCTAGGATTACTCGGGTACTATCGTAAATTTATCCCTGACTTCGCCCGGTTAACAAAACCGCTCACCCAGTGTTTAAAAAAGGGTTCAAAAATTACCTTTAATTCCGAATACACAAATTGCTTCGAAAAATGCAAAACCCTTCTCATGAACGACCCCATACTTCAATATCCTGATTTCTCCAAGGAATTCGTTCTCACCACTGATGCTTCTAATTTAGCCATTGGTGCTATACTATCGCAAGGGCCTATAGGTAGCGACAAACCTATAGCGTACGCCTCACGAACTCTCAACTCCAGCGAAATCAATTACAGTACCATCGAGAAAGAGTTACTCGCGATTGTATGGGCGACAAAATACTTCCGTCCTTACTTGTTCGGACGCAAGTTTAAGATCATTACAGACCACAAACCATTACAGTGGGTAATGAATCTCAAGGAACCGAACTCTCGATTAACTCGTTGGCGTTTAAAGTTGAGTGAATACAACTTTACCGTCGTCTATAAGCAGGGCAAAGCAAACACCAACGCCGACGCCTTGTCTAGAATCGAAGTCTGTAATGAAGAGACCAGCTCAGTGATAGTTAACCCCTCTATTAACCAGCCCATGTTAGACGAATCTAGAACCCTCACAGCTCACACAGACGCAGAAAACCCAATTTTAGAAGTGCCCATAACGGATGAACCCCTCAATAAATTTAATAGACAAATACACTTTACAGTCGTTGGTGAATACAGATCAAAAGCTGTGGTCACCAAACCTTTTGACACCTATACGCGAACAGCTATACAGTTACGTAAACCCATACTAGAACTAGACCTTGTAGATGCCATCAAAGAATACGTCAACCCTAAAGTAAAGACTGGTATATTGATCAACCCACCTCTAGAGATGTACAACATAATTCCGATTATTCAGAGTCACTTTAAAAGTTCCGCCATGAACCTAGTCCTAACTAAAACAGAGCTTGAGAACGTCAAAGAGTATCTGCGACAGCAGGAGATCATTCAAAAATACCACGATGGGAAAACCAATCATCGCGGCATAAACGAGTGCTATTCTGCTTTATCTCGAAGATACTACTGGCCCAAAATGAAAGAGCAGATTTCAAAGTATATCAATGAATGCACGATCTGTGGGCAAAGTAAATACGATCGTAACCCAATCAAGCAACAGCTTCATTTAGTTCCACCACCATCTAAGCCCTTCGAAGTTATTCACACAGACCTATTTACAGTCGAAACTGAGAAGTTTCTCACCATCATAGATTCGTTCTCAAAGTATGCCCAAGCGTATCATCTAAGAGACGGAACCGCTATGAGTGTAATTCAAGCCTTGCTTACCTTCTGTACCCATCACGGTGTCCTACTCACAGTGGTAACTGATCGTGGAACAGAGTTCACGAACCAGTTGTTCCTCGAGTTTACACGATTACATAAGATACAACATCACAAAATCTTAGCTCACGCACCCAACGAAAATGGCATGGTAGAACGCCTACATTCGACTCTTTTAGAACACCTAAGAATACTTAAAGTAAAGCACCGTACCGAGTCTGCTATTAACCTTATGCCCTATGCAATTTTAGCCTACAATAGTACCATTCATAGTTTCACCAGATGTAGACCTTTAGAAATTATAAGTGGACATTTTGATCCCCGCGATCCTCTAAATCTAGACGTGACCGAACATTTAATGCAACAGTATATGCAGGACCACCACTCCAAAATGCGTAAAGTTTACGAAATTATTAACGAAAACTCACTGAGGGATAGGACAGATATAATAGACAACTTAAATAAAAATCGTGAACCAGAAGAAAGCTACATCCCCGAGCAACAGATATTTATCAAAAACCCACTAGCTGCTCGTCAAAAGCTAGCCCCTAGGTTTACACAAGACACAGTACTTGCCGATTTACCCATACACATTTACACTAAAAAGAAACGCGGCCCAGTCGCAAAATCCCGTTTAAAAAGAGTACCTAAGGCAACACGGTTGTTACAGGATGATCCTGATGTTCCTTCTACCAGCGGTAGCTGCTCAAGAGATCACACTTGAAAGCATCGACGATGGACCGGGACTTCTACCCTTCGACTTAGGCCCCACTAAGATAATTTCCCAATACCACTCCTTTTTACAATCCGTTGATATCGAAGAAATTACTTCTAGGGTTACCAGCGTTAAGAGTCAATTGGATAGTATAGAACCCCAATTAAATAATATGACTAACTCAATGTACGAAATCCATATCCAGTACCTGCGTACCAAACTAGACAAGATTACAGAACAGTTAGAAACGTTTGAATCAAGTCGAGTTAAACGCGGATTGATAGACGGATTAGGCTCCGTAATTAAAAGTATCTCAGGTAATTTAGATTATACCGACGCCTTACGCTATGATAATGCTATTAAAATGTTAAAAGACAAGGAAAACGAGTTAGGTTTGCAGTATAACCATCATATTAGCCTAAGTAAAGATTGGATGTCTCAACAAACTAATGTCCTAGATAATTTGACAATTAACCAGAATAAAATCACCGAGACAATTAATATCTTGATAAATACTACCAATTTAGCCAATGTAGAGTTTACTAAGCTTGTTCATTTATCTCAATTACTGATTATATTAGCCGATAATATAGAAGAGTTATCCGAGGAAATGTTAGGAATAGAAAATCTGTTAGCTTTTATTCATGCAAAAAGTACTCACCATTCGATGCTTAACCCAAAAGCATTAAAAGGCATGATAGATAGAACACGTAACCTCTATGACAAGGAGGAAATTTTAGAGATAAGTATTAGAGATTATTTTGATATAATTAGTTTGGGTTCTTATTATAGTAAAAGTAAGATAGTAATAGTATTTAAATTACCGATCGCCTTACCCAAAACATACCACCTGTACAAGTTATCCGTCGTGCCTAACAAAAATCATGAAGTCCTCATTCCACCCTCACCTTTTATAGCAATACATGAGTCTGATTTTATGTACATAGAGGCAGAATGCCCGAAGGTTACTGACTGGTATATCTGTGAGAAACTGTCTAGCTACAATCACCACACTCAAGAAGACTGCATCCAGCAAATCATTACGAAGCAGACGTTAGATCCTACCTGCAACCACACTCCTGTTCAACTCTCAAAAGAGGCCTTCGAGCGACTAGATGACAAACACTACGTAATCTCGTTCCCGAAATCCACTAAGGTACAGACATCGTGTGAAAGAAACGTCTTTAAAACACTTCGAGGAAGTTACCTAGCTATCCTGCCCGAACATTGCTATTTAAAGACATCCGAATTCACAATAGCTAACATCAATAATCGTTTAAAAGGACAAGCAACGAAAATAATGGACCTACCTATAGATTACAACAGGAATTCTCCTTTGCAATCCACACTCAAACTGAATTCCATAAACCTGGAGAACTTACATGCCAGTCATACCAAGATAATGATGCAGCCTCCAATTAATTTACAAGCAGTACAAGATACATCATTATATCACACTACAGTACCGCTGTACCTTATCCTGTTTGGTGCAGTTGTCCTTTCAAGCTACATCTTTATCAAAAAGTATCGACATCGAA
Source organism: Miltochrista miniata (assembly GCA_933228765.1). NCBI lineage: Eukaryota > Metazoa > Arthropoda > Insecta > Lepidoptera > Erebidae > Miltochrista > Miltochrista miniata. Next base: position 3,642,293 of record OW121749.1, on the reverse strand, counting down.
CTATTAAAATTTCAGTGAAAGATGAAAGTCAATCTACAAGCCAAGATGGCACAAAGAGGGATGTTGAACAACCGCAGCATCCAGCTCCTACCCCGGACCACTACTCAGCACTATTCTCAACAAAAGTCCTCTAATAGTTGCTGAGCTACGGCGGGAGGTGTTAAGGCATCGGCCACTAAGGGAATTGCTGACACATTGCTGACACGAAGTACACTCATTCCACCTTGGCAACAGGAAACGAGCACGAGGCGCTGACACGTCAATTTACCTAATGCGCACATGCGCCCGCTTCGACGAAATTACGCCACTTCGTATCTTACATCGATCGTAGTCGATTCCTTTAATTGTAACATTTTTTATTGTAATTTTGAATTATTAATTAAATTAAGTTGAAAGCATTTTGGTTTTTTTTGGAACCATCGGCTGCAGGTTACTTAATTGGCGTTTACAGTTACTTATTTTTATTGGCCTTGGTGGTAAGTTGACAGACAAGCGCCGAATAGAAAGTGGTCATCGTAGCATAGAGACGTTGGTTATACCAAAGGCATTCAATCGCGCTGTCAAGCCTGTAGAAACCCTCTAAGACTTTGTGAAAATCTCCATACAGAAGACAATTATTGCGGTTAAGGTCTTTGGTTCCATTTAGTTATAGCTTCAAAGAACTCAAAAGGGATTACATTCTTTCCGTCTAAATGACTAAGAATATTGAACGCGACTATTAAAATTTAAAATGTAGGTAGGTATGAACTAACGCAGTACTGAGAGTGTAGGTATATGTTATGATAATAGTAGCAGCAAGTTATGTGTACCTATATTTTTATTTCCGTAGTTTCGCTTATCGTGTCATATGATTTCCTTCCTTCATCCCGTCGCTTCGCATCTTACACGCCAGGGTTACCGTTTCTATTGTTTATTATATTTTAAGCCTATTTGCGAGCGTCTCTTGAGTTATGAGGTGTCAACGTGGCTTGATTTATCTGTTCAGAGACGCAGGGTACAGGCGTGGTGTTACCCTTAATTAATGCAAAGATATTTTAGATTACTTAGTTTCCGTGAGATAATTTGATGTAAACCTGAACCGTTTATATTACGGTTATCAAGTAGATATTAAATTTATTTTCTGTAAACAGCATTAAATAACTATTTTTAATAGAATTTTGTCATGCTTTGGGATGATTTCAATTAAGTATTTTTATTTTAGTAGGTACCATTAGATGTTATAGTTTACTTTTATACATCTTGGTTTTTAAGTTGATTTTAGGCTATCTTTGTGATATTTGCTCACAAGATACATTGCTTTCAGCTACTATTTTCGCTATAAGCCTGACAGTACATTCTGCATTACATACAAGCTCAATGTACACATTGAGCTTGTGTTATTATGAAAAAGTACAATCGGTAAAAGTAAAAAAAAGCAGTTTCTAACAACTTCTGGCAACTATATCTTCAATATTTTTGTTCAGTTTTTTTGTAGACTTCATACCTAGGAGCGTGGAATCAAGATTTTAAATTTCGATGACCTCTTTTGAAAATATATTATTATTGGTAAAAGAATATCCTTCATGGATGCTATGCCAGTCTCCCACAGACTAAAATCACAAAGTTGAAATATTTCAACAGCTTGTCACGACAGCCTGCGCCTGCTATTAAACACGCCAATAAGCTCACCACCTATTACGTGGGACATAAAACTATGAGGTGAAATATGGGCGTCATACTAGGAAAAATATGATTGTTTGCATCGAATAGGCTCCAGAAATACTGGACCGATTTGAAAAATTCTTCCACTTTGGGAAGCTACGTTCGTGAACATAGGCTATATTTTATTCCCGTATCGTATACCCACCGAAACGGGAGCTACGTGGGTTATATTATGTAGGTATGTATGAGTTTTGTTTCAAATAATATTGCAGAGTTGTTGGTACAACCATTTTTGGTAAAGTGTCTCAGTGTACATCTCTTCCTCTCGTTTCGCTTCAGCTAATTGGTATGTTCTGTCTGTGAATATTCAGATTAGTGGAATTAATAAGGAACTTTAGTATAAGCTATCACTGAAAGTATGTTTTAAGAGACATTGTCCTTTTATGAAATAATAAAATACTGTCTTTAAAACATTTTGTACAAATTAGTATTGTAGATAGGTAAGAATAGCCCAATTGCACCGGGACTTTTAAAAAGTGTCGTGTAGTCATCTATACTAATATTATAAAGAAGTAAAGTTTGTGTGTTTGTTAAATTGTAAGGGGTAATCTCGGGATCTACTGAACCGATTTTAAAAATTCTTTCACCAATAGAAAGCTACGTTATTGTGGAGTGTCTAGGCTACATAACATCACGCTACAACGAATAGGAGCGGAGCAGTAATAGTAAATGTTTCAAAAACGGGTGAAAAGTTATTCCTTTTGAGAGCTTCGTTGCGTGTGCTGCGTAAATATTTATAGTTATGTAAAAAATATGTACTACAAAATTGTTTCTCTAAAAAGTTCTAAAAAAATTGCGCGATAGCATGTGTCTATCTTTGGGTTGGTGATGTAGAAAAAAAATGGATTGCCATTAAAATGGTTATCCATTTTAATGGCAATCAATTTTTTTGTACAATAATGCCACGGGATACCTCTTAAAACATAATACGAAATTGTTCTGAAAAATAATGCGACGGGAATACACGCGACGAGAAACTTTTCTCTCTGTCTCTCTCACGTAGTATTGAATATTAACGACGAGACGCTACGGGAGTAAACGCAATGCGACGGGAGTAAATGCGACGGGAACAGGTAATACTCTATCTTATGTGGCGCAAACGAAGTTGCGCGGGTCAGCTAGTTAATCATAATGCTGTAACATCAGAGCTCTTTTTGGTGTCCGTACCTAAAGGATAAAAAAACCGGCCAAGAGCGAGTTGGACTCGCCCATGAAGGTCTTACCTATATATATGTAGTTCGTTGTAACTTTGATTGATGTTTTAACACGTTCGCAGTGGTAGTGATTTTTCTAACCGAAAATTGCGGTTTATGACGTTTTAAAAAAAAACTACCTACCAGATCTATCTCGTTCGAACCAATTTTAGTTGGTAGTCTTTATGGCAATCATATGTTCTTTTTAGATTGATCATTCTCTTAGTTTAGAAGTTAGAGGGGGGGGGGACACTCATTTTTCCACTTTGGAAGTGTCTCTTGCGCAAAATATTCAGCTTAGAAAAATATGATGTTAGATACCTCAATAGCATTTTGGAAGACCTATCTATAGATACCCTACGCGTATGGTTTTGATGAAAAAAAAAATTGAGTTTCAGTTCTGAGTATGGGGACCCCCAAAATTTACTGCTTTTTTTCTAGTTTTACATAAGAATCTTAATGCGGTTCATAGAATACATCTAGTTACCAAGTTTCAATATCATAGGCCTTATAGTTTCGGAGAAAAGTGGCTGTGACACACGGACGGACAGGCAGACAGACAGACATGACCAATCTATAAGGGTTCCGTTTTTGCCATTTGGCTACGAAACTCTAAAAACGGGACTCGATTGCTCTCTGAAAAACGGCCCTTTTTCTTGCAATAATCAAAAAGAAGTGCAATACATGGAAGTTAGGACTAAACAAAATGAAAACTTTCTTTGAACTTCTTTCTTTTTACAAAGCTGAAAAAATAAATCTATTCCAAGTGTCGTTAATTATTTGATACAAAAGGTAAAAAGGCTTAGTATAAACAAAGGCATTAAGAACAATAAGAACCTACAACAACTTCAAATTTGAGCCAAGATTTTCTTTCCTTGTCATTCAAGGAGGTTTTTTTCCCGACTGTAAAACGCAAAGGAAGTGTATGTAAAGTACTGTTTTATTTCCTTCGTAAGCAAGACACGTGACAATGAAGTCAATAATTCTTATGCTCTTTAAAATATTGTTCGAGAGTTTTCGTTGCGCAGGCAAACGTCTCGTCTTATCAACTATTTTATGGAAATTCCTTCAAATTTTATTAAATTAGAATACTCTTAAAATTACTCTCTGAAAGGTAAATTCTAAAATAAAAAATACTTTGAAATAATGAAATGTATTATTTTTATGAAGTTCCGTTCAGTTTCAATTTTACTGACGGTCTGTTAGAGGTCCCTGGAGAAATTCCAAGGGGCCCGTACTGTCGCGTTTAATAGCAGTTCTTCATTAACAGCCTGCAATGCGAAAGTGGAAATCTTTCATCATCTATGGTGTATTTTCAGCGTAAAATTTTCGGGTCCCCACATCACATTACATTTCAGAAAACTTATAATAAGTATTCTGTTGAAGTCTGTAACTTCAAACTCGTTATAAATATTGTTACTAGCAGTTGTTGCGTTTCGCAAGCAACACTACAATATGTGAATTTTTATAGTTAATGTTACAAAATTTTATGAGATAGAATGTTAGTCACTCATTGAAGTAAAAATTTAAAGAATTTGTAATTTATATTACATTATAATGTAAAAGCGCTACTTAAATAAAGTATACGCTGAAAATTATAGACGTACAAAACGCTACAAAGTGACAGTAAAATTATATTCATTCCCCGCCATTATTGTGGCATTTTGCTCCACTCGTAAGATTACGTTCGTTGTTACGCCGTAAGTGGGCAAAGTTTGTAATGTTTATCCCATTTGTTTAATCACACAATGGCTGTTGGTTGGCTAATTTTCTAATAAAAGACAAAGTTTTAGAATTACACAATAATGCAAGCCGCCGCTCTACGAAATTATGCTATTGTTACTGTTTGAGTTACTTTATGTATCACTAAACGGGTACATTCATATACCATCGTACCATACGTATAACTACACTCGAGAGCAATGAATCCGGGTCACTTAAAGAATGTTAAAAATCTCGGAAACTAAAAATGATAGGTTAATGCAATAAATTGTATTTAATAGACAATGTAATACTCCTTAAATGAAAGTAAAAAAAATATGAGTCACCATACATTTTATTAACACAAAATTACATAAAGAAAAAACTGCTGATCTCTCCTTAAAACAAAAATAGGAAACATGAAATTTTTGAACTTTATTACGATTTTCTTGAATTTTAATACTTCGTATTGCCTCCTCGTGCTTCCATTACTGCGTTTACGCGGTTTGGCATGCTGTACACCAAGTTCCTTATACGATTTTGGGGAATATTCTCCCATTCCTCTGTGAGAGCAATTTTGAGCTCACGAAGCGTGATTGGGGGAGGGTTTCGTTGTTTTACGCATCTGCCTAGCTCGTCCCAAGCATGCTTGATCGGGTTGATATCCGGGCTGCGCGCTGGCCACTCCATACGAGTAATGTTCATCTCTTGAAGGTAGTCATTCACAATCCTACCTGTATGAGGTCGGGCATTGTCATGCATAAATATAGCATCCTCACCTAAATTGACCATAAATGGACCAACGTGATCATTGAGGATTTCTTCCACATATCTTACGCTAGTTAAAGAGCCGTTTTCTATGATCACCAGCTCTGTGCGACTTTCAGAAGAAATTCCGGCCCACACAAGTACAGACCCACCATCGTAGGCTACTTTTTCTTCGATGCATGCTTGCTTGAATCTTTCCCCTGGTCTTCGATACACTCTGTGTCTTCCATCGTGCTTGTAGAGCATAAATTTTGATTCGTCGGAGAACATAACTTTTGACCAATCTTCAATACTCCAATTTACGTGGCTCTGGGCATACCTTAGTCTCGAAATACGATGCCCACGCTCCAGTTTAGGGCCGTTTGCAGGTCTAAGGGGTTTTAAGTTAGATTCAGCAAGCCGACGTCTTACTGTCCATGCACTTGGGTTACTTCCTCCGAGGCGTCGAAACTGATTGGTGAGTTCAGTTCCTGTGAGAAAGCGATTTCGAAGCATGGTGTTCACCAAGTATCGGTCTTCTCGTGCTGTGGTACACCTGGTTCTGCCCGTTCCTGGTCTGCGTAGGTTAGAACCAGTTTCTTCGTAACGTCGGAGAACTCTTTGTACTGTTGACAGCGACACACCGACAGTCCTGGCTGTATCGCGCTGACTCCGGCCGGTTTCCAGCATTGTAAGTATTCTGGTGCATTCTTCAGGCGTAAGCGACATAATTTCAGCTTGATTAATGAATATAGAGCACTATCAACATGGTTTATGTACCCACATAAATGACAGATTACAAACAAAAGCAACACCAAATGCTGTAATTTCGTAGTTCCATCTTCGAAAGTGGCCCTTTTTCAAATTTGATTTTTTTATGATATAACTTTACAATAACTAAGAAGTTTTAATACCTTCATTTAAGGAGTATTACATTGTCTATTAAATACAATTTATTGCATTAACCTAGCATTTTTAGTTTCCGAGATTTTTAGGATTCTTTAAGTGACCCGGATTCATTGCTCTCGAGTGTAGATTTATTGTACTTGAAAAAATGTTCCCATGGGAAGCGGAACGGGTACCGAACTTCACGCGGGCGAAGCAGTGAGCATAATCTAGTGATGTATAATTATCTGATGCCGCTATAACAACAAAATATTATACAGAATAAGAAACAAATAATTACTTCAGGGTGGCTCCCATACAACAAACGTAATATTTTGCCGTTATTTAATACCGAACCCTTCGTGCGCGAGTCTGACTCGCACTTGATCGGTTTTAATTTTTTAATCAGAATTTGTCTGTTACTACAACTACCCATAATTTTGTATGTATTCTCACAATAAAATTCACATTACATAGTATCATTATGAAATGTAGGTTCACATTTCAAGTACAATATTGTATTATTGTCACCTGGCATGGCGGCCCGGGCATTTAAAAGTAACGTCACGTACTACACGATAATACATTTAACGTAACGAACAATCATATTATTATATCGCACACCTAGATCTAAAGAGAGTATAACTCAAAAAAGCACTTTTTTGGGAAAATGCAAAAAACTGATTGCTCGACCCCTATGCACTGTAGAAGTGTTCTGTATAGAATTATGTTTTCTGTGCGCAGCAAGATTGAATAAAATTGTACGATTCTTTCATTTTAATCATGGTTTGGGGCTGAAAATTGGAAATTTCGAGTAATTGCCCTATTGCTTGACAAGGTAGGCGTGTTTTGTCATATTATTTTGAGTTGAGCCTATATTGGTGACTTGAATTTGTACTTAACTCTCTTTTGATGAAACACTATAAACTCAAAACGTAATAGCATTATGTGTTATTTTTAATTAGTCCAATTTAATAGAGTGTTCTGAGGCCAGCAATAGGAGTATATTGGATGATCAATGAGGAATAAAAGATTAGTTAACTTTATTAAGTGTAAATATATTATTAATAGTGGTTAAAAACAACTAATGACAGTCACTTTTGTACTTTTTAATTATAAAATATATAGTATCAAACATATTTTTCTTATAAATAAAAAAAAAATGTACTTCCTTTTTGTGGAAAACAATTTTATGTGCACATCAAAAATCATATAAAATCTAATATCTATCATTTACATTTAAGAATAAACTGTAAGTAGATATCTCAAATATGTACTAAAAATCATCAATCAAGCAGCCTTTAGCAGACCACTGCTGGACATAGGCCTCTCCCAGTTCACGCCACAGTACCCGGTCTTGAGCCTTTCGCATCCAGTCCCAGCCTGCAGTCTTTACCAGGTCCGACGTCCTACCCTACGTTTACCGAGTCGCGGTCTTCACACTAGAACCCGTTTGCTCCATTCGGTCGTTGGTTCTTCTACTGATGTGACCAGCCCAATGCCACTTTAATGTGCTTATTCTGCGAGCTATTTCGACCATTCCGGCTCTCCTCCGAAAAACCTTCGGAGTTTATCCCTCAGAGATATTTCAAGTATGGCTCGTTCCATAACTCGCTGTGCAACTTTAAGGGCATGAACTAGCCCCACCGTAAGTGTCCACGTCTTGGCATCGTATGTCATAACTGGTAGGACGCACTGGTTGTTTGTAGACTTTCGTCTTCACGCACTGTGCTATAGGCGCATTGAAAGAACGCTGCTCAACCCAAATGGATCTTTCTAGCGATTTTCTTGTCCAGATTGCCCTTGTCTAACGTGATAACGTGCCCAAGATATGTATACTCCTGGACAACCTCAAGCCTCGATCCTTCGACGTAGATTGGTCCCGGCGGCAGCGTGGCGTGCTCATTAAACATGGCCTTGGTTTTCTCCAAGTTCATGCCGAGACCAACACGTCGAGACGCAACGTTTTGGCTGGGCAACATTCCACTAAACTGTTCCAGCGTCTCCGCCACTATGACGATGTCGCCGGCAAATCGAAGGTACGAGATGCTCATGCTTTCCAGTCCAGCGTATTGAAGACGTCCTCCAGCGCATTGGTGAAGAGTTTTCTTTATCTCTTTCCTCTATCATATTGACTAAAATCCGACCACGTTTCGTCGTTAACCTGTAAAAAATGTTTTTATTACTTATTGATAGGGTCTTGTGCATCAACTCGCATTAAAAGAGTCAACAAAAGAACATTTTCGATGTTATTAGCGATATTGCGAAATTTTTTTTTGGCAAAATTCAACTAAAGAGACGTAACTAAAAAAAATGCAGTAATTGAGTAAAATGCTATAGAAATTCTAGTTATAAAAATGAAATTATAATAAGATTACAAGATTTTAACCGTCAATAGCAAAAATGTTTCAATTAAATGGCTTTTTAAAGAAATATAACGCTTTAAAATATGACTCAACTAAACGGACACAACTACAAATTCAAAAATGTAGCAACAGTATGGAAAGAACTCTAAATAAACTTAAAACTTTTACTTACCCTGCCAGCTATACGGGTTTAACTCAAGATGCGTAGTTACTTACTGAGCAACTAAACGTCTAAAAGTCGTCTAAAAGTCGGCAACTCAAAATAAATAGTGCTTAAAATTTCAACGGTACAGATATAACTCAAAATAATTCGCTTTTGTTTACGATGTACCCGTGTAATTCGCTTGTAGTTTAGACCGCAACTAGCAATGTCTCTGTTTTGGCGGAAGGGAGCGGAGCTGGCTCGTGTAACTAAAGGGACACTTGGTGCTATCTAGCAGCGAGTAGTGGACTTATTTTTAAGTCTGTTTTATTGGTGGATAGGTATTCGGATATAGAATTCGGTGGTGTGCTTATCTCAAAAAATGCGATTTTTGAGTTGCAGCTCTTTAGATATGGATGTGCGATATGGGTTCGTATGCACCAGAACCTCAAACCACTTGGACACATATGGGTTCGTATGCATCAAAACAAATAAAAGTAATAAATTACATCCATACCTTATTATCTAATTATATATACTTAAAAAATAGAAAGTTTTACAAAATTATTGACGAAACTTAATCAAACAATTCCTTGTCATTATAATATAAATAAACCTTACATTTGGGACACTTTGTGTAGGTTTTCATAGAGCATACTTGACAAATTTGACGATGTATAAGGAGGTTATAAGGAGGCAAATATTTTGTTGAGCAGTTTATTCTAACGGTAGGTCCTTCGACGATTGCTTTTCTTGGTCTTTGACGTTGAGGGTAAATTTGCTACAGGAACGTCGTCTTCATCTGAAAAGTCATCGTCCGTCTCTGGTACAATAACAGGACGTCTAAATGGTTTGGAGGATGTAGACATGTCAGTATCGAAATCGGAAGCCAAGTCATCATCGCTAAGGCCATGCTCGGGGATTGCGTTAGTATATATGCCCATAAAAACGTCCAGGGTCCATTCTACCACCAAGAAAGAAAAAATAGCTTAGCGTGAAGAAAACGTAAAGGAAATTGAAGCGAAACCATATCCTCGTGCAAAGTTAATAATAATGCATGAGCGCATACGAAACCATATATGTATAAGCGAAAAAAGCAAAGTATGCATTCGAACCCAAATATAGTTCCGAAACAATTAGTGTTGAAAATGGGTGAAATCGAATAGATACTGAAAATCTATTACAGTGCATATAAACTAGAGACTATGACACACAACAAAACATTTTTATCAGCTCAGAAAACTCACCTTTTCATTTTTATTTCTTTTTACGAAGTTGAGAGTCGTACACGCATGTAAACAAGCACTGGCAATGTCTGGAAAAGTGAGTTTTGTTATTGTTAATTATATGACAAACAAACCTCATTAAAGTTTTAACGCAGTTTTTTAATATTTTTAGAATAAATAAGCTGTAAACATGCCAAACCATATGTGGTTTCGTATGCGGTAAAGGGTTAAAGGCTTTCTAATTTATTGAGCCTACATAAATTATTATTACTGTCAGGAGTCGATCCTGGGACATCCTTCCGAGGGCTTACCCGGGTCTCCCAACCATATGCTGTTGGGCGTTACGTGAGGTTTTTTAGTCGGTAGGAGTCCGGCATAACATCCATGAGGATTTTCCCTCACGTTAAAAAAATAACTGTCAGGAGTCGCAATATGATTTTAAAAGTCGAGATAGTTCCAGAAAAGGTGTTTCACATTTATGATACTTTCGTACTTAGAATACAATATTAGTCATGTTTTTTCACGTAAATAGACATTCAATAAATCAATCGTGTTTTCTAGTATAATAATGTCTTTATAACGGTAAATCTAATTGAGTACTTACAACTGTTCAGTTCTACGTTGTAATGAAGATAATTATAACTTTTAGAGACAATTACTTCGTTTGCTAAAATGTATTCAAACCTATTCATTATTATTTACACTACAAAGATATAAGCCACGAATGACCTAATTTAACATAATATTCAAAAGTAGGCTTACGTCGGATAAATAGAAGAAGCAAAAAAGATATTTATTTATGAAAAGGTTCCTGAATACTATTATAATAAAATTATATCTGCTTATTTTCCTCCGCTATGTTTAACTGTGTTTGATGCCGCTATCCAGAATATCCATAACTTATCGATATATTTGTAAGCGATACCTTCAATGCTTAGATTTTGAATGACGGAAATTGGCAAATGAGAAATGAATTTTACTATGAGTCCCATTGTTTTAAGACATGACAATAGTTTGTAAATAAGCATTCATACTAATATATATTATAACGTCGTGATCATTACTTTACTGCAAATCAATATCAACATCATCAATCAATACATATATAATAAAATCGTAGTGATTGTCTGTATGTTTGTGTACGCTAATCTCAGCAACCACTCAACCGGTTTTCTTTATTGCTATGCGATTTGCTCCACCTAAAATTTTGTGTTTGTTTCATATTAATCGGTTCATAAGTAAAAAAGTTATATCAATCAAAAGAATCACGTACGAAGTCGCAGGCAACAGCTAGTTTAACTTAAAGCTACAAAAATGAAACAAAATTAAACTCGACCAATATTATATACCTAATTCTTGTTCAGCTCACGCTTTGACAATAACGTGTTAATCTTTTTAAAGGAAATGAGAAAACCCGGGCTGATGTTTAAATGTGGTAGACGATTTAGGAAAAAAGAAACGTTTTTTTTCAGCATTATTTTCAGTTTGGGATCATAGGATTCGATCTTTAGATTGTATCGTTGGGTTTACCGAAATCCTTGATGAGGTCTCTTTGATCGCTTCCTTTGATAATTTTATAAATAAAAACAAAAACCAAGAAATTTTTGCTTCAAGGAGAACATTAGACACTGAGGTACTAGTATCGGTAAAAGTAACGTAGGCAGATCGATGTCGTAGCTTTGTATAAAATGAAAAAAAAAATCTCAATCATTAGCTTTTAAGATTCATTAATTAATTTCTTCTTAAAAATAGTCCTAATTAAGGTGATAGGTAAGATTGATATAAAACTTTGCATTGATAAAAAACAGGCCGTATGTAATAGTGTTTACGTATATAATATATTATGACAGGCATTTCAAAGACTTTTATTGAAAGATAAGTAAAGGTACTTTGTATTAAGTGCTCCAATTGCACATTTTCCCAAAAAAAGAATTTTTAAATCTCAAGAATTATTGCAGCCATGCAATACCTAAAAAGTCTTGAGAAGTCCATGACGATGAAAGAGTTCTAATACATTTCGCTTATTACCTAAATGGAAGAAAATTGTTAAAGATATATATTTCAGCAAACTTCTGATGACATGACGTCACAGCCTTGATTACATGGCGCTGCCAACTCCCATTAATCTCACTAAGTGTCAATTAAGTAGGAAATAGGAGAATCAGGAACGCCTATAAATACGTTTATTGTGACCTCTGAAATGTTACACCGGTTCCTTCACAGACAACGGCGATTAATAAGCTCTAATGAAGATCGAAGATTAGGTACATAAGGTCGCTGCTGAACGCTACGCCATACTAACACAATAATGTATTCCAAATATTGCACAATTTATGTTTCAACATGTCGGGTACTTTCAATAGGGAATGTAAATGGCGGAATTAGAATGAGCAATACATAAAATACCCGTACAATAAATTATGTACTTGTATAACTTATTTTTTTCATATTTTGCTTTCCTATAAAACCGTCCTCTTGGTTAAGAGCTAGGGCACATCTCTGGGCCACTATCACCGTCCTCTGCTTGGTCCCAGTAAACTATAGTCTGGTCTATCCCGTAATTTGGTTCAGCAGGGCAAAACATCGAGAGTTTAGTAGGTAAGACGACCTCTACTTCCAGGGTCGGGAGTCTCACACGAAATCTTTCTGCTGACCTATAATAAAAGAAGTCTCAGTTAATTATGACTATTGACTGTGGCCCTTAAGTTTGCGGCTCAACGATGTGCCTCTTCACGTTTCTTTTGTAGAACTCAGCTTGTAAGAGAATAATTGATAAAATTATGAAGTCGGTTAAAAATACATCAAATGCGACACTTGCTTAGTAGGTAGATCTTTTACCACTATTTACATTTTCTATTATAATTTACTTTATCGCACAAATAAACATTCTCGGAGTATTTTAGTGACACTATTATTATTGTACAATCTTCATAATATGGCTGATTACTAAGTATCTAACTGATGTTTCAGTCTATCTAGATGAACGAAATCTATACAACAGCATTACTTTGACATAGGGAGTTATGCTACTTCGGAATGAATTCAAAGCACGACACGGATATACGCAATACGGTGACAGAGAATATCATTCGAATTTTATGGAAAGTGGAAAAAAATTATCGCTTCAGTCATGGATATGCTACATACGATACATTGGCAGCTGCAGTGTCCACTTTGTTATTTGAATCTGTTGGGAATCCTGGGGTCCTCCTTCCGAGGGCTTATACGGGGCTCCCAACCGTTAGATATGGAACATGTGGTTTTTAGTCTGTAGGAGTCCGGCGTAGTGTCCATGTAAGATTTTGTACACGGATAGATTAGTTAAGAATAAGCTAGTTTTATCACCGAAATAAGGTCCCATGGATTCGGGCACAATGTTTTGAACAAAATGTTTGAAATCATTACATCTTTACTTCGCCAGAACTGAGCGTTTCAAAAGATCGTTCCTCTGTCGTACTGATGGTGATGCCTCCGACCGATTTCGGCCAAGGCGATCTCTTCGACTCCTAGTCGGCTCGGCGCTGATGGGCTCGAAGATGGCTAATATAGCCAATCTTCGCGGTGAACTCTCGTGTACACTGAGGGCACGTGAGAACACCATTTACGTACTGGTACTGAATGACAGCGGGTGGGCGGACTTTCAGCTCATCGCATTTAGCGTCGAGGTCTGCCTTTCGCTCGGTCTGCCGGTCGTGTTCTTCGAAATCGTTTACTCGCCTTTGCACCACCCTGCGCCATTCTGGACGTTGTGCTGCCAAACCTTCCCATTGAGACGGCTCAATGTTGCATCTTCTCATATGACGCTTCTGAACATCTTTAAACCTGAGGAGTTGGCCGCCATGTTTCCGCTTGCCCTCCTCTAGTTCAGAGTAGAAGATGCGTTTCGCCACTCTCTCCTCGGCCATACGTGACACGTGACCGCACCACCGAAGCTGCCGACGCATTATGTAGGCCTCAATGCCACCGACATTGGCACGTCGCAAAACTTCGGTGTTACGCACTCGGTCGGACCATCGGATCTTCATGATGGAACGTAGGCACTTGAGGTGGAAACGATCGAGAGTACGTATGTGGCGCCGATACACACACCACGTCTCGGAGGAATATAAGAGGTTTGGCAGCACAATTGCCATGTAAACTGATATTTTTGTGGCCAGCTTAAGGTCATGTGAACAGAAAACCTTGGAACGCAGCTTCCCAAATGCCGCAGCTGCGGCACAGATCCTGCTGCTGATCTCATCATCAAGGTCACAATTGGATGTTATAGTGCTCCCGAGATAGCGAAACTTATCGACCTGCTTCAGCATGTCCTGCCCCAGCTGCATAGATAGTGTCTCGTGACCATGTGTGTCCAGAGACATCACCTCCGTCTTTTTGACACTGATCTTTAGGCTGAACCTGCAGCAAGCTTGGTGAAAACTGGACATTAGCCCTTGCAGGCCATCAGGGGATTCTGCCACAAAACATAAGTCGTCAGCATACATGATTTCTGTTATCATTGCATGGGAGACCCTAGTGCGCGCCTTAAGTCTGGCCAAATTGAACAGACTGCCGTCTGTAAGGAAGCGGATGCGGACTACCTCAGAAAGAGTCTGTAAAACATCCCTGACTACTACTGCTAAGTACATGGCGAACAGTGTGGGCGCTAGCACACACCCTTGTTTCACCCCACAGGTAACGGGGAAGAAATTTGATTGTTCGCCATCGACACCGACGCAGCATTGCATGTCGTCATGCAGGAGTCCGAGAAGTCTCACAAACTTTTCAGTGCATCCTAGCTTCCTTAGCACCATCCAGAGAGCTTCACGAGGCACATTGTCGAATGCCTTCTCCAGGTCAACGAAGCAGAGAAATAGCGGACGACCTTGTTCTCTGTTTTTTTCTTGCAATTGACGCACAGAAAAGATTTCTTCACAGGTGCCTCGTTCAGGTCGGAAGCCAAACTGGGTTTCTGGCAGTATCTTTTCAGACAAAGCTCTTAAGCGGTTTAAAAGGACTCTGGCAAAGGCCTTTCCAGGAGCAGACAAAAGCGAAATACCGCGGTAAGAGCCGCAGTCGGAACGGTCACCCTTGTTCTTGTAGAGGGTACAAATGCGAGACACTTTAAAGTCATCCGGGACTCGCTCTTCCTCCCACATGCGAGAAAAAAGTTTCCAAACCAACATGTGCAACTCCTCGCCGCCGTACTTTAACAGCTCTCCCCGGTATAAGGTCAATACCAACCGCTCGCTAGTTCTGTTGCTGCCTGATGGCAGAGACAACCTCATCACATGACAGGGGCTCATCCAGCTTAATGGAAAGAGGGAGTTGAGGTATTAGACTCAGACTTTGTAAATCAGGTGATCGATCTACGTTGAGCAAGCTGTCAAAGTGTTGGGCCCAACGATTTAGTACATCTTCCTTGTTTGTCAATAGGTGCATACCGTCTAACGACTTCAACGGCACCTTCGCTCGGTAGGATGTACCGGTCAGTCTACGTACATCAGAGTAAAACTCCCCGAGCTGGTTAGTATCAGCGAGCCACTGCATGCGGAGAGCCTTGTCTCGCCACCATTTGTCTTTTGCTTGACGAGTCAGCTTCCGCAATTCAAGGTCACTCGCTTTGACTACCGCAACGCTTCCACCTTGCCTACTATGCTGTCGCAAGAGGTCTCGATGTCTGTTGAATGCTGTACTAAGAACCTCGTCATTCTCATCAAACCAGTCCTCACTACGACGGCTTTTTATACCTAAAGTAGCTGAGGCTGCCTCCATAAGATGAGAAGAAAAAGTTCCCCAGACCGCACCAACATCATCTGTCTCATTCACTGGCAACAACTTTCTAGACACAGCTTCAGCATATTTCTCCCTCACCTCGAGATTTTCAAGCCTATCCACGTTCAAAAACGCAGGCTTTGTTAGTGTGGATCTACAAGGTCGACGGAGGCGGAGCCGTAGCTTTGTGACAACAAGTTGGTGATCAGTCCAACAGTGAGCACCGCGCATGACGCGAGTGACTTGGACTTGACCGGTATCTCTCTGCCTGACAATAGCATAATCGATCAAATGCCAGTGTTTGGATCGAGGGTGCATCCACGTTGTCTTGTGCTTAGCGGCAAGTCTGAACATAGTGTTCGATATTGCAAGCTCATATTGAGCACAGAGACTGAGTAGCAACTGACCATTGCTGTTCATGTTGCCAACTCCGTGTCTACCCAGGATTCCAGGCCAAGCCTCATAGTCTCGTCCAACTCTGGCATTGAAATCGCCTAGCAATAAAACCTGCTCTCTGGCGTTTATGCTGTCAAGGCTTCTAGATAGTTCCTCGTAGAATTTATCCTTGATGTCATCAGCCTTGTCTAGCGTAGGGGCATAGACACTGATGACATTAAGGTAATTGTATTGTCCAGGTGAAGGCGCAGTGTCGTAACGCGGTCTGAAGTGTGCACAGGATGCACCTCAAGTCGCTTAGCTATGTGATTCTTGATGGCAAAACCTACGCCTGAACGTCGCGGTTCAGAGGCTGCGGTACCTTTCCAAAAGAAAATAAAGCCGCCACCTTCTTTTACCAGCTCTCCTTCATCGGCAAGATGCGTTTTGCTAAGAGCAGCCACATCCACGTTATAGCGATGTAGTTCCCGAGCTACTATGGCAGTTTTGCGTTCGGGGCACGCGTTGCCATCGCGATCAATAAGCGTTCTCACGTTCCACGCACCGAATGTCATGATAGGTGTTTTCATGGTATGCTTATTGTTCTTTCGACCACGTTTTATTATGATGCAGTGACAGCCGCGGTTACTATCACCTTCCGAGTAGGAACGAGCACTTTTTTAGGGCACCTTTTCTAGCCCCCTCCCCGGCTGAGCGAGGAGAACAGTGCCTCCCTAAATAGGGCTGCTCTGTCATCCCGGGTGCTGCCGAATCCGCACTGTCGTTCCTACTTTGCAGTGCGAAAGCGACCACGATGTGTACTCACACCCCCAGGACCGCCCATGTGCAGGAATCAGACAAAGACTAGCTTGCATCAAACTAGACCTCTCTACCTCATCCTATCGCCATAGGACTTTAACGTATTCGGAGTCCAAGATACGGAAGCGGTCAAGTGCGCAGGATATTTGTAGGAGCGCAAGCGTTCGCGCAAACGCAGGCGCACACACTCGTCTTCCCCCTCCTGAACCCAGTGGAACGGAAGACCGCTACGACTGGAGGAGAGGTCGGATGATGTGTCTGGCCGACGGTAACTGTACGCCCTCTACCGCCGCCCTAGGCCATCCATCTTGCCTTGCTGAATCGCCAAGTACACCAAGCCCTTTTGTATATCTACGGTGGGTTGATTTCCTCGCCGAATCAGACTTTATGCGCTATGCGGGAGGGATCCGCAATAAACTTGCCACCGAGGTGACAAGCTCCCTCAACCAGGTTTAGTCCGCGAGCCGACGCGGTTTACCGGGGTGTGGCCGCTGCGCGCATCACAACTGCTTGGAGCCACTGGTGAGAGTTTATGGGCTAACAACGAAATTAGCACATCTCTGCCACTTCTTTATTAGAAGTCAGCTGGCAGAAATAGGCGCTATTACCCCACTACACCCCAAAAAAACTACTAAAAACTCGTACTATTAAAAACCTGGAACGGTCTGCCCGCACACGTGTTTCCCTCATCTAACACACCGCTGTGTCTGTGTGTCACAGACACAGCGTTCCTCAAATTGGCGGCCCTGTGATGTGCCTTCGCGCTCCGCTTGAAGAACCCAGGATGGTTAGATGAGGGAAACACGTGTGCGGGCAGATCGTTCCAGGTTTTTAATAGTACGAGTTTTTAGTAGTTTTTTTGGGGTGTAGTGGTATCAGTAGATGTGCATCGGAAAACCCACAAATTTTTGTTGTGAAGTGGTTAAAATAGCGCTGCAACAAAAAATTGTCAACCTAACTAATGTGGTTACAATAGTTTTGGAGCATTTTAGCGTAACGTACAAACAAAGCAATAAAACTTTATTCATCTTCATCATCAGTCATCATTCATCAGTCATCTATATACTTATAATAAATCTGTAGAAGTAAAAATTCTGTACATTCAAAATTTCAAAAAAATAAATAGCAGGGGGTGTTACTACACCGACACCGAACCCAAAAATGTGATTTAAAAAAATTTTGTCTGTCTGTCTGTCTGTCTGTTTGTTCAGGCATCACGCAAAAACAACCGGTTCGATTACGATGAAACTTGGTATAACTATTCTTTAATAGCCTGGGCACCACACTGGGTACCTTTTTTCCGAAAAAGTATATAGAATTCAAACCAAACTTAATTTTGCGGTTCGATCCCTAGACCCAAAATTATTATCAATTATTGCTTAAACGGTTAATGGTACGATGATGAAACTAAGCATGAGCGTTGTTTGTTACAATTTGAAAAAAGTAATTTTAACATTTTTGCAAATTCCACCTAAAAAGGTATAAAAAAGGAGGGTAAAGTTTGTATGGGACAACGTGATTCCTTGGTCCGATCTACTCAAAATTTGGCATATAGCATTATTAACATAATTGATGGAAGACGTGTTTCGTATTTTATTGAAATTTATACTATAACGAGCTAAAAAGGGAATGTAAATTATTTTGGGGCTGATTTTCTCTGGAGTTGATATCAATACTCCTTAAATACTCTTATTTTATTTTTAAATTACTGGTTATTTTGACACATAATTTGTGAAAGTTCAATACAATTGACGTTTTCATTTATGTTTTATTTCAAACTTCAAACAGATGATTTTACTACAAAGCCATTAAGTTTAATAAAAAGTGCTATTTTGGTAAAATATTAACCGAATACGCTTTATGGAGGTATTATTGCTAATTTATTTAAATTTTGTCTGACAAAAATACATTTGTGAAAAGAAGAAGAAAATTTTAAGATGGCTAGCCCGACAAAAAGGAAAGACCACGCTTCAGATAGTATCCACTGGTCAATAAAATAACACCGCATGTTACCATCTACGCTCAGTCCTTATGACATAGATATTGTCAGCAGCCCTAAGCGACTGGTCATGGAAGACATGAACTTTATTCTATATACATATTATTGTGCCGACTGCATTCTGTCAGGAAACAAACTCACTAAGTCTTTGTATAATACGGGAATGGCCTCTACGTAGACTACATTCGACAGGACTGAAAAGAGCCATTACAATAAACATGAACGCTCAGCTGAGGAAATTTACATTGTTATTATGTTACTAGGTCTTGGTTGGACCATCTGTATTAGGAGGACAAAGCCTACAGTAGTTGGGTTTGTCCAAACGTCGTAGGCTGGGACTACCTGAAGAAGGAACTAAGTTACGATGTCAATTGCTTAGAAGAGAAGTTGTGTCAAGTAGTAGTTTAGCCATTGAATTACGAAATGCATTTAATAAATAAATTTACTTAGCTCATATTATTATGCATTATGAATTTGTTAATAAGAAATCTATCTACTAAGTATTATTATAAATGCGAATGTTTGTGAGTGTGGATGTTTGTTACTCTTTCCGCTGTAACGGCTGAACGCATCTGGCTGAAATTTGGTGCCTACAGAGATATGTTATAGTCTAGGAACAAAATTTCACGCAGGCGAAGCTGCGGGCATCAGCTAGTCATAAATATTTCCGAAACTGATAAACCAAGTTCGATCACATACCTAAATCGGCTATTCTATATCTTTTTATATTTACCTATAATAGTAGGTAGGTAGGGCCTAGACCCCTCTATTTATTCCAAGTTGTCAGTAATTTGGCAGTCATCGTTGAAAAAAAAAACTTTAAATTAAAAAGCGGTCATATACTATGCCATTGTCTACCCCTTCGGGGATACAGAAGTGACCATATCCGTGACCGTAAGAGACCAGGTAAATGAAAAAAGAAGAGGCTATAAATATTATACTGTTTTTTTAGTTCACGATCAAATGGTTCAAAAATAGTAGTTCAAAGATATAAAACACTACTTCACGTGAATAAAAAAGTTTTTGCGAAAAATAAAGTTTTATTGCTTTGTTTGTACGTTACGCTAAAATGCTCCAAAACTATTGTAACCACAGTAGTTAGGTTGACATTTTTTTGTTGCAGCGCTATTTTAACCACTTCACAACAAAAATTTGTGGGTTTTCCGATGCACATCTACTGATACCACTACACCCCAAAAAAACTACTAAAAACTCGTACTATTAAAAACCTGGAACGATCTGCCCGCACACGTGTTTCCCTCATCTAACCATCCTGGGTTCTTCAAGCGGAGCGCGAAGGCACATCACAGGGCCGCCAATTTGAGGACCGCTGTGTCTGTGTGGGGCAACTCTCACACCCCCTGCTATTTATTTTTTTTAAATTTTGAATGTACAGAATTTTTACTTCTACAGATTTATTATAAGTATATAGATGACTAGAGTAGAGTTAATTGAAAAGAGTTTTTTCCATTAAATTGATAATTTAACTAATGCAATGATTTGATATCTGTTACAGGATTAACAATGAAAATAACTACCTGTTTCCTTTTCACCTTCCTATTCATAATCACTTCAAATTTACCTGAATTCCCATGACAATCTTCCAGGCAATTTGGTCAATTAATGCAAGAATGACTACTAAAGTACCTCTTTAATTCAATTTCTGTTCATTACTTTTGTCTTATTCTATTTTTATCAAAGAAGAAGTAACAGGGGCAGAGTTTCAATTAATTTCGATTCAAACACTCGACACGTACAAATGAATATCGCATTTTACGCTAATTGAATTTGAAGTTTGCAAAATTTACGAGGAATTCATTTGAAAGTCGTAATGCTCGGTTGATGCTCTAACTTTGCGTTGAGAGTTCTGAAATAAATTAGTAATAATAACATGATGAACATAATGATCACGCATTTATTCTGAAAGATGTGGACAGAAGATATGTTATACTAGCTGTTGCCTGCGACTTCATACACTGCATTTTATATGTGATTCTTTAGATTGATATAACTTTTTTATTTATGAACCGATTGACATGAAACAAACACTAAATGTTAAGTGGAGTAAACTGCAACGCAATAAAGAAAAACGCATTGCAAATTGCAATCAGTTGAGCGGTTGCTGAGATTACCGTGCACAAACGTATAGACAAACAGACAGTTACGATTTTATTATATGTATTGATTGATGATGATATTGATTGATATTGATATTGATGATGATTAATGATGTTAAATGCCCACATTTTACGGTTCAATTCTTTTCCCCGCGTATACCTATCACGGTGGTAACTCATTGCTCTGTGGAACACGGAAACATCACAAGGTGGTCACACTCACCGGAGGACTAGTTACAGCGAAAATTGGTTACAGCAGTGATCGTTTACAGAACACTGAGTCTGCGGCTACGAGCACCTAATTAAGATAGCGATTATTATTGATATAAAAAATTGGGTTTTGTAAACCAAAAATTTCCTTTCATTTACTGTTAGTAATGCAAATGGCAATGCAGCACAGTACAAAGATATGCTCACAAGTAAGTAACTTGCACAATTGAAACATTAAATAATTTTCTGGATAATCTTTTGGAATACGTAGTGAGATTGCGATGACATTTTTTTGATTTTGATCGTTTGCGAGATATTTAACTTTAAACAGCATTTTTTTATAAAATAGGTCGCCCCTGGGCATTGATTACTTTGAAATATAGCAGAAATTTTATGCGTAGCTTGACACACACTTTGCTGTATTCTTGTTATTCTATTGAATCAGTAACTAAAGCAACATTATTCAGGCACTAGATGATGTTCACGGCTACACCCGCGTGAAATTCGTTACCTGTTCCCGCGTCCCGTGGTAACATTTTTCCGGGATAAAGTGCCCTATGTGTTATTCCAGACTATATGCTATCTCTGTACCAGCCCAATCCGTTCAGCTGGTAGAGTGTGATTGAGTTACAAACATCCAAACATCTTCACAAACTTTCACATTTACAATATTAGTAGAATTTAAAATCATTCTGAAATCAACGCAATACAAAAATTAATACCCAATCGCTTCCAAGTTTAAATGAGCCGCTATAAATCAAACGTTAACTTTCTTGTCAAATGCATCTGTCATAAAGTTGCCGACATTCTATTTGGAGTATAATTTATCAAATGTGGGCAAACTTTAAATTACGCTTCAGTGAAACATTTCTGGGGCAACTTGAAAATATTGTTCATACAAGGTTACGTGAACGAAAATTTCAGTTCTTTATTGATTTAAATACAGTGTGTGGTCTTATTAGAGTTCCGAAGCCAAATAGCAAAAACGGAACTCTTATAGATTCGTCATGTCTGTCTGTCCGTCTGTCTGTCCGTCCGTGTGTCACAGCCACTTTTCTCCGAAACTATAAGGCCTATGCTGTTGAAACTTGTTAAGTAGATGTATTCTGTAAACCGCATCAAGGTTTGTATATAAAACTTGAAAAAAAGCAGTTAATTTTGGGGGTCCCCATACTCAGAACTGAAACTCATAATTTTTTTTTTCATCAAACCAATACGTGTGTAGTACCAATAAATAGGTCTTCAAAAATGCTATTGAGGTTTCTAATATCATTTTTTTCTAAAGTGAATAGTTTGCGCAAGAGACACTTCCAAAGTGGAAAAATGTGTGTCCCCCCCTCTAACTTCTAAACTAAGAGAATGATAAATCTAAAAGAAAATGTAATGTACATTGCCATAAAATCTACCAACGAAAATTGATTTGAACGAAATCGAGTTGGTAGTTTTTTTTAATACGTCATAAACCGCAATTTCGCCGAGAAAAATCACTACCACTGCGAACGTTTCGACGTCAACGAGCGGCTGACGAGGACGAACCGCCAGTTTTTTCGGCAGGCGCGCGACGCCGCTGCTGCTGCTGGCTGGCGCTTTGTGTGGACGCGGAGGGGGGCCATACTCGCCTGCAAGAGGCCCGGGGAGTCCACCCACCGCATTTGTACGGACGCGGACCTGTCAAAAGTTTTCAGGGTTAAAGTTGATGGTATATAAATTTTCGGTGCTAAAATTGTTATTATTATTGTTTAATACTAATGTTGTCTCTAGTTATAAGATTTTCTTTGTATCAAATTCAATCATTGGTGGCTGTTCAATTTCCACTGTGAACACACATTCTCGAGAACAGCAACAAATAAGAGGTTGGAAATGTTTGTGCATGGTCACTGCAGGGAGCATTTCAAATGGTTATGCTGTATTTTATTATGATTCTATAGAGTTATTACCCTTATCCGATATATTCAATCACAGATGCAAGGGATTGTTTTGTAAGCATTTGTTACGAAATTTTCACATTAATTTACCACATAAAAAGCAAATACATTATTCATTTACAATAATTAATAATATTAATTTCACATATAACTGTAAACAATCTTATTCTTATATTTATTTCCGTCTATTACCTATATAACCTATATAAATGATTACACATAGATATTTGAAATTTGGACTATTAAATGCGGGCTCTCTCTCAACTAGGCAGGAGGAGTTCAGGGTGGCTATGCTGCATCATTCTGTGGACATAATGGCCATAAATGAGACTTGGTTGAAGACAGACCAGGATGACAGGGCTCCTGTTGTGCAGGGTTATAGGCTTCGTCACGTGCCTAGACCTATGGATATAAAGAAGGGACGGGGGGGTGGAATAGCTTTTTATATTAAGACTGGGATCACCGTTAGAACAAGGGTGCACCCTATACACCAAAGTGTAGAGCAAATGTGGATTACTCTCAATGTCCTGGGAAAAACGTTGCTCATCGGTACTGCTTATCGCCCACCATGGCTGGACTTGGATATTTTTTTGGGTAGTATAACTAACACTATTATTGCTTTGGCCCCACATGACCATATTATGCTGTTGGGGGATCTCAATGTGGACATGCTGAAGGTAGGTGAGAGCAATGTGGGGAGACTTACCGACTTTCTTACTCACATGAGTTTGAGTCAAGTGGTAAGGAACCCTACGCACTTTACAGACAAGGCTACTCTAATTGACGTCATATGCACAGATATCAGGACACGTAACGTGACAGTGGATCACATCCCAGAGTTGGGCCGACATTCATTTATTGTGTGTGACACAGTGCTCAGAAAATCTAAGCCAACTCCGAGAACTATTACATATAGACCTCTAAGAGATATACTGGTTGAGTTTTTTAAGGAGGATTGTCATGGTTTCCGAGGAATGCTGGCCAGTCATAACAATGATGTAAATGCTATGGTCCGGTCTTTGAATTCCTATATATTGCACCTGTTTGACCTTCATGCACCAATAAAAACAAGGACTTTTAGAGAGCCTCCTACGCCTTGGATCACGGACAACATCCGTCTGTTGTTCCGTCTTCGGGACCGAGCCAGGGCAAGGTATCACAACACCAGACTGGATCAACACCATAAGTATTACATCGATTTAAAGCACATGGCTGAAAGATCTTTGAATAGTGAAAAGACAGCTTATTTTGAAGCAAATATAAACTCTCGGATTAAAGAACCTAAACTGCTATGGCAAAGCCTAAAAACAGATATAATGGCGAAACATAAAGAGACTCGGCTACCGGTTCATTTTGATGATGCTGAAGCGGTTAATACTGCATTCTTAAGTGTACCAGGGGAGACTAAACTGTCAATCTCGCACTTGACATTTTTTGAATTTGACAGGTGTACACCTGGAGAGTTCTGTCTGAAGCAGGTCTCGGTGAATGAGGTGCGCAGGATAATTGACGGTATCAAAACTAATGCCCAGGGTGTGGACGGGATCAGTCAGGAGATGCTCTCCATGGTTGTCCCGTCAGCACTGCAGGCGGTGACCGATATCATCAACACATCTATAGTGTCTCATAAGTTTCCTGAACTGTGGCGCTGTGCAATTGTTCGCCCCATTGCAAAGGTTAATAATCCTCAGCACTACAGGGAGTTGCGGCCTATAAGCATTCTGCCATGCTTGTCCAAGGTGCTGGAGCGAGTGGTGCACACACAGATGTCGGAGTACCTGGAGTCGAACAATCTGCTGCCTGAGCGGCAGTCAGGCTTCCGCAAGGGCCGTAGCACGGCTACAGCTTTGACTGATGTGGTGGGCAATATCCTCGAGGCGAGGGATGGGAGGGTACTATCCTAGTTCTACTGGACTTCTCTCGCGCATTTGATGCGATAAACACCACACTCCTACTCTCCAAGTTGTCATACTATGGATTTGCCAGAGAAACTGTGTGAATGGTTTCATAGTTACCTGGAGAATAGGTCGCAATGTGTGGAGATCCTAAGTGAGGATGGTGCTAAAATAACCTCCACTCCTGGCCAGGTATGCAGAGGTGTGCCTCAGGGTTCAATTTTAGGGCCTCTCCTGTATATTCTGTACAGCGCAGATATAGTCAAATCGATCAGGAACTGCAGATATCATATGTATGCCGATGATATACAGATATACAAGTCTTTCAAGCCTAATGAGGTGACAGCCGCAGTAACTGCAATAAATGAGGACTTGGCCAGTGTGGTGTCATGGGCTGAGCGGAATTCGTTTTTGCTGAACCCATCTAAATCAAAGTACATGGTTCTGGGGTCCAAAAAGCAGGTTCAAACCATTGTGGCACTA
This sequence comes from Miltochrista miniata, assembly GCA_933228765.1. NCBI lineage: Eukaryota > Metazoa > Arthropoda > Insecta > Lepidoptera > Erebidae > Miltochrista > Miltochrista miniata. Next base: position 3,616,755 of record OW121749.1, on the reverse strand, counting down.
GACCCGGTAATCAGCATCAAGGGTGAGAGTATAGAAAGAGTTAGCACTGTTACCAACCTTGGACTAGTTATGGATTCAGAGTTGCGATTTGAGGCACACATTAACAAAGTAGTGAGCAACTGTTTCTATAGATTAAAGGTTCTGTACAATATAAGGCAGTTTCTGAGTGAACCACTACGTAGGCTCCTTGTTGACAGCCTTGTGCTGTCGAAATTCAACTATTGTGACACTGTTTATGGCCCATGTCTTCTTAGGAGAACTGAGAACCTAATACAACGAGTTCAAAATGCATGCGCTAGATTCTGCACTGATATACCAAGGAGAAGTCATGTAACACCCTATTTAAATAAACTAAAACTCCTTAAAATGGCAGCTAGGCGAAGGCTTCATTTGGCTAGTTTGCTGTTCGGGGTGGTATAAACGCAAAGACCTAGTTATCTGTATGAAAAACTTAGCTGGAAATATGATAGACAGCGTTATAGCAAAAGGACAAAAGTACCCCCTTTGTCACTCCCAAAGCATAGGACGGCGGCTTTCAGAGGGACATTTAGACATGCTGCGGCTAAGTGCTGGAACGTCCTCTCCCCACCGGTCCGCTGCCTAAGGACAAAACAGACTTTTGTAAGTCGTCTCAGGAAAATATTCTTGATTGAACAAACAAATTCATGATAATACTGTCACACAAATTTGCTAATCTTAAAGACTCAATAAATCATTTTATATATTATTAAACTATGAATTTTTATTTCTTTTATTTTTTTCTTTTTTTCTTTCGAGACTTATACATATACTTACTACCTATATTTATAATTATAATGTAATTTATAAATTTTATTTATAAATTTTTCTTCATATTTATCACACATTTATTTAAAATAATATAACATATTATCCTGAGCGGAATCTAAATGATTTGTTATTACCTCTGTTCCAAAGGCCAGTGTGGGCGGTGAACATGGCTGGCATGCTGCAGCATGACTTATGGGATGGTCCCTGTATGATGCTATATCACAGTATAAGTGTTTTCTTTTGTTTTGCCTGAAATAAATAATTAAATGCATGAAACTTAGGAATGATACCTAGTTTTTTTGATTGAATTTTGTTTACTATGTAAAAAAAAAAAAAATGGAAATTTTCTGGAACGTAAGAGTCAATAATAGTTATTTAATAACCGTGCTACCTGCTTAGTGCTTTGTTTACGTCTTAGTAAGTAATTACCTATATAATTTTTGTAATTTTCAGCTTCAGTACATACCTAACGATGATAGAATGCCATAAGGTTAGGATTTATGAATTGTCTTCCATGTACAGACTCTTGACCCTTTTGCATTCTTATTACATGTATAATTTATCAGTTAGGTAAAAATTAAAGGGTTTACAACATACATAAAATGTGTAAGCAAACATTAAACAACATTATGTAATATTCGAGTACAAGGAGGTTACAATGTTAAAAACTTCATCCTTACCGTCTGCAGTATTTTCTGTCATATTGTTATGGGGGCAGCTCACAACTCGGTTTCGGCGCGGCGCCGCGCCGGGATGCCTCTGTTTATGTTTAGATTAAAGTGTACGGTCGCTAAAAATGGCGGCGGACAGAGGTTATTGCTTGTTTGCATGGTAATTTTGGGACACTAATGGACAGTAAAAACACAGCACGATATATGAAACAGCCGTAAAACATATTTATCATTTATAATTTCACGGAAACTAACATTAGAAATGCTAAATCACAGATTTTAAAAGTGTAATGTCTGTGTTTTCCATCACTTGTCAAACTCAATACAAACAATGCAAGCAGGTTGCTTCTCGGCCTAGCGTCGCGTCTCGGAGACGGAAGTGTAAAGGGGTTGCCACCTCGAAATATTTAAATTAGTGTTTGGCTACATGCCTTTTTGTGTTTGATTTTTTTTTGTTTCTCAGTATTTGTGTTTAATTTTATTTGTTTATTACGTGACGGCAAATTTGTTATAGGTACCTAAATTTATTATTGTTATGAACACCGTCAGGCCGTCTCTGAAAATCAGCGTTGTATGCGTGCACCACACGCATACAGCATTAAGCTGAGAGACGGCCATTGTTCTACGTTGGGCTTACACTTTTGTAAATTTTTAATTATTCTTAAGTATTTTAGGTTATTTTTATAATTTTGTTTTATGATTGTTTTATTTTTAGGTAAGTGTTAATGTGGAATAAAAACTTTTTCTTTCTTTCTTTCTTTTTCTTTCAACGTGTTAAAACATCAATGAAAGTTACAACAAATTACAAGAACTTTTATATTATGTTACTTGCTGCTACGGAACCCTTTATGGGCGAGTTCAACTCGCACTTGGGCGGTTTTTTTGTTTTTTGTGATCTTTTTACAGGTCGGCAGCGAGAGTGTAGCACCTCTGATGTTGCAAACGTCCATATGCTACGGTGACCATCGGTACATCTGGTGAGCCGTATGCTTATCTGTCACCTTAATGGTATACATAACAGTGATCATACTCAAGTGTTAGTTATATATAACCTAGAGCTCTAGTTATTAAAGATGATGGTAAATTAAGGCCATTTGGATTAATAAAAATACCTTTGATTACAACTTTAATATGTGCCGTTGAAGTAACAAATAGTTCTATAGGAATATCAGTAGGCTTAACTTTATATAAACCTGTTTAAATATGTTTGAGAAGTATTCGCAGGCATGCACTGAAATATCAGATAAGTAGGGTTCTTTCATAACTTTTATCCTTTCCTTGAAGACAGTATTTTAATTTTTATGAAGCTTTCCACCAAATCTTTAATATTTTTATTTTGCATTCAGCTTTCCTTAGGTATTTATAATTTTTATTTTCATTTCAAAATTATCACACAGAATGGACAGAATTTATTCATACCGTTTTGTCACAATTTTGTACACAGATTTGAATGATCGACCGTGGCTCCAACCAATTTTACCGATTCGTTGAGGCGGCTTTGGCGTTCGAAAAATGTTTAATATAAGTTTACAGGAATTTCATCTTCAATCCATGGCACAGATGAATTGAACTGTATATGATGATATTTTAATTACAAAAATTTATGACGTTTTCACAAAGATTACAAACGACAATAACAGTAAAATCGTAATCGAAATTGTAAATACTTTAGAAAACTAAAAAAAACGACTATATTTTATACTCTCAACACTCAAAATAAAATAAATTTATTTTACAAATACAAAATTTTCTTAGACAATTAGAGCAACACTTGTATAGAGCCGTGAACTAACTTTCAATGGCTCTGTCAAATTAGCAATATTCTACTTTCGATGCCCATTAAATATTTTGAACCGATGGTTTTAATTAGAAACATTGTTTTAAAACTTTCAACTGCTTTAATATTGCGTTAACTGTGCTGGATACATGGATGAATTAGAGAGCAATTCATTTTGTCCTCCGTTTTGAATGCTTGTGAAGTTTGGGATTTTTTAAGTTAATATTATATTTTCAAAATAGTCATTAAAAAGTACGTAAGATATAGAGGGCATTAAGCGATGTACTGGTCGAAATTGAGTTATGAATGCCACCGTACGTAAAATGTGGTAAGAACATAGGTACCACATATGGGAAAAGAAGCAACTTCTCTAAGCGAGATAAAACTCACAAGAAGAACACTGAATGTTCAAGAAAACCATTTTAAGCTCTTCGATTCTTGATTCTAAAACTATTTCTACTTTTACGCTATGACAATAAACGAAAAAGTTATTTCCATATTTCTGATTTTCAAAAAAAAAATAAAAAAAAATAAACATATTATTCACATTCTTTTTGAAAATTTAAATGCTTTTGGAGAAACTTCAACAGTCTTCTGATTCAATGATTCGGTTAGCAATCCTAGTTTGTAACGTATTCCATTCGGCCACGTTGCTTAAATTAGTCAGAGAACTCATACAACGCTTCCTAAAACTCCTATGACCTAAAACTCTATAACTTTAAAATGAAAACTATGCATAAGGCATGGTGGTCACCTTGGCTGTCGTACTTTATAATCTGTAACTGTCGTATGCTCTCAATGGCATTAAAATTTATCGCGTAAGTTAAATGTGTTTATAGAATCTTTTATCTCATTTTCCTCCACTTGCCCTTTGTTCACTCGTCTACGCTTCTACAAATTAAAAATAAACACCACATCAATAAAGTACACATTTGCCTCTTTTATGTTGCACGATGCGTTCAATTAAAACTTTATAATGAAATCCGCAAACTCTAGCTTTTGTTGTTACTCTTTGCTGGTGCAGTAGGTACCTACTATATCATTCTAATTTACGAAATATTATGTTTACGGTAAAGTCGAAGATCATCATAAAGCTGCATAACTTTTTGATAAAAATAATGTAATAGTTACATCTGTTTATTGGAAATTAAATTCTTTAGCTACCCGCATTGAATCATTTCCACAATACGTTATCCTATGCGGTGTGATGTTGCCCAACTTGGGCTAATGGCGGCTCTTCATACATCGTGAATGTAGGATAGGTAATGATATATTAAGAGTATTTGTCCTTGGAGCTCGCAAGGTCCACTTTGATTGGATCTAGTGATACTTTGGTGTTTCTAAGGCATTTATGGAAGCGGCTAATGTTTTACTTCTCAACTGCTTTTTATGGACTCCTACTCTGTATCTTAGTTTGTCAATTTGCAGGTCACAGCTCTACTTGCAGGTAACTTTGACTTGAATCATGTAGATATTGATACGGTACTTACACCAAAACAAACTTTATAGTAAACTTTAAAGGAATAGCAAAAGCTCCAACTTATTTGATAGCACGAGAAGGTAAAGTATTAGAGCATAAATTCTCAGTGAGCAATGCAGCTGGAGGAATGTACTCCTTAAAGATATACTGGCGTGAATAATCAAGAAATAAATAAGAGTCAAAGCTAAGCTCTATGTAAATCACCGGTCCTCATGAATTGTAACTCGAGGTTATTTTAATTCAATTTCAACAAACTATTCGCGATGCCACTGAGAATGCTGGTGTTCGTAAATACTGTTAACTTTGAAAATGAATATACTTGCTAAGTAATTTATCACTGTAAGCATGGGAAATATAATGGTGCTACGTTTCTGATGCGACGTAATTTTATTATTTCATCAAAGAGTTACTAAGTATGTATGTACTTACGTTTAGTAATATTAGTGTTGAAACATTTACTTCAATTGTTCGACATTCGTTATTTTAATGTAATGGTAAAGGGCAATGGTAAACAAAGGTATTCCCAATGTACCGGTTGTAGCAGTCCGCCAAACTTCAGTTAAATGTAACACGCCCGAGGGATTACCGACCGATACAAAACATTCCAAGTAACCGATTAACGTTGGAAAACACGTTTCGACTTCGAGGCTTACAACAGAATTTATTTACATTTATACAACCACGTCTTTCGTGGATTTGGGGCAAGGGAGCAGCTATAATTTGCAGTTCATTTTCGTTATTGTCAGAAGTGAGTACAATCTAACGTTTGAACCCCGCAAGAACACCTTCTTCATTAGTTAGCACGTGCACGGCTAGCAGATGAGATCGCTTGGGTTTCGGAAATCTTGGTGGAGCCCCATATTCCCCAGGCTAAATGGTCTCATTGCAGTAATACGTACGTTTCAAAGACGAGTTAATTGTGTGGAGAAGTGTCACAGCCACTTTTCTCCGAAATTATAAGGTCTATGCTATTGAAACTTGGTAACTAGATGTATTTTGTGAACCGCATTAAGATTCTTATATGAAACTAGAAAAAAAGCAGTAAATTTTGGGCGTCCCCATACTCAGAACTGAAACTCAAATTTTTTTTTATCAAACCCATATGTGTGGGGTATCTATAGATAGGTCTTCAAAAATGCTAGTTAGGTTTTTAACATAATTTTTTTCTAAAGTGAATAGTTTGCGCAAGAGACACTTCCAAAGTGGAAAAATGTGTGTCCCCCCCCCCCCTCTAACTTCTAAACTAAGAGATTGATAAATCTAAAAAAAAAATGATGTACATTGCCATAAAAACTACTAACGAAAATTAGTGTTAAACGAGATAGAGCTGGTAGTTTTTTTAACACGTCATAAACCGCAATTTCCGGTTAGTGAAATCACTACCACTGCGAACGTGTTAAAACCAAAGACTTCTATATAAACTGAGGTTTATATAGAAGTCTTTGGTTAAAACATCAGTCAAAGTTACAACGAACTATAAGAACTTTTATATTACGTTACTTGCTGCTACGAAACCCTTCAGTCCAACTCGCACTTGGCCAGTTTTATTTTTGTTTACGTGAAGGGGTGTTATGCCGGACTCCCATCGACTAAAAACCCTCACGTGTCCTGCTAACAGCCTACGGTTGGGAGCCCCGGGTAAGCCCTCGGAAGGATACCTCAAATACAGTAGGACTAACGCTTGAATGGCGACACCAAAAACTACTTATCTTTATTTATTTTTTTAACTTTTTATACACAAAGCATTTTCTTCGCGCATTCTAAGTCACAGGCAGCAGCGAGTACGATACGATACAAGTATGAGTATTGTTTAATTTTACTGTGCCTATTCGTTTACATAATTTTCTATGTTTACGTAAACACAATGCTCAATTTTCTTAACCTACTTTCATCCAATTTTTCTCCGCAAGGTTACATTATATCATCCTCCTTCAACATCCTCAAAATCTACTACAGCCTACGAGTAACAGCCGTCATCAATTCTTCGCCAACACAGAAAAAGCGCACGCCACATTATTTACTCAATGTCAAAGTGAAAGCCGAAACGAATTAAATTCAGTGAGCACGTACAAACGTTATCTTTTGCGTATTTTAATCTAATCCAGAGAATACTTAAATATAGGATTGTGGTAAATATTTTTGCTTATTATGTTCGGAAAGATAAATACATCTGGTTCAGTATTGTCCGAAAATATAACTGACTGGTATCTTCTTTTTAGGGTTCCGTATCCAAAGGGTAAAAACCGGACCCTATGCTGTCCGTCTGTCTGTCTGTCTGTCCGTCATGAGGCTGTATCTCAAGAACCGTGATAGCTAGAGAGCTCAAATATTCAAATGATGTATTTCTGTTGGGTAGTAAGGGGGGCTCACATACAACAAACGGGATTTTATGCCGTAATATGACCCTCTGACCGCGAGTCCGACTCGCACTTGGCCGGTTCTATCTTTGATTGAGGGTACTGTTAACAAGTTACACATTTTTTTGGTTACTTACATTAAATTTTCCTCTTTATTAATTTGGTATTTTTTTTTATTCACGTACATTTCACACAACGCTTTCTGATCCCAAAGTAAGCTAGTAATAACCTGCTGGTGTTATGAGTATCAGACCACGGATATTAATACTTATTTACTTTTTTTTAAATGCATACATATTATACATAGAAACACCCAGACTCTTGAAACAAAAATTTACGGGTCACACAAATATTTGTCTCCGGTGGGAATCGAACCCACGACCTCCAGCGCCGCATGCGGTATCACTACCGACTGCGCCACAGAGGCAGTCAATTTTTAGGTGTAAAATTTTATTTTAGGTATAAAATTAAGTGTACCTACGGCAATATGATATTAAAAACCATTAAATTACGTGGGACATAAAACTATAAGGTGAAATGAGGTATACTATTACTCTGTCTGCCCCTTCGGGGATAAATGTATGATTATGTATGTATCTATCATAATTTTAGTATGAAGGTACTCATTGTAAATTTATACGCAGCAATAAATGTATGTCTCTGTACTGCATATTATTGCACTGTATCATTATTAGCTCATGCTAAATCAGTTCACGTTTGTTTGTTGTTTAGTAGTCTACTAATCAATCTAACCCGATATTGGGTTATTTGCATTATTATTTAGTTCTTGAGTGAGAATGACCGAAAATATTAATTTATTTTACTACTGAGGTGACAAATAAGCATACGGAACACCTTATTGTAAGTGGTAACCGTAGCCTTAGTAATATTTGGAACATCAAAGATGTAACATCGCTTCGCCGACTCTATTAACGTGTTGAAACAGACTGGAATAGGCTATGGCCACCCGTGGAGCTTAGCTGCTCAGGGAAGTGGATACAAAATTCGTTTTCATTCAACGCTAGTGTAAATACTTAATTACCTACTGCTTTTGATCTTGAACATCTAAAGGGATGTAAATCTGAAAATTTAGGTTACTTATTATTTCGGCGATTGCAGAATGATCTTTTAGTGAAATAAGTCAAGTAGGTATCTTCCAACATGAGTCTTGCCTTTCGGCTTTTAACAAAACATGTTCTAATTGATAATTTGGTAGCAATATTTCATTGAAATAGCTAGCAGACAAATTAAATATTGTCACATTACAACAATCAAATGCCTCGAAAATGGAATCAGTCAAAAATAAGCTTAAAACTGTTCTCAAAAAGAATATAACAACCATCTTGCGATACTTTATAAAACATGACAACCTAAAGCTATTAAATCATTTATCAGTAAAATAAGAGCTTCCGTTCATAAAACAGTTCCCGAACACTATCTTCATAGTCATGACGTGTAATAAAACTTTATGATACAATGCAGCCTTTTGCCCACATACTTTGGCAATAGTATCGTTAGAATGGTTGTTATAACTTTGAAAACACCTACAACAATCGACTCGTCTACTTACCTAAACATAGTATTATTTTAGTAGGTTTTTTACGTGTCATAAATGCTATATGCATACTCCTACGGCCTAATATACCGATGAATATTCCTTTAAAATAAACTAGCTAAACATTAATTGTTATAATATATAAACACAACATCATACGAATGATAGGACTTCCGATTGAATTATTGCCAACTGGAAGTACTCGAGACAGAAAGTAAGTTGTAGCATCCTCGGCTGCCTTCTATCGAATATATCACGACGATTATTCTGAAGAGGTATTCAACCTGATCCCACCATCTCCTTTCCGATCTCGAACAACGCGTGGGCAGAGGTGCCACTTATACACAGTGGAGAGAATCTTTGCCAGAACTGAGCGATCCAAAAGATCGTTGCTCGTTGAACTATAAAAACATAGAACGACCTACCCGCACACGTGTTTGCCTCATTTTACATTCCCGGGTTTTTCAATTGGAGTATGAAGAAGCACATCACAGGGCCGCTAACTGGAGAACCACTGTCAGAACTTTTACGGACCGTGAGAGTCGCCCCCAATCGTTAGATGCGCCATGACAAAGAAAACCGTTGCACCTCTCTGAGCGTATGCTGTATCAAGTTATCGGATCGTATAAACCATTTGGGAGCTACGTGTGAAACAAAAAATAAACCTAGCACGGAATTCAGGAAGGCAGGAAAAGAAGCCTATCAACCAATTGAACGAAGTAACAGTTTTGTGTAAGAATTTAGTTAAAGTACACCGAAGATATTTTGAAATAAATGTAGAGCATTCTATTTGTCAGTTGTAATTTTTCAACGCATGGTTCTATTTAATTCCATCATTCACAAGTTTCATAATTGAAGGTTATGACTATATAGGTTTTTTATACTACCTACTTAGGTGGCAGACAACCTTATGGCCCACCTAAAGGTGGGTTACCGTAGCCTATAGAACTTTGCAACACCAGAGGCGCTACACACGCGCTGCTCACCCGGGCGCAGGTTGTGACGATCCACAGTTGAAAATTTTCAAGCTTGCCAGGTATTCAATTTGGCTTAACGACTACCATTTTACTGACAACCGAGACCAACTAGGTACTTAACGTGCCATCCTAAGCACGGAAACGCTGGTAAATAAATTTTACAAAGTGCTCACGGTGGTGGTCACCCATCCATAACCGGCCGTCGTAAATATTACTTACTGCAGTGATCGTTTACAGAACACTGTGTGCGCGGGGCCACGAGCGCATCAATATGGTGTGTTGTCAAGAAAAAGAGACATCTCAATGTTTGATTTACCTTCCTAGAATTCAAGGGTTAATTTGAATGTGAGGGTCATTCTATGCTGACGTGTTTGCTTTATCATAAAGGAGCTTAAAGATTATGTCTATTGTAATAATGGAATTCAGAACTATTTTAGTTGACTTAATCTGTGAGCTGTTCTATGATACAGCAAACAAACCAGTTTCACACGAGCCTTTGAGCCTGATGAAGAAATACACCTATTTATAAACTCTTGCTCTCTCTTTAATGTGATATGCAAGTTTTTGAAGTCACAATTTGGGGACTTTTCATATTTGCCATCAAGTTAAGACATAAAATTATTACTTAAAGAAAAAGAGTCCAGAACACGAAATATTGAAGAAAATTAAAATATCTACTATCTACTGCTTACAGAGCTATAAATAATTAGGTAATAGTAAAACAAGTTATAGCAAAACAGAAAATAAAGTTCCGTATGTCCATTTGTCCATCGACGCGGCGACGTTTGTTTTATTTTCAGATTCATGAATAAATTAATTGACAACATTGCCCAATACTCTGCACCAAAACAAACTACAGACGTGAAATTGTTTGGAGCCTTTGTTGTACCTACCTAACTAATAAATTTACAACGAACACAACTTCTATTTAAAATAAAATAGGCATTGTGTTTTTCCCTATTGCCCAAAACAATGCAGGAAAATTTATCGGTACCAATGAAAATACAAAGTAGAAATTACTACGTAGCAGTTTAAACGGTGTGCAAACATTCTCTCGTGGCTTATGTACGAGTATTACCTGGAATGAAAGCAACAAAGACCGATATTTGTTGCTTAGACCGGACACCCAAAAAGTTTTTAGTAGATAGGTTTTTTGGTAGTTCCTTGTCTTTTTTGGTGTTTACGATCCCTATCTGAATTTGTTTTTATTGGCTACTACGGGTATCTCTGAAGAATTGATATCGTCCATCATAAATTATGTGGAATCAATAGGCAAATATAATTTATTGATATAAATATCATTTTATGTTAATTGTCATGTCATTTTCAAAATATGGTCTACCGCCTAAGTCGTGCCACTGGATGGCCAGCTTCTTGCACGGATGGCGTATACGGCCCTCTGTGATAACTGTGATACAAACATACATACATATAGTCACGCCTTTATCCCCGAAGGGGTAGGCAGAATCTTAGTATACTTTCACATTTCACCTTATGAATAATAATAATATTATGACTGGTGATGGTCAGCTATATTAAGGTTAATGCCAGAGTACCACTCAGGGACAACCTGGACATCCTCGGCATTGACGTCCGGCGTGAATTCTACGATAATAATATTAAATTGATATGTTTTGAACATAATTATTTTAATTATACCTGTTTCAATATTCGTAGTCAGGCCGAATAGTATCTATTAAGTCAGCTGTACTATAATAATCAGATCAAAGCTTCGATGGTACGCACCGGTGCACTGAGGTATCTCCCCTGAGTAACAACACAACTGACCTACATTATAGGTATACCTAGATAAGTTTAGTACTTTGGCGTCTGTTAAAAATTTACAACGTTTGTCGCATATTTATGGCCCTTCTGTAAAATAAGAATTTCAATATTAACCTCTCCAAAATTTTGTTATGAAATTCATTCAAACTTAAGCATTAATAATTCAATCAAAATCTCGTTTTCATTACTGATTAGATATTCAGTAACTTAGATATACGCCTGCACTTTGTAATTACACTTAGCTAACAGTAAACACTCCCCAAGCGCACTTATTTCTCTTTCTGTAACGTTAAAATAAACGTTGTAGATAATAAACTCGCTTGAGAGTTAATTAAGAGGTACGTGTCTCGGTGTAAACTGGATAAATTAAAATACATAGCTCTCAAGTCCACGATGTTTCGAAATTAACTTTCTAACCTCAGACTGGCCGTAGATAGCAGGGAAAGAGTATAAGAAAACACCATGATTAGAGAAAAAAATACTAATGGGTTGGAGCAGGAGAAAAACAGAGAGTTCCAGTGAATAAACACTTTATTGTACTTTAGGTTTTTTTACCCCCGCCGTGTGACGACAGCGCCCCGTGTGGGAACGGGAAAGAGTACAAAATGTCACCACCCCAATTCATTCCGTGGGTGTCTTAAGAGCGACTAAGGAAACACTTTCGCGAATCGACCCGGTTTTCAGTAAAATTACAGTCATCAAGCCAAATTGAAGGATTGCTTTTTGCTTGAATTGCTTAGACTTAAAGAAATTCAGCAGCGGGTCATCACGACCTGCGTCAATTTCAACACGGCAATGGGCTCAGCACCTATTACGTGGGACATAAAACTATAAGGTTTTAAGTGGGCGTATACTATTCCTATCCTTTCGGAGATGGAAGCGTGACTATATGTTGTAGCATTTATTTTCTATAGATGCAGTATTTAGGATGTGAAAGCAGCCTTATCGAGTTATCTTTTTTTAATCGGTTGTCAGTGGTGACATTTCTGCTGTCAGAATGACAGGATGTCATAAGTTCGGTGACGAAGCGTTTCGCATTTAAAGGAACGGGTTTTTGTTAAGATTTTTCGTGAAAGACGGGACTTTGACCGAGACCTGCTTTGGGGTAGTTGGAGGTCCTTTGGGCTTATGCTCTGAGACTGTGCCGCGAATCAGTTTTTCGCTCAAGCGCGATTATTTGTTGCCTCGCATGGTCTAGCGGGCTGTGATTGGGTTGCTGCATTGCATCTTACTACATTTTACCCAGAAAACTGGTGAGTCACTTCTTCTTTTGCAAAGCGGGTCGATTGTCGTCTGTCGCGCAGCCAAGATCTTAATTTGTCGTTTCTTTCATGACAGGGTTTTTTACTACGGGGCTAGTTGCCGGATGAGATATTTGGTGCCGCACCTATAAGTTAGTGGGCTGCAAGTGGTACGACAACGTGGAAGTGCGGACTACACGAGCTTCTCATGTGAGAGGTATCTGCCGTCATCACCTGGCAGTAACAACAGGCAGTCACTCTCACTCAGCTCACTCTGCAGGCCAGTAAATCCACTACTTATGTGTAGCCTAGTAGTATTAATACCTGAACACTGACTTTACTTCTGTGTACCTGTGATATTTGTGTCTATCAGTGAATAAGCTCTCTGTGTGTCTCTGTGTATCTCTGTGTTATATAAATATATGTGTGTACACCCTACCTGACTGTTTTCGTCAGAGCCCTGGCCTACCCTTGCACGCACACTGGAATCTCTGTAGTAAGGCGCCCTGGGAAAGAGTTCTCTGCATAGCTACCTCGCGCTAGTTGGTGAGTAACACTGATCATCTTAGTGTTACAAATTGGCTCCCAACGTAGTGGCAAATCTCTGGGTCTACTCTGCGGTAGCCTCAGTCTAGTGTGTGTGCATAGGTGGTTACCTCTGGCGAAACCATCCTGGTGAATCGTCCGAGACGCTCCAGGACGTTAATTGGTGGTGCTAGCAGCTAAGCACAAAACCTTCCCTTTCGTCTTCTTCCAGCTCCCTACATCTTTGGCTGGAAAAGACACAAAATTCTAAATTCTAAAATTTAAAAATAGCTGTGATTTTGGAAAAACTTTTTGATTTTATTTGGAATACCCACTTCTTTTCTTATTGTGTTTTTTTTCTTCTTTATGTTCTTTTTTTTATGGTGCACACATATATTTATTATATTATTAGTGTAGATTAATATATAATATATATTATCCTATAGTTTCACCTTGTAAGGTAAACTTAGTGAATCTCTCTGTGTTAACTTAGTGAATTTCTCTGTGTAACTTAAAACTTTTTTATAAGGTGTGTACATACCTTGTAATTTTGAATGTTAACCTGAACTGTGTTGTCAGAAAATTTAGAAACTTTTCTCTCTTAGTATACCCTGAATCTTTGTTAAATTCTAAAAGTCAATTTGAAACATAATTACCTAACTTAGTACACTTTGTTGTAACTCAATTTACATTTTTACTTTGTAATTGATCCCTATCTGTGCCATTTTATCTTTATAATTGTTGTAAGTAAATTTTTACATAATGGCACAGATGAAAAAATATATTAATTATTTAAGAAAGGATGAACTTGCTAACGAGCTGTCCCACATGGGTATTTCAGTGGAACCGGAAACGACAGTGTCTGGCCTTCGGAGTGAGCTAAGAGCGGCACACCGACTCGTCCGTCGAGGTAGCATCAAAGCGAGTGCTCCGGTACCCGCTGATGCATCGGCTGAGCTCTCGATCTGCCTCCCGAAGGTGTCCGAGCTGGAGGAGGCTATTCAGTCAGGTGACATTTTCATTAATAAGGGTAGTCGTCTTAGGGTGTCCCTCAGGGCCAACTACTTATTGAGTAGGTTAGCTCGTTGTGGTCTGGATTGCCCCGACCTGGTGGATATTCGTGGTAGGCTAGTGAAGATCATCGCTAGGGCTGAACCCAGTAGTGATTCTGAATCCGAAGGTTCGGATGATGATGGTGATGATCCTTCGGGTCGTGACCAGGTGGAATATACTTCACCAGTAGTGAGAGAGGACCGCTCGGTGCGAGCTAGTTCAAGTAGGAATAGTTCTACATGTAACATAGTGTATAAAGAACGTCCCCTTAACTTATGTTCATTTAACTTAAAATATGATGGTTCTACTTGTGTACGTGTGTTTTTAGAGAGATTAGAGGAACTTAGATGTGCTCGGGAGGTTACTAAGCCTAGACTCCTTATGGCTTTCTCCGACCTGTTGGATGGACCGGCTTTGTCTTGGTTCCGTACAAACAAAGCTAACTTCATCTCATATGAGGATCTTATTAGTGAGCTTAGAGATACCTTCGATATTCCTGATTATGATTACCGCCTCAGGAACGAGATAAGACAGCGTACACAAGCCCGCTCTGAGTCCTTGGTTAACTATATATGTACAATGCAAGCCATGTTCTCAAGGTTGTCATGTAAGATGCCCAGTGAGGAACAGCTGGACATTCTCATGCACAACATTAGACCTGACTACATGAAGGAACTGGCCTTGCATGATGTCAACTCTGTGGATGACTTGAGACGTTTGGGTAAGCGCTTGGAGCTTGCGCGTACTAGGGCAGACGCTTTCCATGAGCCTGCTCTTGACAAGTTTGAGATTACATCTGACTTACACCAGCTTAAGAACAAAGGTGTACAAAAGCCCGCTAAGCAGGTGTCTGCAGTGGAGACGCCGGTTACCCCCCACGATCGCAAATGCTTTCGTTGCGGCGGGGGCGGTCACACTGCATACAGCTGCACACAGTCAAGGGAGCTGGTGTGTTTCCGGTGTGGTCTCAAAGGAGTCAAGACCCCAGACTGCTCACACTGTACTAGCAAGTCAAAAAACGCGTAGGCCAGGGCCTTATTAGGAACTCTGTGCATCACTCTGTATCTGAGTCTATTTCTGATAAGGTCCTGTTTCCTAAATGGGATAGTGACATTAGACCGTATCTAGTTGTTAAGGTTTTAAATTTAAATGTCTTAGGCCTTCTAGATTCCGGTGCCTTCTGCTCTATACTAGGTAAGGGAGCGCACCGCATCTTCTTGGCACTGGGTTTTGATCTTGTGAGTATCAATCCTACTTTTCGTATTACAACTGCAGACAGCACTCACTTGCAATGTCTGGGTTGTATCTCTTTGCCAATTGAGTACAATTCGGTTATCCGAGTTGTCAAGTTCTATGTTGTCCCAGGTATAACCACCTCCATGATATTTGGAGTGGATTTCTG
The DNA here is from genome assembly GCA_933228765.1 of Miltochrista miniata. Lineage (NCBI taxonomy): Eukaryota > Metazoa > Arthropoda > Insecta > Lepidoptera > Erebidae > Miltochrista > Miltochrista miniata. The sequence goes on along the minus strand of OW121749.1, from coordinate 3,601,143 downwards.
GCAACAATTTAAGTTAAGTGATAAGTTAATTTTACAAAATATTAGTCTTGATAGCTTTAGTGATAATAATCCTATAGAGTCTGTGTCCCTTAACGGTGGCCTCGAGGATTACGACAACCTGACAACTAAACAAAGGTGTGTAATCAACGAGGTCATTGAAAAGTTCGACTCGTTGAACACTGATAAGGTGGGTTTAGGTCGGACCTCACTTGTGCACCATGTCATTGACACTGGTGACAGCAAGCCGATCAAGCAGCGTTATTATCCGCTCTCTCCCCTTAAGCAGAAGGCCCTGGAAGCCGAGCTGGACCGAATGCTGGAGATGGGAGTAGTGTCCCCGTCTCAGTCCGCCTGGAACTCTCCAGTGGTCATGGTGGAGAAGGCGAACGGCGACCTCAGATTGTGCTTGGACTCTCGCAAGCTGAACTCTGTGTCTAAGAGTGACGCCTACCCCTTACCCTATATCAATCAAATCTTAGACCATCTTAATAATGCTAAGTATTTAACCTCTGTAGATCTGAGTGCGGCCTACTGGCAGATTCCATTCGACTCACTCCAGTCTGCTGAGAAGACTGCTTTTACGGTTCCCCGGAGAGGATTGTTCCATTACAATTCCATGTGCTTCGGTCTTGTCGGTGCCAGTGCCACGATGCAACGCCTCATGGACCGTCTGTTTGGTCCCGAGTTCGACAACAAGGTATTTGCGTTTCAGGATGACATAGTCTGTGTGTCCAGCACCTTTGAGGAGCATGTAGAGCTCTTACATAGAGTCTATCAGCAACTCAAGGATGCTGGCCTAACTATTAATATGAAAAAATCCCACTTTTGTCGGAGTGAACTCAAATACCTGGGGTATTATGTGGACAAACATGGCTTACGGACAGACCCGGGTAAAGTTGAGGTTATCCTCAACTATCCCACCCCTTCTAACCCTAAGGAGGTTAAGAGATTTCTGGGAATGGCCGGCTGGTATCGTCGCTTTGTTAACAACTTCTCGAAGATTAGTAAACCTCTGTGCAAACTCACTTCTACGAACCTTAAGTTCGAATGGACCCCTGAGGCTGAACAGTCCTTTAACCTGCTAAAGTCAGCCTTGGTTTCTGCCCCTATATTAAAAATGCCTAACTTTGAGATGCCCTTCCGCATTCTTAGTGACGCGTCAGCTTACTCAGTTGCTGCTGTACTGACACAAACTCACGATGGTGTTGAGCACCCTATCGCCTACTGTAGCCGTTCTCTCAACAAGAACGAGGTGAACTACAGCACAACTGAGCGAGAACTTCTGGCCGTGATTTTCGCTTTGGAACAATTTCGACAGTACGTCGAAGGCCAAAAATGTACGGTCGTCACGGATCATTCATCTCTTCTGTGGTTCCATAAGCTAAAAAATCCCACGGGTCGTCTAGCACGTTGGAGCATGAGGCTCAGTCAATTCGATTTTGACATAGAGCATCGAAAAGGTAAAGACCACGTTGTACCTGATGCTCTGTCTCGTATCAAAATTGATTCCCTCGATGCAGTACCCACTAAAGACCCGTGGTATGACCACACCATGAATAGTGTTCGGAAGAACCCTAGGAAGTCACCAAATTATGACATTCGTGACAACCTTCTATATAGGTTAACTAAAAATAAATATTCTTTGACTTCAGACTTTGACTGGAAGCTGGTGGTACCTCAGGAGGATCGCTTGCCCCTGCTCTCTAAGTACCACGATGACACACTTAGTGCCCATGGTGGCGTTTGGAAGACGCATAAAAGGTTAGCCCTAAATTATTACTGGCCCAAGATGTACGAGGACGTCAAAGAATATGTTGGGAATTGCGAAACATGCAAGCAGTACAAACCCGTAAATACGTCTCGTCCCGGCCTAATGGGTAGCCCGAAGCGGGTTTCGAAGCCATTCGAAGCTATCTCTGTCGATCTGCTTGGTCCCTTTCCCACTTCGAGCAATAGAAACGTACACCTGATCGTGGTCTCCGACTACTTTAGCAAATACGTCATGTTGTGCCCTGTTCGGGTTGCCACAGGCGCTGTAGTCGCGAGGTTCATAGAGAAGAGTGTGTTTCTCGTGCACGGAGTCTGCAAGACTATTTACATGGATAATGGCCCTCAGTTTGTGAGTAAGCCATTTAAGGATCTGTTGGCTAAATACAATGTACCTAATATATATTATAACCCTAGGTATCATGCCCAAACTAATCAGGCGGAACGAGCTATTCGCAATGTGGTTCAAGCGATCTCATGCTATGTGAAGTCACAACACAAGTCTTGGGATCAGTTCTTGGTTGAGATACAGTGTGCTTTAAACACTGCAGTTAACGAAGCAACTCGTTTCACCCCTTACTTTTTGGTACATGGTAGGGAATTTATTGGGGATGGAGTGCTGTACAGGCAGACAGATATCGCGTGCCATCCTACTTCAGTCTCTGTAGACGATCCATCAGCCTTCGGTGTCAAGCTGAGAGAAATACAACGCATTTACGACCAGGTGAGGAAACATTTGAACGTTGCCCACCAGCGTAATGAAAAGTATTACAACCTCAGAAAAAGGCATGTAGAGCTGAAAGTGGGACAGATAGTTTACAAACGCACGTTCTACCTGTCCAACAAGGCCAAGAATTTTACTGCTAAGCTAGCTCCTAAGTTCCTTAAATGTGTGGTGACTGCTAAACGATCCCCTTTAGTATATAGGCTGTCAGATCTGGACGGTAAGGATCTTGGGGAGTACCATATCAAGGACATCCTGAAGTATCAGGAGGAGCAGTCTCCAATACCTAACGTAACTACATAGCACTGTTTCTCTAGTTTATTAAACCAGTGCTATGTGATCATTATGTAAGACTATTTTAATCTTTTGTTTGTATTTCTATATGTGTACGTGACTTTAAATTGTCACGTTGTAGTTTCTTCTATGCACCGCACCGAGCGTTTTTCTCTCATTCGCTTCTTAGTACTCTACAATATCCTGAGAGCTTGGGTAGTGTTAGGGTATCGGCAGTGAGTAAAGGGAGCATTCGTTTTCTATGAAGGGCATTAGACTCTAGTTACTTAGCCTAACCGGTACACGAGTCAGTGTCTAGTTAGGTACATAGGAGGATCTTTCTTTGGTATTGTAATGGTCGTTGTCAGCTGGTGTTTGAAGGACCTAGCTGGTTGTCTTTGTTTATTAGTCAGTACTTTTCTGTTTTCTTTATTGTGTATTTCCAGCGTATCATATCCGCAGGAAATACTATTAAAGGGGGGGTGGTTGTAGCATTTATTTTCTATAGATGCAGTATTTAGGATGTGAAAGCAGCCTTATCGAGTTATCTTTTTTTAATCGGTTGTCAGTGGTGACATTTCTGCTGTCAGAATGACAGGATGTCATAAGTTCGGTGACGAAGCGTTTCGCATTTAAAGGAACGGGTTTTTGTTAAGATTTTTCGTGAAAGACGGGACTTTGACCGAGACCTGCTTTGGGGTAGTTGGAGGTCCTTTGGGCTTATGCTCTGAGACTGTGCCGCGAATCAGTTTTTCGCTCAAGCGCGATTATTTGTTGCCTCGCATGGTCTAGCGGGCTGTGATTGGGTTGCTGCATTGCATCTTACTACATTTTACCCAGAAAACTGGTGAGTCACTTCTTCTTTTGCAAAGCGGGTCGATTGTCGTCTGTCGCGCAGCCAAGATCTTAATTTGTCGTTTCTTTCATGACAGGGTTTTTTACTACGGGGCTAGTTGCCGGATGAGATATTTGGTGCCGCACCTATAAGTTAGTGGGCTGCAAGTGGTACGACAACGTGGAAGTGCGGACTACACGAGCTTCTCATGTGAGAGGTATCTGCCGTCATCACCTGGCAGTAACAACAGGCAGTCACTCTCACTCAGCTCACTCTGCAGGCCAGTAAATCCACTACTTATGTGTAGCCTAGTAGTATTAATACCTGAACACTGACTTTACTTCTGTGTACCTGTGATATTTGTGTCTATCAGTGAATAAGCTCTCTGTGTGTCTCTGTGTATCTCTGTGTTATATAAATATATGTGTGTACACCCTACCTGACTGTTTTCGTCAGAGCCCTGGCCTACCCTTGCACGCACACTGGAATCTCTGTAGTAAGGCGCCCTGGGAAAGAGTTCTCTGCATAGCTACCTCGCGCTAGTTGGTGAGTAACACTGATCATCTTAGTGTTACAATGTGCCTATGGTAGATATTTTTACTGAATGACTTTTTCCAAAAAATCTAAATTGAAATTGGTTAACTTGCGTTTTGTCATAGCAAAATTTAGTCAAAGTAAATCATTGAATGAATTTGTTTCTGACCCTTGAAAAATGTTAGTAAAATGTTTATAGGGATAAGTTTACAGGGACACATTTTATACAAAGGTTAAAGAAACAAAAGTGAATATTTGTTTTAATTTGGTCCATGGGTGCTGTTACTAAACAAAGTAATTCATGGGATATTAGGGTCTTGCGACATTTTTTGTTTATTTTTTCTTTGAAATGGGAAGTTCTTTCAGATTGCTTTCATAAAACTTTTACTCGTAAACTACATTTCCATAATTTGGGACAAAATTACAATCCTTTTTTTGTGTTACGATATAGCAGGTTTAAAAGTAACAGCTGGTTTAATGTATATGATTTTTTAACAGTCATAAGATAATAGTGATTATCATTGAATAGTCCCACCCAAAAACTAAGAAACAGTTGAGTAGAGGCCCCGAGAAATACTTTTAAATCCACCCGTCAATATTTCAAAAAAAAACTACATAATTCAAGAGCACAAATATCTACTGAAGGATTTGGTAGTAGGTACTTACGAACTATATCGCTTCGCATAAAAACTTGTCCAAGCTTTTCTGAGAATAAACTGCCTTCGGTCGGGGTCGACATTGACAGATGAAAACCGTTGTTCACAGATTGTAGAAGATACCCGCTTAGTGATTAAGAGAAGTTCTATTAATATGGATTTAAATAATCATTAACTACTAAATTTGACAATATTGTGGCCTTTACCTAGTTGCCACTCTTTTTTATTGAACTTGTCAAGAGCGCTTTAAGTCTGGTTTGGGAAATTTTGAATGGAAGAAATGCTATTTTGAATTTAATAAAGAAAGCATTTAAAATATCAAACATCTATGTTATTTTGTAATTTCAATACTAAGTACCGACCCAACTATTTAAAATATATAACAATTCCAAAAAGTATAATTTCATTATTCTGTACACAATTTTCAAAGCTGTCATCACCATGTTTTGCGTAGCTAATATATAATATTTACTGCAAAAGACAGACGGAATACAATAACCACTAAATTCTTGGAGGTCGGCTCGTAACAATTTCAAGCCTTTGTAGAAATAATACCTGTCATAGTTAATTAGAAAGTCTATTGTGCTCATAACCTTCCAGATATACTACGACTTATTCTGACAGGTACTGGCTGGGTTATTTGCACGGGCATGACATTGTTACCTGTTTGGAATAACATTTTACTTTAATCAACTCTGAAAGCCCAAATTTAAAACCACTATTTTTTTTGTCTGCCTCGTTGGTCTAAAGGTCGAACTGTGCGTGGGATCGGTCGTGGGTTCGATTCCCACCGAAGAAGAAAAATTGTGTGATCCATATTAATGTTTGGCTCGAGAGTCTGGGTGTTTCTAAATAAGATAAGTATGTATGTACTTAAAAGTAAATAGGTACCCGTGGTCTGTGAAAATCTGGCATATAAAAGCTACTACTGCCAGATCTACTTTTTCATCAATGATAACCTAACGTAACCTAATAATAATATTTCCAAACATCATGCATGTTTGCGTATTGAATCAACGTTTACTTTAGTTCTGACTTCTTCACTACAATGCACTTTGAAGGGTGTCTCAGTTGACACAATTAATGCAAACGCTGAAACGTATTATGGAAAATTCCTTTCTTGAGTCACACAGTCAGTGAAGCAGGTGACAAGCACACGAGTGAATTTACTTACGTCACCTTGAGGTGTCTCACGAATCGTGACTATGGGTTTTACCCTCCACTTGTGCTTTTATTACATTTAGGGTGTAATTTATTTTCTATTTACAGATGTTACTTATGTTAATATTTAGATATATAAAATGTACTGACCAATGTTTAAACTGATAATGTTGTTTGGAGACTATTAGCACAAGCTTGAATAGCCTATTTGGACAATATAGCATTGTACGAAAGGGGCTATTACACATCTTTTGAAAGGGGAATAATAAACTATTGAGGACTATATTGATCATACAGAGAATTGACGCTGAGTTGCTTGCTCCTCATTTAAAATGACAAGGCGAGATTTTAAATGTTGCTTGTGTAAATTAAATTGTTCATATTTTTAAATGAATAGACTGTAGGTAGACGATTTGCAAAGAGTGGCCTTGAGTTTTCTTGCCAGGTTGTTTCTCACGGGCTTTACCTATTGCCTTGTGAATCTGGCAGTAGCTGTATGTAGAATGAAAAGTCTTGACGTTCATAAGTGTAACTTTACATTTCATTTCAATACAATACCCCGATTGTAGATGACAAATCAGCAGTAAGAAAAATATGAACGTGCAAAATATGCGTGAGAAAAAAACTTCAACTTTTGTGCGATCTGAAATAGTCTTCTAGTTAGTCCACAGCGTGAGAGTTACCGTGATTGAGTTATTATTGAAGTGAAACTTCTTTATCGGCGTTGGAAAAAAATTTGCGTCACGTCACGTCACGTCACGATTTTTGGTTACGCGCCATCTTTGTTCTGTTCCCCACCACGGTGGATTCTAATTAAGAGTACTTTATCCAGGGATAGCATGTCATTTAAGGGTTTTTGGACTTTTGGACTTTTGTACTTTTGGACTTTTGGACTTTTGGACTTTTGGACTTTTGGACTTTTGGACTTTTGGACTTTTGGACTTTTGGACTTTTGGACTTTTGGACTTTTGGACTTTTGGACTTTTGGACTTTTGGACTTTTGGACTATTGGACTTTTGGACTTTTGGACTTTTGGACTTTTGGACTTTTGGACTTTTGGACTTTTGGACTTTTGGACTTTTGGACTTTTGGACTTTTGGACTTTTGGACTTTTGGATTTTTGGACTTTTGGACTTTTGGACTTTTTGGACTTTTTGGACTTTTTGGACTTTTAGACTTTTAGACTTTTAGACTTTTAGACTTTGGGACTTTGGGACTTTGGGACTTTGGGACTTTGGGACTTTGGGACTTTGGGACTTTGGGACTTTGGGACTTTGGGACTTTGGGACTTTGGGACTTTGGGACTTTGGGACTTTGGGACTTTGGGACTTTGGGACTTTGGGACTTTGGGACTTTGGGACTTTGGGACTTTGGGACTTTGGGACTTTGGGACTTTGGGACTTTGGGACTTTGGGACTTTGGGACTTTGGGACTTTGGGACTTTGGGACTTTGGGACTTTGGGACTTTGGGACTTTGGGACTTTGGGACTTTTGGACTTTTGGACTTTTGGATGGGACCTTGGTACTGGGTCTTTGGGACTTTTAAACTTTCGGACTTTTGGACTTTTGGACTTTTGGACTTTTGGACTTTGGACTTTTGGACTTTTGGACTTTTGGACTTTTGGACTTTTGGACTTTTGGACTTTTGGACTTTTGGACTTTTGGACTTTTGGACTTTTGGACTTTTGGACTTTTGGACTTTTGGACTTTTGGACTTTTGGACTTTTGGACTTTTGGACTTTTTGGACTTTTAGACTTTGGGACTTTGGGACTTTGGGACCTTGAGACCTTGGGACTTTGGGACTTTGGGACTTTGGGACTTTGGGACTTTTGGACTTTTGGACTTTTGGACTTTTGGCCTTTTGGACTTTTGGACTTTGGACTTTGGACTTTTGGACTTTTGGACTTTTGGACTTTTGGACTTTTGGACTTTTGGACTTTTGTACTTTTGTACTTTTTGACTTAATTTAAGGTGAGGTGAAAATTAAGTTTATGAAGAAGTTTCACTTCTTACGTGTGTACACTAAGTACACGCAATTTTTTTAATACACATTTTCTACTCGCTAACCCTTAACAGAAATCAACTGATATCACATCCGTTTGCTTTAAAGCTACAGAATAAGCATTAAGTAAGTGGAACATAGTATGTGTAGTAAACATACATTATAAGCTGCAGGTAAGCTCTATTTACATACTAATTGAATTTATAACCGAAATGGATGTATGTGTAGAAGCTCTGTGCGTTTGGTATCGGTATTTCACATTATCATGTTTGGAATTTCATTACGGAGTACAAAGGTTGCAGCGACCACAAGCTTTACACCACAAAGCACTTAGCTTAGACATTATTATAGAAACTTTAGTATACCTGCAACGTGTTCATATTTAAAATTCTGCATGATTGTTTACCTGGTTAGTTTCGTATGATAGTTCGATATGATTGAAGCTGCTTTGTATTTCTTCAACGTTTAAAATATCGTTACTGATATTGTGTCTTAAATTCCTCAAGATATGTTTGTGATCTAAGCAAATTTCTCTGCTCAGATAACCCAATCAATCGACCGAATGCCCATTGAGTTTTCTACAGTTAGGTACTATCACTGCAAAGATATACTACTCAATGTTAAAATTTTTTGTTACTTGATGAATGTTGACATCCGTGGCTCGTTAGGGGTCTGGTTGAAAACCAGCGCTAGGCACCAGTCTAGCACACGCTGAACCAGGCCCCATTCGGTACGCTTTGGGGATAGCAAATACGATAATGTTTTTTTTTACTGAACAATTATTCTCTCCTATAATTTGAATGTAAGTATCCTTAAAGCGAATGCTGAATAAAGTTTTTCTTTCTTTCTTTCTTTCTTTCAATTACTTAGGCAGCCAATTGTTGCAGATGGTGAAAGATGCAAACTGTGTCTGCGTCAGCGTCACCCCAGTAGGACCTATGAAAGAACGCGTACTACTGAATGTGACGAGGTTTCTGAGATGGCGACTACAGATATCATCACGAACGTACATACACACCACAGCTTTTGCCAGAAGTTTGACTCAAGCTTGTAGCCAGAGTATGTCAAGTAAATAAACAAATCTGTTTTAGTTGAGCAGTCTTTCGATATTGGTATAGGTACTGATAGGTATTAGACTTCGATTGTACAATGATTACTTTGCTATATACAGAACAATCCAATAATTGCTGTACAAATAGAAACTATGGAGCACAATTTTCTGACCAAAATCTCCACTTTCATTAAGCGCCTTCTTAGTTATACAGTAGCGAGATAAAGTATTTTGTTCTAAAATACACCCGAAGATACTAAATTATTGGATGAGTTCGTCACGCAAACTCTTTAGTGCCTCATTGTACTTGGTTCTGTGGGCGATAACATGGAATGTTTATAAAATGGATACGGCGCTTTACAGTTACTATTTTTTTTACTGGCCTTGGTGGTAAGTTGCCAGACAAGCGCCGAATATAAAGTGGTCATCGTAGCATAAAGACGTTGGTAATACCAAAGGCATTCAACCGCGCGGTCAAGCCGGCAGAAACCCTTTAGGACTTTGTGAAAATCTCCATACAGAAGACAATTATTGCGGTTAAGTTCTTTGGTGCAATTTAGTTGTAACGTCAAAGAATTTAAAAGGGATTACATACTTTTTGTCTAAATAACTAAGAGTATTGAACGCGACTATTAAAATGTATATGAATTGACGCAGTACTGTTTGTAAATGTAATGTAAATAATGGCAGCAAGTTACGTATATTTTTTTTATTTCCGTAATTCCGCTTTTCCTGTCATATAATTTCCTTCCTACATCCCGTCGCTTCGCATCTTACACGCCAGGGTTACCGTTTCTATTGTTTATTATATTTTAAGCCTATTTGCGAGCGTCTCTTGAGTTATGAGGTGTCAACGTGGCTTGATTTATCTGTTTAGACACGCAGGGTACAGGCGTGGTGTTACCCTTAATTAATGCAAAGATATTTTAGATTACTTAGTTTCCGTGAGATAATTTGATGTAAACCTGAACCGTTTATATTTTGGTTATCAAGTAGATATCAAATTTATTTTCTGTGAACAGCATTAAATACCTATTTTAATAAGGATTTCGTCATGTTTTGGGTTGATTTCAATTTAGTATTTTATTTTAGTAGGTACCATTAGATGTTATAGTTCACTTTTATACATCTTGGTTTTTTAAATTGATTTTAGGCTATCTTTGTGATATTTGCTCACAAGATACATTGCTTTCAGCTACTATTTTCACAATAAGCCTGATAGTACATTCTGTACATTGAGCTTGTATGATTATGAAAAAGTACAATCGGTAAAAGTAAAAAAAGCAGTTTCTAACTACTTCTGGCAGCAGTAAATCATAATTTAAGTACTCTATTCAATCGCACAATCTAAATTAAACCAAAGACATTCCCAAGAGCTCGCTATCTGTTACAAGTTGAAGGAACTTATCGAATCCAATTAGTGCGATCGATCAAACACATTGTCGCCAACTAGACGATCGCTACAAGAAGCGCCATCTTACAATTTCGTAAAGCGCCAAGTTACAATTCCGTAGCCAATGAACGGTATTCAAGTTGCTGTCGTGTTCAATCGTTTTATACCAACTTTGCACAAAAGTTTTAATAGTTGTTTGTTCAGTTTTTTTTGTAGACTTCCTACCTAGGAGCGTGGAATGACTGTTATGTATAGATTTACTTGTCTTGCGATGTTTTAGACTGGAATGTGTGTTAATGTAATACATTGTTATTGGTAAGTGTAAATGATTTTAAATTTCGATGATCTCATTGGTAAAAGAATACGGTGCTTTGAGAAAAACTTATTTTTATTTTGTGTGTAAATCAGTCATGGATGCTATGCCACAATGTTGAAATATTTAAACTGTGTGTCATCACAGCCTGCGCCTATTTTTCAACAAGGTAATAAGCTCACCACCTATTATTACGTGGGACATAAACTTTGAGGTGAAATGTGGGCATATACTATGCCTCTGCCTATCCCTTCGGGGATAAAGGCGTGACTATATGTATGTTTGTAGGTATGCATGAGTTTTGTTTAACAGAATTTGTATACTTACTAACTTCTTTCAAATAATATTGCAGAGTTTTTGGTACAACCATTTTTGGTAAAGTGTCTCAGTGTACACCTCATCCTCTCGTTTCGCATCAGCTAATTGGTAGTTTCTGTCGGTAAAAATGCATTAGTGGAACATATAACGCATTTACGTAAAAGCTATCACTGAAAGTAGGTTTTTAGAGAAATTGTCCTTTTACGAAATAATAAAATACTGTCTTCAAGAAAACATTTTGTACAAATTAGTATTGTAGATAGGTAGGAATAGCCCAATTGCACCGGGACTTTTAAAAAGTGTCGTGTAGTCATTAATCATAAGGCTGTAACATTAGAGCTCTTTTTGGTGTCCGTACCTAAAGTTTAAAAACAGGACCCTATTGTTGTCTGAAAAACAGCCCTTTTCTTGCAATAATTTTGATAAGGGCAATACATGGAAGTTAGGACTAAACAAAATGATGTTCAAAACTTTCTTTGAAATTCTTTCTATTTAAAAAGCTGAAAAAAAAATCTATTCCAAGTATCGTTAATTATTTGATACAAAAGGTAAAAAAAATTTTCAATAAAAAATACAACCGATTTCGAACAAATCCTGAAAAATAAAATTTACTTAGCACAAAGTAATATTTTCATTTATCAGATTTTTATTCAATATCATATTGAAGTCGGCGCCAAGTAAATTCATAGGTTTAGGTAGGTATTATTCATGGCACCAACTTCAATATTATATTGAATAAAATCTGACAAATCAAAATACATATTACTTTGTGCTAAGTAAATTTTATTTTTCAGGATTTGTTCGAAGTCGGTTGTATTTTTTATTGAAATTTTTTTTTAAATATTTTAAGTGACTGGTTAACCGAAAAATATATCTACCTATCTAGGTGAAAGTTCTTATTAATACAAATCAATCAAGCCCCAACACAAGGTAGCTGCTCTGTAAATCGTCAAGGAATTCCGTCGAATGTTCTGTGGTTCCATCATCGGATTGACTCCAGACCTACATTAACTGTAATACATGAAAGCACTGAATTAAAAAGTTAACAAACGCACTACTTGTCCCTATAATTATGCGTGGATGCCCTCGATTTATCCAGGATCCTATAATCAGATCATAACCTGATTAAAATGGGACCACCTCAGAAATAAACCGTATTCAACAAAAAAAATTAATCCGTCTATAAGTGACGGAAATATCGGTGAACATACATAAAACATTGAGAACTTTTTTTTTTTTTATGTCTGATCTATCAATCTAGGTGTAAAGTTTTCATCAATACAATTCAATCAAGCCCAAACACAAGATAGCTGCTGTAAGTTTTTAAGGAATGCCCTCGACTGTCTTTCAACTCTATCATCAGATCGACGCCAGACCTTCATTAAAATGTAGAACATTAAAGCACTTAATTAAAAAGTTAACATGCGCACTAGTTGTCCCTACAATTTTCCGTGGTTGCCCTCGATTTCTCCTGGATCCCTTCATCAGATCCTGACCTGGTGAAAATGGAACCACCTCAGAAGTAAACCCTATGCAACAAAAAAATATTTTTGAAATCCGTCTATAATTGACGGAAATATCGCTTAACATACATAAAAAAAATACATACAGACGAATTGAGAACCTCCTCCTTTTTTTGAAGTCGGTTAAAAAGGCATAGTTCAAACGAATTAAGAACAATAAGAACCTACAACAACTTCAAATTTGAGCCAAGATTTTCTTTCCTTATGATCCAAGGAGTCTTTTTACCCGACTGTGAAACGCAAAGGAAGTGTAGTGTTTTATTTCCTTCGTAAGCAAGACACGTGACAATGAAGTCAATAATTCTAATGCTCTTTAAAACATCCCTTTAATATTGTTCGAGAGTTTTCGTTACGCAGGCAAACGTCTCGTCTTATCAACTATTTTATGGAAATTTCTTAAAATTTTACTTAATTAGAATACTCCTAAAATTACTCTCTGAAAAGTAAATTCTAAAATAAAAAATACTTTGAAATAATGCAAAAGTATTATTTTTATGAAGTTGCGTTCAGTTTCAATTTTACTGACGGTCTGTTAGAGGTCCCTGGAGAAATTACAAGGGGCCCGTACTGTCGCGTTGCGCGCAGTTCTTCATTAACAGCTTGCAATGCGAAAGTGGAAATCTTTCATCATTTATGGTGTATTTTCAGCGAAAAAATTTTCGGGTCCCCACATCATATAAATAATATATGATGTGGGGACCCGAAATTTTTTTCAGAAAACTTATAATAAGTATTCTGTTGAAGTCTGTGACTCCAAACTCGTAATAAATATTGTTTCTAGCAATTGTTGCGTTTCGCAAGCAACACAACAAAATAAGAATAATTTTCATAGTTCATGCTACAAAAAAATAATGAGATAGAATGTTAGTCACTCGTTGAAGTAAAAATTCAAAGAATTTTTAATACTATTACATTATAATGTAAAAGCGCTACTTAAATAAAGTATACACAGAAAATTATAGACGTACAAAACGCTACAAAGTGACAGTAAAATTATATTCATTCCCCGCCATTATTGTGGCATTTTGCTCCACTCGTAAGATTACGTTCGTTGTTACGCCGCAAGTGGGCAAAGTTTGTAATGTTTATCCCATTTGTTTAATCACACAATGGCTGTTGGTTGGTTAATTTTCTAATAAAGGACAAAGTTGTAGAATTACACAATAATGCAAGACGCCACGCTGGCAAATTATGCTGTTGTTACTGTTTGATCACTAAATGGGCACATTCTAATACCATCGTACCATACGTATAAAAAGGTTTATTTTACTTACTTATTTTGCTACAAATTAAATTTATGGGGTACGCATTAAAATTTTGTTTTCTTCACAGTGTAAAGGATGACTCACGCTACACCGTGCCGTGTCCGAGCCGAGTGTTGGTCGTGGCTCGCTCACCGAGCCGGTTCCGTGTCTGAAACAGGATGACTCACGCGTGACCGTGCAGGGTTCGAGCCGTGTGCCGGCCGAAGCACGGTCACCGAGTCGTTTCTGTTCGCGACTATTCGGGCGAAGCTCGGCGGCACTGTGTTTATGCAACGGGCCGTGCCCAAGCCGAGGCGGGACCGAATTGTTTCCGAGCGTTGTCCGTTGCTCGGCCGTCACTCGGTTGCCACGGCAACTCTCGGAAACAACTCGGTCCCGCCTCGACTCGGACCCGGCACGGTCTAGCGTGAGTCATCCTTAATTTGAGTGTGAAACAAGTGAGTTTAAATTAAATAACATCCTTTGCAGCATTCCGCACCTGAAAGGTAATAAACGAACCCAAATTACTGAGTCTTTGAAGTCCGTCAGTCTGTTTGTGTGTCATGAGACTCTGGTTGTGTCTCAGAAACCGTGATAGCGAGAGCTGAAATTTTCACAAATCCTACTAATATTATAAATGTGAAAGTTAGTAAAGATGTTTGAATGTTTGGATGTTTAGATGTTTGGATGTTTGTAACTCAATCACGCTCTAACGGCTAAACGGATTGGGCTGAAATTTGGTACAGAGATAGCTTAAAATCTGGAATAACTTAAGGGCTACTTTTCATCCCGTGAAAATGTTCCCACGGGAAGCGGGACGAGTACCGAATTGCACACGGGCGAAGCCGTGAGCATCATCTAGTGATGTATAATGCCGCTATAACAACAAAATATTATACAGAATAAGAAACAAATAATTACTTCAGGGTGGCTCCCATGCAACAAACGTAATATTTTGCCGTTATTTAATACCGAACCCTTCGTGGGCGAGTCTGACTCGCACTTTATCGGTTTTAATTTTTTAATCAGAATGTTAATACAACTACCCATAATTTTGTATTGCTCGTTCGCTCTAACTTTGCCGCTCGGGTCCATACTAAAGTCGAATTTTTAATTAGACGAAGTAAATTGACAGCAACTAATGTCACTTCTTCATACAATGTTGCATATTTTCTATGACGATGTGACATTAGCTACTGTAAATTTACTTCGTCTAATTAACAATTCGGATATACGCCTCTACGCCAGCGGCAAAGTTAGAACGAACGGGTAGTATGTATTCTCAAAATAAAATTCACATTACATAGTATCATTATGAAATGTAGGTTCACATTTCAAGTACAATATTGTATTATTGTCACCTAGCATGGCGGCCCGAGCATTTAAAACTAACGTCACGTACTACACGATAATACATTTAACGTAACGAACAATCCTATTAAATCATATTATATATCTGTTTGTCCACTGAGGGTTAACAACGATAAGCCAAACGAGATATGAATACGAGACTATGGTAAACATTGTTTGAACTTTGGTGATGAAAGTAATAAAGCTAAATACAGCAAATTCCTAATTGTCAATAATTGAAATGATTTCTAATTTATTGAGCCTACATAAATTATTATTACTGTTAGGAGTCGATCCTGGGACATCCTTCCGAGGGCTTACCCGGGGCTCCCAACCATATGCTGGTGGGCGTTACGTGAGGTTTTTTAGTCGGTAGGAGTCCGGCATAGCATCCATGAGGATTTTCCCTCGCGTTAAAAAAATAACTGTCAGGAGTCGCAATATGATTTTAAAAGTCGAGATAGTTCCAGAAGAGGTGTTTCACATTTATGATACTTTCGTACTTAGAATACAATAATAGTCATGTTTTTTTCACGTAAATACACATTCAATAAATCTATCGTGTTTTCTAGTGTAATAATATCTTTATACCGGTAATTCTAATTGAGTACTTACAACTGTTCAGTTCTACGTTGTAATGAAGATAATTATAACTTTTAGAGACAATTACTTCCTTTACTAAAATGTATTCAAACCTATTCATTATTTACACTAGAAAGGTATAAGCCACGAATAACCTAATTTTACATAATATCCAAAAGAAGGCTTACGTCGGATAAATAGAAGAAACATAACAGATATTTATTTCTGGAAAAGGTTTCTGAATGCTAATATAATATAATTATATCTGCTTATTTTCTTCCGCTATGTTTAACTGTGTTTGATGCCGCTATCAAGAATTTCCATAACTTATCGATCTATTTGTAAGCGATACCTACAATGCTTAGATTTTAAATGACCAAAATTGGCAGATGAGAAATGAATTGTACTATGAGTCCCGTTGATTTAAGACATGAGAATAGTTTGTAAATAAGCATTCATACAATATATTAAAACGTCGTGATCATTACTTTACTGAAAATCAATACCTATATCATCAATCAATATTAAACATTAATCAATATCAATATCAATCAATACATATATAATAAAATCATAACCGTCTGTTTGTGTGCACGTTTGTGCACGCTAATCTCAGCAACCGCTCAACTGGTTTTCTTTATTGCTTAGCGGTTTGCTCCACCTAACATTTAGTGTTTGTTTCATTTTAATCGGTTCATAAGTAAAAAAGTTATATCAATCAAAAGAATCACATATAAAATGCAGCGTACGAAGTCGCAGGCTACAGCTAGTTTAAAATAAAGCTACAAGAATGAAACAAAATTAAACTCGTCCAATATTATGTACCTAATTCTTGTTCAGCTCACGTTTTGACAATAACGTGTTAATCTTTTTAAAGGAAATGAGAAAACTTGATACCCGGGCTGATGTTTAAATGTGGTAGACGAATTAGGAAAAAAGAAACGGTATTTTCAGCGTTATTTTCAGTTTGGGATCATAGGATTCGATCTTTAGATTGTATCGCTGGGTTTACCGAAATCCTTGATGAGGTCTCTTTGATCGCTTGCTTTGATAATTTTATAAATACAAACAAGGACTAAGAAATTTTTACTTCGAGGAGAATATTAGACACTGAGGGACTAGTATCGGTAAAAGTAACGTAGGCAGATCAATGTCGTAGCTTTGTATAAAATAAAATAAAAACTCTCAATCATTAGCCTTTAAGATTCATTAAATAGTTTCTTATAAAAAATAGTCCTAATTAAGGTGATAGGTAAGATTGATATAAAACTTTGCATTGATAAAATACAGGCCGTATGTAATAGTGTTTACGTATCTATATATATAAAAATCAATGCCACTTTTCGTTGTAATTTTATAACTCAAGAACGGGTTCACCTATCCAAACCACGTCTTTAGGCTTTGTTCGGACTATTTAGTAGATGGTTTATGTGAAGTTTGCACAAAATCGGTCGAGCGGTTTTTCATTTATCACGCAAACGAAGTTGCGCGGGTCAGCTAGTATAATATATTATGACAGGCATTTCATAGACTTTTATTGGCAGATAAGTAAAGGTTCTTTGTATTAAGTGCTCCAATTGCACTATTTGCAAAAAAATAATTTTTAAATCACAAGAATTGCAGCCATGCAATACCTAAAAAGCCTTGAGAAGTCCATGACGATGAAAGAGTTCTAAAACATTTCGGTTATTACCTAATGGAAGAAAATTGTTGAAGATATCTGTTTCAGCAATCTTCTGATGACATGACGTCACAGCCTTGATTACATGGCGCTGCCAACTTCCATTAATCTCACTAAGTGTCAATTAAGTAGAAAATAGGAGAATCAGGAACGCCTATAAATACGTTTATTGTGACCTCTGAAATGTTACACCGGTTCCTTCTCAGACAACGGCGATTAATAAGCTCTAATGAAGATCGAAGATTAGGCACCTACATAAGGTCGCTGAACGCTACAAAACACAATAATGTATTCCAAAATAGCACAATTTATGTTTGAACATGTCGGGCACTTTAAATAGGAAAGGGAATATAAATGACGGAATTAGAATGAGTGTGCCTAAAATACTCGTACAATAATTTATTAATATTTATTTTTCATATTTTGCTAACCTAAATAAAACCGTCCGCTTGGTTGTGAGCTAGGGCACATCTAACGAACTGGAGGTCACTCTCACCATCTTTTGTCGGATCCCAGTAACTATGCTCTGGGCTATCCTGCAATTGGGTTCAGAACATCGCGAGTTTAGTGGGTAAGACGGCCTCTACTTCCAGGGTCGGGAGTCTCACACAATATCCTTCTGCTGACCTGTTATAATAGAGGACTTAGTTCATTATGACTATTGACGGTGGCCCTCAAGTTAACGGCCCGATGATGTGCCTCTTCACGCTTCTCTTGTAGAACCCAGCTTGTAAGAGGATACCTAATTGATATGAAGTCGGTAAAAAATACATCAAATACGACACTTGCTAAGTAGGTAGATCTTGTACCACTGTTTATGTTTTCTATTATAAATTATTTTGTCGCACAAATAAACATTCGCGGAGTATTTTAGTAACACCATATTGTACAATCTTCATATTATGACTGATTACTAAGTATCCAACTGATATTTCAGTCTATCTAGACTAGACGAACGAAATCTATATAACTGCAATTACTTTGACATAGGTAGTTATGCTACTTCGGAATGAATTCAAAGCATGACACGGATATACGCAATACGGTGATGGAGAATTTCATTCGAATTTTATGGAAGGTGGAAAAGGATTATCGATTCAGTCATGGATAATGCTACATACAATACATTAGCAGCTGCAGTGTCCACTTTGTTATTTGAATCTGTTGGGAATCCTGGGGTCCTCCTTCCGAGGGCTTATACGGGGCTCCCAAGCGTAAGTATTAGATATGGAACGTGTGGTTTTTAGTCGGTGGGAGTTCGGCATAGTATCCATGTAAGATTTGGTATACCGATAGATTATTTTAGAATGAGCTACTTTTATCACCGAAATAAGGTCCCATGGATGCGGGCACAAGGTTTTGAACAAAATGTTTGAAATCATTACATCTTACTTCGCCAGAACTAAGCGTTTCAAAAGATCGTTCCTCGATCGAACTATTAAAAACCTGGAGCAACTTGCCCGCACACGTGTTTCCCTCATCTTACAATCCCGGGTTCTTCAAGCGGAGCGCGAAGGCACATCACAGGGCCGCCAACTTGAGGACCACTGTGTCTGTGAGAGTTGCCCCAATTGCTAGATGTGCATCGGAAAACCCACAATTTTTTTTAGTGGGTGGTGGAAATAGCGCTGCACCAAAAAAATGACAACCTAACTACTGTGGTTGTGGTGTCATGCTTTGTATTCGAGCATTTTAGCGGAACGTACAAACAGAGCAATAAAACTTTATTTTTCGCAAAAACTTTTTTATTCACGTGAAGTGGTGTTTTATATCTTTGAACTACTATTTCTGAGCTATTTGATCGTGAACTAAAAAAAAAAAACAGTATAATATTTATGACCTCTTCTCATTTTTTCATTTACCTACAAACATATTACAAGGTCACTTCTGTATTCCCGAAGGAGTAGCCAGTCGCATAATATACGACCGCTTTTTAAATTAAGTTTTTTTTTCAACGATGACTGCCAAATTACTGACAACGTGGAATAAATAGAGGGGTCTATGCCCTACGTACCTAATATTACAGGTAAATATAAAAAGATATAGAATAGCCGGCTTAGGTATGTGATCGAACTCGGTACCTATTTAAGTAAGTAAGTTTCGGAAATATTTATGACTAGCGGACTTCACCCGGTTTCACCCGCGTAGTTCTCGTTCCCGTGGGAATACGGGAATAAGACATAGCCTATGTTCACCGCAAAGAGTGTAGCTTTCCAACAGTGAAAGAATTTTTCAAATCGGTCCAGTAGTTCCGGAGCCTATTCGTTACAAACAAACAAAAAAACAAATCTTTCCCCTTTATAATATTAGTATAGATTACTAGAGTAGATTTCCAATCTCCAGGTGACATAGTTAATTGAAAAGAGTTCTTCGCATTAAATTGATAATTTAACTAATGCGATGATTTGGTATCTGTTACAGGATTAACAATAAAAATAACTACCTGTTTCACTTTCAACTTCCTATTAATAATCACTAATAATATAAACATATCTGGTCACTTCTGTATTCCCGAAGGGGTAGGCAGTCTCATAGTATAAGACCACTTTTAAAATTAAGTTTTTTTTTCAACGATGAAAACTTATCTGAATTCCCGTGAAAACCTTCCAGGCAATTTGGTCAATTAAAGCAAGAATGACTACTAAAGTACCTCTTGAATTCAATTTATGTTCATTACTTTTGTCTTATTCTATTTTTATAAAAGAAGAAGTAACAGGGGCACAGTTTCAATTAATTTCGATTCAAACACTCGACACATACAAATGAATATCGCATTTTACGCTAATTGAATTTGAAGTTTGCAAAATTTACGAGGAAATCATTTGAAAGTCGTAATGCTCGGTTGATGCTCTAACTTTGCGTTGAGAGTTCTGAAATAAATTAGTAATAATAACATGATGAACATAATGATCACGCATTGATTCTCAAAGATGTGGACAGGAGATATTATGTTATACTAGCTGTTGCCTGCGACTTGGTACACTGCATTTTATATGTGATTCTTTAGATTGATATAACTTTTTTATTTATGAACCGATTGACATGAAACAAACACTAAATGTTAAGTGGAGCAATCCGCAACGCAATAAAGAAAACCGTATTGCAATCAGTTGAGCGGTTGCTGAGATTACCGTGCACAAACGTACAGACAAACAGACAGTTACGATTTTATTATACGTATTGATATTGATTGATGATGATATTGATTGATTGATATTGATTGATTAATATTGATTGATATTGATATTGATGATGATTGATGATGTTAAACGCCCACATTTTACGGTTCAATTCTTTTCTCCACGTTTGCCCATCACGGTGGTAACTCATTGCTCCATAGAACACGGGAACATCACAAGGTGGCCACACTCACCGGAGGACTAGTTACAGCGCAAATTGGTTACTGCAGTTATCGTTTACAGAACACTGAGTCTGCGGCTACAAGCACCTAATTTAGATGGCGATATTATCGTTATATAATTTAGGGTTTTTAAACCAAAAATTTCCTTTCATTTACTGTTAGTAATGCAAATGGCAATGCAGCACAGTACAAAGATATGCTCACAAGTTAGTAACTTGCACAATTGAAACATTAAATAATTTCAACTAAGTCTTTTGGAATACGTTGTGAGATTGCGATGACATTTTTTTGATTTTGATCGTTTGCGAGATATTTAACTTTAAACAGCATTTTTTTTATAAAATAGGGCGCCCCTGGGCATTGATTACTGTGAAATAGAGCAGAAATTTTATGCATGGCCTGACACGCACTTTGCTATATTATTTTTATTCTATTGAATCAGTAACTAATGCAACCTTATTGAGGCACTAGATGATGCTCACGGCTTCGCCCGCTTGAAATTTGGCTCCCGCGTCCCGTGGGAACATTTTTCCAGGGTTAAAAGTCAACAAGCCCTATGTGTTATTCCAGAATATATGCTATCTGTGTACCAAATTTCAGCCCAATCCGTGCAGCCGGTAGAGTGTGATTGAGTTACAAACATCCAAACATCGTCACAAACTTTCACATTTACAATATTAGTAGAATTTAAAATAATTCTGAAATCAACGCAAAACAAAAATTAATACCCAATCGCTTCCAAGTTTAAATTAGCCGCTATAAATCAAACGTTAACTTTCTTGTCAAATGCATCTGTCATCAAGTTGCCAACATTCTATTTGGAGTATAATTTATCAAATGTGGGCAAACTTAAAATTACGCTTCAGTGAAACATTTCTGGGGCAACTTGAAAATATTGTTCATACAAGGTTACGTTAACGGAAATTTCAGTTCTTTAGTGATTTAAATACAGTGTGTGGTCTTTTTTTCTTTTTTGTGAACTTTTTACAGTGGGACAAATTATACAAAGGTGAAATGTGGGCATATAATATGCTTCTGCCTACCCCTTCGGGGATAAAGGCGTGACCATATGTATGTATGTATGTTTTACAGTTCGGCAGCGAGAGTGTAGCACCTCTGATGTTGCAAATGTCCATATGCTACGGTGACCATCGGTACATCTGGTGAGTCGTATGCTTATCTGTCACCTGTCACCATAATGATATAAAAAACAGTAAATCATAATCAAGTGTTAGTTATAACCTGAAGCTCTAGTTATTAAATATATGGTAAATTAAGGCCATTTGGATTAATAAAAATATCTTTGATTACAACTTTAAAATGTGCCGTTGAAGTAACAAATAGTTCTATAGGAATATCAGTAGGCTTAACTTTATATAATAGTACATTATGATATAAGTTCGGTAAGTTGATAATTACAGCCGAGGCAATATTGCTACAAGAAAGCAGAGGCTGTAATTATCAAAGCGAACGTGTGTCATACGACGTTTTATAACATATTTGCGAGAAAACAAGGAAATAAATAAAACGGGGACATTTATAAACTACCAAAAAAACGAAGCAAAAAATACTATATAATAAAGATAATAATAGCGCGCGGAATTTTACTTGTTCACAAATTAGCGATGCGCGCATCAGCGCTTTCTTTTTTTCTTATTTCTTAAGGCAAAGGCACAAAAACAGCCAGTATTACTAATAAATGAAAGTAATATTGTTTGTTTTGGTTTCACATAAATGGTTGTAAATTATTGTCAAAATTAATTAAAATAAAGAATTAAATGTTTATTTTACTGTATATTTTATCTCCGAAAGTTAATTTTATTCATAAAATGTTGACCACTTTTCTGACGTAAAAACTTTTTGCTAAGTTTTAAAAAAGGAACCGTTCGTTTTAGACGCAATCGTCCGTTTTACTTTACATTACAGGACTAGGCCGTAATGAGATACATTAAGTTAGTGAAATTGGTCAAATAAGAGACCCTTTATGAGCAAATGTGTTATAAACCTGTTTAAATATGTTTTGGGAGTATTCGCAGGCATGCACTGAAATATCAGATAAGTAGGGTTCTTTTATAGCTTTTATCCTTTCCTTGAAGACAGTATTTTATTTTTATGAAGCTTCCCACTTAATCTTTAATATTTTTATTTTGCATTCAGCTTTCCTTATTTATATTTTTTTTTATTTCAAAATTATCACACAGAATGGACAGAATTTATTCATACCGTGTTTACTAATTTGAATGATCGACCGTGGCTCCAACCAATTTTACCGATTCGTTGAGGCGGCTTTGGCGTTCGAAAAATGTCTCATATAAGTTTACAAGAATTTTATCTTCAATCCATGGCACAGATGAATTGAACTGGATATGATGATATTTTAAATACATAAATTTATGACGTTTTCACAAAGATTACTACCGACA
Organism: Miltochrista miniata; assembly: GCA_933228765.1. Taxonomy (NCBI): domain Eukaryota; kingdom Metazoa; phylum Arthropoda; class Insecta; order Lepidoptera; family Erebidae; genus Miltochrista; species Miltochrista miniata. The sequence goes on along the minus strand of OW121749.1, from coordinate 3,577,951 downwards.
ATAACGATAAAATCGTAATCTAAATTGTAAATACTTCAGAAAACTAGAAAAATACGTCAATATTTCATACTCTTAACACTCAAAATAAAATAAATTTATTTTACAAATACATAGTTTCCTTAGACAAATTAGAGCAACACTTTTATAGAGCCGTGAACTAACTTTCAATGGCTCTGTCAAATTAGCAATATTCTACTTTCGTTGCCCATAAAATACACTCGAGAGCAATGAATCCGGGTCACTTAAAGAATGTTAAAAATCTCGGAAACTAAAAATGATAGGTTAATGCAATAAATTGTATTTAATAGACAATGTAATACTCCTTAAATGAAAGTAAAAAAAATATGAGTCACCATACATTTTATTAACACAAAATTACATAAAGAAAAAACTGCCGATCTCTCCTTAAAACAAAAATAGGAAACATGAAATTTTTGAACTTTATTACGATTTTCTTGAATTTTAATACTTCGTATTGCCTCCTCGTGCTTCCATTACTGCGTTTACGCGGTTTGGCATGCTGTACACCAAGTTCCTTATACGATTTTGGGGAATATTCTCCCATTCCTCTGTGAGAGCAATTTTGAGCTCACGAAGCGTGATTGGGGGAGGGTTTCGTTGTTTTACGCATCTGCCTAGCTCGTCCCAAGCATGCTCGATCGGGTTGATATCCGGGCTGCGCGCTGGCCACTCCATACGAGTAATGTTCATCTCTTGAAGGTAGTCATTCACAATCCTACCTGTATGAGGTCGGGCATTGTCATGCATAAATAAAGCATCCTCACCTAAATTGACCATAAATGGACCAACGTGATCATTGAGGATTTCTTCCACATATCTTACGCTAGTTAAAGAGCCGTTTTCTATGATCACCAGCTCTGTGCGACTTTCAGAAGAAATTCCGGCCCACACAAGTACAGACCCACCACCGTAGGCTACTTTTTCTTCGATGCATGCTTGCTTGAATCTTTCCCCTGGTCTTCGATACACTCTGTGTCTTCCATCGTGCTTGTAGAGCATAAATTTTGATTCGTCGGAGAACATAACTTTTGACCAATCTTCAATACTCCAATTTACGTGGCTCTGGGCATACCTTAGTCTCGAAATACGATGCCCACGCTCCAGTTTAGGGCCGTTTGCAGGTCTAAGGGGTTTTAAGTTAGATTCAGCAAGCCGACGTCTTACTGTCCATGCACTTGGGTTACTTCCTCCGAGGCGTCGAAACTGATTGGTGAGTTCAGTTCCTGTGAGAAAGCGATTTCGAAGCATGGTGTTCACCAAGTATCGGTCTTCTCGTGCTGTGGTACACCTGGTTCTGCCCGTTCCTGGTCTGCGTAGGTTAGAACCAGTTTCTTCGTAACGTCGGAGAACTCTTTGTACTGTTGACAGCGACACACCGACAGTCCTGGCTGTATCGCGCTGACTCCGGCCGGTTTCCAGCATTGTAAGTATTCTGGTGCATTCTTCAGGCGTAAGCGACATAATTTCAGCTTGATTATTGAATATAGAGCACTATCAACATGGTTTATGTACCCACATAAATGACAGATTACAAACAAAAGCAACACCAAATGCTGTAATTTCGTAGTTCAATCTTCGAAAGTGGCCCTTTTTCAAATTTGATTTTTTTATGATATAACTTTACAATAACTAAGAAGTTTTAATACCTTCATTTAAGGAGTATTACATTGTCTATTAAATACAATTTATTGCATTAACCTAGCATTTTTAGTTTCCGAGATTTTTAGGATTCTTTAAGTGACCCGGATTCATTGCTCTCGAGTGTATTATGAACAGATGGTTTCAATTAGAAACATTGTTTTAAAACTTTCAACTGCTTTGATATTGCGTAACTGTGCTGGATACATGGATGAATTAGAGAGCCATTTATTTTGTCCTCCGTTTTAAATGCTTGTGAAGTTTGGGATTTTTTTAGTTAATATTATATTTTCAAAATAGTCATTAAAAAGTACGTAAGATATAGAGGGCATTAAGCAATTAATTGGTCGAAATTGAGTTATGAATGCCACCGTACGTAAAATGTGGTAAAAACTGTTTAGGTACCATATATGGGAAAAGAACCAACTTCTCTAAGCGAGATAAAACTCATGAAAGAACACCGAATGTTAAAGAAAACCATTTTCAGCTCTTCGATTCTTGATTCTAGAACTATTTCTACTTTTACGCTATGACAATATACGAAAAAGTTATGTCCATATTCCTGATTTTCAAAAAAAAATTAAAAAAAATATTCAAATTATTCACATTCTTTTTGAAAATTTAAAAGCTGTTGGAGGAACTTCAACAGTCTTCTGATTCAATGATTCGGTTAGCAATCCTAGTTTGTAACGTAGTCCATTCGGCCACAGAGAACTCATACAACGCTTCCTAAAACTCTATGACCTAAAACTCTATAACTTTAAAATGAAAACTATGCATAAGGCATGGTGGTCACCTTGGCTGTCGTACTTTATAATCTGTAACTGTTGTATGCTCTCAATGGCATTAAAATTTATCGCGTAAGTTAAATGTGTTTATAGAATCTTTTATCTCATTTTCCTCCACTTGCCCTTTGTTCACTCCTCTACGCTTCTACAAATTAAAAATAAACACCACATCAATAAAGTACACATTTGCCTCTTTTAATTGCAGGATGCGTTCAATTAAAACTTTATAATGGAATCCGCACACTCTAGCTTTTGTTGTTACTCTTTGCTGGTGCAGTAGGTACCTACTATATTATTCTAATTTACGAAATATTATGTTTACGGTAAAGTCGAAGATCATCATAAAGCTGCATAACTTTTTGATAAAAATAATGTAATAGTTACATCTGTTTATTGGAAATTAAATGCTTTAGCTACCCGCGTTGAATCATTTCCACAATACGTCATAATGCTTACATAGTAGGATAATTATATGAGGAGGCAATGATATATTAAGTGTATATATGTCCTTGGAGCTCGCAAGGTCCACTTTGATTGGATCAAGTGATACTTTGGTGTTTCTAAGGCATTTATGGAAGCGGCTAATGTTTTAGTTCTCAACTGCTTTTTATGGACTCCTACTCTGTATCTTAGTCTGTCAATTTGCAGGTCACAGCTCTACTTGCAGGTAACTTTGACTTGAATCATGTAGATATTGATACGGTACTTACACCAAAACAAACTTTATAGTAAACTTTAAAGGAATAGAAAAAGCTCCTACTAATTTGATAGCACGAGAAGGTAAAGTATTAGAGCATAAATTCTCAGTGAGCAATGCAGCTTGAGGAATGTACTCCTTAAAGATATACTGGCGTGAATAATCAAGGAATAAATAAGAGTCAAAGCTAAGCTCTATGTAAATCACCGGTCCTCATGAATTGTAACTAGAGGTTATTTTAATTCAATTTCAACAAACTATTCGCGATGCCACTGGAATGCTGGTGTTTGTAAATACTGTTTACTTTGAAAATGAATATACTTGCTAAGTAATTTATTACTGTAAGCATGGGACATATAATGGTGCTACGTTTCTGATGCGACGTTATTATATTATTTCTTCAAAGAGTTACTAAGTGTGTATGTACTTACGTTTACTAATATTTGTGTTGAAACATTTACTTCAATTGTTCGACATTTGTTATTATAATGTAATGGTAAAGGGCAATGGTAAACAAAGGTATTCCCAATGTACCAGTTCTTTTAGCAGTCCGCCGAACTTCAGTTAAATGTAACACGCCCGAGGGATTACCGACCGATACAAAACATTCCAAGTAACCGATTAACGTTGGAAAACACGTTTCGACTTCGACGCTTACAACAGAATTTCGATTTATTTACGTTTATACAACCACGTCTTTCATGGATTGGGGGCAAGGGAACTGCTATGGTTTGCCATTTCATTTTCGTTATAGTCCTAAGTAAGTACAATCTAACGTTTGAACCCCGTAAGAAAACATTCTTCATTAGTTAGCACGTGCACGGCTAGCAGATGAGGTTGCTTGGGTTTCGGAAATCTTGGTGGAGCCCCATATTTCCCAGGCTAAATTGCAGTAATTTGTAACAAGTTACGTAATACACAGTTACAGGTACTGGTGCGGTCTTTTAATGACGAGTTAATTGTGTGGAGAAGTTTCTGGTAATACCATTTCCATAGAACCCCAAGGCTAACTGAATCTCAAGGAAATTTGGCTGAAACTATAAATAAACAATTACCCATGGGTGGTACTAGTAAGGAACGCTGAAGACTTTGCTTATGAAAGTAATCTAAATGAGAAATCAGGATCACGCTGCGAAATGGCTTTGATAGTAAGTGGGACAAACGCTTTTTTTTTGTTTACGTAAAGGGGTGTTATGCAGGACTCCCATCGTCTTAAAACCCTCACGTGTCCTGCTAACAGCCTACCATTGGGAGCCCCGGGTAAGCCCTCGAAAGGATACCCCAGGACAGTAGGACTAACGCTTGAATGGTGATACCAAAAACTACTTATCTATTTTTTTTTTAACTTTATATACAAAACATTTTCTTCGCGCATTCTAAGTCACAGGCATCAGCGAGTACGATACGATAGAAGTAGGTATGAGTATTGTTTCATTTTCACTGTGCCGATTCGTTTACATAATTTTCTATGTTTACATAAACACAATGCTCAATTTTCTTAGCCTACTTTCATCCAATTTTTCTCCGCAAGGTTACATTATATCATCCTCCTTTAACATGCTCAAAATCTAATACAGCCTACGAGTAACAGCCGTCATCAATTCTTCGCAAACAGAGAAAAAGCGCACGCCACATTATTTACTCAATGTCAAAGTGAAAGCCGAAACGAATTAAATTCAGTAAGCACGTACAAACGTTATCTTTTGCGTATTTTAATCTAATCCAGAGAATACTTAAATATAGAATTATGGCAAATATTTTGCTTATTATGTTCGGAAAGATAAATACATCTGGTTCAGTATTGTCAGAATATAACTGACAGGTATCTTCTTTTTAGGGTTCCGTATCCAAAGGGTAAAAACCGGACCCTATGCTGTCCGTCTGTCTGTCTGTCTGTCCGTCACGAGGCTGTATCTCAAGAACCGTGATAGCTTGAGAGCTCAAATATTCAGATGATGTATTACTGTTGGGTAGTAAGGGGGGCACCCATACAACAAACGGGATTTTATGCCGTAATTTGACCCCTTTATACTTTTGATTGTTGGCACTTGATGGAACTTGTTATACATTATGAAAACTAACTCACTTGTACTATTCCACAACATTTATTATAATTTTAATAATACCTAACCGGTTTCGCTATTATAGCATTCTCAAATATGTTTACACTAACTTTTGACATAAGTAATGATACTTTTTAACCATTTGTACATGTGGGTATACAAAAATAAACATGGTTGTCACTATGAAAAATTTTCCCCCGAATATGGGGAAAAAACTTTAGAAATTTAAATACAAATCTAATTAGCATATAAATAAAATTGAATGTCCAATAAAATTTTAATTACAATAAAATGTCAGATTTACTAAATTAAATTCTTAAATAAAGTATAAATAATGAAATGTCGTCATGAAGTAAATACTAATGAAATATCAATTGTATATTAAATCAGATATATAAAAATAAAGTAAAATTCCAAGAATGTCAAATGAAAATGTTAATAAAAAATAAATTATGAAAATTAAAACATTAAGTCGAAATATTAATATACAATTTTCACCCGATCATGTGGATGATATTACCTACTGAAAATATTTTAGTAAAAGTGAATTACTTATGTCCAACTGTTGATTTAGCAAAGTGTCCCGGTTACCCTTTAATAATTTGTTTATTTCTAAGGCCTCAAGGGCATTCAATTTTCGACCTTTATCACAAATATGCAAGGCCCTAAAATCTCTCGAGAAATCGAGGCCCAGCGGACCCTGCTCCACCAGGAAACCCTGGAGACATGGAAGATGCGACTTGAGCAACCAAAGGGGGGATTCGCCACAATCGCGGCCGTCAGACCGGTCATGGACGAGTGGCTGGAGAGAAGACACGGTGCTCTCTCCTACCGGTTGACACAGATGCTTGCCGGGCACGGTAGCTTCGGTAGGTATCTGTGGCGAAAACACCGGGAAACCACGGCCGAATGTCAGCACTGCGAGGACCGCAGCGATGACACGGCGCTCCACACGCTGGTGGAGTGCACGGCGTGGGCACAACAGCGACAGGTCCTCGTAGTGGGTCTGGGCGTGGACACTCTCTCGCTTGAGGCCATGGTGCGAGCCATGCTCTCCAGCGGGAGTAAGTGGGACTGCGCCGCCTCTTTCTGCGAGCAGGTCATGCTCGCGAAGGAGGCGGCGGGCCGGGTGCGGGAGAGAACTCTCCCACCCGAGTTCCGCAGTCGGCGCCCTGGGCGCCGCCGACGTGTCTTCGCCGAGGACTATCGGCCTCCATGACCGGGGGTCTGAGGACGGTGAGAGGGCCGCTCACCGTCCTTACAGAAGCAGGCCCATGACGGCAGCGTGACGTGAGCACTCACGCACGCCCCCCCTTAGAAGCGGGGTCACAACCGAAACCCCCCCCATAGACGCGGGATTGCACCCGAACCACCCCCTGGGCGAGGCCGCATTGGCGGCCGTAGGTCTGTTGGGAGTCACGGGACATCCTTCCTGAGGGCTTACCCGGGGCTCTCAACCATAGGCTGTTGGGCGCTACGTGAGGTTTTTTAGTCGGTAAGAGTCCGGCATAGCATCCTACGAGGATTTTCCCTCACGTTAAAAAAAAAAAAAAAAAAAAAAAGGCCCTAAAATCTGATTTTGGATCAAAGGAGTGGTTTTCCGTCAGCAGGTGTTCTGCAAAATTAGACTCGGTCTTTTTTAGTCGCTAGCCACTTGCATGTTCCGCGACCCTAGTCTGGAAAGACCTACCTGTCTGTCCTATATATTTTTTATTGCACTCTGCACACGTCAATGCATACACTCCATTCTTTTGTGCCACAGAAGTCTTATCAGCATTATTACACAGGTGGCGTTTTAAGCTGTGGATGGTATAAAAAGTCGGTTTTACTCTGACTAATGGTCTAGAACATTTGTACGATACCCTGTCTATGTATGGTATACGGGCCCACCTTTTCTTTTCGGTATCCCTAGTATTCGTGTCAGCTTGGTAAGCTAAGTTTAAGACCATTTTGGATCGTTTTCGGTTCACTATACCATTCACTAGCTTGGACGGATAACCATTATTGTTTGCTATTGTCTTTATTATGTCTAACTCCTTGTTGAACGAGTCCCTTGACATAGGAATGGATAGTAATCTATGCACCATAGAGTGGAAACCGGTTAGGTATTATTAAAATTATAATAAAAGTTGTGGAATAGTACAAGTGAGTGAGTTTTCATAATGTAATTTGACTCTTTGTGCGCTAGTCCGACTCTCACTTGGCCGGTTCTATCTTTGATTGAGAGTACTGTTAACAAGTTACACATTTTTTTGGTTACATTAAATTTTACTCTTTATTAATTTGGTATTTTTTTTATTCACGTACATCCCGCTATCTGATCCAAAAGTAAGCTAGTAATAACCTGCTGGTGTTATGGGTATCAGACCTCGGATATTAATACTTATATACTTTTTTTTTAAATACATACATATTAAACATAGAAACATCCAGACTCTTGAAACGAACATTTACGGGTCACACAAATATTTGTCTCCGGTGGGAATCGAACCCACGACCTCCAGCGCCGCAGGCGGTATCACTACCGACTGCGCCACAGAGGCTGTCAATTTTTAGGTATAAAATTTAATTTTAGGTATAAAATTAAGTGTACCTACGGCAATATACTTACCATCTGATATTAAAACCTTTAAATTACGTGGGACATAAAACTATAAGGTGAAATGAGGTATACTATGACTCTGCCTGCCCCTTCGGGAATAAAGATGCGACTATTATGTATGTATCTATCATAATTTTAGTATAAAGGTACTCTTTGTAAATTTATACGCAGCAATAAATGTATATCTCTGTACTGCATATTATGGCACTGTATCATTATCAGTTCATGCTAAATCAGTTCACGTTTGTTTGTTGTTCAGTAGTCTACTAATCGATCTAACCCGATATTGGGTGATTTGTATTATTATTTAATGTAATTAACAATTTCATTGCAATAACAAGTTACATAAATTTTGAATATCGATCCTTTGAAATTATTTCTTAGGGGTCGTTGCACACCACTATTGAGGCGGTGAAGCCGGTCATGGATCAGTGGCTGGAGAGACGCCATGGTAGCCTCACTTATCGGGTGGCACAGATACTTACCGGACACGGGTGTTTCGGTAAGTATCTGTGGCGCATACATAGGGAGGTAACACCCGAGTGTCAGCACTGCGGTGACTGCAGCGAGGACACGGCGCTGCATACTCTGGTGGAGTGCTCAGCATGGGCGCTACAGCGCCGAGACCTCGTTGCAGGCCTGGGCGTTGCGTTCTCACACTGGAGACCATGGTAAAAGCTATGGTCTCTAGCGGAAGCAAGTGGGATGCCGCTGCATCTTTTTGCGAGCAAGTTATGCTTCAAAAAGAGGTGGCGGGAAGGGACCGGGAGAGAAATCTCCCTCCCGAGTTCCGCAGTCGGCGGCGAGGTCGTCGCAGGCTGCTATACGCCCAAGACTACCGACCTCCATGACCGGGGGCCTGAGAACGGTGAGCTGGCTGCTCGCCGTTCTTACAGAAGCAGGCCAAGACGATGGCGTATATCTCTTTGCCCCTCATAGTGGTGATAGTGGTGGGACAGTACCCAACTCCCCCCCCCCCTTCCCCAAGTAGCGGGTTAACACCCGAACCGACTCTCCAGAAGCGGGATAGCACCCGAACCCCATAGGCGAGGTTGAAGTGCTCGCCAAAGTCTGCCGAGAGCCCTGGGACATCCTTCCGAGGGCTTACCCGGGACTCCCGGCCGTAGACAGTTGTAGAGCATCGTGTGGTTTTAGTCGGTAGGAGTCCGGCATAGCATCCATGTAGGATTTCCACACGTAAAAAAAAAAAAAAAGGGGGTCGTTGCAATTATTACCTAAAATACAGGCCAATTGCGAGTTGGATTTGCGCTCGGAGGGTTCAGTACCAAAAGACGACAGAAAAAATATGCTGTTATATATTAATATATGTTAAAGAAACAAAAGAAATCCCTACTAATATTATAAATGCGAAAGTAACTGTCTGTAACGCTTTCACGCCTTAACGGCTGGAGCAATTAAGATGAAATTTGGTATAGAGATAGTTCGAGGCCCTGGGAAGGACATAAGACATACACTTTTAACCGACTGCGCCAAAGGAGGGTTATTATTTTACGTGATAACGACTTCTACGCGGTCAAAGCCGCGGGGAACAGCTAGTAAGTCATAATCTGTAAAAATGTCAACTGTCTAGCTATCACGGTTGATGGGAACTATCTTGATGACAGACAGACGGAAGGACCGAGAGACCGATAGCGAAGAATTATAGAGTTTCGTTTTTACCCTCTGGGTTGGGAACCCTAATTACCACGTTATTTTACAGTCAAAGAAACCAAGCAGCTAAGCAAAGATGCACAAGACATTTGTGTAGGTATTCACAGTTTGCGTTCAACACGTACCTACCGTACTCGCCTAAATTCACCCACTTACTGGCCTAAATAAATAAACCGAGAGTAAATTCTGCCTATTTAGGTTTTAATCAAAAACTGTATAAATTATTCATCGATAACATTCTTTTGGTAACGTTGAATTTCATTTCGTACAGTTTATAATTATTCTCTGTGGTAAAAACGAAACTGACTTTAATAACATAAACTTCGCAATTATTTCTTTTCTTAAAACCTTTCATTATATTTACAATGTAATAACAAACTCATAATTGAGTGTACTAAGTTACAATAGGTGTTTCGTATCTTAGACGCTTTTCGGAATATAATCGAAAAACATGCAGAAAAAAACAAAAAATGGAGATCTTGGTTTTCGCGCGTATCTTGCATGTATGTCATTTTTTTATTACTTCACATCTTCGAAACCGCTGCCTGCACGGATTTCTGTAATTAATATATCGTTAGATTCATCTTGGGTTTTTTGCTCTTAGATACTTAGGAGGCGCCAAAAAAATCAACAAGGCTGCGATCGGTAGTTCAGTGGGTATGGTATAGGGTACTTTTTTAATACCAGTATTAAGGATATCAAATAAGATTTATCAAGATGATTTTAAAACTATAAACTATAGCCATATTTTCATTTCGAAAACATGAAAATTTCTTCAGTAACAAGTTATAATACCTACTACTAAAAGCGAAATTCTTCATTATAATATCGTCAATCAAAAAGAGAAAAATAAATTTCATGGTTAATAAAATAAGTTCAATCCAGACTTAATTTACTACTACAGTCAGGACCCATTAAATAATTTAGGCTTAAATCATTCCACACAACATCTACGTAATGTCTAGTTCAAAGGGGTCGGTACATAAAAGTACTTTCACTGTTCGATTTGTATCAACGTGGATTTACTCATACACAAATACAAATGAACCTACAATATTATTACTGTGACAGTGAAGCGCTATGAAATTCTGCCTCTAGCTCGGTGATAGCACAAAGGCTGAATCTGGCATAGCCGAGTGATCGCTCCAATGGCACGACCGTACATGAATTGAACTCAACATGAAGCTGCGCGCGTTTCTGATTTCAGTGGACTGTGAATAGACTGCTGCACTAGTGATTGCACTACTACAAAACTAGTTAAATTTAGAAATTATTTTACTGAGTAAATGTAAAAATTACCTACGTTTGAAATTGAGGGTCATCGGTGCTAAAAAAATGTAATATTGTGTGGAAACTCTTCATATAGGTAACGATGTTTTGTGTTGTGCATTATTTAAATGAGCGGTAACCGCTGCAACTATGAATCTCCCTTGCAGTTTACTTGTAGGTTTTTAGGCATTTTAGATTGTAGTAGGTGCTTATATTTCTGTTATTCTGTTATTGATAATTATATCGTTTCGAGAGACTGAGGCCTGCTGCCGACTTCTGTGCTAAACGAATGCTTGTTTACCTAGATAATGTTGATGATATTTGCGTGTAATATCTAGCCTAAAAGAACATACATACATACATATACTCACGCCTTTATCCCCGAAGGGGTAGGCAGAGGCCTATACCGGCCCACATTTCACCGTGTACAATTCGGTCCCACGTGACAGGTGGTGAGCCCATCGCCGTGTTGAAATGGACCGCCGCCGTCAGAGCCTCGTCCGTTGTTCAGCAGGTGCACGAGCTTGCACGTGAGGTTGACTTGGGCCCGATGGTGTTGGTAGGGCCCCACTACACCCTACAGCCTAAAAGAATTCCATACAAAATTCAGAATTATTTTGTGAACTTTTAAAACAAAGAGAAATGCAAGTTAAATGCAAAGCGTAATAGTAAAATGAATTATAGTATCCGCTAACGGTTCGCTCGCTAGCGGTTTTAAATTCTGCGGTATGCAGCTAGTTGCTATGAATAAATTTACCACAATTGCTAATAAATTAGGTTGATATTGTAGTCTCTAAAAGTGTTATATATTCCCACTGGCTCTCACAGTTTGAGTAAGTATAGAAATAAACAGATACAACGTTAACATTCCTCTAGCATAAAATATTCTTGCAGCGTTTTCATCATTAGAAATCCGATAGGAAAATTATGTACAACAAAATCGAAGCTCAACTATGCTTCGATTATGAACTTGGGCTCCATGAATTGGGCCTATGCTGTGTGGAGTAAGGATTACAGTAAGATATTTTAGTTACTCATTTTTTATACAAATTGTAAATATGTCTAAATTCCATTAAAACGAATATTGCTTAATCGACGTGAAATTAAAGCACAGTTTTGTGACGAACGAGTTTCTGGAACTCCGATATTAGTTCTAAAAAGATACATTACTACTATAGCATTCACGATACATTTGCTAGGAAAAATGTATCATGTCGTACAAGCTTTGCAACATAAATCGTCTTCTGCAATTTCGAAATATATTTATCTTGTTGCAAATCTTGATTTCTTTGTATTTCTAAAAAGAAAACGGTAATATTGCTTATTGTTTCCTTTTCAAAAGACCTAATTGAATAGATTTTAATTCAGGACTCTAAAAAGTAGCTCCATAACAAATTTTTATTCGGTCAAGTCAAATTATTTATTCATCTTCATAGTGTGGTTCCGTGAGTAGCACAAGTATAATTGATGCATGTAGCTTCAAAAACTTCAATTTATCGGGTTTACATGACAAGGCGCATACATCCTCAAGGATTTTAGAGTGAATTTCATACGTGTCTGTAAGTAGGGTCTAATCAGCAGTAATCATTGAAACTGAGTATGGCTTAAGGTGATTTGTTCGAACATTTATGTTTTTTTTTTCAAACACAATGTCACTTCTTGTGTTTGTGGTCGAACCGCTTATTGCTTTAGCTACCGATAAATACACAAGTATTAATGTTCTAGATACTTTGATTCACAATACAACTACCTAAAGTAAGACTACATTAAAGCTTAAGGGCTTTTCCCTCATTAATCAAGTTTCGGTACAATTTAAGACCCTTCTAACCGAACGTGCTGTAAACTTTTCTGGGTATTTGCAACTTTTAAACTATTGCGTTCCCTACTATAACATTTTTCCTTTGAATCTCATTTATATCTTGTAAATCAAAAAACCTGCACCAAAATGTTAAAAATTCTTATCCAATAAACGTAACTATCACTATTTGTCTCAGCTCTGGTAAGATATAGCGTGTTCGTGGGAAGAGACAGAAGTTGTGTGCACACTTTTATTTACTGATAATTACTGACTATTTACAGATCACTATTAATTATAATACACACTACATTATGACGTACTAAGTTAGCGGCATAGCCGCCACAGAGATTCTACATAGCTACAGCGTTCCTAGGTAGTTGGATACAAACGGATGAATGGAATGATCAATCTAGAATACTAAAGATTATATACATCAAACTGAGGAGTAGTGCGGGGGGTGATTGTCATCCTGTGGCACGTACATGAAGATGCGATTATTGCTAAATTGACAAATTCAAATATTTAGATAATGAATTATAATGTTATGGCGCAGGACAGGACTTGCGTAATGTCATAAGAATTTCCTACTATCAGTCACGTCCATGCAATCGCCATATAAGACTTTGGTCATGTGGTAGGAACATTTCAATTTAGTTAATAATTATCAATTCTATACTTGCAGAAAACATTTTTTATCAAATAAACATGCCAAATTAATAATAATATATTTATTTGTCACTAATAGATTTACAATAATCTACATTGGTAAAACTGGATCCCAAACTAGGCAAAAGAACTGTATTTTGGGAAACAGTGCACAATAAGTTTGGTATACCACAGCTATTTAGCAAGATACAACATCATTAACAGTAATAAATTCAAAATGTAGGTACGAAAGTAATAGATATTGATTTTTTTTTTTAATAGAAATTACCATTTAAATAAAATCAATCAATTAATTAATTAATAATACAATAATAAAATTAAATTTAGAATATTATACCTACAGTAGTGTTAGGTAGTTGTGTAATGTATGCTTGTGAAAGTAGTTTCTCTCTCTGTGTCTGTGAATGAGTGTGTGAATATATGTGTGTGGCAGTGTGTAATGGAATTCTACGTACGGTGGTGATCATTCAGTAAACTTTAGTAGGGCCTCAGTACTCTCATAGTCGTGCTGTAGTAGCCAGCCGGTTGCCACACTTATCAGCTCATGCCTATTTACGCCTGCTATCCGTTTATATTTGTTGAGTAAGTTGTACATCTTGCATCCCAAACTCTTAAACTGTCGCCTAGCGAATGCAGTTCTACATCGAACAGAAGGGCAAACTGATCTCTTGCTGCGCTTTTTGCCAGGTGTAGGGGGGGTTACCTTTTGATGGGTCCTAGAAATTGATCTGTGCACAAAGAGCTGTCTCACAGTGAGGACTTGGCTTTCTGCGTACAGAATAGCAGTGGGGTATCTAATAGGTTTCTTTTTCAATACCTTGAGAACAGCTCTCTGTGCTCTCTCAAGTCCAAGAAATTGTGTTTTAGCTGCTCCCCCCTGACAGCAAGTCTGCAAACATATATGCAAGTCGGGTTCATGCATGGGGGGTCCCGTACTAGAAAACCGGACAAGTGCGAGTCGGACTCGCCCACCGAGGATTCCGTACATCCGTCCTTCCGCCTGTCCGTCCCTCCGTTTGTCTGTCAAGACCCTTAATATCCTGAATGCGTAAAGGTATCGAGCTGATATTAATACCGTACATACTTTAAACACCGTTTTATAAATGATTTCGTCGCAAAAGTACAGTTTTAAGATTTTTTCTTATTTTTTTTGTATATAAAGGATATTACTATCCAAATTTCATGGTTCTACTTTAACGGGAAGTACCCTTTTTTTAACGTGATTAAAATCCTGCATGGATGCTATGCTATGCCGGACATTTCCTACCTAATGTCTACGGTTGGGAGCCCCAGGTAAGCCCATTGGAAGGATGACCTCAGGACTCCCTAAAGACTTTGCGCCCCCACCTAGGGGAGGGGGTGCTTCTTGAGGAGGCCTGGCGGGCGTGATTCCCTCACGTCACACTGTCGTCTAGAGCCTGCTTCTGCAAGGACGGTGAGCAGCCCCTCACCGTCCTCAGCTTTCAAGCCAACACAAGGTCTTCAACTTGACTTAAAAACTGCCATGGTACTGGCTGCCGGGACAAACAACTAAACGTGCCTTCCAAAGCACGAAAACGCTCGTTAATAGAAATGCCACTAAGTTGTCATCCATCTGAGAGGACCAGTCAGCGTAAGACATGCGTCTTACGCTGACGCCTCGCAGTGATTGTTTACAGAGCACAGAGTTAGCGGAGCTATGCTTTCTTCTAATTTTACGTACAAATTGCAGGCAGCTGAGACGATAACAATAAATAAGTAGCAAAATGTCTAGGAAGTCTGCTCAGCAGTGCTGAACATCGAGTCGCCCACTCTAAAATAAAATATGTACTACCGTTTGGTACAAACCACACTTGATTTTTTGTACTTTGGCTCAAGTCATGTACTTATATAGCTTTTAATGCGTGTGTGCGTGTGTGTTTTGTTTTTTTATTATAAATAATGTGTTATCATTATTATTTATTATTATACACAGTAAAATAAACAATTTATCAATAATCCGGTTGCCGTTTGCAGAATTGTAAAATTTGGACTGGTAAGTGAGAAATAAATTTTTTTTTGGAAAATGAGAAATCTTTTTTCATTTTTAGGGTGGTGGAAATAGGTGCTTGCGATTATTGATTTTCGATATAAATTTTGTGGGGGTTGAAGGAGCTTGAAGGGTTAATTAATAATATACTTAACATTTACTCATTACGAAACGATGTAAAATTATACTAATAGACTGAAAACGTCATATTTACATGGGAGGAGAGCTGCAAAGGGACCAATGAGCAATGTAAAATGTCCACAAATATTTATAAGTAATTAAATGTACAAATTATTTCGATGTCGAAAAATGCGTTTCTATTGAAATTGACGGATAAGGTTCTCAGTTTACTAGAAAATAAGTCCAAACTTTGTTCTAGAATGTAATCACTTCCTAGGTGTGTCTAATACATTTTTATACACCTTTGAAGGGAAGTCATAAGTTAACTCACGGGGGTTCACCAGCGTACCTCTTGGTGCCGTGAAAATACGGGAACAAAATATAACCTATGACACCCGGGGATAGTGTATCTTCCAACAGTGAAAGAGTTACTCAAATCGATTCTGTAGTTTCCGAGTCTATTCGATGCAAACACACAGTATTTCTCTTTATAATATTAGTAAAGACAAAGACTTCATTGCTTTCAGCTTTGCTTTGCTCTAGCATCGAATTAATTCCGGATGCATTCTGAGTATTTGAAAAATAAAACGCGCAAAGCTTATGACATAGGCAGCCTAAAACGAAACTAGCCATAAAACACGGTTGCTGTTTCGGATTTATACTGGCGATAGTTCTGGTTTATACTCCATGTAATATGGTCACTAGAGGCTAAATTTACCGAACAAAGGTCGTGACTTTTGCCGCTCTTATGTTTGTATTGCTGCATTAAAGACAGGTGAACTAGATAACAAAGTATAATTAAATGTATAGCGTCGTAGAGAATGCTTTGATACAAAAATTCGATAAATCGCGTCACCCCAACGACTAAGGTCAAAATTTCATCGGTTCCAAGGAAGTTATCGATGGTTGAGTAGACAAAGCGTCCGGTACGGTATGCAAGAAAGCGCAGGTTCAATACTGCTCACAATTGATATTTTTACACATTTAAATTTAAGAATTCAATATGCGGGAAAGATAAAATATTCTATTTAACGGTGAATTCAGAATATTGAGGACGTTCTAATTTTCGCACTGCGAATCTAGATTAGAAATACTACTTAGCTTCTAAAACTAACTCATGTTGGAAGTAAATCGGAAGTGGTTACTTGAAGGAAGTATGTTCAATCAGTAAGCAGATTATGCTAACGAACTACATAGTTGCTTCGTAATTGCGTTTGGAACAAGTTGGAACAAATATTTGAATTGAACATTTAATTGCTTCAGTATATTCTAGTGCTAGTTTAATTTTAATCACTTTGTTTCTAATAAACGATTTGCAGTTCCCGCATACATAGCAATTTTTCCTAGTTTAAAAATACCTATGTTGTTCCTGGCTATAATCAATCCTTGTACCAAATTTTAGACGGATCTGTTTAGCTTTTAGAGCGTGAAAGAGACATCCACAGATTGTTAGTAAAATGTATTGTGCTATATATTTCAAACCCTTCAAAAAAGTGATGCACCATAATTACAGCAATTTTACAGCAGGTTTACTTACTTTCATGTATGATCGGAAAAATAACAGGTAAAAAAATAAACACGCAATATACTACAAATACTACATTGATCACTCCAAGAATGCTTCTAATAAATTCGTAGTCAATTCCAAAATTTATTGGTTTCATAACAATGTTCAATCATAAATTAAGTGCCATATACAGTGACATGACGTGCTAATGTGTATGAACATCAGTCTAATTAATAACCGTAATTATGCTCTGCAATACATAACACTAGTTTATTTGAATGAAACATCACACCTTCATTATGCAGGTGCATGTAATTTTGGATTGGATTACATTGCCGGTATTAATATAATTGTAGGTTGCTAGTGTAATTGGGGTCACTATTATGTACTCAAGATACAGAAAATGACCCTTAAGGATTGCGGCCCACAGATATGCCTCTTTGCGCTCCACTTGACTTATAATTTGTACATTAACTTTTATTAAAGGTACACTGCATAATAATGGGTATGTAAAATATTTTATAGAACCCATAAAATAACCAAAGGAACAGGGCTCGCACAGATTAATCGTTTTCAATTAACATTGACGTTATCCAAGGTGAATTAAGGTCGCCCTGGCAACCTTAAAAAGGGCCCAGCAATCAACAGCTATTTATTACATGGGATCCCAAACAGACATGATAATATATCGCACGTAAAGCTGAAAAATGTTAGCCACATGCGGGCAAAGCGGGTGGTTCGTCATCCCGCATCACTTTTTCCTCATAAAGCAAAAAGGTCCGCCATTTGTACAAGAAAATATGTTTGAGCTGAAATCATGAAGTGATTTGCGGTCCATTTTTTGGCCAACTACTTTTTATGCTATGAAGCTATAGTAAATATTTTGGCATTTGTACGAGTACATAGTACCTACAAATCTTTCTAATCTGTGTTGATTAAAACTTTCTGGTTGAATGAACTTCAAAGCCGAGTAGTCACAATGAAGAAGTACAATCGGCAAGTACCTACGTAACTATCTTTGCATGTTTCTTACGTTTCCTTAAAGTTTTAAACATTATTTGAAATTCAAAATACGTACAAGGGAAAAACTCAAACCGACAAACTTTTAAATTTATTCCGAGAAAAGAAGCTGGTATAATTTTAAGGCAGATATATTGCGTAATGATACGTCGCCACCGCGCCGTCGCTTGCGTGTTACCACAACTTAAGTGCTGCATCTAAAGTTATCATAAAAACATGGTAATATTTTCAAATTTGGTATTGCAATAAAAATAATATTGAAAGGCAAGTTAAAACTTGCTATGATAGGTAGATATGATCGTAGTAATTAAATATAAATATTTTAAAATTAGGTTTCTATTTTTGTATCAAATTAGAAACACACGTCATAAAAAGTCTAGCTGGAATAAGGCTTTTTTTGTACCAAATTAGAAACAAATATCGTGGAAAGTCTACCTCGTAGGAATTTCATTTTGAACGGTTACATTAATTTAAGCAAAGTTTTTACAGATCTAATTCCTTGGTCGTCATATAGCAGGAAACTTTATGTATGTATGTATGATCAAGTGGCTGGTATGAAGCTCTTGAGACTGACAATGATATGGGTAGGCAATCAGAATTTAATCAACAAATTTACACGACGCTCTTTTATGATTATCCGGAATAGCGTTCGAGGTAGAAAGAACTCTTAATTTTTTACGCAGACTGGTATGATTTGTAAGATAATGAGAGAAGACGGTCCAGAATAGCGAAATTATACATAAGCCTACAGAACAAATCTTTAGAACTCTGCCAGACCCACCAATGTTTTGGCACTTTTTGATACGGATGACCCGTGCGTCAGTCTGTCTCGCACTTGACCGGTTCTTTTTATATTTACTCAGGTCATTACTTACTCAGTTAAGGTTATATTGGTATTCTGTCTATCATTCAAATTAGCAACTACGGAACCCCACACACACGCAGGTATTATACTCTACACAAACACCAGACTATGCAAAAAATACCCGGAATGAAAATACATTAACATTCGACTCAATTCACACAAAATTCTAACTTCAAACACTAGAACAACATTTTGTAGCAATCAACATCAACACGGAACGCTCGGTGTCGTTATCTAAGCATGATCGATGGTCTGTCGCGATAACTCGATGTTTATCTGGGGAAAAGGGAAAATTGATGATTGGTAATGTTTTACATTTCAGGCAAAATTTGATTTCATAAATAAAGTGACAGATGGTTCGGTCGTAAATTATGAATGTCATTGGACACTTAAAACTCAATTGGCTTACTTGATCATCACAAAGGCATCAAATCAAAAATTGTCACTGCAGGCTGCTACAGTCTTAAATTCATACTTGAAATTATTGGTAACTGCATACGAGTATGGCAACAATCATTGAAATTTTTATTGGTCTTCCACGTTGCTTACAACCGAGTCCCACGGCTTAATGTCTATTTCAAAGGACGAAGATGCTCTCCGACGAAACCTCACAAAGTGATCACTCATACGAGGAACCAGTAGTATAAGGGTTATTGTTTGGTTGTTTTGATGAACGCTCGTTCGGTTTTGTCGGCCTTTTTGTATCGGAATATCACACTATTAATAACTGCCAAACTCGAGATTGGTCGGAAATTGTTTCATTGGCGGTATTATAGATTGCGCCTGCACAGTGCACTTCTTGTTCACTTTTTTTTATTCTATGTATTAAATTAACGTTGTTGTTGTCTAAAGTTGTTGTCTGCCATATTGGTTGGCGTCGCTCTTTGACACTTGCCGCCGCCTCCGCAGTCTGTTGTCGATGGCGATGGTCGTCACAGATTACTAATTGCTAGATTGTAAAATACAGACTATATTAAATAACGAGCGGTTCTGGGCGGTCGGCGTGTGGCAGGGAGCGCGTTCGGATTTGTGGTGTACTGCTTGCCATAGAGGAAAATTTTATAAATACGATTATGTTAGGATAATTGAGTTCACAATTGGTTATTTTTGTTTATTTTTTGTTTTTTTTTGTATTTTTGTAAGATTTTGTAAGATATTACCTACCTACATATCTCGTAATGCGCTGTCCTGGGAGCTAGTTGAAAACCAGCGCCAGGTACTTGTACCCGGCATTATGCTGAACTGGCTCCTATTTTGGTGCAACGACGGGTAAATTTTAATTTTTGTTTGTGCTTATAGTTTTTTTTTATGTAAGTGTTGTTGCATTAAAATAAAGATATTTTTCTTTCTTTCTTCTTTCTTTCAGTATTAAAGCGAAAGATGTTTACAGCATATTAGTCATTTACAGAACATTAAAACTTTCATCCTGGAATTTTTTATACTACTAAGGTGGATGAAAAGCTTACGCCCATCCGATGATTGGTTACCGTAACTTATTATGGACGTTTGCAACACCAGAGGTGCCACACACGCGCTTCCGAACCAAGCGCACGCTGTGACGACCCACTTTTGAAAATTTTCAAGCCGCCCGCCCATTATGCCTTCCATTTGACTTGATTTAGATTTATTAAACGACTTAACACTGGCGAATTTTCGTATTTTTTCCTTAAAAGTTTTCGTCATGTTGTATAAAAGTTTGGGTACCTACCTATTATCTATACAGATTATACAAGCTATTATTTTTACGCTCCTTTTAAAAATGTACCCAGCATTATGATCCTGACGTAACAGGCTTTGAACTCAAGCTGGTTGTTAATATAAACTCCCGCAGGTTAACGACGTAGATTAAATTTTGTTGTACGTCGCGTCGTATGAGGCAAAATGTCTGACCAAGTTTAAAGCCACAATATGATATTGTTAGTACAGTCATTCAGGATGTGATAGCTTCCATGGTTGTTGCAGCACCACGTTCAATGTTTACTAAAATATTATGGGACATAGATACGCAGTTAACATTATTAATGTGTTGAAGGTGTTTGGATGTCTCTTACTCAATCACGCTCTAACGATTGAACTCAATTAAAATTTGGTACTGCAATAAGAAAAAGGCAGGACACGTGAGCTTTTTCAGTCGGCAGAAGTCCGGCATAACATCCATGACGATTTTTCCTCACGTAAAACATAAAAAGGCTATTTTCATTCCTAGAATCTTATGTTTACATTGGAAGCGAGAACGACTACCAAAATGCTCGCGCGGATCATTCTAGTCTCTAAATAAATATTTCATAATCATAACACTTCAAGTTTTAAGCGTTCAGGTCAAACCATCGTACATATTTATCAGCAGGCTGACGTTAAGATTTTTGATTTTAATCCTGTAAATTACATTTAAATGTTCATTTCTTTGATATTTACATACCCAGAATTTCAATACAAAGTTACATCAAGATAAATCCGATGAATGAAAATATTTTATTTAATAATAATGTTTAAAACTCTCATCTCATTCTATCTTTTGTTACTTTTTGGTCTACCATGGAGGGAACAAATTTAGGATAATTCCCGGAGTTTGTAAATGGATCCTTTCTATGGTAATAACGCCTGCTTAAAATGGCATAAAGTTTCCGCATTGCCTTATCTCTGGTCGCTTGTTTGATAATTTATTCAGTGATGGTAAATGTGGGTTGAAACTTTCATAGTAAGTATATTCAAAAGTTTTAACGGGCTCCCCCTTTGAGAATAACTGTTTTGTTAACCACAATGGTGTATTTAAACAGACTGGGATTGAAAATTGGAACTAACAAATATGTATTGTCCTAACGAGGCATTTCTCATTTTTAGTCTTAATTATCACACTTTTATTTAGTTTGTTCAAAAAAAATCTAGTCGGTTTAGGTTTTAGGTATATTATAACTAGCTGACCCGACAAATGTTGTCCTGCCCTAACTATGAAAAATCGGTATTCCGAGTTCTGAGTACCCGGTCCCCTGTTCCCATTCCCGGTTTCAGATTGTGGGTACCCGGTTCCTGGTTTTCGGTTACCAGATTCCAGTTCGCTGTCAGTCTTTCTGTTCCCGGTTCCCATTTCGGAGTTTCTAGTTCTAAGACCCGATCCAAAATCGCAATAGAAACCATTTTTTCTAACAGTTCAAGTGAGTTACGGTTATCTCTCGTTAAAAAAATGATATCAATGGAACAACAAGTACCAGTACAACAACAACAAGTAGTAATACCTTCAAATTTCGATTTCCATTCGAGTATAATCTAAAGCCCATAATCTTATTTGCTTGTTATGTCACAGCATTACGTAACTTGATACATAATAACTGCCAATAATAAATGCGTCAGCTTATATCGCTTCAGTTTACGATAACCATTACCTATACCCAATAGTTCATCGACATATAGATTAACCCATAACCACTGACGTGTATTTACTTGCACTGACTTACGTGTAA
The DNA here is from genome assembly GCA_933228765.1 of Miltochrista miniata. NCBI lineage: Eukaryota > Metazoa > Arthropoda > Insecta > Lepidoptera > Erebidae > Miltochrista > Miltochrista miniata. Next base: position 3,555,760 of record OW121749.1, on the reverse strand, counting down.
GACACGTATGCTTTTTTTCAAAATTCCCACTATCAGTAATTTTTTTTTCTATTTATATCGTTTTTTCAGTATTTATGGTTCCTATTTAGTAAAAAACCAAGCAATACCCGTAATCAAATCTTGTTCTAAATATTAAAATGAAAATCTTCAATATAATCACAGGAAACAAAAAAAAAAGCCTCCTCCTCCTCCTAATGGCTCGAATATTAAATATATCACTCCAAAATGATCAAAGAGCTGACAATATCGCATCTGATGTAGGACCGGGTTCCTCTATTCTAGCTTCTTTCTCAAGTTTTGCTCTATGAATTTCGTCATACTATCCGGATGAAGAGTTTACTTGAGATTTTGTTGATGGAATTTGAGGTTCATTGGCAGAGTCATCGTTAGAATCCCAAAAAGCGAGCAACCCTGTCAAAACTCTTCAAATGTTGACTTGTCTCACTAATCCGAGGCTGTTTGTGTGAAACCTGGCGGTCAACATTCGATGAACGCTTAATATAAGCTAGTTTATATCCAAAACAAAAATAATTTAAAAATATTAAGATTTACACTAACCCTGACGCTACGTACAACAGATAGACGTAACGGATAACATCACCTGTTTGATTTGCTCCACAAGTCCGCTTACCATATCTATGTGCGAAAACTTGGATTCCAGGAAAGGAAAATTACGTGTCTGTACGATGTAAAAAGGTAATTTTATAATTTTAATTGCAAGCCTACGTCTCTCAGACGTAGGTCAGTATTTAAGGGTTAGAGATCAATGAACTATTTCATTTCAATGACACAGTCACCTTTCGATTTCACCATCGATCAGAATTATCTGATAAAATCTACAGGTTATTGACACACATTTGCAGGTAATAACATATCGTCACTTGCTAGACACGTGGCTTAGATTATTTTAGTTCAATTGTCATACATGCGGATATGAATTGATAAGATAGACGAGTATGTAACTCGACCTTGCACAACGAGTCATTGCCCTCAGTTTTACGTAACATTAAAAAAATAAAAACACACACATTACCAGCTTAACTCTGATAATAAGAGATATGGATAAAGTATTACGCGTAGAAAAATTATTTATGAATTAAATAAATATTTTTGTTGACTTATGCACTTACTTCATCACAGGTAGTTATGGTTAGGTTTGGACCGGACATAGATATCTGTAATAGTTACTGCAATGTTTGTATGAGATCTTATCATAAATCAGCCATTAGTTTTAACAGTCACGAATAAAAAATTAAATAAAAATTTAAAAAATGTCTTTTCTGTTATATACACACAGGTCACAAAGTAACACTTATGAACGTCAACATTTTTGACTCCACACTAACATTTACTGGAAAATTTGCAAGATATAAGATGGCGATGGAGCCTGTGCGCCATGCCATGCCTTGAGAGTATTTTAGATTAATCTAAAATTATGCATCAGTATTAGTCTGAAACTAGAAAGCTGTAATATTATAAAATAAGCTATAATAACAAACATCCAACTCAATAGCAAAAAGCTTAATAGCAAAAAAAAGGCCCTGATACTTGTCTGAGCCTATTTATAGGGCATCACTTGCTCGAATGCTGTGGTAGAATACTTGGTAGTCTGATGGCAACTTCCTGGGTCTAGAGGTTCACACACAAAGCTGCGCGTCTGCAGCTGCATCAAAGTAATCATAACTTTTTTGTATGTGTTCATTCGTATCGTCGCGCTAAGTAACTTACTTAGCTAATTAGACTATCCGCACACCAAGCCTCAGTTTGTTCCCATCCAGGGTTTGGACAGTAGGAACGTGTAAAGTGAGAATTGGTGCCGTGCGCAACTACTCGCATAAGGGTATTTTTTCACTTCAAAAATATTATTTTGTTGACTTATGCACTTACTTCATCACAGGTAGTTATGGTTAGGTTTGGACCGGACATAGATATCTGTAATAGTTACTGCAATGTTTGTATGAGATCTTATCATAAATCAGCCATTAGTTTTAACAGTCACGAATAAAAAATTAAATAAAAATTTAAAAAATGTCTTTTCTGTTACATACACACAGGTCACAAAGTAACACTTATGAACGTCAACATTTTTGACTCCACACTAACATTTACTGGAAAATTTGCAAGATATAAGATAGGGATGGAGCCTGTGCGCCATGCCATGCCTTGAGAGTATCTTAGATTAATCTAAAATTATGCATCAGTATTAGTCTGAAACTAGAAAGCTGTAATATTATAAAATAAGCTATAATAACAAACATCCAACTCAATAGCAAAAAGCTTAATAGCAAAAAAAAGGCCCTGATACTTGTCTGAGCCTATTTATAGGGCATCACTTGCTCGAATGCTGTGGTAGAATACTTGGTAGTCTGATGGCAACTTCCTGGGTCTAGAGGTTCACACACAAAGCTGCGCGTCTGCAGCTGCATCAAAGTAATCATAACTTTTTTGTATGTGTTCATTCGTATCGTCGCGCTAAGTAACTTACTTAGCTAATTAGACTATCCGCACACCAAGCCTCAGTTTGTTCCCATCCAGGGTTTGGACAGTAGGAACGTGTAAAGTGAGAATTGGTGCCGTGCGCAACTACTCGCATAAGGGTATTTTTTCACTTCAAAAATATTATTTTAGTTATATTATTGGTGCCAAACATTTTAGAAGACGGAGACATTGAAGATGGAATTTCTTTGAAAATATAACTATTATTTCGATTCCCTGCACAGTAGTAAAAATGAGCTTCTTGAGGACGATGAAGTTTCCGAGCCTAAAAATTTTTCTTCCGGCGATGTCTATGGATTTTAGTGAGATTCCTTTATTCCCTAGGGAGTGAGCTGTTTTATTTTTAAAATTGACACTCGATTGAAAACACTGCATGCAATTTGGTCCATTTGTTCGGGATAAACATGAATACATTCTAAATCTGGATCTTACCAACCCTCGCGTGACTGTTCATGTCTTAAAAAGAGACTCGAATACTGGCAGGTTAACTACCAGATAGTTCATCCCCAAAATGGGCATAAGAAGCAATTAAACTTTGTACCTAACCCACATTATAATTATCTGTTGCTGAGTAAAATTTATCGTAATAAAATTGATCGGCAATATGTACAAGTCACTTGTTTTTGGTTATCGTTCATCGCGAGGTTCAATGCTGTATAGATTAGTATGTCATCGGCCTCATTCAATGACATAGTCATCTTACGAACTTTACCTTAATCGATCAAATTGTTGCGATACTAGCACATTATCTTTAGGGATATTCTTAACAGGTTACTGACATACTTTCAATAAGTGATACATTATATTTTAGGGTATCATACCTAGTCATTAGATACATTATTAGCACATTTTCTTTATAGTCGTAATAATATCGTGAGATTTAATGACATTCAACCAAATCGTTATATACAAAAAAGTGTAAAACACTAGATAGGGCCCTGATTCCACCCCTGTGGATTTCTGTTCCCGTTCTCGCATTCCATAAAAACATTCTAGGGATAAAAGTAGCCCAGCTCTATAGCCATTACGGTTTCTAGAATACAGCCTCATGACAGACAGACAGATAGACAGCGAAGTCTCAGTAATAGCGCCCCATTTATAGTCTTTACGTACGGAACCCTAAAAACCTTATAGCCTAGCATATTATTATACATTATGACACGCTTTTGGGAAGTCCTGATTGTTCCCGGGAGTTCCCAGGCGGTTCAGTAGTTTTAATTAAGGGAATTATTTGTCCTGGAGTCAATAACGGAATCGATCACAGAATATTATTACTTACATTTATTTGCGAATACACAATAACAAAAACTTATATCTAACTTAAAACTAGGTTCTTATCCAGATTCTTGGGGATAGGGCTTGCTTCTTCCAGGAATCTTAGAATCTTAACAGGAATAAGATACTAATTATAAATATAGGACTACGCCTGTGTGTTTAATGGGACAACTTTGCATAAACTCCTGTTGCCATACAGGCGCAGGTAGGGGTTTTAATCCCAAAATCGGAGACTCATTCTGAAAAGAACAATACATTTATACCACCAACCCTCATTGCATAATTAGAGAGTTCCCTAAAACTTTTCTTTACTATTAACATTTAATTCAAGGCCCTTATTAATAAAATCAAAAGAACTATTCTATACATTTCTTACAAACGCTTGCATTTTTACAATAAATTACTTAAACATTTTTGGTACAAGAAATTACCCACATGTAACTAATAAATTATTTAAATAAAAATCTATGCAATTCGATGCTTACCAGAGCCTCCGTTTGCAATTAATTTAGTTAGTTTTCGTCGAAATAACTATTAATATATAAGCCACTCACTGGTAATTCAGTGGAAGTAGAAGTGGCTTATGAAGTATAAAAAAAAAACTACCGACTTGATGTCAACCCATTTTCGTTGGTAGATATTATGGCAATGTACATCATATATTTTTTTAGATTAATCATTCTCTTAGTTTAGAAGTTAGAGGGGGGGGGGGGGGGACACATTTTTCCACTTCGGAAGTGTCTGTTGCGCAAACTATTCAGTTTAGAAAAAAACGATGTTAGGAACCTCAATAGCATTTTTGGAGACCTATTTTTAGATACCACACACGGGTTTGATGAAAAAAAAATCAGTTTCAGTTCTGAGTATGGGGACCCTTAAAAGTAACTGTTGCGGTTTACAAAATACATCTACTTACCAAGTTTCAACAGCATAGGCCTTATAGTTTCGGAGAAAAGTGGCTGTGACATACGGACGGACAGACGGACAGAACGACATGACAAATTTATAAAGGTTCCGTTTTTGGCATTTGGCTACGGAACCCTAAAAATGTTGGTGGTGTGATTTTTTTGCCGTTTTTTGGTACGGATCCATTCCGGTGCGAGTGAAACTCGCATTTAGCCGGTTTTCTTATCGTTCCAATATTAGACCAATTTATAAAGTCATCGAACTGGTACTCTAGAGCAAGATATAATGTATGTTGATAAAAGTTACTCGACCTTGCACAATCGGTCATATCTACGTCTTTACGTAATTTATATAAACGATACAGATTGTAATCAGTCTAAATCCAGATAAAAGTACACGATACAATATGATAAGACTATGGATAAAAACAAAAATGCACTGCTATCGAACCATTGTATACTCAACACTTGAACGAAATGTTTCGTACAGTTTTCCTAATTTTGTTCGGTTTTCAGTTACAAGGTGGTGTAAATGCCGCCAGAATATTAGGGGTGTTTCCTGTACCATCAATAAGTCACCAAATTGTATTCCGACCACTTATGCAAGAGCTTGCGAAAAATGGACATGAAGTTGTAATAATTACACCAAATCCAGCTCTACCCAAAGTAAGGCCTCCAGATAATATCACAGAAATAGACACTAGTGCCGTATATCAACTTTTGGCTAAACTATATAATGAGACGCATGATAAAGAAAATCAACTGAAGAAAGGTATAGTTCATGATGTAGAAACTGTATTACTTGGTGACGCGGATAAAGGTATGTCAGAAATTATTTCTTACCAATTGGATTTACCTGAAGTAAGAATATTACTAGAAGACAAAACACAAAAGTTTGACCTTTTATTCATAGAAGCCATTTCCAATTATCATCTCATACTCACTGATATATTCAAAGCACCAGTTATTTGGTTTTCTTCGTTTTATGGGTTTCCAGAGCACTTTCAATCTATGGGTGCTGTGTCTTGGCATCCCGTATTTTACCCATACTTTTATAGAACGAAGTACAGAGATCTCACACTTTGGGAGAAAGTAGAGGAAACTTATTTGGAATGGAGAATTTTTAAATTAATCGGATCTATTGAAGAATATGACAATAATAAGTTGAAATCACGCTTTGGTCGAAAGACACCAACTGTACAAGAACTGAAGAAAAATATTCAAATGATGTTCGTCAATGCGCATCCGCTATTTGGCAATAATAGACCGGTACCTCCGAATGTAGTTTATCTGGGAGCTCTTCATTTAAAACCAGTTCAACAGCTGCCAACGGTAAATATAAATATTATTGTTTGTAATACTTGTGTACAGTAGTTGTCCCACTTACCTACTTAGACAATCATATAAATATTTCATTTACAGGAGTTAAAATCTTATTTGGATAGCTCCAGCCGAGGTGTCGTTTACGTGAGCTTTGGTAGTAATGTTCGCCCATCTATGATGGATTCCGACCTTCTTAATGAATTTTTGATTGCATTTGAAGCATTACCATTTGACGTTTTGTGGCGATTCGATGGTGACTATCTGCAAAATTTACCTAAGAATGTTAAAATTCAGAAATGGTTTCCTCAAAGGGATCTATTGAGTAAGTATTAAATTTACAAGCCACGATTATTGCCCGCAGCTTCGCCCGCGTAAAATTTGTTTCCGTTCCCACTTCCCGTAGGAATCCCAGGATAAAAGAAGCCTATGTGTTACTCCAGAAAATTATGTATCCTTGTACTAAATTTCAGACATATCCGTTTAGCCGTTCGAACGTGAAAGAGTAACAAACATCCACACATCTACACTCACAAACTTTCGCATTATTTTATAATATTAGTAAGATTGATCAAATTACTTTTCTCTAGTTTTGTGGGCTTTACTCTTTGACCATTTACCTACGATGTTCTTTAGCTTATTTTTTTTCTATTGTAAAGTTCATAATTCAATGTTTGCTTCCATTGCAGCACATAAGATAATTTTAATATTATTTATTTGGTGCCTTTCAGCGCATCCTAAAATAAAAGTGTTTATAACGCAAGGCGGACTGCAATCGACTGATGAAGCAATAGATGCAAAAGTTCCAATAGTTGGCCTACCCATGTTGGCGGATCAATGGTATAATGTAAATAAGTGTGTGGAGCTTGGCATAGGTGAAAATGTAGACGTTTTGACAATGAAATCTGCAGATTTAATAAAAGCTGTTGAAAAAGTAACCACCAATAAGAGGTAAGACATAAATATTTTTTTAATAAACTGTGGTAGACTGACATGTAAATGGGCTTTTCGGTGCAGAGAAAACCCTTGTAAATAGTGATGAGGCTCTGCCGTATATAATCCAAGAGCAACTAATTATTTCCAACAATACCAAGTGTGTAATGTGTGTTGTGACGTGATTTGGGAGAGGCCTACGTCCAGCATTGGACTGATATAGGCTGATTTGATTTGATTGATACCAAAATTGCGAAATCACAACACAGCACCTAGCAATGACTTAAAGTCCCTGGAATTAAAAGTAGAAATTTCATCTTACCTGACTTGCTTGAATATTAGTTTTGCTCCCACCTGTCATTGAGTTTCTCCGTAATCATGGGTGCCGAAATATCACAAAAACCTAATAACGCAATGTTAAATGTCCCGTTAAATTTAATTCTAATTGATTTGGTATAACCAGTTACAGGGACAACGTAAGGAAGGTCCATGAAATTATGAATGATCAACCTCAGAAGCCACTGGAGCGTGCCGTGTGGTGGACAGAGCACGTCCTACGCCATGGTAGTGCCTCACATCTCCGTGCACCCTCTGCACATGTAACATGGAAAGAACATTTTATGTTAGATGTAATACTGTTAATATCCATCGGGATTATTACAATAAGTACTATTGTACTAGTTGTAACTTTAAAATTATGTAAATTTGTCATGAGTAAACCAAATCGGAAATATAAATTAACGTAGCTAAGTAATTTATTTATTGACATAAACTAGATAGTTAATAATTTATTTGCTGTTGAACTATTTTCTAATTAATGTATTTTGTTTGATTGTTGGTGTGTTTAATAATTTAAGTTGTAAAATAACTTCTGTTTTAAGAAATTATTGTTACTATCAGAATTATGAAAGAGTCGGTACGTTCAACAAAGTATAATTTTAAGGTTTAGTACCTATGAGATGTATTAATTTGACCTGTTTTTAGGTTTTAAACAAATAGATAAAATATTGTTATTAAATATTAAGTTAATGTTGCAATGTTTTGCTAAAAATATATTAAGTGTTATATTTTGACTCACTGTAGTTTTTATTTCTTCTTCCTCTGAGCGCAAATACTTTGCTGCGCCAGATGCGCAATAAACAATTTGGGTAGGTAACGTTATAAGTCACGTAATTTGTAAACACAAACAATTTTCTGAAGTCGGCTAAAAAAATCAAAAGTTTCATTTGCTCTTGACTCAGACAGGTGCACGGTGTCTTCTAGCATACTGGGCCAGAAGACACAGAATATTTATCATAATAAAATTGTGACCAACTATAAAATGCGCCTGTCCTAAAATTTAAAGTTTATCAATGTCAAATACCAACTTATTAAGTTTTACCCTTCCGATGGAGCTGACCTCTGTGCAAGTTCGTTTGCGTCACATAAGAGAGAGTATTATCACCGTTCCGGTCGCATTTACTACCGTCGCGTTGCGTTTACTCCGGTAGTGTCGCGTCGTTAATGCGAATATTTGCAAAACAGTTAGGTACACTATGAAAAATCGAAAAATCGGTTTTTTTATATCGCATTTATAGATCGACCTACACTACAACATCGAAAAGGTTGATACTTTTAACCCTAACCTAGAAATAGGTTACATTTTATGTTAACCTTTTATGGTAACCGTTTTCTAAGTCAGGGTTACTATTTATATAGGTATAAGTAGTTACAGTTTTCAAGGTCTGCTTGTAAAATAGCCGAGGACTTGTCACGAATGATTATTAAGGACCAATAGATTTTCTTTAAATATGACGATTTCATTCAAATTGTGATTGCTTGCTCAAAACTCCTCATGTAAGACATGTTCAAACAAATCTCCCATACAGTCATGATTAAGGTAATAATTTCAGATTAAATGTGAGGTTTATATGGGTTATGAGAACGAGGAAAACAGAAATCAAAGTTTTGAGGCACGATAACATCTTTTGCCTGTGGAATAACTCCTTTCTCCTTTGTCTTGTTTCGTATTCTACGCTATCAACCAATACATACATATCAATACATATAATAAAATCGTAACAGGTCGCTGTCTGTACATGGAAGATAAATAGGAAAAAATATTATAGGGGGGCTTTATGAACGCAATAGAACCCAAAACAATGATTTTTAGAATTTTTGTCTGTTTGTCTGTATGTCTGTATGTCTGTATATCTGTTTGTCTGTACGGTTGTGCACGCTAATCTCAGTAACCGCTCAACCGATTGCAATGCGGTTTTTTTTATTGGGTTGAGGTTTGCTCCAGTTAACATTTAGCGTTTGTTTTATGTAAATCGGTTTAGAAATAAAAGAGTTATAACACTTTTAAGAATCATACATAGACATATATGAATCTAAAAATAGGTAAATCTAAACTGGCGTGTTGACTTAATCATAAATGAGGACTGAATTGTTTTAGAAAAGACTTAATTTTTAAGCTCTTTTATGATTTAGCGAACAGGGCAGTTTCACATGCTGTTTGATGAGTCTGATGAAGAAAGACCTCTCCTTTCATACACCTTATGTGACGGAAACGAAGTTGCGGGGTCAGCTAGTAGGTAATATGCCTATATTGGTACGTTACCTACCCAGCGACTGTATATTATATTTAAAATGAATAATAAACTATATCATTTTGAATTGAACCACAACATACATACATACACCACAACAGCTTCGTAAAATTTAGACAAGTACAAGTCTGACTTGCACACAAAGGGTTCCGTACCGAAAAACGGCAAAGAATCTCGTCTGTTGTACGGTAGCCCCTTTTTAATTATTATTATAATTATTCTGATTTTAGTATTTTTTGCTGTTCTAGTGGCAGAAATAGCGTTTTTTGGTTTGATACCCTCCACGGGCGAGTCCGACTCGCACTTGGCCGGTTTCTTTTTAAATAAATACCTACGTTTTCTTCTAAAAAAATCATTGCACTCACATATGCAATAAAAGATTTTAATAAAACCTGTGACAAAGGACGGATTAGAAACACATGAACGATCAAAGCCATTCTTATCCTTTCATAGATCTGAATTTCAACCAAAATAAAAGAGAGAATCTGCAGTTATTAAAGTCGATATCATGTTTGAAATGAAAATTATGAATTGAAACAATCGTAGAAGTTTAGAGAAAGAATATAAGAATAGCCTAGGTATGTATCTACATACTAGTAATCGACTCAGCATACATTTCAAAATATTGTCACTGTCTTGTCTATAAATAGACAGAAATAAAATAATTCATGACAGAACTTTATCCCAAAACACGAATTCATAATTAATTTTAACCTTTTGTTCTAAATAAAACCGCTTCAAGCTTTTGTCTCGAATCGTAATATTAAAGTAAGTACAAAACATTAGTCTGATGGTTTCTGTCTGCAGGGATGTGACGTCACCGTTTCATAATTAATTATTTCGTTATAAATTTCCCTTAAATCATTAAAAATTCATGTCGCGAGGAGTCGTCTAATTACTCTGTACAGGCAACGCGTATACTTCAAGCGATAACATATATAATTTACTATCACTAGACAATTGGGATTGTGTATATTTTCTGAAAGACTGTATTTACCTCAGAAAAATAAACTAAATCGACTTGTATGTACTTGGACTTCATACTTGAGCCGATAAAATTATTATTATTTTATTTATTTAGCAGGCAGGCAGTTGTATACAACTGATAGTGCCTGTATCCTTTTCCCTTCATTCGTTTCGTCGCGAATGGTGTTTTATTTATTATTTATCCAGCCTGTTCTTGAATCGAATGGTATTTTCGGCGGACACTACAAATTCCGTCAAAATTATTTGCCCCAAACTTACGGCAAAATGTATTACTTGACTCAGTCAAATCTAATATACTAGGCAACGAGACGCTGCTGTCAAGTACTTTGTTTAGGTAAAGTTCCACAAGTTGCAGTCTTGACATTTGTATGCATACTCTTGTCGAACGAGCTCCTATTATTTTTCAAATAAAATTCTGGTGGGTAGAAATTTCCTGAGATAAATAATTTCCCTCTATATTTTATGTGATAAGCTCATGCAGGAGCTCAAGTAAGTTTAGTCTATGAATAGGAATTGGAAGTATGGCTATACGGTTGCAATACAGCAAGTTTTAGAAAAGTAAAGGCAATCAAGGAACGGAATCTTAACACTCTTGCAGTGTTTTGCAACCCTAACCACGGAATGTTCGGTTAAGCTCTTTCTATTTTTCGCATGAACAACGTACATGGAATAAGGCCCTTTGTCCACTAAAATCCGAGTAGTCATCTTCGCTATGACTACGTAGGTACCTATGTTGCAGACTACACAACCGTATTTTTATTTGCATCTATCTAATTTTGATATTTGATGGGAGATCGGTGTCGAACCTCCCCATCGCAAAAGTTTCCCATAAGGCTGGCTGCATTGCCACGTTGAATGACAATGCTCTGAGCGAGAAAGAGGCCAGCTTTATGGTCACGAGAAGCAGAAATAGATATAAATAAAATAAGAAAGAAATGTAGGTACTTATACCAAATTTGGAATATAAGCATTTATTGTTCAAAATTACAGTGAAATACCTATATATTTACATTATTTCTACCTAAACTAAACCTAAATAAGGCCACCGTGGCATTGTGCCCAAAATACTAGAAGCCTTAGAGTATAAATTAGTAGATAGCTTCTAATGTACTTATACTCTAAGTTAGCAGCATTCCCCCTTTGAATACCAATACCTAGTGGCTGTGAGAGAAAACTGCCAGTCCTGGGTCACCAGTCGACTCTACTATGCGCTTTACAAAATTATAACTTAGGTGGTTTTGAAAATTCCGAGAAAATTTGCTTTGAACGAGAAACATTCAAATACGCGATAATTCCATAAGGGTTTTTAGTTCGTTTGATGTTTGTAACCCTGATATTTTTAACTTAAAAAGTCCTTACACAGCTAAACATGTCAGTAGAGTTTACAAATCAGGATAATTTTATCCATCATAAACATGTGCAATGCGATGATCTAGCATAAACCGAGGCACTATTACATTATATAAACAATTTCACGGATGTTTGGCTCAGCAGTTACGGCATTATCAATCAATCAGGATTCTATTAGACAGTGTCATTGGTATGGAAATGAATTTAATATGTGAATGATATACCATATACCACGTATGATCAAGTGGCTGGTATGAAGCTCTTGAGACTGACAATGATTTGGGTAGGCAATCAGAATTTAATCAACAAATTTACACGACGCTCTTTTATGATTATCTGGAATAGCGCGCGAGGTAGAAATAACTCTTAATTTTTTACGCAGACTGGTATGATTTGTAAGATAATGAGAGAAGACGGTCCGGAATAGCGAAATAATACATAAGCCTACAGAAAAAATCTTTAGAACTCTGCCATACCCACCAATGTTTCGGCACTTTTTGATACGGATGACCCGTGCGTCAGTCTGTCTCGCACTTGACCGGTTCTTTTTATATTTACTCAGGTCATTACTTACTCAGTTAAGGTTATATTGGTATTCTGTCTGTCATTCAAATTAGCAACTACGGAACCCCACACACACGCAGGTATTATACTCTACACAAACACCAGACTATGCAAAAAATACCCGGAATGAAAATACACTAACATACGACTAAATTCACACAAAATTCTAACTTTAAACACTAGAACAACATTTTGTAGCAATCAACATCAACACGGAACGCTCGGTGTCGTTATCTAAGCATGATCGATGTTCTGTCGCGATAACTCGATGTTTATCTGGGGAAAAGGGAAAATTGATGATTGGTAATGTTTTACATTTCAGGCAAAATTTGATTTCATAAATAAAGTGACAGATGGTTCGGTCGTAAATTATGAATGTCATTGGACACTTAAAACTCAATTGGCTTACTTGATCATCACTAAGGCATCAAATCAAAAATTGTCACTGCAGGCTGCTACAGTCTTAAATTCATACTTGAAAGCATTGAAATTTTTATTGGTCTTCCACGTTGCTTACAACCGAGTTCCACGGCTTAATGTCTATTTCAAAGGACGAAGATGCTCTCCGGCAAAACCTCACAAAGTGATCACTCATACGAGGAACCAGTATTAAAGCGAAAGATGTTTACAGCATATTAGTCATTTACAGAACATTAAAACTTTCATCCTGGAATTTTTTATACTACTAAGGTGGATGAAAAGCTTACGCCCATCCGATGATTGGTTACCGTAACTTATTATGGACGTTTGCAACACCAGAGGTGCCACACACGCGCTTCCGAACCAAGCGCACGCTGTGACGACCCACTTTTGAAAATTTTCAAGCCGGCCCATTATGCCTTCCATTCGCATGGTATTTGCATTGGGTTTTATTCTTATTTTGCCCTTTTTTTTTTTGATTACAGCATTTTGTTGCTATGGTGGAAACCGAAATACATCATCCGTAAAGATTTTCAACAGTCTAGCTATCACGGTTTATGAGATAAAGTACTCTTTGAGAAACTTTAAATTTTAAAAAAAAAACATTTGTCCCCAGTTACCATACATTGAAAACGGGTTATGAGATTAAACGCAAAACCAAGACAAGTAAAACAGAATCGAAAATCGGCTGATGCTCAGATAAAACTGAAATGCTCGAGTGAGCACCGTCGCAGGAATCCAGTTTGTGGCTAATATATTGGCTCTAGTTAAGAAAATGTTTAAAAATAAATAAAATAAAATAAAATAAAATTTATTCCCTTTGAAATTTTTAAAAAATTATTTAGGTTTGTGAAAATTGTTGTGACTCTACCGGGGGTTCGGAAATGCTACAGACTGAGAAGAACACCCCAAGAAACTCAGTCCGGTCCCTATTAATTCATCTTAGTATCTAATACAGTTTTTTTTTTAAATGTAGAAAGGAGCAATTCGTGTCACTGCCAGGCAGCCTTGTCTTCTAGAAAGTCTTTAATGCTATAATAAGCTTTCTGGCACAATTTAAGTTTTATTAGTTTTTTAAATTTATTAACTGACAAACCTGTTACGGCTGTCGGCAATGTATTGTACATTCGAATACAATTGCCCGCAAAAGAATTGCTTATTTTATTAAGCCTAAATCTAGGTACAGCCAATTTATTCTTATTTCTTAAGTTTAGGTTATGGATATCACTATTTATAATAAATTTACTATTATTTTTATGAGTATATAATAAGTTTTCATATATGTACTGTGAATACACAGTAAGGATGTTGATATCCTTATTGTTATTGAAGTGAATATTTATCCTTAGATATGTCATGTTTGTGTTCAACATACAATTGGTATATGAAGAATAGTGGGATATACTTGACAGTATTTATTAAAAAATCTGAATGTGTGTCTTTGAAACTAAGAGTTTATTGGAATTTGATGCATATGGATGATGATAACGTTCATTGCAAGGACAAGGTAAAACCCAGCCAAGTTCGATTCAGATTCAAGCAAAACGGCAAAAAAAAGTTTGTTGTCTACGCGACGATTTTGTAATAAAAAATACTTTTCTGTTTTTAGTATTTGTTGATTGTTAAAGCGACAATAGAAGTACCTAAATAATATGTTAAATTTTATCTTTTTAGTCATCACGGTTCTTGAGATATAGCCTGATGACAGACACACGGACAACGGACAACGTAGTTTCAGTAATTGGGTCGTATTTTATCATTAAGGTACGGAACCCTAAAACGTCATTACCAGAAGTCACATGCCAGTTTACTAATGATAATAATAACCATACTCAACAATTCTAACCACATTCAACGTAGGATTAGCAGCAAAATCCGCTGGTGCTATTTTTACATTGCTGCACGTACGTTGCACAATGGAAGCCGAGCATAAATCCTAGTTATACGAGCTTGGCCGGGAGGTTTTTGTTTTCTCACAAAAGTTTCCCTATGACGTTAGTGTCTTATATTTTTATCACCATTAAGTCATAAAGTATAAGTATGTACGTATTGTACGTACTTATAATAGTAGATGCGAGTTTATGGCAATCTCTTACAGGCAACCGTTACTGAATTGATAGAGGAATGAGAATATTTATACCTACAAGATAACATGCAATTAAATAAGTGTACATGATATTTTTCTAAGCATACGTTAGAGTTTCAGTGCTATCATCCTCCTTAAGCAAAGCAGCTCTGGGCCGTTCACTAAAGGGCCACGGTAAAGTCTAAAGTCTCAAGAACTGATAGTGACCCACAACTCACTAGATACCCTGACTTTCATGATAGAACAGAAAAGGCTTTATGTACATTTTTACATACAAAGCCTAGGGCTTTGTATCTAAAAATATATATGTAACCGGTATTTATAATATCACCGTAAAAGCTAAAAGGGTAGGTATTTCAGTATTATAGCGTCGCCTATCCACACACAAACAATAGGCGACACAAAGCGCATGATTTCACTCCACAATAAAGCGTTTATTGCAGTTATTTTTCTGCGGGCTTGCAAAATCATACCCGGGTGTTTCCCTGCGGCCACATTTTCAGTTCGTTAAACTGCTTAAATGACGTAAGTAAATCGCATAACAAAATTAATGCGAGGTAAGCATTTGCTGGAATGGCGTGTGGCGCACACATAATACGTAAAAACTCCATCCTTAGAATGAGAAAAATATGGATAAGAATGATGATTATGTACTGGTTGTGTTTATGATTGTTATTAGTAGGTAGGGATTTTTTCAATGGAAGGTGCGACATGGAACGCGCGACTTGAGCAACCAAAGGGGGGATTCACCACAATCGCGGCCGTCAGACCGCTCATGGACGAGTGGCTGGAGAGGAGACACGGTGCTCTTTCCTAACGGTTGACACAGATACTTACCGGGTACCGGTAGCTTCGGTAGGTATCTGTGGCAAAGACACCAGGAAACCACGGCCGAGTGTCAGCATCACGGCGTAGGCGCAACAGCGCCAGGTCCTCGTGGTGGGTATGGACGTGGACACTCTCTCGCTCGAGACCATGGTATGGGCCATGATCTCCAGTGGGAGTAAGTGGGACTGCACCGCGTCTTTCTGCGAGCAGGTCATGCTCGTGAAAGAGGCGGCGCCGTGAGAACGAGGGAGAACTCTCTTTTTTAGTCGGTAGGAGTCCGGCATAGCATCCATGATGAATTAGTAAGGATTTTTAAACAATTTTTTGACTCTTTGCGTTTCAGAGAACCTTGAATTTGAATAATTTGAAAATGTAATTGATAGACCATAATACAATACAAATTAAATATTTACCGAAGAAATAAAACAGAAAAACATAGAATATGAAAATTAAAGTTAGTCCGAAGCGTTTATAGTTACATACAATGTAAATCAATATACATACATCATACAGAAAGACGTGAAAGTGAATTTGGGAAACATGGTGGGTCAAGGTAAGGTAAGGTAAGTTAAGAGATTAATAAGTGTAAGTGTAAGATAAATAGTAATAATTTATTATGCGTGTACCTAGAGTTGGACAGGAATCCGGCCCTTAACAACAGGGTCTTACTATACTGTAAAACATTGAAATTAAATACTGAATAAGAAGCTTGGAGCCCTTAATACGAAAACATAATTAATCGTCAGGGGTACGCAAGTATAGAGAAATACCTATATAATGTAACTACAATATGTTACGGGCGTACGGATCAAAATTAGGCATAAGCAAACATCAGTAAGCATTTGCATATATATTGCAGAATAATACTTAGAATTGCTCATCGAGAATAAGTATGACACGTATATTGTTTATTTAAAAAAATAATGAGTTCTTTAAAATACTTATTTGTACAAATGATTGATGGCACTTGGTGGAACCAGCTGCACATATTGAATAACGCCACTTGTACTGTTCCACAAAATTTATATATTTTACACCAGATCGGTTTCGCCTTTAAAATACCAAATATCGAGTTAAGTACAAATTAAGTTTGAAAATTTACTTGTACATTCGACACTGCCACAAAGCGTATTTCTGAATTTCTGTACATAATCTATAATACATTGCTTTTGGAGATATTATCTCTAAAAGTTTTTTTATTAACCAGCAATATCTATATATATCTGCCGCGATGACGTAGAAAGGT
The DNA here is from genome assembly GCA_933228765.1 of Miltochrista miniata. NCBI lineage: Eukaryota > Metazoa > Arthropoda > Insecta > Lepidoptera > Erebidae > Miltochrista > Miltochrista miniata. The sequence continues at coordinate 3,538,759 of OW121749.1, read as the reverse complement.
ACTCTTTTTCCATACTAACTGGTTTCAGAGATGAAAACCATTTTCTTCCCAAGCTCTTTTTTTCTGTGTGCCAAATTTCATCGGTGTTAATTCCGTGGTCTAGGCGTGCTTTGAAATGCAGCTCCCCAGGTACTTATAACTTATATAGTAGAGATATTTGTTTTTATCTTTAATTAGGTACAACTTTAGCCCACCGAATAAGTGGCGTTTCCATTGCCGTAATGAGATCGAAATTAGTAGTATCATTGCGAGTTACTGGATAGAAATGGGTAAGGTTACATTATTGTATTAAAATAATAATTTGTCAAAAGATATCTTTTGTTGGGAGTCCTGGGACATCCTTCCGAGGGCTTACCCGGGGCTTCCAACCATAGACTGATGGGGTAGGAGTCCAGCATAGCATCCATGAGGATTTTCCGTCACGTTAAAAAAAATATCAAAGATATCGAACGTGCTCAATATAAAACCCTGAACTACCCACCAGTACCTAAAATAGGTACTTGGTTTTAATTCCATTCCTGTGTTTCAAGTTCCATGATCACAAGTAAATGAATTTTAAAATGTACCGTACACAGCTCTTTCTCCTTTATTTACTGTGACACCATCCAAAATGTCGTGAATTTTGTTTACAATTGCATAATTAAAAACGATATATTTAAATTATGAGTACATCAGTTGTTCGGCATATTATTAACACGGAAATGTTCCGAAGTGTAAAATGGATTTCGCCGAATGACGGTTCAACTGGCATTAAATTGGCATATATTTAATTATGACAACGGTATTCTCGTTATTGTATTTTGATTTCAGAATTTAAACAAAGTCTTTTGTCGTTTACATTTAATTTAGCTTTCATAGCGATGTCATAAATAAGCTTTAAAAAATTAATTACTGAGTTTTGAGACAAAAATGTGGATATTTATTATTAGAGGGACTAAAGTCGACATTTTTAAAATAAAAAAGATGAGATTAATAATAATAGTTTTATTTTCCTCTTAAATTGATACATAATTTACAATACCATTTTACAAATACCAATTACAATTTGTGAGGACTGGTGTCTGAAATAGGCGCAAGCCTGTATCACAGATCACCAGACAAATACCCAACAGACCATGTCATTATGGCATCATGTCATAAAGAGGACGAATAAGTCTTCAACAGCTAAATTACTTAAAGATAACAAGTTATATAATTTAAATGAAGTTAGGAATTTTGGAAACAATTTACTTCAATAGCCGCAATAGAAAAGATGTTTTATTTTTTTTATGTGTTAGTGTCCGTGTGTAAATGTATGTGTGGTAATTAGTTATGTATGTAGTGTAGTGTAGTGTAATAAGCACATTTTTTTTTAGTTTACAGTGTATAATTGTGTAGTATGCTTTCTGTATTCAGGTAATCAAGTCCCTTTAACCAAGCAGTTATTATTGGCTTTATTTTGGATTTGGTGAGACTGTAAATTGACAAAACCCTGTTTAGTTTATTGTAGAGGTTTGGACCCTGGTAACAGAAGAAATTTTGAGCAAAACAAGTATTTAGTTTTTTGATAACACAAACTCGATCTTGTCGACGCTTCGTGTTTTGTTTGACGGGGTCATAAAGGACCAGTGAATGCTGCTTCATTTCTGTATGCAGGACAAAGAGCTGACGAACGGTGAGGACATCACTTCGCAAGTATAGATCTGTTGTTGGATGATAGAAAGGTAGGAATAAACTCACTTTCAGTATCGCTCTCTGTGCCCTTTCTAGCATAAGCAGATGTGTTTTAGAGGTGCCTCCCCAGATTGTTATACAATAAGAAATAGTCGACTGACAAAGCGCGTAATATGCCGTTCGAATCAGCTCCCTGTAATAAGCTGTAAATAAGCTTTCGAACTCTGGCTGATAAAAGTTCAATATGGTCCTCAAAACTCAGCTTGCTATCAATGACAATTCCGAGGTATCGTATCGATTGTGTTTTTTGCAGATAGGGGCAGGAACACTCTATATCATCCGGAGTAGCACATTTATGAGACTTAATGGTGAACAAACTTTCTTCAACCCCAGGGCTTTTTAAGAAAAATGTCATATATTTAGTTTTCTCAATATTTAGGGTAAGAAGATTTGTTTTTAACCATTTGTTTACAGCATTAAAACCGCTTTGAGCATATGAATAAACTTCCTCCCAATTATCGCCCGAAAACAACAACGCTGTGTCATCAGCGAAAGTGACAATTTTGGTTCGGGGGTGTTTTAACTGACAGAGGTCATTTATATAAACTAGGAAGAGCGTCGGGCCTAGTATACTGCCTTGAGGCACGCCGACATCTGTAATAAGCTCTTCGCTAACGCAATTTTCGATTTTAACTATTTGGGTGCGTTTGGTTAAATAATCCTTGAACAAATTGAGCTGAGTTCCCCTGACGCCAAGGCCTTCAAGTTTGTTCAAGAGTAGTGGCACAGAGACTGTGTCAAATGCCTTAGCTATGTCTAGAAATATCGCTAATACTTTTTGTCTTCGGTCTAAGTTACTGACTATGAAATGTGTTAGATCGTGAACAGCATCAGAGGTCGATTTTTTAGCTCGAAATCCAAATTGTGAATTTGACAATAGCTTAAAATTTTCTAAATAAGTCATTAGCCTTTTGTTTATAAGACGTTCAAGAATTTTGGACATTGACGGGAGAATGGAGATAGGTCGATAATTATTGACACAGCCTCTGTCACCTCTACCCTTGAACACTGGACAGATGCGCGATTTCTTAAACGCCATTGGAAAGGTTCCAGTAGACAGGGATAAGCTACAGATATGTTCTATAGGAGCTAATAGTATATTCCTATGCTTTTTTATAATGTCAGCAGAAATCATATCCAGGCCAACAGCACTACCGCTCTTAAGATCATTGATTAATAAACCAACCTCGTTAGAATCTGTAGGCATAAGAGCAAATGAATGAGAGCAGGGCTCAATGTGAAGCGACTGCAAACACTGCGTGTTACTGGTCATTTTTTCCGCTAACTTTTTTCCAATATTTGCAAAAAAAATGTTTATATCATTAACATCCTGCACCGCATTATTCGATACCATCAATTCCTGTGACGTCTCTCGCTTTTTAGTGCTATGCGTGATTTCCCTAATGATATTCCATAGTTTAAAGTTATTGTTTTTGGAGCTTTGGAGTTGATTTCTTTCATAATTCCTTTTAAGTTTTTTTTGAATTGATGTACATTTTTTGAATTCCTATATCTTTTATACGTTAACTTTAGAATTTCATTATTAGGTTCTTTTTTTAATTTCCTGTATAGATTATCTCGGTTTTTGATACATTTTAACATACCTGACGTTATCCATGGTTTTAAAATTCTTCTACGCCTAACTACTTTGAAACTCTGTGTGTTTTTTACGATTAGATCATGGATAGTATTTACCAGGTAGTCTGTTGCCATATTTACGTCCGTCATATTATAAATTGGGTCAAAGTTTGTAGCTTCAATAGCTTTGTTAAACTTCTCCGCTTCCTGGCGATATCCATATTTTGGAGGTTTTTCTTTAACTCTTATGGCAAAAAACAATGCAACCGTATCGTGGTCCGTTAAAGAGTTTGGAGGACTAAGCACCTACTAGGCAATGTTGTCTTTAAAAAAGCATGATCCAGGAAGTCTTATCATGAGTGATAAAAGTATGCGCTGGTAATAGACCATGATATGCCAACATTTCAAGGTATGTGAACCTGTACCTGTTTACACTAGTAGAAGCTATGTCTATGTTTATATCACCCAGGATAATTATATTTTGAAATGAGGAATATTCCTGCAGCAACCCATTTAGTGAATGAATAAAATTGGTAGGATTTTCATGGCCCGGTGGCCGGTAAATAGCAAATGAGATTGTGTTTGGATTTAATTTCATAGCCAAACAATTTGCGTCCTGCACATTTTTTTCTTCGACCGATATATGCAAGTTGTTTTTGTAGTATACCACAACCCCCTCATTTTGAGTAAAGTTTCTATTTGTAGCAAAAGAATTATAGTCGTTCAAAGCCGGTAGATTTGTGGTGAAGGGTAGCCAGCACTCCGTTAAAATAATGCAGTCCCAGTCCACTTTAGTTCTCACTAAAATGGGTAGCAGACCACTTAGATTGTAACTTATGCTTCGTATATTATGGCTTAAGAGTTTAAGACAGTGAGTTTCAGGAGACAAAGATCTACAATCATCCACACCACACACCGCAGAATCAGCCACTTCAAGCTTGTCAATTTCGTATTCAATTTGATTTAATGCGTTGAATTTTGATTGGAATAGGTTTCATGGATCCAATACTCAAGATATTGTACAGTAAAATGTGTAAATGTAATGTGTAATTGTATTAGATTATCGAGTGTAAAAAATGCGGTTATTTTGTATAAATACTTGCTATATGGTTGAGAGTCACCATTTAAATAAATTTGTATATAAATTCCTAAATGGTACACGCTTTTTGTTTACCATATTATTGACACACTATTCATTAATGAATTTGTAGTACAACAAAGTTGAGACAGTTTAGGTGGGACTATGGCATATGAAACAATCCTATATAATACAGCTAAATAAATATACCAAATAACCAAACCTATAGAAAAATTTAAACTTGTGCTGGTTTTCTCGATAAAAAAGCTAGACATTCTTCGGAGATAATATGTACTGGCTTGGTATCGTTGCCAGTTCGTACTAGTATTTTGCCATACGAGTGCCAGCATGAGTAGTTGTGAGTCTTTGCCACCAGACGCGTTGCATAGAGTAGCTTTTTCAGTGACGGAGTTAGATGTTCGTCAGCATATATTGCTTTCTTTGGACCAGGTATGCCAATAAGATCTGAGTTCAATTTATCACACAAAGGTCGTTCCTTGTTGAATCTACGCACTGATGCCAAAAAGACATTTCTTGTTGACACCGATGCAAACTCGGCCACTATAGGTCTTGTAGTCCCAGGTTCTCCTGGAAGACGGTAGATATCACGGAGTTCCGTTGGTTTTATGTCTATGTTCGCTTTTCGTCCAATATCTGTTACTATTTTAATGAGATCAGAGTGTTTTTCTGGTTCTATTAGTGGCACATTTCGTAACTCAACCGTGGCACTCCTATTCAGGAGATTCATTTCTTGGATTCTTTTTTCAAGCTTATCAATCGTACCGACACTCTCCTTCCTTTCATTTTCTAGTTTCGATATTTTAGCTTTTAATTCTTCATAGCTACTATTTATAAATTCCATACCCTTTTCGATTTCTATATTAGACTGCTGTATCTGTAGACACTGATTTTTTAGATCTGACACATCCCGCACAAGCAGAGATAACATAGCGTCTTGCTCCATCTTCCACGTTGTGAAGCGTTGATCCTGCTCAGTTTTCCACAAAGTAAGCATTTGCATAAGGTCGTGTTTTAAGGTATCCAGAATAAATGTTGATTGTGGACTATTGTTTACCCCGAACTTTTACGTTACTGATTGACTCAGCTTGACCCTGCGCCAGCACTGTGTCGTGTGGTCCGTGTGTCAGTTTTGTGTTCGTTTGACTTTCCAAGCCCGATAGTTCAGGATCCGAGAGAGACTTTTCTTTAGACAAAACATACTTGTTTGATTTAGGAGGTGTACGCATGGTTTTTTTATTCATATTCCTTATAGGGTAATTACACTTCTTATGAAAAAGAAAATACTACTCACAGTTTTTTAAGGCCAAAAAAAAAAAAAAATTTTTTTTTTTAAATGTATTTTTCGTCCTTTTCTGAGGTATTTCTCTGGCAACACTATGAAACTGCAAATGACGGTAGGCTTCAATTTCTGTTGACGGCTGACACACCAAGATATTGACACCTTTTACACTGACAGATGACGATGAAACGGAGCTTACAGAAGGATACCTGTGTCAACAGTTGCTATTTCACTCACACACTGCGTCTAGTCCGTAGCCTGCTTTGTTATGGGCGCCTAGTACTTCAAGTAATTAATTTCGGATTAAATTCTATTTATTTTAATTTAAAAAAATTGTAGATGCACACGTCGTTACACTTTCGTGGTCCGAGGGAAAGGGGGTCTCATGAAGGAATTAATAACAACAACGTGACTCAATTAGTCTTTTATTGAAACTACTAGTTTTGTACAACCAGTAGAGACATGCGAGATTTTTACATAATAGCATTTTATTTATCACTAGCTGACCCCGCAACTTCGTTTACGTCAGATACGGTGTATGAAAGGAGAAGTATTTCTTCATCAGACTCATCAAGCAGCGTATGAAACTGCCCTGTTTGCTTAATCATAAAAGAGCTTAAAGATTAAGTCTACTTTAAAACAATTCAGTCCACTAATCATTAAGCTCTTTTATGATTAAGCCAACACACCAGTTAAGATTTACACTCACATTCAAAGAAACCCCTAAAATTAAAATTTTCAAAATATCAGATTCTTAAAAGTGTTATACTTAACGTTTTTATTTATAAACCGATTGACATAAAATAAACGTTAAATGATAAGTGAAGCAAACCTCAACACAATAAAAAAAACTGCATTGCAATCGGTTAAGCGGTTACTGAGATTAGCGTGCACAACCGTACAGACATACAGACAAAAATTCTAAAAATCATTGTTTCTTTCAGAAAAGGTTCGAAAAGAAGTTAAAGTGTCTTGAAACTCGCATCGAAATTAATCAGATGAAAAGTAAATTGTGTAGATATTAGACGTAGTAGGTACCTACCAAAAAAATCTATGCGTCGAACTTAAATAGAAATCAAAATCTGCAAGACTTTGGCAAATTGTTAAATAATCCTTTCAAAAAGTTTTTCGATGCCAACGCAAAACTTTAACAAGTAGGGATCCCAAAAAGGAGCAGTTGGCGGCTCGATGAGAGCTCCACGAAGTTTAAGTATTTTTGTAACAACCCAGTCCACTTATTTACGTTTCTCGGGACGGACGCTCCAAAAGTTTTCTAAACAGTTTGTTGTTGTTTCACAGTGGGCTCTCCTATTTCAGCACTACTATGTCGGAAAATAATTAAGATCTATCGAAAATTCGAAAACAGATTACTGAAGGGGTATTATAAATGTTTGGTTTGACACAAAGTTTTGATTTGAAAGCTGTTTTCGACACTTTCCATTATTCGACAATTTTCCTATCTCTGAGGATTGGTAAGAATAGACACAGAATTGGTTTGTCATCCTAAGACTACAATTTTGAAGGTTGTTTGTAATAAAAGGCTTATTAACGTTCCATATTATTTTCTATTACGAAGTTGTTATAAAAGCATAGAAGCTTCTTAGGTTTTTATATCATTACCTATTTTAGAAGACTGCATTATTTGAGATAAGTATCTATTAATAAAAACATTTTGATTCCACTATATTGCACAGTTACATGCGTACACCAATATGCATTTGTTTTAAGAACTTAAGAACTTACAGTACAATATAGTGGCAGTATTGCTCGCAGGAAACTGTCTTCTTCAATCTAGGTCTACGATTTGTGGCGACGAGGCAGCTGACGCGCTAGCTCACATTATATATTCCGCGCAGCTGACACTCGATACTAAAATGATGTTGTTGCATCGAGATTGGACGTTCACACAATGTCTTATATCGGTGCTAAATCTATATTAATTAATTAAATCATGGGGTGACTCGCCCATTTATCAACGGCCAGCCGATATAATTATATCTAACTAGCTGACCCGCGCAACTTCGTTTGCGTGATAAATGAAGAACCGCTCGACCGATTTTGAGCAAACTTCACATAAACCATCTACTAAATGGTCCGAATAAAACCTTAAAATTTGGTTTGGATAGGTGAGCCCGTTCTTGAGTTATAAAATTACAACGAAAAGTGGCATTGATTTATATATATATAGAATAGCTGACCCGCGCAACTTCGTTCGCGTGATAAATGAAGAACCGCTCGACCGATTTTGTACAAACTTCACATAAACCATCTACTAAATAGTCCGAACAAAGCCTAAACATTTGGTTTGGATGTACTACTTTTATACTGTAGGCACCCGGATTATCCAAAAAGTTCTAAAAAATAAAATAGAGAGTTAATGTTTTGGAGATTATGAAACGTGGAGAATTACAATCTAAAAAAATAAGACTCACCGTATTTGGAACAATAACTTCTATTGAATGTTTCAAAATTTTACCCCTAAGGGTGTAATAAAAGGGATGAAAGGTTGAATGAAAATATTTATAAATGATTATGGGGAATGGTTTAGAGGTCAAAGACAGTGACGGGCAAAACCGGGGGACACAGCTAGTTACACATAAACGTAATGTAATAGAACGCTTAAAATGTTTCTGTAGGAAATGCCTGCAATTTGTATACTCACAAGGATAAGCTGAGGTTGTGGTTTTAAGTCCTTTTACACTATTTGACCCTTGGCTCTCTGAGTGTGGCGCAAGTCGTCGCTGCGCCTGCAAAAGTCGCTATGTGATTTTTTTCGAATTTTGGATTTTGATGCCATTTAGATCCTTATTTCAAGGCGCACAAGGTGCTAAAACCGAAACTTTAAAAAACCTAATATTAACTGAGTTTCAAAAAATAGCTATGTGAAATCAATACTTTTTTGCGCCCTCAAAATAATTATGTGCTTCAAATCACATAGCTAAAAAGTTCACCTTAACCAAAATATGGTCAAATGCGCGGAATTGCGCCCGCTATGTGTTTACGGGTACATAGCGATATTGGCGTACGAGTTTTAACCGAAATCTTCGCTTATTGCACAAATCAAGTGTCACATAGCTATCTTTTTCTATGAAATTTGCCAGTTGTTTTAGATATTTATGACATCGATCCTTTCAGGAATGTATTGACATTATAAGGCAGTTTTGGAGCTAGAATATTTCAGCAAAGTGTAAAAAAGTACAGGTAGGTGCTTGAATCAAATGATACAGGCTGAATTACATCACTCAACAAACAAAGAGAGTGGTGTAGCTAGTTGTTCGGGTAATATCTAAGAATATTATTAGGTACATTCTCCTGCATCGTTGGAAACGCTCTACATCTCTCTCTCAGGCTCTCAAGGCTAGACCTGCATACAGATTTCACATTTTCTTTTCAATAAACGAGGTTTGGACTTCTTCTACTTTCTCAGCAATGACAGTATTTTGCTCGAGGACGATCCTTTCAATTCTTCTTTTTTTTTGAAGTTACCTATCCTAGTTCTTTTCTTTAGTAGCTTTCCTGAATCCTATAACAAGTACCAATGCAATTCTCTAAAGCAATATGATTTTTAACCTGTTACTATTCTATACTTTATTTCTCCAAAGTCGTCGAGTGTATTGGCGATCGGCAACTAGGTATTCTTTTTTCTGTCTTCAAACAGCAGTCTTAGTCCCTTACAACCGGAGTTCTGCGCTGGGCATAATCTTATTTCTGCCCTCATTAAAACAGTTGACACTCGCAATGCTACGGAAAAGATCGTACTAGCCTTAATTGTTAGTATTACTAGACTTCAGCAGCGCATTTAATTCTGTCAATTTCGAAATGCTAATTTCTTGGGTTGATTCCTTTCTTTGGGGGTGTTTGTCAGTGTGGGCGCTTATATGGAAATGTTTTGAGTCTGATTGCAGCTCGTTGCTGGCGTACATCACAGTGGTGTTCCCTCTTCTCCTTAACTCTCCATTTTCATGAACTCTGCCTCGAGTCTACGTAGCATTTTGCAATTTAAATATCTGTGCTGACGACCTACAGGTATAGCATGTTATTGTGGATTCAGATCTGGCTTATCCAACATGAATAAGGAATTAGAACGTGTTGGTAACTGGGTCCGATTGGATAGTGCATCGATCCCCGAAGGTCACATGCCTTTACCTTAAATGCTCTGAAATTCATTTAGAACTTATTATTCAGAACTAAGATGTTCCAGACTCTCATTCAGCCCATTACTAGCTAATCCAACGGTTGCTAATATATTTAAAGGCCACCGAAATGCTCCTAAATGATTCAAAACTTTTTATTTGTGGCATAGGTTTTTGATCTCAAAAATATAAATTTATATACTTATGGAAATCCCTCATCGACATGCCGAACTCTTACCGACTAAAACCATACATTGTCCTGCCCTGACTACGGCCAAGAGCTCTGGGTAAGCCCTCTAAAGGATGTCGTAGGATTCCCGACAGACCCTGGCTACCACTGCGGCCTAAACGTGCGGGTGCGGTGCTGGATGGGGAACAATCGCGCGTTCTTACGGGTTGTTCGGATGTTGTCCCGCTTCTTAGGGCGTGTGGCATGCGTTAAATTCTCACGTCTCGCGGTTTTTTTGATCCTGCTTCTGTAAGGACGGTGGGCAGCTCCCCGTCGTCCTTAGGTCCCCAGTCACGGAGGCCGATACTCTTAGACGAAGACAAGTCTACGGCCCCTTGTCGCTGACTGCGGACCTCGGGCAGGAGAGTCATCTCCTACTACCTCCCTGCCGCCTCTTTCACTAGCATGACCTGCTGACAGAAAGACGCGACGGCGTCCTAATTGATCCCGCTGAAGATGATGGCTCACACCATAGTCTCTAGCGAGGGAATGTCCACGCCCAGACCTGCCACGAGAACCTGTCTCTTGAATCCTGTTTATTTTTTAATACCCCATAAAATCCCAATCTTATTTACTTGAGCCTGATTTTCTCTTATACCCTTTTTTAAGTTTCAGTCTACAATTTCTTGCTCAAAAATCTGAGCCCTCATTCCTTTTCAGCGTACATTTGCATATCTACCCGGGTTTCTTAAAAAATAGCAATATTTTTTGGTTGCTTTAAAGGAGTTGGTAGAGGTAGATAATTAGGACAGCACGCCTTTTCGTAGTCTCCTTTCCGGCTATATGTAGCCAGGGATTTTGGTGCACCATCGAAAGGAAATCCCAGGCACCCTGACCAGCCCTGGTTGCCAAGCTGCGGTGACCTCTCGCCGCGGTCGTCGTGAAAACCACGTCCTTCTAGGGTGGTAACCACCTCGAGGCAGATCTGGACGTGAACACTCTCTCTCTGGAGACCGTAGTGCGAGCCATGATCTCCAGTGGGAGTAAGTGGGACTGCGCTGCCTCTTTCTGCGAGCAGGCTTTCTCATGAACGAGGCGGCGGTGGGTAGGGAACGTTAGAGAACCCTCCCACCCGAGTTCTGCAGTCGGTGGCGAAGGCGCCGCTGACGTATCTTCGCTCAAGACTATCGGCCTCCATGACCAGGGGCCTGAGGAGAGAAAAACCCCCAATGACCCGAACCCCTCTTAGGCAAGGCCGCTGTTGTAGCCGTAGGTCTGTTGGGAGTCCAGGGATATCCTTTCGAGGACTTACCCGGGCTCCCAACCGTAGGCTGTTGGGCGTTACGTGAGGTTTTTTAGTCGTGGCCAGCCCAGAGAAACGGAGATCGTTCTGAAATCACCGACAACCAGTGCTTCTTCTACGCCGACCAGTCTATTGCGGCCTTTATTGCGTACAACACATCCTCACATATCAAGGCAGCAGAGTTTAATGGCAGAGAACGCCATGTTTGCCATAGTTTCTAACTAAAATTTGATATTATTTTTAATTGACACCTTTTATTAAACAGCTATGTGTAATTAAACAACGTAAATTATGTTTAAGTTGTTCCCGCTATGTGCTCAACAACACATGGCGATATTTGTGACCCAAACAATTTTAGCTATGTGTCAGATTCACAGTATATATTTTTTTGTATTTTCGTTTTTAACGTTATCTTTCTAAAAGTCATCTTCCACCACGTAAATATAATATTTACATTATAATAAAATTATTTACTTTCTCTATCACAATTACATTTTGAGTAAATCAGTTTTTACTTTTACTTCCTCCTGAAAAGTAGGTTAAAAACACATAGCGACTTTTGCAAGCACAGCGACGAAGTGCAAATACGCGTATCCATAGATTTAGAATATTTTGTGAAAAATTAATACAGACAGATAATTTTATAAAAGTAAATAGGTATATCGATATAATAATTATTGTCTGATACTTTAAATATGACCTTATTTTCAACAAGTTGAGGTATTAGTAATACGCACCACCGTAGCAGTCAGTTAAACAGTATGCAATGTTCGTAAATAAAAATCCATCTTAACTTTCTCAGATTTTTAAAATTCCGCTCATGCTTATAACTTAATATTTCACAATTTTGCTTTTGGATCGTTTACATTGTTCAATTTAAGGTTATTCTGTAGAACCAGGTAAAACACATAACACCAGGAAATATTCTACTCAACCGCGTAGAAAATTCTCTGCGTACGTAGTTGATAAGGTATGAAAACTACTTGTTTCTGCAATAACTGAGTCATTGCGTTGACTTGCTTATGTAAATAAACATAACACAGCAAAAATAAGTAACAGAATCGGTTAATATTGAGAACAAACTAATATCAGATGCTTGTAGTGAGGTTTCCCAGGAACTTGTCCCCGGTATAAAAAGTAGCCTATAGTTATAATGTATTATCATTATACAGTCAAGTTTTATTAATATCAACTTAGTTATTTTTGTGTTAAAGAGTAACGAGAATCCACACAATGCAAACAAACTTTCGCGCTTATATATTCAACCAAATCAGCCTAAACAGTCCACTGCTGAACGTAGGTCTTTCCCAAATTACTGCGACCCTTTTTTAGATCTATCTGGGGTGGGGTCGTCCTATCCCACGTGAACCACGCGGTCTCCACTCCAGTACTAGTTTGCTCTATCGGTTCTCCTACAGGTGTGGCCAGCCCTCTGCCACTTTAAAAGGCATACTCTGTGAGTGGCACTCTGCTTCTCTGACGCTTAAATTTTAAGTGCGATGGAACCAGAAAAACAACCAGCCAGTATGACTACGATAAGGCTCTTGAGGTATAATGGTGGGATCAGAACTTGAGAAATGCAAAATGGTTCACTTACAGAGATACAAATAATGGCGGGCGTACATTTTTTATTTTGCAGTAATTCAGTAAAAGAGAAGTTTGTTATTGTAAGTACTGTTTTATACGAACCACTTTCATAATTTAATTTCCCAAAGTGTTTCCTTCTTTACGTGAATTAGAATGTCAAATCCCTTGAGTGATATTAACCGACAATATTTTGGCGAAAGTTAAAACAATTTTAATGGATTGGTACAAACTCAAAATTATAACCTTATTTACGACCTTAGTCAATTGTCATTATTTATTAGGGTTTTGTAGTCAATAATGAACCCTTAAAATAATTATAGTTTTACCCTTTTTTCCGTCATAAGTGCAGTTTATCTGGAGGTGGATAATATAATAAATATTAAATACCTTACAAAAACAGGATATTTGGAGTATAAAAATAGGTAGGTATCTTTCTTACGTCTAAAGTCAATTTCATTGTTGCATATGAGCCCACCACCTTTTAAGTAGGGCAAGAACAAATGATGATAAAATGTGGGCTTATGGCTACCCCTTGAGGAATTTAGGCATGACTATATCGATATAAGGTAATTATGAGCTAAAAATGCTATCTGTATAGATATATAAAATACTAATGACCATCCCGGTATGATCGATTTAGGTAGTTAGTTTTCGAGCAAATTGTGTCAAATATAAAGCAGCTCATATCATCAATGTTAGCGAGTAAAACAAGCTAAAACTTGTGCTCACTTCTAACAGAATCTTCTGTAGGACAATAATACCACAGATTATATAATATATTCTATAATAATACTAGCTAAACAGTTATTTCGATTATCAAACTGAGCGCTTGTCAAAACAAAGCCGCACAGTTTGGAATAGTTTGCTTAAACAGCGTCGCACTAAATATCGCGCTATTGTTTCAAACATACTTGGAAGAGCGCCAACTTTCTCACTAAGTGCACGGAAATTTATTGTAAAAATGTTAAAAAACTAAATAACTTCAACTAAACAATAATTATTTTGGGCTGCATCGGACATTCAAGTTATATCATACAATGTTTGGTTGAACATGAATTCTGTGCTATTCACCAAAGCCACTTCTGGCAATACTTTTTAATTAAAATTAGAGATTAAGGATGTACAGCCCCTCTACTTACCATAATAATAATCATACATTTACCACAACAAAACCGTGTTTATCCGTATTATCACTCACAAACCTATGTGTGCCTATGGTCATGAAGAAGATTAGGCTCAATGTAATTTATGTAAAATATATTAGGCGTTGGATGTAATCCATAAACCTGTTTACTTGGGACCGATTGTGCGGGTTTCAGTATTATGTTGTAAAATTAAGATGTTTCAAAACATACTTCCAAGCGCTTGTACCTCGCTAGCTCGTAACACGATCATCTTCAATGCGTCAATCATCTTGAGCTAGGTTTCTTGCTGAAATAAATGACCGTTTGTCATCTTGTCATGCTTAATCCAGATAACCTGTATTTGCTTTATACTTTAACAATAACTATGATATTTAAACGCATAAATTGTCTTATAGGAGCTTTTCCATGGAAAGCTTGTTTTAAGTTTATTAGTAAAATTATATATTCTGTTTGAAGAAAATGCAAACAGCCTTTTCTCAGTTGGGCAAATAACAAGCCAACTACTCGTACTTTAAGATGAATTCAAGACGCTTTCGAAAGTGCAACGCACGGTGCTTAGGCATTTGTTCCTGTAACGGAGTTCATCGAGGAAATTTCAGTGATATGTTTTAGCATTTTTAAGAAATATCAGAAACAATATTATGAACATAACTTCGTTAATAATATTAAAAAGTAAATATAAGTCGACTGCCTCTGTGGCGTGGTCGGTAGTGATACCGCCTGCGGCGCTGGAGGTCGTGGGTTCGATTCCCACCGGACACAAATATTTGTGTGACCCATAAATGTTTGTCTCAAGAGTCTGGGTGTTTCTATGTATAATATGTATGTATTTAAAAGTATTTAAGTATTAATATCCGTGGTCTGATACTCATAACACAAGCAGGTTATTCCTAGCTTACTTTGGGATCAGATAGCGTTGTGTGAGATGTCCGTGAATATTTATAATTATATTTATTTATTTATTTATAAGTCAGAGCATACTACTTTTTACATACATAGAAAATGTCTGCTATGAATCTTTACGATGTTTCCATAGAAAAACTGTATTATTGTTATCTGGTTCTAAATGCAACAGTCGAAAGGTTTTTTAACAATTTAAAACAGTGCTGATTTATTACATTCCCGGTCCATAACTCGTAAGAGTGTTCTAGGATGCGTATGGTTATGCTTTTGTACGTCTACACTATTTCGTCACGCTACTGTAACTCCCAACTAGCTTGATGGATCCTTGCGATAAAGATTTAAATTACTGTTAAGACATGTCTGAGGAAGGTTTATACTTCAGGTTGACGTAGGGCACGACTTCCGGTTGACGTAAGGCAGCCGTAAGTGGGTGTAAATTGCTAAACATCCGCTAACGGCAGAAATGCAGGAGTATAAACGGCTTCATGCCATTCTCCGACCCAAGCTCATTGATTCATTTTATGAGTCAATTTAAGACATTGACTTTCCCTGTAATATGTATTATAGTAAAGGTTTAGCATAGCGTGTAATAAGAGTTATACAACGGTAATTTTTATACCCAATAAGACAGTGTTTTCTTGAATATTTTGTGAACAAAAGAGCGAGTGGATGATTTATGAACATTATTAAAAAGTTTACGTTCTACAAAACGTAGAGAAGCCACGACTGTGTTATTGTAAGTTTCGTGGATGAAAAAGTTTCCTACAAGTAAAAGTTTGCTAGTATTGTTACCGCGGCTGGCTTATAATAATCTTTTCGTTAGTAGTAGTCGTTAGACACAGATATTATATAGATTTTAGTGCATGACTTACCAACTTATTAAGTTAAGACCGGATGGTATAACTTTGATACCGTGGGAGATGGGTCGGGTCCTGGTGTGGGATGCAACTTGTGTTGACACTCTAGCCCCGTCCCATCTTCCTAAAACAAAATTAAAAGCCAGTGCAGCAGCGGAAGCGGCTGAAAATATTAAAATTAATAAATATAAGGGTCTCGACTCATCGTATCGTTTTTGTCCAGTCGGTGTCGAGACCCTAGGTCCATGGGGTCCCAATGCGCAAAAATTTTTCAAGAATTTGAAAAAGCGCCTTGTGGAGTCAACTGGTGACCCAAGGGCTGGCAGTTTTCTCGCTCAACGAATAGGCATTGCTATTCAAAGGGGGAATGCTGCTAGTCTTTTGGGCACAATGCCACGGGGGCCTTATTTAGGTTTAGTTTAGATAGTAATAATGTAAATATAGATATGTAATAATTATGTTTCTCTGTAATTTTTAACAATAAATGTAGTATACTATTACTTATTAATATTAAAACTTAATATTTTCACAGTTGTTTGTCTCATAGTGCAGTGGATAGTGTACCTGACTTCGGAGGTAGTGGGTTCGATTCCCACCTCGGACAAATCTCTTTGTGTGATGAACACATTGATTTGTTCTGTGTCTGGGTATAATTTATTAATCTATTATATTTTTGTATGTTTTTAAGAAATATATAAATATGTTTATCAGTCGTCTAGATCTCATAGCACAAGCTTATATTAGCTTAATTTGGACTAGCTGATTTTGTGTATTCACAAATATTTATTATTTATGTATTATTTGAATATAAACTAAGAGATTTTAAATACCAGAATGATATTCATCGACGTAATGTATTATATTAAGGTCCAACACAGACTACATTTTTTTGGCAATTTCATTTATTTTGTTAATAGCTTTTTTGTTGTTGATTTCATACCTGTTTGTTCTGTCATTTCGACTAGGTTGCACCGGTGCGGTAACGTCCCAGGCTGACATAATAAGAAACGCTACGGTCTAAAAATTTGTAAAACAACATAAATTTAAAACTTCCAAACAATAGTATGTTAGGTCAAACAATGACATAATTTTGTTCCAGTCGAATAACCTACTGGTATTGACATATCCACATTTGGCACTATTCCAACGAACGACTGATTGACTTATGGCTGGCACGCAACAGCGTTAGGATTACTTTTGCGTGCAGTGCTGTGATATAGTAAATTTAGTTAGAGCTTGCAACTGGACACGACAGCTATGAACTCATTTTAAGAATCTGTATGACTGTTTTGGATCTTGGGTATTTGCAATGTAAAGCAAAGTAGATATTGTACGTCTATGTAGTTTCAGGTGAAACCAAAGAAGGTAATCGAAACGGTAAATGTTCCGTGAAAATCATCCAAGGCTTTGAACTTCGGCAAATCTGACCGTAAAACGTTTCGTTGAAGTGTTTTCGTAGAATCCTGGATTCTTTTAACTAGTAGGGTTTGGATGCGTTAACAATTTTTTTGTTTCCTTAAACAAAAAATAGTCTTTGGGTAATTGTGTCCATAGCACTAGTTCTCAACAAAGCGAATAGGACATTTTATAATTCACCGTTCTTGTTTTCTTTTTAAAACAGGTCCCTTCTAACTCATTTCGTAGTACAAAAGAGTTCTTTGTGTTACAATATAGGTAACTAAAATCTAAACGAAAACCAAGCTGAGTGTTTTGTGGAAATTGTTGTTTGAAAAAGAAAAAAATCCCTGTTGATAAAGGTGCGCCCATCTTTGAAAGTATTAAATAAATTTAAGCATAAAAGAACTTATATTTTCGTTTACAAAGAGGATTTATAGAACGTTATTTAATGCTATTTATAACTAACTTCAAGGACATGTTTATATTTAGCTTTGTTTGCAAAAATGTTCATGGCCGTTTCGTTTGTTGTCTATCCCCAAATAATATTATTAACGCGTTGCTTGGTTTGTAATACAACAAAATGGATTGTAATTATGATGGTTGAGAAATACAAAATAAATATTTTACATTCACAAAAACCATACAATGAAATCTAAAGCAAGCTAATGCAAAGAAATCATATCGCATCACACGTACCTACATACATAATAGATGAGAGTTCATGATTTTCACAGCTTAACATTTTAAAATTGTAAGCATCCGGGTGAATTGTGATGAATTAATAATTGGCAATAAGTAAATATGATTTTATTTCTCTTCTCGAAAATAGCTTTACCTCCATGTGATCCTAATTAAAATTGAAAAAAAAAATTAACAAAAAAAACCGACTTCAAACAAAAACTAAAAATTGAAAAATAAAATCAACTTAGCACAAAGTAATAGGTAGTATATTTAGATTTATCAGATATTATTGAATGTAATACTGAAATCGGCGCCAGTAAAACTATAGGTATAGGTAGGTATTATTAACCTCTCATAGAAATATTGGCACCGCGGACAGCGAAATTTGAGTAATATCGTTCCGTTTTTACCGTTTTGGTACGGAACCCTAAAACCCGAAAATACTTTTTTTTTTTCAGAAAATCGATATTAATTTTACACTTTTATATAATCCACATTAATATTTGGTCTGTGTAATATCTATTTCATATTGGAACATCACGATACTATCCCCCATGTGTGCCATTTTCCCAGAAAGCGGGTGTAACATTTCTCTTCCTATTCATTATAATCCATCATGATTCCTTGTCGTTAATCCTCGGGACGTTAACTTATTGCAATTATTATTATCGATGTAACACACTTGTGCTACTTTTCCGTTAAGCACGTGTGAGGAACATGTTTTTGAGTTAACTTGTTATCTTGTTGCCATATTCAATTCGTAATTATTCAATAGACGTTAATTCTAGCAGATGGCTTGTTCCTCAATTCAAATGTGTGTGTCTATCACATTTACTTTTACTATACCCGGTTATTTTAGAATCTCTACGTTCTCAGTGTTCTGTACACGATCACTGTAGTAAGCAACTTTCAATATGGTCAGTCCTTGGATAGGTAACCATTCAAATGATGGTCATTTGATTGGTCACCCATTCAAGAACTGGCCATCTGTGACATTTATTTCAGCGTTTCCGTGCTTGGGAAGGCACGTTAAGCCGTTGTTCCCGGTTGCTAGTCGTTAAGCCAAGTTGAAAGTCTTTTTATAGTCACAACCTGGGCAAGTCCATCTCAACACGGCAATACGGCTCACGACCTATTACGTGGGACAAATTCTAAAAAGGTGAAACATGGGTACGTAATATGCCTCCCCTTTGGGGATAAAGTCGTGACCATATGTATGTATGTATGTATACCTGGCATTGATTGAGCTATCCGTCAGAATTGACTCCTAATTATAATATAAGTGCTACAGAAACTAAAAAAAATCTACAGCAGGCAGTTACAACCTGCACCTGTCCGTTTTTAACACGGTAGTATGGCTCGCCGCCTATTACGTGGGAAAAAATCTTAAAGGGTCAAATGTGGGCATGTAATAATAAATCTCCTTCGGGGATAAAGGCGTGCCTATATATAGGTATAAATACAACGATGGATAATTATGTATGATTTGAAAATGGTTGAATAATGTCCTAGCTTGCCTAGCTTATGTTCGAATTCGAAGTTCTGCTACAGCCTTGCAAATTAGTATGAAAACCGACGTTAAGCGATGGTGGTCAGTCAACCTAATGATGCCTATTACCGCATATATCCACGCGGAAACAATTTAGTGATAGTAGAGCAACCAATCACATAAGATTCAACGTCACGAAAGAACGCGTAGCTACAGGGAGCGCTGTATTTTGAGGTATACCGATATTATAAATGTATTGTAAAAGTACCTACTATTATTAAAAGTAGTTCTACTAATATTATGAATGTGTTACTTTGCAAAGATGTTTGGATGTTTGTTACTCAATCAATCTCCAACGACTGAATTTTAGCTAACATTGGTTAATTCCAGTTTCATAAATCAACTAAGTACACAAATTATACAACTATCCCTCAAATAAACATTTTAATATGAAGCGTCAGTATTAATTGAGTCAGCCGTCCTATGGTCACTCAGAGGTTACCAATTCAGATGAAATATTTACATAATATCTGCTGGAACTTAAACAATTTAATTAAAACTGAAACCGCAACATTCAGCAGTTTCGAATCAATCTGACCACCAAACCAGAGATCCTACAAAGTAATCTAAAACTAACTTAAGCAAAACATCCTATTGACCAGAACTAGTCCAAGTTGGAACTGTTACTTGCCGCTACCCACTCAATTTATTTCGAACAAAGCGTTCCACCCTCATTGATTTGGGTAAGTGAATTTTAAAAGTTGAATGCTGTAACTTAAAGCGGTGTCATTTTGACGAACTGATAAAAATAAAAGACGTAGGTATTCCACACTTTACTCTCCTCTTTTAATTTAGTTCTACTATTAACCTAAAACGACTGTTAATATTTCAACAGCCGACAAGAAGTTTTCATTAAAAATAATATTATGAGTGTTGTGTTTGTAACAACGAAATGGCTGAAAATAATGCAAATATATGTAACTCCTTCATTACAAGCATCATGTTGTCAGTAGCAACGAATTTGTTTAAATGCGTTTTCATAATTTTAAACCATTGATAGTAACATCAAAGATAAGATAATAGTATTACAGAGTAAAGCGATGGAACACAGTTCACTTTTTAAACGCAATTTATAGAATTTTAGTTATTAATAATTCACATTAGTATTACGCACTAAAAGCATTTCTTTGTGTTACAAATAACTTTTCGCACCATTCACTTCACCCAATGTCGTCTCGCGGGAAATTAATAAATGTTTCCCAGATTCCCTTCATGCGTTGCAGCTGATAAAAATTCGTATTCGTCGTTATGAAAAATGAATGTATTCGCAGTAGATTTGCTTTGAAGAAACCCTTGTTCCTATTCCGGTGAGTCGTTTTAAATGATGTCATGTAAGATATATGAGAATTCTGAAAGCCTAACGTAAGTACCTGCGATATTATTCCGTGAATATGGGTAGATACTTATACATTTTCTGTAACTTAAGAGAAGAGAATTACTTAAGTAATCATAGCTGACGTCACCCAATATTATTTGGTACGCTGATTCCGTTAAATTATTGTCTGGTACGTTCAAACCATCTAATAGTAATTGATAGAGAGAACTAATTATGATGCCAAGAATTTGCGATACACATCTTGCCATCATTCTTTGTTCCTTAACTTAAGATTAGTGACGTCTAGTACGATTTTCTACGTATGACTTGGGTTCAATGAGACGTAGTTTATCCACCACCCGCAGCAGAGCTTCTCACGTCATCCGTCACGTGTTGAAAGTTATTGCCGTCACTTGTTATGACTGTTTACGGGCTCTATGTCATTCGCTAGGTATGATGACTCTAGCTAGTGCCAGGGTAAGACCAGGTATGTAGATCGTGTGTTTCAATATCGTCTTCTTTGTAAAATAAGTAATGTAAATCAGTTATCAAATAATTTTGCAAACTTGTAAAGTCTTTTCAATTGAATAAAATATTGTTAACAAGCTGTTCCCCGTCGCTTCGGCCGCGTAGAAGTCGTTATCGCGTAAAGTTCGTTATAGCGTAAAATCATAACCCTCCTTTGGCGCAGTCGGTTAAAAAGTAGCCTATGTCTTACCTAGGGCCTCGAACTATCCCTATACCAAACTTCATGTCAATCGCTTTAGCCGTTTAGGCGTGAAAGCGTACCAGACAGACAGAGTTACTTTCGAATTTATAATATTAGTAGCTAGGGATTGTTTTTTTCTACTCTTAAAACATGTTTTACTTGTATACAATGCGTTTTAGTTACAGTAATAACGTAATATCCGCGGTTACCAATCGAGTGTGTCACCCACTCCCAATGACATCAGTAGCTGATCTGCTGTGAGCTTGTTTGAATAGATAACTTTGAATAGATCATTTGATGGCTATAATAAATTCAGCGAGTGGTGCGACGTAATTAATGGTTTTCGTGCCATTGACATTTCAATCATAGTACAATCTACTTACTCATACTTATAGTAAGTTTGCTGATCCTCTGTATCTTACGAGTAGCAGGATTTTCTCTGTAAGTGACTTAATCAATCATGTTTTAGAGTTTCATTTTCACGAATATATTTTATACACATAAATAAAGATATGACAGACATGGTAGATAATGACTTCGCCTTCAATCAACAATCATTTTAGATCAAAGGTCTTCACCGAATTGGTAGCTATATGTATAATTATATATATATACAGGGTGGAATTTAAAGACGGTAGTTAGAGAGAAAGTACCCTTAATATTGATAATGGCAAGTTTTGCTGAAAGGAAACATTACTTTATTTTCAAAAGTAAGTAAAACTACATTTAAAGATTTTTGAAAAACCACCTGCTTGAGCCGAGAATCGAACCTAGGAGATGTGAAAATAAAAACATCCCGTATTTTATGATACCAACCGAAAGAGTCTCTAATAAGGAGCAATTTCTTTTAAGCAACATAGTATCTTAAATTAAAGGAAGACCTAGTAAAATATGTTTTAATTGTAAAGCTTACTCACTATCTGAAAAAAACAGAAGTCTAATTGAGATGCTTCTCCTTTTTTTTGAAGTTGGTTAAAAAAATGTTCTAGTTTCTGTGAATGGGAATATTCGTTCTGGTCACTTAACCAACCAACTTTAAATAAAAATAGGAGTTCATTAATCAGACTTTTTTTTTCTTCAGGTAGCGAGGAAGCTTTACAATAAAAACATATTTTACTTGATCTTCCTTTATTTTAAGATACTATGTTTTTTTAAAGAAATTGATTCTTATTAAAGACTGTTGCGGTTGGTATAATATAAAAATAGGTAAAAAAACTTTTTAAGATAAACGGTTTTATGTTAAACATACATTGCAATGTTTAAGATAAATGTACTAAAAACCAAAAAATAATAAAATAGATACAGTCGTGGGAATTATAAACATATGCATAGACTAGACTAAAATAAAACCGTGGGGCACGTCAATTGTCTACAATCGTTGATTAAAATGTTTATTTTGTAATGTTACACTATAATTAGGCAGTTGTTCAACCGATAACGATGGGCGTGTGATAAGTACGGCTAGAATGTGGAAACAAGCTAGCAAGCTCGATTATAAGCGAGTTTTCGCGGTTTCATAGTGGTGAGCGAGTAGTACTTTTATCATATGTTTTGTCGATTAAAGACAAACTACGAGCAGTGAAACGATTCCTCGCCAGCCAGACGTTTGAATGTCCAACGATAAACTAGTTGAAACATTTCTTTTATTTACATGGAGCGTATAACTATTGGAATTTCCATGAGCAAGAAAATAGTGAGTAATTTCCTCACCGTCTGCGGGCCAACTGCCTAACGACGAATTAAACGATTCTTCTATCGCACATTAAGTCGATAATTTGTAGACAATTGACGTGCCCCACGGTTTTATTTTAGTCTAGTCTATGCATATGTTTATAATTCCCACGACTGTATCTATTTTATTATTTTTTGGTTTTTAGTACATTTATCTTAAACATTGCAATGTATGTTTAACATAAAACCGTTTATCTTAAAAAGTTTTTTTACCTATTTTTATTTTCTAGTTTTTAGTTTTTATTTCGCATTCTGTTTAATTCATTTAGTGCTTCATTATTGCAAGGTTTCTTGCCCGTTAGTTTATTGCAGTCCAACTTCTCTATACGTAGTCCCTGCAAAGATCTTACTCTACTAAGAGCCACGTAGGCTTGTCCTTCTTCAAACAGTTTCGCACCTAAGTATACGACTGCGTGATCCACAGTGCTGCCCTGCATTTTATGTATTGTAGAAGCCCATGATAGTATTAAAGGCAACATTCTTCTTTCAGCCGTCCCGTAATTGTACTTAGCTGGAAACTGTATAGCTTTCGGTTGTATAAGATGTACTCCGTCTCTTGCGAAATCATTTCGGATGGAAGGTACATCTGTTGCATACATCTGAGTTCGACGAAATTGAGGGCAAACGATTTCGTTGATGTAGCCTATAGCGCCATTTACTAATCCCTTTGAAACGTCAATATTGGACCGTAGCATGACTTTTGCCCCCACAAATATTTCCAGTTCCGCTGGTAAACCCCCAGTTTTGTTGATATCAGCTGGTATTATAGTAGCTATATCCATATTGTCTGCATGTCGTGTAGCGTGTACTAGCTGATTCTGCGCTTTTATTTTGTAAATGCGAGCACCATTATTTCTGTACAAATTCAATACAGCGGAGTTGTGGTCGTTAACTTGTTGATTTGTGGCGCTTTGTCTATTGCAAACTCATCACTCGTGTCTTGAAGAAGTCTTCCCATTAAAATACTAAAATGTTGGGTTGTTAGCTCACCGACTCTCAAAGCATTCAAAATATCAATAAAAGTCTGGTCACCTTGCTGACGCATATTTTCAGTTATTTCACACAGCGTGAATAAACGCCAGAGATGTGTAGCTGGTTGAAGATGTTCTGGCTGTTTGAAAACAGGTGTTCCTGATCGTTTTATAGGAGGCAGTTGTAAAAGATCACCGAAAAGTAATACGTTTACTCCTCCAAAAAACTCATTTTCACAGTTCTTAATTTGCCTTAATCGAGCGTCCATCATGCATAACATTTGATAAGACACCATGGAAATCTCGTCGACAATCAAAAATTCTGTCTGATGCCATTGTTGCCTCATTATTCGCAAATAGTTTCCGGACAGTGGTGACATACCTGTTATGCGACCGTCTTTCTGTACAGGCAATTTTAAAGTACTGTGTATCGTAGCTCCATTTATTAATCTAGCTGCAACTCCTGTTAGTGAGCAGATAGTTGATACAAAATCTTGACTTGGGTGGTGGATTCAGGCTGGATTAATCAGATACCTAAATTACAGATTCAATTTCTAAATTTAAATCTTATTATTATACGCCATTTAGTGGCTGCGCCCATCTTAAATATTGAGGTTGTATGGTGCATTGTATTCTTCTTGTCAAGCCCTTTTATTTGATACCCATATTGGTGGGATTGTTAAAAAATTGTTATCAGCCATTTGGTAGCGGCAGCCATCTTAGATTTCAATTTTGCATAGTAAATTGTATTCTACTTGTTGAGACCTTTCATTTGATACCCATGTTGATGGGATTGATAAAACCTAAGTTATCCGCCATTTTTTAGAGGCCGCCATCTTGGATTTCAATTTTTTATAGTATATTGTATTCTGCGTGTTGAGACCTTTCATTTGATACCCATATTGATAAAACCTACGTTAGCCGCCATTTTGTAGCGGCCGCCATCTTGGATTTCAATTTTTTATAGTATATTGTATTCTGCTTGTTGAGCCCTTTCATTTGATACCCATATTGATGTGATTAATAATAAATAAATTATCCGCCATTTTGTAGCGGCGGCCATCTTGAATTTATAAAGATAATGAATAAACATAATTGTATTGTCATCAAAATCCAAAGTGTATACAAAATTTCAGATTAATCGGTTGACAGGAAGAGGGTGAAATTTGAATTACTAAATTTGACCCAAGAATAAATAATAAAACAAACGGGGTGAGCTAAATAAAACCGTTTAAAAATACAGAATGTTTTTTTTTCACATCTCCCAGGTTCGATACCCGGCTCAAGCATGTGATTTTTCAAAAATCTTTGAATGCAGTTTTACTTACTTTTGAAAATAAAGGAATGTTTTCTTTCAGCAAAACTTGCCATTATCAATAATAAGGGTACTTTCCCTCCAACTACCGTCTTTAAATTCCACCCTGTATATTCGAAGACAGAAGATCGTAAAATTAGAAGAAGCTTACAAAGTTCAAACCAATAAAAAATAAAAATCTGGGTGTCATAAGGCATTTGTACTATGTTTGATTCTTTGACGTTAATAAAATAACCATTAAAATACAACTTGGTTACGTCGCTGCATTGCTAAATTGTATGGCAATGGTTATGCAACATTGGTAAAAGTATATTCAAGATTTAATATTCTGAGCGATAAAATTATTTAAAGCATTTATTACGTGTTTTACTATTGATACTCGTAGCATATTTCGTGTTATAATACCAGTATTTAAAATAATAACAAAATTTTATTTTGTACAAAAGTCTAATTTTTATACGGCTTAATTTATGGCATGTTCCGAAACCCCGATGCCGCCACATCTCATTACCCATGACCCTTATGTTTTTAAATAATGTATGGAAATCTGCCCAAAATGTTGACATTAACGTTGACATTTTTGTTTCTGAGATTATTACGTTTATCCAAACAAGTAAATTGTCAGCATTTATAGCCGTCTAAAAAATTTCCTGTTTTTCTTTTTTGAAATTTTATTTAGATGTCTGCTCCGCTTTCATTGATTAATCTGACAACATGAACGCTCAGCTGATGAAATTTACATTGTTATTACTTAACCAGGTCTTGTTTGGACCATCTGTATTAGGAGGACAAAGCCTACAGTAGTTCGGTTTGTCCAAACGTCGTAGGCTGGGACTACCTGAAGAAGGAACTAAGTTACGGTGTAAATTGCTTAGAAGAGAAGTTGTGTCAAGTAGTAGCTTAGCCATTGAATTAAGAAATGTATTTAATAAATAAATTTACTTGGCTCATATATTATGCATTATGAATTTGTTCATCAGAAATCTATCTAACTAGGTATTATAAATGCGAATGTTTGTGAGTGTGGATGTTTGTTACTCCTTTACGCTGTAACGGCTGAACGGATCTGGCTGAAATTTGTGCCTACAGAGATATATATTATGGTCTAGGAACAAAATTTCACGCAGGCGAAGCTGCGGGTATCAGCTAGTTTTTAATATTTACGGACATTTCACACAACGCTATCTGATCCCAAAGTAAGCTAGAAATAATCTGCTTATGTTATGGGTATCAGACCACTGATATGAATACTTATATACTTTTAAATACATACTTATCATACATTGAAACACTTTGAGACAAACATTTATGAGTCACTCAAATTTTTGTCTCCAGTGGGAATCGAATCCACGACCTCGTGATACGCAGTCGCACATCTCGACCTCTAGACCAACGAGGCAGTCAAGCAACGAGCAAGTGCAGAGATTAATGCTTTATGTTGCTAAAAGAGTTGTTCGCTAATCTTTCCTCTGTATAATCTTTGTAGAGATAGAAGTATCTTTAAATGACATGTAGATACAAACAGTAAAATCAAAACTGTTCTCGTTAAAATACTACACTAACCTCTGTAGGTATGTGTAATATGCTTTTATGGTTAATATGTATTTCATATACCTTCATTGTTCCTTAAGTGTACATTATGTATCTATACGTTTAATTATTATTATTTACCAAAACGGTAATGTTTCAAAGTAATACCGTTCTGCCCCAAATTTAGTTCGTACGAAAATCTCCATTCATAGGTTACCTTTAAAAATTCGCCTTGTGTGATAAGGCCGCCAAGTGACCTGAATATAAGATTATCAATGTGTATAAAATGTATATGAGTTTTGGTTTTATGATATGTTTAGTTAGTTATCTAACTAAACATACATACATACATTTGGTCACGCCTTTATCACAAAAGAGGTAGGCAGAGGCATAGGCATATGCCCACATTTCACGTTTTTTTTTAAATTTGTCCTACGTAGAAGATGGTGAGCCGTATTGCCGTATTGAGATGGACAGGCGCTGGTCGTGATTGTCTGCTGTTGTAATTTTTCAAGCCGTCTAAAAAACCATTCAACTTGGCCTAACGACTTATTTTACAGGCAACCGGGACCAACGGCTTAACATGCTTTCCGAAGCACGGGGAAACGATCAAATAAATGTCACAAAGTGGTCACATGGATGGTCACCAGTCCAAGGACTGGCCACAGTGCGTCCACGGGGTCATGAGCGTTTCTCACTAACTAAACTAAACGTTGCTTTTTATGATGAATATGATGATACATCTAAACGTCTACATGTTTGACCTGTCACTGTCAACGAACTATCTACGTCACGTTAGCGTTTCGTAGTTGATCGATAGTGCATCGTCCAGTGATTTTACAAATATCAAACCCATTTGTTTTGTGAACCTAAAATGTCAATAGCACTATTTTTTTTTAAATTAGGGCAGGTTTTATTCAAAACTAGTTTAAGTTATTCTTTTTAAAAGCTACAATATCGAACAAGCTCTAAGCTACAAAGCGATTATGATGATAAATATAAATACATACAAATGGCCACGTCTTTATCCCCGAAGGGGTAGGCAGTGTATTATATGCCCACATTTCACCTTACGATAAAATATATTCAAGTTTAGAGTAGATTTTAATTAGGAATAATGACTGATCATAAACATTCTCATAAAACGCCATCTATCCCAAATTAAGCATATACTATGAGATCAACACAACTGGTAAACATACATTACATGATAGTTGTAAATATATACGTATAATAAACTAGCTGATGCCCGCAGCTTCGCCCGCGTGAAATATGTCTCCGTTCCCGCTTCTCGTGGGAACTTATTCCCGGGACAAAAAGTAGCCTACGTGTTATATCAAACCATAAGCTATCCCTGCACAAAATTTCAGCCTGGTAGGTTCTGCCGTTAGAGCGTGAAAGAGTAACAAACATCCACACTCACAAACTTTCGCATTTATAATATTAGTAAGAAGTAAGATAATTTTGAAAAGAAAAACTCAATCTCGTAACTTATCTATAGCAGTCGTAACACTTGTCACTAACTTAATGGTTAGCAGTATTCGGTGCGATCGTCATCTAACTGCAGAGCATAATAAATGTCTGTATACGCCATAGGGGTCCCGTGTTGCGACGAGTACAAAATGTCGCCACCCCAATACATCCCGAGGGTGTCGTAAGAGGCGACTCAGGGAACACTTTCGCAAAAAAAATCCATTGCGTAGAGAAGGAAAACTCAAAATAAAACCCGGTTGTCAGTAAAATGACAATCGTTAAGCCAACTTGAAGGCCTTATAGGCGGCTTGAAAAATTTCAACTGCTGTCCATTTCAACACGGCAAAAGGTTTATCTCCTATTAAGTGGGACATAAAACTATAAGGTGAAATGAGGGCGTATACTATGCCTCTGCCTACCCCTTCGGGGATAAAGGCGTGACTATAATATATGTATGTATGTATGTATGTACGTCGTAAGGTTTAATTTCAATAACATGTACTATTTCATTCGCTTTTGAATGTGTTGCGTTATTTCCACCACGTAAAGAGTAGTGTTAATCAAACGCCGTGTGTTGTGTAGGTTTCCCGAAGCCATAAAAGCGCAGCTACTGTGACTTTCTTTTTAATTACGAGTTTTGTTCAACAAGGTTTTACTTAGATTTTAATACATACATACGTTCACGCCTTTTGTCCCCGAAGGGGTAGGCAGAGGCATATATTATAATTATGCCCACATTTCACATTTTTAGATTTTTGTCCTACGTAATAGGTCGTGAGCCGTTTTGCCATATTGATATGGACAGGCGCAGGTTGTGACTGCCCGCTGTTGGAATTTTCGGTTTTAACCTTTTTTATAACGGCCTTCAACTTGGCTTAACGACTACCATTTTATCACTAACGGCTTAACGTGTCTTCCGAAGCACGGAAATACTCGGAAATAAATGTCACAAAGTGGTCACCCATCCATAACCAGCCATAGTAAATGTTACTCATCACTGTGAACGTTTACAGAACACTGAGTCCGCGGGATAATGCATGGTGTAAAAACTGCATTTATAAAGGTCACTCTAAATTTAATAGTATTTTTTTAACCTGTGTTTGTCCATTTCAATAGAGCAACAGACTACCTATTACTTAGGAAAAACCATAATACGATGAAAATGTAGGTGTACGATATGCCTTTCTTTACCCGTATGGGAATAAATGAGTGGAGACAGCGTGCCATGAGGGATTCAGGCACGCCCCCCCCCCCCCTTCCTTAAGAAGCGGGATGACAGCCCCACAAAGACGTGGGATAGCACACGAACCCCCCCCCTAGTCGAGGCCGCCGTGGTAGCCGTAGTTCTGTTGGGAGTCCCGGGGCATCCTTCCGAGGGCTTACCCGGGGCTTCCAACCGTAGACTGATGGGCGTTACGTGAGGTTTTTTAGTTGTTAGGAGTCCAGCATAGCATCCGTGACGGATTTTCCCTCACGTTAAAAAAAAGAAATGGGATTAAATGAGTGACTTAATATTATAACCATTACATCTAATAAGCACTAAAGTATACTTACCATGAAAGTTTAATTGATAATTACTCTACAGCCGCCTCTCAATCAAAGCTACTCCATGTGCCTGTTTAATACAAATTATAGAACAGTATGCCGAAGAGAATGTTTCTAATGTTGGTACCTGTTTTCAAAGCGAGTGTTGGTGGCAGATAATTAATTAGATATGCGGCAAAGTTCAAACATCAACATTTTGATTATGAGCTAAGTAACGTGAACTATGAATTATAAACGTAATAGAATGTACTCGCAGCTCCACCCTCGTGTATTTTTATGTGAAAAACACAACTTTATATTCGCTATTTTCCTCTCGATAATGTGAGATAAACAATATCAGGAAGAACGCTATAGCATGGAGGAATAAGAAATAAATAAATTCTTTCGGAGAGGAGTCTCCAGTTCACAATAAATTATATTAGTAATCGAAATGGAACCATTTAAAAAAAAATTAGCAAAATAAATATCGATCTGCGCCTGTCCATTTCAACACGGCTATAGGCTCACCACCACCTGTAACGTGGGACATAAAACTATAAGAACGGCCACATTATACACGGTAGGCAGAGGCATACCTCTGCCTACCCCTTCGGGGATAAAGGCTTAACTATATGTATGTAAAATAAATATCGCTTATCAGCAAGCATTCTCAAAATAATAAATCGTTATTGATGCAATTCTTTGTTTATCCCCGAAGGGAATAGTGGCCTTAATATACTCTCACTTTTCACGTAATAGGAAGATATAGAGCCAGTTTGCGTGATACAATAGACAGACGCAGTCTACCTAATTCCAAAATTAAAGGATTCCAAAGTGACTAAATTTTTCAAACCTCTATCGGACAGCTGCTAATTATCTCATTGGCAGTATGAAAATGTGTATAATTACATATTATGCTGTTATTATTTACAAAACTGTGATTCTATTTTTTTATTCATAGCACTAGGGCTCGACTAGAAAGTTCAACCTCAACTTTCACTCCTTGTCCCCATTTTACCTAAATGCAAGGTAGCTATAAGTTTTACTTAAGAATTCATAATCCGAGTTTGGTTTCGATAAAATAGGTTACCAAACGGTTGAGCACCTCTAGTTGTGGAGTCCTGTTATGGTATTGAATTACAATTGATACGGTCACGCCTTTATCCCCGAAGAGGTAGGCAGAGGCATAGCATACGCCCATATTTCACCTTATAGTTTTATGTCCTACGTAACAGGTGATGAGCCTAGTGCCGCCATGCCGTGTTGAAATGGACAGGCGCAGGTCGCCGCGCACTGCGCCAATTGTAATGTTGCAAAAAAAAATGTACAATTGATACATTACTTGATATGTGGATGATATGATGTTCTCGCGGCTTTGCCCATATAGAATCTTATTCCCGTTTTGACCTCCCATGGGTACGTCATTGGGGAACGTCCCATGGGGACAAAAAGTATCCTATGTGTTATTCTCGAATTGTAATCTATCGCTGTACTAAATTTCGATTAGATCTGTTCAGCTTCTTAATCAGATGTTAGATCATGATCGAATAACAAACGTCGAAAAATCTTTACAAATTTCACATTTCTATTATTATTTGGATGTTTATGTACTTACAATTATTTTGATTGCCAGCATTCATTTGCGCTTTTGCATGATATTGAAATAATAAACAGAACATTGTCACAATTGTTTTATTTATAGCGTACTATATTACCTACGTTTAATAAATACTTGTACCAAATTTTAAATCGAATTTAATTATACAAAAGTAAGTAAGTGGCAATATAAACGGTAGCTATTTAGCTTAGCAATGTAAATACTTAGCCGCTCGCTGAGAGTCTAGAATCAACATTCCTAATGAACAAAATGTTTTGCTACGGAAGCAATTCCAAAACTTTTGTGCGAATTCAGAGTAATTAACTAACTTTAACTCAATGTAAAACAACACTAATGCCATTTCCATTTAAACTTGTGGTTACCTACAAATATGTTATTTCTGTATAAAAAGTAAAATATACTGCAAGGGCTACTATACAAATATCAATTAGCTGTTGGTCAAGGAAGCCTGAAGATTACCAGTTTGCTTTGCTGGATTCTCAAACATTATACTATAATATTAACAGTCTATGTTATTCTAATTTTACAATAAAAAGAATAGTCTGCCTAAACTATTTTTTATACTCCAAAGACTTTTAGAACATCATGAATAGTCATAAATACATCATTATAAATAAATAAATATAACAATACATTTGTTAGCATTATGTTGAACGGTTGTGGAGAGTTAAAAAGCTATGTATTGTTGCCAGTCTCTAGTGTCTAGGACAACAACAGTAAAAGCGCAAGTCTGCACTCCTTTCTAAGTATTATATTTTACAAAATATTTTATGTAAATTATTTTTTCATGAGCTATTTTATAACTGTCATTTTCTGGGTGGTGAATCTAGACAAAAATGATTTGCAATAAAAATGATGTTTAATAGTATTTTAGTCTAAGAATACCTAGTATAAGAAACGGGCGAAGTGAGCCATCGGCGTTTCACCTTTGTGTCGCAGTTTGTAATGTAACCGCCTGCTACGCTTGAGGTCCTGTGTTTGATTCCTGGGTCAGTCCAAATATTTGTGTGATCCACTTATGTATGTTTCGGAGTTTGGGTGTTTTCTATGCATAATATGTATGTATTTACAAATAAATAAGTATGTCTATCAGTCGTCTAGATTACATAGTACAAGCTAATAAATTAGCTAAATAATTGGGCTAGATGTTTTGTGTCCACAAATGTTTATTTATTTTTGCAGAACGTGCTCGCCTTCTGGCTGTGGGAGAATGGGAATCAGGTGTCTGGCTTCAGGCTCTTCCGTCGCCCAATATAGGTACTATGTTGGACGACACTACGTTCAGAATTGCCGCCTGCCTTCGTTTAGGTGCTCCTTGCGTGTCTCCACATCGTTGTCACTGTGGAGAAGCAGTCGACACGCTTGGGCACCACAGGCTTTCGTGCACCAGGAGTGCAGGTCGTATGTCTCGTCATGCATACCTAAATGATATTATCCGCCGCGCTCTTGTCACCGCCGGCGTGCCAGCTATTCTTGAACTAAATGGTTTGGCGCGCGACGATGGCAGGAGACCGGATGGTATGTCATTGGTGCCATGGAAGATGGGAAGGCCTTTGGTGTGGGACGCAACTTGTGCCGACACCCTTGCCCCTTCTCATCTTCCAAGCACGGCGGGCTGCGCCTGTTCTGCTGCTGCATCTGCCGAGACACTCAAACGGCGCAAATATAATAATTTAATTGGTAATTATATATTTGAGCCGTTTGGTGTCGAGACACTAGGTTCGTGGGGCCCAAGTGCACGTGCGCTATATAAAGATATAGCAAAGCGTTTGGTCGATGCTTCTCGTGACCATAAGGCTGGCCTCTTTCTCGCTCAGAGAATAAGCATTGCCATCCAACGTGGCAATGCGGCCAGCCTTATGGGGACCTTGCCAGTCGATTGTGATGGGGAGGAATTCTTCGACACCTAGACGAGTGTTACAACAGTCTTGTGTATTTTTCCTTTCTGTTTATTCTTCTCCCATTTTTCTGTAAATATTTAATTCCTAGTTATAATTCTAATATTTATTAAAAAAAGTATATTTAAAACCGACTCGGCCAAATGCATCGAGCTTTGATAAAATTTGAATTGCGGCACAAACTAATAATTTTTTGCAGAAATCATTTTTTTTTTCATAAACTGTGATGAAAGATATAAAGAAATCTTGGTAACATTGCGAACGCACGTGTTTTCTCTCCTCTTGCACCTACGGCTTCTTCAAACATGAAAACCAAAAGTGGACTGTAAGAGAAGTCTCAATTTGCCCAAGGCTCAATTTGCTCATTAAGCGGGTATTATCATTCAGGTGAACATAATGTTTTTTTAAAATCAACTCCTACTTAACGATGTCTGATAAATTATTATTATTAAGTTTCAATCAAGGAGCTTTATCAGTTAGGTAGCACTCAGTTAGGTTTAAACTCTTTGCCACCTTGAAAAGCTTTATTGATAATATATGTTTGTGTCCTACAGTCTTTACTTGTGTGATTAATGATTTATAATAATTCTGACTATTTACAATTACGGTACGCAGATAGGCTACGAGGCCTACGCGCGATGTAGAGCCTCGTAGCACTTGTCTACACCACAGTTCATTCACTCGTTCTCTTCATTCGTTTGCATGACAATATATAGGGCAAGACAATAAATCACTGAGGTTGATATTTTTGAGTGATACTGATTTTTTTATGAACGAATATCATAATCACGTTATACCTGCTACATTTAAATATATTTGGGTGCGATCTCGACTACGTCAGTTTTCAAACTGATTCCTAATCCTAACAAGAAAGCCGTTAGATCGTTCTCACCAGACGCCACTCACTAACACATTTATTGTGAAAGTGAAAGTTCAATCCGATTCACGTTGTCGTTTTTGTTTTATTTCAAACTTTGAACAGATATTTCACGTGACCTAGTGACGTAGTTTAATGCGACAGAGTCACAGCTACAGACAAAGTCTCGCCATAAGCCCCTCTGCACTCTAATTTAAAGAGAGGGGCTAAAATGGCCTACTTTAATAATAAGTTTATTCCATTTTCTACCAGTATACAAACTGTACGTCATGAATTAACTTTGTAGGCAGGTATTTGTAAGCGAGCTAAACGGAAATCGAACACTGCCACTTGCCAGTGTTCCCTGAGTGTTTTATAATTGATCACGTATCGGAAATTCAGTCCATTAGCAGCTTGAAATACACCTATAGATATTTGATTACATTCTAGTACAGAATGAATGTATTGCACAAAATTCTCATGAAAAATTACATAAAAATCTACTGTTGATCAAAATCAAGCGAATTATAGATTAGATAACTGAAAAGGATATTTTTATTTACTTGCTAACGCGACTATTCTGCAATCCAGCATGGTAGGCAAATAAAGGGTGTCTCAATAAGAGTGCACTTTTTAAATTTAGTGCTATTTTTTTTTTGTGCAAGTAGCGACTCTGAGATTTGGCAGCTTACACATTTATTTGTTCCGATTAATAAAAATGGAGCGCTTTTCGAAAGAACAACGCGTAATAAATGTGAAAACTTATTGCAAAAATTTGGAAAGTTATGCTGAGACCGCTCGAACTACGAACAATTTTCAGTCGAGAAAGTGCACCTAATGTGTAAACCATTCGAAAAGTTGTCAAAAAAAATGAAGAAACTGGGTCGGTAATGGACAGTAAGACTCCTGTGCTTCCGTTGTGTGCGGACGGCATGTGGTTTTAGCAAGACGGCGCGGCGCCACCTGCTACACCGCGCATGAAACAATCCATTGCAGCAACGATTGCCGGAAAAAATATCTCAATAAATTCTGATGTGAACTGGCCACCAAGATTTTTAACGCCGTGCGATTTTTTTCTTTGGGGTTTTCTCTAATCGCAGGTTTAAGCGAATAAACCAGAAGCAATGCCTAAGCTCAAATCCGAGATCCAACGAGTCATCGGTGCGATACAGCCTCATCTCTGTGAAAAAGACATGAAAATTTTCATGAATAGAGTAATGGCCTGCCATCAGAGCCGTGGAGGCCATTTGACGGATATTTTGTTCCATACTTAATCGGAACATGTCTTTTTGACAATTCAATAAAAAAATCACAACTCTCTCAAAAAAATATGTATTTTATATTAAAATGAAAAAGTGCACTCTTACTGGGACACCCATTATTTAACGATATAAACCTTTTACAGTGAAACATAATCATTACATAATTATATTTACATTATTACTATCTAAACTAAACCTAAATAAGGACCCCGTGGCATTGTGCCCAGAAGACTAGCAGCATTCCTCCTTTGAATAGCAATACATATTCGCTGAGCGAGAAAACTGCCAGCCCTTTGGTCACCAGTTGACTCTACCAGACGCTTTATCAAACTCTTGAATAATTATCTCTCGGTATCGGTCTCGACACCGACTGCAAGAAAACGATACGATGAGTCGAGACCCTTGTACTTATTCAGCATGCTTGACTTATGCCTAACTGACAATACTAGTTGAGTTTCCTTTTAACTATAATGTGTTCCGTGTTGGATAACGAGGTCATGGGATTGAAATCCAACACCACAGAACAAGTACTAAGCATTATATAATATCCGTAATATAAGAAGGTTAATCCGAGCTTACTTTGGGATCAGATGACGATGTGTAAAAATGTTCATGAATATTTACGAAATAAAATCTGTCACATAAGTAATTATAATAGGAAAAGTGCAGTAGGTTTGGGTACTAAAAATCTAATGTTGTATTAAATATAAAGTAGGTAATATTTATTTTACGAATTTGACAAAGCGCCTAGTAGAGTCGACTGGTGACCCAAGGGCTGATAGTTTTCTTTCTCAGCGAAAGTCTTTTCAGGTACAATGCCACGGGAGCCTTATATAAGTTTTGTGTAGATAGTAACGATGTAAAAACAATACATTTTTTGTAATACACTTTTACAATTAAAATAATAAGTAAGTAGGTACTTAAAAATGAGAAAATAAAAGGTTATTTCTGAAACATGCAGCAATATTTTCTAGCATTCCATAACATGATTGAGTGTATGAATAACGTTGACGTTTCGTATACTGACTCCTTTCCCTATTCAATTATGGATAGGATGAAAGAGCTATCGGCATAATACGGAATTTGGTGAAAGATGAAAAAGATCTGGATGAGTCTTTATTTTTACAAAGGTTTTTTTTAAATTTAACCTTAGTTTGGTGCTTTTCCGTTACTCAGCCTGTAAATACGGCCAGTGTGACCTATTCGAAGAGTCACGTAGCAGACAGGTATAAATGAAATGTTCAAAAGTAAAACTATTGTCAATCTAAAAGATAATGCCATTTTTAGGGTTCTGTACCCAAAGGGTAAGAACGGGACCCTATTCATGAGAATTTGTCTTCCATCTGTCTGTCTATCTGCCCGTTTGTCAGTCCTTCCGTCACGACGCGTAGCTCTGGAACCATGATATCAGAAAAAGGGGGATCGAGAGGGACTCCCATACATCAAACGTGATATGGTTCGGAACCCCTTTGTGCGCGAGACCGACTCGCACTTGGCCGGTTTTTGTAATTGTCAACTAAGATTTTAGAATAGGTTTTACGAAAGAAATAAAAAATGAATTAAAAGTCTAATTTAAAGTTTAGGAACAGTGTTTTTAAAGACGTTGCTGCATTAGCGACAGTCAAAATCAGTTCATCTGCACAAGTACAACCAACAAAATAACTCTGTATCTCGGGAGTCTGTAGAAACACATGGATACATAGTAGACGAAATCTCATAGCAACTAGCAGTGATTTATACAAACAGTTGTCTCATGTCCAGATTACACAGAGTCAGCTGGCACAGTGCCCAGATAAAGCGCTACACAGTCCGTGCTGTCATTCAATTAGAACAGATTAGAAGAAAACGGGTTTTATTATTTGCAAAGTTTCGCTGCAATCTGTAGATTCTTTCTAAGAAAACATAATAACAGAATCAGCTAATTTAAAACAAATTTTAAGAAATTTACAAGTGCAATAGAAAATAACAGTTATAATAATAATTACAAAATAAATGTGACACTGTTATTGGAATTTATTATATTATGTGGGATGTGGTTTTTAAATCGAATGTTCGTTATATTTGTTTTGGTTTATAAAATACCGCATTAAAGATATCTACATATCAACTGTAAACAAGATCTATGGTTTGTTTAGCTTTGTTAATATTATAATTGATGTTATTCATAGGAACATGAATAGCAGCTTTTATACCAATTATTTTTAAATTGGTTGAAAGAATTTTGTAGAAGTATTACTGGGCTAAGTTTACGTGTAGATAGATTATTAAATATTAATGTTTCATGTTTTAGATATCCTTATAATTAGTGAGACATCGTCTGATTTTGATTAAAATTAACTGAATTGTGTTCAAAATGTACCCTGCAATGTGTTAAAACAACATTCATTGTAAAAATATCTTTTAATGTTTTTTATGTTTCCCTCCTATTTTTGAACTTCCAAGATTTTATTACAACGGTAGAGTCGGTAGAATAGGTGTAGTGGGGCCCTACCAACACCATCGGGCCCAAGTCAACCTCACGTGCAAGCTCGTGCACCTGCTGAACAACGGACGAGGCTCTGACGGCGGCAGTCCATTTCAACACGGCGATGGGCTCACCACCTGTCACGTGGGACCGAATTGTACACGGTGAAATGAGGGCCGGTATAGGCCTCTGCCTACCCCTTCGGGGATAAAGGCGTGAGTATTTGTATGTATGTATGTATGTAGAGTCGAGTGCTTCTTTTGTTACGTGAGGGAAAATCCTCAGAGGATTTTATGCCGGACTCTTACCGACTAAAAAACCTCACGTAACGCCTAACAGCCTGTGGTTGGAAGTCCCGGGTAAACCTTCGGAAGGATGTCCCAGGACTCACAACAGACCTACGGCCGCCACTGCGGCCTCGCCCAGGGGGTGGTTCGCGTGCTATCCCGCGTCTATGGGGGGTTTCGGGTGTGATCCCGCTTCCAAGGGGGGGCGTGCGTGAGTTGCTCACGTCACGCTGCCATCATGGGCCTGCTTCTGTAAGTACGGTGAGCCGCCCTCTCACCGTCCTCAGGCCCGGTCATGGTGGCCGATAGTCCTTGGCGAAGACACGTCAGCGGCGCCCAGGCCGCCGACTGCGGAACTCGGGTGGGGGGGAGTTCTCTCCCGTACCCGTCCCGCCGCCTCCTTCACGAGCATGACCTGCTCGCAGAAGGAGGCGGCGCAGTCCCACTCACTCCCGCTGGAGAGCATGGCTCGCACCATAGTCTCGAGCGAGAGAGTGTCCACGCCCAGACCCACTACGAGGACCTGGCGCTATTGCGCCCACGTCGTGCACTCCACCAGCGTGTGGAGCGCCGCGTCATCGCTGCGGTCCTCGCAGTGCTGACACTCGGCCGTGGTTTCCCGGTGTTTTCGCCACAGATACCTACCGAAGCTCCCGTGCCCGGCAAGCATCTGTGTCAACCGGTAGGAGAGAGCGCCGTGTCTCCTCACCAGCCACTCGTCCATGACCGGTCTGACGGCCGCGATTGTGGCGAATCCCCCCTTTGGTTGCTTAAGTCGTACCTTCCATGTTTCCACGGTTTCCTGGTGGAGTAGGGACCGCTGGGCCTCGATTTCTCGATAAGCGGGCCTTTGGGCCTGCTCCACCGCCTCCTTGCGCCATTTGAACAGTGACGCAAGGGCTCTCGCTTCCAGGTCCCATGGAGGAGACCCGGCTAGAAGACATGCCGCCTCACCGGAGATCGTGCGGTATCCCCTTATCACCCTGACGGCCATCACTCTCTGCGGGCTCAGCAATCTAGCCACATTGCTGGCCGTCAGGGTTTTCGCCCATACGGGAGCCCCGTATAGAGCCATGCTTTGAACGATCCCCAGGTAGAGCACGATCCCCAGGTAAGAGTCGAGTGCTAGGGATAAATTACAGTTTGGTTAGGACACACGAAGCTTCCTACACTGACTGAATTATGGAAGTAGCAACTTTAATTCTCTGGCTCCTTTTTGACGTGATGAAAGAATGTAATATGATGTGAAAACAACACAAAAAATCGGCCAAGTGCAATCCGTGATGTCATAGTAAATCAATAAAGGCAGCATCCATGATGGCTACCTACCATACGTTAAAAGAAGGCTTCTACTATATCAAAATCTTTGTGTTGTGCATTTTCTATTTTCTATAATTATTCTTCTTCTAATTGTGATTGACACTTAGCCGTAGCTAATTACTTATTTAAAAGTTTCGCGGAACCGTTTCTGCGTCAATATTATGCAATAAAAAGAAAAACATAAAAAGAATTTTTAAATTTAACTCAAATAATTTCTAATTTCGACCGAGTCCGTGTAACCTTAATTGAACCTTGTTTTTTATTTCTTACGACCTTCTATCGAGCCTCCTAGCGCCAGACTCATTAAGATCGTCTCATTAAGCATTTACACCCTAGAGTATTTTAAATAGCTTGGTGTCTAGTACATAAATATTCGAATAAGTGTGTTTTAGTTATTCAGAAAATTATAAATTGATATAACAATTCCGTGTATTTCTGAACTGACCATAGTTATGTCAAAGTAAGAAGTTGCTAGGTAATCCAGTAAGTACCAAAAAAAAATCCTATGCTTTACATACAGTAACTAATTAAGAAATAGTTAAGCTAGTATAAGTTTATTATGTCAGATTAGGATGAGTGATAAACATAGCTGACTCTCGCAACTTCGTTTACGTCACTAAGGTGTATGAAAGAAAAGTTATTTCTTCATCAGACTAATAGGAACATGTGAAACTGCACTGTTTGCTTAATCATAAAAGAGTTTAATGATTAAGAAAAGCAAAATTGAGATGTCTCTTATTTCTGAACTACAACACCCTCAACATCTGCTGACTTAAGATCGTCACGATGAACCTATAGCATTCAGAATGACCAAAGTTTCTACTACCCGAAAAAAATGTATCAAACAGCAATCGAAATAAATTCTTCATCAAAATAAAGTGTGATAAAGAATCTAAAGAACCTTCATAAACAATCCATAAAAAATCATTATTACATTCATTTCCTAACACCACTGGCATTCCGTCATCTGTGCTCAAGTTCATGACAAAGACGTTAAAATATTTTTTACAGTGCCACCTAAAGAATATAATTTATAGAAGTCATAATTCTTGCATAAAAGTGAAGTAGGTACACAAGATGTTGCCTTTGTTGTCTGGTCACCTGTTTTATGATTCTAGTCTTATCAAATCATCATCTTAAATTTTTTAACCTCTAGCGGCCCACGCATAATTTCATAACTTCTCGATTACGGCCCAAGTCCTTTCTAAAGGACTAATATTTATCAATTAACGCCCAAAAAATATTTGTAAATAAAAGGGGTGTAAGGGGCTTTTAATGGTCTAATATTTGCACCAGGGCCTAAAAAAGATTTTTAAAATGATCGCAGACTACTTAAATCAAGAAATACCATTAGTGTCTTTAAAAGGACTTTGGGCCGAAATTCAGTCATTAAACATCAAGTTTTGTAGGAGATATATGGGTACATAGGCGATCAAAGTATATAAAAGGTTATAAAAATAGCTTATAAGCAACTTTTTAGAAATATAGGACTTTTAAACGTTTGTAATAAAACCAAAATTTATGTATTGGATTTTTTTTAAATTATTTTCTTTTTAATCGTAACTATTCTAAGATCATGTAATTACTAGATGCCCTGCTGCAATAGAAGATGAAGAGAAGGCCGATGACTATTGGAGACGATGATTTTCCCTGCCATAGCCCCTTTCTCTACCACGACTTCTTTATAAGCCGCATTATTGATGAGACTAGCGGTGCCATGGGGAAAATTGGAATTCTTGGTCAATTGAGGCACGCTCATTATTTGCGGAGGGCTTAAACTCAAGGTGGGACCTGGCCCTGGCCTTCTAAGTCATGCAGTAACTATTCTACTTATATACATTGGGTGCAGAAAGTCAAATCAATAAAAAATAACATTCTCCGTTAAAGCCCAAAGTCCCTTAAAAGGCACTACAAATATAAAACTTCACGCAAACTACGTCCTGAGGGGAATTCAGAGGGACTATTGCTTTTATACTAATAAATTATAATAAATACTAATAATTCCACGATAATAAATAATTCATTCTTTAATGTAATTTAAAAGCTTTAAAATGGCGTATGTTTTATAACAAGAAATGTAACAGGTCTAGAAAATTCCTTAAAAGGCACTACAAATATAAAACTTCACGCAAACTACGTCCTGAGGGGAATTCAGAGGGACTATTGCTTTTATACTAATAAATTATAATAAATACTAATAATTCCACGATAATAAATAATTCATTCTTTAATGTAATTTAAAAGCTTTAAAATGGCGTATGTTTTATAACAAGAAATGTAACAGGTCTAGAAAAAAATAAGATTGAATATTGTTGCTTACTTTTACTTCGTGATGAAAATTTTCTTATTGCACTAATTTCTTTATTCTTTAGGCAGAGAACCTAGTCGATTCATTTCGCGACAGACTGACGAGTTTGACAAATCATACATAAAAATTCTACGGCGATAGTTTTCAAAAAAAATCAACTAAATGTTTTTGGTCCCTTAAAAAGGACGTGGGCGGTAAATAGGAAATTCATAATATTGGTCTGGGCTGTAATGACATAAGTTAATAAGGGTATTTGAAAGGACCTTGGGCCGCTAGAGGTTAAAGCTTAGATTTACTTTTTAATTCTTCTAATAATTTAAGCTTTAGTTATTTCTGTGTCGATCCAAATATTTGTGTGATTCACAAATGTTTGCTTCAAAGTTTGGGTGTTTTCTATGCGTAATTTATGTATGAATTCAGAAATATGTATATCTATACTATACGTCATCCAGATCCTATAGCACAAGCTTATATTAGCTTAATTTGGGCTAGATAAAAATGTTTATCAATATTAATTTGGACTAGATGACGCCAGTGCCGTATAAAATAATGTTCAACAATATTTACTAAGAAAATGTTCATACTTTCCAAAGTTATCTTGTTTCCGTTGTCATGCAAATTTCAACAGCCATTTCATATCTGGTAGCATATCGTAACGTTTTACTAACCTTGCTCTCGGAGCATCACGTTTTAAATAAATTTGAAAAATGGCAAGAAGCAACTGGGGCATGGTTGACACATAACAAGATTAAGTGTCTCAGCATCCGTTGCCTAGTAACGAAGTGCTTGTGAATATTTAGCATCTAGGATATGAAGCATGCAAATGGAACGGAATAAACGAGTACCGAAAACATGTGCTAATAATGAGTGACCTAGAATATGCCTGTCGAGATCTGTAAACGAATAGCAAAATTGACAAATAGATAAGATGAAATGTAGACTTTTTGAATGGATTATGTGAAACAAAAAATTAAACCGCGCCTCTAGTGTTGCCTGCAGTTTAACGACTGTCATAATATATGCAACCAAAGCAAATAGCTTATCAAACTACTCTCTAAACTAAAAATATGAATGCCCCAAACCGTTATCTTTCACGGAAGTGTCTACAGCTACCTATTCATGAGCGGCTTGAAAATTTTCAACAGCGGGCCGTCACAACCTGCGCCATATTCACACGGCAATTATATGGCTCATTACCTATTACTTGTGACAAAATTAAAAAGGTGAACTGTAGGCATATAATATGACTCTTCCTACCCCTACGGGGTTATAAGCCGTGATCAAACGAGTATGTTACATGTCATATCATTACTGTTCTGTACGGTTTTGTAGGACAATATTTATTTCAAACGTTGTTATGTAATTGTTCGTTTTATATATAAGTAAAAATAAAATAAATAAATGCTACTTTACGAATTAAGCAGCCGGTGTACTAGAGAATAGAAAGTTTTAGGGGAATCACAAAAACTATACTTGTAACATTATTAAGATAGTACTTCGATATCATTAGGTTTACACAGTTTGAGTGCCACTTATATGATTCTTAGTCTTTATTCAGATATAATGTACTAGCGGACGTCACGTGGTTTCACCCGCGCAGTTCCCGTTCCCGTGGAAATACGGGAATAAAATATAGTTCCTATCAATATAATAAAAAATATTCCTATGTTCATCGCAAAGAGTGTAGCTTCCCAATAGCGAAAGCATTTTTCAAATCGGTCCAGTAGTTCCGGAGTCTATTTGTTACAAACAAACAAACAAAAAAAACAAAAAAAAACAAAAACACAAATCTTTCCTCTTTATAATATTAGTAAAGATAACAAAATGTAAGGGACTAGCCACATAACTGCGTCATGTATGACACGTACCTATAATATATAATGTAAACATTTAATCAAACGCGCCTAACCTTGCCAAGTGAAATATTCTTAGAGGCGTGATAAATTGTGGTATTTATCTCGATCGCTACAGACCCAACTACAGGAAGCTCTCGTCTTGGGCGTAGATTAATGGAATACCTGAGGTCGGCACTGAGACAAAATATAAGCCTAATATCAGTTACGGTGTAGAATAGTTGTGGTAATAAATTACTGAAATTACTGTGTAATCGTGAGCCAATCATAAACCACGTCCTTGCGTTTTTAATATTTTTGAGAGGAAACTATTTTGGATACATATTTTTTACATATTATACATAACTTAAACCATAAACGCAGCGTACGAGTACGCAATGGAAGCTTTTATAAGGAATACTTTTTTTCCCGGTTTTTTTTATTACTGTTCCACTTCTAATTGGTCTTAGCGTTGTATTTTATAACCTATAGCCATCCTCAATTAATGTACTGTTGAACTGTAAAAGAATTTCTGAAATGCTACTGTCTTAGCTTATAGAGTTCAAACAAATAAACTTTTCAGCTTTAGAATCGAAGACACGACCTCCGAATCCGTAGTCAGGCACTGGACCACGAAATTAGTCAAATAGAAGAATATTAAAAGCCATGTTTACCCTGAGACCCTGACGGCCAGCAATGTGGCTAGACTGCTGAGCCCGCAGAGGACGATGGCCATCCGGGTGATAAGGGGATACCGCACGATCTCCGGTGAGGCGGCATGTCTCCTAGCTGGGACCCCTCCATGGGACCTGAAAGCGAGAGCCCTTGCGTCGCTGTTTAGATGGCGCAAGGAGGCGCTCGAGCGGGGCCAAAGGCCTGCGTCTCGAGAAATCGAGGCCCAGCGATCCCTGCTCCACCAGGAAACCGTGGAGACATGGAAGGTACGACTTGAACAACCAAAGGGGGGATTCGCCACAATCGCGGCCGTCATACCGGTCGTGGACGAG
Source organism: Miltochrista miniata (assembly GCA_933228765.1). Lineage (NCBI taxonomy): Eukaryota > Metazoa > Arthropoda > Insecta > Lepidoptera > Erebidae > Miltochrista > Miltochrista miniata. Next base: position 3,493,945 of record OW121749.1, on the reverse strand, counting down.
TGGCTGGAGAGGAGACACGGTGCTCTCTCCTACCGGTTGACACAGATGCTTGCCGGGCACGGTAGCTTCGGTAGGTATCTGTGGCGAAAACACCGGGAAACCACGGCCGAGTGTCAGCACTGCGAGGACCGCAGCGATGACACGGCGCTCCACACACTGGTGGAGTGCACGGCGTGGGCACAACAGCGCCAGGTCCTCGTATTGGGTCTGGGCGTGGACACTCTCTCGCTCGAGGCCGTGGTGCGAGCCATGCTCTCCAGCGGGAGTAAGTGGGACTGCGCCGCCTCTTTCTGCGAGCAGGTCATGCTCGTAAAAGAGGCGGCGGGGTAGGAACGGGAGAGAACTCTCCCACCCGAGTTCCGCAGTCGGCGGCTCTGGCGCCGCCGACGTGTCTTCGCCGAGGACTATCAGCCTCCATGACCGGGGGCCTGAGGACGGTGAGAGGGCAGCTCACCGTCCTTATAGAAGCAGGCCCATGACGGCAGCGTGACGTGAGGAACTCACGCACGCCTCCCCCTTAGAAGCGGGATCACACCCGAAACCCTCCAAAGACGCGGGATAGCACCCGAACCACCCCCTGGACGAGGCCGCAATGGCGGCCGTGGGTCTATTAGGAGTCCTGGGACATCCTTCCGAGGGCTTACCCGGGGCTCCCAACCATAGGCTGTTGGGCGTAACGTGAGGGTTTTTAGTCGGTAGGAGTCCGGCATAACATCCATGAGGATTTTCCCTCACGTTAAACAAAAAAAAAAGCCATGTTTACCCTACCAAGAGTAAAGATCTGATTATTATGTATGTTTGTATGTATATCAGCTTTTATATACGCACCTACCGTATAATATATAATCAAGAATGTTAATACAATTCAAATAACGACGCGAGCTCTAAACTCGAGTAAAAAACTTCTGGTTGTAAACATGAATTATTATTAAGATTATTTTTGAAAAGCAATTAGTATACTAACTGATTATTAATTTTTATATATGGAAAAAGAATTGGTTTCGAGCGGAATTCCAACCTGCGTCTTCTGCAAACCGTGAAGAAGCCTTATCTATCTGGCCACCGACACCTACTCGGAAACAACCAAATTTTCCATCTTATTATACGTCTTGGGGCGACGTAGGCACCATCTACCGTAGTGTGTCACATTGGCATTATCCTTAGAGTTGTAACAATAGCGGAGGGTAGTTCGAAAAAAGTTACCTCATGGTTTTTGTCAATCCTCGCCTCATTCGAACCGTGACCACGGGCGCTGCAACGTGCTTGAAGCGCCGGTGTATGTAAGTAAATTTATTTCGCGTGAAGTCCAGAGTTCTATAAGTATGAGACAAATCATAACTATTTGGGAAATAAAAGATAGCTAAACCAACTAAAATGCTAGTAACAATAAATAATTTTATCTCATAGTGACTAATACTGAGGTACACGAGAGGTTTATTTAAAATTGCACAACAATAATAACAAAAAAAAACCGACTTCAAACAAAAACTGAAAATTGAAAAATAAAATTAACTTGGCACAAAGTAATAGGTAGTATATTTAGTTTTATATCAGATATTATTGAATGTAATACTGAAATCGGCGCCAAGTAAAACTATAGGTTTAGCTAGATATTATTAATCTCTCATAGAAATATTGGCACCGACTTCAGTATTACAGTCAATAATATCTGATATAAAACTAAATATACTACCTATTACTTTGTGCTAAGTTAATTTTATTTTTCAATTTTCAGTTTTTGTTTGAAGTCGGTTTTTTTTTGTTAAAATTTTTTTTTTTCATGATTTTCAGTGACGGGTAGACTGAAATTATATCAGTGGAGTGTAATGTTCTCCCCAATACAAATTAATCAAGCCCAAACACAAGATAACTGCTGTAAATCGTTAAGGAATGCCCTCGATTCGAGGGATTTCTTCGATTTCTCCAGGATCCCAGCATCCGATTCTGACTTCCTGTATATGGGACCACATGGGAAGCACCAGCTTTCAAACAAAAAAAGAATTTTCAAAATCGGTTAACTCCTTCTAGCGATTTGCCGGTAACAAACATAAAAAAAAAAAAAAAAAAAAAAAAAAAAATACAGACGAATTGAGAACCTCCTCCTTTTTTGGAAGTCGGTTAAAAATTAAAGTATAACCGAAACTGAAATATATATCCTCAATGGCCACGTTAACTCAAGATAATAAACAATTAAGCGCTTGAATTGCCCATTCGTTTGATTTAGCGTTGCGTTTGCTGAATTAAAATAGGTTAATTAAACATTGTAAATTTCATAAAACGACCATACTTTACCATTGACCCAATAAATTCCTTAAGTGTAGCCAACACCTAATACCTCCAGTATCCCATCGACAAATTATAATGAACTGTCGTGAAGTTCATTAAGAAAGGATAATAATCATTACATTTTGCAAAAATATTATATTGTAAGGACTTTTTGTTATAATTAAATACCAACTATGCTGCCCGCTTGATGGAAAGCTATAGTGAATATTTAGCTGTTGATGATCGCTACCTCATTCATCAAGACTATTTGACAGTGATGAAGCGCTCGTGGCCCCGCGGACTCAGTGTTCTGTAAACGATCACTGCAGTAAGCAACATTTACTATGGCCGAATATGTATGGGTGACCACCACGTGGACCACTTTGTGACATTTATTTACGAGCGTTTCCGTGCTTCGGAAGGCACGATAAGCCGTTGGTTCCGGTTGTCAGTAAAATGACAGTCGTTAAGCCAAGTTGAAGGCCTTACGGGCGGCTATAAAAATTTCAACTGTGGGTCGTCACAACCTGCGCCCGGGTCGGCAGCGCGTGTGCTACGCCTCTGGTGTTGCAAACGTCTATAGGCTACGGTTACCAACCTTCCGGTGGGCCGTAAGCTTGTCTGCCACCTAAGTAGTATAAAAAAAAAAAGTGATCCTCAAGTTGGGGACGCAATAATATTTATTTTTTCACGCTCCGCTTAAAGACAAGCTTTTTGGTGGAACAATATTGATCGAATGGAAAGAAGATAGGAAAAAATATAATTCCTCTGTATAATTAGTGCAATAGTAGCGACCAATTGAAACTTCGAAACGATGACAACGCTACTGTTGAGCAAAACTCCGAAATAACACCGTCCGGTCAGCACACAGCACAGCACAGCACAGTATCACAGCAGCTTACAGATGCAAATTTATATTATTACAATGACTTTACTGAATAAAATTATAAAACTTTACATTATTTGTTGTGGCTTATATCCAGTTCAGCAGTGAACTACCACGTTTATCTTTTTTTTAAACCTACTATTTAAGGTGACTGACAAGCATACGACCTACTTCATCGACAGTTGTTAGGGATAGGCTGTAGCAAAAATAGAAATATAACATTATCTTTTAAAAAAACTTCCTTAAAAATAAACATTAGTACGACCACTTTACTATGGTAGTGCATTTCAATTAGTTGCGTCGGCGATGGGAAACGTGCTCAACACAAGTTTACAGTTCTCTCACTGGGCTCACTGAACGAGAGGTAGTGCAAACTTGTGCTACCAACTTATTGCAGGTATGTGTGATGACGCTTAGATAATTAAATTTGCACCTCCAATGCCATCTATAACAAACAGGAGTTATCTCCTTTTCGAGGCTGCACTGGTAGCCCAAGTTTGCCTGGAACCCTGGAACATCCTTTCAAGGGCTAACCCATACCTCCCACCCGTAAGGTACCGTGTGGTTTTAGCCAGTAGGATTTCAGCGTAGCATTCGTAAGATTTTCGAAGGTTAAAAAATGCAATATGAGTTAACTTAATTTTTGATTTCTTTGTTATAGATACACAACAATCGATTATTTGTATGTTTAACGTGTGTTCTTGACGGTGCATCCGCTATTCTTAGATACTAGGCAATAATAATGTTTAAAACTGATACCAAAGCTAGGTACCGAATATTGTACTAACTATACCCCTGCAATTATTTCTTGGTCATCGAAATATCAATTAGCTATCAGCACATTCAGCACCCTAATTGTTAGACTAAAAACAAATGAAAAGCTAACAAAAACAGAAAAGCCGTTCTTGTAGCGTTGTATTGTAAACATTAACATCGAAAAAATTTCAAACAATTTCTATTTCAATTGTGTTAAGCATTAATTAATTACAGTTAATCTTGCTTTAAAAGGCGTAAAAAGTCCAATAAACTTTAAGAGCTCCCATCTTGTAACAGGACTCCAATATTTTTGCCACAGGCGCCCTAGGTTGTAGTAATAAAAAATACATTTAATTTCCGCAGCAATTTTGTTAAAACGTTTTTACACTTTTTAATGATTTTGAGATGTTTGTATACACATTCACATACACCTCTACAAATATGTTAAGATTTTGTTGATTTTGAATTTTTTAAATAGGTATTGATTTAGCAGAACCCTAGCAGTTTCTTTTTATCCCCTAATATTGACAAGTGAATTGAAAATTGGTACTACTTTTAAAAAAATTGTAAATAGATAAACGTGAAATTGGACACAGTTTAAGTTTATGTGGAGAAAAAGTGCAAAACGCTTTTGTTTTATTATTTACTGTAGAAGTTTAAAGGCCAGTGGGATTCCTAGTATATAATTTAAAAATATAAATCCAGACATTTAAGCAGTACAAATTTCAGTACGCAGGTGCTCATATTATTAAATTTCAACATGTCACGACTATCTCAATGTCAATTTGATGACAAAAATCCCATAGAATAGAAGATTATTTTCCTTCTCTAAAAGCATTGTACTGTTCATAAATGGGCAAGTTTCTAGAGCAGTCAGAGTTGCGTTGGGAATAGGCTGTCACTTATTCTAAGTAAAGATTTTAATCCTGATTTGGAATGACAATCTTACGAGTCACATGAAATTTCCAACCGAATTTACTTTTAACACGTCCTCCCAGGAAAATAGGAAGTTAAGGATAAGGAATTACGCGAAATAAAAAAGATAGCGTAATATTTTTTATTTCGCGTAATTTCTTAATTGCTTTTAAAGGCGCAATTATTTAAAAATATAAACGCTTCTGTTTTCAGTTCCATAATTCCACGGTCAGATCACGGGCACCCAACTCATACAGATTATCTTTAATAAACAGAAAATATCAAAAGATGGCACTAGTAGTTTCATATTCCGGAATTCAAATTTCAAAATATCTTATTTAGATATGTAATGCATGGCAAATTATTTTAAAAATTTAATCATAATATTGGCTGCTATAGTAGCACATCACACTCGTTGATTATAGAATAAACGTAGATTGTGTAAAAATTATCTCTCGATAGCGTTTGATTAAGATAAAAGATGGCGCACATGGTAATCATGTCAATGATTAACATGAGCGCCATCTTTTATCGATGTAAAGAAATTAATATTTCATTAGTTTTTACGAACGGCCTGGACCCCAATTCTCCGCCACTCGGATTGAATCCGTGGCCGACAATTTCCGCGATAAATGTCATCTTTCTCTTGATATGCCGTTTTGCCTATTCTCGGAGAGTCGTGGGCGACAATTGTCTGGCTATTTTCACCCGGATTACGTCGCATGGTACAGATCACACGTATTTCCTAAGTCGTATGGTATTTTATCTGTAATCCCACACTTCTGTTGTCACTAGTTTTAAGTTTATAGTTTATCTAGTTAAAAGTTAATTTTCAAACGACAGTGAAATACACTAACAATATACAATCACTGAAAATGAAACGCCACGGAGCTGGAGGTGCATTACGTGGAGAGTAGAGGAGTTTGATTTACTCGATGTTAATTTACGAATATGCTATACAACTTTGTGAAGTTCAAGGCAAGTATTTACGCCACAGTCTAGTATAGGTAATCGGGGTTTGGTCTATCTATACAGACAGTAGAACATAGGTACTGTTGATAACATATCACCATTACATGTATCAATATGTTTTTAGTCCACTGTCTTGACAGTCTACTATTACAATCTAAAGCCCGGTATAAACATCGTAGAACATGTTAACATAATTTCGATTCGTCTGACTTAGGTAGGTATATTCCTCTGTCTTGGCAGTCTTCTACTCTATTCAAAGCCCGGTCTATTCAATACAGACACTAGAACATACTGTTGATAACATTATATCGATATGTCTTTTATTCTACTATCTTGCCAGTATTCTACTCTTTTATAGGCGCTGTGTACGCTAATATCCTTAGTACTGGGTCAATATGCAATATGATACATACTAATACAGTATTAGTATGTGTAAGGCATTGATGAATAAATACCTACAACTAAATGAACTGTTTCATATACAGAACTTGCCTTATTCACTTGTCATTTGCTTTCAGATCTATGGCTCAAAATAAAAATCCTAATTGTTTATGCACGGTTTGCCGGAAGCTGCAATGTTTAACTAACCACATTTTGAATAGCTCCAATGCATTGACCCTAATGAAGCAATAAGAAGCCACAGGCAAAACCACATAATCGGTTAGTTATATTTTATCACTTCTTTTATCTCCAAAAGGGCCAGCAAGGGCATACTAACTTCACCTTATAGTATTTGTCCCACGTAATAGGTGGTGAGCTATGTGGTAATGTATGCAGGTGTGGGTTGTCACTGTCCGTTGTTGACATTTATGAAGCATATGGTCTTCACTGTGGCTTAACAACTGCCATTTTAAAGGCAACCGGGATCAAAGTCTATACATGCCTTCTGAAGCTAGAAAACGCTCACAAATGAATGTCACAACGTGGTCCAGTGGTGGTAGATATAGCTTAGGTCTAGGATACTTACTGCAGTGATTGATAGTTGAGTCTGCTTCAAATTTAACTCCTTACCTCTTTTAACAACACAAAATTTCCATCTTACTTAATAACAAATAAATGGTGATTATTTATTTCAGGAGATAATGGATATGCCCTAATGTCTGCCCTGTCTTACACTTCAACAAGACTATGAGAAAGGACCGACCAACAAACCTGAATGATGACACCTTGTCATGTTAAAGACAAGTGATGCTGGTCACAGAACAAATTTATTAATAGCCACTAATTATCAGTCTGACCATCTTAGAATCACATTCCTCCGTCAACAGGTCCACCACTTGCAGGTCACAGAGCCACATTACATGCAGTAGAATATTAACAAGAATGTGTTAAGTGTTTTATTCGAGGAATAAATGAAAGTTAATTTCATTAATATAATAAGTTTTATTAACCCTTTTAATTTGAGAATTACAACTATACTATGTATGATTATCAATTTCAGTCAGTAAAATGACATTTAATTAGTGCATTTAATGACAGCATACAGCAGTTAAAGCATTCAGTTAATGTAAAGTGTATAAAATGTCGAAGTCTATTGATAGCCGAACATCACTATGGTAGCGGGTCACCCTTTTGACAGTTGCACTTTTCATTTTACTAACTGAGATTAATAATCCTATTTTAGAACTACTAACAACTAAGAAATAGCACAGTCACTAAAGAACCATTACAGGTTGACAGTTGAAAGATGAATTCTATTTCTGTTGCCGCTTTAAAGTTGGGATACAGGAACTACATGTTAGGATGATGTTGAAGTTAGCTTCATTTTTGTGATCCTGGTGTATAAGTACACTCCTTTTTACAGCCTATGGTATTGTTCAAACCTGAAATAGATGCAACAGATTGTATTAAGAAATTATAAAACATTACAATAAGTAACACAACATCTGTCTCTCCGTTCCGACCAACTGTTGCGATATGTATGACATAAAAGATATCATATTAACATGTTGCAATGCATTAGGTACATGATAAATTGCTGTTGTTCTAGGCTAGACTAGTAGCAGTTATAGATTAACCACTGACTACCTTGAAGAGACCCACCACAGTAGCATTCACAGAGAGTGACAACAATTTTGCATTATAAATAATAAAAGGTAAGTATTAATATAGCATTAGTACCACAGACATGCATGTGCCTGTGTTTATAATTATAAAACCTAGCCTGCCACTCTCCTGACACCTACTGTGATGTCAAGTATTTAGACTAATTGACACCACATTGAAGTTTGAACGAAGAAATCTTGTATCTTTTGGCACACAAAGTACAGGCACTCATGGTTTTTTGTTTTTGTTAATACTAAAGTCGGATTATTAATCTCAGTCAGTAAAATGACAAGTGCTACTGTCACTGATACAAAAAAGGGTGACCCGCTACAATAGTGATGTTCGACAATCAATAGACTTAGACATTTTAGTCATTCTTTATTTTATTAGGTGTAAAGATGTTTTTGTATCGTATTTTAAATTTTATATTGAAAATATATAATATCTATCTATTACATATCATCATCAATACATTTAATAAAATCGTAACAGGTCGCTGTCTGTACATGGAAGATAGATAAGATAAAATATTATAAGGGGGCTTTATGAACTCAATAGAACCCAAAACAATGATTTTTAGAATTTTTGTCTGTTTGTCTGTATATCTGTTTGTCTGTACGTTTGTGCACGCTTATCTCAGTAACCGCTTAACCGATTGCAACGCGGTTTTTTATTGTATTGAGGTTTGCTCCACTTAACACTTAGCGTTTATTTCATGTCAATCAGTTTATAAATAAAAAAGTTATAACACTTTTAAGAATCAGATATTTTGAAAATTTTAATTGTAGGAGTTTCTTTGAATGTGAGTGTAAATCTTAACTGGAGTGTTGGCTTAATCATAAAAGGTACTGAATTGTTTTAAAATAGACTTAATATTTAAGCTCTTTCATGGTTAAGCAAACAGGGCAGTTTCACACGCTGCTTGATAAGTCTGATGAAGAAATACCTCTCCTTTCATACAGCTTATATGTGACGTAAATGAAGTTGCGGGGTCAGCTAGTTTACAATACGTATTATCAATATCAATTCTACCTATACCTACATATAATAAAATTGTACCTAACAGGTCGCTGTCTGTACTTGGAAGCTAAATAAGAATTAATAATATCATAGAAGGGCTTTATGAACGCATTAGAACCCAAAACAAAGATTTTTAGATTTTATGTCTGTTTGTCTGTATATCTGTATATCTGTTTGTCTGTACGTTTGTGGGCGCTAATCTCAGTACCCGCTTAACCGATTACAATGCGGTTTTCTTTATTGTGTTGAGGTTTGCTTTACTTAACATTTAGTGTTTATTTCATGTCAATCGGTTGATAAATAAAACCATCAGGGTCTCCGCCCATACGGGAGCCCCGTATGGGGCCATACTTCTCACGATCCCCAAATACAGTCTCATACAAGTTGTTTTGTTGTTATAATCCCGCAAATGAAATGTAAAGGCAATTCATCCATACAGCCTAATTACATGCGATGTTTAATCGTGACGCAAATACGCGCGCTTTTTGGCATAATCATTATGTTGATTTTTTGATGCCAAACTATTAAAAAAAGAGTCATTGTAGAACGGTGTACCCGTGTGGAAATGGTCAAATAGGATCAAGTATCCCCAGTTTCTCCTATACTATTTGCGTTCGATTTCCAAGTTTCAGTTCCAAGTTCCAAATTCAAATCACTTTGCCGCCCGCTAAAAAGCTCTTAACAGAAAAGATTATTTATATTTTGCGCCCTGTTATCGTGGTGCAAAGTGATGCTTTTCGAATAGATGGTATGAAAAAATAATTTAAGGACAAGCAAAAATGACAGTTTTAAATTTTTGTCATCAAAGTACTTTTCATGAAATTATTTTCAAGGTAAATTGGTGTGTATGTTTGTATAAAACAAACTATGGTTCCTAGAAAAGTGATTATATTTAAATGTAGGGAAATAATTATGGAGCAATCGAGATCCAAATTGTTTGTTTACTGCATTATTTGAATGAGTTGAAATACGGTTTAGGTGGTTTTATGTTATATTTAATTACTGTTTGATATCGAATTAAAAAATATAATCTCGACTAACTTTTAATTGTAAAACTCGATTCAACCACATCACTATTTATTTGTGACAAAAATCCCGCAACACTGAAAATGTCATTTTACTGACTCGAATTAAAAATCATAGTATACTATGTCTGAGCATAGTAGGTAAGTACCTACTTTTAGAACATCACTTAGGAGACAGGTAGGTATTCTAATATACTGACCTCTAAAAATTACTTTTGGCTCTTGAGTTTCTCATCTTCCTTTATAACTAGTGCGGGGAAACCTCCACGCATAGCTCCTGCTGATCAATTCATCGCTGACGACATCGCTTTATGTTATTCTCTTGTCTTGATAAATCTAAAAAGAAAAACGGATTAGTTGAGACTAGTAACGAAATTTGAATAATTCAAGACATTGCATGATAAGTATTACTTACTTTTCTCTTCTCGCTCCGAGTTTTGGGACCTTTAGGGCGACACCTAGTTCAGCATAGTCTAGCAAATGGTGTATTTGCACATCGGAAGAATACGCTACTCCAAGTTCAGCATAATAATATAGTCTAGCAAACGATGTATTTGCACATCGGAAGCATACGCTGCTATTTCCTTTTCTTTGAATTGTTATTAATCCGTTAGCTGGTTCTAATTCCATTATTTTGTTTGAATTATTTGAAATATTGATAAATAAAGTTCCCGACATTTGTCTTGTTTACATACTTGTTTTTTTTTTTAATGCTAAGTAAATATTCCGTCTACACGCATACTGCTTACTTATTTCCTTCATTTAAAAAATATTATTTTTATTTAATATGATAGTTTGCGCCCCCAATAACAACTTATTATAAAAATTAAATGTATTCTCAATACGTTAATATTATTTTGATATTATTAATAAGGTAAAATACGTAGAAAATTGCTAATCGATTTTATTGGTGCTAATATGTGAGAAAACCGGTAATACCCAAGAGAAAACGGAACGTTATTTGTTAACATCACTGTGTGACATTCATAGACAATAACAAAAGCGGGGAATTTGAAGTCTACTACCGCCCAGAATACACAATTTAGTGATCACCAGACAATTTTTAACAGCATTCAATCCACAGACTTGAGGTCTGGCGATAGACATAGGCGTGTGAATCGAGAATCGGCCTCCAGTTTACGTTATCGAAACAAGCAAGCGGCAACGGTGGCGGTGATGAACTTAAATATAAAGCGTTATTTGGCCGGTTCTCTCAGTGGCACTTTAGCTCAGCGGGTATGCAAGCTGCTTTGGGCGTATATTTTAGTTAATTCTGGTTCGAATCCCACTGACTGCATTTCTTTTTGTATTTTTCTTATTTTTTTTTACTTTTTCACTTAATCTAACATAGATTATTAAATAGTCCTACTTATTTCTCGAATTTTATAATCCTTTTTGTTCCTTTCAGAATTGTTTCACGTTATTGTTATAAAAAATTAAAGCTGTACTCTATGTGATAATTGTAAGAGAAATATGTTCCAGCGAGATTTTGTACCAGCTTTTATTAGGGTTCCAAAGGGTAAAAAACGTCGGGTCCCTATTGATGAGACCTCCCCATCTGTCTGTCTGTCTGTCCGCCATGACGCTGATCTCAGGAACCGTTAGAGCCAGAGAGCTGAAATTTTCACAGATGATGTAGGTATTTAGGGTTGCCAACAGTACTTTATAATAAAGTATTGTACTTTATTTCGGGTATTTGTACTGTATACTTTATGAGAACAATTAAGTACGCGAAAATACTTTATTTCGCATGATTTGATTTTTTTGGGATTTTGAAAAGTTTCCTCTGAATATTTTTTCGTATAACGGAATGGGCCAAGATCCCCGGCCGTGGAGCCAGACTTAAGTAATTATAGGAAATAGGTATGAATCTTTTCTCCTGATCTAGTAAGTACATAAGTTTAGAGTTTACCTGTATGGACTTACAATCTATACTAACATTATAAAGAGGAAAGATTTGATTGTTTGTTTGTTTGCATCGAATAGGCTCCGGAACTACTGGACCGATTTAAAAAATCTTTCACTGTTGGGAAGCTACACTCTTTGCGGTGAACATAGGCTATATTTCATTCTCGTATTCCCACGGGAACGGGAATTACGCGGGTGAAACCGCGTGACGTCCGCTAGTTTATACTAATATTATAAAGAGGAAAGATTTGATTGTTCGTTTGCATCGAATAGGCTCCGAAACTTTTGGACCGATTTGTAAAATTCTTTCACTGTTGGGAAGTCACACTCTTTGCGGTGAACATAGGCTATATTTATCCCCGTATTCCCACGGAAACGAGAATTACGAGGATGAAACCGCGTGATGTCCGCTAGTTATCTATAAAGAGAAAAGATTAGATTGTTAGTTTGCATTAGGCTCCGGAACTACTGAACCGATATCAAAAATTCTTTCACTGTTGGGAAGCTAATCTCTTTGCAGTGAACCTTGTCTATATTTTATTCCCGAATTCCCACGGGAACGGGAATTACGCGGGAGAAACCACGTAACGTCCAATAGTTTTAAAAATAATAAAAAGCACTTGTGTACTGCCAAGGTTCTAAAAAGTACAATTTTAAAATTGTAAATAAAATGTACTCTTCTTTGTAAGTCTGTACTTTTTTTTACCCCATTGAAGTCAGATAAGTATACTTTATTTCTTCTAAAAAAGTTGGCAGCCCTAGATGTATTCCTGTTGCCGCTATAACAACAAATACTAAAATCAGAAAAAAAAGGAAAGATTAAGGGGAATCTCATTCAAAAATCGTGACTTATTGCCGTTTTTTGGTACGGATCCCTGTGTGCAAGTCCGACTCGCACTTGGCCGGTTTTTTTTATATAATTCCGCCTGCCACCCGCTGAAAAAATAAGTATCTACCAAGATAAAATATATATAGAGAAGTCCTGTCATTTTCACTTCATAATAAAAATAGTAAAAAAAAATAAACAAAAAGAACCATGCTACCCGTTGGATTTGAACTGCGTCAACTCGTAACAGGCGCCATCCGCCTACCCGCTGAGCTAACTGTGCGACTGATGCTTGGAGTGAAATACTTAGTCATATCAGAACAGTTGAAACGAATTCAACTGTTCTCATATCATTATATGATATGAGAACAGTTGATGATTGATTTAAATTTTAAATCAATCAATTGCAAAAAATAAATACTCAATACAAAGATAACATGCTTATTTAAAGCAATTAGTATGTCAACTTTTTCATAATATTTTTCTTATATAATAAAAAATTACAAAGTCCCGTGTGAGTAAGTAGTCTTTTTTCACTTAATAAAAATATTGAGTAGTGTAAAATGTGGGTACGTTCAAAAAGTAAAACTTAAAAAGATAACAAAAAGAATCGTGTGAAAAGTGGGAATCGAACTGGGGCTTGCATGCACCGGATACCGCCCGTTTACCAGTCTGTGCTAATTAAGTGACTACGTCACGATTGAAATAACTAAACACTTTATCAAAACAGTTGAAAATGGTTGAAACGAAATCAAATTTGACCTTGAAATCTAGTTGAACATTTTGCTAAAAATATCGTCGCCATCTAGTTACATTTGAGGATTCCCACACTGACAGGTAGGCGGCCAGGTCTGTGGAGCGAGTTACGAGTGTAACCGATTTTTGTTCCTGTTCGTGCATCTGTATAGAATATAATATATAATCTGTGGTCAGATGAGCAGTCTCAGTTATTAGGGTTCTTTACCCATGCGAGGACCGCAGCGATGACATGGCGCTCCACACGCTGGTGGAGTGCACGGCGTGGGCGCAACAGCGCCAGGTCCTCGTAGTGGGTTTGGGCGTGGACATCTCTCGCTCGAGACCATGGTGCGAGCTATACTCTCCAGCGGGAGTACCGGCCTCCATGACCGGGGTCTGAGGACGGTGAGGGGATCGCTCACCGTCCTTACAGAAGCAGGCCCATGACGGCAGCGTGACGTGAGCAACTCACGCAGGCCCCCCTTAGAAGCGGAATAACACCCGAAACCCCCCAAAGACGCGGGATAGCACCCGAACCACCCCCTGGGCGAGGCCGCAGTGGCGGCCGTAGGTCTGTTGTGAGTCCCGGGACATCCTTCCGAGGGCTTACCCGGGGCTCCCAACCACAGGCTGTTGGGCGTTGTGTGAGGTTTTTTTAGTCGGTAAGAGTCCGGCATAAGGTCCTCTGAGGATATTCCCTCACGTAAAAAATAAATAAATAAAAGGGTTGGTGACGACGTGCTCTGGGTTCTTGCAGGTGGTGGCAAGAGAAACAGCTTTTCTTGGTGAACTTGTAATAACGGTTACTTGTTACAAATATCGACGTAGGTATAGGTAGGTACAGATAGGTGCGCGTGTTGAGGTGACGGTGTTTTATGACGTAGTGAGTGACGGCCGCAGCTGTAGCTCGGTGAGCGGGGCGCGTGGACCCCCCGCGTCTTGGACACCCCTGCGTCGTCCCGCTGGCGACGATATGTCTCCGACATGCTCCCGGGGTTGAAGACTTGTCTTCAAATTCAGTGTGTGACTGGAAGGAGACATATAGTATTATAAGCGCGTCGAACGATACCTGTCTTGGTCTTGATATCGGCGACTCTGGCTATTCCGTCTCTTCCGGGTATGAGACGAACGATGCGCCCCATTGGCCACATGAGAGGCGGCGTGTTTGGCTGCTTCAGGACCACCATGGATCCCTCTTTAAGGGTTCCATCGGAGTGCGCCCACTTGGTCCTCTGTTGGAGGTAAAATATGTATTCGTTAGAAAACCTTTTCCAAAACTGTTGTTTTAGGTGTTCTATGCGCTCGAATCGTTTTAGGTTTGAAATGTTCTGGCTGGTTACTTCTGGATGAGGCAAAGCTGTGAGAGACCTTCCAATTAGGAAATGGGCAGGAGTTAAAGGGTAGAGGTCAGATGGATCTGTGGATAAGGGTGTAAGAGGACGAGAGTTTAATATGGCTTCAACCTGTATCAAACACGTAGCCATCTCTTCGAAGGTAAGATGTGTAAGACCTAGTATACGTCGCAAATGTCCTTTAACGCTACGTACTAAACTTTCCCATATCCCACCGAACATAGGAGAATAACTTGGAATGAAAGAGAAATTAATACCTGACTCTGCCATTTCGGATGAGTAGTCCTGCTTTAAAATGTCAGCCAGCGCGTTACATGTTCCTACGAAATTAGTACCATTGTCAGAGTAGATGGTTTTCGGTTTACCTCGACGAGCAATAAATCTGTTAAGTGCTGCAATAAAAGCTTCCTTGGTAAGATCCGAGACAAGCTCCAAATGAACTGCCCGTGTGGCTAGACAAACGAATACACAGATATAGGATTTAATGAGTCGGCATCCTCTACCTTTACGATCGTCTATCAGAATTGGTCCGGCGTAATCCGTGCCTGTCTCGAGGAAAGGAAACTCTAACTGAACCCGTTCCTTTGGCAGATTACCCATCATAGGTTGAACGGTTTGACCCTTGATACGTTGACATTTGACGCATTTATGTACTGTGGTTATTGCAAGGTTCCTGCCACCCAAGGGCCAGTAGTTATGTCGTAATGATGACAATAATAACTGTGGTCCAGCATGAAATAATCTTAAGTGGTAGGTATTGAATAGCAACTTAGTAATATGATGCTGACTACATAAGAATCGGATGCTTTACATTGTAATCATAGTATGAGTTGTCTAGTCTTCCTCCTACACGTATGATTCCTGATTTGATGAATGGTGATAAAGATATAAGACGGTTTTTCTTGGGAAGAGATTTTCCCGATGAGAGCAGATCATACTCCATGGGAAACATTTCCCTCTGACATGTTTGAATAATCAAGTCAGCACTGTACGACAATTCTGAACTTGTTAGAGTTGTGCCTAGACTTAAATTATTATTACGAGCCTTATTTACAAATCTAAATAAATATGCTATAGTACATTATGAAAACTCACTCACTTGTACTATTCCACAACTTTTATTTTAATTTTAATAATACCTAACCGGTTTCGCTATTATAGCATTCTCAAAGGTGTTTACACTAACTTTTGACATTAGTAATGACACTTTTTAACCATTTGTGCATGTGGGTATACAAAAATAAACATGGTTGTCACTATGAAGGATTTTCCCCCAAATATGGGGAAAAAACTTTAGACATTTAAATACAAATCTAAATTAGCATATAAATAAAATTGAATGTTCAATAAAATTTTAATTACAATAAAATGTCAGAAT
Organism: Miltochrista miniata; assembly: GCA_933228765.1. Lineage (NCBI taxonomy): Eukaryota > Metazoa > Arthropoda > Insecta > Lepidoptera > Erebidae > Miltochrista > Miltochrista miniata. The sequence continues at coordinate 3,477,858 of OW121749.1, read as the reverse complement.
TACTGAATTAAATTCTTAAATAAAGTATATATAATGAAATGTCGTCATGAAGTAAATACTAATGAAATGTCAATTGTATATTAAATCAGATAAATAAAAATAAAATAAAATTCCAAAAATGTCAAATGAAAATGTTAATAAAAAGTTAAATTATGAAAATTAAAACATTAAGCCGAAATATTAATATACAATTTTCACCCGATCATGTGGATGATATTACCTACGGAAAATATTTTAATAAAGGTGAATTACTTATGTCCAACTGTTGATTTAGCAAAGTGTCCCGGTTACCCTTTAATACTTTGTTTATTTCTAAGGCCTCAAGGGCATTCAATTTTCGACCTTTATCACAAATATGCAAGGCCCTAAAATCTGATTTTGGGTCAAAGGAGTGGTTTTCCGTCAGCAGGTGTTCTGCAAAATTAGACTCGGTCTTTTTTAGTCGCCAGCCACTTGCATGTTCCGCGACCCTAGTCTGGAAAGACCTACCTGTCTGTCCTATATATTGTTTATTGCACTCTGCACACGTCAATGCATATACTCCATTCTTTTGTGCCACAGGAGTCTTATCAGCATCATTACACAGGTGGCGTGAATGCTATAATAGCGAAACCGGTTAGGTATTATTAAAATTAAAATAAAAGTTGTGGAATAGTACAAGTGAGTGAGTTTTCATAATGTATAACAAGTTCCATCAAGTGCCAACAATCAAAAGTATAAAGGATGCTATAGTACGTTGTAATTTAGTGTAATTAGATGAATTGTTGATTAAATTCAAAATTAATTGATTATATTTGATTTCATTGGACTGAGTAATTGTGTTTGTATGAAATGATGCATTGTATTGTGTGTGTGATCTCAATAGCTCCGGTAGTGGAACATTGCTGTCTGATTTAGGTGTAGACGGCCACTGAGAGGCATCAAGAGACAGATAGGAAGGACCTGACCACCACAAGGAACACTGACCTATGAGGTCAGCGCTAAGACCACGTGAGATCAGATCAGCTGGGTTCTCTTTTGAGGGCACGTAGCGCCATGTGTGATCACCAAAACCTTCCCGGATCTCGGAAACGCGATGCCTGACAATAGGCTGAAGAGAAGCCGGGGACGATGACAGCCATCCCAGAACTATCATTGAGTCGCACCAAAAGATACAACTATCAGGTTTTATTGTTAGGGATTCCAGAACTTTCGTACATAGTCTTGTACCGAGTAAAGCTCCGCAAAGCTCCAACCTTGGGATAGTAGTAGCCTTAACCGGCGCGATCTTGCTCTTGGAGGTAAGTAGACTTACATGAATGGAGCCATCGCCTGCCACGGCGCGAATGTAAATGCAAGCGCCGTAACACCGTTCGGAAGCGTCGCTAAAAATGTGTAAAGCTATAGATGAAGGATTGTCACATACAACCCACCGTGGGATACGAAGTGTGTTCAGATGAGGCCAAGTTTTAGTAAGCTTTAGCCAAAGCTTTTTAACCTCTGCCGGCACCTCTCCATCCCAAGAACACTTATCAATCCACAGCCTTTGGAGGATTAGCTTGGCCTCCATGATGGTTGGTGAAACTAGTCCTAGGGGATCAAAGATCTGTGCAATTATAGACAGTATGTGACGTTTTGTAATGATAGTGTTTGTGTGTAATGGTGAATTTATTGAAAAATTGAGTGTCTGTGTTACACCGCCAATTGAGACCGAGAGTTTTACTAGGTTCGTCAATGCTTAAACTCACTGTGTTAGAAGAAGTTGTACCTAGTCTGATTTGTCACTGAATTTAGAATTTCTTGGCTATTAGACTGCCACTTCCGTAGAGTCAACTGTGCTGACCCCAAAGTTTTGATGATGTCTCTGCCTAGGGTGATAGTGGAATCGATGGAGTCACTCCCCGACAGGAGATCATCCACGTAGAGATCATGATGAATAGCGCGTTGTGCTTGTGTAGTAGATGCCTGCTTCGCGAGCTCAGTCAGACATCTTGTACTGATGACATGTATGGTGAAGCTGAATTCCCGTAAGTTACTGTGTTCAAAAATACTCTATAAGGGGCAGAGAAGGATCGCATCGCCATAGAATCTGCTGTAGAGGCCGTTGAGATTTCTCAATATTGATTTGTCTGAAAAACTTCTCTATGTCAGCTGATATGACGTATTTATGTTGGCGGAACCGCAATAGAATAGACATCAGATCATCCTGAACTCTAGGGCCTACAGCCTGAATATCGTTGAATGACTTGCCTGATGTTGTAACCGCTGAGGCGTCGAAGACGACTCGCAATTTGGTGCTTGTACTGGACTCTCGAAACACGCCATGATGTGGAAGGAAATATGAGTATGGTGACGAATCTGAGAGAATAGGAGATTTAGTCATGTGACCTAATGCCTCATACTCGTTCATAAAATCCACATAAAGTTTCTTAAGTTCCGGTTCTCGGTTGAGTCTACGCTCTAATGACAAGAAACGTCGTTTGGTCATGTCATAAGAGTTTCCTAATGCTTTAGGGGATGATTTCAATGGAATGGACACAATGAAACGGCCGTTGCTGTCTCGTTTTGTTGTGTCTATGAAGTTCTGCTCACATAGGCGTTCTTCGGAAGTGAGATTGTATTTTGGTGAGATTGAATCTAGTTCTCAAAAACGTGGGAGGTCTGTGGTGTGTGTGTGTGTGTTGTGTGTTTATCATGTGTGAACATGCACAATAATTTGCTATCAATTGACTGTGGTAGTGAGCCTGATATTAGCCAACCGAGCTTTGTTTCGAAAAGCGTTGGCTGTTGTTTACCTAGCTGTATGCGACTATGACCTATCACTGACCAAAAGACTTCTGCTCCCACGAGGATATTAATTTCAGATGGGATGTTGAATGACGGGTCAGCTAGGTGAATGCCTGATGGTACAGGTAAGTTTTGTATGTCAATGTATGAATGTGGTATGAATGGTGTGATTTTCGGCAAGACAAAACAATCACTGTCAGTTGTATATGAACCGTCACAAGATTCTATATGCAAGGAGCAAGACTCTGATATGATTGACGTTTGACTGTTTATACCTGCCAGGCTTGAGCTTACATTACGAATAGGTAATTTAAGCTTACCGCAAAGATCCTTGGTAATGAAATTGGCCGTGCTTCCATTGTCTAGTAAGACTCTGGCGCCGTGCGACCTTCCCAAATGATCTGTCACCTTTACCCATGCTGTGGAAAGTAATACATTACATGATGAGGAAATTGGTTTAAATTCGTGATTTGTGCTCGATAATGCTAAGTGTTCACTATGGGTACTAGATTCTTCAGCGTGGGAATGAACGAGAGAATTATGCTTTTGATCGCAATATTTGCAATTTCCCAGTCTACAGGTTTCCTGCAAATGGCCTGGACGTAAGCAGTTCACGCATAGTTTTAAATCTTTGACCTTTCTAATGCGTGCATCAATGGATAATGCCCTAAATTTATCACAACTAAATAAATTATGTGATTGCTTGCACAATGGACAGGAAAGTGAAAATCTAAGTCCCGCCTTAGCCTTGCTGGAAGCTACTACGAAACTCTTCGGCTTATTGTTAGTTGTGAAACTAGCATTTTTTTTTTTATACCACTAAGGTGGCAGACAAGCATACGGCCCACCAGAAGGACCGGTGGTCACCGCAGCCTATGAACGTTTGCAACACCAGAGGCGCCACACTCGCGCTGCCGACCCTGCAAAAACCTTCTAAGACCCCTTTTGAAGAACCCCATACTGTAGGCGTTTGGGAAAACCGAGGCAGGGAGATCATTCCACAACCTAAGCGTGCGCGGAAGAAAACCCCTATCGGATCTAATCGTGCTGGAACGCACCGGACGCAGAGTGTGAGGATGAACTCCCTGTCTGTGGCGAGCGGTGCGGTGATAGAACGTAGCCGTGGGCATCATATCAAACAATTCCTCAGAGCACACACCATTGTACAGTCGGTAGAACACGCATAAGGAGGCAAAGTCTCTCCTGTCGCGAAGAGGTTCCACACCACTTGTAAGTATAGGATCGTTGACAACTCTTATAGCACGTCTTTGCACCGAGTCAAATGGACGAAGCTGATATTCAGGTGCCCCCGCCCAAAGGTGACAGCAGTACTCCATGTGCGGCCGCACTTGCGACTTATACAGAAGCAGTGTTTGCGCAGCACTGAAGTACCGCCGCGCCCTGTTGAGCACACCTAGCTTCTTGGACGCCAGCTTAGCCTTCTCCTCCAAATGGCTACGGAACTGAACGTCACTAGAGATGTCAACGCCAAGGATCCCTATACTTTTGGAGATGGAAAGAGATGTGCCCTGAAATTGCGGCGCTACAGTAATTGGGGTTTGCTTAGCGGTGAAAAAACACAGCATGAGACACCTTTGCCTCCTCGAGCGTCTCCAACAGGTTACAGCGGTTTGAAACGAAGGTAGTGAATGTGCTTAAAGAAGGGGGCTCAGTCAGAGAATTCCTATGTTCCTCCCATTCAAGTAAATTTTTAGTTTTTTTTATATAATTTAGGCCATGTTTTTCATGGTCATGTTTATTTTATTGCAATTGTCATATGTGCGTGTTCTGAATAAATGTTTTTTCTTTATTTCTTCTTTCTTTCTTTCCATTCCCTATTAGTAATTGGATCTAGCTTTGACGCCATGATGTGGATAATTAATGAGTCCCAGTGTTCAATAGGTTGACCCAAGGTTGCCAATGACCTCAGATTTTTTCTTGTTTCATCCACAACCATGCGCAGGCTTTTACTACACTCTTTGCTCACCGACTCAATGTTAAACAAAGCTTGAATGTGATTAGTAACTAGTAGCTGTTTGTTGTCGTACCTGTCACATAATAATTTCCACGCTTCCTCATAGTTGCTGCCTGTAAAATCTAAGCTCCTAATTACCAAGAAAGCCGCGCCGTGAAGAGAACTACGTAAATAATGAAATTTATTGAAATCATTGATGCCTTTCTCCTCATGAATCAAGGACACATACATATCCTTGAATTCCAACCAATTCTGATAACCGCCGCTAAAATGAGGTAAATTAATTTTAGGTAATCTAACATTACCTTGTCTTTGTGTAACCACAGTGAGCTGATCACCAGAACCGACCTCGGACCTTCCAGTCTGCTGACTGCGGTGCGTAGCTACGATTGTGCGAGCAGCCGCTAGCTGCTTGTAGTACTGGGTCTCGAACTGGTCGCGACCAGAATATTGCTCGTCTGGTTTAGCCGCCAAGTACTCCAATTCACTCTGAAATCCATCATAAATAGGATATATAGAAACCAATTTATCAACTTTCAACTCTAATTCGGCTAACTGTTCATCGCTAAGCTGTTTGCATGTTTTTATAGGCGTCAAATAGCTAGTAAATTGAGTCAACTGAGACTTTAAAGCAGCACGCCTCTTTACCAGTTCTTTCACTTTTTCATCAGCCATGGTTGCAAGTTAAAAGAATTAAAGAACGAAAATAAAGGTGCAGAGCCAAGTATGAAAAGTAAAAAGAAATGTTACATACGTAAATGGCAAGCGAACAGCTGATTGCAATAGATAAGTAGGTATCAATCTATTGTGGGTTGAATGACCGTTTGAAAACGGAAAAAAAATATTAATTTAAAAGGAGGTACTTTTGGCTGTCGGCAATAACGTTTAACTACGGTTTAACTCACTATTAATTTGAACAATTTTACAATTTGGAAAAAAAATGTAGGTAGTTAAAAAAATAAATTTGCAAATTACTTGAACTAATTTATATTCTACACTGCACAATAAAATTAAGGGAATCACTACTAACTTTCACTGATATTAACAGATCGGTATTCTACTGTTATGTACGGCACAATTTTAAACTTAAGCGTTTTCTAAAGTGTTAAATAAGGAATCACTACGAGTAACCACTAGATATTTCTACAGAGTGTAAGCACTATTGACCAATGCTGATATCTACTGTGCCTAGGTATATAATAATGGTTATGTAGCTAGCACTACAAGATAAAACAGCTACGGGACGATACTATGGTTTGCAATATTAACTACTCGGACTAGGGATATGGTTAGTAATAAGCGACTAATGTTAGTAGGTAATGAAATTGGAATGATCTCACGTATGCTGCACGCTTCGCATCCAATCTGGTTATTTTGATTTCTTCGTAAATATAATATTCCTTTGATGAAAACTATGTCGCTGGGCTTCACTTGGGCTGCTACTCGGCTGTGACCCGATGAAAATGACCCTTAAGACTGATCGATTTTTCTGAATATCTTCTGATTTTTTGAGAAATTTCCGCACCAATCCTAGCCTTTCCGACGATCGTTGACTGGAACTGGGCTCCGAATTTGATCGAGATGACCTGCTTGTCCAATTGCGACGATTGAAGGTGTCTGATATTTTTTTCCAAAAAACCGTTACTCCACTGTCTGCTGGAATTCTTTTTTTTCTTTCTTGCTTCTCGCAGGACCATATGGTGACGACGTGCTCTGGGTTCTTGCAGGTGGTGGCAAGAGAAACAGCTTTTCTTGGTGAACTTATAATAACGGTTACTTGTTACAAATATCGACGTAAGTATAGGTAGGTACAGATAGGTGCGCGTGTTGAGGTGACGGTGTTTTATGACGTAGTGAGTGACGGCCGCAGCTGTAGCTCGGTGAGCGGGGCGCGTGGACCCCCCGCGTCTTGGACACCCCTGCGTCGTCCCGCTGGCGACGATATGTCTCCGACAGGGTTCTTTACCCATAGGGTAAAAACGAGACCTTATTAATGAGACTTCGCTGTCCGTCTGTTTGTCCGTCACGAGGCTGTATCTCAGGAACCGTTACAGCTAAAGAGCTGAAAATTTCACAGATGACGTATTTCTGTCGCCGCCATAACAACAAAAACTAAATGTATGTTTTTTAAACATAATATTTTTTTCAAACTGGAAATGAAACATTAAATTAAAAATGTTCTGCATGAGTGGGTTTTGATAATAAATATTGAAACTCGATGTCCTGTGATTTAAAGGTTGAATGAATACAAGGATCCCTTTTCATATAAAAGCAAATATAATAAATTTGAAAAGATAACAGAGAAGAAAGCTGGAGTGAGCAATCGTAAGTAATTATTTTGTAAAAGTTTATTGAAATATGAAGCTTGTATGAATTTATTTAAGTACCTGTATTTAAGTTAATCACACAATGACCTATACGAGTATAAGGCTGAGGCCGCATGTTTTGACATTTTGAGATTAGAAACCACCCGCGGTAATCGTAAATATTAACTTTTTTTTTTTTTTTACGTGAGGGAAAATCCTCACCGGACTCCTACCGACTAAAAAACCTCACGTAACGCCCAACAGCCTATGGTTGTGAGCCCCGAGTAAGCCCTCGGAAGAGGATGTCCCAGCCTAGCGGATGATACTCGTCTATACTAATATTATAAAGCTGAAGAGTTTGTTTGTTTGTTTGTTTGTTTGTTTGTATGGTTGAACGCTAGGATCTCAGGAACTACTGGTTGGATTTCAAAAATTCTTTCTTAGTTTGATAGTCCACTTATTGAGGATAGCTATAGGCTATATAACATCACGCTAAGATGAATAAGGGCGAAGCAGCAATCAATAATGTTTCGAAAACGGGGAATATTTTTTACCGCCTAAGAGCTTCCGAGGCGTACGCTGTGTAAATAGTCAAAGATACGTAAAAATTGTGTATTATAATTTTGTTTCTCATAAAAAGTTCTAAAAAAGTCCGCGGCAGCATATGTCTATCTCTTAAGGTTCGCTCACATTAACCTAATTTGTCTGTTTCTTCAGGTTCGCTCACAATATTATAAAACTGAAGAGTTTGTTTGTCCTAGGATCTCAGAAACTACTGGTTGCATTTCGAAAATTATTTTACAGTGTAATAGTACATTTATTGATGACTAGCTGAGCCCGCAACTTCGTTTACGTCACATAAGGTGTATGAAAGGAAAGGTATTTCTTCATCAGAGTCATCAAGCAGCGTCTGAAACTGCCCTGTTTGCTTAATCATAAAAGAGCTTTATGATTAAGACTATTTTTAAACAATTCAGTCCGCGCCGAAGGCGTTTAGGTTCACTCACATTCAAAGAAACCCCTACAATTAAAATTTTCAAAATATCTGATTCTTAAAAGTGTTATAACTCTTTTATTTCTAAACCGATTTACATAAAACAAACGCTAAATGTTAACTGGAGCAAACCTCAACACAATAAAAAATTTATTTAACGGTATTGCAATCGGTTGAGCGGTTACTGAGATTAGCGTGCACAACCGTACAGACAAACAGATATACAGACAAACAGACAAAAATTCTAAAAATCATTGTTTTGGGTTCTATTGCGTTCATAAAGCCCCCCTATAATATTTTTTCTTATTTATCTTCCATGTACAGACAGCGACCCGTTACGATTTTATTATATTTATTGATTGATGATGATGGCTAATGGCGATATAAAGAATTTGGCGAAAGAAGAAGGCGTTTCGAGAACGGGGAAAATTTATTTCTTTTGAGAGCTTCCACTGCATACGTTGCGTAAATGGTTAAAGTTACGTGAAAATTTTGTATCACAAAAATGTTCTCCTTTAAAAGTTACAAAAAAATGTCCTCAACAGCATATGCCTATCTCTTAAGGTTCACTTACAATAACCCCTTTTACTAAGTTTTGAAGTATGAGCGACGCGACGGGAGTAGGTAAACATGGTCTGCAGTGGTAGCTTATCAACTGAACGATAACACATGAGTTCCGTACCAAAAAAAGGACGGGTGGAAGTAAATGCAACGGGAAACATTATATCACTTTACATATTAATACCACACCTCTCTCCTTCTCAATCTCATGTGATGCAAACGTGGTTGTGCGGGTCAGCTCTAATGAATATTTAAAGCGACGCGACGGGAGTAAGTGCGAAGGGAAACATTATATCACCTTAAATATTAATACTACACCTCTCTCTTTCTCGCTCATATGACGCAAACGAAGTTGTGCGGGTCAGCTCTCATGTATATACGCGACGGGACTAGGCGCGACGAGAGTAAATGCGACGGGAAACATTATATTACTCAAAATATTAATACCATACCTCTCTTTCTTCTAACTCTCATGTGCCGCAAACGAAGTTGCGCGGGTCAGCTAGGTCATATACAATGTGAATAAATTTTAGCAAAATATTTTAACTACATTATTTTGTAATTCATAACGAACCACAACAAACGTTCAAAAATCGATTTAGTTTATACTAAATCGATAAAAAAAAATTGGTTGTTATTATGAGACTGACAATCCATTGTTTTTGAGGATAGGTATGTGGGATAGGTCGGTTTGTAGAAGACATTGCTTTATTGAATCCGAATAAGAAAACTCTTGGGTACCAGAAAAATAGATATAATTAATGTATAAATTTATTGCTCATGCACTGCATGTAAAAAGTTCAGTTATCAATTATGTATAATTTTGTCATCTCTAATTACAGGCTATTGTTCGTACTGCCTAAAATACAATATTACGAGTATTTAAAACTATCTAAAGACAGTCCGCCCCTTTTCTCAGACAGGGTGGTAATGTGCCAATTATCATTTTCACGACTAAAATTAATTACTCACTGATACGAGTTAAAAGCCTTTATGACTATATGTAAGGTTATATTCCTTTTATTTACATTATAAAGTTTATGTAATTATCTTGTTAAAAAATTACCCGTATTAATAACAAACAAAGCATAATTTGATCAATTTCGACCTTTCTTGTACTGCGTTAAAATGGATAAACAAGTGCGTTGATTTTGTTGTCAATTTGTCTTGTTTGTCATGTCATCGTTAATCAAACAAATTTTGATGAATGACTGCGAGTATCCTGGCGCCCAATTCTTTACAGGTAAAGACCGTGTGGTCATAGTAGGTTCAAGTCCAACATGGCATACGTGGACTTTAAATAGACATTATGTTATTTCGAATCGTGGGAAAAAATAAATATTAAACTGAGGCTTCAACCTAGCTTATTTAACCCCATCTTCATCTAGAGAAGAGTTCTGGGTTAATTTATTTCATGTATACTCAGCAAAAACAGTATCAAACAATTTCAAAAACTTTATGGATATGTTATGATTATTACCTCAACTAAGCATATTTTTAAATTATTTTAATAGCTTAAACAGATCCCATAATCCTTCGTTATAATATAGGTACAAATTAATCAAAAAAGATAAATATGAATTCTATCGGTAAAAGTTCTCCCACCGTTTAACCCCTCGTCGTTAATGAATATTGCTTTCTTCGTTTCTAAGCGGGTAGATAATAAATACAAGTCAAGATTACGATTCATTCGCCTCGTGATTGATCCTGGAATTATTAGAACCTCTTCATCCCCAATAGTCTTGATAAATTGAATTTTGATCCAACTTAATCCTTAAAAGTATTTTTAGATACTGTTTAAATGTTTCCGTCCGTCTGTATATCCAATACATATCTTTTGTATGTTTCATAGAATCACGATTATTCCTCACGCAGAGATTTGCAGAAATATGTGGCGACCGCCACATAGCGAAAACCAATAGAAGTCCTGCATCACGATACTAAAGTTCTCTCAACGAAAAATACATGCATTATGCGATATCAAATTTCTCACGACGATGATTGATAATATAAACAACAGTCAAACCGATCAACCGTTGGGCTTCGGCCCGCCAGGCTCGAGCACCTAGCGTGGCTGGAAGATCCTCCATTTGTGTGTCGGAGGAACATTTCCCCCGTTCCTCCACAAATGTATCATACGAACATCACTAGATAAATTTGATGACCCTATGCCATGATGTGACTGAAAAAGCGTTCTTGAGTCTGTTATGTCTTTTGGGCGAGACCTAAGTCCGGAAGGGGACGTCAATCGACTGAGATAATTACAATGATCATCATTACTTTTTAATGATTGAAAGCGTCAAGAAGATAATTTACGAAGGCTAGTCTTTGTGTGAAATGATTTTAGCAATAGAGAAAATAAAGAAAAGAATGTGGCTAAACTATAACAACATAGTTTTGGAAATGAGCCTAGAATATTTTCTGGTATACCTATAAACTAACAGTATTAAATTTACATAATGCTGCAAAACATAGTTGTTTTGCATTAATAGTAAGCACACCCAGTGGCCAGAGGCAGCAATAATAGCTTATGATCTTAGAGCTAGTGTCCCAGTAGAATTAGATCGAGCAATATAATATATACACAACCTAACCTACGTAAGCAATGTTTACTTTTAGCTTTCAACTGAACAATAAGCTTTTGAAACAAAACGGTACAAAAAGAAAATATCTTTCCCATCCACGATCCATTTGAAACATCCTAAATATTTATAGATTTGTACAATACAGAAGCACTAGTGGCCCCGCGGGATCAGTGTTCTGTAAACGATCACTGCTCGTGCAATGATCACTTGAATGGGTAACCACTATGAGACATTTATTTGCAAGCGGTACCGTGCTTCGGGAGGCACGCTAAGCCGTTGTTCCCGGTCGCCAAGGAAATGTCAGTCATGAAGTCCTAATGTGCGGCTTGAAATAGTTTCAACAGCAAGCAGTCACAATCTGCGGCGGTCCATTTTCAACACGCCAATATGGGTCACCATCTATGTATTACGGCGCACATATTCTAACAAGGTGAAATGTGGGAATATAATATACCTCTGCCTACCCCTACGGGAATAAAGGCGTGACCAATAAATGTATGTGAACAATCCAGAACACAGTACTAACGAGTATATCTCTATCCGCTAATCCGTTATTATCTGCAGATATAGTTGTTCTATTTTCTGTTAGTCATTGTTTACGTATTGTTATTATGATATTGATAGTTTCACATGGCAAGGCATGTAATATGTATTACAAATCGAATCCCTTGGAACTGGAACAAATATATTATGCGTAATCTTTACAGATTCCGCTACGCTACAGATTATACACAGTTGACATTAAGTCGTGACGTAATTTTCAACAGAGCCACAGTACATGGAAATGGTTGTCTAGCTGGTGTCTATAATAGAGTGTGTGCATAGATCTCTCCGTTCAGTCTGTCACTTTAAATCAAAAAATAAATATTGGTATAGGTATTAAAGAGTGTCTCTTTTGGTATTTTTTGGAAATGGAACTTCAATGGAATTTCATTGAAGTTCCAGAACAAGTTTGCCAGCGAAGTCATGGTAATACAGAGCGAAAGGATGCTACTAGCTAGGGCTGAAGCGAATTAGTAGACTAAATCCAATCAAGGAACCCTAGGACTTCCACACAAATTTGTCCTGCTACGCTGGTGGCGTAAATATTGTTCGTCAAAAATAAAAATGTTGCAATGTAATCATCATTTCCTAAATAATGCGTATGGACAAAATACTAGAAAATATTAACAAATTTTACAAAATTCTGTAAAATATTTGCTCTGTATTTCTCTGTCATAAGCAGTTCCTTGCAAAACGTCCTCCTGTATTTGCGAGCATAATATTTTATTCAATAAAATCGAAAAGAATATGCATTTTAAGCAAACGGACAATTTCACGAGCGAAATGTATTTTCCGATGTCAAACCGAATTTCATATTTCAGTTGGAAACTTCAAATCAGTAAAACGTATCGTGAATGCCTTTTGTTCTAGGCTTTGAACAATGCAGAGTTAAAACTATTGAAACTCTTGAAATTAAAACTATTGAAACTCTTTTTTTCAGTTTCAAGTCTCGAGGAACAAGTGTTATAAAAAGTTGGTGAATTCGATAAAAATGGCTTTCTTTGTTAAACAACAGCGAGAATTCCAAATAGAAGGTTTCTGGGTCTTTTCCAAACACAAAAAGATAGATTAACTAATAGTTTTAGATCTATCTAAGACTATGGGATATAATTTTTGTACTATGTAATCGAGTTCTTTAAACATCTCTCTACCCCTAAACAAATTAAATTGACGATTAAATTAAAGATACTAACGGGATAGGTACTTAGACCCAAAAATACTTTAATAAAATATTGCCTATCTGTCTGTTAGTTCCACCCAAACGGTTGAACTACCTTTAAAGGTAATTTCAATCAATAGCAGAGAACACGAGAATCAATCAGCCTTGACATAAAATTAATCTGAACTCAAATTTCAATATAGATAGAACAATCTTAAATAAAAATTTCTTGTTATTAATAATAACATGGTTGCGCGGAAATAAGTGTACCAGTACCAAAAATAAAAACAGTAAAAGAGATAGAGAGAATTGTACTCGCAATAATACATTTATTTATACGAGAGAATGTTCTAGTATATATGTAGCGTAAGCTTGTTATCTGAACCTATTTCGTAACGCCATTTCACACGATGGAAAAGTGTGGTTATAGCTATTGTTACAACGTCAAATTATGTTTTCTGCATTTGTTTGTTTGATTGTTTGAAATAAACTTGTTACTGTATGTGAAATCAGAGGGCGAACTTTATTCAACTGTTATAGGTACTTTAATTTTTCAGTTTTTACATAAATTTATTTTGTTCCATTACAAAGAGTACTTTAATATTTTCTGGTATTAAGTTTCATTGTATTAACTGAAAAATAAAAGCTCCTTTTTGCTGGTTTTTATTTTAAAACCAAGCAGATTTTCAGTAATAACTCTACAAGGTACAAACTTTACATTTTAAATTGACATATTTCAATGCAAAAGAATCTTTTAACTTGTGCCACCCAAACGTTCCCAAACTTTACATCCTCCAGCGTTAACGTAGATACAATTTGTAAGTGTTTGAGTCATGAGTCCTATTTCAGGCCCATCATTACAGGGAGCCAATTAGCCGTTCATCCTCATCTAAACCAAAAACTAAGCCAATTATAAATTGTAATACCCTGAGGCCAAGCAATGTTGGACAATTTAGGTTGACTTGTGATTGTTCAAACATCAAAGAATTCATTATTACTTATAATTTCATAAAGCATTCTCATTAATAGTTATAAAACAGTTTTGAGAAGGCAAATACGTTAAAAGTAAAGCCAAAAGTAATTACAATGTCATTAATTTTAACGTTGAAGTCAAAATTAACTACTTATTATTATTATATTTAATGTCTATCTATAGACAAAAGTAACAATATTTATTTTGTTGTCTATTTTTAATGGTATTCTAATAAACATCAACTGAAATGAGTTCGAGACAATTGCGTGATAAAAACAAAACCAATAAACCTTAAAGTAAACAGCAAATTTCCTGAAAAAATAAAAGGTATCTGAGGACAATGAAATGGTCTTTGTTAGAGATTTAAACGAAACTAGCTACCCATAGCCATGACTATAGCTCTGGAAATCGATATCCCAAATCCCGAGTACCCGATCCCATGTTTTCGTTACTGGTTTCCTGATTCCGGTTCCCGGTTTCGGGTTCCGAGTTCCCGGTTCCTGGTTTTCAATTCCCAGTCCGTCTTTCTGTTCCCGGTTTCCATTTTGCTGCTTCGAGTTTCAAGACCCGATCCAAAATCGCAATAGAAACCATTTCTTTGAACAGTTTGAGCCAGTTACCGTTATTATAAATTTTCTAATTTTACACGCAACTTTCTTAATTTTTCTCCCATTAGATCCTTCTCCTGACAATACCTAACACAACAAAAAAGAATAAGCGAAACTAGTCCAGCCGTAAACGAGTGGTGGCGTGACCAAGAAAAATAGGTATTCATTTTTATTTACATTTATAGATGACGTGATCATTATGTTGATTTAATGTCAGGTAGTGAAGCATGTTGCATACCATTGTAAGCTTGCGGGATGCGATAACTCGCCAATTTACCTGCTCTCCTTCTATTTTCAGAGCGTTTTGGTAAATTTTCCTGTAATTTGCCAATATATTTCAACATTTCCACTGAAATTATCGACCGCAAAGTCAATGACACTAAAACTTTCATAACTGCAAACATAAATTTAATTTTGGCTGATTTGTCAGCATATTCCGCATAAGATTATGATATCCCTCAAATGTTCAGCAAGTATAAAGTCAGGGGAAAAAAGTTGTTTCCAGACAGGAAGAATGTATTCAGTGACTAGTAGGACATTTTGTGATCCTTACTGAAGGAACCATAAGAGTAAATTTGATGGTAGATCGCCGCAAAACGATATTGTCACTGAAACAATTGGCAAATTTATATTTTGCGGCTTGAGCTACTATCAGATACAGTTTAAATTTTAACTTATGTATAACTTTTAATGTATTTTAAGGTTCAATTTGTAAGCATACCCTTCGTTCTTATTCAGATTAGATACTTTATGTGTGTAACCTCTAAAACTCTCTACTGAAACTGACAGCTTGTAAGTTTTTCCAGAAAAAGCTTTGAATGTTATTAGCATTTTACATTACAGTTTTAAGGCGTAACAGTAGGTACTTAAATCGACTGTGGTATTTTTTTTTTCAATATTATTACGTTCATTTACCGGCAGTACCCTTTAATTCTTTTACAATCAAATTAACAAAATTTAATATGCAATTCAGAAAACTAAGTGAAAGGTTTGCTTTGACCAAGATTGTGTTGTAGTGTAAATTAGGAGATGCCTACGTCCAGCAGGACTGAGTCTGCCATGGGCTAATTTAAATGATGACCACAGTGCTTAGTAAAAATGCAAAATGCGCGTCCATAGCTAAATCCATTATGATTTCCCAAAATTAAGGAAATATTCAAGCCTTATTCTAATTTAATACTGTCACTTGAGGTCATTTTAGTATTTAAGCTCTTGATGGAGTTGAAAACTGGTGAAGTTTCAATAAGATGGTCAGTCAAAGACCAAAGTGTCCGGGGATTTGGAATTTAACAACTCGCTAATCAAGTTTTAAAGATGTTACTTCAAACTACAGAACAACTTAACGTTAATAATACATAATTATACTCAAAGTTGTCATCTTGGTGAACCGAGCCAAAACACAAACTTCGTTTGTCTTCGGTTGCAGAGCGACGGTTTTAATTTAATTTTAGTCTTAAGAGTATTGGCTTATAAGTGCTAGTAAATTAGTTAATTCTGTGGTTCATGAGATGACTTGTATGCTTTTATAAAGTTGAGAATCGGGGTTGAACGTTTATTTTGTATGAACAAATGATAATCATGATTGCCATTGGCTGTAGTAGGTAGGTTAGAGTATGTGTGGTTTTAGTTCGTTTGAGTAAGACATGACATTAGATATCACAAAAACTTAATTAAGAGCCTTGAAAGGCTTTTTTTTTGTGTCTAACGTGAGGGAAAATCCTTATGGATGATATGACTCTTACAGACTAAAAAACCACACGTTACGCCTAACAGCCTATGGTTGGGAGCCCCGGGTACCTAAGCCGTCGGAAAGATGTCCCAGGACTCCCAACAGACCCACGGCCGCCACTGCAGCCTCGCCCAGAGGGTGGTTCGGGTGCTATCCCTCGTCTTTGTGGGGTTTCAGGTGTGATCTCGCTTCTAAAGGGGGGCGTGCGTGAATCCCTCATATCACGCTGACGTCATGGGCCTGCTTCTGTAAAGACGGTGAGCAACCCTCTCACCGTCCTCGGGCCTCCGGTCATGGAGGCCGATAGTCTTCACGAAGACACGTCGGCGGCGCCCAAGCCGCCGACTACGGAACTCGGGTAGGAGAGTTCTCTCCCGTTCCCGCCCCGCCGCCTCTTTCACGAGCATGACCTGCTCGCAGAAAGAGGCGGCGCAGTCCCATTTACTCTCGCTGGAGATCATGGCTCAAACCATTGTCTTGAGCGAGAGAGTGTCCACGTCCAGACCCACCACGAGGACCTGGCGCTGTTGCGCCCACGCTGTGCACTCCACTAGCGTGTGGAGCTCTGTTTCATAGCTGCGGTCCTCGCAGTGCTGACACTCAGCCTTGGTTTCCCGGTGTCTTCGCCACAGATACCTACCGAAGCTACCGTGCCCGGTAAGTATATGTGACAACCGGTAGGAGAAAGCACCATGTCTCCTCTCAAGCCACTCGTCCATGACTGGTCTGAATGCCGCGATTGTGGCAAATCCCCCCCTTTGGTTGCTCAAGTCGCACTTTCCATGCCTCCACGGTTTTCTGGTGGAGTAAGGACCGCTGGGCTTCAATTTCTGGAGACGCAGGCCTTTGGTCCCGCTCCAGCACCTCCTTGCGCCATCTAAACAGTGATGCAAGGGCTCTCGCTTCCAGAACCAAAGGAGGAGTCCCGGCTAGGGGTCATGCCGCCTCACCGGAGATCGTGCGGTATCCTCTTATCACCCTGATGGCCATCGTCCTCTGCGGGCTCAGCAGCCACATTGCTGGCCGTCAGGGTCTCCGCCCATACGGGGCCCCGTATAGGGCCATACTTTGCACGATCCCCAGGTACAGTCTCCTGTAGGGAGCGTTGGGTCCCCTGATGTTGGGCATCAGTCGCGCTAGTGCAGCTGATGCCCCCCTCAGTTTCGGGACCAAACTTCGCAAGTGATGTAGCCTTGAAGGGCTTCTTGAAAAATTTCGACAATGAGTCGTAACAACTTGTGGGTCGGCAGCGCGTTTGTAGCGCCTATGGTTATTGCAAACATTCATAGGCTACGATTACCAACCATCAGGAAGTCTGTCAGCTTGTCTGCTACCTTAATAAGAAACTCTAGAGAGAATGTGGGAACATAATGAAACCACTATTTACGTAATGGTTTATGGTTCTGCAGTTCGTGTTTGTAGTGTAATAACAATAGTCGTAACATTCAGTGTTCAAGCGTATGACGTAACGTTTGAGACATACCATAGGAACGTCGCTCCTACAAATTACACAACACTGAATCGTGTTAGTCCAGAATATTCTAAAACGACGTCACCGTTTTGTCTCTTGATGAGCAGACTCTACAGACTGATACTGACTCCTGTTGTGAACAATTATAATAAAACTATTGGCTGTATAACACCACTGTGGGCATGTAAGTTTGTCCTATTGTTTAGTATAACATTTATTTCTTTCTTGATTTCCATTTATATATTTTCCTTATATCGGAATGTAGGTAGGTACGTTAAGCCCCTGGTCGCGGTGGCCAATGACATAACCGACGTTAAATGAGGTAAAATTTCAACAGCAGTTAGTCACAATCTGCACCGCGGCAATAAGCTCACTTATATTGACATACATTATAATAAGTAAATTCAAGTTGGTTTCTGAACTCGGACGCTATTCATAAATTCTATTCATAAACAAGATTTCAGGGAGATTTCTATTATTAATACGCTATTACCACAACTTATTAGAGCAACTTCTCAGGATAACCCGCTGTCGGTAGGGTCGACGTTGACAGATGAAAGCCTTCTTTTACAGATTGCAGGAAACACCCGGTGATTAAGAAATGAATTACTTGTTTACATAATGTAACGACTGATTTAGTTTAACATAATTCCTTACTCTGTCTTTAACTATACAGGGTACGAAATCGAGTTTTTGCTAGCACGTCTCTTATGCTGCGTCCACATTTTTTACATTTTACCGGCACGTTTCTCCAGTACCGTAGTATTTTGTACTTTTTTTTAAAATTCTATTTAAGTGTTGTGTGTGTGCTAATAAATGTAATTTTCTTTCTTTCTTTCTTACCGTGTCAGACTCGCGTGTCGGTATCGTTGAAAACTACAGCTACGAGTTACATATTCGTCACGATGTGCCGTCGAAATGTTACAAATGTGGACCCAGTATTAGGTTTTTATCAGACAGAGAGCTGTCAAGCGGTAAAGTGTATTGCGTTCTTTGTTTTGTGTTATGTTACATGGCATAGAAAAAGTTCGAGCGTAAAGTAGCAACTGCACGCCTGAACACAGTATGCGAACGTGGATCGCTTGAATGCCAGAGTTCTCTTATCTGATAGAACTGTTAGTTCTACCAGCATTAAGTTGATATAATTTACCTAAGCCTCAATTGCTTAAATGCTGCAACTACAACAACATACAAACATTTTATACAACAAAATAGCTTTGAGCTATTACTAGACCTATGTGCATCTACCCTTTGTCATCAGTTCAATGAGCAATGGACAGCTTAAGTAACCAGCAACGGATACAGTACTAGTTTCTCATGGCTCAGATCTCATCAAGGCTACAAAATAACACTTCGAGTTGATCATTGCTTAAGTAAAATCTTTTGAAAACTGTAGGAGAAAGAAATAGTGATTGTATAAAATTTATACATTTTAACAAAACTGCCTATGATGTTAACGTTGATAATAAACGATTTCAATTGAATGCCAAGGACACACTTATGTAACTTCTAAACTTCTATCTCCTTAAATCATCCCTCATTTTCACCAACTTCTCTTATTCAAATTATTCAGCCCACACCCTTAAGTTCTAAGCAAGTCACGCATGTAATTATTGGGGAAACGAAAGGTTACTGTGTTTTAAGAGCTTAAAACAGGGCTTGCTGCTACGGGCAATCGTTTGAAGTTTTGTAACAGACTTAGGATATTATATCATATACATATATTATGCCTTTCTTTGGTCTTAACTCATTTAAGTGACACATATTTTTATGCACTGATATTTAAAACCGCATTGGATGGAAAATTGAAAATGCGAAGTTTTTAGTAGTTTTGATCAAAAGTGCCCAACCAAATCTTCCAGTGCAAACCAACCTCAACAGTCAGAGTAAACGGCAGTTACTTTCTATAGTGATGAACTTAAAAATTCAAGTTCTAGATGCTCCTAGTAGTCAATAAAAGGTGAAATAGGTGATTCCAAAAATTGCTTATCATTTACATTATCATCTAAAAGCTTATCATATAAATATAGTAGATACGTAATATGTTTATTATATGGGTATGAAAGAGTATACTGTATGATTTGCTATCTAGTAATAAACATCATCTCTGCAGAAAGCAAACACGGAGCAGCAATTGGCCAGAAAACTAGATTGAATCACAAATTTATGACTCTGTTTACGAGTTAGATAATGGAACTTAAAGCTCCAATTTGAACACCAATAAGTGTTCAATATGGAGTTAAGTTTCATAATTCATACGTTTTAGTGGTAAGAGTAAGCCATGATGTCTTTAATGTTTTTTGTTCATATAATTATTGAACTTATTTAGGTTAATAACGATTTAATGGTTAATAAATCGTTATTAACCTAAATAAGTTCAAACCAGCATAATTATGACAGTTCACTGCTAAACGTGGGCTTTTCCCGATTCACGCTGTAACATACAGGTAATTACGATGTAGTTCTTTGTGGAATCATCATTATCCGAGAATTAATCGCGTTTGCATTCTAAGCTCTCAATTCAGCGACACGGGTCTGGTTTTCTAATCTCAATAATCTTCTTGCTGTCTACAATATCAGTATTTATTTAAATAATAAATATTTGAAAATTGAATTAACGTAGACGTCACTAGAAACGCGAAGTCCTGAATAGACGAGTACGTTCAAAAATCAAATTCCCCAAAGTTGTACAATATACTAAGAATGGGTTCTCAATCGTATTCAATACTCCGGCGAAAATCACACATAAGAAATATGCCGAATTAACCACAAAACGTCCTCGAAACGCGGAGCACCGTTTCAACGTCAGAATTTGGTTCCAAATGGAAATCTGGACGTGAATTTTCATGCAAATTTCCCAAAGGTGTTATATATGGCACGGTGTAACGTAGTCGTTAAAATATCAAAGTAAATTCTGCGGTGACAAATTCATAATGTGGAACATTTTTTGCTAACGGAGTTTTACTAATCTTCTTTCTAAATAAATACTTACGGGTATTAGAATCTGTTAAGTTTTATATAGAAGTGTAAGTAAATTTTCGTGTAATTATTATAAATGTTACTTTATTATTTACACAGGTAAATGTGCGCAGGTTTACAGCGATTAAACAGAAGATTCTAGTGAAACTATTGTCTTGGTTGTTCAATGTACGGACCATTTATTCGGTGTAAATAAAAGTTGCAATATTTAAAGTGAATCGAAAACCGACAAAGTACAACTTCATAGAGGTTTCAGTACCAAATAACGGCAAAAAAACGTGTTTGTTGTTTAGGAGCACCATTTGATTTTTTTAAAACATTTTTCGTATTTGTCGTTAAAGTGTTTCAACTGTCTAAGTATCTCGGTTCATGAGATTTGGCCTTTTCAATTGAAACCCTAAAAAGTTAATTGGATACGAAGTTTACCCTAGTGTATTTAAAAAGTTAATACAATAACGAATCTAACAATGGAATATAATGTAAGGAAAGGTTTTGTGCGTAGATAGCAGTTCCTAGCTCCAGGCTAGATGTAATCTAGGGTAATCTAAAGAACTTCACAACCTCATTTTCTAACTTACCAAGAAATAGTAGGGTTTTAGGAATTTAGTTTTAGGAATTGAGGTTACAGGACGCCTAGTTTTTGTGTAGTCCTAATAAGGTTTAAAGGCTTACGATGTGCTATAAAGTCTTCTCTATTTCTACAGATCCCTAATTTTGATCAATGTGAGACTACATGAAGGGAAAATTATTACTAGCTTTGTGTAAGAAATTACTTAGGGAAGGTTCTCGAGGGAACATTTGCATTTAAAAACTTATAACTAATAGAACTTTAGAACCGTATTCTCACGAGCCATGCTCTATAACCCGTAAGTAAGTTAGTAGTAGAATTTATAATGTAGGTACTCGAGATTAAAATATTCAGCTCTATATTAATAAAGTAATTTTAATTCCCCATTCCAAGCTCCTTGCTAAGCTCTGGGACTGGAAGGTAGCTACCATAAACATCGTGAAATTAACTCACATTTTTTCTCTGAGACTGAATTAAGTACCTATTAAATTTCTTACAATATTAGTTAACTTCAAAATGAAATACTAAATTGACATTTGATGTCTTCAAAAAAAAATATCATAAGGTCCCATAAGCTTGTTTGCCACGTTATTGATATAAATAAATATATCCCTAGAACAAATTGTAAAGCAATAATATTTGTGTAATCAATGTACAGCCTCCAGCTTATAATCTAACACAAATAAATGTGCTCAACGTATAAAACTAACAAAATGTAACTAACATAATAATCGTATCTACAAGATACGATTATTATGTTAGTTACATTTTGTTAGTTTATGAACACTCTCATTCACAGTAGGTAGGTACTTATTTCCATTACCATCCAACAAAATCAAACCTAATCTAACTTATAATTGATTTAGTTTCCGTATCATGATCTTGTAATGATAAACACACCAGAGTTACTATCTTACTATAAGTTGACATTCAATTTACTCTATAACATTGAAGCAACCATTTTGTGTCAATGTTCAATTTAAATGTAGCCATCGTTGACTTTTGCCCTTTTGTTTGTAAATTAGAAACTACAGTTTTGGTAAATTTTCAATTACGGCAACTAATTCCAGATTGAATTACGTATTGCCCAGGGAAATTAGGTGGTCTATCACTATATGAATAGGTTGATGATTCAATGGACACAAATATACAGAGTGTGACATTCGGACCGGTCAGTTTGGGTAAGTCTGTAAATTAAAACATACAAAGGTCTAATAACTTAATTTATAAACAAAAGTAACTTCAGTTCATGATCTAAAGATTCTCGAGACCAAAAACATGATTACTGATTAAATTCTCGATAGGTTTTCTTTGGTTGAAAGTACATCGGTTTTGTAAAATTTTAAGCTGAATCTCGTGGGTTTGAAGTTAGTTTTATAGTTTAACTAGATGACGCTAGCGGCTTTGCCCGCGTGCAATTCGGTTCCCGTTTCCGCTTCCCGTGGGAATATTTTACCGGGATGAAAACAAGCCTATGTGTTATTCCAGACTATAAGCTATCTCTGTACCACCAGGCCTCCGTCACTCGATCAAAACCGCGCGCTATGTACCTACCGCTCGGCATATCCCTGGGGATACAACTGGCAGAGGGCTGCCGAACGTCCGACCACAGAGTACATTTGTATATTATGAGACGCCCGACTGAGCGCTCGCATCGCACCGCACCGCACGTTTCCCGCGCTTACGCTTTGAAATGCCGAAACCACGTAATTATTGTGCAGTGGGTGGGTGTAATAGTACAAAAACAAAAGAAAATAGTCGTTTTTAAATTGCCGTGAGACGAAGAAAGCTGAGTAATATTTTAAATCTTATCAATATGAATGTTTTCACCATTTATTTGTTTGAACATAAGTAGGTAGGTGATAAGTATGTAAATCGTAAATTAAGGAGTTATTTGAGTCAGCGGACCTAACAAGGCAACATTGTATGCAACAACATATAATTAATATAATTTGAAATACAGAACATACAGAGCATACCAAACATTTTACGTTTCATAATATGAAACATACAATGTTGCCTTTTTAGGCCCTCAGGTAATAAAAAAGTGTTGTTTTTTATAGGCAATTCAATATTTTATAGAATTTATAGGTAAATAGGTTTTATAGGTAGTCGAAGCGCTCGTGGCCCCGCGGACTCAGTGTTCTGTAATAATCGAGCACTCTATTAAGCAACTTTCACTATGGCCAGTTCTTGGATGGGTGACCATTCATGTGACCACTTTGTGACCTTTATTTGAGCGTTTCCGTGCTTCGGAAGGCACGTTAAGCCGTTGGTCCCGGTTGCCAATAAAATAGCAGTCAGCCAAGTTGGAGGCCTTTTTAGGCGATTTGAAAAATTAAAACAGCAGACTAGAGTTATATATACTGCGTGAATGTTAAATTATACATTTGAATTAATAATATTATAGTTAAATACTTACCTAAATTTGCATGCCTATAAGGTAGACCAAAGAGGACTTAATAATTATGTAACATCCATGTACACCTTTGATCAGCAAATAAATAAATGAAATGAAACAGACGGTCATAACCTATAGGTATTTAAACTTTCATGGTCACTGACATCAGTATTAAAGTTTGCGGGATATTTACCATGTATTGTCGGAAACTCACAACAATACATGGTAAATATCCCGCAAACTTTAATACTGAGGTCACAACCTACCTGATCACCACCTATTACTTGGGAAAAACTATAAAAAAATAAAATGTGGGCATCTAATATGCCTCTGCCTTCCCCTTCGGAGATCAACGCGTGACCATATGTATGTGTGTGTAACATAGTAAGGTGGGACGGCCGGGTGGGATAGGTGAATAGCCGGAACTTACGCTAAAGGTAATGTCAGTTAATTTTAGATTTCTTTGATATATTAGTTATGGGTAGGAATAAGATAAACAATATAAATATATAGGTATACCTACCTACTGTGATTCATAATTTATTTTTGGTTTGTACGTGCATTTATAAAAGCGTGTTATTCTAGGGTTTTTTAAACCATTCATAATTTTTTTCCTTACATTCCATTACATTGTTAGTTACATACACGTCAACCTAATAAAAGCGTATTAAAACATGGTTGATGCGTAACATTCGTTTTATTACAACAATCATTATAGGTTCAACCCTAGCGCATTCTTACAATGACGTCACTCGCACAGCGGGCAACACAGTCTCGACGCTCTGAGCGCGTGTTTAAGGTACAATTCTTCTCGTTCTGAGCAGCAGGTATTATTATTAAATTTTTGTAGGCTAATATAGCGTAGGTCGCTTTTGTACGGAGTGATGTATCTGTTACGTAGTAACTATTTAGTAATCTGTGGTACCACCAAATTACATCCCAATCCGTTCAGCCGTTAGAGCGTGATTGAATAACAAACATCCAAACATCTTCACAAACTTTCACATTTATAATATTAATAGTAGGATTTCTCTCAACAAGATAAGCTCTCGAAAGGATGTCCCAGTAAAGGTCCATTTTGTTTCAATTATTATTTTTTTATGAAAATACAATGCTCGATATTCTGTGAGTATTTCAAGCGTCTACTGGTTGCCCTCATTACCTATTAACACAGAGCAACGCGCGTCTTAGACAGTTCGCGTTGCTTTATAGTGTTATACAACGCGCGTCTTTAGACAGTTCGCGTTGCTCTATAGTGTTATACAACGCGCGTCTTTAGACAGTTCGCGTTGTTCTATAGTGTTATACAACGCGCGTCTTTAGACAAGTCGCGTTGCTCTATAGTGTTAACTATCCTTGTATAGATCCTCTACGGTAGGTACAGTATATATTTCAAAAAGAGTTTGTGAACTCTATGTTTAATTTCTTTTTCAGAATATTGATGACATTTGAATGATGACATTATAAACACGATATCTACGTCTAGAACATAAATTGTGTGTTTGTACGTAAATTGTTTATAGTGGAGAAAAATCTAAAATATGGACTATTTGTTTACTATTTCCTATGAAATAGCTATCTTTGAAATAATACACCTACCTAAAGTAATCTGCTGAAAGCGTTGTTCACTTTTTAAAGAACAAATATTTACGATGAAAGTCGGAAAATAAGTTAGTATGTGACCCGTATAATGTTCAATCATGGCGACACGAAATTAATTTCATTGAGCAACATTTGATTGTGCTATACCTCCTAAAGTATTCATTTAATTTGCATGGTGTAAAGGAAATGAATGATCTTGATGAAATGTTCAAATTAACTAACGTATTTAAATTGAGAAGGATACCTTATTACCGAATATATAAGACAAAATCGCACAAACACGTTTGTTGTAAGCCCCCTAAAATATTATTATGTTTTTGTTTTCTGTATTTGTTGTTATAGCAGCAACAAAAACACATACCTAATCTGTGAAAATTTCAACTATCTAGCTATCACCGTTCATGAGATACAGCCTCCTGACGGACAGACAGACAGACAGACAGACGGACAGCGAAGTCTCATGAATAGGGTCCCGTTCTTTACCCTTTGGGTACGGAACCCTAAAAGCATTAAACCGACCGCACCTCTCTCTTTCTTGCACGCTAAAATGTATGTTCTATCTTTTTTCAATCGATTCGAGTCATACGGACTCTTTATATCAATACTATGAAAGATACTTTTGTTCTTAGCTGTTTTGTCTTGTTATAATCTTCCATCGCGTACTACACGCAAGGGTTATCTTTGCTATTGTTTATTATATTTTAAACCTATTTGCGAACAACTCCTGAATTATGAGGTGTCAACGTGATTTATTTCTTGAGACACCGGCGCACAGACGTTGTGTAACCCTTAATTAATGTAGAATATTTAGATTCTCACAGGAACATGATTATGCAAAATTTAGGTAAGATACCGATAAACTTATACTTAGTGTTATGTAAGGTTGCTAGTGGTAAATATTATGGACGTTTTCTACTTACACTTTGGAGACCTGACTGCCTACCTTGTGTAAGGAGAGGCTATGACGTTTATAAGAGAAGTTTCCCAATTAGTTTTGTATCTTTCTGTAGAGTCATCTACAAAATATTTGTTAGCTATACATGTGAATATTGGTAGTCAGTAGTTTAGCTAGTAGCTTAGAAGATGATTTCCAATCATGTTTACTAGGTCAATCTGAGAAACCTATGCTTTCCAACATAATATATTATGTTATTAGTTATAAATATTCACGAAAATTTCATAGACATGTTTTATTTTTGGGTGTTTTTTTTTTCTCGGACATTTCACACAACGCTATCTGATTCCAAAGTAAGCTAGGAATAACCTGCTTGTGTTATATGTATCAGACCACAGATATAAATACCTTTTAAATACATACATAGAAACACCCAGGCTCTTGAGACAAACATTTATGGGTCACACAAATATTTGTCAAATAAAAACCCACGACCTCCAGCGCCGCAGACGGTATCACTACCGACTGCGCCACAGAGGCAGTCATTTTTTACGCAGTGCTATCTAACCGCAATTTTTCAAATTAATTACATTATTATGTTGATCAATCAAACGCATTCTCACCAACTTGACCACGCAATTGATATAAAAAGCAGCAACTTCCTTATAACTCCTTAAACAATGAGCTGCCCAAGTTTTGGTCGTGTTCAGTAGTTTTAGAACAAGATCGCGCAAAGTACCGAACTTTCACGTTTTACTAACACGTGATGTGGCTGACTCATGCAGAATATACTTGACCTGATAAGTATTGATGTGTTGGTTTTGTTTTTATTTTAATGTGGCTACTGCAGGTTAGGCATTTCACCGCCTTGTTTCGTCCCACGCCGCACAATCGGAGAGTGTGTTCCGCCGAGTCTACGGTGCCACTTGGGCAGTGACAGCACACAAGGTTCGACTCCACGCCTACAACCTTCCACAGGTACGTGGCGAAACAGCCATGTCCTGTGAAGTATAGTAAATAAGATGTGTTGTAGGCAAGGAGCGGTCAATACGTTAACCTGCTCGAATATTCAAGAAATGTATATTTATTAGTATGTATACTTCATTCATATTCATACGCATGAAATTTCTACACTAAAAAGTTTTTCGAATTAAGTCCAACCGCTTAATTAGCAACTTTGTGTTTTCAATAAATATCTTCCAAGTATACGGCGGCCTTCTTTTGGAGCTCAAAATCCTTTATGCATCTTTTCCCGCCACTATATAAGTCAAAAGAAATCCACATAACATCTTCGTTCATTACATTCATTCAGGTTTTCCTTGACTGATGCAGCTCACCTGCTGGTGCACGGTGGAGGTTTACTGATATACTCACTTGTTTCATACGTATTCGGGTGGTCCAGTCACCCAGCCGAATTGTAGTATTAGTAAGAAAAAATAGATTAAGTACATGACGTATACTCTATAAAAAAAGATAGTGATATTCCAATAGGTTATTAAATGGAAATCCATATTTTAATATAAAATCAATGAATTTACTATTCAATAACTCAAAAGTTTGAAGTGATAAATGACTCCATTAGACACAAAAATGTTCACCCGGCTTTTAAATTTATATTCTTGCAGTTTTAAACGTTTGCATAAAACATTATAAAATGTGAGTTCAAAGCGCCACTACAGTCTCCATTTTCAACGACAAGTGTCGTTTTAAAGTGCCCATACAACGCGTGCCGGGCAGAGATGCCACTCATACACAGTGGAGAGAATCTTCGCCAGAACCGAGCGTTTCAAAAGATCGTTCCTCTGTCGAACTATAAAAACATGGAACGACC
The DNA here is from genome assembly GCA_933228765.1 of Miltochrista miniata. Classification (NCBI taxonomy): domain Eukaryota; kingdom Metazoa; phylum Arthropoda; class Insecta; order Lepidoptera; family Erebidae; genus Miltochrista; species Miltochrista miniata. Next base: position 3,449,912 of record OW121749.1, on the reverse strand, counting down.
TGCCCGCACACGTCTTTCCCTCATCTTACAATCCCGGGTTCTTCAAGAGGAGCGTGAAGAGGCACATCACAGGGCCGCCAACTTGATTACCACTGTAGGAAGTGGCCCCCAATCGCTAGATGCGCCACTGCTTTCTTACCATCAGGCTGGTGGCGACGTCAATTTGGCGAGCTGAATATAAAAAAAAAAAAAAAAAAAAAAACAAAGAAATCAATACATTGTACCATTTTCTCCTGCGAAGTTTAAAAGGAATCGCTTTAAAATTTCCTTTGAAGTCGATTTTCCTCACAAAGCTTGAGGAAAAAAAATCTATTTACAAGTGCAGTTAGAAGTCTAATTAGTTTCAAAGAGTGGAAGAAGTGAATGAGTGAACAAAGGACAAACAAGATTAGTAAGAAAACTTCAAAGCGGAGTAAACATTTTTGTCTGAGAATTCACGTGTAAATAATTTATAGAATACGAATAATATAATTATCTGAAATCTTACTTGCTATTAAACTATTACATAATTAAATTATTATTGGACGTAATTATTATTATTTTTGTTAAGACAGTTTCTTTTGTTGAGTGTTAGTGTTTTATTGTCTGCCTCTGTGGCGCAGTCGGTAGTGATACCGCCTGCGGCGCTGGAGGTCGTGGGTTCGATTCCCACCGGAGACAAATATTTGTGTGACCCATAAATGTTTGTCTCAAGAGTCTGGGTGTTTCTATGTATAATATGTATGTATTTAAAAGTATATAAGTATTATTATCCGTGGTCTGATACCCATAACACAAGCAGGTTATTCCTAGCTTACTTTGGGATCAGATATCGTTGTGTGAGATGTCCGTGAATATTTATTTATATTTATTTATTTATTGTTATTACTTAAGTTTATATTTATTTATTTATTGTTATTACTTTTTATAGAAGCGCTCGCGGCCCCGCGGACTCAGAGTTCAGTAAACGATCACTGCAGTAAGCAACTTTCACTATGGCCAGTCCTTGGATGGGTGACCATCTATGTGAGCAGTTTGTGACATTTATTTGATCGTTTCCGTGCTTTTGCCAATAAAATGACAGTCGTTTCTTTTTAGGCAACTAAAAAATGTCACCAGCTGGCAGTCACAACCTGCGCCTGTCCATCTCAACACGGCAATACGGCTCACCGCCTGTTACGTGTTACTAATTCTAAAAAGGTAAAATGTGGGCATTATAGCCTGCCTCTGCTTACCCCTTCGGGGATCAAGGCGTGACTATAATATTTTATTGATTAAGGAAATTTTACATACAAATTTATGATTATTTTGCTGCAAATGTATACCTGAAAGTTTGTGAAGATATTTGAATGCTTGAATGTTTTAAATGTTTGAGCTTTGTTAAACTTAATGCTCTAACGGCTAGGACTAAACTTGTCTATTTATACCTGGAATATTTTTCCCCAGAATGCAGGAATTGGAACATAATTCCACGTAGTCAAGTCGCTGGCATCAGCTGTATAACAATAAATCAGTGTACGCTTACATATTATTATATTTTATTCTGTGTTTTATAATAGCATTCTCATAAGTTTGAGAAACAAACGTTGGGACAAGCAAGCTTTTATCTTTATAGCACGCACGACAAATACAGAACCAAACCATTTTGAAAGCACTAGAGATAATAACTATATCCATTAAGCGTCATTATAGCGGTTTGCTGCTCTGACGTTCCTTCGGTGTTACTTGTTAAGTGGATACACTATATAAGTTTGTTATATTTATTCGGTGTATTTAGTTGAAATTTTGCAAAAATAATAGTTTCTAAATTGGAATAATTGGAAAGACCAAAAGTTATACAACGTCTTAAGAAACAGTTAAAAGGTTTCAAAATTCAATAGCAATAGTTAGAAGTATCTTTTCATACAATATAATGTGGAAAATGACAATTAAAATGACATACCTTTATTAATTAGGGTAGCCGTTTTAAAGAAGTACTAAGGAAACAGTTATCTCTTCGTTAACCATTATACAATGAGACCAGTAAAATCATAGATCGTTTTGCTATATGACGTGAGCTAATGAAAACAATATTGAATTCGCTTTACTAGTACAGGGCTACGTCAAGTATTTTCATAGAGGCTAGGTAGTTGTGCTTGCGTGTAACAAGTTTGCGGTGCGTGTGCAACTGTGCATCAGGACTACGCTACAGCGTAGTATGACTGCAAGGAAGCTACGCTTAGTAGTGAACTACAGGGCAATGCTCTGTGAGAATCAGAACTTTTTATAGCAAGGTTCGAATCTGTGCTCTTGGTCTTGGTCTTCGGTTTGAATCCTGGAACACTATTTGTGTGTCCGTAAATGCTTGTTTCGGGGTTTGAAAGTTTCATATTAGGTAAGACTTTTAAATGCGTCCGGAGCGCTCGAGCACGGTAAGATCCGATAGGGGCTTTCTTTCGCGCTGGCTCATGTTGTGGAATGTGCTCCCTGCCTCGGTTTTCCTAAACGCCTACACTATGGGGTTCTTCAAAAGGGGTTTTAGAAGGTTTTTACAGGGTCAGCAGTGCGAGTGTAGCGGTACATCTGGTGGGCCGTTTGCTTGTCTGCCACTTTAGTGGTATAAAAAAATGGAGTTAGTACTTTTAATATAATAAAAACATTAACAGGGAAATCGTGTTCAAGATCTATAGTACTCTTCAGAACTTCTTTTTGAGCTGTCGAACAATAACTTTCATTGATTTCCTAAATATACAGAAACATTCATTTAAAAATGCATATGTTCAGTCATTTACATAAAAACATAGAAGGAAATACCTGCCGTAGCATGCTTGCATGTTTTAATTTGGTAATTGTGCATGGATATCAGCATTAAATTCCCACTGCGTAAACCAGAAACTGTCGCAAGCAACCGGCGCACCGTAGCACTGGAGCTACAGTCAATTTAGTTGCAGCCTCATATTACAATGATATTAATCTCAGTTAAACCAACACGCTTGACACACGTTGTTTGTAGAGGAAGCCGTCTACACCGGTCTCCGAACCATCGAATTACACGTCGATTCACCATCGCACCAACTAACTGGAATAAATTAAACGAAGAATTCTGAACTTATGAGATGCTGAATTTATTATAACAGTACCAAATTTTTCTCAAGAGGGAATAGAACTCAAAACCTTCTATTTTGCAGTCAGTGATACTATTATAATCACTAAACTTATTAATAGTCCTGTAAAAATGTGATTACAATACTCGTATTTGTTTGTAAAGAAGTGTTTATTAGCCATATTATTAACAGACTCTTTATATAGAGCCTCTTTCTTGTGAATTTGGCTGTTAACTTAAAAACATGAATATCTTGACGTTTGCAAATGTTACACTAATAAAATATTTCCATCTTCAATAATACATACAATTTCTAGGCTGGCGTGCTTAGATCATGTAACCACAGGATGCGCCTTACTTAAGCATTGTTTTCTGCCAAGCCAATAGACCATTTGGTCTTTTGGCTTTATAAAAAGCACTGTACATCAGTACATCATTTTATATGATTAAACTAGTACATTTCATTGTAGTTGACTGTACAATAAAAGTTAACACACAACAGCCATTACGCGTTTGTCGATTAATACATTTTTAAATATAATGAAATTTTATATGTCTTTGTGTCTCCCCCTTCACCCGCTATGAAAACTAGCAGAATATTTTTGTATGCGGTGGTTCGCAAAGGCTAGTCCCGTGATATATGGTCTAAGCTGGCGTGTGATTAATAGGTATACAAGAAAACTAGCTGGTGCCCGCAGCTTCGCCCGCGTAAAATTTGTTCCCGTTCCTGCTTCCCGTATTTTATCCCCTTGGGGGTAGAATTTATCAAAATCCTTTCTTAGCTTCCTACGTCATAACACCTACCTGCATGCCAAATTTCAGCCTGATCCTTCCAGTGGTTTGGGCTGTGCGTTGATAGATCACTATGTCAGTCAGTCAGTCACCATTGAATTATATATATTTAGATTAGATTAACAGTCCAACTCAATCGATAAAGAAATAGGATAAGACCGTTCTAATCTCATCTCATTAAATATTAGACACAATCAACCACATTACAGCGTTTGCTCCCTCACACAGGAAATACTGTCAATTACCGGCAGTGGATAATCAGTCACACTTAATTGACACATCAGAACCAAATGCTCTGTGCTCACAATTATGGAATCAGTCTGGCATTAAATGTAGATAAAATGTGTTATGTTGTATCTAGGTATCATTGGTGACAATATTTGCAATGCAAAGCTTTCGTACTTTGTCAGTAAAGTTCTAATCCTAAAAGTAGATGCAGTTGAGGGGTGATTTACTCCAGAAATAGGTCCAAAATAATTGTATATTTAACAAGTCCACTTGTTCCTGACAATGATACTAATGTACTGCTGATTCATAACTCCTCATGTGTAAATGTCTCATAATTTAATTTTAACTAGAATCGTATTCTAGTTAACAAACTCTAGTTGAATTTTTCATTATATTCGACGAGACATTGTAGGTACGACGACGTACGCGTTGTAACCACGACTACGGCGACGTCTCAATATCTTGCATGTGCAGTGTAATAAAAAACTCCTAGTCGTTACTCTCAACTCGGCATTGTTAACATTTTCAATAAGAAACTCTATCATAAGCACTTTTTAATAAAGTGACATAAATCATAAGATACAGCGATTTCAAAAATATCAATTAGTAAGAATTGTGCATATAAACCGGTAAGTGTCATGGTATCTATCTTGGCACACAATTTATACACACTTTGTCGCTACACACTAAGTTTGGTAATGAATAAATCATCTCTAATATATTTTCATTCTTATAAATTATACTATCAATTCGTATACAATAATTATTATGAATTAGGCTTCACCAATTTGTAGTGAGCCAAAAATAATATATGCCTTGTACCTAGTATCGGTCCTACGTATGAAAACACGTTTACATATTTATAAATTCTGCACTGTTTTCACGAAAATATAGCTGCGTAGTCTTTTGCATTATCTCTGTTCTTAATCAAAAAACGTCCACGCTACGCCATTCTCTCATCATAATATTCATACTTCAACATGTTAAGCCGGACCGTCGGAGATGCATATTCATGTTTAAAGCAGTGAACATTTGCGTATCCCTCTTGCTGGCTTATAGATTAAGTGCAATATAAATTTTGTTCTATGAACAGCCAAGTATAGAAGAATAATGTCTGATAACAAATTTTTATTGTTTATCCGAAGAGATTTCAGAAATAAACAAATAAACTATTTAGATTATTATGTCACACATGACCATTTTTTTCCACGAACAAATAAAATGAAAATTTCGATATAAGACGTCTGTTTCGAACGTTTCGGTTACAAAAATGTTATGAAAATCTCAGGAAAAATCCTATAACACGAGTAGTGTTCATTCCATCATCTTCCAAAGTTTGACGCGCTTAGTAATACAAAAGTCAAATGTTATAAATCTTATTTAGCAAAGGAAAACATGTTTACGCAGCCATCTTGTGACGTCATCATGTTTTGATCTTAGGCGTTACGGGCTTGTTTTAGCATTTTATAAACACAAGCTATTCATAATTTATGGAAGTTTAATGTGGTGTGAAGCAGTGTGGTTTGTTTGACGACCCGTGTGTCGTGTGCTGGTTTTTGTAGGACTTTTCTAAAGTTTTTTTTACACATGAAATGATTTTTTGATTGCATAGCAATATTATTATGTTTTCCTTATTCAGGAATAAGGAAAACTGAAATACAGGTATTACAGTTAAAAATAAATGCATTTATGACAACCAGTTAATCACAATAATATGATCTGAGCATTAATGACTCTTTTGATTGTATGAAAATAAAAAGTGTGGCAGTCTTTGGAAGAAACGTTAAACCGCAAAGTAAATTTAAAGTCAAACCAAAACCCAGTTGACAGTTCATTTTAACAGCCTCACACAACAAAGGCATTAATAATATCTAGTCGTAACTAATTTAAACGGGACCATGGTGATTTCGCTCGTGAAACAACAGAGGAGTTAATAATACTGGCAAATGAACAAAATGACATTGTTCTGTAATATTGATAATAAATTAATATAATAATGTTGGACCCTTTATCACAGTACCGGTGCTGACAGTGGTCAGTTATTTGAAATTCCTACAGTTCTATAGAGTTAAACGTACCTATCAACTTTAGAAGTAGTATCTACTTAGTCAGATATTTTTTGAAAATTAATCTCCAATCTTTTTTTTATGGTAGGTTGTGAAATATCGGCCAAGTTTAAGTTAGACCCGTGCTCGGAGGGTTTCGTACTAACACGGCAAAAATCACGTTTGCTGTATGGGACCAAACTCGATTAGAGCCAAAACAATACCATTTTTCTATTGATATCAGAAAACAAATGGATGAAAACGCAAATTTACTGTGTCGTCTTGATTATGTTATGAAATAAAAAGATAAGGACTGTCCTCAAGAGGTAGGACAAATTATTATTTGTTGTTGTCATTGAGGAGATTAGGCAACAGTAAGTACCGGATTGACCGCAATTCAACAGCAGGTTTCATCTGCGTAAAATAAATATTTTACGATTTAAGTTTTTATTGCTTTGTTTTCATGAAACCGTAAAATGTTTGAAAGTTTTAGTAACGATACGGCGGATTACCCCTGTTTTACTTCACAGAACGCATTAAGTAATCGTATGAATTTATTTTACTACTACTTAAGAATGATATTGAAAAATAAGGTTTAATGACAGAAATATAAAGTTATGCCTCGAACTCGTGTCGAAATGTGGTTAATGTTTTAGGGAAAAAAAGTCTTTCATCATCGGTCCACTAGGCTCGGTCACCTTGCTGGACATTTTTGGATCCTCAATTAGTGTCAGACAACTACACCCTCTACAAAATGGTACAAAATGGTATTAGAAACAAATAAAAATAGTATTAAGTAATGTCCAAAATTTCACAGTTCAGCATACAGTATGCATGTACATCTTTTTGTTTTGTAAGTAAGCCAACTTCACATTAGCCGCAGTGAATGCTAAACGATGATTAAATATAACACATAAATTTATTAAGTTCCTATTTCAATAAAAACAAGAAACCGTGAGACGGTCTCACCCGACTGCCCCTCTAACGTTTATTGTGAAAGTGAAAGTTCAATTCAATTGACATAGTCATTTTGGTTTTATTTCAAACTTAGAACAGATGATCCACGTGAGCTAGTGACGTAATTAAATGCAACAGAGTCACAGACTACGGACATAAGTGTCGCCATAAGCCCCTCTGCAATCTATTTTATAGAGAGGGGCTGAAATAATGATAATAATAAACTTTTTAATGCTTAGACGTCTCGACGAAGTTATGGTGTTTCTGTAAAACAAGTTTAGTTACATATCTAGGGTTGAAATAATAGAGCCATTATGAGTAGAACTAATAACAAAGGGAAGAGATTGATCAAACTTTTCAGTTTCCACAACATCATAGAAAAAAGTAGACTTTTTAAACTTTGTTATTTTTGAAATAGCACACCGTGCTCAGTTAGATCGTAAAATGAAAGTAGAACTAAGAATTGGACTTCCAGTAGGAGTTCTTGTGAGCTATAACTGTAAAATGTCCCGCTGTCTGGAAGTTGAATTACAATCAACGCCCTTCTTCCATTTTGATGGAACGAAATCATAATTAAATCTTGAGTGCATTTTATAGAACTAAAACTAATCTGGAACAAAATCCTAGAGATACTCATTTCGGTGTAGTATAGAGGGTTCTGCTGAGTGATACCTTAATAAGGTATCACTCAGCAGCCTCCTACCTAACCTAACCATCTTGTACGGTTCACAGCTCACAACAATTCTCTCTGATTAGAACTCTGTCCACAGAGTTTACAACCTCGCTAGGTCAACATTAAGTATGTAGATTACATTTAGTTTTTACAATACATCGCAGAGAGTGTGACATAATACACCACAGCGATAAGGTAGTAGGTAAAACTATTAAACATTACCATATTTGACTGCTTGGTACCATTGTTGTTTTTTGTTGAGCAATAAATCGTAGGGTGTCAGGCAATCGGAGTTAATCTTCAATCTTCATTAGAACCTTTAAATCAGAGTTGTCTAATAAAGAACCATTTCAGAAGTCACAATGAACCTATTTACGGGCGTTCTTGTTAGCCATATTTTCTCCTTAATTGACATTTAGATTAAATCGAGTTGCTAGGCACCAGTGAATCTTGGGGTGGTGACGTCATTTCACCAAAACGAACGAAGTAGCAGTATCTACTACAGACAAACAAAATCGCAAAAAATGCAATGATGTGAACTGAAAACAAAGGCTTTTTAAAGCTTTTTGACTCCGGCTTCTAACATGTTTTTTTATTACGTCATTGACTTAAGTATGTAAGCCTACGTTTAATGAATATAATGAAGATAAGATACTGAATCTAATCTACTTCTTGACGTAATAGCGTTTGGTCCTTCAGTAAATTAAGAGACATTCACTTAAATTACTGAAGTAGATTAAAACACGTCTCTTCAAGAATTGCGCTGAGCCCTAAACCCAGAGATTAGATTTTCTGAAGACAAAATAATGATAAAAGACTTTTTACCCACATTAACCACATTTAAACATGAGCCGAAGTCAAAAGTTTTCTTATTTCCTTTAAAAAGATTAACACGTTGTTGCCCAAAACGTGATTCGAACGCAAATTGCTTCAGCATTTATATTCATATTCATCCCAGCAGAGTTTGATTTTTGTATTTATTGCTGTTTTTGTAGCTTCATTAAGTTGAAAATAAACTAAGGATATGCAATATGAATAGCAAGTTTTGAAATATACGGACGTCGAACCAAGCACCGTGGAATATTTTACAATGTTTCTGACACTTTATCGAATTTAACCTTTACGAGTTGGTACAGCATAGTTTCTTTCTTATATACTCGTAACTGCATGTGAATGGAACCTATAAATACTATACTATACTATACTATACTATACTATACTATACTATACTATACTATACTATACTATACTATCTTCACGCCAAATCCCTATAAATAAGAACCCAAAAAGCTCTAAGAAAATCTACAAACCATATTACACTCATTTACAATAAACCTGCCAATACCTTTAACGTATAAAGTGGTGAAAATTTCCCCTTGTGTAATATATAGCGGTCGTTAAGAAGACAAGTTCCAACCAAACTATGATATAGATGGTATTACGATGTTCGTAAAATGTGGATTTAAAACTATGAAGTGGATTTTTTAAGCTATTGCATAGCTTCTATCGCGGGCCTTGCGTGGAGACCGAATCCAGAAATTGTGTCACGAAAACGAATCACACTCTCGGCTACCTTCGGCCACGTTCGTGTATCTCGCACTTCATAATTTTTTTGTTTACGTCAATTATTAACTCTGCAGTCGTTATATATAATGTCAAATAATCCAAAAATTGACACTTGTACCCAGAATCGATCTTGCGCCTTCTGCGTACCGATCCACGTCTTAACCACTCGACCAAAGTTGAATTAAGAGTATTGGTCGAATTTAGAGTTCTTAATGTGAAATGACAATTTCGATGCTGTCAATTACATTAGTTGCTGTCAATTTATTTCGTCTAAATAAAAATTCGACTATAGGTGTATAGGTATTCATCATCTATGTACAACAGTGAACTGTACTCGTATAATTTGTGTAAAAAGTGTTTTAAATATGAATAAACAAAGTGCATTTATTAATGAAGAAAGTCACGAAAAATAGTGAAAGAAAATGAGTGAGTACTCTATATACATACATTTTATTATTATTATCACCAATGCAGTATTATTTTTTGTTTTGTTAATTTATATATAATACTGCTATAAAGATAACCAAACCCGGGAGTACGTTCCCATGGGAAGCGGGAAGAAAATTTCACGCTGACGTAGCCGCGAGCGCCATCTAGCCCATACCTATGTACTTTAAACGTGTCATAAAAGTCACAACAATACCATACATGCATATTTCAAAGAATGTAATTATTACCATAAAATTTGTAAAAATAGTTTTTAAGTAGATAAGAAGAAACCTATTGTTTAATCTTTTAACTAGCTGACCCTCGCAACTTTGTACACAAGGTCACACAAGGTCTATGAAATTAAAGGTATTTATTAATCATACTCATGAAGTAGCGTTTGAATCTGCCCTGTTTGCTTAATCAAAATAGAGCTTAATGGTTAAAGCTATTCCTCAGTATAGAATTTTCCTCAGTATAAACAATTTACATACAAACACCGGCGTGTTAGAATTTTATTACATGTATCAATGTAGTAGACGTAACGTGTATGAAATGACATCAATCAAATGTCATCAATATTCTGAAAAAGAAATTAAAAATAGAGTTCACAAACTCTTTTGAAAATACATACTGTACCTACCTTAGAGGATCGTTATGAAGATAACAGGATAGTTAACAACCATCGATAGAAAATAGATGGTATAATGCTGAATACCGCAAAGAACAATCGGCGCGGCATAGAATGGGGCGTATACTGATATCCTGGAGGATTTAAATGATGCCGATGTCCTGTGCCTGCTGAGGCACACACACGCCGTCATGCATATCTGCAGGACAACGTGCAGGACAACGAGCAGGATGAGGCAGCGAATGGCTGGACTGAAATTAAAATCGACAGATGCAAGAGATGTGGTGGAGGCACTAATTCACGTACCTTGGGAGTGTCGTGTCAGAAACTGATGGGATTGAAGAGTACCCTACATCATTTCGAGTCTCGCCAAGGCCAGAACAACCTTTACACAGCTGCGCCCCGTAGGCAGTTGCGAAAATGGACACGAAGAGTGAAACTCAAAACAAAGTAAACGTTAAAACTGTACTGCTAACTGCTATACGGATGCGAGACATGGAAGGTCACTAAAGACATTTCGCACCAGCTACCAGCTATAAGTCTTCGTCAAACGCTGCCTCCAATGGATCCTCGGTACATACGGGCCCGAGAACATCACGAACGTAAGACTTTTGGAACGCTGCAGTGAGACCCCTATCCACCAACAGATCAAACGTCGGAAGTGTAGCTGCTGCGCTGGATTGTACACACGCTGCAAAGGGACCATGATCACATCATACCAAGGCAAGCCTTACTGAAACTACTGGTAGGGTTTCAAAAACTATTCGATAGTAAGTAGGTAAATTTATTGATAGTGGCTATAGGCTACATAACATAATGCTAAGATTAATAGGAGCGGTGCAGCAATGAGGAATGTTTCGAAAACGGAAAACATTTAATCGTTATAAGAGTATCCGTTGCGCCTCTGTGTAAATGGTTAAAGTTACATAAAAATAATTGTTCTTCTTAAAAAGTTCTAAAACAAAATACCTATTAAGCTATTGCATAGCTTCTATCGCGGGCCTTGCGTGGAGACCGAATCCAGAAATTGTGTCACGAAAATAAATCACACTCTCGGCTACCTTCGGTCACGCTCGGCCACGTTCGTGTATCTCGCACTTCATATAGCAACGTGTACACAAAAGTCCAAAAGTCCAAAAGTCCAAAAGTCCAAAAGTCCAAAAGTCCAAAAGTCCAAAAGTCCAAAAGTCCAAAAGTCCAAAAGTCCAAAAGTCCAAAAGTCCAAAAGTCCAAAAGTCCAAAAGTCCAAAAGTCCAAAAGTCCAAAAGTCCAAAAGTCCAAAAGTCCAAAAGTCCAAAAGTCCAAAAGTCCAAAAGTCCAAAAGTCCAAAAGTCCAAAAGTCCAAAAGTCCAAAAGTCCAAAAGTCCAAAAGTCCAAAAGTCCAAAAGTCCAAAAGTCCTGTTGGGCCACGGTATTAGGGGCAGTAAATGAAAGTTCTTAAGGTCACTGTGATATCGTATAATGTCCGACTCGATACACAACTTTAAACCGACGTATAAATCGACCTACTCGCTGCCCGACAGTACCGTGACTGGCGAGTGGTTGGTTGTCATACAGGCTTGCGTAATATAATGCTGACATGCATTCCTGTGTTCCCACAGTATTCCCCCTCCTACTAAAAAAAATAGTTAATATAATATTTTTCTTAACATTTAAAAAAAAAAAATATCCCAAAAGTTATCTGGTCACCCTAACAACAATGTTTGTCGACTTTATCCGATACAAACTTATGGTCACCCTATCATTACAACGTACTTGATAAAAGATACAATGTAAACAATTATACACGTACAGTACAAAGGAAGGAATGTGCTGAGTTTACACCTACGCTTGTTGAGAACACAGTGCATGACTACTATTAAGTTTCTTAACCGACTAAGTACAAAAGGAAGTTATACATTGTTATGAATTTATGATTTACGTGTTAATAAAATGTTTTACAATTTAGCTCGTTTGATTCACTTTACGAAACAAAAATATGGCATGAATGTAATATACACTTGAAAGTAAGTATACATAATTACACAAAAATCTTTGCTTAATTACACAAAAAAAATCATATAATATTACACAATTATTAAAAAATTCACACATATTGTGTGGTTGGGTGTGCGACTGATGGTGTGGCTGTGTGTTCGCTCTTAACGGCACGACCTTCTTCCACCTTTAAGACTAAATCACTCATCACTTTGTCTTTTACATATTTACTGCACTTTTTAACTACAACGTAAAAACTGGCTAAGCTCACTACTGCTATGACAATAAAGATGAGTATCCCTTGTAACTCAATTTTCTTTTCAATTACTGACCTCGCCTGATTGTCTGCACCAGTTTGTGCAATGACAACTTGGGAGTTTTTTGCATGTTGCTGCCCCATGTTAACCAAAATGGTCATTGAACTTGGGTGTCACACGTTACAATCATATAGCTATAATGCGCGCTAAAACTAACGTTACTTAAAATTAAACATAAAATGCTGAGATTGGTTTGCTCCAATTATTACTGCATAATTGTATTTTTAGTGATTGCTTACTTTTTCCTACAATTTTAACTATAACAATCATAGTCGGGTTTGTTTGTGACATTTCTTAACTAAAAAACTAAACTCTAATTCTCTTTCATACATTTTTTAGTGGTAGTTACCATGGTGTCCCGCTCTGCTATAGTTAATTATTCACCCCCTTGGGAGTCCACTGCGTACACCATGATAACGCCGTGAAACTCTTTCGTTCGTCACAACTCATCATTCCTCCTCTTTTATTCCTTTGCATAGTACCTACTAACTACAATGAAATCGGTTTACATATCTTTACCTGGCGTCACTTGTTTTACTAAACTCATTTTACAGTTTTATATTGAACGTACATAAAATGTTAGTTGCTTCCGTTTGTTTATTTGACCGAGCGACGTCGTGTTGCAAACATGTATAAATAATAGGTACATGATAATTACTTACAGCATAAGAAACAATAGTTATTAAGGTGCTGAGGAAATATGGACTTTAGTAAGTATATAGAGAAAACTGCGTTCGACAACTAGTATTACTTGTTTACATGAATCGTACGGGTCGCCTTATCACTCTTCCACTTTGTGTGGTCCGAGTGGTAAGCGGAACGCTGTTTGAAGCATCAGTATTTGATCGTTCTACCATATAACTATCATCATTTATACAATATGCCGGTTTTAATCTATCAATTGATACACTCGCTTTACGACCAGCCATTTGAATCACATATACTTTGTTTCGTCTTTCTAATACGCGAAAGGGTCCGTCATAAGTAGGCTGTAACGGTTTGCGTACAGCGTCGTGACGTATAAAAACATAACTGCATTTCTCTAAGTCTGGATGAACAAATATATTCGATTTACTATTTTTCCTAGTGGTTACGGATTGGAATTCCTTAATAGTTTCCCTTAATCTATTAACGTACTCGCAACTGTCATCCAATTTTAAGTTATTACGACAGTCATAAAAATCAGCTGGTAGGCGTAACTTAGTACCGTATGTCATTTCTGCGGCACTTATGCCATTGTCGCTTCTGACTGCTGTCCTAAGACCTAATAAAACAATTGGTAACTCCTCAACCCAGGAGGGTGTGGTTGAGTTGCATAGGCGTGCGGTTAGCGACGTTTTTACAGCTTTGTTCCAAATTTCTACAGTCCCGTTGCTACAAGGATGATACGGCGTAGTTCTTAACTTTTCTATACCTAATAATTTCATAAGTGAGCTAAATACCTGACTTTCAAATTGGCGGCCTTGGTCGCTAGTTAGCTTCTTCGGGCAGCCAAAACGAGATATCCAAGCCTCATACAAGGCACGTGATACCGTTTCTGCAGTCATATCTCTAATCGGTATGCATTCAGGCCATCGCGTCGCCCTATCAACTATAGTGAGACAATATTTGAACCCTTCTGTCGACGTAGGCAGAGGTCCTATCAGGTCGACGTGGATGTGTTCAAACCTATCGCAGGGTGAAAACGTCCCTAAGGCTGACGTAGTGTGACGACTTACTTTGGACCGTTGACATTGTATGCACGTCTTGGCCCAATGCCCTACATCCCGATTCATATCAGGCCAGAAAAAACGATCCCGCATGAGCTTACGCGAAGTTCTTACCCCGGGATGGCTCAAACCATGTATGGAGTCAAACGCTATTCGCCTAAACTTCTCTGTCAGATACGGCCTTAATCTATCATTACTCACATTACAATAAATTGCTTTAGAACTTGTAGGTAAAACTATCTTTTTGAAATTATCTTTGTGATTCACATCCTTTAATAAGTGCGAAATACTAACGTCGCATTCCTGCTCTCGAGCAAGTTCCTCGTAGTCGATCGCCGTGGGACAATCTATTGTTGCGACGCGCGATAACGTGTCTGCGACTATATTGTCCTGCCCGCTCAAGTGTCTTATGTCAGTTGTGAACTCACTAATAAGCATTAAATGGCGTGTACGTCTAGGAAGCTCGTTTTCGTGATTTATCTTAGAAAAAGCATACGTTAAAGGCTTGTGATCGGTGTATACAGTTAACTGACGTCCTTCAATCAAATACCGAAAGTGTTTGATTGATAGGTAAATAGCTAGAAGTTCTCTGTCATACGTACTATATTTGCGTTCCGTAGTCGACATATTTTTAGAAAAATAACCTAATGGATACCAAGTATCATTAATACGCTGTTGTAAAACTGCGCCCACACACGTATCGGACGCGTCGGTCATAAGTGCAAGTGAAGCGTTTTTGACCGGATGCGCTAGTGTGGTCGCCTTGCAAAGACTCGACTTACATTCCTCAAAAGCTTGCTCAGCAATTGGAGTCCAGCTAATGGGTGTTTTGTCTTTCTTTTTGGAACCGTGTAAATAATTATGAAGAATGGATTGCGATTTAGTTGCGTTAGGTATATGCGATCGGTAAAAATTTACCATCCCCAAAAACCGTCTTAATTGTTCTACATTTTCGGGTTTGGGGAAATCAGTGATTGCTTTAATCTTGTCACCTAGGGGACTTATCCCGTCTGCTGTAACACGATACCCTAAAAAATCTATTTCAGACTTACCAAATGCGCATTTAGAGACGTTAATCGTAATACCAAATTTGACGAATTGCTCAAATAAGGCTTCTAAGTGTTTGCGATGTTGACTTTCATCAGAATCCGCGATAATTATGTCGTCTATATATGCAAAAATATGGTTCCTGGTCTCCTGGTCTAATCCCTGCAATACCGTGTGGTGCATGAACCGCATAAATGACTGTGAAGCCCCCCGACGGCCGAAGCTCATTCTTGGGAACTCCCATAAACCTAATGGCGTTATGATTGCAGTCTTCTCGACGTCATCAGGTGCTACCGGTATGCAATGATATGCGCGATTTATATCGATTTTCGAAAATATATTTTTTCCTGCGAGAATATAAGTAAAATCTGATAACCTAGGGATTGGGTACCTATCGGGCTTAGTGATGGCATTAAGCTTTCGATAGTCCCCACAAGGGCGTATCTCCCCATTTTTCTTGGGTACGACATGGAGTGGGCTCGCCCATGGGCTTTTGGACGGGCGACAAATGCCTAACTCTTGCATTATGCGAAACTCTTCCCTGACCTTGTGATACATATGGGGTGCTAAGGGTCTAGCACGAGCAAATACTGGTGTTCCAGTCGTCTCAATATGGTGATAAACACCGTGATTAGGCACTTCCTTGTACGATGCAGGTTTAGTAATATCAATGTACTTACATAATAACTCGCGATAAGGGTGTGTTTCGTCCACAGTTTTCACCGTCGTACTATCTGCCTGGATGACGCTAGCAACACATTTAATATTAGTTACACCATCAATTAGTTTACCTGAGCTTAAGTCTACAATTAACCTATGATGAGCCAAAAAATCAGCTCCTAAAATAGGCTGTGTTACATCGGCTATGGTGAAACTCCAAACATAAGGTCGTCGCATACTAAAATCCAATGACAAAGTTTTATTACCGTAGGTTTTTATCTCGCTACCGTTTGCAGCGTACAGCTTATAATCGCTACATTGATTTATCAAGCGCTTAAATCTATTTACAGGAAGGACAGATATGTTGGCTCCGGTGTCTACTAGAAAATTAAGTCCACTTTTTCTGTCTTTTACACATAGGCGTTTGCAAGTTACTATACAAGTGTCCGCCCGCACTTGTACTCCAACTAGTTTTTTTCTTTATTGGTAATATTATTTTTCTTCTCCCATGCACAAGGCTGGATGCATTTTTTCGCCTTATCCTCGTACCGGAAATGATAAAAACAAAGCCAGTTCGGATGCCTCTGCTTAACGAATCGACTTCGGGAGCTCGAACGAGAATAATTATTGTGGTTACCTCTATTTGCTTCTCTTGACCTCGACCTTGACCTTTCCAGTTGCTCCAAACGCGAAGATAGTTGTGCGATCTGCGTTTCTAGCGAAGACTGGGATTGCGCCTCAGCATTAGTCCGTGTGCATACCTCTTGCACTTCGGCGAACCGGGTCGTTTCGACTATTTTGTCAGCCATACTTGCCAGTTTATCCGATTCCTTGACCTCGCTGGCGGTCAGAACGGCCTGCACTGCGGTTGGTAAGTGCCCCATCCACAGCATACATAAGGTTTCCTCTGAAAATTTCTTGCCAGATAGCTCCTTCATCCTCCGCAAGAGTTGCGAAGGTTTTTGGTCTCCCAGATCCAACTCCTTCAAAAGCTTATGCAGCTGTCGTACCTCGGACTCTTCATAGACCGTAAGAAGCCTGGCCTTCAGCGTCTCATACTTCTTGACTTCGGGTGGAGACAAAACAATGTCACTCACCTGTTCGATGTGATTTCGGCTTAATTTGGCTATGACCAGGTTGTACTTAGCTGCGTCGGAGAGCTTTTGACTTTACACTACGGCCTCGTATTGCGCGAACCATAAACGTGGCGATTCTTTCCAAAAGTCCGGAATTCTCGACGATACCGCAATTTGTGCCAACGCGCTAGAATCCGTCGCCGCCTGCGTCGGTACAGGTATGGGATTCATTGTAAGGAATTTTGACGCGCACTACACTTTTACTAAAAAAACTGATTTCGAATTTTGATGTTACGTATTGTCCAAGCGTTTCGGGTCACCAATGTTGGGCCACGGTATTAGGGGCAGTAAATGAAAGTTCTTAAGGTCACTGTGATATCGTATAATGTCCGACTCGATACACAACTTTAAACCGACGTATAAATCGACCTACTCGCTGCCCGACAGTACCGTGACTGGCGAGTGGTTGGTTGTCATACAGGCTTGCGTAATATAATGCTGACATGCATTCCTGTGTTCCCACAGTCCAAAAGTCCAAAAGTCCAAAAGTCCAAAAGTCCAAAAGGCCAAAAGTCCAAAAGTCCAAAAGCCCAAATGTCCACAGTCAAGTAGGTACTTGGTAGTTTACTTTGTTGAACATAGGCCTTAAAATCTTACTAATATTATAAATGCGAAAGTTTGTGAGTGTGGATGTTTGTTACTCTTTCACGCTCAAACCGCTGAACGGATCTCAAAGTTGTTATGTTGTGATGAGGAAAGTTTTGCTATTCTGGTCTCTTTCTTGCAATGTATCTCTGTACCAAATTTCAGCCCGATCCGTTCAGCGGTTTGAGCGTGAAAGAGTTACAAACATCCACACTCACAAACTTTCGCATTTATAATATTAGTAAGATTTTAAGGCCTATGTAAACTACCAAGTACCTACTTGACTGTGGACATTTGGGCTTTTGGACTTTTGGACTTTTGGACTTTTGGACTTTTGGACTTTTGGACTTTTGGACTTTTGGACTTTTGGACTTTTGGACTTTTGGACTTTTGGACTTTTGGACTTTTGGACTTTTGGACTTTTGGACTTTTGGACTTTTGAACTTTTGGACTTTTGGACTTTTGGACTTTTGGACTTTTGTGTACACGTTGCTATATGAAGTGCGAGATACACGAACGTGGCCGAGCGTGACCGAAGGTAGACGAGAGTGTGATTTATTTTCGTGACACAATTTCTGGATTCGGTCTCCACGCAAGGCCCGCGATAGAAGCTATGCAATAGCTTAATAGGTATTTTGTTTTAGAACTTTTTAAGAAGAACAATTATTTTGTAATAAATTATTTTTATGTAACTTCAACCATTTACGCAGAGGCGCAACGGATACTCTTATAACGATTAAATGTTTTCCGTTTTCGAAACATTCCTCATTGCTGCACCGCTCCTATAAATCTTAGCATTATGTTATGTAGCCTATAGCCACTATCAATAAATTTACCTACTTACTATCGAACAGTTTTTGAAACCCTACCAGTAGTTTCAGTAAGGCTTGCCTTGGTATGATGTGATCATGGTCCCTTTGCAGCGTGTGTACAATCCAGCGCAGCAGCTACACTTCCGACGTTTGATCTGTTGGTGGATAGGGGTCTCACTGCAGCGTTCCAAAAGTCTTACGTTCGTGATGTTCTCGGGCCCGTATGTACCGAGGATCCATTGGAGGCAGCGTTTGACGAAGACTTATAGCTGGTAGCTGGTGCGAAATGTCTTTAGTGACCTTCCATGTCTCGCATCCGTATAGCAGTTAGCAGTACAGTTTTAACGTTTACTTTGTTTTGAGTTTCACTCTTCGTGTCCATTTTCGCAACTGCCTACGGGGCGCAGCTGTGTAAAGGTTGTTCTGGCCTTGGCGAGACTCGAAATGATGTAGGGTACTCTTCAATCCCATCAGTTTCTGACACGACACTCCCGAGGTACGTAAATTAGTGCCTCCACCACATCTCTTGCATCTGTCGATTTTAATTTCAGTCCAGCCATTCGCTGCCTCATCCTGCTCGTTGTCCTGCACGTTGTCCTGCAGATATGCATGACGGCGTGTGTGTGCCTCAGCAGGCACAGGACATCGGCATCATTTAAATCCTCCAGGATATCAGTATAGGCCCCATTCTATGCCGCGCCGATTGTTCTTTGCGGTATTCAGCATTATACCATCTATTTTCTATCGATGGTTGTTAACTATCCTGTTATCTTCATAACGATCCTCTAAGGTAGGTACAGTATGTATTTTCAAAAGAGTTTGTGAACTCTATTTTTAATTTCTTTTTCAGAATATTGATGACATTTGATTGATGTCATTTCATACACGTTGTTCGATAACTCAGTGTAGTTAGTGGACTGTCTTTCTGGTAGTTCCTGCAGGCACATAAGACGACACAAGAAGTTCGGAAATCGGACCGCCACCAAGAATGATTCGCCACTTACCCTGATTCCCGGTCCTCCTGAGG
This sequence comes from Miltochrista miniata, assembly GCA_933228765.1. Lineage (NCBI taxonomy): Eukaryota > Metazoa > Arthropoda > Insecta > Lepidoptera > Erebidae > Miltochrista > Miltochrista miniata. The sequence continues at coordinate 3,430,263 of OW121749.1, read as the reverse complement.
TTGCTCCGAGGCCTTGATATTCCCTTGAGGTTGTTTTCGAGTTGCCGTGTCGACCGAGGCGCTGACGTGTGGATGGGTTGCCGGCAATCCACCACAGGCGCACACACAATATGTTCGAACCGCGTCCGAGATTTGACTGGTCGGTCGATGCGAAACCGGCCGCCCGCCCGGCAAGGAAGCGGGGGGGGGGGGGGCGGGGGATAGCCAGTCGAGTGACGAGTACTCCCGATAGCCGACCGTGTCGCCGAAACAGCCTGCCGCCTAACCAAGGTTCTGCCTTGGTTACCCACTAAACCACCGAAGGCAATCCACAAAGCTTAGAGACAGGTCGTAAGATGTTCCCTTGCTGAGTCCTGACCTCTACAACTCTGACAATTCCCTGCCCGGAAGTAACCTAACGATCCGACCGCGTTTCCATTGGAGAGGGGGTAAATTATCCTCCTTTATCAATATCAGGTCATCGACCTTGGGAGCCTCGTTATGAGAAGTCCACTTATGCCTTTGTTGGAGTGTGTGAAGATATTCACATCTCCACCGAGACCAGAAATGCTGGGATATCTTTTGAATAAGTTGGTACCGAGACAACCGGTGCTCCGGAGTTTCCGTGTAGGGATACTCAGGAAGTGCAACGAGAGGTTGCCCTATTAGGAAATGACCGGGGGTCAATACATCAAGGTCTTCCGAGTCCGTACTAAGGGGGCAAAGCGGCCGAGAATTCATTACCGCTTCTACCTTGGTAAAAAAGGTGGTCAGCACTTCGAAAGTGAGCTTGGCTTCTCCGAGAACCCGTTTCGCATGTGTCTTGGCACCCTTCACTGCCGACTCGAATATCCCACCGCTTGAAGGGTTTGAAGGGCAATTGAAGAGCCAAGTTATGTTTTGAGCCGTCAGCTTCCGATCAATTTCCTGGTGATGGTTCCGTAAGAATATGTATAACTCCTTTAAATATTTATCGGTTCCCGTGAAGTTTGTACCGCAGTCTGATCGGATCAAGGACGGTACACCTCTCCTAGATACGAACCTAGTCAAGGCTGCCACGAAGGCTTCAACTGATAAGTTTGATACAATTTCTAGATGTACCGCCTTAACCGACAAGCAAATGAAAACGCATAAGTAACACTTTTGAACCCTTGCATTACGCAACGAGCTCGTTTTAACGTAAAAAGGTCCAGCGAAATCCGTGCCGACCCCGACGAAAGGTCTGATTTCGGTAACACGATCGGCAGGCAAATCCGCCATATATGGCTGTTTAGGCCGAGCCCGGTGTCGAAAACATTGAACGCATTTAAACGTTATGTGTCGCGTGACACGCCGCGCCGAGATAATCCAGTAGCGTCGTGAGAGAATCGCACTCAACTAAAAAGACTGAACTAAACTAAACCGTAAAAATAATTCCACCGAGGTAGTAAAATACTTGTTTCTATTTTCAAAAATAACTCTTGTCTGTTAAGCTTACACGCCAAAACCACATTTCTGATTTTCAAGAAGTTTTTTGCAGAGAAAAACAGATTTTGGAATTTTTATCCTCGAACCAACTTCCTTTAAGGACAACTTCAGCACGCAAATAAAGCCACTGTCATTAGCTGGCTTTTTTTTACTTTTTTTTACAAAGCCTACAGGCAGTCATTATTTTTGTTGAATACCACAATTTTTTCCAGGATATATCTCAATTCCGGAACGCTGTCCTCCTTCATAAAACGTCCCAACTGAGCGTTGATTGATTGCCCCGTATCAGTCCCGGGCCAAATACCCACACACATTTGTCATAAGCTGACGAATACGCATGCCAGAGAGACTCAAGTTTAATACGACTTTTTGCTACCCCCATTCGATGGAGAGAATAGTTTTTATAGTAGATAATATTATTGCAGTTAGAATTTATCGATTAGGGATCGTGGCAGAGATTTATGGTTGATTGAATCCATACTATACTATATATATACTATACTATATTAATATTATAAAGCTGAAGAGTTTGTTTGTTTGTTTGTTTGAACGCTAGGATCTCAGGAACTACTGGTTGGATTTAGAAAATTCTTTTACAGTTTGATTGTCCATCTATTGAGGATGGCTATAGGCTATATAACATCACGCTAAGGCGAATAGGAGCAGAGCAGCAATCAAGAATGTTTCGAAAACGGGGAATATTTTATACCGTCTGAGAGCTTCCGAAGCGTACGCTGCGTAAATGGTTAAAGTGGCTCTTAAAATTTGTGTATTACAAAATTGTTTCTCTTAAAAAGTTCTAGAAAAAGGCCGCGACAGCACATATCTATGTTTTAAGGTTCGCTCACAATAACCTAATTTGTCTATCTCTTAAGGTCCGCTCACAATATTTTAAAACTGAATAGTTTGTTTGTGCTACGATCTTAGAAACTACTGGTTGCATTTCAAAAATTATTTTACAGTTTATTAGCCAATTTATTGAGGATGGTTAATGATAGTATAACATCACGCTAAGACGAATAGGGGCGGAGCAGCCATGAATAATGTTTTGAGAACGGGGAAAATTTCTTTCTTTTCAAAGCACTGTGGAAATGGTTAAAGTTACGTAAACATAGTGTACTATAAAATTGCATCTCTTAAAAAGTTAAAAAAAAAACCTCAACCGCATAATATATGCTTATCTTTTACGGTTCGCTTACAATAACCCTCTTAGTAAGTTTTAAAATATGAGCGAGGCGACGACGGCAGTAATCGTGGTCTGCAGTGGTAGCTAGTCAAGTGAACGATAAAAACCGGTCAAGTGCGAGTCGGATCCGTACCATTAAAGGACGGGCCAAAGTAGATGCGACGGAAAACATTAGGTATATCACTTTACATATTAATACCACGCCTCTCTCCTTCTCACTCTCATGTGACGCAAACGAAGTTTTGCGGGTTAAGTTTTAAAATATGAGCGAGGCGACGACGGCAGTAATCGTGGTCTGCTGTGGTAGCTAGTCAAGTGAACGATAAAAACCGGTCAAGTGCGAGTCGGATCCGTACCATAAAAGGACGGGCCAAAGTAGATGCGACGGAAAACATTAGGTATATCACTTTACATATTAATACCACGCCTCTCTCCTTCTCACTCTCATGTGACGCAAACGAAGTTTTGCGGGTCAGCTCTAATGAACATAAGCGACGGAGTAAATGCGACGGGAAACATTATGTCACTAAATATTTATACCACACTTCTCTCTTTCTCACTCCCATGTGACACAAACGAAGTTGCGCGGGTCAGCTAGTATAATATATGGTGAAGTATTTTCGCATTGTTTTTAGAATCTGGAGTACGATTCTGTTCATTACAATAATAATAAGGACGTAAATATTATTATTGACGAACTAAAATGCTTTAGATATACAGGAGCGATTATTCAAATTATTTCAATCGATGTCAGCCGACAAATCCATATTAATGTTCACGTTAAGTTCGGTTCACTTCCACCACTGACACATCTATCTACACCAAGTTTCAGACAAAGTTTTCATCTGATTTCGCTGATTCGATTATAATATCTAAGTTGTTTGAAACACGGAAGTGCTTATGAAGGAATATTTAACTGAATAAGCGAATCCTTTGTTCAAATTTGCGATGCCGCAATGTTGAATGCATTGTTTCGTACAAAGCTGTCAAAGGTGTTCGTTTTTCAAAAGATAACGTTAAGTAGTTAATTTTCATAATAACTAACATTTATTATTACTAGAGTAAATTGGATATTTACCATAATGTTTAATGAATGATTGATGATATTTCGGCTCTATTGCAAGCGACATAATCACAGAGAATTTTTGGTCAGTAAACTGCATTTTGTCATAGGCTGATTTGATGGATGCAAACTATACACTATACGTACCTATATAAACAATTATTTACTGTTATAGATATTCTGAATGTTTTTGTGTGGAATAAACAATTTTTCTTTCTTCCTTTCTTTTAATATATCTTTTTAAACTAGTATTAACGAATTAATTTGATCTATTAACACTACCATTTTTTTTTATCTCATTACATAAAAACCAGGTATTTTGCAACTTCAAAATTAATGTGTAATTAATGTAAAAAAGGCAATGGATTATATTCAACACTGTAATAACAATTTTAATTGGTCTGAAAATGCAAGTACTACACAAAATTTTCGTTTTTATTGAATTCCAATATACAACCAGTTTATTATGTAAAATAAAATGTATTAAATACATTAACATATAAAGTAACTACATTAACAGTGGATCATTATTTTATTATAAAGAAACCATCTTATATTTAGACATTGGATAAAAGTTTCATGATAGCAAAATTAATGGCTACCTACATCAACAGTGGACAAGCACATTTCCATTTATGAAGACGGTCCAAGTGTATAACACGGAAACGTTTGAAAGGCCACTTAATCAACCCGTCTCTTTATGTTTTCAATTTTCTTGAAGGGGATAATGCTCAGCCAACATTCTTCTTCGCACTTTGTTAAATAATGTTGATGTGTCTTGTTCTTTTTATGTGAACTTTTAATTTCATTTCTTGGTCTTTCTCATATCCACTATATCCCCTCATCTGTGTAGGGCGTCAGCGCGCGGTAGCTCGCATCTGTGTAACCTACTGCGGGGGGGGGAGCGCGGCGTCGACTGATGTTCTAAAAATGGCGATTTCTCATAACTTTTCTATGGCAGCCATATAAAATACTTACCTCACTGGAATCGTTATGAAACAAGCTAATGATAAAATGATAGATAAGACCAGTTCTGCCTTGTAATGTATTACTAATTTCTATTAGAAAAAAGAATTTGTAATTTTTCACCAGTTTTCTCTACAAAAATTGTAAAAAAAAAAAAAATAATGTACAATTCCAAATTTTTTTTTTTTTAGTATTTTAAATACATCGTATTTCACAATGTTCAACAGACACAATACAACTCGTAGTACATTTTTTTTTATTTACAAGCTTTTCAAAATACGACTCATTTCGGCGACCCGACCGCCGCGCCGACCGCCAAAAAAAGGTTAAGTTCATGCCATGATTCTGAGAAAACTGTGCTTCAAGTGGCTTACATTCTTTTTTTATTCGTAAGTATGGTCCTTAAATTTTTTTTACACAGAGTTTTGTTTGACAAACGTGTTTAGTTTATTAGAAATTGAACAATGAACCGAGCACTTAAAAAGAGGCCCAAAAGGGTGGTCGTAACTTTGTTTTTTTTTTTTGAATTTTTTTTGTGTATTTTTTTTCATAAAAATGTACAATCTTCAGCTACATGACTTTTCCTAATCGATTAACTTGAAAAAAAGGTGTGCTGGCATACAAATATATTTCAGAAATGAATTATTTGAAATTTGAAAGTTTTGCAAAAAATGATCGAGAATTTCGACCAAATTTTACACAAAATTATTGAAATAGATTTTACATTCAATGCTTGAAAACAATAAAAGAATACATAAAAATACATAAAATAACGATAGATTGTCATCATTACAGTATTTATTCTTTGTATTTCATCCAAATGTATGGGCTTGGCGCCGCGCCGCCGTGACGCCGACGGCGCGTAAAAATACAATGAATGTTCGTTGAAAATACCAAAATCTTTATGAAATACACAATCTACGAATAAAAACTCTAACCTAGTCATGATTTTGTTAAGTTTTGAAAGTAAAAAACACCAAACACAAATGTAATTACACGCAACACAGTACCGGTCGTCGTCACTTAGCCGCGCGGAATGGTGCGCAATGGAGGGCACTTTTTAAACGAGAATCATGAGGTGCAGCTGTGACTGACAGACATACAATGTACTACATACTTGTCCCGTTTCTGTCTAAGAACACTCCATAAAAATTTGAACAGGATAGAGATAGTACTTTTTGCGCTACAAGACCGCAAACTGTCTGACGGCAAGGTATCGCTAGGAGATACTTACACAGATGCGAGACATAGCAAGGAATAGAGAATCATGAGGTGCAGCTGTGACAGACAGACATACAATGTACTACATACTTGTCCCGTTTCTGTCTAAGAACACTCCATAAAAATTTGAACAGGATAGAGATAGTACTTTTTGCGCTACAAGACCGCAAACTGTCTGACGGCAAGGTATCTCTAGGAGATACTTACACAGATGCGAGACATAGCAAGGAATAGAGAATCATGAGGTGCAGCTGTGACAGACAGACATACAATGTACTACATACTTGTCCCGTTTCTGTCTAAGAACACTCCATAAAAATTTGAGCAGGATCGGGATGGTCTTGTCGTTCAGCAGAGTCAAAACAGTATCTTCATTTCTGTCACGTATAAACTACATAATAGTACCTACCTACACTAGCCACCATCCTTTCAGCAAACAAACGTTCCATACATCATAACATAACGATAAACATAAATCATACAGAACTTCATACTTATACTCATTTCACAAAACAATTACTTACATTCATAGTCTCCCAAGACAAATTAACACAACACTCGTAACTTGGGGCCCTCAACTATAAGTCACAGGCAATATAATACGCTGCAATAACTTACCATGGCACCGTCAAATTTACAGTTTGCTTTAATTGCCCATAAAATGTACGACCAGATGGTTCTAAATAGAAGTACTACTTAATGAGGTTGAATCGTGCAGTTTTGAAGACATCTATAATAGTTTTAGTTAATTTATCTTAATAAATAATATAATAATAAGATTGTTTTAAAGAGATAAAAGACAGCTTATTCCTAGTAGATAGATCACTCTCTAGACCTAAAACTTTTACCATAAATCATGTAATTTCATTGCTTCTTTATAATTGTCTTTTTTTTTTTTTTTTTTTTTTTAACGTGAGGGAAAATCCTCGTAGGATGCTATGCCGGACTCTTACCGACTAAAAAACCTCACGTAACGCCCAACAGCCTATGGTTGAGAGCCCCGGGTAAGCCCTCAGGAAGGATGTCCCGTGACTCCCAACAGACCCACGGCCGCCAATGCGGCCTCGCCCAGGGGGTGGTTCGGGTGCAATCCCGCGTCTATGGGGGGTTTCGGGTGTGACCCCGCTTCTAAGGGGGGGCGTGCGTGAGTGCTCACGTCACGCTGCCGTCATGGGCCTGCTTCTGTAAGGACGGTGAGCGGCCCTCTCACCGTCCTCAGACCCCCGGTCATGGAGGCCGATAGTCCTCGGCGAAGACACGTCGGCGGCGCCCAGGGCGCCGACTGCGGAACTCGGGTGGGAGAGTTCTCTCCCGCACCCGGCCCGCCGCCTCCTTCGCGAGCATGACCTGCTCGCAGAAAGAGGCGGCGCAGTCCCACTTACTCCCGCTGGAGAGCATGGCTCGCACCATGACCTCAAGCGAGAGAGTGTCCACGCCCAGACCCACTACGAGGACCTGTCGCTGTTGTGCCCACGCCGTGCACTCCACCAGCGTGTGGAGCGCCGTGTCATCGCTGCGGTCCTCGCAGTGCTGACACTCGGCCGTGGTTTCCCGGTGTTTTCGCCACAGATACCTACCGAAGCTACCGTGCCCGGCAAGCATCTGTGTCAACCGGTAGGAGAGAGCACCGTGTCTTCTCTCCAGCCACTCGTCCGTGACCGGTCTGACGGCCGCGATTGTGGCGAATCCCCCCTTTGGTTGCTCAAGTCGCACCTTCCATGTCTCCACGGTTTCCTGGTGGAGCAGGGTCCGCTGGTCTTTATAATTGTCTAGTAAGAAACAGATATAACTTCTCATTGATAGTAGATAAACACTATGATTAGGTAATAATGAGTATTTATGAAATTTTTCATCGTGAATGTTCCGTACCTACTTATTTTTTGTGATTGTTTTGTGATTGTGATTTTAGGGTCAATTTAAGCTGAATGCAAATCAAAGCTAATTTAATTATAGTGATTTTGTTCATAAAGTTTAGCTGCCATCTCACTATCTTCAACACACTATCTCCAAAAAGTAATGCAAATTCATATATCTTTTCGTTGAATACGAAAAAGCGCTCCGAACTGATTGAAAATATTTTAGGAGCGCTTTTTCTTATTCAACGAAAAGACTTTCTTTCAAATCTTTCAAATCTTAACTTACATTAAGCTTTGGAGATAAGGTTGAAATTTCTAGCTTATAATAAGCTTATTATGGGACCGAAATTCGATTGACCTTAAGTTTGCATCGATCTCACCTTGGTAGAACTCCGTTACCCTTGTCAAAGATAATTGTAAAAGGTCTCCATTTCGAGATGTGTGTGTGAGTGTATGTGTTTAACTTTCTCTAAAAGTTGCATTTCTTATCCAAGTTACATGTAACTTGGCATAATACTATTTGTACGGGGTTTATTGACAAAGATGTGTGATTAAAAGCTTAAAACATAATAGAGGAAACGTTCAATACTAAAATTTTATACAGTGAGTAAAAAATTAAAGGCCTTGATTAAATGGCACGAAAAAGTAACGTTGCCTAAATTCATTAATATGGCGAATTTCTAACAAGGACAGACAATTTTTTGTTTTATTATAAAATACTAGCTGACTCAGCGAACTTTGTTCCGCCATATCAAGTTGACTCCGATATAAAACCAAATATTCTTTTTTTTGCCCTGGCTATAACTAACAAAAACAAAAAAGAATTAGCGAAATCGGTCCAGCCGTTACATTTCGGAGATCCATTAATATATTACATAGATTTTAGAGCCAGACTAACAACCGAGACCCAAGGATTAACGTGTCTTCCGAATGCACGGAAATGCTATGAAATGAATGTTGCAAAGTGCTCACGTGGTGGTCACTCGTCTAAAGACCGGCTATAGTGAAAGTTGCTTACTGCAGTGATTGCTTACAGAACATTGAGTCCGTGGGGCCATAGCGCTGCGCTTTTTTTTTATATTTAGCTCGGGGTTGCTTGAATTAAATTTCAAGAAACTATAATTCCTCAGAGTATCCTGCTGTATTCTAATATTAATAATTGAACATTAGTATAATGAAATGTTTCTGTGTATTTATTCTTACCCTACCGGGAATCAATTAAAAGTTATTTCAATAAAAGTATTTCAATCTCAGGAAATACAGAACTGGAATAAAATTTCTCTGTTAGTGTTCTTATTGCGTACTGACCCAATTTGGAAGGTCTTACTTATTTAGCTACGATCAAATATTAAATTTATGTTTATTTTTCAAAAATGATGACTTTAGAAGACGAGATTCACTGAGAGTTTCCTGTTATAGGGCCTGTGCCACTGCTGGTTGTTGTGAGTGCGATTCCGTCTCGCGCACGGTGGGGGGGAGGGGGTTCCGTATCAAAAAAACTTTATAAAATTTACGTACTTAAGTGAGTCTTCTTTTATTTTATTTTTTTCTGTTTCTAGTATTTTTGTTAGAGCGGCAAGATAACTACGTACATTATCTGTGAAAATTTCGTGTATTACATCCTGGTGACAGACAAACATACAGCAGAGTCTCAGTAATAGGATGAAAGGGACCCGTTTTTACCCTTCAGTTACGGAACTGTAAAAATGGATAATACCCAAAATGGACGTAGGTATCCAGTCTGATATTAATATTCTAACCTAACTCATGACAACATAACATACCTCCTGCAGTTATTTTGAGATGAAAATCGAGTTAAACTGAAAATTACGCCGAGAGCCCTGTAAAATAAGAAATTCTAAATAATTTTGAACGCCAGGTTATTGCATACGTTTCCAGGTAATATTTTAACGTCTGAAGGTTAATGGCCACTGTCGCAGCCAAGAGTGTCATTAACAGTAGTAGCAAGAGGAGTGAATACGAATGTAGATAAATAATTCAAAGTTTCTATGGTACGGTATAGAAAAGATTTATCGTCTCAGCATTACGTCTGGCACCAAATATACTAATACCCTCTTGGATTTTCATATAAAGCGAAAGATCTTCGCGCAATGTTATTATGAATGGAAGCCGTGCCCTTATATTTTCCCTTTACATCATCAATCCAAATTTGTTTTGCACTCAATCCATACTCTAACATCTCGACAATTTGTTCTGCATATTTATACGAAATAAACTGCGGCCCTTGAAAATTGATCCCGTTTACTTTGCCCAAATAAATTCGCCGTTCCGATCGCTCAACTTAATGGATAGATGGATGGATAGGGCTGGGCAAACTCCTGTGTTTTGGTACAAATTTTTAATGACGAGGAATGTACGTTATGTACCTACAATTAATTTAAAAGAATTTTGGAGGATAATTACATATTTATACGAGAGTATTTGTTTGAAATCTTGTAAAGTCTGTAACTGTTTTGGGAACACTTTGTCTGTCATGAACCCAGTGACCTTTTACCTTGCACATTAAAACTTCTTCTTCAGAATTACTTCTATTAAAATTGATTTACTTGTGTACATAATTATCGTGAAATTAGCTTATTTCCATAGATATCATTTAAAAAAAATATTATCTCGGCACTAAAGAAAAAAGCTACCTATCAAAATCAATTGGTTAATCTTTCAAGGTATGTTAATCAAGGCCTATTTAATGCGTTACTCTAAATCAAGTCCAGTTTAGCGGAATTGAAAACAAAAATGATCGAAAATTCCTGACAGTTGATATAATACCACAAGAATGTGTAACAGTGTTATGAGCCCTTCTGTTTAGAAATAAATCCCTCCTCTTATTCATGAAGGTTACCATACATAGGCGTCATGAATATGCGATGCCTTTGTCAACCATTTAAGGCCGCGTAAATAGGTATACTTCATAATTTACAGTCTTGAAAATGGAACGGTGAATAAAGTTGGTTCTTTTAGGGTTCGTACCCTAGCGGTAAAAAACAGGACCCTATTCATGAGACTTCGCCGTCCCTCTGTCTGTCTGTCTATCACGAGACTGTATCTCAGGAACCGTGATAGATATGAAGCTGAAATTTTATTTCAGTAGCCGCTATAGCAGCAAAATTTAATACCTGAATCAGAAAAATAATAATTTTAAAGGGGGGCTGTCATACACGCCCTATTACGTGGGACAACTTATACAAAGGTGAAATGTGGGCATATAATATGCCTCTGCCTACCCCTTCGGAGATAAAGGCGTGACCATATCTGTCATACAATAAACGTGATTTTTTTCCGCTTTTTGATACGGTACCTTAAATGCGCGAGTCCGACTCGCACTTAGCCGGTTTTAAGTTATGATCACTCTCACAGCTTGAAGGAGGGCATTGAAGCAATATTATAACCAACTGGTTTCTTATTCTTAGTATCTATACATCTATGTTTACTTTCATATAATAAAATGATAGAAAAGTCAAATCTGTACATTGGAAATATTTAAAAAAAAAATACTCATTAGGTGTTTTACGTAAAATACCGAAGCCGAAAATAAGGTTAGAACATTTTTTATCTGTTTGCTTTGCTTTGACCGGAAGCCGGAAAAGGACTCAATAGATTTGATTCAAATTTTGAACAAGTATTTACTAGGGCTAGGGTCTTCAAATAGGCATTATTACGCAACATTTCCTAGGGGCTAAGCAAAGAGCAATCAAGTTAACATTAAAACACAAATTTCACGCGTACGAAGTCGCGGGCAACAGCTAGTACGGAAATAAAATAATAACATAGCCTATGTCACCCAGGAATAGTGTAGCTTCCCAATAGTGAAAACAAAGGCCAAATCGGTGCAGTGGTTTCAGAGACTACTCAATGCAAACAAACAAACAAACAAACGATCAAATTATTTCCTCTTTATATTATTACTATAGATAATTACACGAAAATATTTTACTCAATGAACACAACAATTGATCAACATGTTTTCGAGTTTCAAGAACAATCGTTTTCGTAACTGTGAAATTCATTGTCATTAATCTGTTACTATAAAGTAATTTCCATGATGAATGATATTGATTAATTCCACCGAGTAAGAACACAGCTATCTACGTAACTGCTGTAATAATTACTTTATATTCAAAGTCAGGGGTGGCTGACCCCTCAAATTACGGGACTGGGTCCGATCAATTAGTGTGTACAGCCCGTTCGCACTAAGTTTGCCGCTGGCGAAGAGGCGTAGTAGGTGAGGAGACCGGCAAACTTACCGCGAACGGGTAGTAACATTCTAGCTCTGATGCTTTAGTAACGATGATGAAGCAGTTCCCTTGTAAATGGAGGCTGTTTTAAAGCTTAAAGGCTTTGTCTTCATTAACAAAGTTTGTACAATTTAAAAGTTACCCTTTTACTTGAATCTGAAGCCGAATGTACGTAACTTTTTTGGTGAATCTGTGTAATTTAGTTTAATTTGGAATAGTTTAATTTACATTTTTTTGTGATTTTAAAGAAAGAAATATATTCAATCTTCATATCAAATTGTTATGATAAAGGTACAAACAGTTTCTTGCGTTTGCTACAGTGTGTTTGTTTTTTACGTTTGTAAAACTTACTTATAAATCGGTTAAACTACTTAACGCACCTTCTGAAGCACTAAAACGATCGCATATAAAACGTCACAAAGTAAGTCAGCCATCCAGGGACCAGCCAACGGTGAAAGATACTTTCTACAGTGTTCGTGTACAGAACACTGAGTCACGTTTCAACTATCACTATCCTCATAGCAATACAAAAAATAGCTTTATAATTTTTTAATATATATTTTTTTCGCATTTTTATCACTATTGTATTTCAGACATAAAGCCTACATTTTCTTTCTGTTCTAAAATATCCGCTTAAGTTTGTAACTTACGCTGCTTATAACGAAAGTAGCCATAACATACGGTGGCTGTTTTGAATTTATGCCTGCGGTAGTCCCGGTTTATTCTCCATGTAATGTGGCCACTAGCTGGATTAGACTGAACGAGGGTTGCTGTATAAAATAGAGGTCTATTAAAGTCTCATTGGGTTTTGTTAGAGGGAAGATGGCAGTCTCTGTTTAATTTTAAGCCACTCTATAAGCTCAAATTTAGTAGTGATATACTGCAAGTAATATGAATAGTAAAGATGTAAATCGAAACTCTAAACATTGACATTGGATTCCAATAGAACTTATGGCACCAGTACCCAACATTTAATTGTAACCAAAGATACAAGCAATCCACTATCGTCAAATTTCCTTAAATGTGTTAAATACTTTGCATCAACTTCACATCCATCTACTGGAACTAGTCGTTAGTCCAACGTGTAACTGTACATAGTCTAACTAAATATGCTCCAAACTTGCACCTAAGTAGAGATTCCGACTGCAGTATTGAAAGCGCTACTTAGTTGCTAAGACTAATGAATTAGCAAACAGGTGAGCAAATCTTGAGTGTTAATTGAAGTGTGTTCTAGTAATAAGAAGTACCTATCTAAGAGAATTACATTAGAAAGTGCTTAATGAGCACATTTGCAATACAATATACGTCTCATTTGATGAGAAATAATACTCCAATGATCGTTTACATAGCCATTTATTCTTCTGCTCTTCGTATAATAGATACTAGTCTATATTTCCACTTAATGGTATGATAAATTAAATAACAATCCAATGATTGTAGATTCGTTACATTTTTATTTTCACAATTTATCTAATACTTGCACAACTACTAACTATTAATTAATACATATATTCTACGTTAACTAATTAGCACTTTACTGAACTCGATCTGGAAACAGAATGTGTTCTTTTTCCAGAATATTCACTGTTTATCGCCTCTCAACAACTCCCACCCTTAGATCATCTAACCACAGGATGCGCCTTACTTAAGCATTGTTTTCTGCCATTGCACATGACCATTTGGTCTTTTGGCTATATAAAAAGCCTGTAAACATAAAAAACATAAAAAAAAAAAAAAACTCTTTATTGCACACCAGGAAATACACTTGAGTAGCTTAATTGTAACTTATTGGTATAACAATTGGTGGCCTTATCGCACAAGGCAATCTCTTACAGGCAACCTAGAATGGAGTCTGTAGTGAGAATAATGTAGGGCAGTTTGATGTACATTATTAATTACCTAATTCTAAATATAAATTAAAACACCAAATAAATACCTATATTTATAAATATATACATTTAGGTACATACACATAGATATATATACATATATAATCTCAAATATATACTACATACATAATCTTATACATGTAATACATATATAATCCCATATATATAATACACATACAAGTATATACATATAGGTACCATAATACATATTCATTCTAATAATAATAATAAATACATACTAAAATAATTATACCATTCTGGTATTCTAAGAGATATGCTAGTTATATGTTGTCATTGACACGGAGATAATAATTTATAACTAATGTCTTGAAACTTTGTGATGATTTCGCCAGTCGGATCGTTACTGGCAGTGTATTCCACAAGCGTACCGCTTGGACAGTGAACGACTTGTCCATAAAATTAGTCATGTGGCCGGGCATTTTCAACCTCAAATTCTCCGATGATCGTAAATTTCTGGAGTGCGAGACTTTCAAAAAATTGAAGCGTCTCTTTAGGTACGATGGAGCAACAGGGTTAAAAAGAATACTATGTAATATGGATAGGATATGAGCATTCCGGCGAAGGCGGATAGGTAACCACTTGAGTCTTTTGCGATATTCAGAGACGTGATCATATTTGCGCAATCCAAATATGAATCTAATACAGTAATTCTGGAGTCTCTCAAGTTTATTTAGTTGGTCTTCGGTGAGATCTAGGTAGCTGACATCGGCATAATCAAGGATAGGAAATAGAAGTGATTGAACAAGCGCAATTTTAGTCGTAATTGGCAGAAAATTTCTCAGTCTGCGCATGGACCCCGATGCAGCAAATAATTTGCGTCTTAGCTCCTGCAATTGAGGACCCCAAGACAAACATGAGTCCATAAGTACACCTAGATTTTTAACAGCGTTACTGTAAGCTATTTCAGTTCCATTACATAAAACTTTTTGAGTCATCGTCCAATCAATTCTAGAAGTCATCCAAGGGCTGCCGACTATTATGGCCTGAGTCTTGGTCGGATTTACCCTCACTCCGTGAGATTCACTCCATCTACAAATTATGTCTATGTCCGCATTAATATTGCCTATAGCTACACTCAAGGTATCCAGTGAAGCTTGGGAATAGATTTGGAGGTCATCTGCGTATAGGTGGTAGGAAGAAGATAAGTCCTTAGTGATGGAGTTTATAAAAACTGTGAAAAGTAAAGGAGACAAAACGCCACCCTGTGGCACCCCAGCATACGTATTACACCAAGAAGAACAGGTATCTTCAACACTAATACGCTGCCGACGGCCAATCAGGTAACTACGAAACCAATCAATCACCATTGGAGATATATTAAGTGAGCATAATTTACCGATCAAGATATCAAAGTCTACCGTGTTAAAAGCATTGCTGAAGTCTAGCAGAGCTAAAACTGTCAGCTTGCCCTTCTCCATACCCGCTCTTATGTCCTCCGTAATATGTAATAAGGTCGTGGTAGTACTATGTCCAGCACGAAACCCTGATTGGAAAGGGTTTAACAGTTGGTTTTGTGAAAGGAAATTAGTGAGCTGAGTGTGGACCAGTCGTTCCAGAACCTTAGACAGGAATGGCAGGATAGAGATAGGGCGATAGTCAGAAAACGAAGAAGGGTTGGATTTCTTGGGAATAGGGATAATTTGTGCATCTTTCCAAGTTTTCGGAAAGACGCCATGAGTTATAGAGAAGTTTAGGATATGGCAGAGGATAGGAAGGATTTGATCAATAATGGGAATAATCATTTTACGGCTAAGACAGTCGGTACCTACGGCATTTGAACTAATGGACAATATACTCTTCTTAACATCACAAGTAGTGAATTGATTAAAGACGAATGGAGCACAGTTGGGAGTGGCTACAGTTGAAAGATGTTTAAGCGTGTTTGATTTGGTTTCCATATTAAAAGTGGAGATCGCAGTGAAAAATTTATTGAGTGAAGTTAAGTTATGACTTTTGGAAACAGAATCTTGACGAGATTTACCAACTCCCAAAGATTTTAGAAATTTCCAGACCTTAGCTGGATCTCCGTCTTGGACAGAGTTGTGGATATGTTGGCGTTGTGCATTCCTACACACCTTACTGCAGTGGTTTCTAATCAGAACATAATTTTCCCAGTTAGTGGCCGTAGGCCGTCTCTTATATTTGGACTTGGCTTTAGCTTTTTTTGAGATGAGTGCCTTGATTTCTGCGGTAAGCCAAGGCGATGGCCCATGTTTCACCTTTATTCTGCGAATCGGCGCGTGGACATCATACAGCGAAATTAAATGGGATGTGAATAAATTTATTTTCTCATCAATGCAGACGGAAGAGAGCAACGGCGCCCAGTCAATTCCATCAGCATCGCTGCGCAAATCCTCGAAATTAATACGACCAAAATTGCGGTGAAGCAGAAATTTGGGTTTAGGTTTGGGAGTACGAAGGCGATAGGATAGAAATATTAGGTCATGAAAAGAAAACTCATCAGCCGTTCTCTGACCATGCCTTACCACTCTATCAAGAGAGGAAACAATAATAAGATCGAGCAAGCTAGGAGGATGGTTTGGACAGTGATGTGTGGCACTGGAAGGAAGAATTGAGAGATTACAAGATTGTGTAATGGATTGGAAAGTAGTAGAGCGAGAGTCATTTTTGAGAAGACAAGTATTAAAGTCACCCATGATTATAGTTTGACTGTAATTGGGAATGAGGGTTTCCAGAAGTATTTCGAAAGAAGTAAAAAAGTTAATGTTGGAAGAAGGACCATAATACATCAGTACCTCAGCCTGTACATCAGTACATCATTTTATATGATTAAACTAGTACATTTCATTGTAGTTGACTGTAAAATAACAATTAACACACAACAGCCATTACGCTTTTGTCGATTAATACATTTTTAAATGCAATGAAATTTTATATGTCTTTGTGTTTCCCCCTTCACTTGTATGAAAACTGGCAGAATATTTTTGTATGCGGTGGTTCGCAAAGGCTAGTCCCGTGTTATATGGTCTAAGCTCCCACCTCATAGTGAACATTTTTATGTCAAATCAACTACCCACTATTTTCGAATAATCAATTAATGTTTTATGTACAGGCTAATCATTCTACTATGAGGCGGTGTTGACATCACAAAAATAACTTATTACTACTTAAAACTGAATGGTTTTAGAAAAATCACAACATTCGGCCATCAGACAGCGTGCTATCTCCGGAGCACGCAGTAATCACAACATTCGGACCTGTATATTAAACTAATCTCATATTTTTATACATAACGTACATAACAATAATACCTTTATGCGGCTTTTCATAATATGCTAAATCAAAATCGTAAAGTTTAATTAAACCTAAACCTTCTCTATATCTTCTATCTACTCTGTCTATAGTCTATAGGCTTATAATATTAACTCAATCATTATTTTTTTTGTAAAACTATAAGTGAGAACTTGAGTCTGGCGAAACGTCAAGAATACAAGACAAAGGCAACAAGTAACCAGTTCACAGAGCAGACCGCCTGCTGAAACTATTTACAAATGTACAATCTAAAAGTGATCTCTTTTTTTAAAACCCAGCAGAGTCTGCAGATCACTTCCAGGTTTCCTTTTCCAGCAAAAGAAATCATTACAAGTGTCAGCAATTAGTGTAAAATATATTTAATAGTGGAATACAACTAGTACAAGCGAGTGATTTTTCATAAAAAAATCATTAGGTATCTAATACTACCATCATAATAATATTACTTAAATAATATTTGTAAATTAAATTGTTAGTCTCATTTTAAGCGAACTATTGTTCTTATGAGAAATAAAGTTCTTTTAACCTTAATAATCGTCGTTTCAGGCAACGTGATGAAGTCACAATATACCTATACCTTAACCCTAAGAACACATAAATATAGTATTTAAGGTAGCTCTTGTGGCATTCTCGAAGTTACCTTTTTTATATCAACATCTATCCTTACAGGTTTCCCTAATTCGATAGTGTTACAATGTGTTTATTATTGCCGACAATTTTAATCAATAAATTGTAACTTAGGTCATAAATACATCAATAGATTAAATTCCGATACTGTAAACTAACTTTAATAAATTTCATGCAAATAATAATGACTATACAATACAATACAATACAAATACTCTTTATTGCACACCAGGAAATACATCAAACAAATTATTAATAAAGTTGTTGGTATAACAATTGGCGGCCTTATCGCACAAGGCAATCTTTTAGAGGCAACCTTTGGATGGAAACCGGAGGGTGGGAAATATTTAGGGCAGTTTGGGGTGCAGTATAAATAAAGTAGGTATATATCTAAATTAAAATAATTGTGTACATACATACATACACATGTACATACATACATACACACACATATAAATACACAGATACGTATGTTAACTACAAGGTATAAATTATAATAATACATATTCATACATAATAAATACAAAAATATACATTAAAACATACTTGTGATAATAGATGAGATGTACTAATAAGTTATATGCAGTCATTGACACGTAGGTAGTAGCTCTTAACTAATGTTTTGAATGTGTGCAGCGACTTTGCATGTCGAATTGTCACTGGTAGCGCATTCCACAAGCGAACGGCCTGTACAGTGAACGAGTTGTTCACAAAATTAGTGGAGTGACCTGGCATCTTCAATCTCAAATTCCTCGATGAACGCAGGTTTGTAGAGTGGGAGACATTTAAAAAATTAAAGCGTCTCTTAAGGTATGGCGGAGTGACAGGGTTGAAAAGAATACTATATAATATAAATAGAATATGAGCATTCCGGCGAAGGCGGATAGGTAACCACTTGAGTTTTCTACGATATTCGGAGATATGATCATATTTGCGTAGTCCAAATATAAATCTAATACAGAAATTCTGGAGTCTCTCAAGTTTATTTAGTTGGTCTTGAGTGAGATCTAAATAGCTGGCATCGGCATAATCAAGGATAGGAAAAAGAAGTGATTGTACAAGCGCAATCTTAGTTGAAATTGGTAGAAAATTTCTCAGTCTGCGCAAGGACCCTGAAGCAGCAAATATTTTGCGTCTCAGCTCCTGCAATTGAGGACCCCAAGACAGGCATGAATCCATAAGTATGCCCAGATTTTTGACAGAGTTACTGTACGCTATGTCAGTGCCGTTACATATAAGTTTTGGATTCACTGTCCAATCGATTCTGGAGATCTTCCAAGGGCTCCCAACTATTATTGCCTGAGTCTTGGTTGGATTCATTTTTAATCCATGCGATTCACTCCATCTGCAAATAGTGTCCAAGTCTGCATTGATATTGTCTATGGCTACGCTCAAATTATCCAACGAAGCTTGAGAATAAATTTGGAGGTCATCTGCGTAAAGGTGATAGGAAGAAGATAAGTCCTTAGTGATGGAGTTTATAAACACTGAGAAAAGTAAAGGAGACAGAACGCCGCCCTGTGGCACTCCAGCAGACGTATTACACCAAGAGGAAAAGACATCCTCGATACTAATACGCTGCCGGCGACCAAACAGGTAACTTCGAAACCAATCAATCACCGTCGGAGATATGTTAAGTGAGCTCAAAGTACCAAGCAGGATGTCGAAGTCTACCGTATTAAAGGCATTGCTGAAGTCTAGCAGGGCTAAAACTGTCAGCTTGCCGTTCTCCATACCTGCTCTTATGTCCTCAGTAATGTGAAGTAAGGTTGTAGTGGTACTGTGTCCAGGACGAAACCCGGACTGATAGGGGTTAAACAGTTGATTTTGAGAAAGGAAATTTGTGAGCTGAGTGTGAACAAGTCGTTCTAGAACCTTAGACAGAAATGGTAGGATAGAGATAGGGCGATAGTCAGAAAACGTAGAAGGGTTGGATTTTTTGGCAATGGGAATTATAAGTGCATCTTTCCAAGCTGTCGGAAAGACACCGTGAGTTATTGAGAAGTTTAGGATGTGGCAGATAATGGGAAGGATTTCATCAATTACAGGAATTATCATTTTTCGGCTTAGGCAGTCGGTACCTACGGCATTAGAGGTAATTGACAATATGCTCTTCTTAACATCACAAGCAGTGAACTGACTAAAGAAGAAAGGAGCGCGATCGGGAGTGGTTATGGTTGAAAGATGATCAAGCGTATTTGTTTTGGTTTCCATATTCATAGTGGAGGTGGCAGTAAAAAACTGATTGAGTGAATTTAGGTTATGACCTTTAGAAGCAGACTCTTGACGTGATTTACCAACTCCCAAAGATCTTAGAAATTTCCAGACTTTAGCTGGATCTCCGTCCTGAACAGAGCTGTGGATATGTTGGCGTTGTGCATTCCTACACACCTTATTGCAGTGGTTCCTGATGAGGACATATTTTTCCCAATTTAACTCCGTTGGCCGTCTCTTATACTTGGACTTCGCTGTTGCTTTTTGTGAAATAAGTGATTTAATTTCAGCGGTTAACCAAGGTGATGGCTCATGCTTAACTTTGATTCTACGAACCGGCGCGTGTACATCGTAGAGAGAAATTAAATTCGATGTTAATAAATTAATTTTATCGTCAATGCACACAGAAGAGAATAACGGTATCCAGTCAATTTCGTCAGCATCCCTGCGCAAATCTTCGAGATTCATTCCACCAAAATTGCGGTGTAGAAGGAATTTAGGTTTGGGCTTAGGAGTTCGAAGGCGATAGGATAGAAATATCAGGTCATGGAAAGAGAACTCACCAGCCGATCGCTGACCGTGCTTAACGACTCTATCGAGAGAAGAAACAAGAATCAAATCGAGCAAGCTAGGAGGATGATTCGGACAATGATGTGTGGCATGGGAAGGAAGAATTGAGAGGTTACAAGATTGTACAATGGACTTAAAAATAGAGGAGCGAGAGTCATTTTTGAGTAGACAGGTGTTGAAGTCACCCAAGATTATAGTATGAGAGTAATTAGGGATGAAGGTTTCTAGTAGTATTTCAAAGGAGGTGAAAAAGTTGATGTTGGAAGACGGACCATAAAAGACTCCTAGGAGTATCTTAGTGTGCAGAAGTTCAACCTCAAGGAATAGATGCTCACCGGCAAGTCGTGGAGGTGGCTGAGGAGACGAATCAAGAACAGTGTAAGAAAGGTGATTACGTAGGTAAATCGCCACCCCACCATAACCGTCCGGCCCGCGATCATGTCGAATGAGGTTGAAGCCCGGGAGAGAATATGCCGTTGAAGGCAAATAAGGATTCAACCATGTCTCAGAGATGAGTATGGCATGTAAATGTGAGCAGTGAAATGATGCCAGCATAGCGGTGATATGAGCCGGAACACTTTGGGCATTAATGTGCACTACGTTGAAATTTTCAGGAACATCGGAAAATTGAGATGAGATAAAATCAGCCAGTGGGGGCTCGTCTTGAGAACTACAAGCAAAAGAACAATTTCCACTACTACCCGTGTCGGTACTACAGTTTAACATAGGTATAATTAAATATATAACAATATAATATTAATAACTATAAATAAATAACAATAAATGTATAAAAATAACTTATAAAATAACAATGCTAATATTAATTGCTCCAATTTTCATCTGCCGGTTTTACATTATGCACAAATAAACATTTAGAACATGAAAAACAATGAAATAAAAACAGATAACACCAGTAAGAAAGAAAAAGAAATCAAAGCTTGCACAATCCAGCATTCAGTGCATTTCCATATTCATTGTCATTTCTATCCATAGCAAATAAAATACCAGGAGCAACCTGGTAGTCATGCCATCAGTATGTAAATAAAAAAATAAAATAAAAAAAAGTTGATTATGATTGGCAGCATAATGCCACAACCCACGTTTGTTCAGTAAACATACCAAGGAAAGAAAAAAAAAACAAATCAAGTCATTTGACAATGACAGCCATGACAGCAGCTTAGGCTAGACTGAGTGATAAATTGATAAATTCTCTCTCATCTCTCTGGTTACAACTAAATCTATAGATAGCTACAACTTAAACTTTCCAGTCACATTATAGTTATATCATAACAAACAAAAGGAAAAAAAAAAAGACAATGAAACGACAACAAAGGCGTAAAGTTAAAGTTAAAATAAACATACAAATCGTAGTTATGGCACGAGGGCGTAAACCGAAGACAAATTGAGTAGAAGATAAACATAAATACATAACTACATAACATCAATGCCACATGAATGTACCTGGACTGTGCAGCCTGGAGATCTACCTCTACTTCACTTTTGAGGTTACAGTGCGTTTAAGCTTCGTAGCGGCAGCCTTAGACGTGGTGGCCGTTGCCTTTGCTGGCACGTCACAGATGTTCACGAGCTCAACAAGCGAGTCCACACGTCGCCGCACGTTATCCGCAGCAAGCACGTAGACGGAACCATCTTTAGTCCAGCTTTTTGTGACTCCCATCTTCTCACGGGCTGCCATGAACAAATCATGCCTGGTTTTTGTGAGAAATTCAGACAGCGTGATTCCAGAGCCCCTCAGCTTGGTTTTGGAGAACCATATTGTATCCCTCAATGTTGTGTCCTGGAGCTTAAAAAGCAGAGGCCTAGGCTTCTTATTCGTAGTGGGACGTCCCAGCCGTTGGCAGCGCCTTATATGACTGGCACTAAAATCAGGGATATTGAAGCGCTGCTTGATAATGCTGACTAGAGTATTGGTGGGATTCTCACCATCCACCTCACAAACGCCATGCAGCAGCAGAATCTTTCGGCGTCTCTGCATCTCAGTAGAATCTGCAGCTTTCACTAGCGCCTCCAACTGCTGCTGAAGCAGTTTCAGTGTTTGTGTAACAAATAGTCTGAAGGCAGAGAATTCTGCAGCTAGGGTGGTAACACTCACCGATTTATTGGGAGTCAGCTGCTCCTGCCGCTTCTCAAACTCCTCCATCCTTTCGTTGAGACTATCTCTCAGACTGTAAATAGTGCTCTGCATAGCATCCATAGTGAAGTGTAATTTACTGTGTTTATGTTAAGGAATTTTTATTAGAAAATTATTTTATCCGGCAGAATAACCACTCAACAGTATTTATGTTGCATGTAAGTAACTAATCTGTAATTATTACTATTTAAAAAATAGATTTTTGTGGAGAGTAAATAAAACTAGACTTTTTCCTTTGACTACCCGATTTTTTTTTCTATATACTATAGACTATAGATAATCATTTTAAATATTAAAAAAAATCTCAGATGATAATAACAAAAATATTGGTGTCTTATAATGTAATAATAGTTTCATTCATGTAATAATGTCAATAATTAATAATTTCATATCATACTATAATAAATTGTGTCAAACGTTTGCAAACATAAATCTGAAGTAGGTACGAATTATGTCAAATAATAATAATACTCGTAATATAAAATAATCATGGTATGCGCATAAAATGTGTCAATGCAAAATGTATAAGTATTCTTAAGTCAATCACTGAGATATTCTGATTAATCTAACCATACCAATACCTTCAAATTCGGTTGGTAGCCTGTCGCAAGAGCGTATACCTACCACTGTTTAACTGGGTAACTACCCATAAAGTGTCATTGACCTTATGCAGTCTACTATGATAACCAGAAAGACTTTCTTTTATGGTTGATGTACATGTTATAAATTCGCAAGATTTATTGGGAACTTTTGGTAAGTAAAACCATCCTATTTCACAAATACAGGATAAAAAACTAGACATATAATTATTAGACTACTACTTACTTAGAAATAGTATGGTATTACTTTAGAAATTGTATTTGAATAAAAGAAACTGCAAGGTACGATACCTATATTTCTTGTGAGGTGCAGCCACAAGATTCTGATGAATTTTTTATTCTCATAATGTTATGTACCTACTCTTTTTGCAGAGAGACTCTTGGGCGTAATCTAAATTATAGAATATCGCTATTATGAACATTTTGTAAGATACAAGATTACTCCGCAGAAGGATACAGGTTAAATTTGAATACACTGTTAAAGTAACTCAAATTTACAATTCCATTTACATCTGTTAATGCCTCATCTTTTGCACAGCAAAAGCTGGTGAACTTAACCTTTAGCTAGTTTTAAATTGAATCAAATTATCTAAAATAAACTACTAGGAGCGGCTAACCCCACAAGTTCCAACTCTCGACCATTTAGTTAAGCATTGGTTTCTATGTGTTACAATAGTCACGGTAAATTTAAGACTTTAGAAGGTTTTGCTTTTTAATTTTTATCAGAATAAGAATATTAACGATATTTGTTAAATATTATGAAAAAGAAAACTCCTAGTCGAGTCGACTGGCAGACTGCAGTCATCTCTCTAAACCAATAGGTATAACTATTTAAAGGGAAAATGCTGCCAGTCTTTGGGTACAATGTCATTATTTAGATTTAGGTTAGTTTAGATAGTTATAAAGTAAATAGATAATGTTACATTGGGATTATTTTGGTAAATAAATATGTAGCAAGTCTCATTCTGTCAGATGCTACAATACTTTCTAGGCAGCAGTCCCACGAAACGATAAGATTCTACAAGGAACTCCGATAACGTAAGCTGTTCAGGGTTCTTTTTTTTTCATTTTGCGAACCAGTTAACTTTTGTTAGAATATAGGATATACATGATGAGAAAATGATACTCCAAAGATCCTTTACATAGCTATTTATTCTTCTGTTCTTCGTATAATAATAGATACTACTCCTACATTCCACTTAATGGTATTACGAAATAATAATCCTATGATTGTAGATTCTTTACATTTTTATTTTCACAATCTAACTAATACTTGCACAACTAAGTACTAACTATTAATTAATACAAATATTCTACTTTAACTAATTAGCACTTTACTGAACTCGATCAGGAAACAGAATGTGTTCTTTTTCCAGAATATTCACTTTTTTATCGCCTCTCAGCAACTCCCACCACATACTGAACATTTATGTCAAATCAACTACCCACTATTTTCGAATAATCAATAAATGTTTATGTACAGGCTAATCATTCTACTATGAGGCGGTGTTGACATCACAAAAATTAACTTATTACTTCTTAAAACTGGATGGTTTTAGAAAAATCACAACATTCGGCCATCAGACAGCGCAATTGACAGCAATAATTCATTTTTACATTAAAACTAAAGGTGATTTAGATGTTTTTCATGCTTTGGCAAAAAAATGTTCCGTCGAAAGAGAAAACAGACATTGGCCACTGTGTTTATTTTACCAGTTACTAAATATGTTGCTGGAATTAACTCGTGGGTTTTCATTAGGTACTCAACAGTTTTGCAACAGGAAATACAAAGTTCAGACGTACATTTCTAAAACAATTAGGCTCAATATTGTGAACATTTGCAAAAGCGTTACCGGGTACCATCTTTGAGGCGGGATCTGAAAAAGTCTATTGGAGCTATCCTCAAAAAATCTCAAGAATCTTCAGATCCTACTACTGCACCTTCAAGCCAAGGACATTATGCCCTTTGTCCAAGCTTCAAGGACACAAAAATCAGGACTTTGTGCCTTAGGTGCAAAATACTAATTTTTTTGAGAGCATCACATCAAAGTTTCCACAAAGTGCTCAAATTAAGACTGATTTCATATATTAAGACTAATTTGATATCTTATGTTCCTAATCAATATTATCAAAACATACTATTTAATAATTGATGCATTTTTCAACAGTTACAGAAATTTCAATTTGGGGTACTCCAGCACCCCCTGTAGGAAAATCGGTTGGCAAAATAGGTGTAGGGCTTAAGGGTTAAGTCAATCACTGAGATACTCTGATTAATCTAACCATACCAATACCTTCAAATTCGGTTGGTAGCCTGTCGCAAGAGCGTATACCTACCACTGTTAAACTGAGTAACTACCCATAAAGTGTCATTGACCTTATGCAGTCTACTATGATAACCAGAAAGACTTTTTTTTATGGTTGATGTACATGTCATAAATTCGCGAGATTTATTGGGAACTTTTTGGCAAGTAAAACCTTCCTATTTCACAAATACAGGATGAAAAACTAGACATATAATTATAATTAAATCATAAGAAATGGTTTTTAGACTACTACTTACTTAGAAATAGCATGGTATTACTTTAGAAATGGTATTTGAATAAAAGAAACTGCAAGCTACGATACCTATATTTTTTGTGAGGTGCAGCCACAAGATTCTGATGAATTTCTTATTCTCATAATGTTATGTACTTACCTACTCTTTTTGCAGAGAGACTCTTTGATGTAATCTAAATTATAAAATATCGCTATTATGGACATTTTGTAAGATACAAGATTACTCCGCAGGAGGATACAGGTTAAATTTGAATACACTGTGAAAGTAACTCCATCTACATCTGTTAATGTTAAGGCCTCATCTTTTGCACAGCAAAAGCTGGTGAACTTAACCTTTAGCTAATTTTAAATTGAATCAAATTATCTAAAATAAACTACTAGAAGAGGCTAACCCCACAAGTTCCAACTCTCGACCATTTAGTTAAGCATTGGTTTCTATGTGTTACAATAGTCACGGTAAATTTAAGACTTTAGAAGGTTTTCCTTTTCCATTTTTATCAGAATAAGAATATTAACGATATTTGTTAAAAATTATAAAAAGGAAAACTCCTAGTCGAGTCGACTGGCAGACTGCAGTCATCTCTCTAAACCAATGAATATAACTATTTAAAGGGGAAATGCTGCCAGTCTATGGGTACAATGTCATTTTTTAGATTTAGGTTAGTTTAGATAGTGATAATGTAAATAGATAATGTTACATTGGGATTATTTTGGAAAATAAATATGTAGCAAGTCTCAATCTGTCAGATGCTACAATACTTTTTAGGCAGCAGTCCCACGATCCGATAAAATTCTACAAGGAACAATGATAACGTAAGCTGTTCAGGGTTATTTTTTTCATTTTGCGAAACAGTCAACTTTTGTTAGAATATTACATTTAATTCTAGCCTTTACCTCTAACAAAATGGCCCTAAGTGGTCTAAGTGCATATACTGTAAAAAGGCAGTTTCACCTTCTCTTCAGTCTTACCGGAATAATAAATATTGCATTAGTAAACCAGTAAGACTGAATCTGTTCTAGCGTAACCAAAATAACCATAATAAGCATTAGAATTATACTTAATTTATTTGGTCCTAAATTATCCCTTTAGGGCATTATGTCTTAGTATATTAATTTGACTGGACACTAGTCCATGTTGAAGCGGGCTGAAAATAAATCAACAACCTGAAGCTATTTGTGGTAGGTACTAAATCCCTCTTTATCATAGTGGTACTACAGTATTAGGACTGCTGGTACAAGGTATGTTACAGCCGGTGTACAGCGTAAAATTAAAGCCTAATAGACACCTACGTACCTTTTTTTTTTGCTAACAGTTTACAGGGCGTTCTTGTAGTGTAGTTTGTCGATTGAAATACGCAACTAGTATAATCTGATAAACTAAACTAGTCAGAGAATACCACCTAACCCTGGTGAACTTGCAACCGTATGCACTTCGGTCGGGCTTCTGAAACTCGCCTACACCTACAGCAATAATTACCGCCCGAACGGAGACTTCTAAACCGTGTATGGCGGCACGCAAAACATTGGGTCGACTGACCGTTTCGGAGCCAGTTTCTAAATGTTTCGATCTTTACTTAAATTTCTCTGTATATATATATATTTTTGCGATTTGTAGGTATGTTTAGAAATACCTATAAGATAGCACAAAATACTTATTACTCTCTAGCACTGGCTTTAATCAAGATCAAGGAAGTAAAACTTGTGTACGTACTACATATTATAAGGAAAGATTCGATTGCCGGTATGGTTGTTTCTTTGCGTTGAATAGTCTCCAAAACCACTGAACCAATTTGAAAAACTCTTCCACTACTGCAAAAGCACACCCTCCCCGAGTAACGTTCCTGTATCTCCACGGGAATAGGACTACGCAGGGGAAACCATGCGTCAACCGCTAGTATTTTCTTCGACCAGTAGAGGTCGTTCAACTAGGTCTTTTTACAAGGATCCAAGTGTAATATTTAGCTTAACTCATTCAGTCTACTGCCGTTGTATAGCTCTTTTAATTAAAAAAAGGTCTTTATAATAGATATTGCTAGCTGTCTCACAAAATCTTTTCACAAAACGTCGAAATTAGATAAGAAATCCTAAACTTCTCGTCTCTTTTCGTCTACCCATGTACATTGCACGGTATCTACCGGGATATTTTGGACACCTGATATGATATGATATGATTTGGTACAATTGGTCAAAAAGGTCACCGTCTATTACAATTAAAAATTATATTATATTCCCTAATAATAGAGACCATGCCTAAAATGGTCACCAGGGATTTTTAATGTGCGCGACACACTAAAAGCACGACGCGACTATGTGTAGATAGAATGTACTGCGTATGGTGGCGCAGTGGATGTTGATAGTGTGAATCTGGTCATAGAAAACAACACAACTTGACTCACTCAACTCAACTCAACTCGCGTTGCGTCGCGTTTTAACAATGTGTTTCCGCCTTAAACTTCCCACGTGTATTTGACACGGATAACTCTTGAGGAAACCCTATAATATAGATTGTTATGAAGCTAAAAAGTTCAACTAATCCTCAGGCATTTCACATTTTTAAAACGTGATACATTATATCTATATATAATTATAATTCCATAAATAATGCACTTGTAATTGTACGAGTAGGAGTTCTTATCAATAAGGTACAACTAAAATAAGGTATAAAAGACCACAATTTCTTGTCTGGTGGACTCGTGTCGCAGTTGCTCAAGGTCGTTAGCAATTATTAATTTCACTTGTCGCTCGGCCCGATCCTCATCGTTGCCGTCAGTATCGCCGCCACTGGTTAGATTCCGCCTTCTGGCAGTCACACCGCGCCGCCGCGCCGCACTGTATTCCGACACGACAGTTCACCTGTCTTTCTGCTTGGGTGTGAATCTTTCATTTCAGTCACCTGGAATTGTCATTTTAAACGCAGTTACTGCTCTTTCAAGCTAACAATTTTCCATCTATCATCTCATCTAAGGCGTTTATTACGTCAAAGGCGCTTATATCTCGCCTGCTTGGCGTCCCCAAAAAAAAAACTCTATGCCTTACTATGTATACGGCTAGTTATGAAAAGGGTACATTTTGTGCCGTAATCTTTTTTAAGCGATTCCATGATTGGGAAAGCTTACCAAGCCGCTGGTATGGAATCTAAATAACACTACATTCATAAACAAGGCTGGAGGTGTTAAGTAAATCGAAAATATCAATACTGTTTCACATACGCTCGCTATTTACTATTGGGCAACAAAATTTGTTATGCATTCATGTGTGTGTAATCTTAACACATACCAATCCAAGTAAGCCTAATGTCAGCCTAAATCATTGAAAAAACTTCTATAAGTATATTGTTATGATCGCCACCATAATAGCAGCACAACAATATGACTGCATAAAGCACAGATTATAATGTGAATCATTCTCACTATACTCGCCTGGTTGAAATTGACAGCACACCTATACGGTTGCATACTGGCTGCACACTAACACGGCTGCATGTAGCATCGCTTCATGACTAAACAGATCAATCTCAACATACTTACATGGTTGTGCACTGGCAGTCTACTTACATAGCTTATAGAAATCATTTACCGCACCTACATGATTGCACTTCAGCAGCACACCTACATGGCTATGAAACTAACTCTCAACATACCTGCATGGTTGCGCTTTTACAGCTCACCTACATGACTGCAGACAGCACACCTGCACGGCTATGGAAATAACTCACATCATACCTGCATGGTTGCGCTTCTACAGCGCACCTACATGGCTGTAGACAGCACACCTGCACGGCTATGGCATTAATTCACATCATACCTGCATGGTTGCGCTTTCACAGTGCACCTACATGACTGCAAACAGCACACCTGCACGGCTATGGAAATAACTCACATCATACCTGCATGGTTGCACTTCTACAGCACATCTACAAGACTGTAGACAACACACCTGCACGGCTATGAAAATAACTCACATCATACCTGCATGGTTGCGCTTCTACAGCACACCTACACGACTGTAGACAGCACACCTGCACGGTTATGGCATTAACTCACATCATACCTGCATGGTTGCGCTTTCACAGTGCACCTACATGACTGCAAACAGCACACCTGCACGGCTATGGAAATAACTCACATCATACCTGCATGGTTGCGCTTCTACAGCACACCTACAAGACTGTAGACAACACACCTGCACGGCTATGAAAATAACTCACATCATACCTGCATGGTTGCGCTTCTACAGCACACCTACACGACTGTAGACAGCACACCTGCACGGTTATGGCATTAACTCACATCATACCTGCATGGTTGCGCTTTCACAGTGCACCTACATGACTGCAAACAGCACACCTGCACGGCTATGGAAATAACTCACATCATACCTGCATGGTTGCGCTTCTACAGCACACCTACATGACTGCAGACAGCACACCTGCACGGCTATGGCATTAACTCACATCATACCTGCATGGTTGCGCTTTCACAGTGCACCTACATGACTGCAAACAGCACACCTGCACGGCTATGGAAATAACTCGCATCATACCTGCATGGTTGCGCTTCTACAGCACACCCACATGGCTGCCAACAGCACATCTGCACGGCTAATGGAACCGAGTCTCAACATACCTGCATGGTTTCACCTTACAGCTCACCTGCATGGCTGCAAACAACACACCTTGCACGGCTATGGAACTAGCACACATAATACCTGCAAGGTTGGACAATCACTTGCAGCGCTCAGGGTTGCACAGCAGCATTCATACCTACTTAAATTAATAAAATAGTGTCTAAATGTGTCATAGTACGTCTCATTAATTGGAGATCCACGCACTAAATACAGTCTTTGCCCTTGAGAAGTCGTTAAGTATCTTAACCACATACTTTTTTAAAAAATAAATAGCAAAGACTGCTAGTCTAGTCGGTCTTAACACAAAATATAAAACATATAATTGATCTATGTAACTGCAATAAGAACGGTGCGTACCTATCATATTTGGTCACATTTATTTGTCCATGTAAAGATAAATTTATTTACCGTAGCGGTAGAGGGTATTCACAAAATAAATTAAAATAACTAATTGTAGTTATGTCCAACATTTCTGATAGGACGTCTTATTAACTGAGGATCCACGAATTAAAATGAAGTCCTAGCCCTTGAGAAGTGGCTATGTAACTTAAATATGTACCTACTTTTGTTTCAAGGTAACTAATAGGTACATATGGGCATAATTGTGGGTATTGCCACAATAAAAATATAGCTCTATGCAACTCCCCCTGGGCGAGGCCGCATTGGCGGCCGTAGGTCTGTTGGGAGTCACGGGACATCCTTCCTGAGGGCTTACCCGGGGCTCTCAACCATAGGCTGTTGGGCGTTACGTGAGGTTTTTTAGTCGGTAAGAGTCCGGCATAGCATCCTACGAGGATTTTCCCTCACGTTAAAAAAAAAAAAAAAAAAGCTCTATGCAACTACAATAAAACGATAAGGACCTTTGTCACATTTCTGTGTTCAATCTAAAACAAATGTATTCACCGTTCTGGTAGAGAATATTTCCTAAAACCCTTACCGGAGTTAAAAAAACGTTGTTAAATGGACACCGCAGTCAATAGAGTTATGTAACCCCAGTTTGCAGCAATTCGTTAAAGTCCTGACCTTCTTGACTACAGTAGAAGTTGCTACGAATAATAATACACGGTAATAGGAATAATCACGAACCATGATTAGAATTCGAATAAACTTTTACTTACAGTATTAACTTGTCGCGGCTCGGCTCGCAGGTTACCACTTCTGACTTGATGAGAAAATGATACTCCAATGATCCTTTACATAGCTATTTATTCTTCTGTTCTTCGTATAATAATAGATACTACTCCTACATTCCACTTAATGGTATTACGAAATAATAATCCTATGATTGTAGATTCTTTACATTTTTATTTTCACAATCTAACTAATACTTGCACAACTAAGTACTAACTATTAATTAATACAAATATTCTACTTTAACTAATTAGCACTTTACTGAACTCGATCAGGAAACAGAATGTGTTCTTTTTCCAGAATATTCACTTTTTTATCGCCTCTCAGCAACTCCCACCACATACTGAACATTTATGTCAAATCAACTACCCACTATTTTCGAATAATCAATAAATGTTTATGTACAGGCTAATCATTCTACTATGAGGCGGTGTTGACATCACAAAAATTAACTTATTACTACTTAAAACTGGATGGTTTTAGAAAAATCACAACATACATTTAATTCTAGCCTTTACCTCTAACGAAATGGCCTTAAGTGGTCTAAGTGCATATAAACTGTTAAAAGGCAGTTTTACCTTCTCTTCAGTCTTAGTGGAATTATAAATATTGCATAAGTAAACCAGTAAGACTGAATCTGTTCTAGCGTAACCAAAATGACCATAATAAGCATCAGAATTATACTTAGTTTATTTGGTCCTAAATTATCCCCATAGGGCATTATGTCTTAGTATACTCATTTGACTGGACACTAGTCCATCTTGAAGCGGGATTAAAAGAAATCAACAACCTGACGCTATTTGTGGTACTAATCCCTCTTTGTGATAGTGGTACTACAGTATTAAGACTGCTGGTACGAAGTATGTTACAGCCGGTGTACAGCGTAAAATTAAGGCCTAATAGACACCTACGTACCCTTTTTTTTTGCTAACAGTTTACAGGGCGTTCTTGTAGTGTAGTTTGTCGACTGAAATACGCAACTTGAATAATCTGATAAACTAAACTAGTCAGAGAATACCACCTAACCCTGGTGAACTGCAACCGTATGCACTTCGGTCAGGCTTCTGAAACTCGCCTACACCTACAGCAATAATTATCGCCCGAACGGAGACTTCTAAACCGCGTATGGCGGCACGCAAAACATCGGGTCGACTGACCGTTTCGGAGCCAGTTTCTAAATGTTTCGATCTTTACTTAAATTTCTCTGTATATAGATATTTTTTTGCGATTTGTAGGTATGTTTAAAAATACCTATAAGATAGCACAAAATAGTTATTACTCTCTAGCACTGGCTTTAATCAAGATCAAGGAAGTAAAACTTGTGTACGTACTACTAAAAGTTATTCCGTGCCTCAGTGTTTCAATCAGGATTATATATATTAATATTATAAGAAGGAAAGATTCGATTGCCTGTATGGTTGTTTCCTTGCGTTGAATAGTCTCCAAAACCACTGAATCAATTTGAAAAACTCTTCCACTACTGCGAAGGCACACCCTCCCCGAGTAACGTTCCCGTATCTCCAGGGGAATGGGACTACGCAGGGAAAACCATGCGGCAACCGCTAGTATTGTCTTCGACCAGTAGAGGTCGTTCAACTAGGTCTTTTTACAAGGATCCAAGTGTAATATTTAGCTTAACTCGTACAGTCCACTGCCGTTGTATAGCTCTTTCAATTAAAAAAAGGTATTTATAATAAATATTGCTAGCTGTCTCACAAAATCTTTCCACAAAACGTCGAAATTAGATAAGAAATCCTAAAATTGTCTACCCATGTACATTGCACGGTATCTACCGAGATATTTTGAACACCTGATATGATATGATACGATTTGGTACAATTGGTCAAAAAGGTCACCGTCTATTACAATTAGAAATTATATTATATTCCCCAATAATACGAGTCCATGCCTAAAATGGTCGCCAGGGATTTTTAATGTGCGCGACACATTAAAAACACGACGCGACTATGTGTAGATAGAATGTACTGCGTATGGTGGCGCATTGGATGTTGATAGTGTGACTCTGGTCATAGAAAACAACACAAATTGATTCTACTCAACACGCGTTGCGTCGCGTTTTAACAATGTGTTTCCGCCTCAAACTTCCGACATGTATTTGACACGGATAACTCTTGAGGAAACCCACACTATAACACATATAGATTGTTATGAAGCCAAAAAGTTCAACAAATCCTCAGGCATTTCACATTTTTAAAACGTGATACATTATATCTATATATAATTATAATTCCATAAATAATGCACTAGGAGTTCTTATCAATAAGGTACAACTAAAATAAGTTATAAAAGACCACAATTCCTTGTCTGGAGGACTCGTGTCGCGGTTGCTCAAGGTCGTTAGCAATTATCCGAATAAAAGTCTTAATTTCAACTGTCGCTCGGCCCGATCCTCACCGTTGCCGTCAGTATCGCCGCCACTGGTTTGATTCCGCCTTCTGGCGGTCACACCGCGCCGCACTGTATTCCGACACGACAGTTCACCCGTCTTTCTGCTTGGGCGTGAATCTTTCACTTCAGTCACCTGGAATTGTCATTTTAAACGCAGTTACTGCTCTTTCGAGCTAACGATTTCCCATCTATCATCTCATCTAAGGCGTTTATTACGTCCAAGGCGCTTATATCTCGCCTGCTTGGCGTCCCCAAAAAAAAATCTCTATGCCTTACTATGCATACGGCTAGTTATGAAAAGGGTACAGTTTGTGCCGTAATCTTTCTTGAGCGATTCCGTGATTGGGAAAGTTCACTAAGCCGCTGGTATGGAATCTAAATAACACTATAGGCATAAACAAGGCTGGAGGCGTTAAGTAAATCGAAAAATATCAATACTGTTTCACATACGCTTCATTTACTATTGGGCAACAAAATTTGTTATGCATTCATGTGTGTGTAATCTAAACGCTCCACACATACCAATCCAAGTAAGCCTAATGTCAGCCTAAATCATTGAAAAAACTTCTATATTGTTATGATCGCCACCATAATAGCAGCACAACAATATGACTGCATAAAGTACAGGTGATAATGTGAAGCATTCTCACTATACTCGCCTGGTTGAAATTGACAGCACACCTATACGGTTGCATACTGGCTGCACACTAACACGGCTGCATGTAGCATCGCTTCATGACTAAACAGATCAATCTCAACATACTTACATGGTCGTGCACTGGCAGTCTACTTACATAGCTTATAGAAATCATTTGCCGCACCTACATGATTGCACTTCAGCAGCACGCCTAAATGGCTATGAAACTAACTCTCAACGTACCTGCATGGTTGCGCTTTTACAGCTCACCTACATGACTGCAGACAGCACACCTGCACAGCTATGGAAATAACTCACATCATATCTGCATGGTTGCACTTGTACAGCGCACCTACATGACTGTAGTTGGAATTGGCAACACTGGAGCCGTAACGTAAACATTTCTTCTATGTAATTTTCGAATTAAAAATTATAAATAATATACTTTTAAAGCAAAAAAGTGATAAATAAACAAGTTAACTTCAGAAAATAAGTTATAAGTAATTATTAAAAGCATACACAAGACGACGACGAGATAAAAAGTGATTAATGTCAGGAGCAAAAGGAGGAAAGCATTTCAGGATTAATTATTAATTAAGTGAAAAATAGCTGCGAGTTTACGATTACTAGTGAAAAGTGATCCTATATCTTCATATATCTTCATGAAAACAAACAAGAACTGTGAAAACTTTTAAAAATTGTTCTGTTAAAAATCCAATTTTTTCAAACTTACAATCTGTCAATTTAAGAGTGGGGTAGGTGGTACCAATTGAGAAATTAATTGAATTTTGTACTTATTTGCATTTATATTTGATAACAGACCATCATTCCTTTTGAAATTGGTATAGTTACCATATACCTAAATTAAATAAACAGTTCCGATTGGTTGTTTTGAACTGCAAAAGTGGTTTACATAGTGTAAATACAATTATACTTAGGTACTTTTCTTACATACTTGTTCAGATTAACAAATTGTTCATATATTCCCTTTTTTAAATAGGTAATTATAGTTATAAAGTTTTATAAATTACTTGTAAATTATCTTAAGTGACACTACAGCCTTCTCTATTATTTATTTCCAAAGAGCAATAAAAATAAAAATGATGACCCGCAGTGCTGTAACCCGTGACTTGCAACAAAAGTTCAATCTCACCATCAAGGAACTTGAAATTTGCAAAAATCTCAATAAGCAGTTGTTGGAGGAACGGGATGATAGTGAAATAGAAATATTAAAAGTAATTGAAAAAAATACCCAATTCAAACAAGAGTTGGCTGAGCTACATACACAGGTAATGGAGCTCACACGTCAGCGGGATCATCTTCAGGAAACTGTAGTAGGTCTGGAGGAGTGCAGCAACACCCACGAGAGAGCCTTAAAACGTATCAGCATTCTGGAGTGTGAACTAAGTGATGTGCACAACTCCATCACTCACAAAGAGACTCTCAAGTCGGCTGAACAGGTTGCCCTCTCCCATAGTCTGTATGATGAGCTGATGAGCGGAAAGTCAGATTGTATCTATCTTGACCAGCCCATGACCTCAGATGTGATAGATCTCTCGACACCTGATACTTCTAGTGATAATACTTTAGCATCTAACAACACCATTAGATTAGTTAGTAGTAGCAGGAAAAAATTTAAAAAATATATAAAGCTCAATAAATTTATTGCTAAATCACAGAAACAAATTAAAAGGCTTAAAATAGGTGCGAATAAATATCTCAGAACTTGTAAATCAAATGTTCAGCTACAACAAGTAATAGAAACTAGTAGAAAACAATTGACCATTCAAACAGAGCAGTATGAGACTGATATACTTCAATTGCAGTCAGAAATCATACATTTAAATAAGTCTTTAGAGTCAACAACATTAAAGTACAAAATTTCACAAAAAGAAATTGGAGAGTATATTGAGGCACTGAATAGCTTGGTTGAGTCTTGTCACAGCAATGAACAAAGGTTCCATTCACTTGAAAAATTATATAATCAATCACCAGCTTGTGATGAATCTCTGCCACACTCTTCCTTGCCCACACCATCACAGACTGAGACAATGTTTCCAATGATTGACTCTGTGGGCAGTATGGATGAACATACTATACAATCAAACTTAACTTCCTCTGCTGACCCTGTAACAAAAGTTTCACAAATTTTAAATACTGGAAAGACAGTTGTTTATTGTGATGAAATCGGCCAGAACTTAGGTTACCACTTAGTTCAACGTATGGGTAGTTCGGTCATAATCAATTCATTTCCTGGGGCCACCTACTCTCAAATAGTTAGTAAAGTATTGACTAGTACACACTGCCCACAATCAACAATAGTAATACTTATTGGCAGGAGAGATTGTGTAAATATCAAAAATATTATTAAGTTTCATGAACAGTTGTCAAAATTGTCAGTGAAACAGGTAATACTTTCTACATTGCCTTATAGTAAATCTTTCACACGTAATGAAAACAATATTCGGTACAAAATAAACCGAAAATTATACTATTTGACTACAAGTAGTAGGAATAGTGAATTATTTGACTGTAATCTTGTATTACGTTATTCTTTTA
Source organism: Miltochrista miniata (assembly GCA_933228765.1). NCBI lineage: Eukaryota > Metazoa > Arthropoda > Insecta > Lepidoptera > Erebidae > Miltochrista > Miltochrista miniata. Next base: position 3,393,006 of record OW121749.1, on the reverse strand, counting down.
TGACCTTAGATAGATACTTACTTTCAAAGTTTTTAAGACGACAGGTAGCGATAACGCTATCAAATTTTTTATTGAATCAAGCCAATCTTTTGGCTTATAATAAAACTGCTTGTATTGTTTATAATCATAGCAATAATATTGACATTTTACCTTGGGATGGATGCATCATCCCAAAAAACTAGGTTGTAAGACAACAGATAAAAAATCTGGCCATGGCTTTAGGGCTTTTGAGCCTATTGAGACCTCTAATAATGTTAGTGTAAGAAATAATTTCGAATTTAACAACAATATAATTACTAGTAGTCTAAACTTAGTACACCAAAATATTGAAGGCATATCCAACAAACTACTGCAAATAGACCTTTATATCAAGGAACACAATATTCATGTCTTTTGTATTACAGAGCATTGGTTGGAAAGTCATGAATTAATGTTTAACAGTGAATTTTACTCACTGAACAGTGCGTTCACAAGAAAATATGCTATTCGGGGTGGCTCGCTAATATTTGTTTCTAATAATATAAACTGTAAAGAACGTAAAGATATTGTGGCCTTTTCTATTGAGCGCACTGCGGAATTATCATGTGTTGAGTTTGAGCAACTCATTGTCCTTTGTGTCTATAGCCCGCCAGATAGCGATTATAATTTGTTTGAAGAAGTAATGGAAAATGTATTGAAGCACTTGTGCACTAGTAAGAAACGTATTGTGGTGTGTGGTGATTTTAATGTTGACATACTTGTAAATTCGACGAAACGTACTAGTTTTATTAATTTATTTAGTTCCTTTGGCTTACAAAACTTATTTTGTGAGCCAACTAGAATCACCTCACATTCTGCGAAATGTATCGATAATATGTTTAGCAACTGTGAACCACTGACAAAAGAAATATTAAGTAACTTTCCATCAGATCACCTTGGGCAGAAAGCTGCGTTTCCCATTAATATAACGGCTAAATTAAACAAAATTTCTTGCAGGCCAATGAGTACATGTCGCCTAGCACAATTTAATGAAAAAGTTTCTGCAAAGGTTGCCAATCTTAACGTTAATGAGGAAGATCCAAACGGCCTATACAACTCCTTATTTAATACCATTCAGTTTGAGTACTATAACATTTTCAAATCAAAAACCTTTTATAAAAATAAAGGCATGCAATTTTGTGATTGGGCAACTACTGGTATATACAAGAGTAGGGCGAAGTTATATGAGTTATATGGTATGAAGCAATTTAATAAATTTAAATTCTTGCCCAGTTAAAGCTCAACGAATGCTTAGGGGCAGCGTGGACCACTGTAGAGTCTCATTTAGATTTAAATATGTGAATCCCAACGATATCGTTAAAGTATTTAAGTCGCTTAACTCAAAAAATACAGCAGACTTGTGGGGTTTTTCTGTGAAATTAATGCAGTCAATTATTTTAATTATATCTCCTCATCTAGCTGCAATATTTAATATATGTGTTGATAAAGGCGTGTTTCCAGATTTAATGAAACACAGTAAAGTGATACCTCTTTTTAAAGCCGGATCCAAAACAGACCCTGGTAACTTTAGACCTATTTCAATACTGCCTGCCATTAGCAAAATTTTTGAGAAAATTATACTGCAGCAATTACAATCACATTTTAGTTCAAATATGTTACTACACAACGAGCAGTATGGGTTTACAAGAGGTCGTTCTACTACTGACGCAGGAGTGACACTTATAAAACATATATTCAGCGCTTGGGAAAATCGACAGGATGCTATCGGGGTATTCTGCGATCTGTCCAAGGCTTTCGACTGCGTTGATCATAACACTTTATTACGAAAAATAGATCATTATGGTATAAGGGACTCTGCAATGGATCTTGTTGCCTCCTATCTTAAAGATCGAATGCAATATGTTGACATTAATGGAAGTCGGTCCTCTGGAGCTTCTGTAGCTATGGGTGTGCCGCAAGGATCAATTCTAGGACCTTTTTTATTTTTAATTTACATCAACGATTTACCTTTCTATGTACAGAACTTGTGCGATGTTGTTCTATTTGCTGATGATACATCACTTATTTTTAAAGTTGATCGCAATCCAAGTACTTTTGACAACGTAAATAGTGCACTAGCCCAAGTTGTAGATTGGTTCACAACCAATAATTTGCTATTGAACGCTAAAAAGACAAAATGTATTAGATTTACCATGCCCAATGTCAAAAATTATGAAACAAATATAACATTGAACAGTGACACCCTTCATCTTGTAGAATCAACCGTATTCTTGGGGATCACTTTAGATAGTAAATTACAGTGGACTGCCCAAATATCGTGTCTAGCAGCAAAACTCAGTTCGGCGGCTTTTGCCGTTACCAAGATCAGACAGCTCACTGATGTCCAAACAGCCAGGCTGGTTTATTTTAGTTATTTTCATAGCGTCATGTCTTACGGCATTTTGCTGTGGGGCAAGGCAGCAGATATACAAATAATTTTTGTACTTCAGAAAAGAGCTATACGTGCAATTTATAAATTAAATGCTCGAGAATCGCTTAAAGAGAAGTTTAAAGAAATAGGAATTTTAACGGTTGCATCGCAATACATATTTGAGAACATCATGTCTGTTAAAAAGAACATACATCTTTATCTTAAGAACAGTGACGTACATTCAATAAATACTAGAAATAAGCATAAATTGATTGGAAAGGTTTTTCGATTACATAAGGTACACGACTCATTCGAAGGACTTGGTGTACGCCTATTCAATAAAATTCCTTTAAATATTATGAACCTTCCTTTATATAGATTCAAAAGGGAAATCAAGACACATCTTATAAAAAGGGCATACTATACTATTGATGACTATTTTAATGATACAGAGACATGGACATGAGTTGCTTGCTCCTCACTTAATTAGGCGCGATTGTAAATGTCGCTTGTGTAGACAAAATTGTTGATCTTTATTGCATGACAAACGAATGTACTAAGACTATTTGAAAAGAGTGGCCGTGAGTTTTCTTGCCAGGTTCTTCCTCACAGGCTCTACCTATTGCTTTGCGAATCTGGCAGTAAATGTAAATGTAGAAGCAAAAATTTTGACGTTCATAAGTGTTACTTTGTAACCTAAATGAATTACATACAAAAAAAAAAAAAAAAAAAAAAAAAAAAAAAAAAAAAACAGCACACCTGCACGGCTATGGAAATAACTCACATCATACCTGCATGGTTGCGCTTCTACAGCACACCTACACGACTGTAGACAGCACACCTGCACGGCTATGGCACTAACTCACATCATACCTGCATGGTTGCCCTTTCACAGCGCACCTACATGACTGCAAGCAGCACACCTGCACGGCTATGGAAATAACTCACATCAAATCTGCATGATTGTGCTTCTACAGCGCAGCTACATGGCGGCAAACAGCACACCTGCACGACTAACGGAACTGAGTCTCAACATACCTGCATGGTTTCACATAACAGCTCGCCTGAATGGCTGCAAACAACACACCTTGCACGGCTATGGGACTAACACAGATAATACCTGCATGGTTATACAATCACTTGCAACGCTCAGGGTTGCACAGCAGCATTCATACTTAAATTAATAAAATAATGTCTAAATTTGTCATAGTACGTCTCGTTGATTGGAGATCCACGCACTAAATACAGTCTTTGCCCTTGAGAAGTCTTTAAGTATCTTAACCACATACTTTTAAAAATAAATAGCAAAGACTGCTAGTCTAGTCGGTCTTAACACAAAATATAAAACATATAATTGATCTATGTAACTGCAATAAGAACGGTGCGTACCTATCATATTTGGTCACATTTATTTGTCCATGTAAAGATAAATTTATTTACCGTAGCGGTAGAGGGTATTCACAAAATAAATTAAAATAACTAATTGTAGTTATGTCCAACATTTCTAATAGGACGTCTTATTAACTGAGGATCCACGAATTAAAATGAAGTCCTAGCCCTTGAGAAGTGGCTTTGTAACTTAAATATGTACCTACTTTTGTTTCAAGGTAACTAATAGGTACATATGGGCATAATAGTGGGTATTACCACAATAAAAATATAGCTCTATGCAACTACAATAAAACAATAAGGACCTTTGTCACATTTCTGTGTTCAATCTAAAACAAATTCGCACCTTTAAAGTAAAACCGTTACTAAACGAAATTATAAAATTTTACAGGAGAGCCAATATTAGAAAATAGTCACTGTTTTTTCTTAATAAAATCTAAGTTCAGGATTCCTTCAGTCATTTAATGAGTTTCTATGATAAATCTCAGTTTACATTATGAGATGTGATTTGAATAAGTTATTTTTATTGTTTACAGTTTTATTTATTTAGATTTATATTATTATAGTAACACTTTACCATTCATTTTCTTTATTCATTATGGTAAATTACTATGAAATTACAGTACAACTAATGATACTAAATAGAAAACTTTTTAAACTCCATAAATTAATAATATTACCATACAATTAAATAAAAAAATCATAAAGTTGGCATTGTTGCGATGATAAAATATTACTAAATAAATGAAAATCATTCGAAATTAATAATGTTTTATTTAAAAATAAAGAGAGATCCTTAAAATCACTTGGAATAGTTATTTATCAATCAGTCTTGATGAATTTGTACCTTTAAATCACAGCTAGTACGTATCTTATTTGTCTTAACTTGTAATTATCTTATCTTAAAACATTTTAAAACACTTTGACTAAAACAAATCAACAGGAAATAACAATATAAAAAATAAATGAAATAAAGATAGTATGTAACAATCACAGCCTCATTTCTCTATCCACGAAAGGTAACAGAAGTAATGTTCACTTCTATTACTTATTAACTTAATTAGAATGACTCATTAGAGTCACACCTATTGAAGTAATAATAAAAGCTTCTACTTTCAGCTAAATGATACACACCTTGGTAGAGTTTTTGGCATGTAATCAGGATCACAATCTGCTTCATCAGGGGAAAAATCCTTACCTGATTTGGACGCATTAGATGAAGATGACGAGCTTGATCCTGCTAGGACTTGGTACAATAACATCTTCTAGAGTTACTTCTGAAAAATTCAATTCAATCAAATCAGCCTACTGCACTCCACTGCTGGTCGTAGGCCTTTCTCTACAGCTACTCTCTCTGCGCTACAGTATACGGTTCTGCGCTTTCCGTATCCAGTCACTCCCCGCGACCTTCTTCCAGGTCGTCGGTCCATCTGGCGGGGGGTCGCTCGTCCTACCCCACGTGTACTTAGTCGCAGTCTCCACTCCAGAACTCGTTTGCTCCACCGACCATCGGTTCTCCTACAGATGAGGCTAGCCCACTGCCACTTCAAAGTGAATACTCTGCGAGCTATGTCGACCACTTTGGTTCTCTGACGGATAAAATTGCTCCGGATTTTATCCCTCAGGGACCCTCCAAACATAGCTCGTTCCATTACTCGCTGCGCAACTTTAAGTACATGGACTAGCTTCACTGTGAGTGTCCACGTCTCGGCACCGTAGGTCATAACTGGTAGAACGCACTGGTTATAGACTCTTGTCTTCAGGCATTACGGTATAGGCGAATGGAAAAACCGACGTGGTTTGCTGAACGCTGCCCAGCCTAAGCGGATCCTTCTCGCTATTTCCTTTCTCAGGTGCCAGGTGTCTAGTGTGATTAGAAGGTGTCAGATGCGTTCACCGTTTATATTCACGCCCCATCTATCCCAGTTCAGTGACTTAAAGACGTCCTCAAGCGCATTGGTGAAGAGTTTAGGGGATATTACATCACCCTGTCTTACACCTCTGTGCAGTGGCTATAGGATTGGTTTTCTTATCCTCCAACTGCACGGTCATGGTGGCATCTCAGCACCTTGATATATCGCCAAACAACTCGGTACCGCTGCAGAGCGTCCAGTACTGCCCAAGTTTTGATAGTGTTGAAGGCTTTCTCGTAGTCCACAAAAGCCATACACAGCGGCTGATTGTACTCGTTTGTCTTCTGTGCAGTCTGCGGAACAGTGTAGATGTGGTCCACGGTACTGAGCCTTTTCGAAACCCAGCTTACTCCTTTTGTTGAAACTCGTCGAGTTTTTCGGCAAGGCAAACTTTTGGATTAATCTCTAAAATAATAAAGGCTAAATTGTGACTATACAAACTATAACATTTTATCAATGAAATTGATTTATAAATTGCTTAATTTCAGAACACGAAAACTGTGTCTAAACAAATTGAAACACTATATCTATTAAAATAAATCAACAACTTACCTTTTGTTGTGACTACGAGTCGTGTTTATACAAATAATGACACTGTTGTTTTAAACTATCCTCATCACTCTGCCACGATCATGTTCTTATTGGTATAAATACAATATTGTACTTAGAGGGCCGATCATAATTCGGTTTAGAACGCTTTGATTTACCGCTAAATGGCAGAAAACACACATTTTTGCGAATAGGACCAGTTTATCATGTAGTTTACGTGTATTTTAGATAGATGGCATTGATACCTCAATTCATGAAAATTTTCGTTTAGTAACGGTTTTACTTTAAAGGTGCGAATGTATTCACCGTTCCGGTAGAGAATATTTCCTATAACCCTTACCGGAGATAAAAAAAACGTTGTTAAATGGACACCGCAGTCAATAGAGTTATGTAACCCCAGTTTGCAGCAATTCGTTAAAAGTCAAATACCTTCTTGACTACAGTAGAAGTTGCTACGAATAATAATACACGCTAATAGGAATAATCACGAACCATGATTAGAATTCGAATAAACTTTTACTAACAGTATTAACTTGTCACGGCTCGGCTCGCAGGTTACCACTTCTGACTTGAAGAGAAATAATACTCCAATGATCGTTTACATAGCCATTTATTCTTCTGCTCTTCGTATAATAGATACTAGTCTATATTTCCACTTAATGGTATGGTAAATTAAATAACAATCCAATGATTGTAGATTCGTTACATTTTTATTTTCACAATTTATCTAATACTTGCACAACTACTAACTATTAATTAATACATATATTCTACTTTAACTAATTAGCACTTTACTGAACTCGATCTGGAAACAGAATGTGTTCTTTTTCCAGAATATTCACTTTTTATCGCCTCTCAACAACTCCCACCTCATAGTGAACATTTTTATGTCAAATCAACTACCCACTATTTTCGAATAATCAATTAATGTTTTATGTACAGGCTAATCATTCTACTATGAGGCGGTGTTGACATCACAAAAATAACTTATTACTACTTAAAACTGAACGGTTTTAGAAAAATCACAACACATTGTATTATATATAATTGTGATAGTGAAATACAAATAAGAAATGGAGCGTTCATGGGTATATAATAATTAATACACTAATCCAGTTTTGAAACATAAGCCTACGTGTGTAATCGCAAAATTCAGAGAATGCTCGATATGCCTTTAGAATGTACAATAGAAACGTAACAAGGTATTGTAGACGGTAACTAAGTGGTATTCTTAGATATAAACATGATGGATAGTATGGTAATAAAGTTGTATGCGTAGTTGATGTAAATCATAACTAGTAGTATCTACGTAGCTCCGCCCACGTGAAATTATGCTATCTCATTTTAGCCCCTTAGGCGTCGAATTTTCAAACCGTCTCGTAGGGGGTATTTAACTTTTATTAAAAGGGTTGCTTACTTACTCTAAAAAAATCAAGTTTTTAGGTTAAATAGGTTTCGAATGCGTTAGTGTTATTTGTAGCCTGTACTCATTACGAGTTATTTTTCCATTCATATATTAGTAGGACATAAAAACTCAACAACGACAAACAGGCTATATAACTGAATCACGTGTTACCAACATTAGAATAGTAGTTTAAAGCAATAATCATGTTTGTAAGTACTTTAGTTAACAGGAATAGGGAACGAGTTTTGAGTTGATATAGCGAACGTAATAACGTGATCCATCTTGTGTGAATTAGATTTATGTTTACTAAACAATATGATACGTACAATACACATAATTTCGTTGTTAGATTATTAAGTGAGTTGCTTTGAATTACTTATACGTAACTAAGTGTAGTTGGTGAATTTCAAAATAATCTAATAAACACTAAGTGTATGTTCTGTGAAAGTCACGTATGTTGACGTACACGTCCATTAGTTTTATTTCTGTTTAAATGTACCTATTCTTTTATTGATGTTAATGTAGCTTGTATCTCAAACCAGGGGCAACTCTCCCTAGAGTGTCCGCTTGTGGTGGACAAAATCTTGTCCAATTCAACCCCACCAAGACACAAATATTTATTGTATATTCGCCGCTAAGAAAACCCCATATACTGTAGCGCCACAATTTCAGGGCACATCTCTCACCATCTCTGAAAATATAGGGATCCTTGGTGTTGAAATCTCCAGTGTCGTTTAGTTCAGAAGCCACTCGGAGGACTAGGCCAAGCTGGCGTCCCAGAGGCTCGGAGTGCCTAACAGGGCGCGGCGGTACTTTACTGAGGCGCAAACACTGCTACTCTATAAGACGCAAGTGCGACCACACATGGAGTACTGCTGTCACCTCTAGGTTGCGGTCACCTGCCACATCAGCTGCGTCCATTTGACTCGGTGCAAAGACGAGCTATGATACTGGTCAACGATCTCATGTTTTTTTTTATTTTTTTTTATTCATAATCATAATCATTTATTTGCAGGTGGTGTGGAACCTCTTCGCGATAGTAGAGACTTTGCCTCCTTATGCGTGTTCTTCCGTCTGTACAACGGTATGTGCTCTGAGGAATTGTTTGATAAGATGCCTACAGCTACATTCTATCATCGCACCGCTCACCACAGACAGGGTAGGGTGTCCATCCACACACGTTGCATCTGAAGCGTTCGAGCACGGTTAGATTCGATAGTGGTATTCTTCCACGCACGCTTAGATTGTGAAAGGATCTCCCTGCGTCGGTTTTCTCAAATGCCTACATTATGGGGTTATTCAAAAGGGGTCTTAGAAGGTTTTTACAGGGTCGGCAGCGCGAACGTAGCGCCTCTGGTGTTGCAAACGTCCATAGGCTACGGTGACCACCGGTACATGTGGTGAGTCGCTTGCTAGTCTGCCACCTTAGTGGTATACTAAAAAAAGTTATGACGTCAACAGAAATACATTATCGGTCAGATTTTACGAGTAAACTGTGTGGTTATCACAGTTCATGAGATAGGTACAATCTGGTGACAGGACAGTGGCGTGCCAGTGATGTGGTCCCGTTTTACCCTTGTGTACACAATCTTAAAAGATAGTTCAAAAATAACCAAGCGGTATTGGATTGGTAACTTTCTCTCGTGTCGCGAAATAATTTACTCGAGACCAAACTAACAAACTTATCGCACCCGCTTAGTAGGTACGATGTAACTACAAACACAAGTATAACAATTATTCAAAGGCCAGTAACTTTACGTCTGAGCCGTTGCCTTGGGATTTAAAGGTTATGCCTCTGCTATGCCTAGAAGTCAAAATCTTAACTAGACGTTATACCACCCACGTGAAACACAACATGCTAATTGGATTAAAAATGAACATAAAGTTAAAGTTTGTAGTAGAGAAACACCCAATTATTTACTTTACCAGTAACTTAGCGTTACTGGCTGCAACATTACAACATTCGATGCGTTTTGCTTGATAAGTAATATTTGTAATATTTTTAAATACTTAATTTTAACACACTCTTTTTGGGAGTTGGAACAATAAACATGTTCTAATCGAAACAACATTTGACTCTATCGGCTACGTCTCTCCTAAAATAGGATGGCGACACTTGTCTTTTGAGATGAAGAGATGCGAATTTTGAGATGAAGCTTTCAACGTTATTAAAATGATTTTGACTATCGGGTATTATATTTATACATCGATTGAGTAACCAAGTTTGTGGTGACTCATGATAGCTATAACCCTTCCGAGGGTGCACCCGGCACTCCCGGCCGCAGGCAAACAGATTAAGGATTCCGTGTGGTTTTGCCGGTAGGAGTCCGGCATAACATCCATTAGGATTTTGACATGTATAAGAATATGATGTATACCTACATAAATTATACATACTAATCTAATATAATAGGTGGTGAGCCTATTGCAATGTTGTAAAGGACAGGCGCAGGTTGTGACAACCCACAGTTAAAAAATAGAAGGAAAGCTGAAAAGGGGTTTCATTTTCAGTTTTCCTTCTCTAGGCAATGGACCGTTTTGCGACAGTGTTCCCTTAGCCGCTTCTTACAACACCCTCTGTATAATTTTATTTTTTGGGGTGGCGACATTTTGTGCTCTTTCCCGTCGCCAAACGTGGATCCCATAGCCACAGGGGTCATCAGACATAAATTATAATTATTATATTTTCGTTACTTAAAGAGAACAAGCCTTCATAAACGTTTGCACAAAAATTGTATGACGAGGAAAACGGACCTTTAATACATAATGTCACACAAATAAGCCTGATACATTGCATCGTGCTGAGCGTCATTTTTACTTGTCTTCTTAATCTCGCTGCCATATTATTTTTAGTTTGTTTTTGTGTCAAAATTTATCATCATAATTGCATTACGTTGTAAATAAAAATGTGTGTCGCAATTGTTGTGAATAAAAATATGTAGGTGTGAAGAAGTTTTTATCACTAAAACTCAAGATTTAGTTAATTTTAGTTTTGAAATATTTGTGATCGTCCAGACAGTTCCGGCTATTTCAGCTATCCCACCCGGCATCCACCCGAAAAGTGAGAAAGTTTAAAAGGCTGCAAAAAAAAAAAATATAAACAAAATTGTTCGTGTTCCCATAATATAGAAAACCGAATACGCGGAAGTAGGAGCGCTATTGAACTTAGACACATTTCACTCTGAGGCGGTACGAAGTTCTTTGGATCAGTTAGTTGGTAATAAATAACGAAGTATGTAACATATTGTTTAAACTGGCTCTGCAATGACGATAGGTTGTGATAACTTCTTTATTGTCTATGCGTTCGTAAAGACGAAGAGATTTGGGAAACAAAACTCTGGCACGTAATAGATAGATAGATAGATGGATAGATAGATATTCCTTTATTGTACACCATTACATAAAGTATTTTTAAAGATAACTTAATAACTATGAATGAAGAGTACAATGGGCGGTCTTATCGCTAAAAGCGATCTCTTCCAGACAACCTTGGTATGGAGAGAGAAAAAACAAGGAATAAATGGTAGTTGATGGCGCACTTATATAACTTACAACTACTTACATTACATAAAACAGAAATAGTATAACGGAAACAGTTAATATTTATGTACACGATTTACACAAAAAACGGATATGAAATATTTGGTCAGAAGGACAGATAGTGTTTTTTTACTCTGTCTCTGAAAATTGCCAAAGACTTCGCACTTCGTATATTAAATGGCAACGCGTTCCAGAGTCGGACTGCCAGAACTGTGAATGACTTGTCAAAGAACTTTGTGGTATGTGAGGGCATTTTTAATCTTAAGTTTTCTGATGACCTTAAGCACTTCGAGTGAGTATCATGAAGGAATACAAATCTTCCCTTGAGACAGGCGGGTGTAGAAGGGTTGAACAGTATACTGTATAACAAGAAAAGAATATGAGCATTCCGGCGAAGACGAATAGGTAGCCACTCGAGTTTTTTTCGAAAAGCAGAGATATGATCGTATTTGCGTAGTCCAAATATAAATCTGATACATAAATTCTGAAGTCGTTCGAGACTGTCTAGCTGGCGCTCGGTGAGATCTGGATAGCTGACGTCTGCGTAATCTAGGATTGGGAATAGTGGGGTATTCGCAAGCGCAATCTTGGTGGCAGTTGGTAGGAAACTACGCAAATGTTTTAAGGAACCTGTGGCTGCAAAAAGTTTACGGCTGGTTTCTTGTATTTGAGAGTCCCAGGAGAGATTTGAGTCAATAATTATGCCCAAATTTTTAACCCGATCACTAAATGGTATGGTGATACCGTTGAAAATAATTGGTGGTAGTAGTGTCCAATCTATTCTTGAAATCATCCAAGGACTGCCAACAATTGATACTTGAATCTTCAGGGGGTTCACCCTGAGACCATATGATAATAATTGAAGATGTAAACCTTTCATCGATAATAATTGGCTAAAGAACCACCATGAAATGCTTAGACGTTAGCGAAACCGTTCCAAAATTTAAAAGTGTAAATACTTTTTTGAATAAATATAGTCCAAGCCTAGTTGAGGTGTATACTCCTGTGGTTGCCAATGAAAGAAGTTCAGGATCTTCCCACAATATAGGATACTTCCCTCATAATGAAACATAAAAATATTATATTTTCACCGGCGACTAGCAGTCATGAGAGAGTGAATTTGTGTCAAGCGTTTTAAAGATTTAGGAATATACACAAGTACCTCGTTCGCAAATCTTGTTAGCAGTTAGCCAGCAGACCCAACACTTATCAAAGTTGAATAAATTGAGATAAAGTCACAGTAAATAAGTAAGAAAATATTTTTGCCGGATCAAAATATATGATTATTTATAAAACTTTGTAAGCCCCGGTCTCAACCATCCTTACACATTGAACTTTAACATTGGTCTCTGATTTCAATAGCTCTTACAAAACACTGCTTGAATAACAAAGTTTGGTAACTGGTAACCACCGTTCTCAATACAGAAATTATTTGATGGTAAATGTTAAATGTAATAAAAAATTTTAAACAAAATTATAGGTTTTCTGTATAGAGCTGTTGCAAGACTTTAACACTGCTAGCTTGTAATGCCTACGCTTAATTTACTGTAGGTATGTAATTATAATTCGCGAAGGAATATGTTACTGACATTAGTTATTGAGTTAAATTTTTTAAATGTTTATTTCCATAGAAGGAAATAATGTTTTGAAGGATTTTAGAACTTATCTGTACTTTGTCAATTAGCTATTCTAACCCACATAATTAAATTCTGGTATTGAATTTACAAGGTAGTCTTATCTAGTCTAGTCTCTTTTCGTTTTTTGACGTTGGGAAAATCCTTACCGATTAAAAACCGCCTAGCGTTGGGAACCCCTTGTAAGCCCACGGAAGACCTTGACTTCTTGGGGCGTGTAGCATGCTTGAAAGTACCACCAAAGATAATATAATAGTATTACATACAGATCGGCAACTCCCTGCCTCCCACTGAGCAAGCTTCCCCATCCCCCCACCAAAGTTGATGTGTCTATTGCCTTGTTAGTACTTGAGAGAGTGTCACTGCGTTGCATTACGTATTACTTCCTACGTACTTTGTGCTATTGCTTTGGTTTAATTTGTGCTTAGCCGAGGGTAGACTTGAAAAAAAAAAGTACCTACATACATGAGATTGCGTCCTGTTCCTTATTATTTTGTTTCCATAGCTAGTGTCCTTAGTATACTCACACACACATTCAAGCTTGATTCAAGCATTCACGTTACGTGTATAGTGTGGGTGAAAACGAACATTTTTGTATGGAGTTTCCACCCTGTGGTATCACGTCACACTGTCGATTCGGGCCTACTACTATAAGGACGGTTATCAGCGCCCTCCGCCCTCCATTTTCAGGCCCCCGTACAACGCCTGTAGTCTATTAGTAGGTATTTGCTATTTGGATACACAGATTACGTTGCACATGACTAAACTACGTTGTGTATTAAAACTTGACTATTACAAATTAAGCTGTAAATGTTATTAACCCTCATAACTTTCAATCATACCAATGGATAGTACATTCTCATTGGTATATTTATTTTATTTATGTAGATAAAATATAAGCAAGAATATTTTAAGTATTTAATTAATTAATAATTGAAACTTTATTTGAAGATTTTTAAGTAATTGTCTGTCCAAAACCATTAAATTCAATCGTCAGAATTACCATTCTCAAAAAAAACTATCGTCATAATATAAGGACGATCATAAAATTTTAATATTATTATCAAAATTAACACGTAACCTTTTCTTAGACTATACCGTGCTTTTAACAATGATATTCCTTAATCCTAATTTCATCACGATACTCCGGTAGTAATGTTCATTTAATGCTTAATCTCGTTATAAATATCACAATTTATGTGGAGATTTTCCTCTTCCTTTCTACTTCCTATGACAATACGTTATTTAACGGCTTGGTATATCTCTAACCTTTACCAGTGCGACTCAAACCTATTTCATTCTTCCTTTTATTTGTACTTGCGTCTTTTTCACCAAAATTTATGAATCTAATTTGTATGTGGTTCGTAATGGCTTAAACATCCCTTGGGACTGATATTTCATTCGATACGGATTGTAAGGAAATCGCTAGAAAACCTTTATGTGGGTATGTATACCTAATGCTAATATAACTTGATAAATTATATTATTTTGTTCTATTGATTGTACCTCGGGAGACATATGTAACAGCTTGTATGTTTCATGTTGGAATATTGAATTAGGTACAGTCAAGGGCAAAAACATGGATACACGTACAGTTTACATAATTTGGTATTCATCTACACAGGCAATAATTTGGATACATCCAAACATTTATAAATATGTCTACTTTGTCATGGGCAAAAACATGTATCAACCAAATGCAAAAACATGTATACATGTAATGCTAATAAAAATATATATCCTTCCAAAGCATCACTAACTTGTACACGACATTACGCTATAAACTATATACACACTATTGAACACATAAATATGTATACAAGAATAGACATACTTTTTGTGCATACAAAGATTAAAACTACGAAATCATAGTTTATTGACAAGTTTTTTACCCACGACGTAAGGGAGACGGTATTTGCGTTTGGGTGGTGAGTATGTTTGTTTGTTTGTTTGTGCAAATACATATTGCCATTTTTCTCCAAAGCTACTGGTCGGATTTTGATGCAGATTCATTATGGGTTGAGCTTTGATTGGTGCAAGTTATTAGATAGGTGTCACGGTGACAACTCACCAGGGGGCATGGTGTCAACCGGTAGGAGAGAGCACCGTGTCTCCTCTCCAGCCACTCGTCCATGACCGGTCTGACGGCCGTGATTGTGGCCAATCCCCGTCGTATCTTCTATATCTCCACGGTTTCCAGGTGGAGTAGGACCCCTGGGCCTCGATTTCTCAATAAGCGGGCCTTTGGTCCCGCTCCAGCGCCTCCTTGCGCCATCTGAACAGTGACGCAAGGGCTCTCGCTTCCAGGTCCCATGGAGATCGTGCGGTATCCCCTTATCACCCTGATGGCCATCGCTCTCTACGGGCTCAGCAATCTAGCCACATTGCTGGTCGTCAGGGTTTCCGCCCATACAGGAGCTCCGTATAGAGCCATGCTTCGCACGATTCCCAGGTACAGTCTCCTGTAGGGAGCGTTGGGTTCCCTGGTGTTGGGCATCAGCCGCGCCAGTGCGGCTGATGCTTCCCTCAGTTTTGGGACCAAACTTCGGAAGTGATGTCCGAAGTTCCACCATATGACTCTCTCGGAGAGATAAGCCCCGACAATTCGACGGAGGTAGGGCGGCACTCCATGATAGATAAGCGCCTCCCTGACGCAGCTCCAGGGCAAGGTGTTGAATGCGTTGGCGATGTCGAGAGACACCGCCACCACCACCTCACCCCGTGAGACTGCTTCCTCCGTCAGGCCTCTAATGCGCATGATCGCGTCCACGGTGGAGCGTCCCTGACGGAAGCCAAACTGGCTATCCGCCAGATCAGGCCCCACGCGTGTGAGGTGCCCGACGAGGCGTTGTGCAATAACACGCTCAAAGAGCTTGCACACCTCGTCGAGCAACACGATCGGCCGGTACCCTGATGGGGAATTTGCCGACCGCCCCGCCTTTCGAATTAAGACCAGTCACGAGGCCCAAGCTCCTCGAGAGCCAGGATCCACGCTCGACCTGGAATGCCGTCGGGTCCAGGGGCGGTGTTTTTGCGGGATTTAAGCCGCAGGACAGCCGCCCCTAACTCACCCTCGGTGACTGCGGGCACGTCGTTCTCGCTGCCTTCCGCGTTGGACGCCTGAGACGGAGCCATGCGCGGAGGAATGTGTTCCTCCGCTCTCGACGGGAACAAGGAGTCCAGGACCCCTCCAGCCGCTCCGGCTGGAGACTCTGGGTCAGTGGGGGCGCCTTAGGGCGTAATTTGCCTCTTACCATGAGGTATGGGCGCCCCCACGGGTTCCGCTCCAGAGTCTCCATCAGCTCTTCGCGGCCCAATTTTTTGGACCGCTCGATGGCTGTCTGGAGGGCCCTCTTGGCCTCCCTGTACCCATCGTAGGGCTCCGTTTCTCGGGCTAACGCATCGTCTGGGCGGCGACGCCTCCGGTGAAACCTGGTGTACCGGCGGCGCGCGGTAACGCAATCCACGCGCAACTGCGCGATTTCTGGCGTCCACCAGTACACCTGTTTCCTCGCCGGTCTGGGCCTAGTCCTGGGCATCGCCGCATCGCAGATGTGCGACATGGCTCTCCCGAACCACTCCACCTCGGTATCAACATCAGCAGGCCTGTCCGCTGTCGGAATCCAGGCCTGCACGATGGCCGCCTCCAGGAGAGCCTCCCGATCAAGGCGATGGAGTGCCCAACGCGGTTTCGGGGGATTCGCGATTGCTGGCGGCAGGTTAGGTGGAGAGGAGACATTGAACCGAATATATCGGTGATCTGACGACGTCTCCTCCTCCTCCACCACGCGCCATCCCTGGACACGGCGGGCGATCTCAGGGGTCGCAAACGAAACGTCTATGACCGAGCTGAGACCCCGCCGCGTCCAGGTTGCGACATTCCCTCGGTTCAGGATGACTATGCCACGTGTAGTGACCCAGTCCTCCAGTATCCTCCCCCTGTCTCTGGTTTCCCGGGAGCCCCAAGCCTGTGACCAGGCATTGAAGTCTCCCAAGACCAAGACAGGGCGAGGCCGGCATGCAGCAAGAACGACGTCCAGCTCAGGTAGCCATAGCTCAAACTGATGCTGGTCGAAGCTCGGCGAGATGTAAACGGCCACGACAGCCACACCCTCGTATTCCGCCGCGACACAACCCGGGCCTCTAGCGATGACCGCCAGGCGCGAGTCGTCCGCGCCGGTTCCCCCAAAAATGGTCGCCATGCCGTCCAGATCCACCGGGCTTCCCGGGTGAACCCAGTACGGCTCGGCGACGACGACGATATTAATGGACCACTGCCTGATGCTCTGGTACAGAAGGTCCTGAGCACCAGTGCAGTGGTTCAGATTCACCTGCAGGATGCGGATATGGGTGTCCATTAATGGACGTCCATTTCCGCAACCTGCCGCGAACTTGCACCCACAGCCTCAACCCGCCGTGCGGACGGACGGGGCCTCGGCCTTGAGGCAGCGCAGGCTTTGCTGCCCGCCCGGTGGTCGGCCTCCTTGCCTTCCGCCACGCATTTATAACAGCGTGGCGGAGCGTCACAGGCAAAGGCCTTGTGTCCCCCACGAAATACTTTATTTTCGTGCTGTTTAACGATAAATCAATAAAGCAAATAGTCAACGATGGAACTACAGTTCAATGCATGTAAATATTTCTCAAAATGAATTTGAGCGAACAGAACGAGCAAATCAAACAGAAAATATAATCGCTTCTAATACGCAAACATGTTAAGCATCTGAAGACAACAAGTTAGCCAATAGTGCATTTGGAAAATTTGTCACCCATGAATTAGACAACGTGCGTACTTCTAAGAGGCGTTATATCACGTCTGAAATAATAAAAGTAATTGAGAACAGTTTTTAATAAGCAATTATACTGGGTGTAACAAAACCTCTCGAAACATGAGATGACTTGGCATCGGAAATCAAATACAAATATTTAATAAAAAAGGGGGGTAACTTTTTTATTTATTTTTTTTATTTTTTTTGTCGCACATTAAGAATTCATTTTTTACCGCGGCAATTCGAGGTAACATGGTCGCCGTGGCAAAACAAACACAGAGCACCCTTCTGGCTGTCGTTGTCGCTTTCTACTGCCGCTCAGTAGCGATAGAAAGGGTTAAAAAGGGAATTTATAGGACCTTTAAAACGGCTTTACAGATAAAGTATTCATGTGATTTTTTTTCTTTATTTTTGTAATGTTTCTTGACTGATGCCACGTCACGTGACGAAATTTGGAGAGATAATTTTGTTACACCCAGTATTTAATATGGTTTACTATAAGAATTTAATAAAACATAATAGCATGCAATTAAAATATTTGTAACTTAAACAATTTTTCAGAATAACAAAAATAAATAAAAGTCTTTGCAAAAATAGATATAACACGATACATAAAAAAAATACTGAGTATAACCACCGCCAGCAACAATAACATCTTCTAGTATATTCCTCATAGACCTTATCATGTAGATTTGATTTAAGCGAAAAATTTACTCCGTTAAGTTAAACAAATAAATATGAAAAATTAAAAGGAAATAAAACAGCCAGTCACTCACAAAAAAATATCAATCATTCATTACATTCTTTAAGTAAGTACTCTTTAGTATTGAGTGGCGGAAATATAGATGCTCTCTAAAATCTGAATTGTCTAGTGTTTACATATTATTGATAACTATGGATACATAAATATTAACATTATGATGTTTCCATATTTATGAACTCTTAGATGAATCCATATTTATAATCGTATTGAGGGTGACACTTTATGAGGCTGTGGAGTGTATACATATTTTTGCCTTTGACTGTACACAAACGCTTTCGTATTTATTTCGCGAAACTTTTGCTTCGTTAGCAAACAAATACATGGTTTCATTGCTTTTTAATTTCACTTGCCACAATTAAGGTCAAAGCCCACTTTAACGACTCCGCTCCCACCCGGCAAAAACAATATAATTCAAATATAGGCTTTAAATATTGCTCTTTAGATATATTTTACATTGCCATCATCAATTAGCAGACAGCTCGCTTTCAGCGAGCTTACCGCCGTCAGACTGCTCGGGAGTGGAGGCCTCGCTGGCCGTGCGTTGTAGACGAGCGGTCGGCGCGGTGCCCGCGCGCTCACTGCTAGCAGTCGCCTCACCGGCTCGCTACTACGAGTTGCTTTAATGGAAACCGATCGCGAACTGTGTCTATTGCGAAAAGCGAGAGCGGTTGGCGGGTAGACCAGCTGGCCGTCTGCTAGCTGTCGCCGCGTGGACTGCTGTGTGCGTGCTAGCTGTCGCCGCGTAGACTGCGAGCAGTAGTCTTCTTTTAGGGCAGTGTTGGGTGGGAGCGGTGTTGAAGCAGAGTCGTTTAAGTGGGCTTTGACCTTTAGGCCGCCTGCTTGTTGGAAATTCACAGAGGCGTTGATACCAGGCCTGTAGAGCCGATATTTGTTGCGGCATTCACAAGCCGCAGGGCTCGATTTGTCTAAGTGTTTACTACGACCCCTGTACTGCGTTGCGGGCGCCCTCGGTACTTAGGTTTCTATGGGTCTCCCTGGTAAACCTATATCACCAACACTCCACTTATCACCTGTTGGTCGCATACCTGAGGCATCACATGGCTCAGATGATAATGCTGCTGAAACGCTAATGCAATCCATCGGGGACTGGTTTCCTGGTAACTGGAAGTTTCACGCATCTGTAAGGTTGCACTCTTTTGATCATCATACTGGACGACTTGGCAGTTGGCAACCATAAGGGTACCTTGTAGCTCTGGAGTCTTGTCCGTAGGTAGGTAGAAGCATAGTATCCTGCACCCAAGTACAGTGTGCAGTGCACCCGTTACAAGTGCATAACTTCCATTAGGTAATAATTATATTCGTTGGGCGGATTAAGATCTTACGTTTAAGTTTTCATTGGGCGTATATACTATACTACATAATTTAACTTTAAAATTTTACAAATAAGGTATTCTTACATATTTCACGAACTAAATTTGACTTTTACAAGGTGAAATGCTGAAGGCTTTCAGAAAGAAGAGAGAAATGACAAGAGGTGATGTTTAAAATTTAAAAGTTACAATTTATTCAAAAAAGGAAAGAACTCGGGGTCGTGGTATTATCAGGCAGCAAGAAGGTTTCCGAAGGCCTTCGCGGGGTTCCGACTTATCTTGGGGTTTGGCCTTCTTGATGGGTGATGCAGTCCGCGACGTCTCCGTGCCGTCCACTCGTCGAACTGCACGGCGTCGCCAATTGTAGGAAGGATTGCTCGTCTTTCCTCAACCCAGAGGGTGAATGATGATTCTTGGAACCCGTAGGGGGAAAGTTCGCAACCCGTAGGGTGAACCCTGGAATGTTCCAGACTAGGCGTTAGTTTGACACCCTTTTTCCTCAATATTCCCAAAAGACCAGCCGGTTCCCGTCTGCTATGAACAGCTGCGAGAATCGCGAGGTCTTACAACATCTGCTTACAGCACTAATTTTACAAAGTGTTTTTTCTCACCCCTTTAACTACCCCCTTATAACAGGGTGGACCAACAACCGTTAATTTTCACAGTTTAAAAATTAGATTACGTTATACACAATTTAACTCACCCAAGGATGGGGTACTCGTCGTTTGCAGCTATACAATTATTCACCTAGGGAGAATTTCTCTACCAATACACTGATGAATTTATTTATAACAAGTATTAATACTTTCGCGATTGTCCTTTTTTATATTTGTGATGTGTTCGCCGAAACTGCGCGTGCACTCCTATTTATAGAATTGAACAGCGCCTCTGGCGGCGAGGATCGTCCCTACGTCCTACGTCATTTACCTACTTGGCGAGTTACGGCGCGTTAAGCGCGGCTTCTTTTAATGTGACTATTTGTCGGCAGATGGCGCTTTCAACAACTTCCATTATAAAATAGTTTTTAAGATATTTAAACTAATTGAAATAATAATATGAATTAATAGATTTTTTATTCGTTGCGTCACAACGTTACATACTCCTCCGCTCCGGTGAGCGTTTGACGTACCCTAACACGTCAAATGCTGCGTTCGTCCTCGAACGCCCCCAACATAAGACCTACTACTCGTCTATGTGTGTGTGTATGTTAGTGTGTTGTTTATAAAGTGAACGAGGTAATGCTGGGTATAGCGAAGACTCGGTCTTAACCTCAATGAAACCAACTCTCAGGTTGTATGTAGGTGATTCTGAAGAACTTTATGGGACAGAAAGAGAAAAGACGTATTTGAGGCTTTGGGTTGAAGGTTCAGGTAATACGCACCGCCTGAAAGTGGGGTGTGTATAATAAGGCTTTTCGCTGAAGGCTGGGATTTATACAACCGTCCCAGAGAAGAACATCCTACTAGCGCTAGTGTGACACTTCCGAATCATAGGATGAGCTATCCCCCAGGGCAAGCCTCTAGCTTCCGAGTGGTAGGAGTAGCCATATAACGAAAATAAACATAAAGGTGACTTACACCTAAGACTGTTAGGGCAAGACAAATGCTGCCAAATAACAGTATACCATAAATCTGTTCGGGTAAGACTCATGCTTCCTCGTAACAGTAAACAACCTCAAACATAAATCTGTTAGGGCAAGACCATGCTGCCAACTAACAGTAATCGACGAACTCTGTTAGGGATAGACCCATGCTTCCAACTAACAGTAACTCCAAACTAAACCATGAAACAGAAAAGTGATAGAAAATAAATTACTTGCAGAATCCTTCGTGATGCTAGTTAACCCCTATGTCCCCATAACGAACACTGCATGTGTTTGTGTTATATATAGTTTTTTGAAAGTAGTGTGTAGTGTCACTAACTAATAACTAGGCTATTTAGCCGTTTAACAAAATAAAATAAGAACTAAGTGCTTATTTGCAACCTTAGTAGTAGACTGTTGTGACTATTATGTCAACCCTAATAACTGACGAAGTAATTAATATTTGGCCATAACGCAAATTACATAAAAAAAATGGGACCCTTGTGTGCCACTATAGCAGTATAAAATGTATGTGCGTGCTTAAATGTATAATATGTTATGTATGTACGTATGAAATCACACGTGTGTAAGTTGTGTTTTGTTTGCGAGTATAATGTTGACGTAATAATGTTGATGTAAACGTGTTATTTATCGTTGTATCTAAGGCTAGTGTTACACTACATTCCATGCTATATTAATCCGTCAGCTTTCGTCGGAAAACAAAACTTAGGACATTTGAGTCACCTTCTCTAATATATGAATGTGACTCGCCTGTAGCTAGTCTGCCCCCTCCTTCCGTTTTTGGGAGTCACACAACATAAAATGCCAGTGTCACTATGTAAATAAAAAAAAACTGCTTATTAAGTGTTGGGAATTGTGAGTGATGATAATGATGATGAATATGTGATAATTAGATGCTATCTAAGTATTATGTACGTGTAATTGTGAAACTTCCGTAGGGAAATGTACCTAGTTGTACAATGTGAAGTAATGTAGTACGTTATGTGCCACTTCAGTATTAAAATTATATTACGGTGTGCTAACACCCTTAACCTTTCTATCAATTTAATAATTAAAGACAAAGTTGTGTATCTGTAACGATATGCTATATACGCTATTCGCAAACGCATCTTAGCGCAGTGTGTTACGGCCTTATTTGTTATCTGCATTCGTCTTTGTAATATTGAGGAATGTGAATATTTTTCGACCCACCCGCGTAATAACTAAAAAATAAATTTCTTCTTTCTAGGGTTCGGTGAACCGAATTACAAATTGAACCCCTAAGGGAACTGTATATTTGTATTATGAAATACTTGATTTTGGAAATACTTCCTTTTAGGGTTCCTTCGCTCAAATAATAAATTGGACCCTTCTAGATATTCTTTGTCTGTATGTCTGTCTGTGTTTGAAATTAATCTAACCAGAAGTAGTAAGTAGTGATAATGAAGTGTATGATGATTGGTTGATGAAATTAAATAAGTGTTTGACAGCTTTAATTAATTAATACAATTTTCGACCCTAATATTATTTTTATTGAAAAGTAACTGTTCCCGCGAACGTGCTAAAAGTTAATTGTATGTTAACACGTACCAACTAATTTTTTTTTATAAATTGTTCCTTACTACTACGGAACCCTTAAATATTTCGAATTGTGTCAAAAGCGATTCACACTTGGACGGTTCTGGAAATAATCTATATCGTAATAACTAAATTTTTTTATATAAATTGTTCCTTACTACTACGGAACCCTTAAATATTTCGAATTGTGTCAGAAACGATTCGCACTTGGACGATTCTGGAAATATCTTGTATCAAACTGTTTGTACCAGGAGTGTATTTTATTCACTTCCACCCACAGTTTATATGGAAAAAAAAATTTCCCGCTACTATCGAGCTAGGAAATAAACGTACTCGTAAGCGTTATGAAAGCAAAATCTGCCGTTGTTTTTTCGAAACTCGAATCAAAGTTACTAATTTAAAGTGGATTTTGGCAAGAGCGTATTTAATGCGTAATCTACGTTTGGAATGCTTTTTCTACAGTTTTATTTTCAGTGTACCAGAGTTCAACGTAATTTGAAAAGTGAAACAATTATAATTCTTCTGTTATTTACTTGAAGTGCAAATTCGTAAAATATTTGTTCTACCGTTTTACTAAAGTGAAAATTCAATAGGGATTGTTACCCAGAAGTGTAATTAATCGGCTGTTGGTCTCGCTGTAAATTCACATATAGGAAATACAACAATATAATACACAAATTGAGGCGGTTAGACGCCGTAAAAATAAAAATTGTGGTGATGATATAAATTAATGACTTTTTACGATGATTGTATGCTATACAAATCCCTTACGAAAATTGATGTAAGCGTTTAAAATTAGAAGTTTTACTTCAGAACTTTGTCCAATGTAATATTTAAAATTGAAACAAAAACTTTTACTGTAAATTTACTTAAAAATTTTCCACCATAAAATAACTACTGAGGGTGTGAAAAATAAAAATGGGGACCGTTAAAATTTAGAAAATTTACAATATACTATGTTGATAAAAATTCAAATTTGGCCTTGTTCTTGTTTTTGCCGAAATCTGTCTAAAATTAATAAAAATTCACAAAATAAGCCGGAAAGAACAAGTTGTCAGCAGAGGTCAGGAGAGCCAAATTCCTGGGTAGTTATATTAATTTTGAGGGAAACTACCCCGCTAACGGGCACTCTTGAGTCTATTTTACACAATTTAAAATATCTTATAATTATGACCTCCCGACTCCCGTCGGAAATCGCTTTCTCGCTACCCGAAACCACGATTTGGGCGCCACTGGAATGCTGAAGGCTTTCAGAAAGAAGAAAGAAATGACAAGAGGTGATGTTTAAAATTTAAAAGTAACAATTTATTCAAAAAAGGAAAGAACTCGGGGTCGTGGTATTATCAGGCAGCAAGAAGGTTTCCGAAGGCCTTCGCGGGGTTCCGACTTATTTTGGGGTTTGGCCTTCTTGATGGGTGATGCAGTCCGCGACGTCTCCGTGCCGTCCACTCGTCGAACTGCACGGCGTCGCCAATTGTAGGAAGGATTGCTCGTCTTTCCTCAACCCAGAGGGTGAATGATGATTCTTGGAACCCGTAGGGTGAATGTTCGCAATCCGTAGGGTGGATCGTTCTTGTAGAACCCGGAGGGTGGACCCTGGAATGTTCCAGACTAGGCGTTAGTTTGAAACCCTTTTTCCTCAATATTCCCAAAAGACCAGCCGGTTCCCGTCTGCTATGAACAGCTGCGAGAATCGCGAGGTCTTAAAACATCTGCTTACAGCACTAATTTTACAAAGTGTTTTTTCACACCCCTTTAACTACCCCCTTATAACAGGGTGGACCAACAACCGTTAATTTTCACAGTTTAAAAATTAGATTACGTTATACACAATTTAACTCACCCAAGGATGGGGTACTCGTCGTTTGCAGCTAGACAATTATTCACCTAGGGAGAATTTCGCTCCCTATACACTGATGAATTTATTTATAACAAGTATTAATACTTTCGCGATTGTCCTTTTTTAAATTTGTGATGTGTTCGCCGAAACTGAGCGTGCACTCCTATTTATAGAATTTAACAGCGCCTCTGGCGGCGAGGATCGTCCCTACGTCCTACGTCATTTACCTACTTGGCGAGTTACGGCGCGTTAAGCGCGGCTTCTTTTAATGTGACTATTTGTCGGCAGATGGCGCTTTCAACAACTTCCATTATAAAATAGTTTTTAAGATATATAAACTAATTGAAATAATAATTTGAATTAATAGATTTTTTATTTGTTGCTTCACAACGTTACAAAGGGTTATCGACATAAAGCGCCTAAATAAGTAATGTCTGGGGATGTGACTTAATGTCACGGAAGGCAAACATGTTTTATGCGATCGGTGTTTTAAGATTAAAACGGTACCTGTATCATGTAATTAACTGCATAGGAACAGCGGTCTACCTCCGCACCTGCGCGTGTAAATATACGTGACGTGACACGTCTGTATGTACCGGTACCTTACCACATTAGAAGTATCGATTAACTGAAACTAATGTTCCTGTAAACTAGAAACAGGGGCTATAATTATTACAGGATGGGGTTCTACAATAGAAGCTTTGAAACACGTTTTTGTTTTTGAAGTCGATGTAATGGACAGTATATTTTTACAGGTCGATGTGCATGGTAGTGAAAGTGGCGAGTAATGAACGCTTCAATGTTAATCGCTGGAGCTTATAGTATTCTTATAGGTACGTAATTATTGTGCTTTCTCACTCTCTATTTAGATTCAATTCAATTCAATTCAATTCTTTATTGTTCAAGATATAGATTCAAGATAAAACTATAGTAAGGTGTAGTAGAATTCTGATTTATATCCATATCCATATACAATATATTATTAACTTCTGTAAATCTTGGAAAGCAAGTCATGTCTTAAGAAGAAAATACCTGCAATGTTCAGTTTATTTTTTCGAAAATAATTGAAGTTATTAGTTTAAACACAGTGAAGTTTAGTTATAATTAAAATGATTGACATTTCGTTTAAAAAATAATAATAAATGAAACGCTTTTTTACAACATCATACAAATTAATTGTCGCATGTACGGGTGCAGGAAAGAGGAAAACCGTTGCATTCTTGTGAGGTGTAGGATGTAGGAGCGTTAAATCATTGTTAATGTTCCGCTCTCGTGGCATGTTGTGGTTATTGGAATTTTAGTCTTTTATGCTTAAGGAAGTAGCGATGCGGTATAATAGTAAATATTCACGGACACTATAAAATAAATTATAAAGAACTCGGTAAACACTAAAGCCAAATTATATTGGGTGTAACAAAATTACCTCTCCAAATTTCGTCACGTGACGTGGCATCAGTCAAGAACCATTATAAAAATGAAGAAAAAAAATCACATGAATACTTTAACCGTAAATCCGTTTAGGTCCTATAAATTTTCATTATCACCCTTTCTATCGCTACTGAGCGGCAGTAGAAAGCGACAATGACAGCCAGACGGGTGCTCCGTGTTTGTTTTGCCACGGCGACCATGTTACCTCGAATTGCCGCGGTAAAGAACGAATTCTTAATGAGCGACTAAATTTTATTTTAAAAAATAAAAAAATTAACCCTCCTTTTTTATTAAATATTTGTATTTGATTTCCGATGCCAAGTCATCTCATAAAATTTGGAGAGGTAATTTTGTTACACCCAGTATAGATTGATATTTGGTATTATATTTCTTACTAGTTTTGCCCTGCGGTGTCCCAGGTTATATACTTCTAGCCCGCCTCTCATCACACTCCCAAAATGTAACATTTTTAATAATGTATGGAAGTTTAAAAATATATAATATAACCTTTTTGTTATATGATTTGTCAACGCTTACCCTCTTGATTGAATATTCGCGACAGAATGTCAAAGTGTAAGTAGTAATGCACGTTACATTTCGGGAGCTCGCGTGCGGTTAAGAGGCGGTTAACCCGCACAAGTAGGCATTTGGCGCTCCCCTCGCCCCGGGCGCAAGACACACCGCGCGCCGGCAGTGGCAGTCAACTCTCATGCCACAGTATACAGTATAGTAGAAAGAAACAGCATGCTAACTTTGTTTGACGTAGTAAATGCATCTAACTTTATTAAGTGTAGTGATTTATTAGTTTCGTAAATAGAAATAAATGAGTTAATCGTAAATAAATTATGTATATTATACTATTATTTTTAAGCTAAAGAGTTTGTTTATTTGTTTAGTTGTTCTAACTCTAGAGTCTAAGAGACTGCTAGTTGAATTTCAAGAGTTTCTTAACATAATGTCCATTTTTGAAAAATACCAAAATATATAACATCACGCTAAGGCGAATAAGAGCTTAGCAGCAACGAAACATTTTTCGAAAACTAGGATATTTCCTTTCTTTTGAGAGTTTCCGTTGCGTACGTTTGCTACAGTTGCGTAAAAAACGAAAATTACATAATAGCTGGTCCTTAAAAATTTCTAAAGTTTTCTAAAGTTGGTATGCTAAGTATGAATCACGGGATCATTGTGCAATCCAAAATGGCCGCCGCGGTGTAATCTCAAAATTTCATGATGGGTGTCGTTTAAAGGGTTTTTTGGTATGCTGAGTACGAATCACGTACCTACTAATTTTGCAATCCAATATGGACGCCGCGCCGTAATCACAAAATGTCATGATGGGTATCGTTTAAGGGGTTTCTCGGTATGCTGAGTACGAATCACGTGATAATTTTGCAATCCAATATGGGCGCCGCGCCGTAATCACAAAATTTCATGATGGGTATCGTTTAAGGGGTGTCTTGGTATGCTGAGTACGAATCACGTGATAATTTTGCAATCCAAAATGGCGGCCGGGGTGTAATCACAAAAATTCATGATGGGTATCGTTTAAAGGGTTTTTGGTATGCTGATTACGAATTACGTGATAATTTTGCAATACAATATGGCCGCCGCGCCGTAATCACAAAATATCATGATGGGTATCGTTTAAGGGGTGTATTGGTATGCTGAGTACGAATACTGTGATAATTTTGAAATGCAATATGGCCGCCGCGCCGTAATCGCAAAAATCCATGATGGTTATCGTTTAAGGGGTTTTTTGGTATGCTGAGGACGAATAACATGATAATTTTGCAATCCAAAATGGCCACCGCGCCGTAATCACATAATTTCGTAATGAATATCGTTTAATGGGTTTTTTCGGATGCTGAGTACGAATAACATGATCATTTTGGAATTCAATTTGGCCGCCTAAGCTATTTAGGCCCACTTGCGCGGAGAGTCGAGTTAAATATATAAATATAGAGTTAGTAAGCTCTGAGCCCCTTATAACTTCTTAACTCTGACCACGTCTTGCACAGTTGTAAATTGGCACGCGGTTAACTAACTCACAGTAAACCGAACAAGTTTTTTTAGTCTGTGTCGTTCCATGCAATCCAACCACACACAAATGTTAGAACGAAGAATGGAACATGTGTCTCTATCTCTTTTACACTACAGTCTGCTACGTATGATTTACGATACTACCATTTACGATACCAATCATAAAATTTTGTGATTACGGCGCGGCGGGCATATTGGATTGCAAAATTATCACGTGATTCGTACTCAGCATACCAAAAAACCCCTTAAACGATACCCATCATGAAATTTTGTGATTATGGCACGGCGGCCATATTGGATTGCAAAATTATCACGTGATTCGTACTCAGCATACCAAAAAAACCCTTAAACGATACCCATCATGAAATTTTGTGATTATGGTGCGGCGGCCATCTTGTATTGCAAAATTAGTACGCGATTCGTACTCAGCATACCAAAAAACCCCTTAAACGATACCCATCATGAAATTTTGTGATTACGACGCGGCGGCTATATTCGATTGCAAAATTATCACGTGATTCGTACTCAGCATACCAAAAAACCCCTTAAACGATACCCATCATGAAATTTTGTGATTACGGCGCGGCGGCCATATTGGATTGCAAAATTATCACGTACTTCGTACTCAGCATACCAAAAAACCCCTTAAACGATACCCATCATGAAATTTTGTGATTACGGCGTGGCCGCCATGTTGGATTGCGAAATTATCATGTAATTCGTAGACATTTTAATGCATTAGGTAGCTGGTTACCATGTCGTGAAAACACTTAAAAAGTAAAAGATCACCACATTTTTACCATGAGTCGCGTATGTATTTGTAACGGTTAATCTAATTACATTTTGCCCATTACTGATATTTTTATACTGTGGCGCGATTTCAACGTAATTTGGCATAATAATTACGAAATAGTTGCGAAAAAAACTGACACAGGTCCTGCCTCCACAAGCGCCAGGGCGAGACTGATCGGCCGTCAGCGGCGCAATTCTATTGCGTTTGGTAGATATTCGTACATGATAACTATGTAAATAGCTGTTTATAGAAAAACGCTCGGAAAATGTGTATAAAAACTTAATACCTTTAATTGAGTGCAAAAAAAAATATATAAAATGTTAATAGTTTAGCCACAGTATTGAAAAAACTTTTCTGAGAGAGTCAACTTTGGGATTTTTTTCTATCTAGTGAAATTTATTGGATCGTGTAACGGGCTCGGAATATGTTTAGCTTATATCCTTAACTATTATATATATATATTTTTCAGATTTAAAAACCCTTTACTTTTTGACTAGGATTGTTTCAAAAAACTCAAAATCTGACCCACGCGGCCTTAAACAAGAATGTTCAATCGCATATTTTGTGCTTAATTATTAAGCAGCCACGTGACATGTTCACTGAGTTCGATGAATGAACGGAATTTTAATTAGCAACACTTAATACGATGTTGCTACTGTACTGTACATTTTCAATTACATACTACCGAATGTGTAGCGTTTAATTCTGGTATTGAATGTACAATGACTCTACCAGTATTATTTGTATCAGGTTTTGTAGTACATGACTTCACTGCGTAAAGTGGGACCCACTTTACTTAGTGGGTTGTATTGATCGTAATGTTAACTATTAGCTGAGCAATTACCATTGTGGAAATACAACATCATCTGAATGACCTGAATATAATGCTGCATCAAGCTCCCTGATGGCGATCGATCAAACCCTTATGGAGCCACTGCGTGTTAAAAACAATAAACCTCGCACGGTATTAAATAACACATTACTCTTCCCTTGCATTTCTCAGTCGGGTATGGGTGCCATTCAATCTACTCGTGGTGACAGTGTTATCATTTTATGTGTGTAGTGAAATGTTTACTCGGTTTCGAACCTTGGCTCAACAGCTTAGCGATCTAAGCTCAAAATGTGAACTTTTTTATTTAAAAATTGTCTCCGAATATTTTAGCTTTAAACTACGAATGAAGTACACATTTTAAGATATAATTAGGTAAATAGTATCTCAATTAGAAATTTTGGCCCGCACGGCGGCTTGGACATAATTGGACAGACAGTAGCAAATATTTGATGAATTTCATAATTGAAAAGTTCTTCCCTTGTGTAATGTCAAGAACATAAAAGAGGTAGCTATTCAGGGGTCGGCAAGGCGCGGCTCGCGAGCCGCATGCGGCTCTTTGGGTGTAGACCTGCGGCTCTTTAGTTGCATACATAATCATCACATTATTCATTTTCAAGTACATTATCACCCTTTCATTTTCAAAAATACCACAAAAGTCTTACTAGTCTATACATTATAATAAATTCGTAAACTGTAAGCCAGATGACATCTTTATATAAACTTTTAGGAAACCAAACGCTATAATCTTGAATTTAAATCGATGAGCGCCATCTGTTGGTCCCTTTTTGTACTGAAATCTTAAAATTATTTTGTTAAATTCATGATTAATCAAGTATTTGTTTACACGATTGTGTTAAAAAAAATCTAAATAATTTACCCAATTGCTTGGACATATTAAAAACTATAAAATCATCAATTTCTATGTTTTTATGTCCTAACTATCCACCTATTTGTACGATCTTTCCCAAATAAGTATAACGCCGAAATTACTGAACCAAATTGAATGATACTTGGTACATTTCAAGCTTATAGTCCGAGGAAGGTTCTAGGATACTTTTGATCCCGATATTTTGCGCGGTTGTCCCGGGAGAGGGAATGAAAGACAAAATGGGTTCTCAATTGTAAGTTCTTAACGTGTGGTCCGATTTCAAATATTTTTTTAGTGTTATAAAGGGAGTACTCTACGGATTGTTCCACACAAGTTTCAATATTGAGAGTTACCTATATAGTTCAGTAATTAGAGACATCTCAACTTTCGCTAAACCTATTATTCAGGGATTTCTTTGAATGTAAGTCATTCTAAAATGGCGTGTTTACTTAGTCATGAAAGAACTTAAAGATTACCGGTATTGTAAAATAATTCAGATTTTAGAATGGACTTAATCTTTAAGTTCTTTTCTGATTAAGCAAATAGGGCAGTTTCACACTCTCCTAGGCGTCTGATAAAGAAATACCTCTCCTTTCATAGACCCTATGTGACGTAAACGAAGTTGCGAGGGTCAGCTAGTAGTTAAATAAGCAAACTCGCCTAATGGTGGTGTGCTGCGCTTGAAAGAGTTATATGGAGCACCATTTTCTTTCTAATAGGATTCTGCTGCGATGTCCGCAGCGGGCCATAGCTCAGAGAATATAATATCATAAGAGACTGCAAGTCTAATTCTGACAGTCCGTCGCGGAACCTAGAAGTCGCAGTTCTGGCAGAAATCTACCGGTCCAATGCTTTAGTGCGTCAAAATGGCAAACAACCATCTTCGGAAGAGATTGAAAGCTGGCGTGTTAGAGCGCGCAATGATCTCATTCATAAATGGCGCACCAGGCTAGAGCTCGGAGGTAAGCATTGAGCTCGTCTCTGCCATCTTATTTATTCTGTGGTCTTGGGTAGAAAAGCGGCACTGACATACCTACCACTTCACACAGCTCCTCACGGGGCACGGATATTTTAGTAAATACCTGCATGATGTGGTAGGCATTGAGCCTGAGGCAACGTACCCACTGCAAAGACGGCGCCGTGGATACAGCTACAGCGCTGCACACCCTCGCTTTTTGTACGGAGTGGAGTGGCGAGCGTACCGCTCTAAGAGTCCTAAATTGTCCCGATCGCGTCGCTGTCTATTATAGTTTACGCTATGTTAGACAGCGAAGAAAATTGGTTCGGCTGTTGTTTTGACGTCAACGGCAATGAGAAAAGCGCTGCGGGTGCCAGAGCGGGGTGGCCTAACACTTCCAGCGGCCGACGATGGAAGCTTTATGACAGCCGTGAGACTGACTAAGACGCACCCCTCGTGTTCAGGCGTCGCGGCAGTGAAGTTTCGGTGGGTTTAGACCCCCAGAGTCGAGACTGTTGCAAGTAGCTGTTGTACGCTTGCCTTCCCTGTGACCCAACAATAGTGACAAGAAGGAACATCCCAGGGTTTTAGTGGGAGAGTCCCACATAATCACTCAGATTTTTTTTATTGTGGAAATTCTCTCCAAAACCACCCTGTGACTTACCATCTGCCTATGGCCGTAAGTCCTGGAGACGCCCTTCGAAGAATGTTCTCAGAGCTTCCGACAGACTTGGTTTGTCTCTATAGCAGACTTTCCCCGCAGTCTAGTCTATCCCACTTCTTACCAGGGGGGGGGGGGGGATCGTGGGATCAAGAAAGATTTTGTGGCTCTTCAAAAATGTTGTAATTTAAAATCGTCATTTTTGGCTCTTCCGACTCAAAAGGTTGCCGACCCCTGAGCTATCTGACGGGGTCAGAAATATATAATTCAGGTCGTGACTTGTAATTAACCTTTGATAAGGTGACTTCGTTTGAAGGGATCTACGAGCCCCAACAATCAGCGGTAATTTATTACACGAGATCCCAAACAGACATAATAAAATGTCCACGTAAAGCTGAGAAATGTTTGCCACAACCTTTATAGTAAAGCGGCTATTCATCGCACGGAACACTTTTACCTTATAAAATAATAAATGAACCTCATTTATACGTTCCAACCTATAAACAATCTCATACAATTTGAACAACACGGCGGTACTCGCTGCGAGTGCGGCATTACGAATAACTTTTCACTTAAAAATAGCGAAATAGGAAGTTTCTTTAAACTTTCAGATTGCATTTGAATTTCAAAACAGACCGAAACAAAAATTCAAGCCAATGAACTTTTAAATTTACGTAGAGACCAGAAAAATATTTAAATTGTTCAAATAGAATTTTACTTCGTACTCATAGAATGGGACAATATCCTAAAGAAAATTGCCGAATTTACTTTGAACTAAATACTGTATTATACCCGAGACTAAAAAATATTACTTTTCCACCTAATCCCTGTTATTAATAATCATCAATCCTAATACAAAGTTTGCTGTCCAACTTTCAAATTCTAATCAATTTTTATCCGACAATATTTAATCTATGGATTCTGTTTGCTACGCTTAAATTCAATTTATCTTTGAGAGGGTAGATTGCAGATCGAAGATGGCGGTATGTATGCAAATGACAGTTTGTGGATGTTTATAATAACCCTTCGTCTATTTTAACATTTGATAGGTGAAATTACCATGGAAGGATCACTCAGTTATAGTTTTAAAATTTGCTCTAAAGTACTTCCCTACTGTGACATGGTCGTTATGGAAATAAAAAAATTGGGATTATTTATTTTTTTTATATATAAAATTAGGCCTAAAATATACTAAGTATGTCTAATGTATGTTGTTGCCAAGTTTTGTTTGTCATATTTATTGTTAACTTCATAAATCAAATAATTATTTATATTTTTTATCTGTGGATATTTACACATAACATTAAACTAATTTAAATATCATGTTGGTAATCTTTAGGTATTTTCGCATTTAATATTTTGAGCTACGATCCAACGCCCATCCAACTCATTAACCGATCTAATAAGACTTATAAATGTAAACTAGCTACCAACCTACGTAATGCCAACCATAATATGTACAACATAATCTAATAGCTCAAACCCTAACAAACTACACTACACTAAAACGATCCAAATAACTGCATCAAACGGCGGGTCGTGAAGGACGGATTATTTAATTACGTAGAGGTCAAACGGGAGAGCCAGCTGTCCGAACTGATGTCGAAGATTCGCCCGCTTATAGATAATGAGGATGCTCCTCAGTTGTAATGTTCCTAGTTTAAATTGCTTTAGAATGTTTCAACGGATTATGGAAGAGTATGGATTTAGAAGCTTCGGAAGGGTATGGATTTGGACGCTTCCAATGATATGAAATGAATAGTTTAAGTCTGCTATAGTCTTTACTTAATCTGTTGGGAGATAGGCGTGATGATAATATGTCTGCTGTATAAAACGGACATGTCTAAAGTGTTAAACCTACCTACCTATTTATGGGTGTACCAGGATCTTCAGGATTCATACATTTGTACACACATACCTACATATATGTATAGTCGCGCCTTTTTCCCCGAAGAGGTAGTATAAATGCCCATATTCCACCTTATACTTTTATGTTACACATAATAGATGGCAAGCCCGTGTTGAAATGGATAGGCGCAGGTCGTGACGACCCGCAGTTGACATTTTTCAGGCCACCCACAAGACCTTCAACGTGGCGTAACGAATGTAATTTTACTAACATTTCGAGTTTTCGTGTCTACGCAATGGATCGTTTTGCAAAAGCGCTGCCGTAGTCGCCTCTTACGACAACCTCGGGTTGGATTGGGGTGGCGACAAATTGTACTCTATCCCGACGTCACACGGGGTCCCGTCGCCACACGGGGAATTTAGTTTTTATTAACTAGTACTTCAACTAAAGAACATGGCTAATGCAGGTTACCCTTACTTACTATACTTCAACTTGGCTTAACGACTGCCATTTTACTGGCAACCGGGAACGACGTCTTAACGTGCCTTCCCAAGCACGAAATCATAGTCACAAAGTGGTTACGTGGCGCTTAACCATCCAAAGACCGACTAATGTGAAAGCAGCTTAATGCAGTGACCGTTTACAATAAATAAACAAATATTTTTATTTGTTTATTTATTAACTTATT
Organism: Miltochrista miniata; assembly: GCA_933228765.1. Classification (NCBI taxonomy): domain Eukaryota; kingdom Metazoa; phylum Arthropoda; class Insecta; order Lepidoptera; family Erebidae; genus Miltochrista; species Miltochrista miniata. The sequence continues at coordinate 3,358,210 of OW121749.1, read as the reverse complement.
TTTTAACTTCAACATTTTTGTTGAAGTTTATTTTATGAAGAATTTCGGCAAGCAACGGGGTTTCTAGCAATATCAAAACGTAGTTTTTCATTGAACATCAATCAAATTGTAAAGCTCTTTGCATATTTATGGATTGAAATGACATTTCGATTTAAAAAATAATACCTTTCTTCAACTCGCTATTCAAATGTCAATGCTTCTTTCACACCTCCTTCGATCACATTCTCACAAGTACGAGTACTTTTTCACTATGTCAGCGCAAATAAAATCGAAGGTTTTTTGAAGCTTTCGCAAATTACATGTCGACCCGGCTCACTTGAAGTTTTTTGTAAATCATCCACTGATTTCAGGCAAGCACCAACACGCCAGTATATACAATGGCACAATGTGGTCAAGTCCCCCATTTGTGGACCAATCACAGTGAAATATTATGCACACCGCAGTGATCGTTGGCAGAAAACTGAGTTAGTGTCACAACAAACACCACGAGCGCTTTTGATTCATTGATCAAACGTCTATAATATTTGATTTGCTCTATAAAATGCTCCTGTCATACTCGTTTCATAATAACCAGTAAAGTACTAAATTATGAGTACCAGTTCCACGTCAACCATTGCGTGAATCAAACCAGATATACCCAGAGGGAAACCTATAAAAACTTCCATATGTATTTAATACTAGCGGACGTCACGCGGTTTCACCCGCGTAGTTCCCGTTCCCGTGGGAATACGGGAATAAAATATAGCCTATGTTCACCGCAAAGAGTGTAGCTTCCCAACAGTGAAAGAATTTTTCAAATCGGTCCAGTAGTTCCGGAGCCTATTCGTTACAAACAAACAAACAAACAAACAAACAAACAAAAAAACAAATCTTTCCTCTTTATAATATTAGTATAGATATTAGTATAGACTAGGAATGTTCCGAACCGCACTTACGATCACCGAATAAGTATTAAAGCAGCGACCGTTAGATAAGGCAATGTGGAATCTTATCCCGTCTTAAACAGGCGTTATTACCATAAAAAGGATCCACTCGCAAACTCTGGGATATACACTGAAGCTGCAGGCTTTCCTTAGTACACTTTACAACAGTAGCAAGTTATAGTACATTTTGTTCTAAAATCGCCGAAGGATAACTTGATACGGGATAATATTTTAAGCTGTAAGTAACTCCAAGTGTATTGGGCGGGTAATATTAATTTGATACTATGATAACAGCAGCAGTAATTGTTAAAATTTCCCTAATAATATTACACGGGTTGAGTAGCGTAATGTTTTGGTACATTTATTAGGCTTGGAGTAATATTCAAAGAGTTGGGTTTTAATTTTAGTTGGTTGGAAGAATATTCTCTTGTAATGGATAGGAGATTATTTTGTATCAAATGGAAAGCAATTATGTTTTCTTTAATTCTCATCAACACGGTAATATTAGTTATTTAGAACATTTATTTTAATCTTAGATACTAAACAGAGTTAATATTTACTGCAGGTTTCGTCGAAATTTGATTCAAATCAGTTGATAACTGACACTAGAGTCAACTTGCTCATTTATTTTGTCCCCAATTAGGCAGCGCTGATCACAAAAGAAATTGCTATGCCAAATTTCATAAAAATCCGAGAAGATATCTGCAACTAGAAAAAATAATACTTTTGAAACTACTAATTTTAAAACTATACACTTTTAAAATTAGAATGCACAATGGCATTAAGTTAAGTACTGCTACTAAGCTATAGAGCTGTTAAAATCATTATGATGTTCAAACACACTATCTAACAGTAGTATTAGTTTGGTGCACTTCAGTGCTTTCTGCCCTCTATATCATTAGCAAAATTTAATACAGCCTCTGAGGATCATAATTCTTTTTAATATTGTAAGATCATAACAAAACATAGCCCGATGTTATAGTACGATCATGAAGCTTAGCAAAAATTGAAGATCGAAGAATATTGAAACAACAAAATTGTGCTAGCACTTACTTTAGTTTCTATATCAGTTTGTTTTGGTAACAGCATTGTATTGGATAACGCTCATTAGGCGCAGGTTTACACATTTAGTATTGACAATAACGTGATCTTCTTTCGTATACGTGTAACGAGTCAACACGACTACATGCATAAATATTAAAGTTACAACTTGAACTCCTGTCGAACCCAACCACAAAGATGTGAAAGTCATGTATAATGAGGATTATCAAGACGTGATCACAAAAATAACTCAAGGAAGTTGCTTTCACTTTTCATCGCATTAGTGCATTCAAAGAAAACGTCAGTGAAAGTTTAAATTGGGATTTATAGTAAATCTCTGGATTGTCGCGTTAGAAGTTTTGGTCTACAACCTGCCAGTATTCGATTAGTGCGGAGGCGGAGGTACTGATCTCTTTTAGAACACGTTCAGATGGTTAAAAGTAGCAGCTAAATACGCTGGTCTTTATTTTCGGATTTCTGATTAATTTTGTTATATGTGTACTATTTCACTCTGTCCAGAATAAAACTCTTACTGAGTTTTCACAAAGTCGACTGTAGACGGAACGTATTTTGATACCGACATCCACTGAGCATTTTCCCAAACCAGTTGCGGTCACTTTCCATTCACTGCGATACTACTAAACTTGAATATTTCCCTTAAAGCGACTGCCACAACCAATTGGCGATATCAAAGTTCTGTAGTTAGACTATGACTTTTTATATAATATGGTTGTTTGTTTTATAGGGGGAGGTTCTCCTTTTGTACTAGTAGTCAGTGTTCTTAACTACACAATGCGTTGACGTCAGGCATCGCTATACAATACGATATCTCCCTATGGTGTAACAAGCGGGCTACTTTGAAAGCCTCAAAGCCAATTGTATAATCACATTCAATCAACCTATTTCGTTACCGAGTGATTATAATAATGTTGCGAACACCAAAGGCAAGCCCGTACTCATTAAATAGGTATTTAATGACTTTGATTTTAGTCAATAATATAATTTGACAATATATTGCCGACAATACTTCTTCACTGAATCCACTCAATACAAAATAAACCCCACCGCTAATCAAACAATGGCATTCGATAATTCAATTACGTCTGTCTGTACAACATGTAAATAATGTGGCAGTCAAAATTGCCTGTTGTTTACAACTTCCTCCAGTCTATAGTAGGGTACATGTTAAACTTTCTTGCTCATTGTTTCGTATAAAGTGTAAGCGGCTTTCATTATAAACTTTCCGACAAACGAGTCTTGGAAAAGTTTGAGGTAAGTATAAGTATTTTTATGAAGATTTTTATATCTGTGGAAGACTGCTTTACTTGTGTAAAATGTCTTAAAATTCACCTATACCATTCACCAAGAAGAGTTCAATATTTTAACACGATGTTGGCTATTGGCTGTGATGATGAAATTGTAGCGGAGCTACTAGATTGATGTTATTATAAATTGTTATTGTCTTGTTAGCGTTACACTTTTACTCAGTATTCAAATATAATATAATATTATATAACGTACATATCAATAAGAATATAGTTATTACATAGATTATAAATATTGTTTACTACCAAAGTAAATATACATGTATTAAATACATAAATTGTTCAACGTACAAAATATCGTCCGCTTGCTTTTAATATTAGATAATAGCGTGCGGAATGCATCACTAGTTCGCACGGCGGCTAGGGGCCTGCGCCCGCGCCGCCTGCAGTCGGAAATGCATCTCGACACCAAGTGCATGTCTGTCGCGCTCAGGTTGTACGCGTGCCGCGAAGTATCGTATGTTAAGTTCTTAGTGCTTATAAACTATTCTAGTGCTATCTTCATTCTCTCAATTCTCCTTCTGTCTACTCTTGACGAACTGTGTCCTTATATCTGTACTGTGTTCTTCACTTCAATAAACTCTGATTTCTACTTCAAGTTGTGAGTTGCTCATTGATCAGGACACCCGCTTCACTGGTGACCCCTACAAACACTCACGATGAGAGAACCTCAAGACGCTGGCGAATCAAGCAGTAAGGCGTTTTCAAGCACTGCGCAAGATGTACAAAGAGTGGGCATACGTGTACCCCCCTTTTACGCAGAAAAACCCGCCCTATGGTTTTACCAACTCGAGAGTCAATTCGTTTTATCAAATATAACGAGTGATTCAACGAAATTTCACTACGCCGTGGGGCAATTGGATCCTGTGTACGCGTCAGAGGTAGAAGATATTATTACTGCTCCGCCGGGACCTGATAAGTATGAACGCCTGAAAACCGAATTAGTGCGAAGATTATCAGCGTCCAAGGAAAAGAAGCTTCTGCAAATTATTACTAGGGAGGAGCTTGGTGATCGAACACCCTCCCAGTTCCTGAGACATATTATGCAGTTAGCAGGACCGGAGATACCCCCAGATTTTTTACGTACTATGTGGGCCAGTCGATTACCGCACAATATTCAAGCTATAGTAGCCTCTCAGTCGAAAGCTACTTTGGACGACGTTGCTGAACTGGCTGATCGGATCCATGACATTGCTACTCCCGGCCCTCACTTAGCAGCTGTGGGCACATCAAGCAGCCACATTAACCTGAGTAATCAAGTTGCAGAACTGACACGGCAGGTAAATCAATTGTCTACCGAGCTAAATAGAATGTCACGCTCGAAATTCAGAAGATCCAGTTCTAGAAGTAGTGATCGCAGACGGTCACATTCCAGACGTTCTGATTCGAACTATAGAAAATTTCCTGTGTGTTGGTACCATAAGAACTTTAGGGATAAGGCTTCAAAGTGTATTAAACCTTGTGATTATACGGGAAAAGATTAGGGCAGTCCGTGATGGCGGCCGACGCCTGCCCTCACCCCGGTCGCTTATTTATTACCGATCATAGAAGTAAGGTTCAATTTTTAATAGATACCGGTAGTGACCTATGTGTTTTTCCTCGTAGTAAATTTAAAGGGCGTTGTGTTAAAACTAATTATGATTTGTTTGCAGCTAACGGCTCCGTTATCAACACATACGGGTATGCACATTTAATATTAAATATAAATTTGCGCCGTGACTTTGCTTGGCGATTTATTATTGCCGATGTAACACGTGCCATTATAGGCGTTGATTTTTTATCACACTATAATTTAATAGTGGATGTGCGTAACCAGTGTTTAATAGACGGCAACACTATGCTTGCTGCCGCGGCTTCGGTCGCGAGTTCTTCTGACAATGTTTCTTCAGTTAAGGTTACTTCAGGCGGTGATTCAGAATACCATGCTATACTAGCAAAGTACCCCGACATCACTCGTCCATCAGGTATTAACCGTACACCTAAACACAACACTTTACATCACATACGCACTACACCTGGACCACCAGTATGGTGCAAGCCCCGCCGGCTCGCGCCGGATAGGTTAAAAATAGCGAAAGCCGAATTCGAAGCTATGTTACAGGTTGGTACGTGTATACCTTCAGAGTCGCCTTGGGCATCCCCTCTTCATCTGGCACCAAAGAAGGACAACAGCTGGAGGCCCTGTGGGGACTACCGGATGTTGAACGCACGGACCATCCCAGACAGGTACCCTATTCGCCATATACAGGATTTTGCACACAACCTTACAGGATGCACAGTCTTTTCAACTCTGGACTTGGTTAAAGCGTATAACCAAATTGGTGTTTACCCACCAGACATTGAAAAGACCGCTATAACGACTCCCTTCGGGCTTTATTCCTTTCCTTTTATGAGCTATGGACTCCGAAACGCATCAAATACGTTTATGCGCTTCGTAGATGAAATGCTGCGTGGATTGGACTTCGCATATGCATATTTAGATGATATTTTAATTTATTCAGCAGATCATAATTCCCATGCACAGCATTTACATCAAGTGTTCACTAGGCTACAGGATTATGGTATGGTTATTAACACAGCCAAATGCGTGTTTGGTGCAGCTGAGGTCACGTTCCTGGGATACCGGATAGGCCCAGATGGCACTAAGCCGCTACCTGAAAAGGTAGATGCCATCAGTAAGTTCCCGGTGCCCAAAACTGTTAGAGAGTTACGTAGGTTTCTTGGGATGATAAATTTCTATAGGAGATTTATTCCAGAAGCAGCTCGCGTTCAAGCGCCACTAAACGCTCTCTTGACCGGTTCAGCAAAAGGCTCAAAGCCAGTACATTTTACGCCTACAGAGCTTGACGCCTTTGAGGCCTGCAAAATGGGTCTATGCCAAGCTGCCATGCTTGCTCACCCTGATTGCAACGCAAAACTTGCCTTAGTTACCGATGCGTCAGATACAGCCTTAGGCGCAGTACTGCAGCAGCTTAAGGAGAATACTTGGCAGCCATTAGCTTTCTTTTCACGTAAGCTATCACCTTCGCAGACCAAATATTCCCCTTACGATCGCGAACTCTTAGCGATATACGAGGCAGTAAAGCACTTTCGCCACATGGTTGAAGCTCGTGATTTTGTGATATATACTGATCACAAACCTCTTACTTTCGCATTTCAGTCTAGGAAAGATAAATGCTCACCTAGGCAATTTCGTCATTTAGATTTTATATCTCAGTTTTGTACTGACATCAGGCACATCTCGGGGAAGGATAACGTCGTGGCTGACACTTTGTCACGCATCGAGGAGGTTAACTCACCTGTAGACCTCGAGGCATTAGCCACCTCACAAACTACCGACCCCGAGTTAAAGGTCCTTCTAGGTAGCAACACTTCACTATGCCTTAGAAAGGTACAGTTGCCTGGTACTAATACCTACTTATATTGCGATGTAAGTCACTGCACTCCAAGACCTTTTGTGACGAAAGCCTTACGCCGACAAATTTTTGAAAATTTACACTCTCTTAGCCATCCCGGTGCCAATGCTACAATCCGCCTAGTCACGGATCGTTACATATGGCCTGGCATTAAAAGAGATTGCAGGCAATGGGTACGTACATGCATTGCGTGCCAGCGGTCCAAAATACATAGACATGTATCTTCACCGCTGGGCACTTACAAGCTTCCCAGAGCCAGATTTAGAGATATACATATAGATCTAATAGGTCCGATGCCGTTATCTCAAGGTTTCCGGTACTGCCTCACAGTCATTGATCGCTACACGCGTTGGGCTGAGGCCATACCGCTGGCAGATATTACAGCTGAAACCGTTGCTAAGGCCCTACTCAGTGGTTGGATCTCAAGATTCGGCTGTCCTGAACGTGTCGTTACCGACAGGGGCAGACAGTTCGAGTCAGCCTTATTTGGACATCTGGCATGTATCGCCGGCTTCCAACATAAAAGAACCACGGCCTATCACCCAATCTGTAACGGGATTTTGGAGCGTCTGCACCGGCAGCTTAAAGCTGCCTTAACCTGTCACAGTGACAGCAGCTGGGTTGAAAGCCTTCCTCTTGTATTATTAGGCATTCGCAGCACATACAAAGATGATTTAAAGGCATCACCAGCTGAATTAGTTTATGGGGAACCCCTTCGTCTTCCAGGAGAATTCTTTAGTCCAGAAGACCTCGTAGACCCAGACGTGACTGACTATATTACGCGCCTGCGACAATTCGCTCGCAAGTTACAGCCTTCTCCAGCGTCACGTCATGGTGGTCGACGTTCACCCTTTATTTTTAAGGATCTGCCAACATCTTCTCACGTCTTCCTGCGAGATGACACCGTTGCCGAATCTCTTAAACCTGCTTACACTGGACCTCATGAAGTTCTTGAACATGGAGGTAAAGTATTTAAAATTCGTGTGAATGGTAGGGTTGTCACGGTTTCTATTGACAGGTTAAAACCTGCCTACATACTGCGTGATCCAGATACACCCACACATCACACACCTACATCTATCACACACCCCACTCACACGTCTCCTACACCGGGTCACAACTTACCTGACACTGACGACAGCGTTGTCAGAAGGACTCGCTCTGGCCGGACGGTGAGATTCCCAGACTTTTATCGCCCTTGACGGTCTCTGGGGGAGGGTGGTGTAGCGGAGCTACTAGATTGATGTTATTATAAATTGTTATTGTCTTGTTAGCGTTACACTTTTACTCAGTATTCAAATATAATATAATATTATATAACGTACATATCAATAAGAATATAGTTATTACATAGATTATAAATATTGTTTACTACCAAAGTAAATATACATGTATTAAATACATAAATTGTTCAACGTACAAAATATCGTCCGCTTGCTTTTAATATTAGATAATAGCGTGCGGAATGCATCACTAGTTCGCACGGCGGCTAGGGGCCTGCGCCCGCGCCGCCTGCAGTCGGAAATGCATCTCGACACCAAGTGCATGTCTGTCGCGCTCAGGTTGTACGCGTGCCGCGAAGTATCGTATGTTAAGTTCTTAGTGCTTATAAACTATTCTAGTGCTATCTTCATTCTCTCAATTCTCCTTCTGTCTACTCTTGACGAACTGTGTCCTTATATCTGTACTGTGTTCTTCACTTCAATAAACTCTGATTTCTACTTCAAGTTGTGAGTTGCTCATTGATCAGGACACCCGCTTCTGTAGGTACATCAAGTGAAATAATATACACACAGAGAAATGCTGTATCTTGATTTAGTTATTACTTTTCTTTTGTTTTCTCGAGACTGTTACTTTCTTTTTGTTCAAAGAATGCAATTCTAATAGTATGTCCATAACATCTTGTTCTGTTAATGTAGTAAAGAACTGTGGAAATTTTGTTTCCAGTTGTTTTTAGTTTACACATTGGTTCACGTAACGGCAGATGGTTGGTGAAAGATTTGCAATATTCAACACCCCAAGGAAGATGTCAATCGAAATTTGCCATTTGCATCAAGCAAACAGGTGGCAAGATAAAAATGAGAAAAGCAAAGGAACGGAGATTAGGTTTACTGTAGCGTAGGAACCACCATTGCGAGAGCGTAATTGAAAAATATTTACATTAACATCGGGGAGGGCTGTTATTACAACATGCTAAATAATTACAATACACGATGCCAAAATGCTAAAATTATTTTATTCAGTATGTTTGTCTTGTGAAAAACCAAAGAAAGGCTTAGGGTTTTTACTTAGCCTTGTAACATTTATTTTCTATATGTGGCAAGTCTGGTCTTGGGCTTGTCAATATATTTGAGCGTTTGAGAGCGCCATGATCGATTGATTGTTTTTTTTGCTGTGGCAACAGCTGTCTCAAGAAAACGGTCTATAGTCTATGGGACATGACTAGAGTTTTTTTGGGAAACTGACATGGGAGAGGAGAGGAGAGAAAAGGTTAATGAAAAATTAGAAGAGGTTTCTTGAGATTGGATGGCTTCGGTGCTTTGATTCTCTGAGCTACTAAGTTTTATGTTAGTCACTCCAGTTGATGTTTTTTGTCAAAGTTCTTTTCTAATTTCTACCCAGATTCTGGTAAGTTTCAATTAACTATTTGCAAAGCGGGTCGATTGTCGTCTTTCGCGCAGTCAATATCTTAATTTGTCGTTTCTTTCATGACAGGGTTTTTTAGTACGGGGAAAAGTGGGCAGCCGCTGTTCTGGGCCACACCCGAGAACACGTGGACCGCACGAGCGGGGTTGTTGAGAGAGAGGCCTGCCAACTTCACCTGGACTTGACAGCGTACGGGGTCGCTTTCAGCTCGTCTCAAAGGCCAGTACTTGTCATCCACTTATTCGTGTAGTCTAGCCGCCGAAATTACTTCTTCACGATGAATTAGTGTAGTCATGTACTATTAGAACTTAAACCCGTAATATTCTTGTGTACTATGTCTGTGCTTTCTGTATCTATGTAATCTCATTGTCTCTGTAGTGTACTGTGTACTGTAAAAATATATGTGTGTACACCCTACCTGGCTGTTTTCGTCAGAGCCCTGGCCTACCCTTGCACGCACACTGGAATCTCTGTAGTAAGGCGCCCTGGGAAAGAGTTCTCTGCATAGCTACCTCGCGCTAGTTGGTGAGTAACACTGATCATCACTGTGTTATAAATTGGCTCCCAACGTAGTGGCAAATCTCTGGGTCTACTCTGCGGTAGCCTCAGTCTAGTGTGTGTGCATAGGTGGTTACCTCTGGCGAAACCATCCTGGTGTCTCGTCCGAGACGCTCCAGGACGTTAATTGGTGGTGCTAACAGCTAAGCACAAAATTATCCCTTTCGTCTTCTTCCAGCTACCTACATCTTTGGCTGGAAAAGACACTAAATTCTAAATTCAAAAATTTAAAATAGCTGTGATTTTGGAAAAACTTTTTGATTTTATTTGGCATACCCACTTCTTTTCTTATTGTGTTTCTTTTCTTTGTTATGTTCTTTTTTTTATGGTGCACACATATATTTATTATAATATTATATTAGCATAGATTAATATATTACATATATTATTCTATAGCTTCACCTCTGTGTTAACTTAGTGAATTTCACTCTGTGTAATTATAAATTTTTTTTGAAGGTATGTAGGTACCTTGAAATTTAAATATTAACCTGAACTTTGCTCTCAGAAGCTATTAAAACTTTAAACTCTTTTAGTCAGCTTGTAATTTTGTTAAAATTCTAAATAACCTTAGTTATCATACACTTGGTGAAACTTAATTTATATTCTTTACTTGGCAATTGAACCCCATCTGTGTCACTTACATTATTATAACTTTTGTATTTAAACTTTTAAATCATGGCACAGATGCAAAAATATATTAATTATTTTAGAAAGGATGAACTTGCTAACGAGCTGTCCCACATGGGAATTTCAGTGGAACCGGATGCGACGGTGACTGGTCTTCGTGGTTAGCTGAGAACGGCACACCGACTTGTCCGTCGGGGAAGCATCAAAGCGAATGCTCCGGTACCCGCTGATGCATCGGCTGAGCTCTCGACCTGCCTTCCGAAGGTCTCCGAGTTGGAGGAGGCTCTTCAGTCAGGTGAGTTTTTATCGAATAATAACTCTCGCTTATGGGTAGTTGTTAGAACAAACTATCTGCTAACTAGGTTGGCGCGTTGTGGTTTGGATTGCCCTGACTTGGTGGAAATTCGTGGTAGGCTAGTGAAGATCATTGCTAGGGCTGAACCCGGTAGTAATTCTGAATCCGAGGGTTCGGATGATGATGGTGATGATCCTTCGTGTCGTGACCAGGTGGAATATACTTCACCAGTAGTGAGAGAGGACCGCTCGGTGCGAGCTAGTTCAAGTAGGAATAGTTCTACATGTAACATAGTGTATAAAGAACGTCCCCTTAACTTATGTTCATTTAATTTAAAATATGATGGTTCTACTTGTGTACGTGTGTTTTTAGAGAGATTAGAGGAACTTAGATGTGCTCGGGAGGTTACTAAGCCTAGACTCCTTATGGCTTTCTCCGACCTGTTGGATGGACCGGCTTTGTCTTGGTTCCGTACAAACAAAGCTAACTTCATCTCATATGAGGATCTTATTAGTGAGCTTAGAGATACCTTCGATATTCCTGATTATGATTACCGCCTCAGGAACGAGATAAGACAGCGTACACAAGCCCGCTCTGAGTCCTTGGTTAATTATATATGTACAATGCAAGCCATGTTCTCAAGGTTGTCATGTAAGATGCCCAGTGAAGAGCAGTTGGACATTCTCATGCACAATATTCGACCTGATTACATGAAAGAACTGGCCTTGCATGAAGTTAACTCTATAGATGATTTGAGACGTTTGGTTAAGCGCTTGGAGCTTGCGTGTACTAGGGCGGACGCTTTCCGTGAGCCTGCTCTTGACAAGTTTGAGATTTCGTCGGACTTACACCAGCATAAGAACAAAGGTGTACAGAAGCCCACCAAGCAGGTGTCTGCAGTGGAGACGCCGACTACCTCCCACGAACGCAAATGCTTTCGTTGTGGCGGGGGCGGTCACTCTGCATACAGCTGCACACAGTCAAGGGAGCTGGTGTGTTTCCGGTGTGGTCTCAAAGGAGTCAAGACCCCAGACTGCTCACAATGTGCTGGCAAGCCAAAAAACGCGTAGGCCAGGGCCTTGTTAGGAACTCTATGCACTACTCTGTATCTGAGTCTATTTCTGATAAGGTCCTGTTTCCTAAACGGGATAGTGACATTAGACCGTATCTAGTTGTTAAGGTTTTAAATTTAAATGTCTTAGGCCTTCTAGATTCCGGTGCCTCTTGCTGCATCTTCTTGAAACTGGGTTTTGATCTTGTGAGTATCAATCCTACTTTTCGTATTAAACTGCAGACAGCACTCACTTGCAATGTCTGGGTTGTATCTCTTTGCCAATTGAGTACAATTCGGTTATCCGAGTTGTCAAGTTCTATGTTGTCCCAGGAATAACCACCTCCACGATATTTGGTGTGGATTTCTGGCAACAATTTAAGTTAAGTGATAAATTAATTTTACAAAATATTAGCCTTGATAGTTTTAGTGATAATAATCCTATAGAGTCTGTGTCCCTTAACGGTGGCCTCGAGGATTACGACAACCTGACAACTAAACAAAGGTGTGTAATCAACGAGGTCATTGAAAAATTCGACTCATTGACCACTGATAAGGTGGGTTTAGGTCGGACCTCACTTGTGCACCATGTCATTGACACTGGTGACAGCAAGCCGATCAAGCAGCGTTATTATCCGCTCTCTCCCCTTAAACAGAAGGCCCTGGAAGCCGAGCTGGAACGAATGCTGGAGATGGGAGTAGTGTCCCCGTCTCAGTCCGCGTGGAACTCTCCTGTGGTCATGGTGGAGAAGGCAAACGGCGACCTCAGATTGTGCTTGGACTCTCGCAAGCTGAACTCTGTGTCTAAGAGGGACGCCTACCCCTTACCCTATATCAATCAAATCTTGGACCATCATTAATGCTCAGTATTTAACCTCTGTAGATCTGAGTGCGGCCTACTGGCAGATTCCGGTCGACTCACTCCAGTCTGCTGAGAAGACTGCTTTTACGGTTCCCCGGAGAGGATTGTTCCACTACAATTCCATGTGCTTCGGTCTTGTCGGGGCCAGTGCCACGATGCAACGCCTCATGGACCGTCTGTTTGGTCCCGAGTTCGACAACAGGGTATTTGCGTTTCAGAATGATATAGTCTGTGTGTCCAGCACCTTTGAGGAGCATGTAGAGCTCTTACATAGACTCTATCAGCAACTCAAGGATGCTGGCCTAACATTTAACATGAAAAAATCCCACTTTTGTCAAAGTGAACTCAAATACCTGGGGTATTATGTGGACAAACATGGCCTACGGACAGACCCGGGTAAAGTTGAGGTTATCCTCAACTATCCCACCCCTTCTAACCCTAAGGAGGTTAAGAGATTTCTGGAAATGGCCGGCTGGTATCGTCGCTTTGTTAACAACTTCTCTAGGATTAGTAAACCTCTGTGCAAACTCACTTCTACGAACCTTAAGTTCGAATGGACCCCTGAGGCTGAACAGTCCTTTAACCTGCTAAAGTCAGCCTTGGTTTCTGCCCCTATATTGAAAATGCCTAACTTTGAGTTGCCCTTCCGCATTCTTAGAGACGCGTCAGCTTACTCAGTTGCTGCTGTACTGACACAAACTCACGATGGTGTTGAACACACTATCGCCTACTGTAGCCGTTCTCTCAACAAGAACGAGGTGAACTACAGCACAACTGAGCGAGAACTTTTGGCCGTGATTTTCGCCTTGGAACAATTTCGTCAGTACGTCGAAGGCCAAAAGTGTACGGTCGTCACGGATCATTCATTCCTTCTGTGGTTCCATAAACTGAAAAATCCTACGGGTCGTCTAGCACGTTGGAGTATGAGGCTCAGTCAATTCGACTTTGACATAGAGCATCGAAAAGGTAAAGACTACGTTGTACCTGGTGCTCTGTCACGCATCAAGATTGATTCCCTCGATGCAGTACCCACTCAAGACCCGTGGTATGACCACACCATGAATAGTGTTCGAAAGAACCCTAGAAAGTCACCAAATTATGACATTCGTGACAACCTTCTATATAGAAGGTTGTCACGAATGTCATAATTAACCTATATAGGTTAACTAAAAATAAATATTCTTTGACTTCAGACTTTGACTGGAAGCTGGTGGTACCTCAGGAGGATCGCTTGCCCCTGCTCTCGAAGTACCACGATGACACACTTAGTGCCCATGGTGGCGTTTGGAAGACGCATAAAAGGTTAGCCCTGAATTATTACTGGCCCAAGATGTACGAGGACGTCAAAGAATATGTTGGGAATTGCGAAACATGCAAGCAGTACAAACCCGTAAATACGTCTCGTCCCGGCCTAATGGGTAGCCCGAAGCGGGTTTCGAAGCCATTCGAAGCTATCTCTGTCGATCTGCTTGGTCCCTTTCCCACTTCGAGCAATAGAAACGTACACCTGATCGTGGTCTCCGACTACTTTAGCAAATACGTCATGTTGTGCCCTGTTCGGGTTGCCACAGGCGCTGTAGTCGCGAGATTCATAGAGAAGAGTGTGTTTCTCGTGCACGGAGTCTGCAAGACGATTTACATGGATAATGGCCCTCAGTTTGTGAGTAAGCCATTTAAAGATCAGTTAGCCAAATACAATGTACCTAATATATATCATAACCCTAGGTATCATGCCCAAACTAATCAGGCGGAACGAGCTATTCGTAATGTTGTTCAAGCGATCTCATGCTATGTGAAGTCACAACACAAGTCATGGGATTCGTTCTTGGTTGAGATACAGTGCGCTTTAAACACTGCAGTTAACGAAGCAACTCGTTTCACCCTTTACTTCTTGGTACATGGTAGGGAGTTTATTGGAGATGGAGTGCTATACAGGCAGACAGATATTGCGTGCCACCCTGCTTTAGTCTCTGTAGACAATCCATCAGCCTTCGGTGTCAAGCTGAGAGAAATACAACGCATATACGACCAGGTGAGGAAACATTTGAATGTTGCCCACCAGCGTAATGAAAAGTATTACAACCTCAGAAAAAGGCATGTAGAGCTGAAAGTGGGACAGATAGTTTACAAACGCACGTTCTACCTGTCAAACAAGGCCAAGAACTTTACTTCTAAGCTAGCCCCTAAGTTCCTTAAATGTGTGGTGACTGCTAAACGATCCCCTTTAGTATATAGGCTGTCAGATCTGGACGGTAGGGATCTTGGGGAGTACCATATCAAGGACATCCTTAAGTATCAGGAGGAGCCGTCTCCAATACCCAACGTCAGCAATGCTGTAACTACATAACACTGTTTCTCTAGTTTATTAAACCAGTGCTATGTGATCATTATGTAAGACTATTTTAATCTTTTGTTTGTATTTCTATGTGTGTACGTGACTTCAAATTGTCACGTTGTAGTTTCTTCTATGCACCGCACCGAGCGTTTTTCTCTCATTCGCTCCTCAGTACTCTACAATATCCTGAGAGCTTGGGTAGTGTTAGGGTATCGGCAGTGAGTGAAGGGAGCATTCGTTTTCTATGAAGGGCATTAGACTCTAGTTACTTAGCCTGTCCGGTACACGAGTCAGTGTCTAGTTAGGTGTATAGGAGGATCTTTCTTTGTTATTGTAATGGTAGCAGTCAGCTTGGGGTTGAAGGACATAGCTGGTTGTCTTTGTTTATTAGTCACTACTTTTATGTTTTCTTTATTGTGTATTTCCAGCGTGTCATATCCGCAGGAAATACTATTAAAGGGGGGGTGGTTGTAACATTTATTTTCTATATGTGGCAAGTCTGGTCTTGGGCTTGTCAATATATTTGAGCGTTTGAGAGCGCCATGATCGATTGATTGTTTTTTTTTGCTGTGGCAACAGCTGTCTCAAGAAAACGGTCTATAGTCTATGGGACATGACTAGAGTTTTTTTGGGAAACTGACATCGGAGAGATAAGGTTAATGAAAAATTAGAAGAGGTTTCTTGAGATTGGATGGCTTCGGTGCTTTGATTCTCTGAGCTACTAAGTTTTATGTTAGTCACTCCAGTTGATGTTTTTTGTCAAAGTTCTTTTCTAATTTCTACCCAGATTCTGGTAAGTTTCAATTAACTATTTGCAAAGCGGGTCGATTGTCGTCTTTCGCGCAGTCAATATCTTAATTTGTCGTTTCTCTCATGACAGGGTTTTTTAGTACGGGGAAAAGTGGGCAGCCGCTGTTCTGGGCCACACCCGAGAACACGTGGACCGCACGAGCGGGGTTGTTGAGAGAGAGGCCTGCCAACTTCACCTGGACTTGACAGCGTACGGGGTCGCTTTCAGCTCGTCTCAAAGGCCAGTACTTGTCATCCACTTATTCGTGTAGTCTAGCCGCCGAAATTACTTCTTCACGATGAATTAGTGTAGTCATGTACTATTAGAACTTAAACCCGTAATATTCTTGTGTATGTCTGTGCTTTCTGTATCTATGTAATCTCATTGTCTCTGTAGTGCACTGTGTACTGTATAAATATATGTGTGTACACCCTACCTGGCTGTTTTCGTCAGAGCCCTGGCCTACCCTTGCACGCACACTGGAATCTCTGTAGTAAGGCGCCCTGGGAAAGAGTTCTCTGCATAGCTACCTCGCGCTAGTTGGTGAGTAACACTGATCATCACAGTGTTATAGCCTTAGCTTTACAAGCGATCCTATTAGTAGTATAAGTGACAAAAAAACCAACTCCTGAACAAAAAATTATATTATTGCACACAAATCTGGAAGGTCGTTCAAAGAAATATGTAGGAACCTAGTAATAATCGTCTGAGGATTATTCAGGTGCGTAGATTACACATAGCCGCTATCGCATTCATTTATTCATTATAGTTACTACTATGTACGGTTATCTCGTGTATTACGAAATTAGATTCAAACGTATCGCAGCCAGACTCGTATAAATTACCGTTGCAATTGCATTTCGAACACTTCACAATGCGAGCCGAACCCAAAATCCCCGTAAAGTACATGAGCTTCTCGCTGAGGATTTTTGTTATGATATAAATTTGTCACAGCGACGTTTTTCAAATGTAATTACTAATTCAAGGAAAAGTTGGTACATAAATATTTTACCACTACTTGTGCACATTGTACGAATTGCCTTAACTCCATTTGAGTAGGCCAGGAAATCGTTGCCGTTTCTCTTGAAAAAGACCAACTCTCTTTGATCTTTCACTTTTCTCTATCATCTGTAGTCAATAGAAACGAGAGAATTGCGATTACGTAAAACCAAAGTCTTGTGATACGACTTGATAATAAATCGTTTAGGGATGCTGTCTTCGCATGTGTCGCCAAAATCATACCTGGAATTTTTACCTTGCCGCATTGCCTTGAATTCGTGTAGCTTCTGAATAACGTGCGTAAATCGTATAACAAGGGGAGGATGTAGTGTGCCTTCACGAAGAGCGTTACCTTTGCTCGGGCCCTCGCCGTAAGTAGCGGTGAAAGCGGAAACGCGAAACCAATCACTACCGAGAAATGAGTCCCGACAGGGCTAGGGCGTCCCCCCGAGGCGACGCGTACCGGTGTGCCCCCGTCGGTATGACTGCATGCGCACGCGGCGAAGGGGGCCGCCACCCTTCACGCAGCGCCAACTCTGGCGGGATGCGAGGAGCCGAGTGCCGGATAGGCACGTGGAATGTGCGTCGTGGTATGGAAGGTAAGATGAATGAATTGATAGATGTAATGAAAGAGCGATGCCTGGATGTATTGTGTGTCACAGAGACTAAGCGGAAGGGGAGCGGCATCGACGATCTTCCTGGCGGAATCATTGCTTTGTGGTCCGGAGTGGACCAAGAGGATCATGCCAGTAAGGGAGTGGGTGTCTTGCTCTCCTCCCGTTTGGCTTCTGGAGTGAAAGATTATGGATTGGCAGGCCCAAGACTCCTGTGGGTACGTATAAAACTGGGGATCACGAGAGTTTTTTTGGTCGCAGCCTATGCTCCCGTCAGCTCGGCTAATTCCCAAGTGCTCGCGGAGTTCTGGGATTCCGTTAGAGACGTCCTCGATTTGGCTGACGGGAATGAAAAGTTGATCATGTGTGGTGATTTGAATGGATGGGTGGGGACCAAGCGAGATGGCTTCGATGCTGTCCTTGGTCCGTATGGAGATAAGAGAGCGAATGATGCTGGTAAGTCAATCTTAGACGTATGCTTGGAACGAGACCTACTTGTGGCGAACAGTTTATTCCGTCACAAAGATATCCACACGTATACTTGGAGACGGAAGGAAGAAAAAAGTGTAATTGATTTGATTTTAATAGACAGTCGTCTCCGACATGCTATAAGGGATACAAGAGCCTATAGAGGCCCCACTCTTGAAACTGACCACTACCTGGTGGTAAGCCGGTTTGTTGGTCTTTTCAAGAAGTGGAGGCACTGGTGAGTGCGTGTCCCTTTCGGAGACTATGAAAGGATAAAGAGTGAAAAACTGGAAGATGAAAGCGTAAGGAGTATGTATGTAGGCTTAGTCAGTGAAAGGCTTGCAAACGCGAGCCTTTCCGGCTTAGATGTGGATGAATGCTGGAATATTATGAAAGAAAGTATAGTGGATAGTGCAAAAGAAGCATGTGGGAGTGCAAAGAGACATGAACATTCGAAAGGTGATGCCTGGTGGGATGCAGAAGTTCAATCCTGCGTAGCAAGAAAGAAGAAAGCGTGGTTGGATTATGTTTCATCTTCGCAACTGAATGACAGTATGAAAGACACGAAGAAAGAAATTTACCGCCTCTGCAAGAATGAAGCCAAAGCTTTAGTGAAAGAGAAGCGTGAAAGAATAAATATGATTGCGGAAGAGAAGCTGACGAGGAACTTCGAGACGAATACCAAACTCTTTTGGAGGGAGGTCAAGAAGTCTCGGAGCTGTTCGTCAGTTTCCAGAATGGATAAGATAAAAAGTAAAGCTGGGGACATTCTTGCGGACCCATTAGAGGTGTTAGAGCGGTAGAATGAGTACTTTGGAGAAATGTATGAATATCTCCCGGATGCGGGCACTGCGAGGGAGTCGATGACTGATCTTGCGGTGCAAGCATCAAGCGGAGATATTACTTTGGAAGAGATTGAATGGTCGATACGAAGCTTGAAAAATGGAAAGTCTGCGGGAATTGATAGGATATCTGCTGAAATGAACAAATTAGGTGGTCCTTGCGTCCGGGACGCCTTCTGGTCATTGAGCAATCTATGCTGGAAGACTGGAAGGGTCCCAATGGACTGGAGGCGTGCTATCATCGTGCCCTTGTATAAAGGCAAGGGCTCACGTATAGAGTGCGCCAACTATAGGGCCATCAGTTTGATCAGTATACTTAGCAGCTAAAGTGTATGGCAAAATTATTGAAAGGAGAATGAGGGTGGAATTTGACGGATGACTGTGGGAGGCGCAGGGTGGTTTCCGAAATGGAAGGGGATGTATGGACCAAGTTTTCTCGCTCCGCAACATTGTAGAGAAGCAGCTGGCTGTAGGCCGGAAGGATTTCTGCGGTTTTGTGGACATGGAGAAAGCATTTGACAGAGTTGTACGGAAGGATCTCTGGGATATATTGCCAGGATACGGGATTGATGGTGCGCTGCTTCGTGCTGTGCAGTCTACATATGTGGGATGTACGGCATGTGTGCGGGTGGGCGGCAGCCTGTCTCCCTGGTTTGACGTCAACATTGGCGTCAGACAGGGCTGCGTGCTATCGGCTGTGCTGTTTGTCCTATACCTGGACGATTGTCTTAAGAGAGTAAGATCGATGAATGTTGGATTGCGAATGGGTGACGTACTTGTTAACTGATTGCTGTATGCAGATGATGCCGTGCTCATAGCCGAATCGCCATCAGAACTACAGTCACTAGTCACAACGATGAAAGATGATTGTCTAATGAGAGGCTTACATTTGAACGCGACTAAAACGAAAGTGATGGTATTCGAAAGAGAAGAGGACAGAACGAATGCCAGGATAACTGTAAATGATGTAGTGCTGGAACAGGTGGATGAGTTTGTATATCTTGGATGTGCATTTAGCAGGGATGGACGGTACACCGCTGATGTAGAAAAGAGGGTAACTGCGGGCAATAGTGTGAATGGAGCGTTAGGCAAACTTTTAGGTACCAAGGGCTTAAGTCAAAAGGCCCAGCTCGCAGTACACAATGCGGTGCTGATACCTACGCTAACGTATGGAAGCGAGAGTTGGGTATGGCAGGAAACGCATGAAAGTAGAATAAACGCGGTCGAGATGCGCGCGCTACGCAAAATCTGCGGAGTAACGCTCGCAGATCACGTTCGGAATGAAGATGTAAGAAAGAGAGTTGGTCTGAAAGAGAGTGTCGGTGTTAAAGTAAGGAAGGGCATGCTACGATGGTTCGGGCATGTGGAACGAATGGGAGATGAAAGAATGACAAAACAGATATACAACGCGAAAGTGGATGGACGTAGGAGTCGGGGAAGGCCACGACACACCTACCACGACCAAATTAATCGTGTGTTAGTTGAAGGTGGTGTCAAGAGCCGTAGGAACCGACGTGCATGCATGAAAAGAAAAATGAAAGTTGAAGAAGCAAGTGAGGTGTGTATGGACCGTGCCGTGTGGCGCTCGGTTCTTTCTGCCTACCCCGCAAGGGATTTGGCGTGAAGATAGAATAATTCTTTATTGTCAGAAATTATGTTTTTACATGAACGTGGAATTCCCTGATACCTGCGTAAGTAAAAACTGTGTTGCAGACATCGGTGTTCTCCCCCAGAGTATTGACAATATTTTTACAAAGTAACAAATATTTATAAGGATTTCCTACTTCTTGGAAATTGGCACACATTATCCCTCTTCCAAAAATACCAAACCCTACTATGGTGTCCCTACTATGGTGGCCTATATCAATCCTACCATTACTCTCAAAGGTCCTAGAGCATATTGTCCACAGACAGGTATCCCGTTTTCTAACCTATCACCACTTACACAACAATTTCCAATCTGAATTTCGGCCGGGTCATAGCACAACTACAGCACTCCTCAAAGTCACTGATGATATCCGCTGGGCTATGGAGAACAAAGAGCTCACTCTGTTGGTTTTGCTGGACTTCAGTAGTGCTTTTAATTGTGTTGACTTTGATATCCTTCTCGTACATATTTATACTAGTATACCAATATACAATACCAAGTTAATGTTCGCCGCCGCTACAGTCGTTGAAATGCTTCTGATAAGACAGCGGGCAATCATACCCGTAATCATTCATGTAGGCCGGTGATCGAACGCGAATTCGACTGTGCATTCCAGCGTCTGGTAGCCATTCTACTGGGTGGGACAAGGAACCCAACTCTTTCTCACTCCTGTCTGACTTCTTCAGGCTGTCTTTATCTGTTGTCTCCGGAGACTACCTAACCCCGCTCGACCAGTCTGCGAACCCACCATGAATTTCCTGTGGAATTGGAGGCGTGACTCAAGTTCTGCTATATTTTTATCCTTTGGAAGAGTTTGAACGATTTTGTCTCTTGATTTTGCCAAGACGTGCATTTTAGTAACTCTTAAGGCGGCGCGTAAAGCGGCCCGCGTCGCGTCACGCCCAAACTCAAACATATGGAAATGTAGGAGCTCGTATAAGGACACGCGGGGCGTCGAGCTACGCGAGTGGCGTGGCTTCTCTCGGCGCTGCGTCCGCCGCGTGGCACGCAGCTTCACTCGGCGCTGCATCCGCCGCGTTGCACGCAGCTTCATATACGGCGTCGTTCAGTGCGACATAGGGATGTGACATTGTACATAAAAAATCGATTTTTAATTAATCGATTTTTTCTTTAGCATGAAAAATCGATTAGTAAATTATCGATTTTTCTCAAGAAAATAATCGATTTTTTTTTAAATTATTCGATTTTTTCATAATTTGACATTTAATTTTTTATAAAAAAAATACCATATCAAGTTTTATTCATTAATAATAAACAATATACTACTACTACTGAACGGCTGTTTATAAGTTTTTTATATTAAATAGATCTTGGTAAGGCTTAAATCTGAGCTTTGTTTAATGGCAATCGGTTGAAAAAAGCTGAGTCATGAACACAAGTTGAGTAATCACGGTTGTGTTTCCGTGCGATCTTTATTCTTAAAAAAAAAAACAACAAGCATAGTCAAAAAAACAGTTAGAAATCTTTATTTATTTATTTATTCATTTATGTACACACTAGGAAAGTAAAATAACAATAATAAAAGGATAAATAGGTACAATGGTACTGCTTATTTCTGTAAGAAATATCTACCAGCAGACCGGCGAAAGGAGAACGTGAAGAAAAAGGAAAAGATCAAGAAAAAGTGTGTTTACAAAACAGAATAGAACTAACATAACACACAAAATAAAAGATAAATATTATTAACTGTATATAATACATATATAAATAAGTAAATTTAATAATGTATATTTAAATAAAAATTACATATATAAATAAATAGGATTACACTGTGGAGAAATGGTGTCCACGGACTTGCTTTTTAAAAGTGGTGATAGTTTTACTGTCTCTGATACCAGGCGGAAGTGAGTTCCATAGTCTGACTGCATGCACGGTGAAAGAGGATGAATAAAAACCGGTTTTGTGAGTAGGAAATTTAAGATTTGAGCGTAGGTGAGATCTGCAGAGAGCATCAGGAGAACGAACAAAAGAGAACCTTTCCTTTAGATAGGGAGGTGAAGATGGATTATAAAGGATATTGTAAAGGAGGCAGAGGATTCGAGTGTTACGGCGAAGGCGGATTGGGAGCCACTTGAGTTCTTTGCGAAAGTGAGAAACATGATAGAACTTTCTAAGATTGAATATAAAGCGTATACACAAATTTTGCAACCTCTCAAGTTTATCCAGAAGCTCCTCAGTGGCGACTAAATAGCAGGCGTCGGCGTAGTCAATAATGGGCTGAATAATAGTTAGAGCAAGACTAACTTTCGTCCTCAAGGGTAAGAGGCTCTGGAGGCACTTCAACGAATGAAAGGAGAAGTGCACTTTCTTGCTGACGTCACTAATATGGGCACTCCAGGATAGCGTGGTGTCCATGATCACTCCCAGGTCCTTCACAGTGTCTGCGTAGGGTATCTGAATACCAGCCAAAAGAACTGGATCCAGTTCAGACACCGGCAGATTGTCAGTTTGATACTTACTGCTAATGACGATGGCTTGCGACTTCAGAGGGTTGATGCGCAGTCCGACCGAATTAGCCCAGTCGCTTAGTCTAACTAAGTCGCGGTTAATGCACGATATGCCAAATGGGGCGTCAGTGGCCGAAAAATGTCGGTACAGCTGCAAGTAGTCAGCGTAGAGATGGAAGTTACTAGAAATAAGACTCGTAGCCGAGTTGATGAAGATACAGAATAAAAGAGGAGATAGAACGCCACCCTGAAACGTATTGAAATGTTCGAGTTCGACGTATGGAATTGAACGCCAATCTATATATATAAAAATCAATGCCACTTTTCGTTGTAATTTTATAACTCAAGAACGGGCTCACCTATTTAAACCAAATGTTTAGGCTTTGTTCGGACTATTTAGTAGATGGTTTATGTGAAGTTTGCACAAAATCCGTGGAGCGGTTCTTCATTTATCACGCAAACGAAGTTGCGCGGGTCAGCTAGTCTTTCATAAGTATCGATGTATCGTTTATTTTGCGTACGTGATATTTTGCTTTCATGACGTTCTGCTCCAGAGGGTTATAAACATCGATTACATTTTCAAAATAAAATATCGATATTTTATTTTGATAAATATTTTTATTTTAATATCGATATTTTCTATGAACGATATTGCCCGACATTCCTACCTAAGGCATACCCCGCACCTCTCCCACCCCTTCCTTGAATCGTCCTTCGCGGCGTCACCCGCAGCTTCATCCGCCGCGTTCCTCCATTGCGAGACTCGCTGGTTTACCCGCTGCGTCCTCCGCAGCGTCACCCGTCGCTTCAATTGCCGCGTCCGACGCGACGACACTCGCCGCTGTGGCAGCTACAACTCAAACAAACGCTTGCAAAAACGCTTCTCCTTGAACGCTCTGAACATTTCCATACGTTTGTGTTTCTGGCGGGCCGCGCCGCTCGAAGCGCCGCGTCTCCTTAAACGAGCCCTTAGATGTTTATAGAGTTCCGACGGCTTCTTAAACGTCATTCCGAAGTTATTAGAGGCTCTGTATAATGCCAACGAGTCGGCCGATTGAGCTAGCCCTAGCCACGACTACAACGTCTTCGTAACATAACGTAGATAGAATGAGATGAGAGCTGTAAACATTATTATTAAAAAAAAAAAATTTCGTTCATCGGATTTATCTTGATGTAACTTTTGATTGAAATTCTGGGTAAGAAATATCAAAGAAATGAACATTTAAATGTCATTTACAGAATTAAAATGAAAAATCTTAACGTCAGTCTGCTGATAAATATGTACGATGGTTTTAACCTGAACTTGAAGTGAGACTAGAATGATGCTCGCAGCTTTGCCCGAGTGGATTTCGGTAATCGTTCTCGCTTCCAATGTGAACATAAGATTCTCGGAATGAAAATAGACTTTTTTTGTGTTTCACGTGAAAGAAAATCCTCATGGATGTTATGCTGAACTCCTGCCGACTAAAAAACCTCACGTGTCCTGCCTTTTTGTTATTGCAGACTATAATATATCCTAGTACCAAATTTCAACTAAGTTCAACCGTTAGAGCGTGATTGAGTAAAAGACATCCAAACACCTTCAAATATTACATTAATAATGTTAACTAGAGTATCTATTTCCCATAATATTTTAGTAAACATTGAACGTAGTGCTGCAACAGCCACAGAAGCTATCACATCCTGAATGATAGTACTAACAATATCATATTGTGGCTTTAAACTTGGTCAGACATTTTGCCTCATGCGACGCACAACAAAATTTAATCTACGTCGTATACCTGCGGGAGTTTATATTAACAACCAGCTTGAGTTCAGAGCCTGTTACGTCAGGATCATAATGTTGGGTACATTTTTAAAAGGAGCGTAAAAAGAATAGCTTTAATAATCTGTACAGATAAAAGGTAGGTACCTAAACTTTTATTCAACATGGCGGAATTTTTTAAGGAAAATACGAACATTCGCCAGTATTAAGTCGTTTAAATGAATCAAGGTAATTTGAAGGCCTAATGGTCGGGCGATTTGAAAATTTTCCTTAGAGGGGTCACAACGTGCACCAGGTTCGGAAGAGCGTGTGTAACGCCTCTGGTATTGCAAGCGTCCATAAGTTACGGTAACCAACCGTTAAGTGCATTGTAAACTTGTCTGCCACCTAAGTAGTATAAAAAAATCAACGATTAAAATTAAAATATTCTGTAAATGACTAATGCAGTAAGCTATAATACTGGACCTTGATTATGTGATCGCTTTATCAGAATTTGTTGGCGACCGTCTCCGTCCTTCGGAAGGCACATTAATCCTCATTAGGTCTCGGTTGTCAGCAACGTGGAAGAAAACTAAAAAAAAAATGATTATTGGTATAGTCGTATGCAGTTGTCAGTAAAAAAATGCAAGAATCAATTTTCGACTTATATACTGCAGTGACAATTTTTGATTGGACACCATGGGACGATCAAGTCAGCCAATTAAGTTATAAGTGTCCAATAATATTCATAATTTACGACCAAACCATCTGTCACTTTATTTATGAAAATCAAATTTGCTCAAAGTGTAAAACATTACCAATCATCAATTTTCCCTTTTCCCCAGATAAACATAGGAAAAATCTCCTATCCTATCCTCCTAAAAATCTCCAGGAATCCTCATAGGATGTTATGCCGGACTCTTACCGACTAAAAAACCTCACGCCACGCCTAACAGCCTATGGTTGAGAGCCCCGGGTAAGCCCTCAGGAAGGATGTCCCGTGACTCCCAACAGACCTACGGCCGCTAATGCGGCCTCGCCCAGGGGGTGGTTCGGGTGCAATCCCGCGTCTATGGGGGATTTCCGGTGTGACCCCGCTTCTATGGGGGGGCGTGCGTGAGTGCTCACGTCACGCTGCCGTCATGGGCCTGCTTCTGTAAGGACGGTGAGCGGCCCTCTCACCGTCCTCAGACCCCCGGTCATGGAGGCCGATAGTCCTCGATGAAGACACGTCGGCGGCGCCCAGGGCGCCGACTGCGGAACTCGGGTGGGAGAGTTCTCTCCCGCACCCGGCCCGCCGCCTCCTTCGCGAGCATGACCTGCTCGCAGAAAGAGGCGGCGCAGTCCCACTTACTCCCGCTGGAGAGCATGGCTCGCACCATGGCCTCAAGCGAGAGAGTGTCCACGCCCAGACCCACTACGAGGACCTGTCGCTGTTGTGCCCACGCCGTGCACTCCACCAGCGTGTGGAGCGCCGTGTCATCGCTGCGGTCCTCGCAGTGCTGACATTCGGCCGTGGTTTCCCGGTGTTTTCGCCACAGATACCTACCGAAGCTACCGTGCCCGGCAAGCATCTGTGTCAACCGGTAGGAGAGAGCACCGTGTCTTCTCTCCAGCCACTCGTCCATGACCGGTCTGACGGCCGCGATTGTGGCGAATCCCCCCTTTGGTTGCTCAAGTCGCACCTTCCATGTCTCCAGGGTTTCCTGGTGGAGCAGGGTCCGCTGGGCCTCGATTTCTCGAGACGCAGGCCTTTGGCCCCGCTCCAGCGCCTCCTTGCGCCATCTGAACAGTGACGCAAGGGCTCTCGCTTCCAGGTCCCATGGAGGGGTCCCGGCTAGGAGACATGCCGCCTCACCGGAGATCGTGCGGTATCCTCTTATCACCCTGACGGCCATCACTCTCTGCGGGCTCAACAGTCTAGCCTCATTGCTGGCCGTCAGGGTCTCCGCCCATACGGGAGCCCCGTACAGGGCCATGCTTCGCACGATCCCAAGGTACAGCCTCCTGTAGGGAGTGATGTTGATGGCTACAAAATGTTTATATGCCAGAGGGGCAAGTGCGAGTTTTTGCGTGAGCTTGTCGACATTCACGGCTCACCAATTCGTTTGGAATCGAGACCCCGCCACCTAGCTGTAAACGCGGGAACTTGTCTCGATCCCATACAAATCGATGATAACGCGCTCGTTCGTGAATGTCGACAGGCGCTCACCGAAACTCGCACTTGCCCCTCAGTACCTTTTTCAAGTAAGAATTTTGTGTTAACTCAGTCGTTTAATAATATTGTACTGATAGTAGTAGGGTAGGTTCTGTTAAAAATCTTCTGTAATACCTACATGATGGAAACACACACTAAACTTGTATTTTACTTATATTCCACAATACAAACAAACCTTTGATAATGCTTTAAAGCGAAACTGGTCAGGTTGTGTTGAACTAAAATTAAATTGTGGAATATAATTACAACAAAAATGTTTCTGTTGCATACCTTACTGCAGTTTTTGCATAGTCTGGTATTTGTGTTGAGTATAATATCTGAGTGTACGTGGGGTTCCGTAGTTGCTAATTTGGATGACAGACAGAATACCAATAGATCCTCGTGATTCTTAGCCGTATAAGTAATGACTTGAGTATATATAAAAAGAACTGGACAAATGCGAGACAGACTGACGAACGGGGGGCTCCGTTTAAAAAAATGCAAAAATATGTGCGGTATTTGTATCAGTTTTTTTTTCTATTTTGGCAATTTTTCAAGCTCTTAATTTTTTTTCTGTTACAGCATTTTGTTGCTATGGTGGAAACCGAAATACATCATCTGTTAAGATTTTCAACTGTCTAGTTATCACGGTTTATGAGATAAGTACTCTTCGAGAAATTTTAACTTTATAATAATTCGTTTTGTCCCAGTTACCACAAATTGAAAACGTGTTAAGAGATTAAACGCAAAACCAAGACAAGTAAAACAGAATCGAAAATCGGCTGTTGCTCAGATAAATCTGAAATGCACGAATGAGCACCGTCGCAAGAATCCAGTATATGGGCCCTAGTTAAAAGAAAGTTTATGTACATTATATCATGTTTGTGTTCAATATACAATTGGTATATGAAGAATAGTGGGATATACTTGACAGTTTTTATTAAAATATCTGAATGTGTATCTTTGGAACTAAGAATTTATTGGAATTTGATGCATACCCACGATAACGTCCATTGCAAGGACAAGGTAAAACCCAGTCAAGTTCGATTCGGATTCAAGCAAACCGGCAAAAATAAAGTTTGTTGTATAGACGACGATTTTGTATGTGTTATCGTGGTGTACTTAATATTATTAGTATAGTAGTATTTATTTATTTGTAAAGAATGTAGGTTGTTACAATTTGGTGTTTATACAATTCTTAAAGTTTCCTTGTACATTCTGCCAATTAGGCATACAAATATTTAGTTAACATTTCGGTTATCTAATCGCCTATAATCAAGTATTACATAACAAAAACACAAATGAAGGCTAAAGAAAAGCTGGCTAGAGTGTAGTATCATCCAGAAACTCTGTTATGGAGTAATAACATTTACGCAATAGGAATTTAGTGAGATTCCCTTTGAAAGCCACAAGAGGCTGTTCCCTCCACCTTCCTGGAATTTTATTATAAATTACAGGAGCCATGCCAAAAACGCTTTTCTTGAGTAGTGCAGTGTGAAATGACCCAGTGCTTAACAGACCGTGATATTGTGTTCTCATAGGTACTGTTCTAATACGGGTGTCTTCCCGGCTGTTAAAAAGATTCTGGTAGTTTTTGACAAAAAGTGCAATCTCAAGAATATAAAGACAGGGGAACGTTAACAAATTCTGTGACTTAAAAATAGGTACGCAGCTATCTGTGACTCTTAAGTTGAACATGGACCTTATGCATCGTTTTTGGGATTTGAAAATGGCCTCTCTCTCACTACAGTTGCCCCAAAATATGATCCCAAACCTCAACGTAGAAATAACGAGACCATGATAAGCTACTAATACAGTTTTGATAATCACTTTGTTCCTTAAATTATACAGTATATAGGCATATCTGTTCAGTTTCCTACAAATATCGTCAGCCTGGGCCTTCCAAGTCAGTTGTGAGTCAATTAATATACCTAAAAATTTTGTAGTTTCCACCCTTTCTACTACTTCGTTATTGTAAGCTATATTTAATGTCTTAGGGTATCGTCTTTGATAAAAATGCATTATATTAGTTTTATTAAGATTAATTATTAGATTATTATTTGTTTTTGTATTAACAAATGTTATTGTATTAACAATTACTTTTCTGTTTTTAGTATTTGTTGATTGTTAAAGCGACAACAATAGTACCTAAATAATCTGTAAAAATTTCACCTTTTTAGTCATCACGGTTCTTGAGATACAGCGTGATGACAGACACACGGACAACGTTGTTTTAGTAATTGGGTCCTATTTTATCTTTAAGGTACGGAACCCTAAAACGTCATTACCAGAATTTCCTTTATAATTTTGATTGTTGGCACTTGATGGAACTTGTTATAATACATTATGAAAACTCACTCACTTGTACTATTCCACAACTTTTATTTTGATTTTAGTAATACCTGTTACCAAGTAAACCAATAGTTTACCACTACCCATAGTACCTTTGAGAATGCTATAATAGCGAAACCAGTCAAGTATTAAGGCTTAAAATTTAAAAAATAAAAGTTGTGGAATAGTACAAATTCATATTGTTTCATTACCAGAAGTCACATGCCAGTTTACTAATGATAATAATAACCATACGCAACAATTCTAACCACATTCAACGTAGGATTAGCAGCAAAATCTGCTAGTGCTATTTTTAAATTGCTGCACGTATGTCGCACAAAGGAAGCCGAGCATAAATCCTAGTTATACGAGCTTGGCCGGGAGATTTTTGTTTTCTCACAAAAGTTTTCCTATGACGTTAGTGTCCCATATTTTTATCACCATAAAGTCATAAAGTATAAGTACGTATACGTATTGTACGTACTTATAATAGTAGATGCGAACTTATGGCAATCTCTTACAGGCAACCGTTACTGAATTGATAGTGGAATGAGAATATTTATACCTACAAGATAACATACAATTAAATAAGTGTACATGATATTTTCTGAGCATACGTTAGAGTTTTAGTGCTATCATCCTCTTTAAGTGAAGCGGCTCTGGGCCGTTAACTCAAGGGCCACGGTAAATTCTAAAGTCTCAAGAACTGATAGTGACCCACAACTCACTAAATACCCCGATTTTCATGATAGAATAGAAAATGTTTTATATATTTTTACATACAAAGCCCTAGGTACCGACGTATTTATAATATCACTGTAAAAGCTAAAAGGGTAGCTATGTCAGTATTATAGCGTCGCCTGTTCACACACAAACAATAGGCGACACAAAGCGCATGATTTCACTCAACAATAAAGCGTTTATTGCAGTTATTTTTTTGCGGGCTTGCAAAATCATGCCCGGGAGTTTCCCTGCGGTCACATTTTCAGTTCGTTAAACTGCTTAAATGACGTAAGTAAATCGCATAACCAAATTAATGCGAGGTAAGCATTTGCTGGAATGGCGTGTGGCGCACACATAATACGTAAAAACTTCATCCTTAGAATGAAAAAATATGGATAAGAACGATGATTATGTTTTGTTTGTGTTTATGATTATTATCAGTAGGTAAGAATTTTTATCAATGGAAGGTGCGACATGAAACGTGCGACTTGAGCAACCAAACGGGGGATTCACAACAATCGCGGCCATCAGACCGGTCATGGACGAGTGGCTGGTGAGGAGACACGGTGCTCTTTCTGTGCTCACGGTCCTAACGGTTGACACAGATACTTACCGGGTACGGTAGCTTCGGTAGGTATCTGTGGCAAAGACACCGGGAAACCATGGCCGAGTGTCAGCATCACGGCGTAAGCGCAACAGCGCCAGGTCCTTGTGGTGGGTCTGGACGTGGTCACTCTCTCGCTCGAGACCATGGTGTGGGCCATGATCTCCAGTGGGAGTAAGTAGAACTTCACCGCGTCTTTCTGCGAGCAGGTCATGCTCGTGAAAGAGGTGGCGCCGCGGGAACGAGGGAGAACTCTCTTTTTTAGTCGGTAGGAGTCCGGCATAGCATCTATGATGGATTTTCCCTTACGTTAAAAAAAAGTAAGGATTTTTAAACAATTTTTGGCTCTTTGCGTTTCAGAGAACCTTGAATTTGAATAATTTAAAAATGTAATTGATAGACCATAATACAATACAAATTGAATATTTACCGTAGAAATAAAACAGAAAAACATAGAATATGAAAATGAAAGTTAGTCCGAAGCGTTTATAGTTACATACAATGTATATCAACAATCAACATACATACATCATACTCGTACCACACAGAAAGACGTGAAAGTGAATTTGGGAAACTATGGTGGGTCAATAAGTTAAGAGATTAATAAGTGTAAGTGTAAGATAAATAGTAATAATTTATTATGCGTGTACCTAGAGTTGGACAGGAACCCGGCCCTTAACTACAGGGTCTTACTATACTGTAAAGCATTAAAATTAAATACTGAATAAGAAGTACTACTTGGAGCCCTTAATACGAAAAGATAATTAATCGTCAGGGGTACGCAAATATAGAGAAATACCTATATTACTTAACAACAATATGTTACGGGCGTACGGATCAAAATTAGGCATAAGCAAACGCTCGGTAAGTATTTGCATATATATTGCAAAATAATACTTAGAATTGCTCATCGAGAATAAGTATGACACAATGTTTATTTAAAAAAATAATGAGTTCTTTAAAATACTTATTTATACAGTTGATTGATGGCACTTGGTGGAACCAGCTGCACATATTGAATAACGCCACTTGTACTGTTCCACAAAATTTATATATTTTACACCTGATCGGTTTCGCCTTTAAAATACGAAAGATCGAGTTAAGTACAAAATAAGTTTGAAAATTTACTTGTACATTCGATACTGCCACAATGCGTATTTCTGGATTTCAGTACATAATTTATAATACATTGCTTTTGGAGATATTATCTCTAAAAGCTTTATTTATTTACCAGCAATATCTATATATATCTGCAGCTATGACGTAGAAAGGTACTCTTTTTCCATACTAACTGGTTTCTGAGATGAAAACCAATTTCTTCCCAAGCTCTTTTTTTCTGTGTTCCAAATTTCATCGGTGTTAATTCCGTGGTCTAGGCGTGCTTTGAAATGCAGCTCCCCAGGTACTTATAACTTATATAGTAGAGGTATTTGTTTTTATCTTTAATTAGGTACAACTTTAGCCCACCGAATAAGTGGCGTTCCTATTGCCGTAATGATATCGAAATTAGTAGTATCATTGCGAGTTACTGGATAGAAATGGGTAAGGTTACATTATTGTGTTAAAATAATAATATGTCAAAAGATATCTTTTGTTGGGAGTCCTGGGACATCCTTCCGAGGGCTTACCCGGGGCTCCCATCCATAGACTGATGGGTGTTACGTGAGGTTTTTTAGTCGGTAGGAGTCCAGCATAGCATCCATGAGGATTTTCTGTCACGTTAAAAAAAATATCTAAAGATATCGAACGTGCTCAATATAAAACCCTGAACTACCCACCAGTACCTAAAATAGGTACTTGTTTTTAATTCCATTCCTGTGTTTCAAGTTCCATGATCACAAGTAAATGAATTTTAAAATGTACCGTACACAGCTCTTTCTCCTTTATTTACTGTAACACCATCCACTAGCGAATTTTGTTTACAATTGCATAATTAAAAACGATATATTTAAATTATGAGTACATCAGTTGTTCGGCATATTATTAACACGGAAATGTTCCGAAGTGTAAAATGGATTCCGCCGAATGACGGTTCAACTGGCATTAAATT
The DNA here is from genome assembly GCA_933228765.1 of Miltochrista miniata. Taxonomy (NCBI): domain Eukaryota; kingdom Metazoa; phylum Arthropoda; class Insecta; order Lepidoptera; family Erebidae; genus Miltochrista; species Miltochrista miniata. The sequence continues at coordinate 3,325,653 of OW121749.1, read as the reverse complement.
GGCAGATATTTAATTATAACAACGGTATTCTCGACATTGTATTTTGATTTCAGAATTAAAACAAAGTTTTTTGTCGTTTACATTTAATTTAGCTTTGATAGAGATGCCATAAATAAGCTCAAAAAATTAATCCCTGAGTTCTAAGAGACCAAAAATATGGATATTTATAAGAGAGACTAAAGTCGACATTTTAAAAATAAAAAAGCTGAGATTCAATAAATAATAAATAAATAAATAAATTTTATTTCAGACTTTGTCCATATGTCATGTCCATCAATGTCATGAAGGAATTTACAACAACAACGTAAATCAATTAGTACTTTGCTGGTGGTGCAACAACTACTTTTGTACAACCAGTAGAGATATGCGAGATTTTTGTTGCGCTTTTTGCATTACATTTAACATTAATCAGATTTGTCAGTCACGTTTCTCATAGTTGGATAACTATTAAACCAATTCGGCCACTCACAAGTTTCTGATTCCGTAGAATGAGTTTAAGCATAGCTTTAATCTGCCTGTTGCTTTAACTTTTTGTCTACATCACTCAGGGTTTCAACCCAATAGTGGCACAAAAACGTTTAACAGCTTTCAGATGAATGTTTCTATGTACGAGTATAGTCCTTTAGAAGCAGTCTAAGCTTTATAATGACGATTTTAAACTATTACAGTTTTGGTATAGATAATACGGTTAACATCTTTTTGAAACGTTATTGTAGTATATTTTCTAGAAACTATTATCATGGATATTTGATTATACATCATTATATAAATATAATATATTAGTATCATGAGATCATCTCCTGAATCATCTTCGTGTAGAATAAATTAATTAAACTTCTTATATATAAGAGAAGCTACTAATAATTGCAGAGTACAGTTCTAAAAACTCGAGCCACAAGATGACTATTCAGATTATTGATACTGTTGATTGATGGCACTTGATGGAACTCGCTACACATATTGAAAAACTTCACTTGTACTGTTCCACAACATTTATGACATTTCATCGTGCATTGTATGACATTTAATCGGTTAGAGATTTTGAATTATTAACATTTAATAATGTTAATTATCGTGCTCGTGGCCCCGCGGACTCAGTGTTCTGTAAACGATCACTGCAGTAAGCAACATTTACTATGGCCGGATATGGATGGGTGACCACCACGTGGACCACTTTGTGACATTTATTTACGAGCGTTTCCGTGCTTCGGAAGGCACGACAAGCCGTTAGTCCCGGTTGTCATTAAAATGACAGTCGTTAAACCAAGTTGAAGGCCTTACGGGCGGCTTGAAAAACTTCAACTGTGGGTCGTCACAACCTGCGCCCGGGTCGGCAGCGCGTGTGTAGCGCCTCTGGTGTTGCAAACGTCTATAGGCTACGGTTACCAACCTTCCGGTGCGCCGTAAGCTTGTCTGCCACCTAAGTAGTATTAAAAAAAAAATATTGTGAAACTGTTCCTGTAGGTACTCCCAATACTGTTAACTCCTGTTAAACTAACCCCTACAGCGCTGATTAAGACTAGAAAAAGTTAGAAAAGGAGTTAAAGTGTCTTGGAACTCGCATCGAAATTAATCGGAAGTAAAAGTGTAGAAATTAGACGTAGTAGGTCTACCTACTACCTAAGAAATCTATGTGTCGAACTTAAATAGAAATCAAACTCTGCCAGACTTTGGAAAATTGTTAAATAATCCTTTCAAACACTTTTTCGATGCCAATGCAAAACTTTAAAAAGTAGGGATCCCAAAAAAGGAGCAGTTGGCGGCTCGATGAAAGCTCCACGAAGTTTAAGTATTTTTGTAACAACCCAGTCCACTTATTTACGTTTCTCGGGACGGACGCTCCAAAAGTTTTCTAAGCAGTTTGTTGTTGTTTCACAATGAGCTCTCCTATTTCAGCACCACTATGTCGGAAAATAATTAAGATCTGTTGAAAATTCGAAAATAGATTACGGAAGGGGTATTATAAATGTTTGCTTTGAGACAAAGTTTGCATTTGAAAACTGTTTTCGACACTTTCTATTATTCGATAATTTTCCTATGACTGAGGATTGGTCAGAATAGACACAGAGTTAGTTCTTCATCCTAAGACTACAATTTTGAAGGTTGTTTGTAATAAAAGGCTTATTAACGTTCCATATTATTTTCTATTACGAAGGTGTTATAAAAGCATACAAGCTTCTTAGGTTTTCATATCATTTTTTTAGAAGACTGCATTATTTGTGATAAGTATCTATTCATAATAGTGTTCAGTATGGGAACATAAAAATAATTAGAAGACTTGCAGATAGAATATCCTTTAATAATTATATAAATTACAAAGCGATATGTTTACTGGTTGGAAATTGTAGGGCAAGTGCTAGTATGGCGGCCCGATGTTGGAGGGGCCGATGCAACCGGTTTTCGGTATTACGAATGCTTGACATCTGCAACTTGTTCGAGGCGCGAACATATTCCCGCCCCTGGAAAGCTTGACTGCTTTCAAGCTACTTCTTCAGCCGGCCTGGGCAGCAAACAAATCCGGTTGAGGGCGCGGCGGATAGTTCCTCTGGCTGTGTTAATATCCGCGACACGCGATACGCCGTCTGGTCCAGGGAACAGTTTCGTAATGCGTCCCAGACGCCAATGAAGTGGAGGAGCGTTCTCCTCCCTTATGACTACGAGGTCATCCAATTGCAATTTTGGTTTATTATTTGTGCGCCATTTTGTTCGAGACTGCAGCTCCGCGAGGTATTCATGAATCCACCGTTGCCAAAAATGTTGCTTGATTTGTTCAATTCTTTGGAAGCGGTCGAGAGAGTGGGTGTTGGCGGTTTGCAGACTTGATGATGGCAGCGAATTAAGGGGTCTACCAATAAGGAAGTGGCCCGGGGTTAAGGGATAAAAGTCGGATGGGGATGAACTCAAAGGACATAGAGGGCGACTGTTGAGGATGCACTCTATTTGTGTAAACAGAGAAGATAGTTCCTCAAAAGTATAATGCGTAGTCCCTAGTATCCTAACGAGATGAAATTTAGCCATTTTCACGCAACTTTCCATGAGTCCGTTAAAGTGAGGAGCGTAAACTGGAGAGAAGCGAAATTCAACGCCTTCGCCAGCGGCATAATCTGAGATGGAGCTGACGTTAGTTTTAAAGAACGTCTCCAATTCTTTTGAAGCAGCAACAAAGTTCCCACCATTGTCGCAATAAATTTGTTTAGGTAGTCCTCTACGTGAAATAAATCGTTTCGGAGTTAAAATGAAAGCGTCTTTTGAAAGCTCACTAACTAATTCTAAATGAACGCACTTATATCTAAAACATATAAAAATGCATAAATAGGCTTTTGTAATTTTGCAACCACGACCCTTGCGATCCGCGATCATAAATGGTCCGGCAAAGTCCGTACCTACCGTAATAAAGGGAAAGTCTGGTATTAGTCTTTCTGCAGGTAGATTGCCCATTATGCCTTGCATGGCTTGACCTTTAAACCGTGTACAAATGTGACAGCTACGAGTAGTACGACGAGCCAAGTTCCTTCCACCAATAGGCCAGAAACGAGTTCTAATCGAGGCTAATAGCGCTTGAGGACCTACGTGTAATAGTCGTCGATGCTCTTGCTGAAACAATAGTTGAGTGAAACGATGACTGGAACTGAGTAACATGGGATGTTTCATGTCAAAGCTCAGTTGTGAGGCCTGAACGCGGCCACCTACTCTAATAACTCCTTCATGTAAAAAAGGGTTAAGTGATAAAATATTTGATTTAGGATTTAATGACTTTTTCTTACTTAGCAAGTCGTATTCCTTTGGAAATGATTGTAGTTGAGAAATGTAAACTAATGCTTGAAGAGCTTTATTAAGCTCAGAAGGAGTCAGTGAGTCTGTACTTTTACTACCTTTGTTTTGACAATTATTTATAAATCTATACATATAAGCGATAATACGTTGTAGACGTTTTAAATTAGAATATTTATCAAATTCAATTACTGATTGGTTGGTTTCATGATTAATAATAGTATGAGCTTTTAATTCTGGCAAAGGTTGACTTTTATTTATTTTTGATGGTTGTAAAATAGGCCAGTGTGACTCAGGTAAGTATAAAAATTCTGGTCCATTCCACCAAATCTTACAGGATGATACCTCTTGTGGATTTACGCCTCGGGACAGTAAATCAGCTGGGTTATGTTCTGTGGGCACGTAGTGCCATGCCTCAGTGTCAGTCAGCTCTCTGATGGCGGCGACTCTATTTGCAACAAACGTTTTTAGATTAGATGACCCTATTCGCAGCCAACTAAGGACGATGCTGGAGTCAGTCCAATAGACGTGTCGTGTTATTTTTCGCCGTAAGGCTGATGACACAGAAGAGCTCATTTCTGCAGCAAGTAACGCACCAGAAAGTTCCAAACGGGGAATGGTGATTGTGTTTGATATGGGAGCAACGCGAGATTTGGAACAAAGAAGGCTAACATGTACCTTTCCTTCTTTGTCAATAGACCGCAGGTATAGACACGACCCATAAGCCCGTTGGGAGGCATCACAGAAGCAATGTATTTCGACTGATGTCGGCTCTGTTATAGATACCCATCGTGGTATAGATAGAGAAGATATAGATTTAAGACCTTCAATGAAGGATTGCCATGTTTTAATTATATCTTTAGGTGCAGGATCATCCCAATCTAGCTTAAGAGACCATAAGGTCTGTATCAAAATTTTGGGAACGATAGTGCACAAGGATAGGAGCCCCAGGGGATCGAAGAGTTTGAAAGTTGTAGACAAGATACTCCGTTTAGTGATCACCTCTGGATTAGGAACTGTAATTGGAAAATATAAAATATCATTAGAGGGGTCCCAATTAAGACCAAGAGTATTATTTGATTGGCTTATTGTTAAGTCTTTGCTTGAGTGACTGATGTCTGAAGGTAGCAAAGAAGGGTTGTTGGACCTATATTTACGTAAATGAAAACCCGCGTTACTGAGGGCTGTGGATATAGACTGCTGAATGCGACGAATCTCAATCTCATCGTCATGAGACGTTAGTAAATCATCTACGTATATGTCATTTTGTATGACACTTTTTGTGACGTCATCATCACAGCACTCCTCACCAACCTGCCAGAGACACCTGGTGGCAAGATAGCTAGCGCTAGCATAGCCATACGTGACCGTATTAAGCCTCAGAGTTTGTAGTGGTTTATTCTCCGCATCACGCCACAAAATCAGCTGCATATCTCTGTCCGACTCGTCTAAAATAACCTGGCGGTACATTTTTTCCATATCCCCTGATAACACGTAACGATGTTGTCGAAAACGTATGAGGATATTGAATAGAGAGTCTTGAACTGTTGGGCCTATCATTTGTATGTCGTTTATAGACAAACCAGATGTAGTGCTTGCTGATGCGTCAAAGACAGCGCGTAGGCGTGTGGACTCACTACCCTCACGGATTACGGGATGGTGCGGAACAAAATAGGCATTCTGAGGACGGTGTTCTGCTATTGATAAGTGCCCTAGATCTCGGTATTCATTTATAAAGGCTGTATAAGCGGATTTAAGTTCAGGTTGCTTACGAAATCGTCGCTCTAAGTTTAGGAACCTCCTTAAAGCCATACGGTATGAGTCGCCTAAACAATCAACACTATCTAATAAAGGAAGCTTGACACAAAAGCGACCAGTATCAGTCCGCTTAGTGTGCTGTATATAATGTTGTTCGCAAGCTTTTTCTTTGTCAGTGTACAGGGACTTTTTAGGCAAGGTTTCGAGCTCCCAAAACCTTTTTAAGTCACTGTGAAGATCTATTAAATTATTATTATTAATTGACGTACTAGAAATATGACATTGTATGTGAGATTTGGTATTAAAATTATTTTTAGAACTATAATAGTGCATGGGACCTGCAATGAGCCATCCGAACTTGGAGTCGTGTAGAATGGGATTACCCTTTCCTAAAGATTGCTGTTTGGTACCTATAATGTCCCAAAAGATGTCAGCACCGACTAAAAGTTCTATGTCAGACGGCTCAAAAAAGCTGGGGTCTGCTAGTTCTATGGATTTTAGATTTAATCGTGCTATGTCTATAAAAGACTTCGGTATTTTGCCTGTAATACTAGGTATAACTAAACATGAAGTGATAATGCTGAAATTCCCCACCTTAGATTTTATTTGAACGTTGCAACGTTCAGCATTAAGCTTGAAAATTGTGTTACCTATGCCCATAATATTTTGAACGTTAGAACTTAGAGAAGTTAAGTTTAATTTGTTTTTTAAATTATCGGTTATGAAGGAACCTTGACTGCCATTGTCCAATAAAGCTTTAACAGTAACGCACTTTTTGGTAATTGGATTGACTACGTCAACCAGGGCTGTACAAAGTAATGTCTCAGAAGTTGCAACAGCTGGCATGGAGACTGATTCAGAACGTGTAGTGTTAGTGTCAACCTCTGAAGACTTATGCACGAGACTATTGTGGCGTCCTCCACATACTTTACAATTTCCTGGCAGCCTACATTCATGTACGCTGTGTCCCTTACGCAAGCAGTTTGAGCATAGATTCAAATTCGATATTAATTCGAGTCTATCGGCTACGGATTTTGATTTGAATTGTGCGCATTCATGAATACGATGCTTTTCATTGCAAACGATACAATTCCTAAAGTTTTGAGACGAATACTGCTTTTTTACCTGACCTATAAGAGATTTTGTATGTGGAGAGGAACCCTGCTTATTGCTGTGAGTGGGTTTCATGAAGGAGTCGCTAGGCGGCGCTTTAGTCTGCTTGTTACGATAAACAGACTCCAAAACATCTGCGCGCCCCTTCAAAAACGTTATGAAGTCGTCAAGGCTAGGCATACAATTAACACTGATATTAGCCTGTATGTACTCCTCCCACTTAACACGAGTATTGCTGTCTAACTTCTCTGTAACGATGTATATGATCAGCGTATCCCAATGGTCGGTTGGTTGTTGCAAAGTATTCAAAGCGCGTAGATTTTTCGAAATATGATCGATAATGAATCTTAATGATTTATCCGTTTCACGCAATAGCTCAATTTTGAATAATGCTTTAACATGATTGTAAATTAATTGGCGTATATTATTATAACGCTCGCAAAGAAGATTCCAAGCCTCAGGATAGTTGTCGTCAGAAACCACCAAATTGCTTATCACGCGCGCAGCCTCACCTTGTAAATAAGAAATTAAATAATGAAACTTATGAATGTTTTTCAATTTAGAATTGTTATGAATTAATGAATTGAAGGTGTCACGAAATTCTAGCCATTTATAAAATGTGCCATCAAAGTTGCTAATTTTAATGACTGGTAATCGAAAACCTATAACTTCGTGATCATCTTCGTCAGCCCCAATAACGCTACTACAATTTTGGCTACGTGATAATTTTTTAGTTGTGGTGTTTGACGAAACAAGTTCCTGGGCCCTTGCAATGGCATTGTGGAAAGTTTGTTCAATTAATTCTCTAGTGTCTAATTCTTGACTTAAGTTGCTTTGCTCAAGTGTCTCAATCTCAGACTGTACGCTGTCGAACTCGCCGAATAAAACTTCCATTTTAGCCAATCTCTGTGTCAGTACGTTAACTTCTATAGGAGTTGGTTTTTTATCCTTAAATTCATCTAATTGATTAATAAATTTAGTAATACGTCCTTTAATAGACGCACGTTTTAAGTTTAAAGTTTTATAAGTAGGCTCCATAATAACAAAGATAACGCACGAACGACAAATGAATGGTTTGCTAATAGTTAGTGATAATAGCTAAGAATTGCATACGATACGCTCCTCGCTTCACGCACTCACGGCTGCAATCTCGGAGACCGGTTCGGATCAGCTGATGGCTGACTGTGCGGCGCGGGGTGGGGTGCCGAGTAGACCGGCCGGTGCAGTTCGCCAGCACACCGAGTGTTGCAGTGATTGCGCGATGATTAGACGAAGCTCGTACTATGGCTGAAATAGATTGTTGTGGATGCCTTGTATACAAAGTATATAATGTACTAATAGACGTAGGAATAACTTAAGTGCGATAGTTCTCAGCTCAGAAGATTATGAAGACGAAATAGTGCAATAATATGGGCTAGGTTTGAAAGTTATTTAAGTTTTGCTAGATAGGTGCACTAGTTGTTAGGTTATAGTTATAATGGTAGGGATTGCTAGGTAACGATGCGAAATTTTATCAAGAATGTGTTGTGATTATAATATTCTAGGCATATAACTTGGTATTATAACTTAACTGGGTAAGTTATGTAAATAAGAAGTGAATGAAGCTAGTGAAAGTGAATGATTAAGCACAATCTTGATATTTACAATAGGTTTAGCTATTGTGATTTGAACTGATTGTATTTATAGCTCTGTAGGTTGCAATAAAGACTTTTAAGTCGTAAAATAGGCGTATGGAACGTAACATAGGCGACTTATAAGTTGCAAAGGCTATTTTGTTTCGAAGTTAATATTATGCATAGATAGCTATGTATTTACTGCACTGAAGGCTTATAAGTCGTGAAATAGGCGTATATAACGATAGATAGGCGACTTATAAGGTTGCGAAGCAATACGATAGCTAGAAAATATAGTAGGTAGGTAGAAGTTACCTACGTTAGGTAGGTACGTAAGTACATATAGTCCTAATAGAAAAATCTGTTTACACAAATAGAATGCTTTTAGGATTATTTGGAATGATGAGAATGGATAAAAAAGGAACGGGCTCACTTTTTGGCTGGCAGAACCGCTGCTTTGGTGCGTTTGTAGAATCCGCTGGACCTCCGCTTGGCCGGCTCGCAAGGCTGCAAAAGTGCTTGATTCCGCTTGTTTCCTCTTGACCGTAATGCTTCTTAGGCTGCTGCTTGTAGTGTTACGCGTGTCTGCAGGTAACTTGGTGCTTCGATGACTCGATGGCTTTTTTCTTGCAAAAACTCGTAGTCTTGAAAGCGTAGGTAGTTTGACCCCGACGTTTACGTACGTAACGCAGCAAATCGTAGTAATCCGAAGTTGGAAATTGGTTATTTACTTTTTCACGGTCGCCACTTATGTTCAGTTTGGGAACATAAAAATAATTAGAAGACTTGCAGATAGAATATCCTTTAATAATTATATAAATTACAAAGCGATATGTTTACTGGTTGGAAATTGTAGGGCAAGTGCTAGTATGGCGGCCCGATGTTGGAGGGGCCGATGCAACCGGTTTTCGGTATTACGAATGCTTGACATCTGCAACTTGTTCGAGGCGCGAACAAATAGTACATTTTGATACAAGTTCGGTAAGTTGATAATTACAGCCGAGGCGTTATTGCTAGCCCGAGCCGCAGGCGAGGGCTACAAGAAAGCAGAGGCCGTAATTATCAAAGCGAACGTGTGTCATACGACGTTTTATAACATATTTGCGAGGAAACAAGGAAATAAATAAAACGGGGACATTCATAAACTAACAAAAAAACGTAGCAAAAAATAGCGATAATAAAGCGCGCGGAATTTTACTTGTTCACAACGCTTTCTTTTTTTCTTATTTCTTAAGAGGCAAAGGCACAAGAACAGCCTGTATTATTAATAAAGTAAATTAATATTGTTTGTATTGGTTTCACATAAATGGTTGTAATTTATTGTCAAAATTAATTAAATTAAACAATTACATGTTTATTTTATTATATTTTATCTCCCAAAGTTAATCCTACTAATATTATAAATGTGAAAGTTTGTGAAGATGTTTGGATGTTTAGATGTTTGGATGTTTGTTACTCAATCACGCTCTAACGGCTCAACGGATTGAGCTTAAATTTGGTACAGAGATAGCTTATAGTCTGGAATAACACATAGGCTACTTTTCATCCTGGGAAAATGTTCCCACGGGAAGTGGGAACGGGTACCGAATTTCACGCGGGCGAAGCCGCGAGCATCAACTAGTTTTATTCATAAAATGTTCACCACTTTTCTGACATAAAAACTCTTTGCTAAGATTTAAAAAGGAACCGTTCGTTTTAGACGCAATCGTCCGTTTTACTTTACATTACCGGACTAGGCCGTAATGAGATACATTACGTTAGTGAAATGGGTCAAATAAGAGACTCTTTACGAGCAAATGTGTTATAAAAACATTTTGATTCCACTATATTGCACAGTAACATGGATACACCAATATGCTTTTGCTTTAAGAACTTAAGTTAGAACTTGCAGTACAATATAGTGGCAGTGATTGCTCGCAGAAAACTGTCTCCTTCAATCTAGTTTTACGATTTGTGGCGACGAGGCAGCTGACACGCTAGCTCACATTAAGGCGTAAGCGCAACAGCGCCAGGTCCTTGTGGTGGGTCTGGACGTGGTCACTCTCTCGCTCGAGACCATGGTGTGGGCCATGATCTCCAGTGGGAGTAAGTAGAACTTCACCGCGTCTTTCTGCGAGCAGGTCATGCTCGTGAAAGAGGTGGCGCCGCGGGAACGAGGGAGAACTCTCTTTTTTAGTCGGTAGGAGTCCGGCATAGCATCTATGATGGATTTTCCCTTACGTTAAAAAAAAGTAAGGATTTTTAAACAATTTTTGGCTCTTTGCGTTTCAGAGAACCTTGAATTTGAATAATTTAAAAATGTAATTGATAGACCATAATACAATACAAATTGAATATTTACCGTAGAAATAAAACAGAAAAACATAGAATATGAAAATGAAAGTTAGTCCGAAGCGTTTATAGTTACATACAATGTATATCAACAATCAACATACATACATCATACTCGTACCACACAGAAAGACGTGAAAGTGAATTTGGGAAACTATGGTGGGTCAATAAGTTAAGAGATTAATAAGTGTAAGTGTAAGATAAATTAGTAATAATTTATTATGCGTGTACCTAGAGTTGGACAGGAACCCGGCCCTTAACTACAGGGTCTTACTATACTGTAAAGCATTAAAATTAAATACTGAATAAGAAGTACTACTTGGAGCCCTTAATACGAAAAGATAATTAATCGTCAGGGGTACGCAAATATAGAGAAATACCTATATTACTTAACAACAATATGTTACGGGCGTACGGATCAAAATTAGGCATAAGCAAACGCTCGGTAAGTATTTGCATATATATTGCAAAATAATACTTAGAATTGCTCATCGAGAATAAGTATGACACAATGTTTATTTAAAAAAATAATGAGTTCTTTAAAATACTTATTTATACAGTTGATTGATGGCACTTGGTGGAACCAGCTGCACATATTGAATAACGCCACTTGTACTGTTCCACAAAATTTATATATTTTACACCTGATCGGTTTCGCCTTTAAAATACGAAAGATCGAGTTAAGTACAAAATAAGTTTGAAAATTTACTTGTACATTCGATACTGCCACAATGCGTATTTCTGGATTTCAGTACATAATTTATAATACATTGCTTTTGGAGATATTATCTCTAAAAGCTTTATTTATTTACCAGCAATATCTATATATATCTGCAGCTATGACGTAGAAAGGTACTCTTTTTCCATACTAACTGGTTTCTGAGATGAAAACCAATTTCTTCCCAAGCTCTTTTTTTCTGTGTTCCAAATTTCATCGGTGTTAATTCCGTGGTCTAGGCGTGCTTTGAAATGCAGCTCCCCAGGTACTTATAACTTATATAGTAGAGGTATTTGTTTTTATCTTTAATTAGGTACAACTTTAGCCCACCGAATAAGTGGCGTTCCTATTGCCGTAATGATATCGAAATTAGTAGTATCATTGCGAGTTACTGGATAGAAATGGGTAAGGTTACATTATTGTGTTAAAATAATAATATGTCAAAAGATATCTTTTGTTGGGAGTCCTGGGACATCCTTCCGAGGGCTTACCCGGGGCTCCCATCCATAGACTGATGGGTGTTACGTGAGGTTTTTTAGTCGGTAGGAGTCCAGCATAGCATCCATGAGGATTTTCTGTCACGTTAAAAAAAATATCTAAAGATATCGAACGTGCTCAATATAAAACCCTGAACTACCCACCAGTACCTAAAATAGGTACTTGTTTTTAATTCCATTCCTGTGTTTCAAGTTCCATGATCACAAGTAAATGAATTTTAAAATGTACCGTACACAGCTCTTTCTCCTTTATTTACTGTAACACCATCCACTAGCGAATTTTGTTTACAATTGCATAATTAAAAACGATATATTTAAATTATGAGTACATCAGTTGTTCGGCATATTATTAACACGGAAATGTTCCGAAGTGTAAAATGGATTCCGCCGAATGACGGTTCAACTGGCATTAAATTGGCAGATATTTAATTATAACAACGGTATTCTCGACATTGTATTTTGATTTCAGAATTAAAACAAAGTTTTTTGTCGTTTACATTTAATTTAGCTTTGATAGAGATGCCATAAATAAGCTCAAAAAATTAATCCCTGAGTTCTAAGAGACCAAAAATATGGATATTTATAAGAGAGACTAAAGTCGACATTTTAAAAATAAAAAAGCTGAGATTCAATAAATAATAAATAAATAAATAAATTTTATTTCACACTTTGTCCATATGTCATGTCCATCAATGTCATGAAGGAATTTACAACAACAACGTAAATCAATTAGTACTTTGCTGGTGGTGCAACAACTACTTTTGTACAACCAGTAGAGATATGCGAGATTTTTGTTGCGCTTTTTGCATTACATTTAACATTAATCAGATTTGTCAGTCACGTTTCTCATAGTTGGATAACTATTAAACCAATTCGGCCACTCACAAGTTTCTGATTCCGTAGAATGAGTTTAAGCATAGCTTTAATCTGCCTGTTGCTTTAACTTTTTGTCTACATCACTCAGGGTTTCAACCCAATAGTGGCACAAAAACGTTTAACAGCTTTCAGATGAATGTTTCTATGTACGAGTATAGTCCTTTAGAAGCAGTCTAAGCTTTATAATGACGATTTTAAACTATTACAGTTTTGGTATAGATAATACGGTTAACATCTTTTTGAAACGTTATTGTAGTATATTTTCTAGAAACTTTTATCATGGATATTTGATTATACATCATTATATAAATATAATATATTAGTATCATGAGATCATCTCCTGAATCATCTTCGTGTAGAATAAATTAATTAAACTTTTTATATATAAGAGCAGCTACTAATAATTGCAGAGTACAGTTCTAAAAACTCGAGCCACAAGATGACTATTCAGATTATTGATACTGTTGATTGATGGCACTTGATGGAACTCGCTACACATATTGAAAAACTTCACTTGTACTGTTCCACAACATTTATGACATTTCATCGTGCATTGTATGACATTTAATCGGTTAGAGATTTTGAATTATTAACATTTAATAATGTTAATTATCGTGCTCGTGGCCCCGCGGACTCAGTGTTCTGTAAACGATCACTGCAGTAAGCAACATTTACTATGGCCGGATATGGATGGGTGACCACCACGTGGACCACTTTGTGACATTTATTTACGAGCGTTTCCGTGCTTCGGAAGGCACGACAAGCCGTTAGTCCCGGTTGTCAGTAAAATGACAGTCGTTAAGCCAAGTTGAAGGCCTTACGGGCGGCTTGAAAAACTTCAACTGTGGGTCGTCACAACCTGCGCCCGGGTCGGCAGCGCGTGTGTAGCGCCTCTGGTGTTGCAAACGTCTATAGGCTACGGTTACCAACCTTCCGGTGCGCCGTAAGCTTGTCTGCCACCTAAGTAGTATAAAAAAAAAAATATTGTGAAACTGTTCCTGTAGGTACTCCCAATACTGTTAACTCCTGTTAAACTAACCCCTACAGCGCTGATTAAGACTAGAAAAAGTTAGAAAAGGAGTTAAAGTGTCTTGGAACTCGCATCGAAATTAATCGGAAGTAAAAGTGTAGAAATTAGACGTAGTAGGTCTACCTACTACCTAAGAAATCTATGTGTCGAACTTAAATAGAAATCAAACTCTGCCAGACTTTGGAAAATTGTTAAATAATCCTTTCAAACACTTTTTCGATGCCAATGCAAAACTTTAAAAAGTAGGGATCCCAAAAAAGGAGCAGTTGGCGGCTCGATGAGAGCTCCACGAAGTTTAAGTATTTTTGTAACAACCCAGTCCACTTATTTACGTTTCTCGGGACGGACGCTCCAAAAGTTTTCTAAGCAGTTTGTTGTTGTTTCACAATGAGCTCTCCTATTTCAGCACCACTATGTCGGAAAATAATTAAGATCTGTTGAAAATTCGAAAATAGATTACGGAAGGGGTATTATAAATGTTTGCTTTGAGACAAAGTTTGCATTTGAAAACTGTTTTCGACACTTTCTATTATTCGATAATTTTCCTATGACTGAGGATTGGTCAGAATAGACACAGAGTTAGTTCTTCATCCTAAGACTACAATTTTGAAGGTTGTTTGTAATAAAAGGCTTATTAACGTTCCATATTATTTTCTATTACGAAGGTGTTATAAAAGCATACAAGCTTCTTAGGTTTTCATATCATTTTTTTAGAAGACTGCATTATTTGTGATAAGTATCTATTCATAATAGTACATTTTGATACAAGTTCGGTAAGTTGATAATTACAGCCGAGGCGTTATTGCTAGCCCGAGCCGCAGGCGAGGGCTACAAGAAAGCAGAGGCCGTAATTATCAAAGCGAACGTGTGTCATACGACGTTTTATAACATATTTGCGAGGAAACAAGGAAATAAATAAAACGGGGACATTCATAAACTAACAAAAAAACGTAGCAAAAAATAGCGATAATAAAGCGCGCGGAATTTTACTTGTTCACAACGCTTTCTTTTTTTCTTATTTCTTAAGAGGCAAAGGCACAAGAACAGCCTGTATTATTAATAAAGTAAATTAATATTGTTTGTATTGGTTTCACATAAATGGTTGTAATTTATTGTCAAAATTAATTAAATTAAACAATTACATGTTTATTTTATTATATTTTATCTCCCAAAGTTAATTTTATTCATAAAATGTTCACCACTTTTCTGACATAAAAACTCTTTGCTAAGATTTAAAAAGGAACCGTTCGTTTTAGACGCAATCGTCCGTTTTACTTTACATTACCGGACTAGGCCGTAATGAGATACATTACGTTAGTGAAATGGGTCAAATAAGAGACTCTTTACGAGCAAATGTGTTATAAAAACATTTTGATTCCACTATATTGCACAGTAACATGGATACACCAATATGCTTTTACTTTAAGAACTTAAGTTAGAACTTGCAGTACAATATAGTGGCAGTGATTGCTCGCAGAAAACTGTCTCCTTCAATCTAGTTTTACGATTTGTGGCGACGAGGCAGCTGACACGCTAGCTCACATTATATACTCCGCGCAGCTGACACCCGATATTAAAATGATGTTGTTGCATCGAGATTGGACGTTCACACAATATCTTATCTCGGTGCTAAATCTATACTCATTAAGTAAATTATGGAGTGACTCGCCCATTTATCAACGTCCAGCCGATATTATTATATCTAATGTACTACTTTTATACTGTAGACACCCGGATTTTCCAAAAAGTTCTACAAAATAAAATAGAGAGTTAATGTTTTGGAGATTATGAAACGTGGAGAGTTACAATCTAAAAAAAAAAGGTTCACCGTATTTGGAAAAAAAATCTTACCCCTAAGGGTGTAATAAAAGGGATAAAAGGTTGATTGAAAATATTTATAAATGATTATGGAGAATGGTTTAGAGTTCAAAGCAAGTGACGGGCAAAATCCGAGGGACACAGCTAGTTACACATAAACGTAATGTAATAGAACGCTTAAAATGTTTCTGTAGGAAATGCCTGCAATTTGTAGACTCACAAGGATAAGCTGAGGTTGTAGTTTTTAGACCTTTTACACTATTTGACCCTTGGCTCTCTAACTGAGTGTGGCGTAAGTGCAAATACGCGTATCCGTAGATTCAGAAAATATTGTACAATGGCTTTCATAACACTTTAACAAAATACTATGATCAAATTGATCATACACGTATTTGTATGCATATAATACAAATGCAATGATATGCTGAGAAGCTGAGTATTTTGGTCAAACGAGTGTTAACCTCTCCTTTGAATCAAACTTTAATGAGACAGATAATTTGATAATAGTATATAAGTTTGAGAGGCGAACGTCTGATTCAGTTTGCAACTGAAAACGACTTTGTTATAGCTAATAGCCTATTTCAACATCACCCTCGGCGGTTGTATACCTGGACGACACCAGACGGGAATCACCGAAATCAAATCGACTATGTGATGGTTAAGTCAAGATGGAGAACCTCGATCAGAAATGCTCACACTTTACCTGGGGCCAGCTGCGGGTTTGATCACGAGCTATTGACGTTCAAGTTAAAGGTGAAACTCACAAAGCCTAACAATGTTGTCAAACCAAGGAAAACAGTAATAAGAGACAGCAACAAATTTTCTCTATACATCAAAAATCATTGGAGCGAATGGGCGAACACACCTCATCCCAATGAAACCTCTGGAGAACTTTGGGATCGAGCTAAAAGCCTTATTAAAAAGGCTGCCTTGGAGTCCGAACCACCGCCTGAAACACGTAAACGGCAGCATTGGATGACTGATGAGACCTTTGCTTTAGTTGATAAGAGACGCGCCATGAAAGCCAGGGGTGCAAGTGTCAGAGATATAAACTCGCTTTCTGCTCAGATTTAACGAGGGTGTAGACGTGATTGCAATGAGTACTTTACTAACATTTGTGCCGAAATAGAAAGTCATGCCAACCGTTACGAGTCAAGAGACCTTTACCACAAGATTCGCTTCATTACTAAGTCACTACTTTCGAAAACATGGGCAATTGAGGACACTAATGGCCAAGTAGTGACTGATATACATAGAATCTCTGACGTATGGAGGGAGTACTGTCAGTCGTTATTTGAGGACCCAAACGCGGAGGATTTCCCATCGATTGAGCCTGGAGCTCTGATTGAACCAAGTATCCTTAAATCAGAGATTAGTGCAGCCATCAAACATCTGAAGAACGGAAAGGCCACTGGTATAGACGCGATCCCGATTGAGACCATTAGAGGTATGGGAGAGTATGGTGTCAGCATCTTTCACACTATTTGCAACAGTATATGGCAGACAGGAATATGGCCTTCCGACTGGGCACACACAGTTTTCGCTCCCTTACACAAAAAGGGCTCAACAAGAACATGTAACAATTATCGTTTAATTGCCCTCATATCTCATGCCAGCAAAATCATGTTGCATGTTCTTAACGAGCGACTAAAGTCATTTCTGTCTCGAGAGATCGCACCGGAACAAGCTGGATTTGTTAAAGGAAGAGGCACAAGAGAGCAAATTTTTATATTGCGCCAAATTATCGAAAAGGCACGAGAATTCAACAAACCGGTTTACGTGTGTTTCGTTGATTTCTCCAAGGCATTTGATTCGGTTAGATGGCCAATGCTGTGGAGCACTCTCCTGGAAATGGGCGCACCGAAGCATCTTGTGGGTCTCTTGCGAGAACTTTATGAGCAGGGTACAGCATCGGTACAGATCGAAGAGACGTTGTCGGAAAGCTTTCACCCCAGTGCAGGTGTCCATCAGGGTTGTATAGCGTCACCGCTCCTGTTTAACATTTATACGGAGCTAATTATGCGGATGACCTTGGAGGATTGGACGGACGGTGTTTCGGTTGGCGGACATAAAATATCCAATTTACGGTATGCCGATGACACTACCCTTTTTGCATCCAGTCCAGACTATATGGAGGAGTTGCTGCTTAGAATGGAACGCGTGAGCCTTGCTTTTGGGCTGAAAATAAACCGCAGTAAAACAAAGATGATGATCGTAGACCGTGCAAACAACAACTCGCCGGAAATAACCCAGATCATGAATTGCGATGTGGTGCCCACTTACGTGTACTTGGGAGCTTTGGTCTCGAATAACGGTGGATGTGAGGGTGAGGTGAAACGGCGTATGGCCATAGCGAGAACCTCCATGGACAAGATGAAGATTTGGATGAGAAAATTTGGAGGAATCATCACATTACAACTGCTACTAAGATCCGGCTTGTACGAACATTCATATTCCCCATATTTTTGTACGCGGCTGAGACGTGGACGCTGCGAGACAAAGAAAGGAAAAAGATAGATGCTCTAGAAATGTGGTGCTGGAGAAGAATGTTGCGAATATTGTGGACGGAATTTCGCACAAATGTCTCGATATTACGTGAACTCGGCATTACACAGCGTCTATCTAACGTAGTACAAACTCGCATATTAAAACTTTTCGGACACGTCTCCAGGCGGAATAATGATTCTGTGGAGCGCCTCGTTGTTCAGGGCAGAGTTGATGGCACCAGGCCGAGAGGACGATCACCAATGAGATGGACCGACCAGATAAAAGCGTTGGTGGGAGGTCCCTTAAATGAGTGCTCCAGATTGTCAGCCAGCAGGGAGAAATGGCGAGAAATCGTAAGGCGAGTTACTTCTGCCGTAGACGACGCTTCTACATGTTGACCACGACCACTCTGTCAAGAGTGTAACGAATAAGAAGAAGAAGAATATAAGTTTATAATACATTGTGTGATACTTTAAATGTGAAACATTGACATTGTTTTTAACAAGTCGAGGTATCAGTAATTCGCACCACAGTAACCGTAGCAGTCATAAAACAGTTATGCAATATTTTTAAATAAAAATCCATATTAACTTTCTCAGATTTTTAAATTCCGCTCATGCTTATAACTTAATATTTCACAATTTTCCTTTTGGATCGTTTACATTGTTCAATTTGAGGTTATTCTGTTCTCCTACCAGGTAAAACAAATAAAACTACGAAATAATCGACTAGAATTACTTTCTGCATACGTAGGTGATAAGATATAAAAACTACTCGTTTCTGCAAAAACTGAGTCATTGCTTGTTGACTTGCTAGTATAAATAACATAACACAGCAAAAATAAGTAACAGAATCGGTTAATATTGAGAACAAACTGATTTCCGCTGCTTGTGGTGAAGTTTCCCATGAACTTGTCACCAGTATAAAAAGTAGCTTATAGTTTTGATGTATTATCATTATACTGTCAAGTTTTATTAATATCCGTTTCAGTTATTTTGGTGTTAAAGAGTAACAAGAATCCACACAATGCAAACAAACTTTCGCGCTTATATATTCAACCAAATCAGCCCATTGCAGTTCACTGCTGAACGTACGTCTCTCCCAAATTACTGCGACCCTTTTTAGATCTATCTGGCGTGTGGTTGTCCTACCCCATGTGTACCACGCGGTCTCCACTCCAGTACTAGTTTGCTCTATCGGTTCTCCTACAGGTGTGGCCAGCCCTCTGCCACTTTAAAACGCATACTCTGTGAGTGGCACTCGGCTTCTCTGAAGCTTATATTGTTAGTGCTATAGATGGAACCAGAAAATCAACCAGCCAGTATGACTACGATAAGGCTCTTGAGGTATAATGGTGATATTAGAACTTGAAAAATGCAAAATGGTTCACTTAAACAGATACAAATAATGGCGGACGTACATTTTCAGGGTATCGTAGCCAAATGGCAAAAACGGAACCCTTATAGATTCGTCATGTCTGTCTGTCTGTCTGTCTATCCGTCCGTGTGTCACAGCCACTTTTCGCCGAAACTATAAGGCCTATGCTATTGAAACTTGGTAACTAGATGTATTTTGTGAACCGCATTAAGATTATTATACGAGTACAAAACTAGAAAAAAAGCAGTTAATTTTGGGGGTCCCCATACTCAGAACTGAAACTCAAATTTTTTTTTTCAACAAACCCATACGTATCGGATATCTACAGATAGGTCTTCAAAAATGCTATTGAGGTTCCTAAAATCATTTTTCCCTTAAGTGAATAGTTTGCGCAAAAGACACTTCCAAAGTGGAAAGATGTGTGCCATCCCCCCCCTCTAACTTCTAAACTAAGAGACTGATAAATCTAAAAAAAATATATGATGTACATTGCCATAAAAACTACCAACGAAAATTGATTTGAACGAGATAGAGCTAGTAGTTTTTTTAATACGTCATAAACCGCAATTTTCGGTTAAAAAATCACTACTACTGCGAACGTGTTAAAAAACATCAATCAAAGTTACAACGAACTATAAGAACTTTTATATTTTGTTACTTGCTGCTATTAAACCCTTCATGGGCGAGTCCAACTCGCACTTGACCGGTTTTTTACTTTGTAGTAATTCAGTAAAAGAGAAGTTTGTTATTACTGTTTCATACGAACCATTTTCATAATTTAATTTCCCAAAAACTACCAACAGACGCACCCCACAGCACTTGTACAGGCGACCATACTATACGACTGTCGTCGCGGCGTTGATTAATCGCAAGCACTAATCACCAAACTAAAGTACTGTAACGAGCAAATCTGTGGTTAGTAAGGTAACTGAGATATTCACAAAACAAATCGGTCTGGGGTTCACCAGCACCCCATGTAGGGTTCCAGGGTTAAGTAGGGCAAGAACAAAAATGATGATAAAATGTGGGCTTATGGCTACCCCTTGAGGAATTTAGGCATGACTATATCGATATAAGGTAATTTTGAGCTAAAAATGCTATCTGTAAAGATTTATAAATTACTAATGACCTTCCCGGTATGATCGATTTAGGCAGTTAGTTTTCGAGCAAATTGTGTCAAATATAAAGCAGCTCATTATCATCAATGTTAGCAAGCAAAACAAGCTAAAACTTGTGCTCACTTCTAACGGAATCTTCTGTAGGACAATAATACAAGCTAATCAGTTATTTCGATTATCAAACTGAGCGCTTGTCAGAACAAAGCCGCACAGTTTGGAATAGTTTGCTTAAACAGCGTCGCACTAAATATCGCGCTATTGTATCAAACATACTTGGAAGAGCGCCAACTTTCTCACTAAGTGCACGGAAATTTATTGTAAAAACATTGAAAAACTAAATAACTTCAACTCCACAATAATTATTTTGGGCTGCATCGGACATTCAAGTTATATCATACATTGTTTGGTTGAGCATGAATTCTGTGCTATTCACCAAAGCCACTTCTAGCATTACTTTTTAATTAAAATTAGAGATTAAAGATGTACAGCCCCTCAACTTACCATAATAATAATGATAACATGTACCACAACAAAACCATTTTATCCGTATTATCACTCACACACCTATGTGTGCCTATGGTCATGAAGAAGATAAGGCTCAATGTAATCTATGTAAAATATATTACGTGTTGGATGTTATCCATAAACCTGTTTACTTGGGACCGATTGTGCGTGATTCAGTATTATGTTGTAAAATTAAGATGTTTTAAAACATTCTTCCAAGCGCTTGTACCTCGCTAGCTCTGTTACGATCATCTTCAATGCGTCGATCATCTTGAGCTAGGTTTCTTGCTGAAATAAACAACCGTTTGTTCGCTTGTTATGCTTAATCTAGGAATTTTCTTTAAACTTAAACAATAACTACGATATTTATTCGCATAAATTGTCTTGTAATATTACAGGAGCTTTTCACGGAAAGCTTGTTTTAAGTTTAGTAGTAAAATTATATATTCTGTTTCAAGAAAATGCAAACAGCCATTTTCAGTTGGGCAAATAAGCCAACTACTGTAGGATGAATTCAAGACGCTTTCGGAAGTGCAACGCACGGTGCCTAGGCATTTGTTCCTGTAATGGAGTTCGTCGAGGAAATTTCAGTAAAATGTTTTGGCATGTTTATGAGATACTAGATACAATACTAAGAACATAAACTTCGTTCATAATATTAAAATGTAAATATAAGTCACAGCATACTAAGTACTTTTTACATACATAGACAAAGACTGCTTTGAATCTATACGATGTTTCCATAGAAAAACTCTATTAAGCTATGGTTGTAAATGCAATAGTAGAGAGGTTTTCAACAATTTTAAAAAGTGCTGATTTATTACATTCC